>VHKM01000269.1:62500-1447544 GCA_007210695.1 Neogobius melanostomus | reverse complement strand
TCATCTTGATCTGCGTAGTCAGGGCTGGAGGTTAATGTGAGAAATGTTCTTACTAAAGTTAAAGTGAAAAAGTTAATTAAATTTCTTAATGACTCAGGAATTATGTAATGATGAAGGACTTGTCCGAAACGTTACAAGTGGTGTGAGTACACATTAAAACAAACTATTCTTGGGAGCTAAACGCAGTTGTGCGGGTTTTTTATTCTTCTTACATTCAGGAATTATGTAAACCAGGCTTTACAGTACAGTGCAATGCTTTCTAATGGAAAACTAGCTTGTTTTACCGCCCATAAGGTACTACAGCTTCGCGGTCACGAAGCAGAGCAACCAGCAGCCATTGATCTTGCCTCATAGACAGATATCTTGGTATTAGACTCTCAAATCAAAGACACATTTACTTATTTTAAGAAAATTTCACTTATTTCAAGATTACTTTTTGCAGTTATTTCAAAACCATAAGATATTCCAAATCCGCTCTGAACTGTATATGTATTAATAATCAGTCCCTCCAGGATTTCGTGATGTTGCGATTGCAACTCTTAACGCAAAATCAAGCAAACTCCGCTAAATCAGTGCGACATTGCAACTGTTCCAATAATCCGCCTATTCCTTCGCAACTATTCCTTAACTCCGCAACTTATGCGCAACTAAAGTGAGTTTCTGATCAGTTAAATCCATTTTACTTGTTATATTTTCGCGTAAGAGGAGACGCGAGACGAGAAGGGAGGGGGGTGCACATGATTCTGTTTTTTAGATGATACAACTATTTAAAATCACGCCTATTTTAAGTCTTTTCTTATTCCCCAGAGTCTCTTTGGTCAAAACTGATGTAAAATGCAAAGAAAAGTTTAATTTTGATGTAAAAAATATATTGTTTTAAGCAGAAAGAAATCGCAACTTTTCATCGTAACTTTTGGAAAATTGGCCCACGAAATCAGACATTTTAGCAACAATTAGGGCTGGGCGATATATCGATACTTAAGATATATCGATATATTTTTAAATGAGATATAGAATTAGACCATATCGTGTATATCGGGATATTTCAAATTCAGATAAGCTATTTAGTTAACAAAAAGAAAGAGGTAATCTCAAGGGGATTTTTTTAAAAGTGTTTAAAAGTTAAAAGTTATTCTTAAACTGAGCACTTTATTTTGTTATCTCATATAAATGCTTCCCTATTTTATTTTCTAGGCTATTTTTATTAAATGTGCACCTTAGGGAGCTTTGTTATACAGTGTTTATGTTTACATTTACAGTGAGTTTTCAATAAAACTACTCGTATTTGGCTTTGACTTTGACTTAACATTTCATTTCACAGCTCTCACTTTGCAGAAAAAATATCGGGATATACATCGTATATCAATATTCAACCAAAATATATCGGGATATGACTTTTGGTCCATATAGCCCAGTCCTACCAACAATCGCAAAAAATGCCAGTGAAATCCTGGAGGGACTGAATAATATGTGGCTCAAAGACGCGAACATATAAAGTAAATGTTTACCACAAAGTAGAATAATGATTCGCTCCAATAGCTCCCAGACGAAAGAAAAAATATTATTGACATGAACAAAATGATCTATTCACCTACAATGTCTTGCTTTAAAGGTAGTTGATTTTTTTTTTGGCTTTTAACTATGCTACAACATTGTTCCCTAATCAAAAACTTGCCAGGAATAGTATTTGGTGTCATTGCACGCACTTTTTGAATCACCTTGTTTAATCCGATTGTTTCTTCTACCACTAAAGCACTCGGATGTGCGTTTTCTTTTGTTTTGCATTTTGTTGCATAATATACAGAAAGAAGGCGTGTCTGTAAAAGTCCCCCAATCAATATGACAGTAACTTATTTGTTAGCAGCGTTTTCACTCTGTTAACACTGAATAACTTCATAAACCCGCTCAAAAAGCAACTATTTGTCCATACAGTAGTGCTCACATCATGGCCATGCAGACTTCCCTGTCTTTTTAGTGAGATAAAATTCAGCGTTGCGTTGTCTATTTGACTGTAGAAATAGCATTAAAACCCAGTGGAGTTGAGCTAGTACGCTGGAAAACGCCTATAAAGTCTCCCTTTGTTGCAGTACCACTGTGATCTCTTCGTATTGTAGCACAGATTCACCTTGTCTTCTAAAATAACCAATCTCCTCTGACTGCTCCGATTGCACTCCATTTCACATCACAACTTCAAAACCCGCTCGGCTCCCTTTTCGCTGCAGCAAAGTGTCGCTTTCAGACACACAGAGAAACACATCCAGGAGCAGAGGATAGAGACAAGAGGGCTCCATTCTTCCCGCTGTGATAAGACATAGACAACGTACACATTAACGGGTACTCTTTTCTAGAAATCTTCCCTCAAGGCTGACTTGAGTATTCAATATTCCTCCACTGTACAGACCCTCACTGGGAAAATCATAGATAGTTTGTGACGAAATATATATAAATACATAGGGATCGATTTGACACATAGGTAAGATGGGTGAAGTGTCATGACAAAGGACACAACAATAGTACGCGATGGTTGTAGCTGGATTCACCTTTGGATCGGCGGACAAACACTGTAACTGCAGAGGCACTGTTAAGATCCCCGCAAAACCAAGGCTACGTTCAGACAGCAGGCCTTAATGCTCAATTACAATTTTTTGATAATTTTTGTGAAGTCGTTCATATTACTGTCAAATGCGACCTGTTTGTTATCTGCAGTCTGAACGGGATGAGGATTGAATGCATCGTGCATGCGCAGTAGACGGCACGGCGCAGGAAAAAGCGCAGCGGATCTGGAAATGTAAAAGTTTTAGGAAGGCTAGCAGAGCAAGTGGGAGGAGGCGCACGGGAAGACCCGGGACACACCAGAGGGACCATGTCTCTGTGGCCTGGTGTCACCTCAGGATCTCTCTAGAGCAGCTGGAGAAAGTGTTCGAGGATAGGGAAGTCTGGACATCGCTGCTCAGACAGCCCTGGATAAAGCTGCATGGATGGTTGAATGGATAGACTGCCGTTCATTTAGGCTAGGGTGGTCCTTAATTATGCTTACATTTTCAAATTAATATATTTTCAGCTCCAACCCCTGAATTTGCTGGAATAGTCGCAAAAACTCTCCAACAACATTTACCCCTGCCTCATTGACCTTGAAGTTTGCGATTAATGTTTATCCATACATTTGCGCAATTCTGGCACCACTGGGTTAAATTGGGGTAAATGTTATCCAATTGACAAAAAAATAAAAATCACCAGGAAAGTTTTCTCAACTATTGCAATGAATTCCAAGGGTTGGAGCATAACTTTTCTAAATTTCAATTTTAAGGACCACCCTAATGTAGGCCTAAATCATAAAGGGGGGGTATTATGTAAAATCGACTTTTTCAAGCTTTATATCATGTTATTATGTCATTCCCTCATTAAACACATGCCTGGAGTGTTGCCTTGGCTCATTCACATATTTTTGAGTAATCAGTAAAAACTTAGACGGCAGCCATTTTAGGTGTAGCAATGCCCCAGTCCTCCTAGGAACGCCCCCACCTCCTGGAGACGCCTCTGGACCTTTTGTCACCAGCCAAGCCACCAACCACTGCTCCTCAGCTCAGCAGAGCCTCCTCCCCGCACAGTAGTGTTGTTTAGATGCCACAGCAGTGTGCTGAAGGGGGCGTGTCGGAAAGCTTCTTAAAGAGACAGAGGCCTATTTCAAGACGTTCAGTACAGCCATTTTGAGAGAGCAATTTTATTCAAGGCAATTATTTTAATTTACTGCATATACAGACCAACAGAAGGTTACGTCATCATTGTAGTATGCTATAGACTGGTGCTATGAGATTGAAAAAAGCATAATACCCCCTCTTTAAAACTAACTAACATCTCACTTCTCATTTACCAGGGGAACGTATTGTCTCCTGCCTTGTTCACACTGTATACATCTGACGTCCACCACAACTTCCTCGCTCCCTGCCACATGTAAAGGTTTTCAGACGATAGAGCCATTGTGGCCAGCACCTAAGGGGAGAGGAGGAGGGGCTCAAGAAGGAACTGACTGCAGCTGAATGTCCAAGTCCAGAACCAAGTAATGGTTCTGGACTTCAGAAGGAAGCCTCCCACACCTTGGTGCACATTGACGGAGACAGCGCGGAGATGGTACCGTCCTAAAAGTACCTCGGGTAGTTTTGGACAACAATGAGGCTTTCAGAGAGAGTAGGAGCATGTTCAGCAGCAGACGCCTGTCACAGTGCCGCTCAACAGACAGACTGAAGAAGTCTTTTGTCCCTCGTGCCATTACATTGAGTAACTCTCTGACATAGCCAAGAGATTTGATCTACACTGTCTTTTAATTTGATACTGTTTTACTGTATCATAGTAACTTATTCATTGTTCTGTGTGAGAGATCACCAGACTGTACTGCCGTTTCTTTCAGAATCAATCAAGTTTATGTCTTTGGCTGCTGGACAAACTATGTAATAGAGATCAGGCAGTGTCCTCACGTCTCTGAGCGGCAGCAAGAGCGCAGCTATTGGAGCAGTCCTGCACATCTCGAAAATATTTTGGAGTTTAAAGCAATCTGCGACTGATGGGATGTTTTTTTTTCTTTTATCACTTCGGTATTCAGGTTTTCCTTTCGCTGCGTAAAACATTAAAACAATTTAAAAATGCGCAATCAAATCAAGTTATGGAAACATGCAGCTATAGATAAGTTCAACTTCGCCGGCTCGTCTTTCTGACAAAGACACTAACACCATGTAAAGCCGTAGCCGCACTCTGGTCTGGTCCTTCTGTAGCACATTGTGTTGATGACCACCTGCAGGGCACAGGAGGCAGGTGCTGCAGCCCAAGAGACAATCCCACACATCTGGAAAGCTCCTGTACTCTACTTTATGGGCTGGAACAACACAAGATTAACTAGCATGAGGACACGTTCTTGTAAGACGGACTTGAAAACGACAAAGGGAAAACTGCGGGACGACTGAACGCTTACAATAACAGCACGTCAACAAGACTAAAACATATGTGAGCTTCAGAGTAGGGGCCGATGGCACTCACTTCCGTCAATCTACCCCAGGGCAGCTGTGGCTACAACAGTAGTGTACGACAGTGACAGTGTAGTGCTTTGAGAAACTTGGTAATACAGGCTTGTAAAGCGCATTACAAGTGCAAGACTTTTCAGTTAGAGAAAGGGTTGCCTTTGCAATTTTGTTTATGTTGATGCACTTTCATTAAATACAATATATATATATATATATATATATAAAATATATTTAAAATATATTTATAGTTCGCCGTTATTTAGTTTAAAATGGGTGAGAAAAAAAATCGAATCGAATCGTAAATCGAGCTCTACTTCAGAATGATAACGCAGTGACAGCGGGTGTTCTCGTGACCGGAAGGTTGTGTCCTCGGGCAGGACACTTCACCCACCTTACCTCTGTGAATTTTGTGTGACAGTGAATGGATGGTGGGGGTGTTTATTTTTCTTTCTGTAGGAGCCTGGGCTTATTCCCCTATAATTTATTTATTGGTTTATTTGGTCGGGACAGTGCATGTTAATGAACATACATGGGTCTCATGCATGTAAACAAGCCACACCGGATTGTAGCCTTGGGCTAATTTCCATCCGTCGTCCCCCATGCGCACTCTCAAACACACTCTCATTCATCCCGGCCTATTGTACATGTTTTTAGTGGTAGGGGAAACCGGAGTACCCAGAGGAAACCTACGCAGACACGGAGAACATGCAAACTCCACACAGAAAGGCCCCGTCCAGGTGGGAATCGAACCCAGGACCTTCTAGCTCTAACCGCTGTGCTACCGTGCTAATGCTCTAGGATCCATTTTATTTCATGTTCTTTCGGGTTTCTGGTGGGTTTTTTGGATGGAATGTATGCGTAACCATGGATACAGTTCAGCAGCAAAAATCCACCAGAAACCCTTCAAACAATTGATCCTGGGCCCATACAGCTGCTGGGTTAGTGAAAAAGATTAAATAAAAAAGTTGCATAGTGCACTTTTAATAACAACTTTGAGGACTTGGTATTGACGTGTAATTGTTATATTTTGCTCTTTTTTTAATTGTTTAGGCCTCTATATATTTTGTTTTTTAATTATATGTTTATTTGATAGCGGCAGAACAAAAAGCATTGTTGCGGTAATCATTGTGACCACTGTCGCTGCTTCCTTTTTTGTATGTTGTCCAATGTCATTTACTCAGCAAAGAGGGTTTAACTGCGCTATGTTCTCCATGGATTGTATTGTTGAGGAACAATTTGGACAATATTTTCTAAGTACATGTTAAGGGCTAAGCTTATGTTAAGATATGTTTAAATATGTCCTGTAATAATAAATAGTTGGCGAGCGTCTTCCGCATGAATGCACGGTGCTTAGATAGGTGTGAATGTAGGAGATTATATAATACATGCAAATGAGTTGGATTCAACACTTTGGGCTGTTTGAAATGTCCTGTGTACAGCTCCTGGGCCCAGTCCATTTCAGAAGCCTTTGGTGGAGGCAAGTCATGCTGAAAACAACAGGTTGCCATGGATACAGGTACAAACCATTTGTCGGGTTGACAAAACCTGGCAAAGCCTCTGTGGAACTGCACAGCTGATTCATGTGAGACACACAATGAAGGGACTGTTAACATCCAGCAGCTTTCTGCCAACCACAAGGCTGCAGCCTGCCTGTGTCAATGCTGTTATGGAATCAACTTTAAGAGGACGTTCATGGGTCTGAAAAAGGGTATTGTCCTGGTGTAGTTTAATGTCGACAGCACAGGGCAGGTCATGAATAAATAAAATACACAAATAAATACATGTTGCTTTGTCAGGTTTTTACTTACATGAAAGTATTTGCCAAATACTTGTGGAAAGTAGAAAGTACAAATCAGCTTCAAAACACAAAAATTGCACCCATATTCACTACCATTACAGCAACACACAACGGGGACAAACCTTCTTCCACATCACGAGTGTGCATTATTAGGCTTTTATTATACGGCCCTTCACAATGCAAGTAGAACGTTCCATTGATTTGAATGTGATTTCCCAACGTTCTACCGGTCATTATTTTTTGATAGAAGACCTCTGAAAAAAATAATGACCGCTGCCAATGGCAACGGAGTTCGTGCTTGTAATACAGGTCTTTCATATCACTCCGCGAGTAGTAGTAGCGGACAGGCGGACACTATCTCTGTCCCCGTCCCTGCGAGAGAAGTTGAGGGAATCACTCGTGAAGTTAACGGGAGTCCGACGTTCAACTTACCCAGAGATTCACCACCATTCCTCCTCTCCAACTGCACCTTCAACTAAGTAGCTAGGCTAGCAATAAGTAGCTAGCCGTGCTGCTACTAGCCTCGCCACACTGCCTGGAATCAACAAACGTTGCCAAGCAACGCGCAAACTTTTGGGAACTATTTGCCGCGGAAATCATAAAATAAACCTTTCTGTCTTCATAAAAGTGTATGAAGTTTATTTGTGTGTGTACAGTTGGCAAACAGCCGTATAATAAGCGGGATAATGTATAGAACGCCGGTCATTATCGGTAAAATAAGTACCTTCAGAGCGAACTGGATCCCGACGCGCAGCGGAGGGGTCCAGTTCGCCCTGTCGGTACTTATTTTACCGATAATGACCGGCGTTCTATACATTATCCCTTACTTAAAATAAACACCAACAAAATATAGCCAAATTTACTTTAACTTTGGTGCATTCATAGAAATGTAGTAGAAAGTATCACATTTGTGGTGGAGTCAAAGAAGTAGGTTCTCAACATAAACAATACTCAAGCACAGTATAGATCCTCAAAAACTCTACTTAAGTACCGTACTTGAGGAGTTTACTGACCCCCTCTGGTCGAGAGCATCGACTAGAACAGTTGTGATTTTCTGTGTGATTATATAACACTTATATTTCTATACCTGTGCAGGAGCTGTGAACTGATTCAGTGTTTGTTGGTCCAGCCTCCTCCAAATGGTGAGCAGGTTCAGCATTGTGGGTTTTCTGTTTGGAGGTTTCTTTCAAAGGCTTTGTCTCTACCGTTGAGCTGTATTGGCCCCTTCTTCAATTCAAATTATTACATGACATTCTAGAATGCTGTGATCGCAGGCAGATTCTACTTCTATCTGATTAGAAATGGATCTTCAAATGAATGGACAAGTCCAATAAAACACAAGTTGGAACGTCTGATCTGATCTGTTAGCAGTGTGAGTGTGCATTTGATTTCCGTACCTGCGGAGGAGCTGTGATCTGATTGTTGTTGTTTGACGACAGTGTGACATCTTCGTGAACGCGGTCCAGAAGCCACAGTAGAAACTCCAGGGCGTCGTGCTGGGCATTTCCCCGGAACTGGGCGCCGTACTTGGACACTATCGTCTGAAGGACAAAGGACAAAATCGGGACTTGATTAAAAATAAAACAAGAAATGTAAGTAATCTAAATCCTCCTGGAGCTTGTATGTCATTACAGTAAACGTGAAGGCTAACCCAAAGAAAGGTTTACTTGGAGACATTGCTCCACGCTCCTGTTATTTCCCTATGAGTGAAATTAAACAGCACTGAAATCTGAACGAGCCTCATAAAAATATTATGGGCATATCTTTGGTATAAATATTTGATAGTAGTTTTATTGATTTTTTGCATTGATATTCGACACGAGCCGTTAGCTGTGAAACAAATGACCTTTTATCTAATTGTCAGAGGTGGTCAGTAACGATTGATTAAATAGTGTACTTAAGCAAAGTTATTGGAGTTATTGATCTGTACTTTCCTTGAGTCGTATTTTTGTTGAGAACTCATTACTTTTACTCCACTACATTTGAAAGAGAAATATAAAACTACATTTCTACAAAGGTTAATTTCTCCATGTTTTTGTTCCTTTTAAAAGCCTTAAAATGCACACTCCAGAGCAGTAGGTGGCGCTGTGCTGACGTACCGTCAAATCCCACATGTTCATACTTTTGTTAACTGTTTGTATAAATTAAAAAGTACAATTAAACATAGATATACATGCATGTCATACTGGGAGGCGTGGCAAAACCGAGGACGGGGAAGGATAGGGTGACCAGATGTCCCAGTTGAGCTCTCAAGTTCTGTCCCAGGTGTCTCGGTATTTCGCCAGCTCCATGCCAAAAGCAGCTTTATTTTCACTTGAAAGTGAAATTGCTTTTGGCCATCCGTAATTATACAGCTAAAAGTCAACCTCACTGCTGATTGGTCTAGTTAAACTTTTGTAAACATGAAGTTGGACCATTCAACGTGGGTGAAAAAAGTTGCAATTTGACTCCGCCCACAAGCTCACATTGTGGCCCATGTTTTCATGTGGAAAATCTGGTCACCTGAGGGAAGGAATCACAATTCTTCACTTTTACTTTTACTTCTCTCAAATAAAGTCAAGACTTAAAATTGAGTCCTTTAAGGATGTTTTGTCTCATTCTGTTATAAAGAAGCAGATTGTCCGATAGAAGTGGAAAAAAAACGGCAAGCTAGCTGTTAGCATGTAGCATGAAGCTAACATTAGGAGCATTCTCTGTTATTCATGTCTTTATGGACTGTTTGAACCACCCTCTCAATGTCTCATTATCTTTATTTGGTGGGAAATACATCCATAATTCAGCATTCGTTGCCATACGTATCTACTGAAATATTTTGGCCATTGTTCTAAAAAAAAAAGAAAGACATTATAGATTAGGGTAAAGCATTGTTATAAGGCTAAAGAATGGGATGAAATCACATCCTAACATGGGGGTCAGGAGGAACCAGTTTCTAATACTCATATTGAAAATTATTATTACAGGCCTTTGAAATATTGCACTGTCACCTGAAACCCAACAAAAGAATGCCACTGTCCACCAATATTTGCTTGATTTTCAACCTACTCCACTTGCCCATGCACACTTGTTTCCAGCTCAGCGACTTGCTCTCCTAATCGCACACTCGGATTACTTTGTGCAAATGTTTGGTCTGCAGATCTCAGGCCCAGAGCTGCTATGTAGCCACTCGTTTGCCATAATAACAGTTATCATCCCAAGGAGCAATTGTCTCTGATTATGGGAATTTCGGAAGCTACTTAAGCATTTGTTATTGTTTTCCATTTGCACAGCGGTGATTAAAGCAGAACGTTTCTCACAAGCCGAAAGCGACACCAGTGGTTAATATTCAGCCTTGGAATGAGTAAAATATTTCAACCAACCCAGCCGAGTGGTTAACCATTAAGAGCCAACGTGGACGCGGCAAATGTTGACACATTACCTGCAAGCCAGGCCCAGTGTTGCCAAGATAATAGACAGAGAAGAGGAGAACCATATACTGTACTGCAGAATTATGGTATGTGCAGCTAACGCAATATCCTCATCACAGTGATCAACCTAGTTAGGGCTGAAAGGTTTGGAGAAGCTAACTAAAAGCCCTGCAATCTTTGCTGCGTGTTTACAAACCATGAAAAAGTTTGTGAGTAAAGTTTAAACTGTTGGCTCCAGACTTTCCTCAGACATTTCTAACATCAGACTTCACAGAGATGAGTTTGTAAGCACGTTTTACCACTACCAAGCTCTGGACAAAGACGCAACGAAAAAGCATCGAAAAAGCCGTTTCTTAGGACTTAGCTTTCAAATGAGGTGTTACACTGGCCTATAGGATGTGTGGTCCAGGCGAGAAGCTTTTAGATTCGGGTAATGTCAAACTGGAGAAAATGTGCTCGGGGGTTTAAGAGGTTAATGTCAAAGTAATGCCAACTACAGCTACCCAGCTAGTTCTAGACCGATAAAAGAAGAATAAACCCAATTATTTTTACAACCAGAAATGTCACACTTTCAAACGATTTGATTTTGTTGTGACCCCTGAGTAAGTGTTGTTTATAGCCTTATTTAAACTCCTTCACTACACGGCGTGGCTTTTCATCATATTGTTATTTTTTTCCCACTTAGATTTTCAAACTTCAAACTGTCTAAAACTGAGTGTGAAGTGTCCCAGGTGCTGGCGATGAGAGGAAGAGTGTCAAAAACTGTTAAAGCTGGTCAGCAGGATTATCTTCCAGTGCTGCCATTTTCAGCAGCAGCAACCAAATTGAAGTGTCCAGAAGTGGGTGAAACCCAACCACCTTTGAACAATTGAACAGTTTTCCTTCCCTTTTTGTGTGAGGAAACATGGATGCATAATAATTCTGAAGCTTTATTCAGAGTGTGTAGGTACATTTGGCTACACTTCTTCTCATAACAAACATCGCCAACACCTGGGACACAATCCAACCACCTTTCAGTTTGACACAAATGGAGTTTGAAAATGTGGGGGGGAAACCTCACTTGCATAATAATTGTGCATGCAGTGTATTTATAGAGTAAAACCAAAAATGCCAAGCCTAAGAGTATTTCAAAAAGCCCAAATAACATATGATATGGGCATTTTGTGCACTTAAGTGTCATTATGATGGTACTTTTTCCACCTCTTTGATCTATTATGACATTTTTTGACAACTTTAAAATACTAAAATACAACAGAATCGCAGAGCCATAGCTGTGCGGAGTTCCTTGCTCCTTGTCTGATCTCACTAAGACACAGGTGGTACCGGAATGTGTCCCAGTGCCAAGAATCCAGCTGTATGTGTTTTCTTCCCCTACCTTCAGATGACCTGCGCACGGAGCACACATATCGACGTTACGGGGCCAATGTTCTTCTAAACTGGCTCTTGAGCTTTTAACTGGGATTAATCCACAACCAATATTGTCCATTCATCAAAAACTCACCCAGGTATTGTGGTTAGTTTCAAAGGTTGCTAACTTGCTGATGAGGCTAAGTCATAGGGTAGTCTGGGGAAGTGCAGTCTTGGGACTTCAAAAACATGGAGCAGCTTTTGAATCAAACAACATGACTGACTTACTGACTGACTGACTGACTGACTGACGAATGAATGAAAGCATTTATTGCCCCATGTGGAACTTTTCATTAACCGAGATAAACACAACATCAATAGACAAGACAACGGTGTGAGTGTCATTGAAATTGCTTACAGAAATGAGAAATAATTTTGGGTCCAACAGTTAAACTATTTTGGTTGAAGATTATTATGATCCATGCTATGAAAATAAGTCTTTTTTTTCTTTCTTTTTTTTACATAAGATGCAGTGATTTTGGCACGAAGGGTGGGTTTTGCTTTTGTTTCACCGTTATTGGCTGGTTGCACGATGTGGCTGCGCTACTTCTGACGACAGAAGTTATGAGCGCCATTAGGCTATACTTCCTTGTTCATCTCCTACTTAAATTATGTTAGACCCGTTTGAATAAACATATTTTCGACATATTTCTGGAGTGAACTGTGAGTTTCTAGACCAGTGGTTCGCCCAGGCATACAAAAGACTTAATCTACAGTCTATGTTCTAATCATTGTGTCAAAAAGACTGCTCAATAATTAGCTCAAAGACCTCCATAGTAGCTGGCGGCCACCAGGAAGCTTTTTTTTGTTCAGCACATACAATATGATACTTGTGTGCCTTAAAGGGATATTTCAGGATTTTTGACATAGGGCCTCATTTCCTAGTTATCCAGAGTGTTGTTGATGTCTGGAGATATTGTTTTCTCAAATTCATGCAGTTCTTATATTTGAAGAGCTTAGTGGCACTAGGCTAATGCTAGGCTAATGCATTTCTATGATGTCAGTTAGCCTGCATTAAAAACAGTCTGACCCACTCCACAGTGCACCTGAGGTAAATCACTTATAACACCAGACTAACAATATAAATGTCTGTGTTAATAGAATCATTTTTGAAATATAACTATCCTTGTATCACATTAATTGCCGCATTTTGAGGGACTATTTTCTCGCAGATCACTCCGCCGCTGCGTTAGCTTACAGCCACGAAGCTGATGCTGCTCAAATAGAAGTTATTTTAAATGCAAAATGGTTATAATTATTCTATCGACACAGACATTTATATGGTTAGTGTGGCGTTATAAGTGATTTACCTCAGGTGCACTGTGGAGTGGGCCAGACTGTTTTGAATGCAGGCTAGCTGTTACCATAGAAATACGTTAGCCTAGCATTAGCCTAGCGCCACTAAGCTCTTCAAATATAAGAACTGCATGACATCAACAACACTCTGGATAACTAGGAAAGGAGGCCCTATGTCAAAAATCCTGAAATATCCCTTTAAGATTTGTGTGTCGTTCAATGAGCACTTGTCTTTAAGAGGCCGGGCCGGGCCTGTGCTGTCCGTTTGGAGCGACTATGGGTACAAATAAAGCCATAAAAGGCATAAATAGCTACAAAAGGGTAAAAAGTCAATTCAGCCGTCAAGATGATCCAACACCGAGTGCAAATGCGATTGAGTTATTTATTCAACAACCGGATACTCCTCGGGACAAAGGATGGACTAAATATGCAAGATTATTCAAACATGCAAGTAGGTCCTTGAATGTGGACAAATCCTGCATAATGGTGGCCTATAAACCTGATTTCTGACACCTCAGCGTCGGAATTTCACGAGAAAATATAAAATAATGTGTGTGTATGGAAAAGACACTTGATAAGAAAGATGTGTTGGTTTGAGAGTCCCGTTCTGGCAGCAGAAAATAATCCAATATGGTAACTGCAAACGGCATGTTAACAAATTGATGGCACTGTGATCAACACAGCTCAGAGTTGGTCTGGTGACGGTCTCAAAATTAGCTTATTAAGTTAGTATTTTAGTACACTGTAGGAGGCGGGATCATGGCACAACTGTGTTGGCAGAAAGATGCCCCTCCAACTGTTGACTAGGAAGAAAATCTGGCCCGCTACCAACGAAATCTGGCAACCTCTGGTTTATAGACTATGATTATGCAGTGGACATTTCCAGAATCTATCCATTATGTCAAAAAAAATCCATTAAATATGGATTGGACCGAACCAACAAGTGTCATGACATCGCTTAAAGTCATTAAATCTGGAAATTTTGCTTACATAAAGTCTGTGAGTTTAAATGCTTTGCAAATTTGATAGACTGCGTATAATGGACTGCCTGGGTCTTTAATTTGATGTAACATAAGCAATATCAAATAGTCCCTCCCTTTGCTGATTTCAGCAACTAATCAGAATCCCCGGGCTGTCACTTTGACCAATGAGACGAGCTCTCCTGTGAACCGGCCTGTCAGGTCCAATCAGGAGGGGAGGAACTTGATCATTTACTTTACAAATTTCCCTCTCACTCTCTCCTCACTTCGCAATCTTGCAGGCTATCACTTTAAGAAATACACTGAAACTGGTCGAATATCTAGAACTAACAAATTAAACTAGAAATCAGGATCGAAATGCTGATTTTACTCAAACCACAGCTTCTGGATTACACTGAAAACAATGTCTCCTGTGGGCCGCTTGGATTTACAAAAGGGTCAGACTCAACAAGCAATCTCAGCCATGGAGGACCAACCTTAGACTCCTACGTGATCACACTCGGCCGCCCAACCCAAGTGTGCATCCAAAACTAGTCAGTGCCCAGTGTTTTTTATTTATTTCTTTTTTTATCCAATCTGCTCCTTTGGCGTTTACATCTGGTCCCTGCTAACCAGTCCCGTCGCCAGACGTCAAGGGGGCATATGAAATCCACGAGGGGCACAATTACTATACATACACTCCACTGTTTTGGACCATGTTTTGAATAAACAGGAGAGCGTGGCTCATCCACTTTTCAGTCTTTTTCAAGCCTTCAGCAGTACTTCGAACAAATACGCGGGTTTTTTTCCATGGACTTCAGCGCTTTGTAGTAAAATACAGATTGCTTGTTACCAGCCCGCACCTGTCACTGCCTTTGCTCAAAGACGCTTATGAGCCGCTGCAGAGGGACGGAGAAAGGGACGGTGGACTCTCAGAGCGGGGGATGAACAGGGAAAGTGTCTATGTCAGGGAGACACTGAGCTGAGCGTGAGACATACACGACTGTTCATAAGCCTCTATCGTTATCAGCTATTCTCCGGTCGGGTTTTATTTTGTGAGCAGACAATACGGGAGCCGTGCGCAATTACGCACGAGCGCACGAGAGAGGGAACTGTTTCTGTAGAGACAGAGACAGAGACAGAGAGAGAGAAAGAGAGAGAGAGAGAGAGAGAGGGATGAGAGAGAGAGGGATGAAATGTCCCCTCTCGGTTTCAGGGGAGGAAATAGCTACTTGTTGTGGAGTTTGGGTTGGTCTCTAATCGGGCAGAAAGGGCATAAATAACACTGCGCAAATTAGTGATACACATCTTTGCCCAATTTGTGGTGGTTATACGGTAATTCTGCAGGCCTTGTAGTGGTTATACGGTGTATACCTGCATATCACGTAGACTACATCACTGTCTGGGGGGCACAAGCATCTTGGGGGACGGGCACGGCCCCCTATGGCCCACCCATAGCGACGGGTATGCTGCTAACCTTCAACCCCTCAACAAACATGTTCTCAAATGCATGTGGTCGTTCATGTTTTAGACCTTTGTCAAGTGTTAATGATTTAGTTGTTAAACAAGCCTATAACGCTGAAGTAGTGAGCATTTTCAACAGACTAATGTGGCATTTTCATACTTTTTCTGAAAGGAAATATGAAAGAAATGTTCCCTGAGAAAGGCTCTTGATGACCCACTGAAAATCGTTCCGCAAAGGACGCCCCTCCCCTCTTTTTCTTGGACACTTCCAATAAATCTCCTCTGCCCCACGGCGTCAGGTTCAGAACATACTGACAGTACAGGTACTAGGTTATTTCACTGAATGCGATTGTTAAAAAAAAAAATCCTCTGCTCATTCTTATTGTGACATTTTTAATCATGAGTATAAGTGTCGAAAATCACCAGAATCACTGTTTATTTGAAACAAATGCTTGTGGGGAGTTATTTGTTTTATGATACATCTGTGGTGGCCTTGGTTTGAGAATGGTTGACCCCAGCTTGTCTCCGGAACAAACAAGGGTAAAAAGGCTGGGAACCACCAGTGCTCAAATTGTCTTCACTACTACGCATGTTTCAGCTTCATATTCTCATCAAGTCTCATGTGTTCATCTTTCTCCAGTCCACACAGCCTAACTTAACTTGTACAACTGTTTTCAGCCTGGATTTGAACTTCGTCAGACTTTAGGCCTGTGTCACATCTTCTGGAAGACTGTTGAGCTGTGTAAAACTGAATCGCCGCCTCACCGTGTTTAGTCCTGACTTTGGGACCAGAGACAAGCAGAGCTGTTTTCAATTCTGTTCTCTGAGCAGAGCTGTCACGATAATTACTACATTGACTTATCGTTCAATAAATGACAGATAATAAATTTTTGGGCTCTATAATTATCGTCAGTACATTTATTTGCATTTTATTTCTAATGTAATACTTTGTTTCTTTTTACCCAAAGTAAGTTGTGTCTCATTGTTTTTCATGTTTATTGAGGGATATTTTAAGATTGAGTAATTTTCGAACAAAGCTTAGTCATATTTCTTAAGGTTTAGAGTTACGTTCTGTTGCATTATAAGGTCTTTAATCATATTGTTTATCGCGATAGTTTCCTACCTCAATAAATCGAACTTCAGATTTTGTTATTGCGACAGGCCGATCTCTGAGGAACAGGAGGCCAGTGCGGAGACCTGAGCACTGGACTAATATAGGAGACAAATGGATGGATAAGTCTCTCTAAGTCTATTTGGACTTTTGATTCTACCAGTCATTTAGATGATAAACGGTTATACAGAGAGACTCGAGCGTTTTACAAACACACACATTCAGACAGCTAACAACGCGGCACATTCGAGAAGTGCTGCTTATTGGTACACAAGCCTCTGCAGTTTTCCCACCTTTTCTTTGTGTTGTTAGATCGGGGGATGCTTGGTCAAAAAGAATATCAGTGTTTTACATCACCCTGACTGTGAAGAACTGAGTTGTTGCTGCCGTGCTATTAAAGCGTCATCTGCCGCTCCTATGACTCCCTTCTGCTCCCCCTCTGGCACAGGGGTGGCAAACACGCATGTGGCTCTTGGTCAATCAGAGTTTGCTATGTTTAATATAACATAAGATTGGTACATATTTCCCAGCTGTAACAGTCTTTAAGAATCTTGACCAAAAATCCAAGCGTAAGCTTGTCCTACAGACCCTGTTTCCCATCTCTACACTCATCTGTATCTCTCTGCTTTTGGAGGCGGTGTATAAAAGGTGCAGGAGCCTCACTCAAAGAGACGCAGGTTAAACAACAGTCAGGCAGATGGTGGCTCTGGGAACATCTGCTGTGCTTCTCAACTTTCTGATCTCTCTTTATTTGATTAAAAGATCAAAATTAAGAAATGAAAAAAGACGAGCTCTAACGAAACATATGATACAAAGCGCGACATTGTAACGTGGAAATACGCAAAGTCATTGACTTTTCTTTCACAGGTGTTTTAACTGTAACAAATGCAACATAAAACAGAATTTCAGACGTCCTCCAGACGCTCATTATTAACGTTTGCGAACTTTGTGTAGCCTAGAGATGCACAGTCCAGTCAGGACCAAGATGCTGGCACAGGCCGGGGCGAATCAGAGGAGGGGGCTCAGTGGGCAGGGCCCCACACACAAACATACTCCAGCATTAAAGTCGAAATAATGAGAGAGTTAATAAATAAATCAAATTCTGTCCCAGTCAGAGCAGATTTCAATCTTGGTGAGGAGTAAAACCATTAAATCTAATACAATTAATGAAAAGAAAAAGGCCAGGCATAAAGTTACAGTTTATTGTAATTAAATATAATGATCACATTATATTTAATCACAATAAACTACCACCCCTGGATCTCGTCAATGGTCGGTGCATTTGTGGCTCTTCACAGGATCAAGGTTGAACATTTCGGCTCCTGGTCTCTGACTGACACTCCCCGTTTGTTCAAATGCAAAGGACATACTATGTGTACAGCATAAGCAAAACAAACCTACAGATATAAACCACTGTTTGTAAAGGGGTTCCGCTTCAGCCCTTCTTATAGCTTCCAAGTTTCCTACTTAACATTTGAACTTCTTAAAGTTAAATGTGCAGCACTTGGCTCCGTGGGTGGCTGCGGTGCCATTGTAATAAAAGTCAATAATACATGACTAGTGCTCCCAAATGTTACTGTGGGCCACTAAGTGCAGTCCACACTGGTTATTATGGCTGAGGCTCCAAACACGTGATTATGTCAGACTAAAGATGCTGACTCAGAGTGTACCCATCATCAGGCGCAACTCTGTGACGCAATTGTTTAGTCGTTGATTGTATGGTTGGTGTTTGATAAGCATCTGGGATTTCAGAAAGTGTACAGGCTTTGTCCCAGAGGAGAAATGTGACCTCTAAATTAGAACCATCTCTCAATACCACTGAGGCACCCATAGATTCAGGGCCACAGATGTTGGGGTGGATTCTGCATATGTGTTTCCTGGATGATTGAGGTTAATCTTCATTAAGTTGAAGGAAACCCACTCAGAGAAAGGGAGAACAAGCAAACTCGACACAGAAAGGCCCACACTGAACCTGGGACGACATGTTTTACCATTTCTTTTCCCGGATAACCGTACTTTGAGTTCACATTTGAGTTTGTAGGTTCCACCGCAACGTCATCCAACTGGAATATTGCTCACAAACCCTGTCATTCAGTAGCCTAGTCCGAGACCTAGTTATTTTTTAACTATCCATGCTCGTTTTACATGAGGGGGAAAACAACCTCGCCTATGTATCGTCCCTTTGGAGTTTCTTGCACCTTTAAAAAATCTTTTCAATTGTGTCCATAGTTCATTCATTGGAAATATCGGAATTTTCACATTCTTTTGTTTCGTCAAATAAACTACACCATATAATGTCCGTTGTTTTAAGAGTTCTTAGACCTTAACACTTTTTAATCGATCCTAAAGATTGGATGACCTCCTTTGCTCTGCCCAATCCTGTCAGACCTTGGAAGCTAAGCAGGGAAGGGCCTGGTCGGTGCTTGGATGGGAGACCGTTTGGTAACACCAGGAAGCCTAGCGAATGTAGCGAGAGAGTAAATGGTTAGTGGTGGTCGGAGGGGCCGATGGCGCAGACCGGTTGCCTCGCTTCCGTCAGTCTACAATAGTAGCTTACCACCACCAAGTATGGAGTGAATGAGTAGTGCAATGTAAAGCGTCTTTGAGTGTCCAGAAAAGCGCTATATAAAACCGATGCATTATTATTATTATTATTATTTAAAAAGTAGTCCATTAAAAGTTGGACGTTGCACTTACAGAGGTGGGTCGAGTAGCCAAAATATTTACTAGGTGTAAAAGGTGGTAGGTGTAAAAACGCTATATAAGTTCCATTCACCAAGTAAGAGTGAAAAAGTACTTGGAGAAAATGTTACTTGAGGAATGAGTAACTGTTTGAGGGTTAAATTCTAATACATGTGTCAGTCGTGACGTAAAGGATGAGATAAAAAAAAAAACATGGTAATATTGTAATATTTTCAAAGAAAATGCCATGCCAACATGTAAAAAGAAATCATTATGAAGAATTAAGCAACAAAACACAAAATACATCTATTTTACATCAAAATGAAGATTTGTCACTTAAAGATTTACTCTTGCTACTTTTTACTCAAGTAAGAGTAGGCTACATTTTTCATTTTAATAGTACTCAAGTAGAAGTAAAGAGTACTGTATGAAAACATTTGCAAAACAGGTACTACAAAAAGTTACTTAAGTAGATATACTAAATGCAGAGGTGGGTAGTACTCAGTTACTTTTACTCAAATACATTTACTTTTTGAAGTAATTTTACTTTTGCAAGTAGTTTTTCATACAATACGTTTACCTCATCTGTTTCTTACTCGAGTAAAAAAAATTGTAACTCGTGCCTCTATGACTAAATCTTTAAGTGACAAATTTTAATTTTGACGCATAACATAGATGTATTTTGTCGTAACTATTTATTTTTCTGTTATTATGTTTTTTTTGTTTACTGGTATTTGACCGTATTTTCTCTGACAATATTACAATTTTCAGATTCAATCATGTTTTATTTCTCGTCCTTTATGTCACGACTGAAACCTGGATCAGACTTTTTTTTCACTCAGTTACTCTCAGTACTCGAGTAACATTTTCTCCAAGTTCTTTGCACTCTTACTTGAGAACATTTTTGGGCCACTACTTTTTACTCGTACTTGAGTATATTTAAGTAGCGTTACTCTTACTTGAGTAACTATTTTGGCTGCTCTCCCCACCTCTGAGTAAATGTAACAGAGTATACTCCCCACGTCTGAGTAAATGTAACAGACTATACTCCCCACCTCTGCTCTTACGCGAGGAAACATGTTTTGCGTCTTCGCTCACATCTGTAGACCTAGAGTTATTATGGCTCCACCTGTGGCGCGCACGTACCTTGAAGTCCACGGACAGCTGCGGCGTGTACTCCAGCGTCCACAGCGCCCGCACCAGCGCCGCCAGCTGCTCCGTGACCTCCCCCTTCTCCTGCTGCTGCTGCTGCTTCTTCTCCTCCGTCCTCCCCGTCCCGAGCCCGTTCACCTGCCAGCTCAGATCCATCTTGTACCGCTCCAGCCCCAGATACTCCGCCAGCAGGTCGGTGTTGCTCAGGCACTGCACCACGGCGTTCATGAAGCAAGTGTTCCCGTGGTTCTTGAGCCCGAGCACCCCCGGCGTTTTGTCGCCGAACTGGCACACGAGCTTCTCCCGTCCCGTGCAGAGCGAGGAGGACGTGCTCGGGGTGCTCTTGGCCCCCCACGGCACCGGCGCGTCCTGGTGCGCGCTCAGAGTGCAGGGCGCTCCGTCGCGGAACCCCCCGTCGTCATCCTCCGCGTCCTGCGCGTCGGAAAAGTGCCCCAAAGAAGTGCCCAAACTCTTGAAAATCCGGTTCACGAAAGTCCCCACGGATTTCAGAGGCTTCTTGCGGAAAAGCTTCACAGATCTCGCCTTCTTGTCCTTGCGCTTGTCCTCTTTCCTCGGCGTTGGCTCGCTCCTCGTCTCGTTTCGCTGCTCCATAGCGCAGTCACTTGCTAAAAAAGCATCACTCGCTCGTCTTTACTCTTAACAGCGGTGCATCCACTTGGTCACTTTTGAATTTTTGGTGCCGAGGCGCGTCATCCGGACTGTAAAAGCCGCCGTGAAACACTGAGGCGAAAAACAAATGAGCAAAGCAGCGCTTCCTTTTACGCGTCACGTCCCGGTGTTGGCCATTGCGCTCGATTCGCTGGACCACGCGAGCTCCGAGCCCCGGCTTGCAACACCTCCAGCGCTGCCTCCCCCCCTCCTCCCCGCCCCAACGTCAACAACATCCAGGCAGCGTGCGAGAGAGCGCTGTGCTCCCAGCCGTCTCCCACTGCGCCTCTGCCCCCTCCCACAAGCGCGCCACTGACGCGCTTTACGCATGGGACTGTCCGGTGTTCTACTGTGTCAACGGGCCACGTGTGTTTGCGCAAGTGAAAATGGGCTGTTGCTTCAAAAACATATGGTTAGAATATGAAAAACACAAATTAACATGCACGATTTGGTGTTTTCAAGTGACTGCAACTACAAATTTCGTTTGAAGCCTTCAAATGATAAACACAGGTTTAGTGCTGCACAAAGGGCTAAATGAAATCACTCTAGAATTTTTTTCAAGCCAAACAATCTTCCTGTTACAAGTAGCTATATACTGCAAAAATGATATCTTGAGAAAACAGAATTTCAAGTTAAGTAATTTAAGTCAGTAAAAAAACAAAAAACAAGTTGCACTGAAGTGAAAAGTGCAATTATTTCTTATGCTTAACATTTTGGGTTCTATTTGGATGAGGACCTAACCTATTTAGATCTCATATTTGGCTGCCTTTAGTCTGTATCTCCATGGAAACGAGCTGGAGACGTTCCGCTCCAAGTAAAGGTTCAGTCAGGTCTGAGGAGAAAATTAAAGCCTGTATTTTATGCTATTTATTGCTGGGTTTCAGGTGACATTACACCATTCTAAAGGCCTATAATATTATATAGAGGTAAAATTATTTTGTTTTAAGGACATTTTTGGTCTTGCACAGAGAGATCATGCACCCAGTGACTGATATTAATGATCATTTTTGTAATTCATACATTTTCGTTTTAGATACAACCATAGGCTCCGATCCTGTGGGTGCTGGAGCATCCACTCAAATCTTTGAGCACCCAGGCGAATTTGCCCTGATTACAAATTTGCCAAATTTACGCCTAACCTGTAAAGCCGCTACTCAGTTTCCCTCAAATACACGAGCGCGAGGCTGTTCATAAAACTGATATACATGCATTTGCGGTTGTTCGTTTCGCTCGTTTAGCTCCATAGGTAGAGCGCAAGGCTCATATGGCCGGGGTCCCAACCACGAGACCGCTGGTTTGAGCTCGACCTTTTTTTTGACTGGGCACCCACTGGGAAGAACATAAATTGGCGCCTATGGATACGACTTGTGAAAGTGTAATGCAGTTAATAGGAAAAACTGGTTCCTGCCCCCACTGGATCCTGTCACATCATCACATTCTAGAACCTGCAACCCAGCAATTGGGTGAAAAGTGAAAAAATATTAATTCCACCGATTCACCTTCACCCAAATCCAGAGTAAAAATACAGTTTTTTATTTTTTTATTTCACCTTTTCTAGTTTATTTTTTTATGTTAAAGGAACAGGCCACCATTTTTCCATACTGAGATATGTTCTTACCTAAGCTTAGACGAGTTGAAAGCACGTCTAATCCTCTCCTATGAAAGGAGGCACGATGATTATCAACACAAGCCTCACTGCAAGAAGGGCCTGGGTGTGATCCCAGGTCATTTCCACATATCGTTTTCTTTGGGTGCAAGTTTGCTCTATATCAGCAGTTCCCAACCTTTTTTGCATTGCGGACCCCATCATTTACCGTATACTCCAAGTACTTCCCATACCTTGAGAATATTGTCGAATATTTAGAAAGTGATGGAGTAAATCTACTTTTCATCTACAGAAAAGCAGGGTATAACATCGTTTAAATAGGTTTTCCATTCAAAACCATTTTCAAATAGTACTCATTAAGTATACCCCTGCTAAGTGCATCTGCCCCATGCTCATTGACATGTACACTACCGCTCAAAAGTTTGGGCTCACTTAAAATCTCCTTATTTTTGAAGGAAAAGCACAGATTTTTTCAATGAGGATAACATTAAATTCATCAGAAATACAATCTAGACATTGTTAATGTTGTGAACGCCTATTCTAGCTGGAAACTGGTTATTTTTAACGGAAAACCTACTGTACATAGGTGTGCAGAGGCGCATGGCTCCAGTGTTAATGATACATTGTTTTAGCTAATGGTGTTAGAGGGTCATTTATGATAATTAGAAAACACTCATGCAATTATGCTAGCACTGCTGAAAACTGATTAGAGAAGCTATAGAATTTATACAGTAGGGCTGCATTATTTTGACAAAAAACCTAATTGCGATTTAAAGCAAATATTACGATTGCGATTTGATTTGTGATTTATATATTTGATACATTTAAATGCATAAACTGCTATGATGAGTGAAGGAAGTCATGATACTTTTAGACTTTAGTCGAAGAACATATTCTTGCTCAGATTGCCCCACATTAGAAGAATACAGGCCTCGCTGTTTCGCGGGGTCCGACTCTGCGTTTTACAGGACTTTCTCTGCACTTTTCCACGGAAATAAACACCGCTAGCATGTGGCGCTCGCCTGAGCTAAACACTCGCCTTCTGAAGCCTGAAACTGCTACGATAAAGCTTTGGTCGTGGCAATGGCGTGCTGGCCATAGGGAGAGTCGGGACGTTTCCCAGTGGGCCGCTCGGTTCCGGTGCTTCTGGGCCGGGCCATCAGAATAAAATAATGAAATAATAACAGACTCACAGTTGTGCTATTCCAGGCCTAAAGGCTTTAACTGGGCTGCAGCAGGAGCATGAGCTGCTGTTCCAGATATAAATGCAAGAGTAATTGTCATGCTAATCTATCAAAATAATGACTGATTAATGAAAATCTGAAAAATATTCGCATCGAACTTTTCATTCTTGCGGCGGAGATACCATTTGATATTGAACTAACTCAGAGGGGTGTTTAAGTGGAACACCCTAGGGGTGGGCGATATGGCAAAAATAGAATATCACGATTTTTGAATTATAAACTTACGATTTCGATTTTATCACGATTTTTTATAATGACAAAAATAACTTAAATTACACACTGAAGATGAAAAATACTATACTAATGTATTCAACTTTATTAATCAACACAGCAATCATAGACTTGGACCTAAAGCAAACTCACTTTATAAATGGAAAAACAAAACAAAAAATCCAGATAATAAAATTAGCTTGAAGTAAGTAGAGTAAGTTTGGTAAATGCTTGTTGCTGTTTGGCAGCTTTTCAACATCAAGCTGCTGTAAATGTAACGCTCTGTCGCTGTCGCACCCTTTCACAATAAGAGTCTTCGTGAACCAATAACATGCAGTGACTTTTATTGTGTAAAACTCAAACAGGAAAAAGTTTGTCACTGTTAGGCGACTTGACAACAATAAACTCAGAGTCATGGTGTTTTTGAGGAACTTTTATATTTCAAAGACATGGATAAACTGCGCATTTATGAACGCATTCCAGGATTTAAATTAAACAAATGAGAAGGATGCGGCGCCTGACAGAACTGTAAGGACGAAGGACACACTCGCTTCTTCGCACATGTGCCGCCAGGTAAATAAACACACGCTGCAATCTACGTACGCAGAGCAGCGGTGTTAGCGGGGAAAGACAATGACATGACCGCTGAAATAGAGACAGAACGCTGGGTTTAAAACATTTTAAAGCTCTAGATTGAGGAGCCTGGTCGTATATACGCCCTGGAGAGGAGCGTCTCGCTGCTAAACGCTCGCATTAGCGTCTGACATTGCGTAGCAGAAAGTTTGCGGCTTGGGATTCCTTCACAGACGGTGAAAAGAGTAAACTGTGCTGAAGTGCATAAAACCGTGATAAAACGATCCCACAAAAATGACAGACCGTCTGCTCTGGGGATCGTAAGACGGTCTAATATCGTCATATCGCCCAGCCCTAGAACACCCCTCCGCTTTAGTTCAAGTTGGTGCAGTCCAATCCAGCGGAGACAAGTGTCTGCGCGAGTAAAGAGAGAAAAAGGCAGTGAAAGGTAGAAACGTGGATAAATAAATGTTTTTATCTACATAACTTGAGCTGATTGTGGGTTTTTATCAGGCTCAGACTGTGTGTGCAGCGGCCCATGTGAAAAGAGAAACTGTTAGAAAATTGTCAATGTGGTATTTGATCCAGTGACCTCTTGCACTTGAGACCAGCGCACTATTACGGAGCTATAATTACGAGCCGGTCTTCGTCAAATTCCCGGGCTGAAATTAGGTCCCAGCACACCCCTGGGTCGTGGCTACGGTTGTCTCTTAGTTTGAACAATCGCACAGCGGAGACGAGAGCAGCTCATCCCCACGTCTGTAATGTGACATCTAAAAATCTTATAAGACAAAAAACTGGCACAGTGAACACCAGGCATAAGGGAGAACCCGTGTGGACTAGTGAGAAAAGTGTATGAAGTGTGTGGTGAGAGGTTATACAGCATTAAAACATAAGAACAACAGAACGTAAACCCCGTGATAAACGAGGGACCACTGTAATCTACTTTCAAAAGTATTTGGTTTTATGTGGACAGCGCCTGCTTCTGGAGGAGTTGGGCGTCCAACTTTTACCCGACATTTAGAGTACCTCTCTGGAGGACAGCCACATGATTAAAATAAGTCTGGAATGGAATCACAGAGCGTCTATCTAAACACTTTAGAATCTCAGACCTTTTATCTGTGGCAGTCCTGAACCTGAGATCAGAGGCTCCTTAATTCTGGTGAACATCTATTGCTCAAATGACAGAGACAGAAGAAAAGAAAAGAAAAAAACTCAGCCTCTTGAGGTTAGGTTATTGCAGTTGTCAGAAATGTTTCAAATTGATATTTCTAATTTTTTAAACCCATTTACTTGCTGTGCCTTGCCTTAAAAACGCCTGAATAGTTTAGAACGTCAGCTTTAAATTAAAACCCATCCTCATCTCTTTGCACAGTAATCGTCACCGTGCCCCTGTTTGAGAAGCCCTTGGACTGAACTAGCCAGCTGCTGTCTCTTCTATGAGCCTCTAAATCACCCTGTAGCTCAAGCTGTAGCTCTGCTGAAGCAATACTCTCCAGGATGTTTTATAGAAGAAGAGCCCGCTAACGCAACCTGAAAAGCGAGGGGGAGCCGAGGACCTGCCGCCCACTCCGAACCCACTCCACTTCACCACACGGGTCAAGAGGCAGGGAGCGCATTCAGCGCCTTTCACACATTTGTCACACAGGAGCGTTCCTATTTGCTGAAGATTTACTTGTCTGGGCCATGTTATTTTCGAGTGGAAGGTGTTTCACGTCTTCCAAGACATTTCGCGAGTCCAACTCCAACTCCCCTGAAGAGGAGTATTCATCCAGTTTTCAAACTGGTGGAAATGCAGAATTGGCGAAGCTTCTGCGAGCAAAGACGTCCTTGACTTCAGAAAGCTTTGTCCACATGCCTGAAAGGTTTTGCTTCCTTTCCTGACAATGCATGGCTTGTTCAAATGAATAATGTGGGCAGCTTACTGTAGAGTTTTTGAGGATCTGTACTTTACTTCAATAGTATTTTTGTTGAGAACTTCTTACTTTAACTCCACTACATTTGAAAGATAAATATAATACGTTCTACACTACGACATTTCAGTAAAGGCTCCAATGCAAAAGGTAAATTTGGCCATGTGTAAAATTCTAATAATGCACACTCCAGAACAGTAGGTGGCGCTGTGCAGATGTATTGTCAAATGCCACTGATTTACCACAAAGAAGGTTTGTTCTCGTCGTGTTGCCGTAAGGTGGGGAATTTATGCGTGACTTTTGTGTGTTTTCGAAGCCGCAAAGTTATATACACATCACAAGGGATTCGTACTACTTTGAATACTTGAGTATTTTCTATAGCAAATGCTTCAGTGCTTTTGCTTGAGTAAAAACAATGACGGTGCAACTTCTACTTATATTGGAGTAATATTTGCTATATATATATATCAGGCTCATGCTACTGATTGACCTTTGATATGCTGATACATATTCGAATCTACTGATGAGTCGGACCAATCGCGTGGCAGTACTGCCGTGAGTAGAGCTCAACAGTCCCACCCACTTCTGGTTACGTACTGGGGTCCGGAAATACTGTACATAAAAAAATAAAATAAATCCCAATTATTAACTTATAACTTATTTCTCATTGATTTAAAAAAAAAAAAAACATATATTAAAAGTCAAATATTAAAAGTACGATGCCGGCTAATCAGCTATGTGCTAACAACTGACCATCGTGCGGATACTTTACAAGACAGAAAACGCTCAATACTTTGTACTTTAATTTAAAATTGTGTATTTATGTCCATGAGTTAGCACAAAGCTGATTAGCCTGCGTCGGTGTGTTGTGCTTTTAAACTCTTAATATTTGAATTTTTCGAAAAGTCAATTCGAAATATGAATTGGGATTTTTCCGCCCCCGGCACGTGACCAGAAGTGGAACTGTTGAGCTCTATTCTAATTAGGACACCACGACAGCACAAAAAACACCAGGCATGCTGCTACACAGTTACAAACATACACTACGAACATTTCTTTAAGCTTTACTATTGTACAACTTTGTCAGGGCATATTGTTGTTTGGTTTACTTTGTTTGCTGTTATTGTTTGCAATGTTTAGATTGTTAGTTGTGTCCAAACTCTATACTGACGCATTATTAACAACCCAATAATATATATATATATTTTTTTGTTTTGTTTTGTTGTTTTGTTGTTTGTTTTGTGTTTTTGTTTGTTTGTTTGTTTGAGTTTTTAAGCATGTTTCACAACTTTCAGAGTAATTTTTCAAGGTCAATGTCACAATAATGCTAACAACAACAACTTACCGGTTAATTCTTAAGCAGCTGCTTTAACAATTTACTAAACAGAGGACAAACACATTTCATTCTACTTCCAGGAAAAACATCAGGCCTTTAACCTCTTACCCCCCACCTCAAGTGCATATTCTCCAGTTCGGCCTTACCCCAGTGTAATGTGTCATTTGAAAGCTAAGACCAACAAAAGTTATCTAATTAACTTTGTTTTTTTATCATTGCATTTTTTCCACGTTTTCCATCACTTTTTTGGTTAATTTACAACCCCTACCCACAACAAACAACAAAGTTTGCCTTCTGCAGCCCTTCTCAACAGTGCCACGCTCGGGCTGAAAACACAGACCGTAGTTGAGCGAGGTGTACATGTAGGATTAGATCAGCGTTGTTGCATTGTGGCCTCGCACTTGAGTGATCTGCTGTGCCTATAAATGGAGCCTTGATTTAAGTGTGGATCTCTCCTCTCCGTTTTCAGCGCTGCTGCGGCTGCACTGGCCATCTGCGCATGAGTCATGGTGGGCCCGCTCCAGGAACAGGCACCAACTGGAAGCACAACAATGCAACCACCAACACCGAGGGAAATATACATGAAATACAGTGTTGGACGTGCTATATATACAGTCATTTAAAGGTGTTCCTTTATCGTGGTTTATTCAACTTCTTTGTACAATTTAGTCTCAGTGATCTGTGTTAAAAAAGTAGTGTAAAGCAGTTTGAATAAAGCAAAATACAAGAGTTTTCAAGGCAATGTCATTTGTAGAGCATGTTTTGTACACGAGGCAATTGACAGCGCTTCACAAGATAACACGAAGACAGATCAAATCGAAGAGAGTGCAGATAAAACACTTTCAGTTGTGCTACTAAATTGTCTCTAAGTTTTCTCTCCGACTTGCAAAAGATTAGGCGTATTTTCGTTCATTCAGCAGTTACCAGTCCAACGACCAGCGAACCATCTCCAAACCTTAATCTTTGAATTGATCAGGTTGCCAACTAGATAAGCCTTTTATGCATGTTTCGCAAACCGGAGCACCCAGACCCACCCAAACACGGTGAGAACGCAAACTCCACGCAACAAAAGGCCTCACACAGTACCGGAATCGAACCTGGAACTTTCTTCCTGTGAAATGTTGAATATTCCTATATATGTTTTTGTTTTAATAGGCTTTAATGATTATATGAAATTGTGTTGATTGTAATCTGTGCTTTTGGGGTTGATTTGAATTAGGCGGACATTTTGTTGTTCTTACTCTTGGAATCCACTGGGGGGCAGTGTGTTATAATGCGGAGTCAGATCGCGCTGCAGAAGAAGCATTCAAAGGACATTGATTGGTTCTTCAGCAAGTAGCCGCCTACTTCCTGTGTCTATAAAATGAGAGGATACCGAGACGCGCCCCCTCTTCTTGCCCTGCTGCGTCCCTTGCTGTCCACTGAAGATCATCATGTAGCCTTTAGCATAGCTTTTGTTTTAGATTGTAAATTCAGGGAATAAAATAATGATTTTGATTTTAAAGAACGAGTCTCCATCTTCTCTCCATTTTTGAACACAACAGAAACAAGAGAGCTAAATCACTCAGCCACATGGCCGCCATGAAGCCTAACTAAGGTTTACAGGTTTAATGTGCAAGACCCCATTTGGAACTTCAGTGCCTTTGCCATTTGCTAACTGCGAAAAGAAAAAGAAAAAAACAAAGTACCATTAAAGGCCCTATACCTGACTTTTGTTTTCTTTTTGTAGGAAAACCGGAAACATTCCTTTTGTCCCATGTCATTTTGTTGTTTATTGTAGTAATTGGTTGACGCGTGCAATCTGCATAATAGGTAAATGGTCTCAACTTATAAAGTGCTTTTCCACCCGCATTAGGCACTCAAAGCGCTTTACAGCAAGGATCCACTCACCCACTCACACTCTCATTCACACACCAATGTACGCAGACACTGGAGGCGAGGTGGGCGAAGTGTCTTGCCCAAGGACACAACGACAATGCGCATCTGCATGAAACACCCTGCTCTACCAACTGCGCCACTGTCATGTATGGTCAACCCAAATATTCAATGTGCGACAAAAATGGGTTTACCTTTGTTGTCAGGTTTTGACTCCAAAGGATGACCTGGGCAATAAAATGCCTATTTCTTCAGACTCTGTTAAAATACCCTTTTAGTCCAAATCTTACAACAACAACAAAAAGGTATAATCATTCTCTCTGGCTTTGAAAAAATGCCCAGGGAAACATCTCCAGACATTAATCTACGAGCTGATCAAGTCGCCAACTGGAGGATTAGCCTGTTATGCATGTTTTGCTTTGATGGGGGAAACCGGAGCACCCAGACGCATCCAAACACGGTGAGAACATGCCAACTTCACCCAAGAAAGGCCTCACACAGTCACAAAATCGAACCTGGCACCCTCTTCCTGTGAGGCATGAAGTGTAACGTTAGCAGGTATTTAATATTGTTCAGATAGCGACTAATCTTGCAGTACTCGTGTGAACCCAAGTTGCCTAACACAATATCTCCCAATTAATTATACAGTAAAAATAGTCTTTCCGTCCCTTCTTTCCAGTAATCTTGTCATCAGGGACGGGGGTGTACAGTATAGCGGAGGGTGGGCAGTGCTGATGTGAGTGCTCCTGTGCCATCCGACTCCTCACAAAATGCCGACACAGACAGTCACGGGCCGAGCGAGGAAACTGCTGCTCCCGCCGGTGTAATCGATGCCGCGCGTGCGTTTTTATTGTCTGCGCTAAAGACAGCGAGGACAGTGCTGCGCTAAAGACGTCCAAGGATATATATAATAGAGCTCCATTACCCTAAAAAGCCCCCATTCAAGGTTTACTAGCTGTAGCTCCCAGGCTCTGGAATGATCTTCCATCCTCTTTGCGCTCTATTGATTGTGATGATGCCTTTAAGAGCCAACTAAAGACTCATTTATTTAACCTGGCTTTCAATTAGCCACTTTTTGGGCTGCTATGATCTTGTAACTGTCTTGACCTTTTATTTTATTTTTATTTTGGGTGTACTTTTTTCTGATGTTTTAAACTGTGTTGTAAAGCACTTTGTGGCTCTTGTCTGTGAAAGGTGCTCTATAAATAAACTTTACTTACTTACTTACTTACTTTACGCTGGAGCTGTAAGAGAAGCGAACTGCAGTGTGAAGGGGATTCACAATCTCCCATTTTAGTGCTATGATTGCTGGTATGACATTGGGATTTATAATAGGCTCTGTGCATCTGATGTTGCTAACTTCCTGTGTTTTCATAACTGGTTCCTGTCACCATTTTAAACCTAAATTGAACATGTTGTAAGCGATTATCCCCTCCTGGAACCGCCACCTTAACGTGGTGGAGGGTTTGAGCACCCGAATGATCCTGGGGGCTCTGTTGTCGGGGGCTTTGTGCCCCTGGTAGGGTCTCCCATGGCATACAGGTCCTAGGTGAGGGGTCAGACAAAGAGCGGTTCAGAAGCCCCTTATGAAAGACCAACAGGCCCGGTTAGAACCATGAGGCCGTCCTTCTGTGGACCCACCACCTGCAGGAGGAGCCATAGGGGCTGGTGCAATGTGATTTGGGCAGCTCCAACAGCTGCCCCCACGACCCGGCAACGGACAAGTGGAAGAAAATGGATGGATGGATGGATGGTATTATTATCCCATAGGGCTAAACCAAGGACTGGAAGTAGTTATGAGCACAGGAAGTTAGCAGAACCATAGAAATATGGCGGCGTTTGATCCTTACATATGCGGACAGTTAGCAAGTAGGCTAGTCCGGGAGGCTTTTCAGCATCCGTTAGCCTGGTGTACTTTTCCTATAGCAGTTAGCATTAGCCACCAAACATAGCAAATTATAAACAATCCAGATGTTTTCAGTTGTCAACCCATCAACCACATTTAGGTCAAAGCCTAGTTAGAAATCATTAATGAATGTGCACAGACCTTCAGAGATTAGATATAAGTTAGCATCTAAAAGTGTCCTCTGAGCTACATGCTAACTCAAATTCAGTTAAGTTTCTGCTTTTTGTGAGGTCGGATACATGTCCAATGGCCACGAAACATCATCTTATAAGACCAGAAATGGCATAAAAAGGACAAAACATACCTCCCCATAATATGTTAGTATGGACGCCGGGCTTTCCTATTCATCTGTCTGGGGATGGAACATTCAAAACTAAATCTGGTACGGGAGCCGTTGGCCAACAAATGTGCCTTTCTGTGATTTCTATGGCCAGAACCAGGAAGTTCATAAACCAGCACCACTTTTTCATGCAACCTTCTATCACAATTATGGATTTAATGACTCACTATATTATTTGTGTTCAAAAATAACATGGCTCAAAAATGTATTAAAAAAAACAACAACAAAGTCTTATTGCGACTTTTCTTTATTTCTTTATTCAAATTTTGCTTCACACACGGTGCACATTATTCAAAAGCATTTGAGAAATGGCTGAAATGTGAAATGCAAAACAAAAACAAAAATGCTATTCATTGCAGAATATGTTTGTAGAGGTTAGCAGGTTTTATATGATGAGACATTAAAAGACCTGCACTGCCTGCAGCTCCCTCGAAGCTGTGAACAAAGCTCTTCCAGGAAGCTACTGGCTGTGCAGATCTGTTATTGTACTTTTTTTTTTTTTAACACATCTCCACTAATCCATTTATACTGTATAAGAAGAACAGTAGTATATAGGACCAATAATGTTCTAATATTTCCAAGTGTGGGTGGATTTTACATTTTCTGTGAGCAGCAGGCAGACAATGTTTGACTCTCTACACATTGTACACATAGTATATATTTAGATATTGCACTATTAATGGTTTTGACACAATACGCTAGAGGATTATAGTACATATATATTATACGTATGTGTATGATCAGACAAAAACACGTGTTTCAGCTTGCTTCTTCTTGTAACCTTTGCCATCATAAAAGGGAGCCTGGTGATATGACATTGACAATCAAACAGAAATTCTAAGACTATTATTAGACTATTATTATGTTGAATAATAGTACTGTTTGTTAAACTGAAACACTTCTCGAAAGAGGTTGTTGTGCACTGTTACGTGTCGCCACTTACTTCGGCATCTTGTGGGATATTCATATAATGTCACCAAATTATCTCTGAAGAATCTATTTGGCTGAACATGAAACATCAGGCTGTTTGTGTTAATTTGTTGGATGTTAACGTCACAGTGGGGGCGTCCTGTCTCTGGACAGCACTGGCTACAAGTGAAGGTAGCTTGCCATCTTGGGGAGTGAGTGAATGACACATGAAACTGTATGGGTCTTGTGTGTGCTATACACTAGGACTAATCCATTATCATTGTAGTAGTATACGCAAATGTAAGGGAACATACTGACAAGTTTGGGCGACAACAGTTGCAAGGCCGCTCACATACTTCCCGAAAGTATCACACAAGGTGATGACAAATTACTCATCAACTCCTTATCTTAAAGTGGACATTTCCTGCAAAACTGTGGCTTATGAATATGCTTTTGGGCATGTGGCCATACCGCCTTTGCTATGCCCAATACTGTCAGACCTTGGTGGCTAAGCAGGGCAGGGCCTGGTCAGTACTTGGATGGGAGACCGTTTAGTAACACCAGGAAGCCTGGGCGAATGTAGTGAGTGAGTGGTTGGTGGTGGTCGGAGGGGCAAAGACTGGTTGCCTCTCTTCCGTCAGTCTACCCCAGGGCAGCTGTGGCTACAATAGTAGCATACCATCACCAAGTATGGAGTGAATGAATAATGCAACGTATTAAAGCATCTTTGAGTGTCCAGACAAGCGCTATATAAAACCGATGCATTATTATTATTATTATTATTATGTCAGCATTGATATTGTTCCGTTTTGTAACGTAAACTGAGTGCAGGTCAGGATTTTTAAATGGCCTGGCGCCCCCTCTGGAATAAGCAGTAGCAATGAGATTACAGAAACTAAAAAAAAACACAAAAAAACAAGGTTTCACTTCAAGTAAACTAGAAAATCAATGAAGCCATAATGAACACACTTAGCCTAGAACAGGTCTGATGTAGAGTAATTCAGGGTTAGATCTTTCTATGGATACAGACGGAAACATGTCATACTCGGGGACGTAGCCTTGCTGAGGGAAACAAAGCTTGTTATATGGGAATCACAATTCTTCACTTTTTTTAGTCGGACCATAAGCATATTTAGCACACAGAAACAAGTTGAGTCAAAACCAGGTCCCTGTGAATGTTTTGTCTCATTCTTACGTTACAAAGTTAATTGATAATAGAAGTGAAAAACCGGCTCCTGAAGCTAGCGGTTAGCAGTAGTAAGAGTAGTTCTTTCCCCTCTTTGTTCCCCCCTCTGGCAGCTTTGAACGTGACCATTTGTGGTCAAAACTGCGTCTTTGAACAACTTGCTTGAGTGAAGAGAAATGAAATACTCCAGGTATGTTTTTGATCAGGGAGCAATGTTGATTTGGCATGACGCATCCCGTTTAAGACATTTGGCTGGATCCTTATTTGCGCTTTCACATGCACACTCTCACATGCCTGTAGCTGGACACTGTATAGACACCCGCAGCTTCCACACACATCCGAGAGAGAGAGAGAGAGAAGCATCTGACATGGCACCAGCCCTGCTCCCTCCAGAATTCTCTGCTATTTCTATTCGTGCCCCATTTCATCGGTTATTCTCACAGTGTAGCTATTTTCTCTTCATCGGAGCTATCATCGGCCTGACACACTTCCTACCCGTGCGATGGATTCTTCGAGGTGCTAAACGCTTTTTTAAAGGAGGGCCTGCTTCGTGTGGCACAGCTTGTATTTTTTTATTTATTTATTTTCAAAGTGAGGTGTTGGCAGCGGCTGTCAATCCGAGCAGTCTTCTGTCCGCCTCCCACGGCTGGAGTAAACATATGAATATTGGAAAGAAAATCTTGTCATTCCAGCCGGCAGATGGTGGATGTAAGGACAAAACCAGGGCTACACCAGGACTGCAGCCGACACAAAGTATAAACCAAGATTAAAGTGGGCCTATCAGGTGTAATTGTGGCTAATAAACTTTCTTTGGGGTGCCTGAGCATTGATACTTAACGTTTTATAATTAGAACCAATGTCAGTGTAAGGAAAAGACAGTAATGAGTGAGAGACTGGGCTTGTCAGGATTTCAAAGTCAACTGAAGCGCCCTATGCATGATGATGTGTGATAAAAAAAAACAAAAAAACAAGCTATCATTGTCAGCTAATACTTACTAGCAAATCAATGGCGGCGCGAGGGATGATTTATTGACGTTTTGTGTTCCATCTATTACGCAGCAAAATCTGGAAAACACACATCAGAGCACTTCAACAGTAGAAGAAGAAACAACTCACCGTTTAGTGGTTAGGGAAAACCAAAAGATACTTGTGTTTGTGTCTTGAAGTCGGCGCATCTTCAGATATTGTGGCTTCCGGGCCTAAAATAGCTCATATTCAGTGTGATGGACAGATATTATCCCCAGCCTGAGGGAGAGTTACATTTCTGTCATGAGCAAACAAAGGCAGCTGTGAATCTGAGTCTGTCTAGATTCTGCCCATACAAGAAAAGTCTCCTGGAAGTATGGCTCCCTCTGCTGGATGTGTCAGCAACATGCAACACATTCCAAGCCCTGACTGATAAAGCATAACGTTTAAGCTATAAGCCTAACTTTAAATCTATATTCTGCACTGTAGGCAGGTATAGGCATATCTTTTGACCAAATGGACAGTCTGAGGTTATCAAACAAATACAAACACACTCTAATAGCCTAAACTAGCTGATCTAAGGCAGATTCATTTTAAATTTCGGGATTCTCGCCTATATTTGGCGACAGCTTCAATTATTCTATGCTGTAATACATAATAAATGCAGAGAAACATCCAATAATCAAATATATCATTTATATTATGATTAGGATTTTATATTAGTTAATAAAATGTAAAGAATAATATAAGTTAATTACTCAAATCCACTGTCAGGTGTTATGGTGACCCCTGCTGGTACAATTCATGTAGGGCAATCTTAATTGATTTGAAGAAGCTACATTTTAATAACTTGCTACATTGACATTTTCTTTCCCCCAAACAAGCTACACTTATAAGGGTAGTTTTGCACACACACACAAAAAAAAAAAATGAATTATTATCCTGTGATATGGACGAGCGTCTGAAGGGCACGAGCATGGATCTAATATAAGGGCACGAGCCATGCGGTTGTAGCTAATTAATGAGACGCACGGGTGAGTACATGCTCGACTAAAAACGATATTTGTTTGGAAGGAAGGAAAACAAAAAACAAACTCAAACAATACATTGAAACCACAAAGAAAGAGTCTAAATGTTGCTGAAAACGTCTTGAAATAGTTTTAGGACTTGTTTGTGATGTGTTGGAGTAAAATAGAAAAAACTGTTTATCGAATTTATTGTGCTATGCTAACCTGTTGTTGCTACTGCTATTTGTAGGTTACTTGCTAATGTAAAGATTTCATGGTAAAAACTTACTTTTTTGTATCCAATTTTTTATCCAAAACTTAAGTAGGCCCACAATAAATATCATTATGGCTTTACTGAACACGAACAATTTATTGGATAATAGATTTGTTACCTTTCGTAACCTCTTTTAAGTAACATACTATCTTCCTTCTGTAAAGGGATATTTCAGGATTTTTGACATAGGGCCTCATTTCCTAGTTATCCAGCGTGTTGTTGATTTCAGAATCAGAATCAGAATAGGTTTTATTGCCATGGTTTGAGAACAAGTTCACAAACTAGGAATTTTTCTCAGTGCAAACGTGTGACATAGAACATATAATACAGAGTTAAGATAAAAATAAGCTAAAAAACTTTAAACTATAAGGCTATAGGGGCTTGCAAAAAATATTAGATAAATAAGATAAAATAAAAGTGATATATGGTAAGACAACAACAATTTGACATTGAACAACAGGGGGATTGTATTTACAGATGTGTAGGCGTATAAAGTGATATTAAGTGATATAAAGTGATTAAGTGATAAGTGATAGCAGCGGGTCTAAGTGTGGACACACCACACAGTGTTAGTTAGTTACAGACTCATCCATGAAACTAAGCTACAGAGACTTGTTTTTTGTTCATGAGTCTGATGGCGGAGGGGAAAAACTGTTCAAGTGACGGGAGGTATGGGTCTGGATGGACCGTAGCCTCCTGCCTGAGGGGAGAGGGTGAATAGTCCGTGTCCAGGGTGAGCAGGGTCAGCTGAGATCCGACCCACACGCCTCCGGGTCCTGGAGGTGAACAGGTCCTGGATAGAGATGGGAGTTCATCACCTTCTCAGCAGCACTCACAATGCACTGCAGTCGATGCTTGTCCCGTTCTGTAGCGCCGGGGAACCACACGGTGATGGAGGAGGTGAGGGTGGACTCGATGGCCGTGTAGAACTGCACCAGCATCTTGGTCGGCAGCTTAAGTTTTCTCAGCTGCCGCAGGAAGAACATCCTCTGCTGGGCTTTCTTAATGAGGGAGCTGATGGTTGGCTCCCATTTGAGGTCCTGGGTGATGCTGGTGCCCAGGAAACGGAAGGAGTCCATGGAAATGGGGGTGGGAGAGTCTGTCAGGGCGAGGGGGACGGTGGGTCTGTGTCTTCCCTGAAGTCCACGATCATCTCCACTGTCTTCTGGGCGTTCAGCTCCAGGTTGTTGTGGCTGCACCAGGACGCCAGCCGGTTCACCTCTCTCCTGTAGGTGGACTCGTCACCATCCGAGATGAGGCCGATGAGGGTGGTGTCGTCTGCAAACTTGATCAGTTTAACAGACTGGTGACTGGATGTGCAGCAGTTTGTGTATAGGGATATATATATATATATATTATATATATATGCAGTCCTTATATTTGAAGAGTTTAGTGTGGTGCTAGGCTAGCTCATGTCTATGGTAACTAGTAGCCTGCATTAAAAACAGTCTGACCCAAGCACAGTGCACCTGAGGCAAATCACTTATAACACCAGACTACCCATATAAATGTATGTGTTGACTGAATAATGTTCGAAATATAACCATTTTGCATTTAAAATAACTTATATTTGAGCAGCATCAGCTTCCTGGTTGTAAACTACGCAGCGGCGGAGTGATCTGCTTGGTTACCGGATCTACAGTAGTTTGTTTACCTGCGGCTGGCATTACTACACGTGGAATTCACAAAGGAGCTTTCTACAAATCAGATATGGCAACGTTTGGAGGACTACCCCATGATTTTGAAGAGGTTTTTAATGCATGTTACCATAGACATGCACTAGCCTAGCACTAGCCTAGCACAACTAAACTCTTCAAATAATAAGGACTGCATGAATAAAAAGAATAAATAAAAAAAATCTCCAGAAATCAACAACACTCTGGATAACTAGGAAATGAGGCCCTATGTCAAAAATCCTGAAATATCCCTTTAATACTCGAGGCACTACCCTGGGAATACCTTGGGGACCCCCTTCCCCTTGGAGGTGCTGGAGGAAGTGTCTGGGGAGTGAGAAGTCATGGGAGCCACTGCATAGACCTCTGCCCCCGCGACCTGGCCTCGGATATGAAGACGGCTGGCTGGACCTCTGTCTTCTCGAAATGCAATGTAAATCTCCATACAAATTTCATGTCTAAATAGTAACATTTTCTTTTTCACAGTCCCGCTCAGTGCTCCCACAGACAGGGTGTATCTGTTCTTTTGTGAGCCAAAGACCTTTGACTCCTGAACAATACAGGTTCATGTCAGAGCAGCTGCACATGGAGGTTTCCACTGGGGTCAAAGCTGCGGACCACCCAGCTGCCTTTAGAGACCGCAAACACAATTCTACGCATTGACTTCTAATGCGGAAAAAAAAAAAAAAACTAGTCATAATTCTCTTTTGGACATACATGACCAGGGGTAAAAAGAGACATGACAAGATGTTAGAAATGTGAAATACAGGCCTACCCAACAACATGAAAGTATTCAACCAATGAGCAGTAAATCACATTAAAGAAAGTGGAGTGGAAAGTGAGAGTAGAGAACAGAGGCTGTTCCACATTTGTCCAGCAGGTGGTAGTGGTCAGACAGAAATGGCTTGAATCACGGGGTTAGTTTTACTGGGGAAAAAGTTGGTCCACCACTAAAATGAATTATTTTAATGACAATCTTTGCCTCCCATCCTTCTACAGGTGCGTTCCAGGGATTGTGAGCAGATCTGTAGACATGTGGAGAGAAGCACTCTCTTTATCGGCCAGACCTTCAGGCCTGGTCAACGCTGACTGGGGGAAACCTTGCGGTGATAACAACTGGTCAGTGCTTGCCAGGAGGTGAGCGTGAATTTGGATATCGTTTTGTAGCAACTAGAAATGTCACTCTTGTTAGCGGTGTTATTAAAGGTGCTGGAAGCCCAGTTTGCAGAAATTTGTGAAAAAAAAAGAAAAGAAAGTGCACCCTGTGTATTATGCACCCAGTGTATTATGAGTGATCTTAAACCCAGAAGTAGCGTTAATGCGTAAACAATTAGCCTGGTGGAGGCTAATACTGTAGTACCGAGTAGTGAGTAGTGATGGGACTTAAAGGGGGGGTATTATGTAAAATCGACTTGTTCAAGCTTTATATCATGTTATTATGTCATTCCCTCATTAAACACATGCCTGGAGTGTTGCCTTGGCTCATTCACATATTTTTGAGTAATCAGTAAAAACTTAGACGGTAGCCATTTTAGGTGTAGCAATGCCTCAGTCCTCCTAGGAACGCCCCCACCTCCTGGAGACGCCTCTGGACCTTTTGTCACCAGCCAAGCCACCAACCACTGCTCCTCAGCTCAGCAGAGGCCCCTCCCCGCACAGTGTTGTTGTTTAAATTCCACAGCAGTGTGCTGAAGGGGCGTGTCGGAAAGCTTCTTAAAGAGACAGAGGCCTATTTCAAGACGTTCAGTACAGCCATTTTGAGAGAGCAATTTTATTCAAGGCAGTTATTTTAATTTACTGCATATACAGAGCAACAGAAGGTTACGTCATCATTGTAGTATGCTATACACTGGTGCTATGTGATTGAAAAAAGCATAATACCCCCCCTTTAAGGCTCTTTTCGGGGAGAACAGTCTTTGGGATCTGTTCATTTCAAATCGCTGTTCAAAAGACTGGCTCTTTTTAAAAATTGTGATAATGCCAGCCAGATAACTCACAGTATCGAAGGTTTGATCGATAAAAGGCACACTTTTCTTAAATGAGATAATCTAATATTACAATGGGACTGAAATTTACGCTTCTAAAAACATGCGTTTCATTTCAAAAACTACTTGTGAATCAAATCTTGTAGTACAACCAATACAAAGGAGGCTGCATATCATTTTTAGTGGATTAAGCTTTGACTTCAGTGCAAAAAGCTTTCACCTGTGTGGCCGGCTCCATTGTTGGGCTGATTCTTGTGTTCATTCGGGGAAGTTCTGGGTAAAATTGACTGAAAGAAAGATCCGGCTCTTTTCACAATTGAGATCCGGTTCGAACCGTTGACCTTATAGAGCCGTGCAGAAGAGCCGGTCGGTCATGAACGTCACATCACAAAAGAGTGGCAAACAAGCTTTTGCTTCTGCCTGTTTTGGTTTGTATGTAATTTATAAAGCATAGATTATTTTGTGTGACTGAAGTGAAAATAAACGGAACTAAACTGAACTGAGTGCAGATGTGCATAAAAACTAATTTTTGTGAAAATCACAAATCACAGTTAGAATTTTGTTAAGAAAGCTAGGGCAGAGTTTGGATCATAATAAATAAAATTACACTTGACTCTATCCCCTATTTTATTCGAAAATAAGACATATTAAGAACAGGGCCTTTAATGTGACTGTGTGTATAGATTTGGACGTTTTATAAGAGGAAACATTGGGTTGTTACAATTGTTGACAGAGGCTCAGATGACCTGGGGCTCGAACACGAGCACTAACCGTTGTGTATGTATTGCTGCATCTGCCTTTTCTAACATTCATCCTAACATTTTTACAATGCTTTCATAACGTCTACCATATAATCACAAGAATTTGTAAAATTGATAAATCCTCTCTTCTAGAGCAACTTCATATTAACGTAATTACAATCTAATCTCTACATAAATCCTTCCAATCCTCCTTCCAAAATCTGAAATAAGGGCTGGACATAATATTTGTGTATTTTTGAGACACTGACCACGACCTCAGCAGCATACAGTATGTGCCTTTCAAGTCTGTTATTACAGACCTTATGCCAACATGAGCTGTTTGAAGCCATTGATAAACAAACCTGACATAGTCCATAGACTATTTGAGCAGGCAGACAAGCCCCTTCCGTCCCGTCTATCGTGATTCACAGTGACTAAAAGGCCACAGTGAGTGCGTGCGATGACTGACACGCGACTAAGCACTGAATAATATCTGAGAGCATCCAACAGTAACAACAGTAGGTGGCCTCTTCAGGGCTGCACTGCAAAAGAGGAGCGAAAAGTCTATGGGGAAAAATGCTGAAAAGAGTGGATGTTTTTGTTTTCAAACCGTAGTGATCAGATTGATTGTAAATTGCTAACATCGAAAGCTATAGTAACAAAAAAAGAGTTGTGAACCTGGTAAATACATCAAACATAATGCAGTATGAAATACTTTTGTGCGAAACTGATGGAGATTTGAACTTTATTGTGGCATCATGGAGAAAATACTGAGTATTTTTGTATCAACTATCACTCTGGTAAATCCTGCTGTTTTTAAATCTAAACTTACCACTCAACAGTAGACCTTTCACCTGACCCAGGCCTACTGAATAATGCAATGACGTCCAAATTAGTAACGCATTTTGAAATGTCTTCACCAACAACTTCTCTTTAAATTACCTCAAAGTGGACTTTGAAAGATTGCATCCCATGTCTCATATCAAAAGGTCTTCAATGACAGATGTTTTTAGTGCCCAGGGAAAAGGATTTTCTCACAGCAAACGGACGTACAAATCTGTCAAGGTGCACTACAAAATGCAAAATATATACAAGTGTGTTTCAGCTGTCACATAATTCACTGCAAGTCAGTCCAAACTTTCCATTACAAACCGTAAAAAAGAGGTGCATTCTCAAAATCAAAGTTTCCCCCTTATATTGTGTTTGCAGACGTTTGTGAGAAACAAAGAAGAAGCGTGCAGTGTGTGCCGTATTATGAGTTACTTATCGTGGCAAACCTGGAAGTGTTAGATAGCTCCACTTTCCTTCCTAAAACTTGAAATTTGCTTCTAAACTAGTACTGAGCGGCTTCGATGTGTTTGGAAAATGATGAATATGAATTTGGCCACACAACACACAACTAACTTTGGTCAGACACGCACCCAAGGTTTGTTGATTTGTCCATGTCTTTTAATACACAGTTGTTATGAAGAAGTGTAGAGCGAAGAAGAATAGTAGATTTATCACACCATACTTTTACTTCTTACTACTTACTGGGCGGCACGGTAGCGCAGCGGTTAGTGCTCTCGCTTCACAGCAAGAAGGTCACTGGTCCGATTCCCACCTGGACGGGGCCTTTCTGTGTGGAGTTTGCATGTTCTCCCCGTGTCTGCGTAGGTTTCCTCCGGGTACTCCGGTTTCCCCTACCACCAATGTACAATAGGCCAGGATGAATGATGTGTGTGAATGCATGGAGGTGGTCAGAAGGACCGTTGGCGCAGATGTGTGCAGTCGCGACAACGCTTCTGTCAGTCTCCCCCTGGGGAAACTGAAGCTACTAACATAGCTTACCACCATGGAGTGAATGTAAAATGCTCTCATGTAAAGCGCTTTGTGACCATGTCTGTGAAAGGCGCTATATAAATAAAGATCTTCTTCTTCTTCTTCTACTATTTGGCTACTTAAATAACTACTCAGTATGCTTTTTTCTGCTGTGTTGACAATAGTTATGTATTCGGAAACATTTGTGTTTCTCAGATCTTACCTTAAAGGGACTATTCATAAGTTTAACCACAAATAAATGTGTACAATTTAAAATTTCTTCCTCATACATGCAGCAATGCCCTGGTGAGTAGAATGAGCCCTGGCCTTTTCACCGTGATTGCCTCTATATGCCTGTAAAGTCACTTGAATAGTCTATGCTCGGGTCGAACAAGCAAACAGCGTAATGCGCGTTCACGCTCAGCTGTAGCGTTAGCTGTATCTCCTCTATACTGACGCTGCCGAGCGAGTGGTAACTTCAGAGGATGGATTTAGCGGAGAATAAGAGGAGACCGGCTTCAAAATAAGCATGACATGGACATGTGCCATTTACAATATAGTTTACGAGTTAGCTACGCTAACTTTGGGCCCAGGAAATTGAAGAGACGATTTTGGCTTTTCCCAGTAGCATTTCTACCAGTGGAAATATTTTATTATATCAATTAGGCCTACGTTTATGCATACAAAGTATACAAGTTTGTTTTTTTTCTCCTTCAAACGTCATTCATTCGTTTATCTGTATTATTTGGCTTCTTCACTTGATTCACTTTGCTATGCATTTGCTCAAGTATCACATCTTGGAAAATATTCACTCAAACTGATTTGGTCTAAATATCTTCAAAACAGTCACGTTTCTTACCTCAGTTGAAGTCACGCCTGTAAATCTGTAAATTGACCAGGACGGGACTGTTATTTCTGGTGCTCGTAAAGCCTGTGCGCCTCATGCACGAGCTTATCGAGGCTGCAGTTACGCGTTTGGCCTGAGGGGGCAATTGCGAGTACAAAACTGCCAAACTCCACATAGCCCCTTTAAGATTTCTTTTTTTCTGAATTGTATGGTCTAATCTATTTTGTATGTAAATTTAGATAAACATGTCCAGTATGTACTCTGTACTTGGGTCATTTTTTTTTTAAGTCCTTTGCATTTTTACTCTCGTAAAATATTTGTAATTGTTTAGGACAGAGCGTTTTACTTCTTCTTTGTCTCAGTTATTGACACGAATGTGAACATTGTGAACACACTGGTTTCCAAAAGAAATAATTGCAACCACATCATCTATCAGAAAAATCACACTTGGAATTCCTCCCGAAACGCTTTCAGTCCGCCGGTGCTTTTCTTGGCGTTCAGCGACAGCGCCACAGGACGAGACAGCGCAATAATAATAAAATCGTGTGTTGCTAAATAGTACTGCTGCTCCGATGGTGTTTAGCGCTGACAAGCCGAGCATTTTCTGCTCATTTAGACTCGTGTGGTTAGTGCATGATGACAGCTGGATGTGCTTAGGCTGTTCCTCTGCGCCTCTAAACACGACGGCACCTACCACAGCGAAGGCAAACCGCGGAAACACCAGTCTGTCGGCATGCGCGGTTACACAGTGCAAGTGAGTTAGCGGCTGGGGCCATCAAAGGATGCACGGTGTTATTGGAAATGAAGACAGATTGAGGTGATAAGACGAGGCCAAACCACATGCTTAGGCGATAAAAATCTGCCTGAAGGCTGTATCGATTTTACACTTGCAACAAGAAAGGCCGTCTCAAATAGTTGATCTATGATGGATGCTGAAAGGCCAATTCACCATCATGAAGTCTGTTAGATACTTGCTACCTCACGTTGCAACCTGGATCGGACAAGCATGACAAGATTACAAAAATCCAGTCTTGCCAGGCTCTCTGTTTGGATCAGAACTAATTGGATTTTAGGCCACTGGTGTCGTTGTACTGCTGTTATTGGGTGGGGTTAGATTTATATACATTTAACGACATGTTTAAACCTCTTAACCCCCGCCTGAACCGAGCACATTTTTCTCCAGTTTGGCTTTACCCAAATCTAAAAGCCTCTTGAGAAAAGTGTCAAAATGGCAACAAAAACGAGTCGAAAGCAGAGATGAAAATGCAACAAAAGAGCGACAGAAAAGTAACAAAAGAGATGAAAATGTGGCAAAAATATGATAAAAACTCAACAGAAAAGCAATGGAAAAAAAAGGAAAAAATAAGTGACGACAATGGGGGAAAAGATCCATTTAGACCAGTTGTGTAGGTCTTAGCTTTCAAATGAGGCGTTACTCTGGCCTATGGGCTGTGACCTTATGGATTTGGGTAAAGCCAGACTGGAGAAAATGCATTTGGTTAAGGCGGGGGCTAAGAGGTTAAAGAGGACAAATGTTGAGTCATTCTTTTAAATTCCGTAATTGTCGATCCCACATGTATTTCCTGGGTTTTGTTGCATAGATAGAATGATTAAATGGTAAATGGACTCAACTTATATAGCGCTTTTCTACCTTTATCAGGCCCAAAGCGCTTTACAGTAAGGAACCACTCACCCATTCACTCTCTCATTCATACACCAATGTACGCGGACACTGAATCTGTAAGTCTACTCCGCATTTTTAAAGCCCGTAAATCACCACTTGACCCGCTGTGAGCTGTTGTAAGCAGTAGTCTTTGACATGAAATGTGGTGTATAGATAAACTTGCCTTGCCTTGTGCACTCAAACAGTGTTTATCATGGCTCCATCTATTTGTTAGCATGCTGTTTGGTAATAAAATATGTTTTTTTTACATTGACACAAGACGCACAAACTAAAAGCATGTAAGATCTTTCCACATCATACAATAAGTAAAGTATCACTGCTGAAGTTCCCAAAGGCATGTTCATAAGATTTTGCATATGTCCATGTTAAAATTAGGCCTATATTGACTAAATATTGTATTGTTTCCTATTAGCTTCAAACCCAGCAGCTCTATCATTACTAACACATAAATAAGTGATTATAAAGATTTAGCTATCTGTCATTCTGCAGTTTCCATAGGCTCAGAAATGAATGTGCAATTTCATTTACTCTTTTTATTATAATTATTGTAGTAACCCTGTTGGGTTACTACGATAATTCTTTTGTTGTTGTAGATTTTCTGCTCAATGGTGAAGATAAAAAGCATTACAAGCTGTAAACCAATACCTGCACACATACTCACCTCTCTTCTTCCACATGTGCTGTCCTGTCAAAACTTTGGTGCTTTTGTGGAAGTTTATGGGGCTTCTCGCGTGCGCTCCGCAGTGACACCTGCAGAAATATGAAAAAGAACTTTGCACTCCATTAAACCTGGGTCCGCTGGAGAGTTTGAGAGTAAACCCAGGAGGAGCTGTAAGTTAGTGGCCCCCTGCTCCAGGCTGCAGATGGGGAGCAGAGGATACTGGGGTGGAAGTCTTTGTGGGGGAGAGGATGGAAGAGAGTGGGGTAGCATTAAGGAGAAGAGAAAACTATTAAACACAGACTCAAAAAGAGCAATAATCACATGAAAATGTAGTATTTTTTGATGAAAAACGACTTTGTTTGTAAAGGGAGGGCATGTAGAGTAAGCCTGTACATTTCATAAATCTGATCTGTCTGTGTCTCAGGACAAAGCAGACTGAGCTCCACTCTTATTGTTGCCAGATCCTACAGTTTAAACCAGTTCCAGCTTCTGTCCGCGATAAAGTCCCAGACAGAGCCAGTGCAGCCTCCTGTCGTTACCGCTCAGGGGCTGAACCCTGGAGGTTCTGAGCTTTCAAATGAGCTCAACAAACTTGCATTTAATCTTGCTGCCAAAGTTACCAGCATAGAAAGTCATATGCCAGGCTTCACTCTATTATAGTATAAAGATTGAACTGCAATTAAACGCAATAGCCACTAACAAAATGGGAAAATTGTAACGATTTACGCATTTATTCATTGTTTATGTGTCTGACACATTGAAAGATAAAACATATCACCAGAGACGAATCCCAGACTTGGACCTGTGACTTGTTTTTGAAATGATTTCGGGGACTTGTCAGTTGATAAAGGACCGGTATGACTGATCTACTCTAGTGCCCAAGCTTTAAAACCATTATTTTAATTTCAAAACTAATTTATTCATAAAAAAAACAAAAAAAAAACCTCTTCTTAATTGGGCTGAACTTGCACCTGGAATTTGATAATGACTGGACTTGGACTTTGACTCAAACTATATTGTAATGGATTTACTTCATATAATACAGAGTCTGTGATTAAACTCCCCTTTTTCTTATCACAACTCGCTGCACGTTCCATTCACCTGGTGCTTCATGTTGATGCTGTTTAAAGTGGTTTAACAGTATCGGTGCGGCGCAGGGGTTTTCTGTCCCAAAGCACATTTACTCCTGTTGTTTCTGAACACCAGAGGTTAGGCTGATCCATAAATCACTGACCCGCTCCAGCCCGGGCTGCACGTCCTGTCGGGGGATTTATGGTCCAAGGGCGCACAGCTTCACTCTCCCTGGACCCATTGGACTCTCTCCGGTGCACAAATGTACATATTTACAGAAGCTTGACTGTTCTCTATGGGATAAGCTGTCTTGGGGTCCTAGAGGTCTGGCTTTTTTAACCACTCACACTGCAATTAATCTGAAAAGAATATTGCTCATTTACGCGTTGAATTGGTTGAGTCGTATTGCTGACCAACCAGGAAGTTTGGGGACTTCCTGGTTGGAATTTCCTGGACTTACGAACCCCCGTAACCTGTCACCGTCAACTAATCACAGCCACTTAACTTTGACTTTCAATCCTTTGAAATATATGCAGCAGAATCATCAGCCTCCTCTACCTCTACCTTTTTCTTCATTTGTCTGATGAATTGTGACTGCCCTAAAAGTCATGTCGTGGTGTGAGTAAAATGAAAATAATATTTATATATACTAAATAAAATCACGGCACAATAAAACTATTTTAAAATCAATGAACCCCTGCAATTTAATAACATTTTTTCAGTTCAGTTTTGTAAAAGTAACATTGTTAGTTATCATAGTCGTACTATGTCACAAACATGTCTGCAGTATTAGCTTTAGCATGTTACTGAAGTGCCCAGTATCATACATACCCATACAGTAAAAACTGAACATGTAACACCATCCACTGTGGTAACATAATGATACTCTCAGGCCCAATCTCAATTCTCTTTTCTACCCCTTCCTCTTGCCCTTGGCCTCGCCATTTCCCTACACCTTGAAACCCAGGGCTGAAAAGGACCGCCCTAAGAAATGGGACAGCCGTCCATTTGACTGCATTTCACAACTAACACAGATGATTAAGGTTATGTGAGTTTGGAATGGAATCTTATTTGTATATATATATTGTTCAATTAGAACACATTTATATGAAAGAAAATGTAAAAAAGCAAGCCTCTACTTGTCTCTATTGCATGTTTCTACTGAACCAGTTGATCAGTAACTTGTAACAGACTGATGCTGTTTTGTAACACCTAAACAACAGAACTCAGCCCAAACTCTACAGATTCTATTCTATTTCTGCTTCATCCGCCGCTACATTCTCCTTCCCCCTCCCCCCCGCAACTTTATTAATGTTGTAAGAGTGCTTATTGATGATATTCGTGAATTCATTTCACAGCTTATTTCCGTGTTCGTCTGTAATGTGCATCTGAAAAACCCTCGCTTTGAGGGCTATGTGGCCCTCTCCCTCACCCCTACCTCTCGCCACAAAATAGAATTGGGACACCCCTACGTCTCTCATGAACGCGCCAAATGGAGGGGAAGGGCTAAGCGGAGGGCTAAGGCGTAGAATTGAGATTGGGCCTCAAAGAGGACAACCAATGGCTAAATGCAAGTCCATCCATCCATCCATCCATTTTCTTCCACTTGTCCGTTGCCGGGTCGTGGGGGCAGCTGTTGGAGCTGCCCAAATCACATTGCACCAGCCCCTATGGCCCCTCTTATTATTCTTTAGCATCTTAAACCTATACACAATAGGACCCTGCTGTATCACTCCCAACTTCTGGTCTTTGCCTGACAAAATATTCCCTAAGTGAACGGGGTGGCCTCATCTTAGCAATTGAATCACTAATCACTTTGAGCAGTAGCTATAGCTTACAACTTATGCAGCAGCTCGAGCAAGTCTCGAGTCTTTAGAGGACGAGTCTGAGTCGAGTCGCAAGTCTCTGAAAATGGCAACCTAAGTCCGACTTGTGAGTCCCCATCTCTGATTCGTTACAAACCTTCCTTGTGAGTCAGTGGCATTGACAGTACCTCTGCACAGCGTCACTGTTCATAGTGACGCTAGTGAGTGTGCATTATTAGCCTTTTAAAATGAACAAAACACACATTTACTTTGTACTTTGCAGTGGAGTAAAAAAAAAAAAGTAAAACAAAAGTAACACATATTCCCTAAATAATACTAAAGTCAAGTACAGATCCTATGAACTCTGCTTACAGTATTAAAATATACTTTGTTACTGACCACCTCTGATTCTACAGAGTAAGTCGCTTCTCTAAAGACTAGGTGAGGCATCAAAAAGGCACAGTGAACACTTTTGATTCTGCGGAACAATCCCACAAAATCCAGAACCAGTATCAATACCGGAACAATCCTACTTGACACCCAATAAAAGCCTCAGCCACTTTTTGTAAGGATTCCAGCGTTAGCCAGGCCACCAGCTGAAACACCCCCACTTCAATAGCCTTGCATCCTGTTGTATAAAAATAATTAAAGCTTGTGTTGATGCAGCCTAACGAGACACCGCGGACACCTCCCACACAAAAGCTTTGTAGGTGGGTACAATCCGCACAAAGCCGTGTGGGTCCGGGACAACGCCACAGCAATGTCAAAAACCTGCACTGACTGTACCGGCCTTTTTCACTTCCACATTCATCTTGCGCTCCGGACAAAGCTTGGCAAAGACGTAAACAGCAATAAAGGAGAATGCTTCCTTTGCCAAGACTTGGAAACAAACGCTCTTCCCTGCTCGGTGTCTGGCAAAGCAGCCTCTGCCGCTGATGTCATCCTGTTCACCTCCATTAGATGTGAAAAAAACAAAAAAAACAAAAAAAGAAATCACTTATTGAGCCCCAAAACACATTTTCCCATGTTCGGCGTCCAGTTGGGCTTCAAAGTAGTTTTTAAGGCGAGAAAAAGTGCTCATAAATCCACGCTCGTCCTGCGTGTTTCTGATATTCCATTAGCGCTCGTACCGTCATGCTAAAATCATTCAAGCCTTAGGAAATTTGGAAGTTTGGGTCTTCTGGGGTTTTTATTAGAATGTCCGATAGATGCCGTAATATGAATCACAGTGGCCTCCCGCGCACATGAAACAAATAGACATGCATGCGCTGTTTAATGTTAATGAATTGCTTTCGTTGACGCTAAAGTTGGCTAAAAGAAGCTAAATAGATTTGACTGCCAAGATACATTATACAAGAGGAAGAGTGCATGCCTCATCGGGCGAGTTTATAAGGTATACTTTATACCATGACTCTCTGAGGGAAATTTGTCCTCTGCATTTGGCCCGTCCTGCAGCGGTCCTAGAACAACCGGTCAGGAGCTGGTACTCATAGTTCTCCATGTTTCAATTGTTGAGTTATCCTATTGTGCATGTTTTAGGTTGCTGTGGTAAACTGGAGTACTTGGGCGGAGGGGGAAGCACAAATAGGGAGAACACATAAACTCTGCTGACAAGACGCAGGATCTTTTGCCCTTGCATTGTACTGAAGTCAATTTTATATTACATACATTTTACTCCACTACATTTTTCAATAGGATCAAGTATTATTATTATTATTTTTTTTTTTTTTTTTTGGTTAATCTATGTTGCAGTAAAGTAGTTCTGATCAGATAATAAAGTCAGAAAATTCCAGTGAACGATTTTTCTTAAAAACTAATAACATTTCTTTGAACCATTTTCAAAATTGATTTTAAATTCTTTTTTTATTTACATTTTGAAAGTGCTTTTATACTTTTAGAATTATTATCCAATACTTTAACTTTTACTTAAGTATCGTTATCTTCTGTAGTTACTACTCAATAAAAACATGAATATCTCATCCATCACTATTGATAAATTGCTTTGAAAGGCACACTTTGGGTTCTACTGTTGCCAGCAAAACAAAACTTGCTATTAATGAGCAGCTAGACATTAAAATGCTGTTTTTGCAGTGGATAATCAAAGAATGGATTTGGATGAGGACCTAATATTTGGCTGCCGTTAGTCAGTATCTCCATGGAGATGAGCTCCCAGTAAATCAATCAATCAATCAATCAATCAATCCAATTTTATTTGTATAGCACTTTACAACAGACAGAAGGTGCCCAGGGCGCTTTCCAGTATAGAAATAAAAATACAATAGACATCAATAAAAAGACAAATGTACATAAAAACAGCAGTCAAGTCAGTGGCTATGTATCGAAAGCTTGTCTGAAAAGATGTGTCTTCAACTGTGATTAAAAACACTCAACTCAGTGATGCTTTGAAGCTGTACCGGAAGTGCGTTCCACAGCTTTGGGCCTTGGACGGCAAATGACCGGCCTCCAAACCTTTTATATTTGAACTTGGGAGTGACCAGGGAGGTGTGTTCAGAGGAGCACAGAGTTCTGGCTGGTTGGTAGACCGTTACTAATTCGGCGAGGTAGGCCGGGGCCAGGCCATTGATGGCCTTGAACACAAAAATCTGGACCTTAAACTCCACCCTAAGCCACACTGGGAGCCAGTGGGGAGAGAGAGGAGAACAGGGGTAATGTGTGAGTGTCTGGAGGTGTTGGAGAGACGACCGGCTGCTGCGTTTTGTACCAGTTGAAGCCGATTGAGGTGTGATTTGTTAAGTCCAGTGTAGAGTGCGTTACAGTAGTCTATCCCATGAATGGCTTTTTCGACGTCTGCTCGGGACAAGAATGGTTTGATCTTACTGAGTAGCCTTACTGTAGCTGGTAAAAGCTCGCTTTCACAACTGCACTTATCTGTTTGTCAAAAATCATACTGCTGTCAAAAATAACACCCAGGTTACGGATGGTGGGAGCAAACTGAGTAAAGTTACAGTCAGGTCTGAGGAGACATGAGCCGCTCACAGCAAACACATTTGTTTGGTCATTGATGAAAACATCTGTTATAAACTAAATGCTTATATTTTATTCTGTTTATTAGGTGAAATGTAGCGCATTGTGGCTTGAAGGCGACTTATTCTGAGTTAGAGGAGGTTTGAACTTTTTTGACATAAGGTTTCCAATGGAACAACCATTAATTTGTTTAAGAGAAGTAAACTTGTAGACTTAAAATAATCATAATAATAATAATGATAACATTAATAATGTTGGGGCTCGAATGCGAGCGTCTGGTGGTCGGGTCTTTGCCCACGGGGGATCCGTAGGGGTCAGGTGCAGAGTCAAAGGCAGGTGCCTCGACGACCTGGTCCGCGTGCGCAGCTTCTGGCGTTCGGGACATGGAAGTCACCTCGCTGGGGGGAAGGAGCCTGAGCTTGTGCGGGAGGTTGAGAGATACCGGCTAGATATAGTCGGGCTCACCTCCACGCACAGCCTGGGTTCTGGATCCCAACTCCTGGAGAGAGGCTGGACGCTCCATTTTTCTGGAGTTGCCCGCGGGGAGAGACGGCGGGCTGGGGTGGGTTTGCTCATAGCCCCCAGCTCAGCCGCCACGTGTTGGAGTTCACCCCGGTGAAGAGAGGGTCGTGTCCCTCTGCCTTCGGGTCGTGGACAGGTCTCTCACCGTTGTCTCGACCTACGGGCCCAACATTGGTGCAGAGTACCCGGCCTTCTTGGAGTCCCTGGGAGGGGTACTAGATGGTGCTCCGACTGGGGACTCCATTGTTCTACTCGGGGACTTCAACGCCACGTGGGTAACGACAGTGAGACCTGGACGGGGGTGATTGGGAAGAACGGCCTCCCCGATCTGAACCCGAGTGGTGTTCTGTTATTGGACTTCTGTGCTAGTCACAGTTTGTCCATAACGAACACCATGTTCGAGCACAAGGGTGTCCATAAGTGCACGTGGCACCAGGACACCCTAGGCAGGAGGTCGATGATCGACTTTGTAGTTGTGTCATCTGATCTCCGGCCGCGTGTCTCGGACACTCTGGTGAAGAGCGGGGCTGAGCTGTCAACTGATCACCACCTGGTGGTGAGCTGGATCCGCTGGCAGGGGAGGAGCCAGTCAGACCTGGCAGGCCTAAACGTGTTGTGAGGGTCTGTTGGGAACGTTTGGTGGATCCCTCTGTCAGTAGGGTCTTCAACTCCCACCTCCGGAAGAGCTTCACCCAGATTCCGAGGGAGGTTGGAGACATGGAGTCCGAGTGGACCATGTTCTCCTCCTCCATTGTCGATGCGGCTGCCCGTAGTTGTGGCCGTAAGGTCTCTGGTGCCTGTCGCGGCGGCAATCCCCGAACCTGGTGGTTGCGCCCGGAAGTAAGGAATGCCGTCAAGCTGAAGAAGGAGTCCTACTTGGCCTTGTTGGCTCGTGGGACTCCGGAGGCAGCTGAGAGGTACCGGCAGGCCAAGCGTGCTGCAGCTCGTGCAGTCACAGAGGCAAAAACTCGGGTCTGGGAAGAGTTCGGAGAAGCCATGGAGGAGGACTATCGGTCGGCCTCGAAGAGATTCTGGCAAACCATCCGGCGCCTCAAGAGGGGAAGCAGTGCTTCACCAACACTGTTTACAGTGCGGGCGGGGTGCTGTTGACCTCGACTGGGGATGTGGTCGGGCGGTGGAAGGAGTACTTCGAGGATCTCCTCAATCCCACTGTCACGTCTTTCATCTCATTTCATTTATTTATTTATTTATTCATCCATGTTCATATTTTTCTTTACAGGGTCATACATTAATATGAACAGTACATGGTGAATAGGAGCATGATGAAGACATTGTCTTATTGTCCATGCCCCTTTGTAATAATTACAAACAAAAAAATCGCTGACCAAATCGGCGGGTGATCCGTTCAACAAATTTGTGACACTCATGTTGGTATTACAAAAATCAATCATTGTAACAATTTTAGAAAACATTATTTTATTTTTTATTTTTTTTTGTCTTCCGATGAGGAGGCAGAGGCTGGGGACTCGGAGGGGGGCTCGCCCATCACCCAAGCTGAAGTCACTGAGGTGGTTAGAAAGCTAGTCGGTGGCAAGGCCCCGGGGGTGGATGAGATTCGTCCGAGTACCTTAAGTCTCTGGCTGTTGTAGGGCTGTCTTGGCTGACACGTCTCTGCAACATCGCGTGGCGGTTGGGGACAGTGCCCCTGGATTGGCAGACTGGGGTGGTGGTCCCTCTCTTTAAGAAGGGGGATCGTAGGGTGTGCTCCCAATTACAGAGGGATCACACTCCTCAGCCTCCCCGGTAAGGTCTACTCCAGGGTGCTGGAGAGGAGGATCCGGCCGATAGTCGAAACCTTGGATCCAGGAGGAACAATGCGGTTTTCGTCCTGGTCGCAGCACACTGGACCAGCTCTATACCCTTCATCAGGTGCTCGAGGGTTTGTGGGAGTCCGCCCAACCAGTCCACATGTGCTTTGTGGATCTGGAGAAAGAGTTCGACCGTGTCCCTCGTGGTGCCCTGTGGGGGTGCTCCGGGAGTATGGGGTCCGGGGTCCTCTACTAAGGGCTGTCCGTTCCCTGTATGACCGCAGCAGGAGCTTGGTTCGCATTGCCGGCAGTAAGTCAGGCCTGTTCCCGGTGCGTGTTGGTCTCCGCCAGGGCTGCCCTTTGTCACCGGTTCTGTTCATTACTTTTATGGACAGAATTTGTAGGCGCAGCCAGGGGCCGGAAGGTGTCCGGTTTGGGAACCTCAGGATCTCATCTCTGCTGTTTGCAGACGATGTTGTTCTGTTGGCTTCATCAAATCAGGACCTTAAGCGCGCACTGGGGCGGTTTGCAGCCGAGTGTGAAGCGGCCGGGATGAGGATCAGCACCTCCAAATCTGAGGCCATGGTTCTCCACCGGAAAAAGGTGGCTTCCCCGCTTCAGGTCGGTGGAGAGTCCTTACCTCAAGTGTAGGAGTTCAAGTATCTCGGGGTCTTGTTCACGAGTCGCTGTATCGGACTGTTGTGGTGAAGAGGGAGCTGAGTCGGGGGGCAAAGCTCTCGATTTACCGATCGATCTACGTTCCCACCCTCACCTATGGTCATGAGATTTGGGTAATGACCGAAAGGACAAGATCGCGAATACAAGCGGCCGAAATGAGTTTCCTTCGCAGGGTGGCTGGGCGCACCCTCCGAGATCGGGTGAGGAGCTCAGTTACCCGGGAGGAGCTCGGTGTAGAGTCGCTGCTCCTTCACGTCGAAAGGAGCCAGCTGAGGTGGCTAGGGCATCTGTTCCGGATGCCTCCTGGTCGCCTCCCTCAGGAGGTGCTCCAGGCATGTCCTATTGGAGGAGGCCTCGTGGAAGGCCCAGGACACGCTGGTGGGACTATGTCTCCGAGCTGGCCTGGTGTCGCCTCGGGGTCCCCCAGAACAGCTGGAGGAGGTGTGCGTGGATCGGGAAGTCTGGGCATCTCTGCTGAGACTGCTGCCTCCGCGACCCGGCCCCGGATAAAGCGGAAGAAAATGGATGGATGGACATTAATAATAACAATCAAAATCAAAATTATAATCATAATAATCATAATAAAACACTTGAAATGGAACAAAAAGTCAAAGGCAAGAATAGTAATTCTTGTTCCATTGGCAATAAATCAAGTTATACTCAAAATCAACATACATTCTGTACTTGTGTGTGACTTTCTTATTCATAGCCAATTCTTTGTGATTTTTTAAATTATTTTTTTTAACAGCAAAATTGTATATTGGCACTAATAAATAATACATTTTCTATTACTGTATGCATCCCTAATTCCATGGGTTGGTCTTTAACAAAAACACCCATTCGTCTTAGTTAATTTATTAGGTTTAATGTTTTGTTTTTTTGCAGGCTTTGTGAAATGTTCATCTGTCTTTCCCATCACCGTAAATATCTTTGACACATTTGACTGCCGTTTTGGACGCGCCGCACATTTTCAGCCACGGTGTCATGTGGAAAGGGATGTATGTTTCCTGTCATCCCATTTCCTGGTTGGATGTTTTAAAAGCATTCTCCACTAACATTTTCATTGGCTCCGGCGCTGTTTCGTACCACAGAAGTCAGAGCTGCCAGCGCCTGTGTTTCCTCAGCTGTTGGGTAACCTCCAGTCCTCAGCTGACTCTCATTCTGCCACACGCATCCTGCACAGTGTCTCCTACCGAACATCTTTCAATGTCTTTCAGGCCTCCTGTTCCATTCACTATGAAAGGCACGCACTTTTTTTGTCCAACAGTAAATTGAATACGAGCTACTGGACATGACAGGAAAGATGCACCACTAGTTCAGCTTCAAGTCTTGCTTCAGTCCCAGTTTACACTACATTCCAAATGATTATGCAAATGATATTTCAGTGTTATAAAGGTAAAAAAGAAAAGAAAAAGTTTTTCAATGAAACTCATGGATGGTATTGTGCCTCCGGGCTCTTTGAATCACTCATCAAACCGGTCTGACCAGGTATAGGTTTTTGGACTGACCTCTGCCTGTGGCTGATGTCACGTGAACTGACGAGAAAGTGCAATGAGAAAGAAACTGCAACGAGAAAGAGGACCGCCCTCACTATAAACATGCAGGTCATACGTTTTAATATTTCACTGCAGCAGCAGGCTCTCCGAGCATACGTGCCCCGAGGTGGGACCCCTGTGGAACTTTCAGTCTCCTGGAACTGGCCAGACCCCCTTCCTGGACTGACAAGCACCTTAAGAGCACGCACATCCTCTCCATTTTTACAATTTTTTACCTTTTTTAATGTTTTTATCTGGACTTTTATATAGCCCTCTAAATAAACTGTCTTCGTCTCTTGATTGCACCATAGTTTTACTCCCATTGCATTTTAACCTGTGACTTTAGCATTTAGCCGCTGTTAGCGCAGCTTTAGCTGGTGTTAGTGTAACATTGCATGTAGCTTACCTTCATAGTTGTATTTAGTGGTTTCTTTTCTGTTTTAATACAGCTTGGCTCCTCTGAATGATTCCATAACTCCCACCAGAAGGCAGCATTTGTCCATATTTGTTCTCATCCCGGCTTACAAAACTTTTAATGACTATCTGTACAGCGTGTGCTTCTGTGGGGGCGCCGCCCACAACATACGCGGGTGTGTGTGCGGTGGAAACAGAAAGGTCTGCGGGGTAGAGTCGATACGTGCACGCAGATCGGGGCATGCGCGGTCGGGTCGTACTATGTGGAATGACGGCTTTAGTGCTTCACAGAAAGAGATAAAACCATTAAAACACAACATGTTTACGTCCTAGACATAATTTAGTGAATTCTATGTGTTAAAAGTGTTTGAAAAAATTAGTCTTTAATCTGGATTTAAAAAGGGGCAGATCCGTGAGAACACGCAGACGGAGGAGCAGTCTGTTCCACAGTCTGGGCGCAGCAAGCAACCACAAAGGAACGATCGCCCCACTGTTTGTACCGGGACCTGGGCACATCCAGAACCATTTGATCGACAGACCGATCAGACAGATTGGGGCGACGGTGGTGCAGAGAGTAGAGCAGGTCGTCTTGTGACCAGAGGGTCGGCGGTTCGAATCCCGCAGGTGCCCACTATCGTTGTGTCCTTGGGCAAGACACTTCACCCACCTTGCCTCCAGTGTCTGCGTGCACTGGTGTATGAATAAGCGTGTGAATGGGTGACTGGTTCCTTGATGTAAAGCGCTTTGAGTGCCTAAAGCAGGTAGAAAGGCGCTATATAAAAATGTGACCATTTACCGGAGAGCTCTGCTGTGGCGATGTACGGTCAACAACTCAGTTAGATATAACGGAGCGAGACCATGAAGTGCTTTGAAAACGAACATAAAATTTTAAAAATCAATCCGATAACATAGCCAGTGCATGAAGGAGAGGACAGGAGTGATGTGGCTGTATCTGGATGAGCTGGTGAGAAGACGGGCTGCTGCATTCTGCACTAACTGTAAACGGTGGAGTGATGATCCGCTTATCATCAGATAATAAATCAGATAAACATCAGATTAAAGGAACAGGCCACCGTTTTTCCTTACTGTGATATGTTCTCACCTGAGCTTAGACGAGTTGATACGCACCTGTCTGGTCTTTGTGTGTTCCCGTGGAAGAGCGTGGTAGCTTCCAACTTCACCCCCGATTGGAGCTATAGGAATACGCTGGGAGAGGCCAAATGCTAACAACATCTTTGGTCGTTTTGCGTGACTGAGAGCACGCACAAAGACCAGACAGGTACGTATCAACTCTAAGCTCAGGTAAGAACATATCTCAGTATGGGAAAACGGTGGCCTGTTACTTTAAGAGAACAGCTGCTACAAAGCAGTAAACAGGTATTTGAAGCTGCTGGTGCCATTGTGCAGTTATGCATAAACCGTCTATCCGGCCAGCCCTAAACTGTTAATTGAATATTCATTTTCAAACAGTCTTGTTCACCAATGAGTGACATGTAACCCTGGATGGTAAGATGGATGGAGTAGTGGATGGTTGGTGAATGGCCACCATGTCCCAACAAGGCTGTGACGTCAGCAAGGAGGGGGCGGAGCCATGTTTTGGCCTGGAATCATGGGAAGAGAGATCGTCGGCCCCTTTGGGCTCCCTGAAAGTGTGAAAATGACCTGTGAAAAATATGTGTTTCTGACTGACCACTTTCTTCTATAGTACAAAAAGAAGAGCCTAACAAAATCATCTTCATGCATGACAACGCACCATGTCATGCTGTAAAGAATACCTCTGCATCATTGGCTGCTATGGGCATAAAAGGAGAGAAACTCATGATGTGGACCCCATCCTACCCTGACCTCAACCCTATTGAAAACCTTTGAAGCCTCAAGCTAAACATCTATGCATCTTTCTATGCAAAGAAATCCAAGCAGAAACTCTCCAAAAACTCTCAAGTTTAATGGATTTAAGAATTTTGAAGCTGCTATCAAGTAATGGTCCTATGTTAAAATATAACTTGACCTGTTAAGATGTTTTTGATTGAAATTGTTTTTGATTTCAGTAAATATGACTTCGTAATGCTGCAAATTCAACAAATGACCATTTTCAGTTCTTTACAACCTATAAATTGTATTGAAATGCTGCTGTGCATAATCATTTGGAAACATACATTTTAAGTTATTTATTACATTTAGTTTTGAAAGAAATACTTTTATCATTGGGAGGTCAATCACATTCAAATGATCCTCTAACAGGTAAAGACTTGAAAATGATGCTGACTGTCATTTGCGTTGACAATTTAGAAAATCAGAGAAAAATAGAATTTGCATATTGACTGTGAACGCAGTGTATTAGTTGTTCGAAGTGCTCCATATTGAAAGAAAGATGAAAATGACTGAAAATTAAAGTAATATTTGTGTTTGGTTTAGGCACTGTCATGCAAAACTGATTCTCTTTCTTCATTTTCTAAAAGAATTTATTTTAAAGACGAGATCCCTAAATGCAGCCTTTTCTCTGCACATTCATTATAAAATGTGACATGCTGGGCTGCCAGAAAGCAGGTTATAAGCCGCAATTATGCTTGATTTATTTCTTTTCTGTTCGTAAAGCCAACTGGCTCACTCATATTTTCAGTGAGTGTATCTTGCTTATTACTGGTGGTACATGAGCTGTTTTGTGCAATGGAGGATTGCTTAACCACCGACCACTGTGTGCTGTACAAACTATTTAAAACGTTTATTTTAGTGGGTTATGTTGCCTCACTCTGAGTAAACTTTGGTTTTACGGAGAAATACTTAGATGATGTGTGGCTCAAACTGTATATCGAAAGTTGTCGTTAAATATCTTTGTCTCTATAGTCTCGATTTGTCCTCTATTCAGCATCTTTCGGCCCTATTTGGAGGTTTGGAGAACAATAGATCCAAAAGCCATAAAAATCCCACTGTGAGCCAGTCCAACCAACATGTGCCTTGGTAACAATGCAACTGCAATAAAAGCCATATATATACTATATGGAGACTTCCTGACAGGTCTCAGCTTCAAACAGCCCACCTCTGCCCCTCTGCCTCCGTGACCGGCCTGCCTGGGTGGAGACGTGGCAGGTTAAAGACGAGGAAGTCAAAGGGTGAGAACAATGGGAGTGCACCGTGGTCTTTGAAGTGGCTGCATGCCTTGGAAGCGGGGCAAAGGCATCATCTGCCATAAAGATCTGAGTAAGGCCTGAGCTATGTGTGCCGGTGCTTGGGTGGTTAGGGGTCCTTTGCCATTTCTGCATCAGGAGAAGGCTTTCCGTGGGGAGCTTGTTCCCCTGTGTCTTCGTGTTTTTATGTCCTTCATAAAACATAATAATAAAGAACACCCTGATGGAAGAATCCTCAAGTGTACTTTATTGTCCCCGTAGGGAAATTTGTCCTGTGCATTTGACCCATCCCTTGATGCCGCTCGGGCAACTTGTCAGGAGCCGTGGGCGACCGCAGTGCAGCACCCGGGGACCCATCTCCAGATGTGGAGCCAGGCTGATGGTCAGTATCACCTGGCTGGAGGGCAGAGGATCTAAGCTGGAGGCCTGAGGTTGCGTTCCTCTGATCTGTTGGATACAGGAGACTTGACTTTCGAACAGCTAACGTTTGTATTTAAAATATATTGGAAAAATGTAAGCTACATTGATAATATTGATGACCATTTTAAACCTAATTACCTTACAAGTGTCATCACAAGAACTACAGTTATATATCTACAGCTTATGTAAGTACTATTAAGAAAAGGTTCAAATCTTTAGTCCAGAAAACTTTTTTTTTTTTTTTCAACAACGTGCCTAAACATAGATTTGCTCTGTGTAGACCTGTAGACTTTGAGGTGGCTGCATGCTTTGGAAAACAGGGCAAAAGAATCACCTGCCATAAAGACGTGCACATAAGGGTTAAACTACGTGTGTTCTGGTGCCTGGGTGGTTAAGGGCCCCATGGGAGGCGGCTGTCCCGAGCCCCTGTCAAGCTCACATGAGCGCGGGCCAACCAGGACTCCACCTGGTGCTGGAACTAATGGAGCCATGTGTGCGCAGACACTTCTAAGAGCCAGATGCAAGAAAGAGAGAGAGAGATGTCCAAGAAAGTTCACATAGTATACCGCCCCCAAAGAGAGCACATCGACCAGGGTTGGATTCACACACTAGAGGCGTTTGGGTAATCTATACTGGCTTAATTAAGTGTTGAGGACGTTTCACACCTCACCTCAAGGGTTTGTCAGCTACTGATGAACCTTTCGCTGCTGTCAGGACTTAAAGTACATCGATCTAGTTGGAAGAAATTTACCTTGTTATTAGTTCCACCTCTCTTTATTCTATTCTCAAAATAGCATTGTTTCCTCCTTTCAGCCATCTCTTTTTTTTTGGCAAATTTTTGATGTCATGGTCATCAAGGGTGCCGGTTGATGGCTTTAAGATGTTTTGAACCTTGTGTTTAGTATGGTAGCCTTGAGTTAGACTTGAGCAATTTTGGCAAATAAATTCTCTCTTCAAAGTTTTGTTTTGTTTGTCTTGGGTTTGTTTCCAAGCTTTAGTTTAATGCCCAATTGAATGCAAGTTTCAGTGTAACAGTACATGTAGAAATACTCATTACTGTGCAGTAAAATGTGTTCATCATTATAAATGTTTTTGATGATTGGTGGCATAGTGGCATTGTCCTGAGAAAAGCAGTCGGTTTGAGTCTAATTGGCTCTGATTTTCCTGTGTTACATAGGCAGCCATTTGAGGAAGACCCCTATTTGCCCTTTTGATTCCTTTATGTACCAGGTAGTGAGTTGAAATCTTTTTTTTTTTTTTTTTGCCAGACCAACGTGGATATGAGGCAACTTCAGTGTGGTCACCCACTGATCCTGAGAGTGCTGATGGATGGGTCCATAAGTGGCGCTGACATTTCTGTTCCATATGAAAAGGCTCCCCAGAGAAAGTCACGTACATGTTGTCTGTGGTACTGACGTCTTTAAAAAAAAAAAGCCCATCACTCAAGATGGGCTCCCCACAAATTCCCCACAAATCACTGATTTTCCTTGGATGTTAGGGCGAGGACAAAGGTGAGCTGTAGTAAGTCAGCACAATCTCAATGAGGATATAGAGCAGTACTTTCAAAGCTTTTGTGTTAGTTATAACTAGGAATAATTTAGAACACGACTTAGAACTGTCCCACTGCTATTGCTCAGACCGGAATATCCACTGAAGGAAAAATGTAACAGCCCACGTGTAGAGACAGCAGGCCACCACTCTGCACAACCACCCGCTAGGGAAACTCTGTGCTATGTACAAAGGATTGAGACACACACAAGGGTTTGCCAACAGGAGTTTAACTGTGTGAAAATACAATAAACAATTTCAGTACAGTAGCTTCTGCAGGGCTCGACCTTAGCGGTTGTCCGCTTGCCCAGGGCAAGTAAACCTTTTGTCCGGGGAAGTGCTCTGTTCTCCCTGGTTGCCCGATCGGGCAAGGGAAAGATACAGACTGCAGCAGAAGCCACGTGTCCTGACATTTATTCATCTTCTATTATTTTCCGGCAATAAGCTTTCCGATAGTTTATATCCCTGCAGAAGTCTATATTTTTAACTATTATGTTCACCTTTTGCGGCGGTACCACTTGAGCGCCGCAGCGCCATCTACGTGCACGAGCACCGGTCAGAGAGCGCCGTGTCCACAAGGCGGAGCGACTCGCGAGGAGAAGACCGGTCAGTGCAAAAGCAGAAAACTGTTTAGTGTTTGTTCCTACCTGAGTTCACTCTGATTACCTCACGATCAGAGAGTAGCTTGTTTGTTTGTAGCAGATTGCTAACGTAAAGCTAACAGTCAGCAGCTACTGTATTTATTTAGGCCTGTCTATTTTGGCAAATAAGCAGTTATATAGCCAATGTTATGTTTAATTAAAATAAGTTATAATACATTCAGAATTGTGGAGCACTCAGGATAAGTGAAAAAATATAAAAGTGCACTGGGGACAGAAATTATATCAGAAAATTGGCAACTTTTGTATCTGTTTGTTTCTTCTCAGTGGATGTGTATCATTAATAAGATATTGCTTGGCAGTAAAATCTTTTAAGAAAAGGCTGTGACATGGCAGATTTGCAAATAAAGTGACAAACAATTATCAAGAAAGATTAAAAAAAAGAAATTTGATATGAATAACATTTGCATTCAATATGAAAAGTACATATACTATAGCATGTTAATTTTATCTTAGTTTAAAATGAACACTATTATACTGGACAAGTAGATTTTGTTGTCATGCAAGTAAAAAATACCTGCCACTTGCCTGGTGGGCAAGTACCTCAAAATGCTTAATGTCAAGCCCTGTTCTGACATATCTTGTCACACCTGTGTCTGTAAGACAGAAAAACACTGCGCGCACATGAAAGGCCGTCCATGTTTCACTTGATAGTACTAACGTTAGTTACAAAGTACTGTACCTACAGTAAATTCAAAATCTGTATTTCACATATCAACCAACATGACATGATATATCTACATTACATTTCCAATGTAAATATGAATTTTCTGTCAAATCTTTATCTTAAATGATGATGAGCTAATGTAGCGGCCTACGTTATTCTCATCGCAACTGATCGGAACTGGTGGGAACCTGGAATGACAGACCATGATTCTGGCGAAATTGACAAACCTTTGCCTTCTTTGTTTTTTCAAAGGTACAAAGAAGACTTTGTTTTTTGGGTGTCCACAGTGACTGCTCCTGATCATGAGCCATGGTCTTTGCATATACATATAATATGAATACCAAAGGAGATCTTTAGTCTTCAAATGATCTACATTTAAAATTAAGTAAAAGCCATCCATCGCAGTGGAGATTGATGGATCAGACCTTTGACAAATCTGCTTACATGGCACAAACATCCTTTGTAAAAAACATGGCCCAGGTTATTTAAAACAAGCAAGCTCATCAACACTCATCTTTACTAGACCCAAGAAAATCAAACATGTGTGGATCAATTCCAGATGGACCTTTGCAGCGCACAATACCATGAAAATGAATATCCAATTATTCAGAAGAATAACCTGCTGGGCTTCTGCCTTGTTTGGATCTTCTGCAGTGCTTAATTTGTAAATGAGTAGTTTCAGGAACACTTTTGGTCTGATGTGATGGATTCGGGGAACAGGCCAAAACATTTGCCGGAACACTCTCATTAAACACCATTATATCAGATCAAATCTTTGCCGGATCCTCTTAAATATTTCCCGGATCCTTTACCCTGAAAAACTGAAAATTGGGGGACTGCGTTCCCCCTAACGGGGGATCAAATTAAGCACTGGTCTTCTGCAAATTGAAGCAAAAGTAACAGAGAAGTGCCTCTGCGGTGAAAGAGTGCACTGAAAGAGGACACCTAAACACTGACAGACTGGATGCATTAGCTGAGAAACCATGAAACCTCACACAGTCAGTTCAAAGACAAGATAACAACCTGTTTATTTACTGACATGTTCCTATAATCGTGGTAATTTGTAGGATCTCGCACACACACACACGTCATTAAAGCGCTAACAGATTTATGGAGCTCACCGTGACGCGAGAGATGAGATGCACAGACACACTCTGCTAACAAACGCGTGTCTGTGGAAACATTTTATCTATCAACCTTATGAGGAAAGGATTAGCCGTGAAATTAAAGTCCAAGCGCCGGCTGCTTGTTGTCCAAGCAAAACAAAAGGAGCACCTGTTGACTTACAGGTATTTCAGTGTTGAGTTGTTTTGATGGAAAAGAAAGATAGTATTTTCCGAGCGTTGTAGCCACTCCTTGATGGTGGAAAAAGAAGCTGTAGCCCAGATGGGAGCACATCACTCAGGAATCTCAAACATGACTGGATGAGCACGGCCCGACTCCAGAGCATTCCACTGTTTGTCTTTCCAGCTCGCAAAGGAAGAGTCAAATTCTATCATTGTCTCAGAGAGCAATAGCGACCTCAACTTTGGACATGTGGAATTACTCTCACTATAGGTACCTAAGTACACTTGCACTGACACAAAGTGCCTCTTCACTTCAGTTGCTGTTATTGTCACTTCTACCACATGTAAAGAACAGACAGAGAATTTAAAATATTGTGTTAAAATGTCAAATGGACAAATACACAAAGTTCCTGAGTTTTGTAGTTTTTTAGACATCTTCATCAAACCTGTTCTGATCCTGTCTATGGTCAAACTCTGTTCTCTGTGCCAACACATTGCTATTGTTGTTATTACTGCTCATTTCAACCACTTCCCTTTTTACTGCAGTATTGGGAATTTTTGTACACCCACACATTTTAAGGTATACCTATACCTTAAAGTAGTTTAGAGGGGACATAAGCGATCAGAAACATACCTGGTGTTGTATTTTTCTTCATTCACAGAGTTCTGAGCCATCCTTACATGTGTCGTATCTTCTTCTACGGCAGATGCGCTATAAATGAAACCTGGAAGCGTCCTCTGTATTTTGTCCATAAAGCCATTGAAGCCGTTCTGAGCTGTTGTGTGCTCAAATTGCGGTTACCACGGTGCCATTGATTTACCACCCTGCCATTGGCTAAAAGTAGTGGCTTGTATCGTCTCAAGAAATGACAAAAATATTAGAAATAAAGTCCTGCCAGTCTCCATACTGATATCTGTATAAATGGTATAGGAGTCATAATACAAATATAATAATAATAAATAATATAGCTGGGATTTCTACTGCAGTTTCAAAATTGCATTGTATGATTGAATAGTTTCCCTTCTTTACGACAAGTTCAAGTTCGGGTTCAGTGCTGAAGGTCAGTGAGTGGTGGGTGTTGTGATGGGGTTGGTGACCCTGGCTGGCCGGTGACTGTGTGGATGATTGCTGTGTCTGAGGTTGGTTTGACCCCTGGTCGAGTGCTGGGCTTTTGATGCCAGCAGAAGATTGAATCCAGCCTCCTGTGGTGACACAGACACATACACAGGTGAGCACATCCCACTGATATTGGTCTCATGCCTTTGAACAGCACGGCTGATAGTGCTGGATATAGGTTTGCAAAGCTGTATCCTAAAACTTACTGATACTGTGCCTGTACATTTCTTTTCAACTTAAATTTAACAGCATGATAGTTTTTCTGACACAGTGTTGAGATACTTGTGCTCAGTGTCACAGCCTATAGGCAAATTGTGCAAAAAAGGATCAATGGCTCTTTTTAAGGCCCAGTCCCATTCCTCTCACTTGCTATCGCCCTAAAACTCAGTTTCTTTATCCCGATGAGGAATAAAGTTTGGCTAGGGCTAGTAAGAGTTCAATACAATACAATTTTTTCTTAATTGTGCAATAAAACCACATTTTGTAATATATTTGGAAACTGCAATTACGAATACATAAGTAAACTCGGTAACGCTTTAGAATACAGCCCGCGAGTTCCAGGTGTAAGTACGGGTAACAAGAAAGTAATTACACATGTAAGTACAGGTACTCTTACAACGTGTAACAAGGGGGAAGAAGGAAGTACAAAGTGTTACAAAGCGGAACAATGTGTAACAAGGCAGTACAAAGTGTTACAAGGGGGAACAATGTGTAACACGGCAGTACAAAGTGTTACAAGGGGGAACAATGTGTAACAAGGTAGTACAAAGTGTTACAAGGGGAACAATGTGTAACAAGGTAGTACAAGTGTTACAAGGGGAACAATGTGTAACAAGGTAGTACAACGTGTAACTACGTGTAACTACGTGTCAAGGTGTAGTAAAGGTAATCTTTTTTATTTTTTTATTTCATTCAAAAGGACATCATATAATCACAACAAAACCGCCAAGCCAATACAGTATGAATGAAACGGAGCAATTAATGGTGCTGAGCTATCACATACTTTCACAACAGTATTACTGTTGTGAAAGTGAAGACATGACTCCAGGCAAAAATACAGCAAAACAAGGAAAATGACCATGTTATCAATGTGCATGAATACTGTAACTAATGTGTACAGGACAGCACGGGCTGTAAAATGAAGTGAGAGTCATGTCTTCACTTTCACAACAGTAATACTGTTGTCTTGCAACATTAAAATTAATGCACTATTAATAATACCACAGTCCCTTTTGCTACAACTATGTGATAGCTCAGCACCATTAATTGCTCTTAGAATACCTTTACTACACCTTGACACGTAGTTACACGTTTTACTGCCTTGTTACACATTGTTCCCCCTTGTTACACTTTCTACTTCCTTGTTACACATTGTTCCCCCTTGTTACACTTTGTACTGCCTTGTTACACATTGTTCCGCTTTGTAACACTTTGTACTTCCTTGTTCCCCCTTGTTACACGTTGTAAGAGTACCTGTACTTACATGTGTAATTACTTTCTTGTTACCCGGAGTTACACCTGGAACTCGCGGGCTGTATTCTAAAGCGTTACCGTAAACTCTTAATTTTATCATTTCCACAATTTGACTTTCCATTGTTACAGTATTATTAATAAATACATAACATACTGTACCATAGTAAGAGTGTGCACCATCCCTGTGTTTAGTTAGGGTTAGGCTCAAGTCAGGAAGGCTTAAGATCTGTTAGGGTTTGTTGTCTTTTGGGTCTAAACACATTCATTGAACAATAAAGGCGATCACTGCGTAGGCGCTCATAAATGATTGACACATGATAAGGAAAGCTGATTGCTGTCACTCTCCCCTCCATTAGGACATTTACTCTTCCCGTGTCACTCACAAAGCCTTAGGAATCTCAGGTGATCCCATGCACCCATCACACGTCTCTGTAGTGTGATGGGTGTACTACTTTCAGGGAGGAGACTTCGGTTTCTGCGGGCTATGTCCATCCGACTCTTTTTACTTTTTCGGCTTTTTACTTTGCGTCACATAAAAGGAGTTGTATTCCCAGACCTCCCCGAAATCCTCCAGAATCAAGGTCTTAAATTCCCACTGTACATTTTCCGTGTATTTTATTGCACGGTTCAGCTTCCTCTCCGTTTGGTCTCATTTCGTCTTGTGTTCAAGTGCGTGAGCGTCCGGGCAGAGTTTACTAGCAAGCCTGGAGCACCAAACTTTCAAGTCCCATTCAGTTGGACAGAAAAGCATTTGAGTAATGACTAAAACAGAGGAAAAATCCGTTTGATCAAACAAACCAGTCACGGCATGTAAATGGTTTTAATGAAGATGATTTATTGTTAGTGCTGCTTTTATTCACTTGCGTATTCCATTGGCTCTTTGGGAATTTGTAAGGTAACATAAAAGGGGCAGGAGCGATATGCAGCCCATGATGAATCAGAAACTACACAACTATTTTGCGATCAGTATTGCGTTTTCTAACCCATAAAATGTAAGATAGTAATTGCCAAATACCTGTATGAAGCATAAAGCCCCCGCTTTACCTGTTAAGCAATTTTGTGGAAAACAATTTACGGTTTTATGGAAGAGATTCGGCCATTTTCTACCTTTGCTTTGTCAAATTTAGAGGAAAAGGTTTTACTTTAATATGCAGCTGAACTTGCTTGCAGTAAATCCTAACTTCACTGCATAGAAGATTTGTCTGGCAAGATTTAATAAATGACAGTGTGTGTGTGTGTATTTTATTTATATTTATATATAAAGCAGCTTGCGTCTTTGGACTTTAATCCTCAAATGACCTTTTAAACATGTCACACAAGCTATAACTGCTTTCACTGATTTGTATTACCTTATTTAGATGCATATCTAAATAAGGTAGATATGCATCTACCTTTTTGATATAATCTTTTTGATTATATCAAAAAGATATAATTACAAAAATGATGATTTCCAAACTGTCATGTTGAAGTTCTGTTAGTTACAGAACCGTATTATGCTTGTGGCTAGCTTTGAAAGAGACGCTGAATTGATAGAGAATGTGTAGTGCTGAATATATAACACACTTTCTTACATACAGTAGAGCTGACGAGGAGACTTTCTAATATATAATATACACTGCCTGAAGTGGCAACCTGAATTTAACTGTTATGATCTGGATTTGTGCCCAAACAATGAGATCAGCTGACTACCTGAACATCCTAAATTACCATCAATGGATTTAAGATTAAGGTGCCTTTATGGTCATAATAATAATAATAATAATAATAATAATAATGCATCGGTTTTATATAGCGCTTCTTTGGACACTCAAAGACGCTTTACATTGCACTATTCATTTACTCCAGTGAGTATAATATTACCAACTTGCATCTAGTCCTTTTAAGGTAGGAGGAAGGAAACCCATTCAGACATGGGGAATGAAACATGCAAACTCCACACAGAGAGGCCCGAATAGTCTGGGAATCGAATCAAAGGTAAAGGTACTACACTACAACCAAATATTAGTGTGTGTGACCTTTTTTGTAGCCTATATTTCAGTCAGTGTAAGATCATATTTGGGCACATGCAGGAAAGTAACGTAAATGTTTGAACTACATTATACTATGGCTGTAAGTCAAGCATTTACGTAATGTATCATTTCTCATACTCAAGGAGAATTTGTCTTTTATAATATTGTCTATAAATATTGTTGTTTTATGTATCATTGACACTGTACTCATCTTCTAAACCTTCATAGATGAACCTGCCAAATTGGAAGTTTTACCAGCACTAAATCTCCCCCGTAGCTCAGTGCTTTGTTTTGGTCTCCTACATTACAGTCGACCTAGAACTGTCTGGTGCCTTCTAAGAAAATCCGCGTTTGGACCTAAGCAAACGGCGGTGGAAAAAAATAGCTATAGAATAAGTTATTGTGAGATGTGGGAGCGCTGAGTTGTTGGCAAGGCTCGGCGTGTTTGCTCAGTAAACCCCCCCACCCCAAAAAAAGGGAGGGAAAGGGCCCACATTGTTTGCCGCCGAGACCGTGGTTACAGGGCAGCCATGTTGGGACAAACAAGAAGAAGGAAGGTCAGCTAATATTATGGCACTTAATTCCACTTCCTGGTCGCCATGACAGCCGGTTGGGGTTTTATTTGAAGATCCCAGCGCCCGAGTCACTGTGCACTTTGTTCAGGCCAAGACTTCTAGATATGAATGTGTCGAGGGGCCGGGGAGGGTGAGGGGCAGTGAGGAGTGGAGCAAAGGACAGGAGCGTTCCAAAAGGCCATTTCTTTGTGTCTTTGTGACATCTGTCAAATCATACAAAGCAAGAAACAAATGAAACCACAATAAAGATGAAGTCATACGATATTCAAATGGGCATGGTTTGTGTTTGCATGCCTCCTAAAGGGAAAGTGACTTCATAATGTTATTCCCTGGTCAAAAACATACCGTCATCACTTGATTCCTATAGATTTGAGTTATTGAGTCAACTGTTTATTTTGTTCTGCTGAAGCGCCCTGCATTTTGTTTTGCGAAAGTATTGCCCTCTTTGTTTCTAAAGTCCGAACAATCGCCTGCTTTAAGTCTTTCTTCTGTTCTCTTTTGTTTGCATGCGTTTAACTCAAAGTGAAAGCTTTTATCATTCCCACTGCTGCGAAATTTAAAATTCTTACCAACTCAGTTTCTCATTTCTTTTTCCAGACATATAGTTTAAATCATAAAACAAAAAATATCCATTCTGAATAAAAATATCCCAAAAAAATGTAAGCCTCAATCAGAATAAGTTTGTCAATACCCAAGGGAAATGTTAATCTTTTAAGGAAAAATTGTTCTGTTCCTTCACCGGTACTTTTACATTTGAATGCTTGAATCAGGTATTTATTAGCGAAGGCGATCAAAAGTCTAAACAAGTCCACTCATTTGTGTATTTGAATTATTGTGGAACGTTGTAATAAACTGTAGATATGCCTAAAATCGCAACTAAACTCTTGCTGAATGCTGATGAATAAATAAACACACTGGCCATATAAAAAATAAAACATAACAACAACGCATGGAAACGCGACGAAAAATCTTAGATCAGTGGTGGAGATCTTAGCTTTCAAATGAGGCGTTACACTGGCCTGTAGGCTGTAAGAAGCTTTTAGATTTGTGTAAAGCTGAACTAGAGGAAAAAGCGCTCCGTTAAAGTGGGGGTTAAGAGGTTAAAGGTATATTTTTCATGAATAAAAACACCCACATTCTAATTAAGGCTTGTGTTTTATTCTGTTTACTGGATGAAATGTTATTGCCTAAAACAAACCAGTAAATGTTAGTATTTATACGATTTTTCGGTAAAACCCTCATCTACGAGGCATCAGTGAACACCCTGTGAGCCACCACACTCCCCACGACCTCAATCAAATCTGTGCCTCTGCGTCAATGGCCATTAAATTGCCCTAGTTATTTATTTTAACTCCAACCTACAGAATGCGTGTGAAGAAGAGGGCACTATATCACCGATCGCATCCAAAAGCCAAGTGCCCTAATCCTGTATGGAAATGTTAATGAGGAAAAAAGAGGACTACGTTGAGATCTGGGCCTCTCTAGTGGCGGCTTTGTGCTCCAATCTAGTAAGCCAAAAATACAGCTTTTGAACTGCGCGCATTGACTGAAACTAAAATGAGAAGTCTGGAAAGAGTGAATGAGGGTGAAGGAGAGGGAGGGGGGGTTTTGAGGACTTTGGAGGCGTTAGTGTCAAATGCAAAGGCGGTAATGTGTTCTGAATCCTAGTTTTGTATGACATTGGCACGCACTAGTCGGACCATATCAAGTGCCTCCTTAAGCAAAAGGTGTCTGGGCTTTGTGTCATTCACGCTAATGGTGTGAATGGAGGCTGCTAAGTGAATGGCATTTCATTGCAGCATTTGGAGAAGCCTGTAAAACAGAGGGGGGATGTATAGAATGACCTATGCATAAGTTAAAGGTGACAAATGATGCTAAATTGACTTTTTTGAGCTTTTAACCCTGTAATAATGTTGCTCACTCGTCAAAAATATATATGGAGTATATTGCATATGTTCAAAATCACATAATAGCGTGATCATATTTCAAAGGTGTTGTTTTGGGTAGATAGCTTTAGATTACTGTAGTTTGTGATGGAGTTAACCTGTGTCGGTGCTTCGTGTAGCCTTCCTCTGTTTCGACAGTGCTTCTGCGCTGCTAAAGCATTCGCCTCTGTCGAGCACAGGGTCTGTCATCACAAATCTAAAGCAGTTTGTGTCTTTCTTGGGAACAAACTCTTTTTATAATTTGAACTGTTTTTGCATGTTATGTCTGTGATGCTTTACAGGCTTTTCGATTATTCCAGTAGAAGATGTGCTTTTCTTTCATTGTAAATTATGAAACCCTAAAGAACATGCATTCTTTTGTTAGGGGTCACCAGAGCCAACCTTTAATTTGTTAAATATATTTTATTTATGTCTTCCTGTCGTATGTCTTAAGACTGGACTGGCCACATGGAGACAACAAATGCCTCAAATCAGTCAAATCAATAAAACAGTGGCACGGGTGGATATGTTTAAATCATTTGATTTGATGTGCACTTTTGCCTGACATTTCAATAAAGTACATTATAAGCCATGTTACTGTGTGGCCTAAGTGCCCCAACAGAACAGCAGAAGTGCTAAATGCCTGAAGTCTCAGTCGTCTCGTAACCGTCACGCCATCTACCTTATAGTAAAACGGGGGGCAAAAACAATACGGAAATAGCTATAAATCCTTAAGCTTAATAGCAGAGTTCAAAGTGTTAACCTTGTGTTTACCAAGCACCAATTTGTTGGCTCAGGTTTATTATGGATTTAAACATTTGTTTTTAAGATCATTAGTTATATGTTTTAACCATTCAAAGGGGACATCAACTGAACCTGACTTTTGAAACTTTGAAAGATTCCCTCATCAAAAACAAACTTCCTCTGATCCTGGATCTATTTCCTGGATATTCAAACCCATAAACCCTCGCCGGACCCGTTCTTTGCGCTTCCGCATGCATCCTCACAGTTTGTTAGCATGCTGCCTGCTAAAAATGGTGGCTTCCATTTTGTTATAACTATAGTTTAATCCCCGTGTTACCAGTGGAGGGCACTCCAAGCAGCACAGAAGATACTTAAAAGAACAGTCTTTTGAATAGACACAATTGAATTTAAATGATTAAACTTGAAACATTAATGTTGAGATGCCTAAAAGCAGGTTAATAAGCCACATTTTTTCATGATAGTGTGCATGTGTAAATAAGCACTTTATACTGTGTATATATATATATATATATATATATATATATATATATATATATATATATATATATATTATATATATATATATATATATATATATATATATATATATATATATATATAATAAATAATTCCTAGACTCATTTATGTGCTCATAAATGTTTGTGTCAATCCCTGCTTCCCTAATTCAACGTTTATTACATAAAAAAGCACTACTATTTCCTGAAAACAGCACATCAAATCCACGGCACCACCCGTTCCATGACCAAGGCCACATGATATTCCCCACCAGGACAAAGGCAGGGCTGAACCAAGGACTGACCATGTGGAAAGTTCCGTGGAGCGTGGAAGCCCGAGTGTCTGCTCTCTGCTGTGTGCACCATCAAAGTGGCCTCAGGAACTCTCTGAACACTATTTGTTGTTCCATCTTCATCTTTGTTCCATGCTCTGCTCAGTGCTTCCATCACACCCTGGGTAAACTGTAGGCTGGCGAGTCAGCCACATCTCTATTTTCTAAAGAAATTGTGTCTGGAACCAATCATAGCTGTTTATATGTAGCATGTCTCTCAAAAACGGAAGATGTTTTCTCAACCTTCGTTCAGAGCTTACTTTTTACCTTCTTTCTCTTCTTACGTTTCAGTCCTATGTGGGTTTTTTTTTGGTTCTGTTTTACTCGCGTAAACTGCCATGTTTGTGCTCAGTTTAATTCACGTACAACAGCCTGGCACCAACAGACAATTAAATCAATGTAAAATTAACCAATCTAAAATCACCCTCGGCATTCAACTTTGGCAAGTTGAATGCAGAATTCAGACCAAAGTTCCAGAAATACTATCTGAGCCGTATTTGCCTTTTTAAGTCTACATGCCCCATGTAAAAACAGCATGTCTGTCTAACACAAAATATAAATAAAATATGTATGTGATTAGTAAGAATTACGAACAATTGCTGTATGTGTCCCATTTTCCAGAAATAAATAAATCAGTGTGAATAATTATTTTTATTTTTGAATGTGGAAAATCATTATCTGTAAAGTTAAAGATTCAGTTACTCCATTTTCCAAAAATGACTGAAATTGTACTGTAATTTGACCACCGTCTGCTTTTGAATGTCTAAAGCTGGGCATACGCTGTTCGATTTTCGGGGTTATTCTGACACAATTGTAGCTGGCAAAACAATTCTTATGTCAGGCGGCATCACCATGCATCTATGTCACCCAGCGCACAAGGAGCTCACAAGCAGTGAGTAAAAGGTAAAGGTACTGTATTTGTCATTATACATCAACTGAAATTTGTCCTCTGCATTTGACCCATCCCTCGACACCGCAGGTCTGCGCTCAGGGACCCATCTCCAGATGTGGAGCCAGGCTGGTGGTCAGAAACACCTGGCTGGAGGATTCACCTATGTACACATTTCTTAGTGGTAGGGGAAACCGGAGTACCCGGAGAAAACCTATGGAGACACGGGGAGAACATGCAAACTCCACACAGAAAGGCTCCTTGCAGGTGGGAATTGAACTCGGGGATCAGGGATTTCTCACATTTCACATTAATTCATATTTCTAAACATTAGGGAATGGAAGTGATAAGTTTATATTGATATCAGTGCCATTGATAAATTCTCTTATCGATCCGGTTCTTTATCGATTTCAACTAATTTAAAAATAGGCTAAGTATAGATTTTATAATATGTTCATGCTTCTATGTGCAAGCTTTTATTTAAACAGAGGGATAATATCCATTTTGACATAAACTTTCTATCATACAAAGCATTTTAAAAAGCTTTTGTAAAATTGTTATTAAATTAACATGATATTATAATAATGATAACACAATGTAGTTTCTCAGTCATGTGTAATTAGACCAAAAAAAGGTGAATCAAATCAACTGGACTTACTTTTAAAAAACAGCTGACAGTTCCGGAGGGCTCCAATTTTGCACATTTTCCAAAGAAATATTTACTTACTTATTTACTTGTGCACTGTAACAAGTGAAGAATGAAGAAATTGGGAAGAAATCCTACAACTTCATTAGGCCAAGGGAAGTTACATTTTCAGTGACAAAACCTAAATAACAGAGCCAATTTAAATGTATGGTTTTATTTTGTTTAAATATGTTTGTGGATCCGAGTGTGTACACTTGCACAATCAGTACTATGAAACTCACTAATCCGTCTCGATTGGGATTTGTTACCCACATATGCCTGTAGTTTAGATGTTCATTCAACTGATGTTTTATGACATCAAGCATTTACTATAGGACCTTAGTTGCCAGGAAGAGCTGTTTCAAAGGAAATGAACAAAAGCAAAGCCCTCAGCTGAGAAAAATTATGCTAATATGACCAGAAAGCATACTTGGACTAATCAGAATCAGAAATGTGTTATTTGCAATTGTTAATGAACAGGTTCATTGTTAATGAACACCAGGAATTTTTTTCTGGTTCAATCATAGATCATGAAACATAAAACATTTAACACATAACTTAGATAATAAAGTATATATCATAAATAATAATAATTGACTATAAAATAGTGCAATTGCTGGAACAAGTTATAACATTCATGAGTCTGATACAGAGTTATTGGTTCTTGTTATCGTTCATGAGTCTGATGGAGGAGGGGATAAAATTATTCATGTGACGGGAGGTATGGGTCTGTATGGACCATAGCCTCCTGCCTGAGGGGAGAGGGGTGAATAGTCCGTTTCCAGGTTGAGAAGGGTCAGCTGTGATCCGACCCACACGCCTCTGGGTCCTGGAGTTGTTCAGGTCCTGGAGAGGTGGGGAGCTCACAGCCAATCACCTTCTCAGCAACACGCACAATGCGCTGCAGCGTCGATGCTTGTCTCGGTCTGTAGCACCGGGATACCACACGGTGATTCCTCAGCTGCCGCTGGACGAACATATTTGTTTGTATTCTTTATATATAAAGCAAATAAGGGAGGAGGGGAGAAGTTACGGGGCTAATGGGAGTCCCTCTGTAGACAGGGCCAAGATCGTGATGAAAGAACGTCCAGTTGTTGGAGATTCAGTCACTGTTGTCCAAGGACTGAAGCACCAACAACTGAACGTTCTTCAGTCCTTGTTGTTGGACGGTGGTTCCACCGCGGACAGGGCTGAAGACTAAACGACCGGCCACGTGGAACAGAGAGAGAAAGAAAGAGATTAATGAGGGATGAGAGAAGTCAGGCATTAAGAGTCACATCTGAGGAGCGTGATGTTGAGCGATGAGGACACACAGGTTCTGCTTGAGGAGAAGACAGGCTTTGTCGGCGAGAGAGAGGAGGTCTGCGGATGTAAAACGAGATGGTCTTCAGGAGAGAATGGAAGGCAGGAGTGGAGAGAGGACAAAGGGAGAGGGGTGAGGACAGAGAAAGGGGACCAAGGGGGGAGAGAGAAGCCAGAATGGAGAGAGGAGAGGACAGAAAGATGGGGAATAGAAGTAAGAGAGACGGGGGAGAACAGAGAGAAAGAGTAAAGCTTTACATCAAGGAACCACTCACCCACACTCATGCACCAGCATAAGACACTGGAGGGAAGGAGGGTGATGTGTCTTGCCCAAGGACACAATGACAGTGTGCACCTACAGGACATTCCGCTCATGCAACAACCTGGCGCCGCTGTCACCCCAGAAAAATAAAAAATGAAGAAGAGAGAAGGGGGAGAGCGAAAGAGAAATGGCATATGGTCCCATATATGTAGCGCCTTTTGTACTTGCTCAAGGCACTCAAAGGGCTTTACATCAAGGGACCACTCACCCATTCACACTCATTCATACACCAGCGTCAAACACTGGAGGCAGGGCGGGTGAAGTCTCTTGCCCAAGGACACAACGACAGTGTGTGTCTACAGGACATTCTGCTCAGGAGACAACCCAGTGCTACTGTCACTGCATCGTGGTCATGGTGATGATTCGATTCGCATCGCAGCTCTGGTGTCACCAGGTGTATCTTAAATGAATCGGCTCGTGGCAGGTGTATTGAGATGTGAATCGTATAGGACAGAGGCCTAAGATTCCCATCCCTAATTTAAATGTTTCCACTTAATGCGCCTGTACCTCTGTAAATACATTCACGCTGTCGTTCTATGACAAATTGTTGTGGTTGTTTATCATATTTTATTCTAATCTACTTTACATGCCCTCACAGTCTTATAGTTATAAGTTTATTATTCCTCTACCAAGTTTAATGTTATATGTTTCAATGGCAACAAAACCAATTCTGATTCTGATTATTTTTGTGCAATGAGCTCAAAATAAATTATTCACTTTTGTGAATTTTATTTTCTGACCTTTTGATTTGAAGTTTGAGAACCCCTGCTTTTATTCATTCATCGGAACTACCTTTTATATAACTAATTTTCATTAAGTGCAAGCAGTTGAGCAGCATGAGAGATGACAGCACTTGGTAAATTTCTCGAGTTCCAATGATGTTACTGCATAATGTTTTGGTATTGTTAGGGGTATCGGATGGATATTGTGATAGTTATTGAAAATATATGTGAAAGATATTGACTATTGTACATCAGCTTCAATTTTTTTTTTCTTGTTATCTAATTATATGGTATAAAAGAGGATACATGGAAATAAACAAATGGTTCACAGGAGTTGTTTTTTTATTGTCTCAATTTGTAATTTCATTCATTATTTGGGTAAATATTTAATCTAGCTGATTGCTCAGGAACGTCTCATATTGCAAGTCTGCTCGGTGGAGGGTCAATTTTCTTCATCGTCAAAAGACTAAGGACCCTCCAATCGCAGGCTGAAGAAAATGCCAGTGTTCCACAAGTGCCAGTGCTGTACATCATGGTCGGAATGGTTGCTCAGCTATGGAATTGACAGTATTTTGCATAATTTTGTCAGAAGTTGTAGCTAGATAAGCTTTATTTATTTCATTTCTTTCGAAAGTTGCCTCGCCAACTGTTCAGCGAATATTTGTGGTCTTTACAGGCAGTGTTTGTATGTATCCACAGCACACATTGCTTGGGTTAATGCCACTCATACAGGTTGAGCAGACTATGCATTATCACGGTATGAACAGCTCCATCATGAGCTGGCCCTCTCCTCATATGAGATTTAATCCCAAAGTGTGAGTTGATAATTAATTTGACATGGTCAAATCACGTCGAATTCCCTAGTGTATGCCCCAGGCTAAAATCGTTCACTGAACCTTAAGGGAAATGCTTAAAATAGTTAAAGAATATTTTTTTGTAATGTGTCATATGCAGATAAGTTTGTATAATTCTTACTAACTGACCGCTTAGGAAATGTTGTCACATATTGGGAAAAATAGAAATAAGCACTATATATTTGTTTTACTGTATACAGTATAACCTCCAATTTCTCTCAAGGCTTTACAAAACTGTTCTGATGTTGTGCAACTGGCCAACACCATCCTGCTATTAGCGGACCCATTCACCTTCCAACAATCTGAATGTTTTTACAGGCTGTCATCCTGATGGCCCTCTAATAATGGCAAACGCAGCTTAACCTCTCAGACTCTTGAAATGCTCTGCCCCTATGGAGTATTTAGCACTGGGCATTGCAGGGGCCATATATCATTGCTGTGTCCACAGTCCAACACACACGGACGTTCTATGGAGAGCAGTCCCAATGTGGTGTTTTTGCCTTCAATTCCCCCAAAGAAATATGCACAGGGCCCAGACTGATGCCAGAACCTCCCGGCTACAACAATAGCGTGTGGTTTGGATTAGAGGCATTGGTGATATCACTGTTGCAGTAATAAGCTTGCATTTAACTATCGTACATGTGAGGTTTACCAAGGGCTCAGGACCAACACAAATGATCATGTGTTCATCAACACAGACTCAAGTTCCCTGGCAGTGGTATTTGGATGTTGCATGTTAATAGCCCTGCCATGGTTTCCTTTCCTATAGAGTTTACACATAGTTATGGCTTAGTAGATTTGTTGGTATCTTGTAGCTGGCTAGGATAGGTGTGATACTAGAGACAAAATATCTGCAAAACCCATTTCAAGGTCCTTCTGAACTGTTCTTTGTCTGACCCATCAGCTAGGACCCAAAACCCTATTAACATAGATCCTTTAACAATGTGGGCACTCAAATGCCTCTACCACGTTAAGATGGCAGTTCGAGGAGCAGTGTCAGCAGGATTTTATGGACATTTAAATTAAATATGAAAATTCATACCTCAACAGAACCTTTTTCCAGCATTGTTTTCTTTTACCCATGCGTGACAACATTTCATGAGAGTGCGCTGTGCCTGAAATTTATGGATGTGCTGTTCCTTTATTCTACTTCTTGGCCAAGATTGTAATTGCACCCATTCATTAGGGGTTGGTGACAGGTAACAGTCTCGATATTTGCTTTGTTTTTGTGCAGTTTCCCTTCTGGATGAGGTCGGCTGCTTTTGCACGGCATCGTTTAAGATAAATAAAATACTCACCTTTGAAGTTTACAGTTCCTCAGAGTGTGTAGCACATCATGTCCCATTTGTGGACTCATGAGAACTGTGTTCTTATTCTACAATAAGAACACATAAAGGTAGAAAAGCGCTATATAAGTTGAGTCCATTTACCATTTTACAAAAGAGTGATAACTGCTCAGTCTAAATAAGAAAGTGCTTTATACAGGCGTACAACGAAATAGTGTTCAGGTGTTAGTCCTGAGCTGCTGCCACTGAGCCGCGCTGCCACTGTGGGCCAACCTGACCAGCATGTTTTTGGAGGTAGGAGAAACCGTAGCACCCGGAGGAAACCTGGCTGGCTGCCTTCAGTGCTCCTCTGATCTACTGAAAAGGTGAAGCGCCTCCTGAGTTTGTCCCTGTTTCAAAGCGTAGTGTCCTGCACTGGTCAGCTCCTCTACCACCCTTTCTCTTCCTCCTGCGCAGCCTCCTCCGATCCACAACTCTTTCACCATCTCCTCGTTTGGCCCTTTTTTTATTCCTGTAGCTCCTCTCCACTAAGCACCTCAGGGTGCTCCATCCTGCTGAAGGGCAACAACATGAAATTGAGAACACATTGTTGTTTAAACACAGCTTTATTTCAGATGAATTAATGTCCACTTCTATCAGGTCCTTTAGGAGCCACACAAAGTACAAACAAGGTTCATACTTTTATTGTCTACATATCAATGCAAATATAACCCAGATAAAAAAGAAAAGTACAAACCACAAAAGCCACATCATTTCACATGTCATTAAATATATTCATTTGTGATAAACATCATATATTAGTATTACAAGACATTTGCAATGGACACTACTTAACAACATTTACAAGCTGACCTATGAACCGCGATAGCCTCAGAGTGCAGAGGGCTCTCTGAGGACTGCAGTGGTCAAAGTGTGGCATGTTCCAGTATGAGGTCTGTCTTTTCTATGGATAGGTCCAGTGGGCGTCCCTTTGTGGTCTTCCCCTTTATTAAATGAGTTCATTGCGACGGGTTATTCCTTCAGCGCAATAGAGCAAACTCCATGTAGAGTGTGACACTCCTGTGTTATGTCCCAGGCTTCAGTCGTTGTTTCACCTTACAATTTGTTATATCCGCTACTTCACCGGTTATTTATCCACATAACATTTCAAAAATGTGCATAATCACTCTCATTGTAATCTGTTTCCATCAGCACTCGGCATGTGGCCGTTTGTGCGGTGTCATAAGGCCATTTCAGAATTTGTCTGGTCAAATCTTTTATATTTGATGGTATTGTATTAAATCTATAAGCCCAGTGTGCACTGTTGCACATCAGCTGAAGTGTGCAAAATATTGTAGCAGGCAAACACACACTGAGCTTCACGTGTCATGTCACTTCAAAACATTTGAAATCAATCTAAGTGACGTTAAAGACCAAGTGAGAGCCTTTGTATTTGCATGTCATTGGTGCTCTGGGGCAGATTAAAGTTCCTTCTTCAGTGTGACTTGTGTCTGTCACAAAAAGAAACTGGTGTGAGAGGTGTGAGACGTAATAGAGGCATATTTTATATTACCCATCAGCAGCTCAGTGACTGTTGGCCTTTACATTTGTCCCCTTGGAATACTGCGCTCATGTGGTTCACGGGGGCCTGTCTTCCCAATGTGACATTGTTCTGACTGTTTGTGTTCATTGTCTTTTATCTCGTAAAGAGGCATTTTTGAAATCACCAAAAACTCTTTTTATTACAGGTTACTTCTTTTCAACAGAGCTACTGTAATTTGTTGTTAGCCTTCTCTGAAGCTAAACTTGTGAAATATTATACATTTATCAAGCATTACAGCACAAGTCACAAATTAGTCTCGGGCTAATGAATCGATGTAAATGTTGGGCATTTCTCATTCAATTATGTTACTCTAAGGACAACTACAGCTCACTGTAAGTGTAAACTCATGAAAGTAGCAACGATTAGCCAAGAAGTTCACATTTGAAGGATAAATAAATAAATCTGCTGATTTTTGGAGTTAGGTGGCGAAGTCGGGATTATTTTCAATCCAAGACACCAAATCTTTTTATTTACCAGTATTTATTTATTTATTTATTTGAGCTATATTTAACCAGAAAAGTCCCACTGAGATTAGGAATCTCATTTCCTGGGGATTCCTGGCCCCAGAGGGGAACCTATAGTACATTTGCCTGGAAAGATCCAGACTCACTACAGTACCAGCGATTGAGTCTGTTTAGGGTCGGCATCAACTACATTTCCAGAGCGGAACGTACGCAAGCAAACAGGAAGTGGGGTAAACCAATCGTCGAAGGGAAATCAGCAGCATTATAAGCAGTTCTGCGTTAATACTCGATCAGGATTATGAAACACAAATCTCATCTACGGTCGATGTGTTTTTGGTAATTTACCGCCAAGCTCTCGAGGAAAAAGCTCTCTGGTTTGCCGTCCGTAGATTGTTATTGAGGGGACTTCAGCATCCAAAGAGTGACGCCTATCGCGAACAACACGTGACCGCAAATAAACTATTCTGATTGCACGGGCTCGTTTGAGTTTGGCAGCCGCGGCAAAAGCGAGTTCTCCCGAGGACCACATGAACGTTTCTTTTTTACCTCAGTAATTTCAGAGAGGATCACTCATACAGGTTGATAATAGTGACATGGACCTTCTATAAAATTGGAAGTGACAAATGAACTGTCTCTTGTATAGTTTTTGTGACGCTGTAAATACATGAGCTGTGAACATATCTTATATGTTCGCAAACTAGCCAAAATAAGTGCATGGTTGACAAATGTAACGCACATCTAATCTATATTTATTTCAATTCTATGGCGCCATCTACTAAAATATTTGTAACCACACATTTACATTGCAGAGGTCAAAACCTAGTCTTGAGGAATACAGAATATAGAAACGGTCAAAATAACTTTTTTCCCTCTTTTTTTTTTAACAAAAAATGTACAACTCTCACAAATTGGAGTAGCCAAAGCTGCATAAAACACATCATTATTTTTAGATGCAATGTGCTGGATTTAGTGGCATCTAGTGGTCCTATTGTAGAGCACAGTAATTCAGTGTATGGGTCATGTTCTCTGTATGTCCTTACTTAAACTACTTATGGTCTAAATCTTTTCTAATCAATTATGAATCATTATAACAATTTAGCAGATCATTTCCCCCACTTTAACAGATTTGAACAAAGAGGTCATCAGTCATACGTAGCTATGAACAATTAAGTGCATTCATATTTTTTTTTATAAACCTTTAAAGTCTAACCTTCTGTGGTGAAAATATACATAGTATTCACTGGTTTGGCAGTAGAAAGTGATTTGCTTTGAACAAAATGTACTTAATACTACAGTGAGAGTAGAGTGAGAGTTTTGACGGCATTTTGTAAGACACCAGTGGTTCTTGAGGTTTCTGAGTTATCAAACATCGAACAACATTTACCAAACCATACAGACACATTTGTCAGAGCATTTTTGAGCAATCCATGCAACGGCAAAATGAAGTTTATACAGAGGATGAATTGTCCCACAGAATAACTCCACAATGGCATCAAATAGACAAAAGGCGGCATATCTGTGACAAGGGGTGAGCCATATGACAATCAGTGAGTGACCCTTACTGAGAGATGCTGTCTTGAGATGTATAGTTCCCAGCTTAACGTCGCCGTACAGTATGTTCTGCGTCTATTTCCATCCCCTCACTCCATTGTCTGAGTAAGTGACAGGGAGCCTTAAAGCAGGGGTATTACGCTTTTAGGCATTTGGCGATCATTTTTAATACAACTTGGTCACCGTCTTACATAGTATTGGTGAGAAAATGCTGCTGAAAATTTTGTAGCAGCGTACTTTGCCGGCATCATCCTGTTATTGACAAGTATCAGCACATGCTTGATGTTACAGGTAAGTGTAAAACCTGCCCACACGATTCGTTCGTCCCCAGTTGGGTGAAAAGTGAACTGAGATGAGCACATCGCTTTAGCTACCTTTAAAAGGCAATGTAAGCTAATATGAATCCAGCTGGAATTGAAAACAGGGTTTTGTTTTTGTGTTGCCATATCACCCACCCCTACTGTAACAATCGGTGCAAACTCTGCAATTAACAAAACAACACACACACACACATCGGCCGTAGAGTGAGCTCCTTCACCAAAGTCCCTAAAGAATCACCACGATTTTCAGAGCAGCAGCAGTCTTTCCCAACGGCGTTCCGTAATCCATCCTCTCTCCCAGTTAGAGTTCTTTGCTCGCTCTCTTTTTTTAACACTTGCCCCTCTTGTTGCGCTGCTGAAACTTCCGGAGACGGCGCCCCCACAGGTCCTTCCAGGGAATGAGCAGGCTGCCTTTGTCCGCCACAACCCCGCTCTGGCCGGGAGAGTCGTCGTCCGTGCCCAGGAGGAGGTACTTCCGGCCGGGCTTGATCTTGGGACATTTGCAGGCCACGTCTTTGGCGCGCACCCACAGCAGCTGGTCTCCGCGCCGAATGCGGTTCTCTCCCTGTTTGTAGACCGAGATGATGTTGACGGTGAACTTCCACCACTCCCCTGTCTTGTCTCCTTTGAGGACGTGCACTTGGACAGCTGTGGGTGACAGGACACATTGGTTAGGAGTCAGACTTTAATGGAGCAGATAAGAAAAGAAAAAAAGAAATCCTATATTTATTTCATACCCATATGGTGGAGGGACTGATTGGGGTGAGAAAGTGTATGCTTCTCGGCCTAGTAATAAAATCTAAATAAACAAACAAAAGATATAGCAAGATATATTCCTAAAGATATAGCAGAAGACCAAAGGGAAACAAACAAACTTCCCCTTCTCCATTGCACTTACAGCTGAATAATGCCAAGACAAGGCCAAATATCTGGTAAGTATTAAGACAGCTCTAGTGCAGATATGCTCACACCATCAACCTTTATTTCATCAGAGTTCGGTACTAGTGAAAAACAAGTCGTAATCGCTGGCATGACACGCTTACACAGTTAACTGTCTTGCAACATAGCTTGGTATGTACAATTACAAAGTGAGTGTCAGTCTCACCCAACACATTCACTAATGGAAACAAGTGAGCCGAATAAACAATCTCAAATAAATTAGAACATTGTGTTCCTAGGGTGAAACCGCAGGCTGTACATATTTCCTTTGGAAGAGGGCGAGGTCAATGCCATCTTCTGCAATCATTTCTGTATTGAGTTTAAAATGGTGTTATTTGTATTTAATTGCCTTCATGGGCTTGTCCAACCTGCAGCAGCTCTACACGCCTGCACGCTCCCTCAGGTCTGCAGATCATTGCCTTTGTATCTGTATTTTTTGTAGTTACTGTTTGCTCTGCTGTGTGTATTTTTTATTTTATTTTTTATTTTATTTTATTAGTTTATTTGGTATGGACAGTGCATGTTAATGAACATACATAGGTCTCATGCATGTAAACAAGCCACACCGGATTGTAGCCTTGGGCTAATTTGCATCCGTCGTCCCCCATGCGCACTCTCATTCATCCTGGCCTATTGTACATGTTTTTAGTGGTAGGGGAAACCAGAGTACCCGGAGGAAACCTACGCAGACATGGGGAGAACATGCAAACTCCACACAGAAAGGCCCCGGCCTTGGTGGGAATCGAACCCGGGACCTTCTAGCTGTGAAGCACGAACACTAACCGCTGTACTACCGTGCCGCCTATACTGCGCTTTGATCAACCGTGTGGCTTTTGAAGTTTTGTTTAGTTTTTAGTTTATTTATTTGTTTGAGCAGTTAACCTGCTCAAAGGGAGTGGGCTGAAGCCAAAGGCTTATAAGCGCCCACCCCAAATAAAAATAATAACATTACATTTAATATTTACAAGGTAGCAAATCATAAACAAAGGAACATAGGGCAAAGTAACAATAAATAATGAAGAAGAATAAAATAAAAACAACAGCAAAATAAAGAAACAACAAAAGAATGTGCTACTTGTATGTTATAAAGGTGCATTAATACATATTATACTCTGAGATCTTGCTACTTCCCAGTTGTCATTACCATCCTCAATATAATTTAATTTGGGTTTAATTATCATTATTATTATATTTGTTTAATTGAGTTATATGTGAAGTATGATAAGCCCTGCATAGTAAGGTGCATTAAAGTGCAATATAAATAAAAATGGATTGGATTGGAATTAGTCTCATAGCAAGTAGGTCCCACGATCATGTGGGATCTTTCTGTGTGGACTTTATAATGTTGTCCTGTGTCTGGTAGGGTTTCTTTGAGTCCATCCATTTCCCCATCAACAAGAAACATGTGCTGTAGGTATGTCGTCCATTAAGTAAGTCCGGTAAATATTCCTTACCATGGACCAAGCTCAAGTGCACACTTTTCCTAACTGGTTTCCTTGTGGCTGCATAGACAGTTGGTTCAAATGCAGAGAAATATATTGTTTACTGCTCATTGTACTTTAAATGTAAACATTATGTATAATTGTATTTTCTAAACCTGCATCTCAGCCTTCATATTTGAACATTTCATCATTAAAATGAATGTGCGTGCATAGAAAATACGCTTGAGGGATAAAGATTGCTTGGAGTGCCGGGGGAACAAGTGATGAATAATGGAAACGACCAAGACAAAATTACTCAATACTGTGTGAATGATGCAAAATACAACTCTAGGGGAATGTTTTTGATGAGTGAACAATATATCCCGTGATTCAAAGCTCAAAAAGTTGATTTTTCCGGATGTATGTGAGTAACATGAACATCTGCTCTGCACTTTTACAGTACTTGCTTGAAAATTATGATTAAAAAAAAGAAACCGAGTGGTGTCCAAAACTTCCCTCCGTAAAAGAGAGCTCTTTTACACCTTTTGATACCAACATGGCCACCATGCTGCCGAGGCGATATCGTAATGGGAAATATCGCCTAACTCGTCTTTTGGCAGCGCGTCACTAGATGATCAGTTTCCCCGGTCATCAGTCAGGCCGCCATCTTGTGCATACTGAACCCGGCAAAGCCCCGCAGTGAGCAAATTGCATCCAGTTGGTGAAGAAAAGTTTTGTTGTTCCGAGTGGTCCGAGCTCTCACAGTCTCGCCATTCAAATCGGCCTCTCCTTCAACACTACATAAAGGGGAAAGAGAGAAGAGGGGGGGAGGGTTTTATTTGTCTTCCCAACAACTTCCAGAAGCATCGAGATGTGTTTTCAACCTCATGAGATGTCCGCGGATAGGCTTCCCAGAGCTCCATCCAATTTCCTAGCGTGAGAACTAGGCAGAGATACCATGCGCCGAGCGATGGGGGCCAATAAGATCTGGTCCACCGCGGGTCTGCCAACAACTCTTCACGCGCTCGAGTACGGTCACTTCAGCCAATGTAGCTAAACACACACAAACCTTTTGCCTTCTGGGCCGAGCTAAATAGATAGAGGAGAATGAAAGGCAGGGTTGGACAGTCTGTCAGAAAATAGTTTATAGACTCCGCTGGGGCATGTGCGGATAATAGCCGCTGGCACGTGAGATTTCCTACAAACTGTACTTGACCGATGTGATTAAGCTTGTCATTTTGGGGGGTTTGTTTCACTTATTTCAAGCATTATTTTCAGTGGAAACTGCATTTAATAAATCCACTTCAAGCCATTGACGAATAATTTAGTTTGAAATATGAGAAAGAAAAAGTATTAAAACACACACAATACACAATAAATAGACAGGTTTTTGTCCAAATTCCCTGATCTGTCACAAGCGGTCACATTACTGCAGTCACATTACGAACACTTCCTGTGTTTGTAACGGTTTCCCGTATTTGCTGTATTCCTATGGGGAGTGACCCATGTCTCGTTGAAATAAATCAACACTACAGGACAAACAACATTCAGTTAATAGATAACCATTTATAAGGAGGCTATAATGAAAATACTTCACGAGAGGAAACTTCAGTGTTTACAATTGTAGGTGTTTCCGTCTTGAAGCTGAAGGCTCAGATTCATTTGATGCATCATAAATGTAAAATAGTGACACTAAGTATTTAGTGATTAAATCTTAGCTCGAGGTGTTCACTTGCAGAAAAAGGAGGCCCTAGTTGCACTTAATTTTTCGACAGTAAAATAAAGTGCAACTATTATTTATTTTGCAATTATTAGGGTGCAGATGATAGAGCGGGTCGTCTCATGATCGGAAGGTCTGGGGTTCGAATCCCGGCTCCAGGAGATGCACACTGTTGTTGTGTTCTTGGGCAAGACACCTCACCCACCTCACTCCAGTGTCTGCGTACACTGGTGCATGAATGAGAGTGTGAATGGTTCCTTGCTGTAAAGCGCTTTGGCCCTGATGAAGGTAGAAAAGCGCTATATACCATTTACTTATTTCATATTTGGGTTTTCAATGGCCATAGACATTTAGACTGAGATTGACTGAGGCTCTGGTGGAGGGTCTGAGGGGTCTGATGTCTCACCATGAGACCTGAGAACTGTGGTAACACACAGTGGTTGTTCATCCGCAGCGCTCGTGCTTCGCAGCTAGAAGGTCCCGGGTTCGATTCCCACCTGGGACGTGGCCTTTCTGTGTATGTTCTCCCCGTGTCTACGTAGGTTTCCTCCGGGTACTCCGGTTTTCCCTACCACTAATTTGACTGATTCTCATTGACGACCTATTGCTCATTTACATGTTTATTGTGACTTATGTGGTGCTAATATGCCGCAATCCTCAGTGTCTGCCAGCCCTCTTTAGGAAGCAGCCTCCCCACTGCGCCGCTCGCCTCTGGCCCATGTGCGCTGATTCCACGCTTGCTGCCATCGGCGGGCGAGCCTAATGAAATTAGTGTGCTTAATTAGTCCCCTGAGGCCCCCGTCCCATTGGGTTATCAGCCCCAGTGAGTGATCCAAGACCTGTTACCCCTGGGCAGGCCTGCGTGCACTATCCCCTGCGTGGGTAAACATGCGGCCCTTTGATTCATTGTCCCGCTGGTGGCCCTGTGTGCTGAGGGGTGTCAGGCCCTCAGTATAATCCCTTTGTGTGCGCTGTTTCCGTAGCGACAGCGGTGATGAAAAACAAAAATTGAATCAACAAAACATATTTCTGTCTCTCTTGGTGGCAATCCGTCACCGTCTGGCTAATTTAGCACCTGTTTGTGCCCCGTGGAATGCTCGGCACAGGCAACTGTGTTTAAACAGTGGGCCCCTTCCCGTGACCCCTGGGGCCGCTCGGGAGCCCCGAGAACCGACAGGCACTAAAGGCCCACAAAGGACAGGGGACAGGCCTGAGAAATGAATTAGACCACAGCAAAAGAGGTGCGAAGGAATGGAGGCTGTCTCTGAGTGGGCAAGCCAGCGGAGGTGGCAAGTACAGCTGAAGAGTATTATATACGAGCTATCTTTGTTTGAAATAATATGAGCACTATAACATAAAGCGAACGGGGATGAAACTAACACCGGATTTTAATGTTCTGGTCTTGTTATGCATTTATGTTCAAGCCCTCTCTCCATATAAACATCTTATTGCTGCCATGTTTAGAACTTTTGAGACCTTTTGAATGGCTCTATCAGGTGGGCATTTGCACTAAAATACTTGAAAACCTCTCCTCTGCCTATACATCAGGTTGCAGTGATCCTGTGAACTTGTGAGGTCTGTTCCATGTCAGTAAATTTCACACAGTCCAGAGGCAGCGCACGCTTGTCAAAGCTTTAGTAATGGTTGAGCTGCAGACTGTTCTATGGTTATAAGTGAAGAAGACGTACAACTGCAGAAGTCATTTGGAATCTACCTGTTACTCATGAAAGGAACTCTGGCTACATCTGTATCTAATTATATTTGTCATATGGTGTAAAATATGGGCAATCAGTTACAGTTCCAGCATGGACCAAATAGTCACAAAGAACCTGTGCTACATAAATGTTTTTTGTTCATTCAGTTGGTTTCACTTTCTACATTTTTTTTTTACAAATTCAATCAATCTTCTATAGTGCTTAACCTAGGCTGAGTAACTAGGCATCAGTAAAAGTAAAATGCCCAGGGGATAACCAAAGATACCCAAAGATGGAGCAGTCTCACATTGGCCAAAAATGACTTTGGTAATTATGCTAGGAGGCTGATGAAAAATTCATCTTGGAGTTGGAGTGCTCATGTCTGATTAAAAACACTTATTACGTGTAAAAATGTGGTATTCGTTCATGCCCTGACGAACTGAGCTCACTGTATAGGTTTGATAAATGGAGACATTTTGAACATCTGCCGCACACATTGTCTCTGCACACTCACCGTAGTCCTTCTTACAGTACTTCTTCACGGTGATCTTCATCTTGCCCTTAGACGCCTTACAGTGGGAGTCACAGTCTGTGGAGACAAAGCGAGGAGACAGTCAGACACAGCACGCATAGTATTTATCAGCGTCCAGGTGGTTGTCACAGCTGGTTTGAGTTTCAATTTCATCCATAGTTAGTAAACAAAGTTCCACTCATTTTCATTTTACTTTCCAGTGCTGTGTTGCTATCTCTTACTCAATTGATTGAAAATGTAGCTTTAGATATCACCGTATACTAGCGACAGTCTATAAATCAGTGTTAGGAATCACTCTGAAGCTTTTGCCTAAATTTGCCAAACCTTGACCCACGCGTATGTCTGGTGTCTGATGGATGCAACATGTAAATGGCTTTGTGACTATGACACTGATTGAACTGTCTGTCTGTTGCCAGTGCCGCCGCTCGTCAGTGTGCTGGCATGCAGTGTGCAAGCGCCAAAGGTTACCGAGGTCAGCCGCCCAGCCAAAGAAGGGCAGGAAGGGGGGGGGACATTAGCGGTGACCTTTGGGAACATAATCAGGGCCAGGGTGAAAGGCTGAGCGAACACTAAATGATTTTTTTGTCTGGTTTTGCCTGACGTAATAGACTTGACCTTAGATGTCTGATGTAAGAATATGGTTTACGATGATGAGCCGTTGCCCAACTGCGTCAGATGTCAGATTAATTATACTTTTTCCTGATTTAGATACAATTTAGGTTTAAATTGGTAGTTGTGGTCAATTTTACATTCTTAAAGATGCATTATGGAACTTTTTACTTTTTAGGCAAAACAAAAATTTATATTAGTGCGTATTTGATTTTAGTGACCCAGCTGGGTGGTTTAGCATGACACCTTTACTTTCTATCGCAATGGCCTCTATGGCTCCATCAACAGATAGTTTTTACATGTCATTCTATGTAATAAAACATGGAAAACCAAAGCAAAGTAATTTAAAAAGCGTGAATATAGGACCTTCAAGACATAATTGAAGTTAAAATGTAAAATACTGATGGCTTACAGTGTCTAAATGTGTTACTTAAAAACTGCTTGAATGATTCCTAATCTCCTCCAAAAGTTTTTTTTTTTAACTGAGCCTGTTCCACATGAGAAAGCTTAGTCCCCGGTCTGTTCAGTCCATAGCAGCGTATATGATTAATGTGGTGGGTCTGCAGCGCTAAGTGCAAGTGTACGTGCTGAAGAGCTTAACACCCGGCTAAGTCTAGCTCTCTCCACGGCCATGTACCATTGTAATAACCCCACCGGTGCCGGGACGAGGGGCCAAACTCCAAATTGAAATCATTTGTTCCTCTGCTGACTGACACAAATTGGAACCAGATCATTGGGGTATCACCCCCCACCCCCACTCTTCCAAAGCAAAACATCCACACATGAGCTGCAATGAGGAGTTCTGAGTAGTTCCGATTAGATTTAGTTTGTAGGTATAGATTATCTGACTCAAAGACGTTCTGCAAAAGCATTTATTTAATAGCAGGGATCACACCTCAAAAAACATGTCTTTACTGTCACTTCTTCTCAGACCTTACTTTGCTGGGAGTGGACATCCCTTTGACGACAGGGATCATGATCTGGAATGTGTGGTCTTAAGTAGATCACTTTGCTTGGAATAATACAAGTAAGAAATGGATTTGCTGTTAATCTGGTTGTCTTATAACACTAAAGCTATCAGTTTGCCACCAACTCTTATTGCAAACAGTTTTGTGTCCTTGGGCAAGGACCTGTATGTAGGTTTCCTGCTGAATAATAGCTGGTGGTCTGAGAGGCCATTGGTGCAAAGATTTAAAATACTTCTTGACCGCTTAGTAATTTCAGTTTTACAACCAATGTACAGTCCCGATCAAAAGTTCAAGACCAGCTGAATAACTGTAAAAATTCAAGGTTCCAAGTAGAACTTCAATAATGAAGTGGGAGTGAGAAAAACAAATTAAAGAAACCTTTTATTGAAAATAACAAATAAACTGAAATAGCCTGTTTTGCAGCTGATCAAAAGTTTAGGACCTTTAAAAGGACAAATCTGTGCAGAAGTGTGTCATTTTCTGTCAGGTTGTCACACTGTCATGACGTCCTGATGCAAAGGCAAAGAAACGTTCTGGTTTTGATCGTGTTTGGGTTGTTGAGCTGCATAGCAGAGCCTCTCGCAGCGCACCATCGCTGCTGAGGTGGGACGCAGTAAGAGTCATTTGGAATTTCTGTAAAGATCCTGAGGGTTATGAACAAAATAATCAAGTGGAAGACCCAAAGAAATGTCACCAGCACTAAGATACCATGAGGTAGCAATGCGTGAGCACTTTCTGAAATATATAGTTTATGGTACTTGCGAAAGCAGATACATTGTTTTCGTATGGAAATATTATTCTTTCTTCATCAACGCCGTCGCAATTTTGACCAGTGAGTTTGGCCCAAAATTCAAACCTGATCCGACACGACCTTTGGCTATTGCAAATTTGGAATTTAAAAATAAAAGCTTTTTTTTTAACATTGCGAGTCGTAGTATCAAAAAATCGGTACAGACGTACATCATGACAAGCTGAGCAAAAAATATGATGGCAACGCCGTCCGCCATATTGGATGTCAACCATTTTGAATGAAAGCCTTTTGTTTAACTTCATTCACTACAGCCTCCGAAGGCGTTTATCAAAACAGGCTAATTTTGGTCTATTTTGGGTCTACAGCTTTGCTGTGCATCTAATTATTACGATTTTCCATTCACTGTAAACTATCTCCCATTGTCATGACTGTATTGGTCCCTTGAAGTTTTGAAACGTGCTTAAACTTGTACAGAATTGGGATGTTAGGAATACGTCTGGAAAGTTATGAATGAGTTTGGACCACAACTTACTATTTAAATTCACGCCCTCCCTCTTTCTTTTACAATCAGGTCGAGGGCCTTTAATATCCAAGTTCATATCATTGTAACTTCTGAATTGAATTTTTGATTGTTTTAAAGACAGTCTTTTAGGAGGTGGGAACATTGAGCCCAGAGCAGTTCTTTCTTGAATATGGACAAACTTCATTACTTCACCCAAACCCTGTGTCCAGTCCTCCCTTTCTCCACCATTATACTCCTCTGAATGAGGTTGCCCGGGCAATGATGGAGGGAGAAAAAAACGCCCCTCTCCAAAGAAAAACGAAACAAACCAAAAAAAAAGGAAAGTAGATGGGATGTGGGATGACGTTTAGATGCAAAGCGTTGGTGGTGAAATGGCGGCTTTCGGCCAATGGCGGGAAAATGAACAAAAAGTCGGCAGGTACAGTAATCCTGACCGAACCTTTCCTTTTCAAAATGCTTCTTTCCACCAGCAGATTCCCTCATGATTCCTCTCAATGTTTTTATCCAATACTCCCCTAAATACAGACAGTCCACAGACGGTTGGGAATTCTAATATGCGTGTCTTGTAAATCATGTTAAAACTGCTTTAACAAAAATTAGGGCTAAAAATTAGGGCATAAAAATGCCACCAGATCGTGGCCATGGACTAATTTTCCTCTGTTGTCCCACACGCACACTCACAAACAGAGGGGACCTTATCGTACATGTTTTTAAGGGTAGGGGAACTGTACAACAATTCGCCGAATTGTTGTACATGCCTCGAACATTTATTAGAAAAATATAGAGAGTTTTGCATCAGTTCTATCATGCTTGTTTACGCAGCTTCATATTATTTTATTGACTAACTGCGAGTGGTTGATATAAGTTTTATCCAAGTTAAGATATCAAAAGTTTCATTTAAAAAAAAGCTGAAATAATGCAAAATATAGACCCTGAGTAGTTTTACTTTTATACTTGAGTACCTTAAGGAAGCGCCTGTACCGACTCCCGTTGAAAGATGATGCTGCCCATTAGTCCTTTAGCGCATTAGTCTCTACACCCTCTGCTTTCATGGCGGCCCATGTCCCACTGTGCGGACAAACGCCCCCTTTGTGTGGCCCTTTGGGGTGGGGGGGTGGGGGGGACCCTGTTCTAATTTAGAGGGAGGTGTCGGACGGGGACCCAAAACCCACAACCAGGGCTGGTGCCAACGCCGAGGAAATGAGACTCTCAATGAAGTCAGAGGCGCCTTTCTCATCAGTACACAAGACGCCGGGAGGGAGGTTCTCACTAGAGGAACTGTTAAGGTGGACATGTGCATCATTCTGACTTATTACCCTGCTTTTGGGACTTTTCCATTGATTTTCATGTTTGTTTTTATTTCAATTAATGTTTGTGTATTAAATTGACACGTTATGAGTAAAGATTGCCACTTTATGAATCATGCGTGTTGCTTGGAGTGCCCTCTGGTGGCAACAGGTGGAATAAAGAAGAGTAGATACAGGGCATCAAGCCACTGTTTTTCGGTGACATCATGCTAACAAATCGATGACGCTGTGATGAATGCTGCTGGAGTGCAGAGCTGCTCAGAATGGGTTCAGTGATGGTTTATCGGCTTTGGAAAATGCAGAGGATGCTTTGGGAAGCTTTCTATCACACATCTAAATCCAGACAATACAGCATACTCAACCTCTTACCACCCACCTTAAACAGTGTATGTCCTCCATTTCAGCTTTACCCAAATCTAAAAGCTCCTGGCCTAAAGGCCAGTGTAACGCCTCATTTGAAAACTAAGACCTGCAAAACTGATCTAAACAGATCTTTTTCCTTGCATTGTTGCCATGGTCACATTTTTGTTGCCCTTGTTACTTTTTTATTGCATTTTTGGCACTTTTCTGTTGAGTTTTTGTCACTTTTTTGCTGCACTATCATCGCTTTTTTTAATCACTTTTGCCACTTTTTTGTTGCTCTTTTGTGGCTTTTTGGTCACTTTTTGGTGGTTTTTCATTGCGTTTTCATCCTTATTTTCTTCTTGTTTTTGTCGCTATTTTGACCCTTTATTCAAGACGCTTTTAAATGTGGGTAAAGCCGAACTGGACATAATGTGCTCGGTTCTGGTGGGGGTCAAGTGATTTTGCATGATATCTCCCCTTGCAGTTCTCATCCCTCGTTTTAAGTCTCTTGTGGCACGACTGGCCCATTTGGTCCCATGCCAGGGGCCAACATGGCGGCTCATGTCCGTCACACTGGGACAAAGGGCCCTGGCTGAGCGGGCCGGCCCTCGCAGCAGCCCCTGATTGAAACACAAACTGCGGCAAATGAAGCGTGTAATCAGATTATAGGGCTCAACCTCGGAGTCGGGGGATACACAGACCACAGGAGGGCTGGCAGAACAGGGCCGCAGTGGGACCGGAGGGGGGCCAAAGCCAAATATCTGCAAATCACATCAGCGCTGCAGTGGCGCAGAGCACAAACACGGGAGAGATGTGGGGTTTGGGAGTGAACACACGCCTAAGTAATGCGAGTGTGCATCATCTGTCTGTTTTAGCCATGAAGACGTAAAGCACAGGGTCATTGTCATCACAGGAATTCTGCTGTCGTCATAGTAACTTTCATATATTTATAACTGCAGTTTGGCCACATTTATTTCTTTGAAAAGCAACCTTTAATTTCTTTCTCTTACACTAATATTCTAATAAGGATTTATTTTTTATTTTTTTTCTCCACTACCTCCCCACATAACACATGAGTTCTATATAAAAAAAAAAAAAAAAATCTATATATATATACAATAAAAATCAAGGCCTTAAATGTCATTGAAAAGCATTTAAATTGGCTTCAAACTGGCATTAAATCTAAATGTATTGGAAAATTTGACAGTTTTTTACTGTATATAGATTAATTAAAATGCCAAAATGATGGTCTAAACAGAACAACTTCAGCTGCAGTTTTGGCTGAAATTTACCTCTTTTTTTGCTCAAAAGTTCCTGTTTTGTCCAATTCTCTTCGTCTGTTTGATGAAATGTTCCAAATCCTAAGAATTAAATATGCAGCCATTTCTTTCTGGGTTTGTGGCATTAAAAATGGCATTAAATTTGACTTAGTCAATTACAGTAAATACTCACTAATACATATTTAGAAGCATCAAGTTTCTGTAAAAACATGTCCAATAGGGTTCCAGCTCTGCTGTAAAAGCGATTCTCAATCAGAATAAGAATTGTTTTGTATTGCCATGGTTATGAACAGGTTCACAACTAGAAATTTATTTTCGGTCAATCGTGCAACATCAAACATAAAACATATAACACTTTCGATAAATAGAAAACTATAAGGCTATAAGACTATAAGGGCATGGGTAAGAAGATTACATTTAAACTATGATTAAGACAACACATTCAACAACAGCATGAGTGTATTTAAAGATGTACAGGTGAATTAAGTGATAGCAGCAGATATGAGTGTGGACAGACCACACAGTGCAATAGAGCTGTGCAAATGTCTGGAACAGATTATTATGTTCATCAGTTTGATACAGAGTTATTGGTCTTGTTATTGTTCATGCGTCTGATGGCGGAGGGAAAAACTGTTCATGTGCGGAAGGTATACGTCAGTGGGACTATAGTTGAATAAAAAGTTCTTATCAGTGTTGAGGACATGCAACTAAAAGGCAAGTTTGTTCATCATCTTGATAGCCCTCAGTAAAACAATGATTTAATGATTAAAATATAGTTACCTGAGTGGTCCTCGTAGCTGTTGTAGCTACTTGCCGTTGGCGATGCGATGGGGATCTCTATGAAAACACCACAGGCTCAAATCACACAGCATTTCATGTGTAAATCATTTCAAAACAAACCTATTCATACTTCTCATGTGCAGATGGTTGTAAATGTAAAGCTATAATTGTGCTATTTTATGAAAAAAGGTGAATCAGAACTTGCAGTCATTTCCATATTACAAGAGTTTAAACGCAACAGTTTGAGTAGTCTTAACACTGAGGCAGCATACATACTCTGGGTCAAGTGCAGAGAGAAGCCGTCAAAAGCCTGTAATAACATATCCTAAAATATGCTCAAATGTGTAATGCTACCCACTAAGAGGGTTTGTGCTTCAGGCCCCAAATGTTGTGTTACACCCCTTTGAGCGCCTCTCTTAATAACAGAAATTGTACCTTGAGTATCATTCTGTTACCTTTGACTACATTGGGCTTTTGTTGCCTACACACGCTATCACCCTGGGACAGCACGTCTTGACGAAGGCGCTGGAGTGACTCCCGAGGGCTGGTTGTAACAGATAGAGCCAGCAAACAGCCAGGCTTTGAGTCGTGTGGATTTATAGCGGAGATACATTTGTTCAGAGGCCGTGCTAGGACAGAGGCAGCGGCCTGTTTATCCTTCTGCGCTCGTACATTCCTCATAATGGCACAGCGGTGTGAGCTGGACAGCACATTAAAGGGACTCACGGATTTATGCCCACATTTATTTAGCGGAACGTGTTACTCCAAGATGGGATTACAATGAAACAAAGGTATTGTCGGCATGGTAAAGTTTGAGGTGAGGTACGAAGAATTTTGTTTCTTTTTCCTTATTTCGCAACATTACCCACATGTGTCCCCAGATATCAGAAGTTAACATATTCAAATCACCTCACCCCGAAACCACAAAGAGATATTTGAATGTAATACTGGAGTTACTGTTCACATTTGGCTCAACGTTTGCCAGTAGTCACCCGGCTTCCCTACTTTTCATATTGTTTTCATGTTGTTTTTAGCAAATGATAGTCAATAACAGTGGTTTCCAAAGTGGGGGTCGCGGGACACACAAGATGATTTGAGACAATATTTTTTTACATTTGTGACATTATATTGAATGTATTTTTGATTGAAAACAAACAGCATATTATAGTAAATTAACCTCTTAACCGCCACCTGAACACAGCACATTATCTCCAGTTTGGCATTACCCAAATCTAAAACCTTCTTGGGAAAAAAAAGCGTCAATAAGCCACAAAAATGTGTCAAACCCACCACCGAAAATGGCAAAATGTGATAAAACAAAGAAAGTGCAGCAAAATTTGACAAAACACAATTAAAAACACACAAGAAAGCAACAAAAGACAACAGAATGTGGCAAAAAAAATTATGAAAGTGCAACAAAATAGTGGCAAAAGGGAAAAAGTGACGGCAACAACGCAAGGAAAAGATAAGTTGATCAGTTTTAGTCTTACAGTAGCTTTCAAATGAGGTTACCCTGACCTATAGGCTGTAAGCTCCAGTCCAGAAACTTTTCGATTTGGGTAAAGCCGAAAATGCACTCAGTGAAGGCTTGGGGGTAAGCGGTTAAAGGGATATTTCAGGATTTTGACATAGGGCCTCATTTCCTAGTTATCCAGAGTGTTGTTGATGTCTGGAGATATTTTTTTCTTAAATTCATGCAGTTCTTTTATTTGAAGAGTCTAGTGGCGCTAGGCTAGGGCAAGGCTAAAGCATTTCTATGGTATCAGTTAGCCTGCATTAAAACAGTCTGACCCATCCACACTGCACCTGAGGTAAATCCCTTATAACACCAGACTAACCATATAAATGTCTGTGTTAATAGAATAATTTTAACCATTTTGCATTTAAATAACTTATATTTGAGCAGCATCAGCTTCGTGGCTGTAAGCTAACGCAGCGGCGGAGTGATCTGCGAGACAATAGTCCCTCAAAATGTGGTAATTCATGTGATACAAGGTCAGTTATATTTCAGAAATGATTCTATTAACACAGACATTTATATCGTTAGTCTGGTGTTATAAGGGATTTACCTCAGGTGCACTGTGGAGTGGGTCAGACTGTTTTTAATGCAGGCTAACTGATACATAGAAATGCTTTAGCCTTGCCCTAGCCTAGCGCAACTAGACTCTTCAAATATGAGAACTGCATGAATTTAAGAAAAAAATATCTCCAGACATCAACAACACTCTGGATAACTAGGACATGAGGCCCTATGTCAAAAATCCTGAAATATCCCTTTAATCCAAATATCCGAACTTACATCATTAAACCAGATTTGAATGTTCTGCACCTTAAATTATTATAAATGCATAAGGGGTCCCGAGTTGTTGGTTGAGTGATTTTTTTTTTTGGGGGGGGGGTCACGGAACTGCAAAGTCTCTCAGTGACATCTATTTTACAATAAACACATTTCACACATTTTCAGTGATAAATAAAACATCATGGAACAGTAATAATGAATATAAAACATGTTAAAATCCCAGGGCTTAGCCTAGTTTGGATCTCTTTGTATTGGAATAGTGTTGTGCAGGGCGTACTTATGCAGGGGAGCGATAGGCGAGCGGCTCTGCTGGTAGCCTTTAGCACAGCGATTACAGGTGATGCCGGTCACTCCGTCCTTACAGGGGCACTGGCCGGTGGTCTGGTTACACGTCTTCCCGCGCACCCACCGGATGGCAATCACAGGCTGTGGACACAAACGACATGTACTTTTTTATGCCCGCTCCCACTTTCAAACAAGATGGACGACATTGAGTGAAGACGTGAGGAGCCTTCAACAACAAGCAGACGGAAGAAGTGAAGAAGTTCACTTGTTTGGTGGCATTTTGATTGAACCAAAGATGTAGAGCAAATGAAGAATATTTCCGGTGGCACTCGAGCCCTGTGGTTGTAGTTCACCAAAGACTGCTTCCGTTTCTACTACACACGCTACGTAATATAATAATAAGAATAGGAGGAAACTCAAGTCCTATCTTTAATTGTGCTGAAAGTTGCATAGACTGATCACTTTCCTTTTGCCTCTGGACAACTCATATCCTCTTGTGAGAATGTCAAGCAGCAAAACATTTAGCATTTGCTGCATTTTCCCATAACAGTGGAAATTATATTCAACAAGTTACTGCAATAAACCCTTCTTTACATAATATACAGTGTGGTTTAAACATGTTGCCTAATCACTTACTTGAGCAAACAGTTTTCTGTTGCATTTGGAACTGGGCCTTGTACCAGCGAAACCTCAAAGGTCCGGCCCCACCCAACTATACGATCGCTCATTAGTTCTGGAGTAAATATGTTCGTTTATCCTCATATAACTGCACAGTTTGTGTTTTATATGGACTTTAGTATGCGTTTATTTGACTTTTTTAAAGTGCTGTGCATAAGAATATCTTAGCTGTGTAGTGCAGGTGTAGTTCCAGGAGAATATGGATGTAACCACTCCCACTGATTTTAACAGTTTTTTTTTAACCTTTAGACCTTTATCCATCTTTTCCTCTGTGTTAATGTTGAATTTCCAATGTATGCTTTTGGGCGAATACAGTCTGAATAATGTTGCGCGTTAAGGGCGGAGTGGGGCTGCTCTTCAAAGCCTGTTGAAGCTGCTAGCGAGAGGAAGGCACGCTAAATCGAGCTAATTTTGTTTTTCTGGGTGAGGAGCTGTGCCAAACGGTTTTACCACGAAGCCCCTGTCTGAAGTGCCCGGCCAGCTTTGTTTACTAACGTAACTGCCGCGACTTTTAGCACCAATTTAAAAATCAAAACGCGCGCGACCATAAACAACTGCTTATTACTCTTTCACTTTGAAAACAGCACCAATACCAATAAAATGTTTTTCAAACTTTTGTCACTTCCAGGAAAGCAAGTGAGGGAGCGGTTAAAGTGTCAATAAAGTTTATGAGAAACTACAAAAGGGGATTTTGTTGCAGTCATTATCGTTCTCAAAACCGCACAAAGATATGATACAAATGATTACACGGATACAAAACAAATGACGTAGTGGGGGGAAAATGGGTTTCAAAATCTGCTTTCTATTCTTTTGGATTGGTTAGTAATTTTTTGTTTTATATTGTCAAATAAATTCTGTTAATGGATCTTGATTACTAAGGGTTGTTTGGTTTCCCGCCTCTGCAGGGAGTTGTGGATTGTCTGAAAATAAAGAAGGGCACCACGTTAGACGTAGGTGAAAGAGGGTGAAGAGCCAGGAAGAACTCAACCCACAGACTGAGGCAAGAACAGTGTTTTTGCCCATTGTGCAGCAAGCCTTAACTACCGGGTTATTCAGTTGCAAACGATAAGTTTTGAGTTTAAAAACTGTTCAGGAGAGGTCCAGCGATGGTTCATAGACATTCAAAAATATCAGGTTCGGATTCATGGATGCCGACATTATTCAGATTGGAAACAGATTAATGCTGCTGCCATCAAAGAAGAACATCAAATCAACAAAATTATCAAAACTGTGAGATTGAACATTGCCCCCAGCTAGGTTTTGATAATAGGAAACAATGCCATAAACCTCCAAAATGTCAAAAATTCCTAACAATTGTTCTCTTAAACAAAACTGAAACATGAAAATGTAGAAAAGTATTATGAGGAATTAACATTATCTTTCCTTTGCGTCCTCTCCTGGTACAGTATAATATTGCTCGCTGGAACAAAACTGACCACATCAGTATGAGAGAATTTTTATGCCAAGAGAGGATTTTGAAGAGGGTTTAAGCAACATTTAAGAGGCAGTAGACATTAAGGAAGGTCAAATTGTAGTATCAAGCAAAAGTAACTCATTTTTCTTACTCCTGTTGTAAAAGCTTAACCTTTTAAACTATAGGGCCCATTTCCACCGAATATGACAATCCATACTATTTAGGGCTTTTCCACTGCTTGGAACAAAAACTGGACTGCCAAAAAATTTACTCAAATACTAGGTGGGTCCTGGGATATTGGGGATGTGAAAATGAGCAAGTCAATAATAGTAAGCAGAGTAAAATTAGGCCAAAATTACCAAAGAAAGTGAAGTTCCGCCTAAAAAAACACATACAAATACAAAACATCTCTCATTTACTTTACAAGAAGCAAATAATCATCATAAATTGTAACTACACCCTTTCACTGATAATTGGAGCAAGTTTCATGTCTAGACAACACAAAATTGAACATTTGTGCTGGTTTTGATGGAAAAAAATCCAGGCGGAATCCAATTGTGCCAAATTTGGCACAATTGGCACAATTTGGCAAAAAAATTTGAAATATGGAATATCTCAATGCAATTGAAAATTTGGGATGCTGTTACATATTTGGTCATAAAAATGTATTTGTTAATAAAATAAATACAATTATATTCATAACTTCTCTTTATTTGCACAGAATAAGGTCACACACTTTATAATGTATCATTTGCCACAATTAGGGTCAAAGTAAACACTAGCAGTGTTGTAATAACCAACAACTATATATATATCAATCTATATATATATATATATTATATATATCACAATCTCTATATCTATATCAATCAATCTCTATATATCAATCTCTATCTCTATATATCAATCAATCTCTATATATCATCTCTATATCTATACCCATCAATTAATCAATCTATATCAATCTCTTTCTCTCTCTATATATATATATACATATATATCAATCTCTTTCTCTATATATATCAATCTCTTTCTCTCTCTATATATATTACACATATATATCATCTCTTTCTCTATATATATCAATCTCTTTCTCTCTCTCTATATATATACATCAATCTCAATCTCTCTCTATATTATATATACATATCAATCTCTCTATCTATCTATCTATCTATCTATCTATATATATATCAATCTCTATCGCTATCAATCAATCTCTATCTCTATCAATCAATCTCTATATATCTCAATCATCATATTTTTTTCCGATGAGGAATACTCCATTTCACAAACCGAGTCGCTAAATAAGCTAGCTCATACTAAACAGCCCAATACCAGTAACTGTATTCAATCATAGAACAAATTCACTGAGCTTTACTTTACATGTGGACAAACGACAACTAAAAGCAACAATAACGAGCATGAACTCCAGACATGAACTATAGTCTGATAAAACTTAGCACTCGCTCTATGTGAACAGTTTGGCTCTGTCAAACTTTTTTTCAGCTTTCCTCAACCACATAAAGCTACACTGCAACACTAGTACATCCATTTTGTAAAACATCAGGTATAAAAAAACAAATACACCTGTACAATCAACCCGTAAGGAGGGGAATAACTTACAGTGCCTCATGATAAGCTGCAAAACAGTTCTTCTTTGAGGTAAACACAGGGGAACCTCGCACTTTTTGCAGTACACCGGGGTCTTCACACGTTTGTCCCTGCATCAAAGCACCATTTGCAATACCTTCGGAGGGCAGTGGCATCCTCTCCATAATAACAGGGTAGGCACTTAGCTGGGGCTTCTGTTTCGGTCTCTTCAGAGTCCTCTGCCAAGTCAATCATCTCCCTAATCAGTGTCTCACGGAATGCCTTCTGCGTTAGTGGCTTTGTTCCGTCCTTCTTTTCAAGCACAAGTTGGTGATTAATAAGATAGAGTTCACAGCAGCAATGTCAATGAAGTGGTAGAAGAACGTTTTGTACCACTTCATAGTTTTATGAAGCACAGAATAGTAGGCAATCAACGCATCTGAAAGGTCCACTCCCCCCATGTGTTTGTTGTAATCAACAACAGCATCCGGACACGGCACTTGCATGGTCTGCCATACACGTTGTTCTTTCACCTTTCGTTTTACAGTCTTTCCACTGTATGCTTGATGGACTGAGGAGCACATTGTGACCTCACGCTTGTCCATCCACGTCACAAATAAGAGCCTGCCGTCACGGAGCCATCTGACATCACCCCTTGTTGCCTTCTTTGATAAACTGTTCTCCAAAGTCTTTGGGAAACCAGACCGATTTGTCCTAATTGTGCCACAGGCTCCTATGCTCTTTGGTACAAGTCTCTCAACAGGACTGGACTTGTAAAGAAATTGTCCACATACAAAGTGTAGCCTGTGCCGAGGACAGAAAAGTCCATTAGATCGATGACGGATGTGTAGCTCAGACCGTGCTCTGTAGGGTAGAACTCTTTCCAGTGAACACAAAAAAGTTCCACGTATATCCATTTGAGGAGTCTGCCAACACGTACAGTTTGTATCCCCATTTTGTAGGCTTCTGTTTATGATACTGCTTTAGACTGATTCGAGCTTTTGATGCCACCATACGCTCATCGATGCTAATGTTTTTTTGTGGCTGGTAGAAGGACTTACAAGCAGTTACAATTTCTGTATACAATGGTTTGATTTTGAACAGTCGGTCATAGTCTGGGGTGCCCTTTTTGCGTTCGTTTTCCTCATCTTCCTCCGGGTCACTGAGGTGCAGTGTCCAAGTAATAGCTTCAACGTGCCCGGGTCATTTGCTCCTCGGAAATCGGAAATTATAAGGGAAGTCAGTCCGCCACAAGTCCGGTCTTGCTTTTACACCAACAAGTCCTGTGTATATGACTATTGCCAGGAAAATGTAAAATTCCTTCTTAGTTAGTATTGTCCATGAGTATTTTTTTCCTGCCTCCCTTCGCCTTTCTGCATGAGTGTTTGTATTGTCAATAATAGTTTTCACTGTGGCATTACTAAAAAACAGTTGAAACAACTGGAGAACAGTCCAAGAGGCCATTTTGTTCAGAACAGGTCCTGGTGTTCTTGTAGGAACAAAACGATGTGGGTTTGATGGGGGTCTTGCTCATCACGATCCTTCCAGCGATTGGTGGCAGTAGGTGCAGGCAGTGGAGTGGCAGCAGGCCTCGGACGCACAGGCAGTGGAGCGGCAGCAGGGCTCGGACGCACAGACAGTGGAGCGGCAGTACGGCTCGGACACGCAGACAGTGGAGCGGCAGTACGGCTCGGACACGCAGACAGTGGAGCGGCAGCAGGGCTCGGACACGCAGACAGTGGAACGGCAGTACGGCTCGGACACGCAGGCAGTGGAGCGGCAGTACGGCTCGGACACGCAGACAGTGGAGCGGCAGCAGGGCTCGGACACGCAGGCAGTGGAGCGGCAGTACGGCTCGGACACGCAGACAGTGGAGCGGCAGCAGGGCTCGGACACGCAGGCAGTGGAGCGGCAGTACGGCTCGGACACGCAGACAGTGGAGCGGCAGCAGGGCTCGGACACGCAGACAGTGGAGCGGCAGTACGGCTCGGACACGCAGGCAGTGGAGCGGCAGTACGGCTCGGACACGCAGACAGTGGAGCGGCAGTACGGCTCAGACACGCAGACAGTGGAGCGGCAGTACGGCTCAGACACGCAGACAGTGGAGCGGCAGCAGGGCTCGGACACGCAGGCAGTGGAGCGGCAGTACGGCTCGGACACGCAGACAGTGGAGAGGCAGCAGAGCTCGGAGGTGCAGGACTGGTGGACGCAGTTCTCCTCCTCCCTCTCACGCTCTTGGAGGATTCTTTTCGGGGTACTGTAGCTGGTTCCAGGAGGGTGGGGCTGACACTCTTTGAGTTCTGAACAACAACATTTAGACAGTCACTAATTTGCATATAGATTCAATCAGCTGGACGTAGCTGATCAGACAGAGACTCACGTTCGTCTTGTGGTTGGCTGACGCTTAGGCCTTGAAGGTGGATGATAATCCCATCGTCACCTTCCCCTCACTACTGCTGGAGAACTCAATGTAGATCGAGCACTGTGGCATAAGAGAGATGGTCACTTATTTGCATATCTATTCAGCGGTTGTTACACAGAATTCCGATCATTACCTCTGCAGTCTGGAAAAAGCACGGCACGGCCTCTTTGGCACAGGTGGTTTTGACAGGCAGAGCGGTGGCAGAAATTCCTCAGCACTTTAATAAATTACATTTAGACTCAATGATGCAAAGTCAGTTCATGCTAATCACTTTAGAACAATTTTGACCCTCACCTTCGTGCTGGTGTAGATGGACCTGGCAGCGGTAATGAAGCTCTGTTTGGTTCTTCAGACTCCCCATCATCATCATCACCACTACTACTGTAAAATCAATATCAGAATGAGTCTTATTGCCATCATCAGAGAAAGGGTATGCACTATAAATAAATAAAGATAAAACATAGATTACTCTGTATACAAAGCATACAGGTTCAGACAAATACCATAGTTTTTATAGAACAACTCATTTTAGACACATCATGCAATAAACATTTTACAATGATACTTGGAAAAAAAGTTTACTCTATCTTTCATTTTACTAACTAAAAGTAGACTGTAGATGTGCCCTTTTCTTTGCTAGAAATTTTAACAGTTATATATATCTTTAGTAAAAGTAACCCACATTTTCTGTATAGAGTTTGGGAAATTCCACAGTTACCATGTAGATGTGCCATCTTTGCAGCTGTTAGCATACATTTCCATTGACTAACATTAGCTAAAAACAGTATAAAAAGAGGAGAAAAAAGCAGTGGAACAACTCTGCTGCTGGTAAATACATCTAACACACTGTGGTGTCAAAGTGTTTTAATGTGAACAATAACTCCAGTAATTAACTTTTAAAATATCCATTAGTTTACAATTGCTGCTAATCCCATAATGCATAGCGATATGACATCACATTCCCAACTCTATTGGCCATATTTTGCAAACATGCGTCAAGCACACATTTATTTTGGTCACTATAAGTCAGTAAAGACAACAGTACAAGCTTTAGATTTTCCCTTTCTATGCATTTGAAATTACACCAATGATGAAGACACACAAAACGCATAAAATGCAAACATAATAATGATGTAAGCCACTAAACAGTTGCGCATGGGCGGTAACCCTTGAACTCCCATCATAAATGTGCGGGTTCCCATTCTATCATCAACACATGTCCATTTTCATGCGGGGGAGAACTGCACCCTGACATCCACCACGACACCTCTTGCTGAGTTGCCTTGTGTAAGAATGTGTGGTATAAATAAAAGTTGCATTGCTTACAGTACCCCGTGGTGTACGGGCTAGCTAGTAGCCTAGCTCAACCGCAAAATAGAGGCAGTTCAATGGTCACCGCTCATGTGCACTGTTTAGTGGCTTACAAATGTGGGCAGTTCAATGGTCACCACCCATGTGCACCTGTTTAGTGGCTTACAATGACAATAAATGTGATAAAATAAAATACCTCTCAAGCGGCTCGTCATGATCTAGTCCATGTTCAGGATGAATGAGATCTGAATCACTTGAATCAGAGTCCTCAAGGTTGACTTCAGCTCCAGGAATTCATCTAGCATCTGTAAAACTTCCTCCACAGTCAAAGGCTTCACATACTTCCTCTTAGACATCGTTTTTGACAAAAAAGGGAAAACACCGTGGAAAATAGTACACCCGCGTATCACCCGTGCGTAATGCGTAAATGCTAACACACGCTAACACCTGCTAACTCCTTACGCGCGGTTCAGCAAGTCTGACTTTTAGTCCAATCAGGGAGCTCCTGGTATTAAACGAAGCTGTAACTATGCAGAAAAAAGTTAGAGCTTCTATTGTGATTGGACAGAAACCCTGGCGAATCACAGAGCCAGAACGCAGGGGAAGTCAGGAAGAGCGCACGGCCCAGATGCCATATTTGGTCATGATTTCCGTCCTATACAAGATGCCGGGTGGGAACAATGCAAGCGATCAGACGGTAAATGGATGGAATACACAAGGAAACTACTTCTAGTCAACTGGAAATAACTTCCGATGAGAAAACAGCAGAGGTAGACAGAATTTGCATGTTTGCTATGCTTTTGCTGGTGTTTTTGGATGAATGTATTGAGCGTTTGACAGAAAAGTGTTGGTGTTGTGTACTGAAACTATACATGGGTGGATTCACCGCGATGTCAGCTCTCCATTGCTGTGCATCTTTTGGCTCTAGCATTTATATTGTCTAAACCGAGCTAACGTAAACGAAACTTCGTTAGAAGTTCAGTTCTTCTCTTTGGGTGTTTATTTTGCCGGCTGTTTGAGCTGTGTCTGGTTGATATGAGATTGATGTAGATACTTTTGTAGACGAGTCCGCGCTGAACATTTTGGTGGTAAATAATGCATAGGTAGGTCTCATGGTTATCGATCTATCAGCGTTGTATCGTTCCACGCGGGGGCGTGCCCCCGGATCCGGGGGCAAATGGGCTTATGAGGTTAAGGTCCTTCCAGAACTCCCTTGACACCAGCACTTGACCTAAAAAATCCCATGTGGATGATAATAGTTTTCTGGGTCGCGCAGGAGAGCAGTTTCCAAATGTTTGCATGTGCTGCTCAGGGTTTCTGAGAAGATGAATCACCCCTGAAGCACTCGGAAGTTTCATTCAGGAACAAGAGCTTTGATACTGGAAGCACTGGAAGTATAAAACGGCTCAAATAAGATAAGTCCGTGATAAGATTTTGGAGCTTTGAACCACCTATGATGTTGTTTGCGCCTCCCAGACACTCATATTATTATTATTTTTTTTAATGTTTTGCCAGATGCCCCCCTTTTGCAATGGGTGGTAGGGGATGGGTGGTATATAACACTGGTTTGAAAATCACAATTTCTGAAGTGCATACACTTTTACAACGCCAGTGCATGAGTCATCTAACGTTACGTCGCAAATCAGTTGAGTCACATCTATGCAGCGATGAACAGGAAGGGCATCCGGCATCAACAGAAGGGGTTCGTTTCCGGGATCTTGTGTCTCTCACGCCAGTGGGCATTTGGAGAGTTTGGGCCAGGGAGGTGAAACGTGGTGGAGGCAGAATGGTAGTAAAAAGACAGCAGATTTCCTCTTGGCTCTGTTGGCAAAGTGCAGTGTTTCCTGTCCAAAAACAGCACACCGCAACGGCTGGCTCCTTTAAGTCATTATTACAGCCATTTAGGGGATGTCACGTTATGTCACCTGAAAACTACGGGTTATTTGGTTTGATTTGAATGTAGGCTTAGCAGAGATGTTGCTTAAAGTTCATAGTGACATATCATGTATTATTGTGACTTTTAAACTTTTTTTTAGGCACATAGGCGTTGATTTCTTATGTTTTATAACTTGTGTGTGGAAAGGAACGATCACCCTCAGCAGTGATGGTTTGTGTCTCATAATTTGAGTGGCTGCCGGGGGAATCAAGCATGCTAAAAACAAGTCATGTTAGCGAACGCCATGCTAATAAACTAATGATGGGATGATAAATGCAGCTTGAGTACAGAACTGCTTAGAAAGGGCGATGCGTTATGGACTGTATAAATGAAAGGACACTTGTGGGTTCTACTAGCCTGGCTAGAGCCAGCCAAAATATCACAAGTGATATTAAGTCTGGGAACCACCTAAAGCATCGAAAGATGGCTTTGCGTCTGCTGTCATGTTGGATCTGTAAACAAATTACTTTCGTCTGTCGAATAGTGTGTTATCGTCTTGCCGTTCCTCCCCGTTCTGTATTCGGTCCCTAAATCCATGCGAAGATTTCAGCCTTGGTCTCGAGGCTGCTGAGCAGTTTGAAATGATTCGCTCGCGTAAATATCATGGGTATTCCCTAGGGTTCTATAAGAAATCCAGGAGATACAGAATGGATCACTTCTGTTGTAGAAAAGAAACATGGTATAAGCTTGGCTCGGAAAGTCCGTTTTGCATGATATATCCACTAAAAGAGTTTGCAGTGTTTAGAATAAACACACTTGGTGTTGAGGTTAGTCTCTAGAAATCTTACAATTATTCCTATTTTGTTATATAAAAGCCTGATACTGAAATCCTCGACTTAGACTTCATGTTTTTAGACCCTGAAGCAGCAGCAGACTCATTCCGATGCTCTCAGTCAAAGCTGTGTTTGAACATTCAAAAGGGTTTAGGTCTGTGTTGTGTTCAGGTAAATTCCATTCATTGCTCATGATAAAGAAAGGTCCTGCCTTTATATGACCAAGCCTCTTCACACTGATTTTGAAGAATAAAAAAATGAGCCAGTACCAATATAATGACATGGTAATAGACAGGGTGACATGATTACTTCCAGAACCCAATGTACCTAAATTGTGTCAAGACCCCAAGATACTTGGATGCCAGTGAGCTACTGTCGTCAGCAGAGAGGAGCACATAGCTGCTGTTTGCTTGAACTTGTCCTGACTGACCTTCCTCCCTGTTCTCCTCAGAGCTGGCCTGTCTAAATGTTTGGGCTGGCAGCAGTGTGAGGTGTTTGTCATTTCTGAGTGCGTCTCATCTATCAGGCTGGGCTTTAGTGAAACTGCCACCAGCGAACATCAAGCACAGTATTTGTGAGGCTCTTAGAAGGCCTGAGCTGTGTGTTTGCATTTCAGGAAGGTCTGAGCGAGTGTGTGCTGGTATGGAGTTGGAAATATCGCATTAGGCTGATTGATTATGGAAAAAAGACTTCATTACATTTACATTTAACATATCATGCTTTTTTATTAGACGTATTAGTGCTAACAAAGCCTCTTGAGGCGACTCCATAACGCTAAAACAATATAGCACAGATAAAGGCTTATGAAGGCTGAGATTATTCTTTTTTGTTTACATTCTTATTATCTTAGGTTTATTCAATTTGGTACAAAATATCCTGTCACAAAGTAGGAGTAGGGTAAAGCAGATTCAACAAGGTTCCAACTTGATTATGATCTTGTAATGAGCCCAACTCAAACTAACATTAATGATTAAAAAAAAGGGAAACTAAAAATAAATTGTCAGGCGTCTGAGAAGGGTCCTATTATGTCATTGGTATGATTGGAAACTCCCTTTTCTGAAACACACAAACTTATAGCAGGGTTTCCGGCCGGATATTTAAAATCAGTAAAATTAATGAAATAAACTGCCAAATTAAGAACTTAAATGTCATTCAAAGCATTAAATTTGATTCCAACAGGCATTAAATCTTAATTTCATTAATAATAATGACATGGCTCGACTTTTCTTACTCCGTAAGTTGATAAAAAATTCAAGAAATATGGTCCCAAACAAATGCAAATGCAGGTTTTGCTGACATTTTCTGTCAAATTTGCTTTTAAATACCCAAAATTCCCTTCACTCCATTGTTTGGGAGATCAGATCTATTAAAAAATAAATAAATGCATCAATGTTCTGTGTTTGTAGCAATAAGGACATTATGTCTGGGTAATAAAATGCTGTTAAAGGCATTGAATTGGATTTGCTACCTGCATAAACCCTGTATAGCCGACATATTCATCTGCTGCACTAAGTTCGTCAATGTGCTGCTACTTTTGCATTATTGTAAAGAAAAAAACAAAGTAATTAATATATTTTCTTCTTCCTAAACTGATTTTGAGCAGTCGTTTTCGTCCTTTGTCCGTTCTTCCTGTGGACTGATGTTTTTTTCGTCCACAGGCTGCTCAAATAAAAGCAAAGAATGAATGAAAAGGGAGATGGGCTTTTGTGTCCCTCACAGTAATCCTGAAGCAGTCCCACCTGTGCTGAGAGGAGCACAGGGGAGAGAATGCCCCGCTGCTCTGTTTGTTTGGTCTTTCTGTCAGGGAGAGAACCCACACAACTCCCGACAACCGCACGGGTCACTTCACTGACGCGGGGACAGGTGGGCGCTGAAAGAACTCCATTAACACCTCGCTGTTCGAACACGACTCCTGAAGAGTTAAAGATGCAGAATCCAGGATAGATTTTTCCATGCATATTTTCCATTTTAGAATTCCAAGCCTTTTTCTGATTCCAACAAACTGTTTACAACTACAGGTACACCACGTTTTTGGGTGACTTATTTCTGCGAAAAACGCTACCCAATAAAATTGACTTTCCCATTACAATGTGGATTAAATTAAAGCCCATGCCCTAATTTACTTCCAGTAGTGGAGTAAATTGGTTTGTCCTCCATCAGCATATTGTAAAAGACTGCTGTGCATCTAATTATAAAGTATTTTTATCATTACCGTGAGAGTTGGAATGAGTTCAGACCACAATTTAAACTTTAATCTTTTCAAGAGCATCTTGAAATGCATTATAACACCATTCTAGAAGTTAATGTCATTACTTCAGAAGGGCTGAAGGGGAAAGTATATTATTGCATTTTCAAATTATTGCATATGCAATATGCAATAATAATTTTGCCCATGATTGATTAACGGCTAGAATAAAGATGACACATGAGGATGAGGTCGTTTCACAACTTTCAGCGTCATTCACACAGTAAAGTTAACAAAAACTAGCTTTCAAGCTCAAAATCGATAAAACTGCTTTATAATTACAAGGTCTTTTTCCCCACAAACTATTGAAACTATAGTTGAATATTAAACTATAGATAAGTTTCAGGAATATATTAAGTCATAGAACTGAAAACAACATATGGGCTTGTAGGAATGTAATGAAGTCACATTGACCCAATATATTAAAATCCCAAAGCTCCACACACTTCAGTCTTGTTAAACGATGTATAATGATACTGATAAAAGTACAAAGTGTGTGAGCTGAGTTACCTTTGCATGCGCGGCGGTGTGAGATGGACTTGGTCATGTCCCTGTAGTAGCCCTCTTTGCAGTAGTGGCAGTGGCGCCCGGCCGTGTTGTGGCGGCAGTTGAGGCAGACTCCTCCGCTGCGGCGTCCTGACAGCTTGTACAGCTCCATGTTGAAGCGGCAGCGGCGAGCGTGCAGGTTACAGTGGCAGGCTGAAACACAAATATATGCAGTTGGACATGTGAGTTTGTGGTTATATAGGAGGATTTTCAATATAATAATAATAATATTGGTTTACACTTGTATTGCGCTTTAAAAGCCTGTGTTACCAAGTTTCTCAAAGCGCTACACTGCAGTCATTACTAATGTAGCCACAGCTGCCCCTTAGGGTAGACTGACAGACGCGCGGCTACCAGTCTTTGCCATTGGCCCATCCGGCAACCACCAATCACTCACTCACACACTGCATTCATTCTGGCCAAGGCAAGGCAACATTATTTATACTGCACATTTCATACACAAGGCAACTCAATGCGCCTTGTGAGTTGCCTACCACTAAAAACATTGTACATGTTTTTAGTGGTAGGGGAAACCGGAGTACCCGGAGGAAACCTACACAGACACGGGGAGGCTCCACACAGAAAGGCCCCGTCCAGGTGGGAATTGAACCCGGGACCTTCTAGCTTTGAAGCACAAGCACTAACCACTGATTCCATTTGTGGAAAATATTATTATTTTAATAAACCACTTCAGCACAGTACATGTCAATAAATGTAATCGTAATTTGTGTTTTCTTCAAATTGTACTTACCAAAATACTAAATCTGTTTTTGTTTTAGGCTGTTAGCAAAAAAAAAGAAAGAAAAAGATCTCAGATGCTGACCTTTTGGATGATCACCTGACTCAACATCACAATAACAATAATTTGGTGATATATGAAGGTCAGTATAAACTAATGTATGAAAAACATTTTTGGCCTAGTCCTGTAAATTGGTTTGGATTTGCACCCTCTGTTGGTGACCGACATCTGGGCACTTTTTTGAGCGTTTACACTGGTGTTCCTTCATCAGAAGCAGGTACCTGGAGTAGTGTTTTGTCACAACCATAGTTGAGAGATTCTGGATACAGTCTTCTCAAAACACTCCTGTCTGTGGAACTGATCTCTTTATCCAGGAAGTGCAAGAGTCAGATTTCCATGAGGTCACATTGTAAGGATGCCTTTCCCAACTCAAGGGTTGATGACATGATACACTGTGACATGTCTCAGTGCTTAAAGCTGACGTGCCTAACTTTTGCCTGAGTATATTGAACAGGCTATATTGTCAAAGTGGGGGGGGGAAGGTAATTGCATTGTGCTAAAACCTTTGAATCAGTTGGCTTGTTGGATGTGGCTACGCTAGTTTCGATGACCTGAGGGTGTGAGCGCCATTACTTCCTGTTCATTTCCTATTCAAATTATATTTGACCCGTTCGAATAAGTATATTCTCTAAAGATTCTGTGGTGAAGAGTGAGTTTCTGGTAGATGATGCTTGCGATGTAGGATGTAAATACTTCGGCGGAGGAAGCGTCTCTTTAACTGTATAGGCAAATTTGTTTTGAAGCTAAAGGCTTAATTTGATGAATTAAAATTGCAAATAGTGCCACAAATGTAAAAAAAGATCTACATAAATACAACCATTGAGTATATAGTTTTAATTTTAATTTATTATTTTTAAATTTGTAATATACAGTATTATTTATTCTATGTTTAGCTTCCAGACCGTTTACTGTACATCCTACATCAAGCTGTTAACACTAAGTAAGTGATCATCTACCAGGAATTCATTGGTATGAAATCTTTAGTTAATGTGAAATGTGATTATTTTAACGGGTCTAAGCTAATCTTCAAAGGAATATGATGTGAAGTGCTGGAAGTAGCGGAGCCACATTGTGCAACGAGCCATTTCCAAACTTGGAATTAAATGCACTCAAAGTTGGTAAACTCAACTTACTTTGTAATCTGAAGCTTGTCAAATGTGCATATGTGTGCCTATGAATCAGGATGTGGAACTCCATGTCTATGCTTTTTAACTTTTTTTTTGTAAGTATACACATAAACCCTGCCATAACCAATTAATTTAGGCGCTTTAACCATAGCTAACTCGGTGTGACACAATCAGAGAAATGCAAAATATCCACAGCCGTTTCTCTAATGGTGGATCTTATTTCACTGTATTGGGACTTAAACACGCTATTGTGCTGATGTTTTCCCTCAAGTTGCATTGGTCACAGTCCTCCCAAGCTGACAACCGCAGCTCTTTTTCACCACTCTTCAAATATGGCCATTTTGTAATATGATCATGTTATGTTACATTATATCCCGGACGCATTGTTTGGTTATAGTGTAAGAAGCCAAGCTGAGCAAATCCACTGAGCAATTCATCACTAAAGACTTTGGTTGCAATTCATCACTAAAGACTTTGGTTGAACAATTGCATTAATATCTGTTATATTGCTATTAATGATATTGCTAATTATGGCAATTATTACTTGCAAGCAAGAGAGCTTTTTTTTTGTAGTAGTGACCTGCATCCAGAACATGTTTACAGAGGTCAGAAAGTGGTCTGTTGCCTCCAAATAGACACTCCTAACTCTAAATCTACCAAATCTGAAGATGGTTTATCAAGCGCTGTCCTATTGCCCTGGCCAGGTTTACCCCCAGGATACAAAAGGACACCTTTCTCTCGGACTAAAGTGTGCCATACAGTACCTTACTACAACTTTAACATTTTGATCCAATTATGATTTAGCAGCACTAAGCCAGAGTTTTGGTCCAGTTTCCCATATGAACAAAAGTGTGTATATATGAAGACCCTTGCTCAAGCACCTGTTAGTGTGTTTAACCTTCCACCTCTCATGATGTCAGGCAGGAAAGCATTCTTCCGTTCCCCCGCACTCTGAACTAACTGCTCTGTATGTGATTTATTGGCTCTGCTGTTTTCTCTTGTTAATATTGACCCTTCGGGCTATATTTCTCACAAGCAACAGAAAGTAAAGGAAGAGTAACAGCTGCAGATACAAAAGTCAGGAGAGAATTTAGATCAGTAATGCTTGTCATTTGTGTGTGTAATTGTGGTAGCCAATTAAACATATTAAACCTATTCGAGACTAATTGAACAGTAGCTTGTAAAAACATCAAGTGGCAACATTCCATCCATCCATCCATTTTCTTCCACTTATCCGTTGCCGGGTCGTGGGGGCAGCCGCCGGAGCTGCCCAAATCACATTGCACCAGCCCCCCATGGCTCCTTCTGCAGGTGGTGGGTCCACGGAAGGACGGCCTCACGGTTCAAACCGGGCCTGTTGGTCTCTCCTAGGGGGCTACCAGTGTTGGCAGACACTGGAGGCAATGTGGGTGAAGTGCCTTGCCCAAGGACACAACGACAGTGTGCACGGTCAGGAGGCGGGATTCGAACCCACGACCTTCCGATCATGAGACGACCCGCTCTACCATCTGCGCCACTGTCGCCCCCTGGCAACATTTATTAATGAATTACTTATGGCCAGTGACCAAAACTTTTGAGTTCCTGAATCTAATTTTTTCTAGTTTTGAGATTAAATGTGCTGCAGTTTGCTCCCTGAACGTTCTGAAACATATACGGTAAACCCCTGTGGAAACTACGTTTAATATGTTATAAAAGTGCTGACCTTTACCATTTTGAGTCACATACTTGGGTGACTGTGAGGGTATAATCCGTTCTAGCAAGCACTCTTTGAAACCAAATGCATTGGTGGTGTCTGAGATACTTTTCAAATCCACAAGAAATTACACTGTCAACGTTCTAAAATTAGAAAGTCCCGCTAACTTGCTTCTTATTCAAACCACCCATTCTCTCAAATTTCACAAATCTCTCCATCTTCATGTTATTACAGTGCGATAAGACTGCCACATGTGCTCCACTCTCAATACAAAGCCCCTGCCCACCTGCCAGCCTGCTCTCGCCCTGGCACTAAGACAGGTGTGTCCGGCTTCACCAACACTCTTTGAATGGACCCCACGCTCGCTCACGCACACAAACAGAGGTGTTGCACAGCTGTCAGCGGCTTATCTACCTCCCCCTCTCCTCCTCTATGTGTCTTAGCCCAGATGTTATCTCCACCGAAGGGAAGCAGGACAAATTAAACTATAGGGGCTTTTTCGGAAGAAGATGGAATGTGGCCGTGACTGATGCTGGTAGTTCACATTTTTTGCGGTATTATTCTTATTTGCTACTTGCAACAGTGTGTATCACATTCCAAAAGACTTGCATTTTGGTTTGAGAATTTCAAACCACACAATGTAGCATTTCACCCAATAAATAGACTTAGGGGTGTGTTTAATGGTGAAAAATATGTTGCTAAAGGTATTCAAAATGTCTTCAATTTTCAACAATCCAAGCCCAGATGACGACTTTTTCAAAACTTAAGCTATGTTCCAATTTGCTCCCCTTTTGATTTTTGAGCCCCTGCCCCTCTGTAGGTGTCTGCACGGCCCTGTGAAAGTCTATGGAATTCAAAGGCCTTATATTCTCATCAAAACATACTCCGAGTGCTGTTCTCAACTGGTGTGGCCTCGGGACCCATCTTCAGTGTATCATGGCAATCACTTAAAACCATCAACTATTACTTGAAATATTTTGCTCAGTTTATTTAGGCTTTGATCTGATGTTTTCCTATTAAAAATACGTGAATATTAAGGTTTGGCAAAGGCCTGCAGCCCACTGAAACTCATTTTTTTGATCCTATCCCATCAGTTGAGAACCACTGTTCTAGACACTTAGAATAAGATAAAAATATCAATATCAAAATATCATTAAACAACTAAGAAAATAGCTTCTTGCCGACTACTCTCTTCTAAGGCAAGTATATATGGCTGTGCCATATGATAGCCACTGATAGACTAAAAGTGTCTCCAAGTGCTTGTCTCACACTATGGGCTATCTATTTTGCACTCAACACTTTGGATAGTGACAATAGCAAAGCTGATTTAACCTTTTACTGGTCATGTTACATTCACTCCATGCCAGACATAAAAAGTGCATAAACATATTAGACAAAATTAGAAGATGAAATTACCTATACTCGTGTAATGTAATATAATCTCGAAGGTCCACAAAAACAATACATACTGTTGTAATTTCTTTGATCAAGACAATTTTCCTGTTCCGCTTATGCATGTGTCACAGTAGTCTTGTGATTGATAGTCGGAGAGGCTACAAGCGCAAGATGCAGCCATATTTCTGTCACATTTCCAAGTGCTACTGATGAATGAGTGATACATACACCACATTTTATTAAAGAAAACATATCAGAAAAAATCTATGTTTTTTTTGCCCATGGTCTAACGTTCCTCGTGCTAATGTTGTCCAAACTATATTCCCCTAATTTTATTGTTCATCACGGCACCATAGCAGTTTGCGTGTCAAAATAGTTATGGGAATAATGTACAAGTTATCCAGGCATATTTGAAATCCTGACCAACCCAGTCTTTCTCTTTGTTTTCTTTCTTCTTTTTTTTCTTTACATAGACATTATTTCACAAGTAATGTCCATGCTGAGACACCGAATAGAATGTTTTAAGCTTATATTAAGCCTCTATAATGCATGCACAGTCCACAACTGTAACAGGCAATTGCAATCTCTCAGTGAGTATTAATCATAATGTTTAGTCTGGTGCTTTCCCTATCTCTGCATATGCCTCTCTGCTTCATTGCCTGCTAGAACCGTACCTCTTACCCACTGAAATAACCATAAGCCTACGATTTGAATAATTCTTTTGCAAACACGCCATCTCTAGTGCCTTTTTCGCAGGATGGATGTCTCTGCTGTTGTACTTTCATTTCTCTTCAAGAGCCCTCTCGCCGCTCGGCTTTTCCAATCTATTTCAGCTGAAAGTGTTCTCTCAGGCCTGTAGTGGTAGAGCCTAGCACATCAAAATGACACATCCTACACGCTCCACACGCACTTCACCCACCATCCAACGCCTGTACATGATCACGAACGAAGGAATGTGATTGGCTACGCCTTGAAGTGGGGTCAAATTGCAGCGGTGCTGTGCTTTCAACAAGTGTCAAGAGCATATATGATCGGCGTGTTGAGGAATGTAAAACTTCTTTAGATATGGACCGCAAAGGGATTCAGGGATGATTGGTGTTTATTCAGGGGCAATTACCAACATGGCGTGAGTAGTCCAGGAAAATCCAAACCCAAGGTATGTCTGTCGTGAGGGTATAGGTAGACTTCCATAAGTTGGTTTAGCGTTGGAGTGTTAGGTGTTTGTGTAAAAGCTTAAGAATGTTTGAAGTCCAATCTTCAAAGATTTAGAAAAAGGTCTCTGTCACCAGGCCATTAGTGTTGTTACAAGGTGTATTCATTTATCCCCATCGGGAAACGTTGTTTTGGATGACCCATCCCTCAACCAGTGTCGACGGGCAATGTTTCAGGTGTAGAGAGCAACTTGGCCCTGGAGAACCTAGCTGGAGAATTAGCCAATTGCACTCTACATTCCCACACAAACATGGTATAGGAATTTATCCCCCCAAGAAGTAACATGGTAACTAAAGAAATGTTATGGTACCTGTGTAGTGTGTATGTTTACTTTGAATTTGGAAACTGGGATATGTTAGAGAAAGGGTTATGATTAAATTACCATGAAATAAATTAGGGGTGTGTCTTGGCTTCATTTATAATTAACATGTTACTGCAGTTTTACATTGGTATTTCCGTAGTGGACTTTATATGTTCTCGCTGCGCCTTTGGCTTATCGCCCAGTTAGCTTCTCATGATCCTTTCTCAAGATGTGGAAAGAATATCTCTGTAATCACTAGCTAGCAGAGTTAGCGATTTGCAAATATTTATTTAATCATAAATAGCTGAAGGTGTGTGTTTCTTTGACCTGTTATTGAATGTATAAACTGCACTGTGTCCACCATGATTAGCCATCACTGATATGTTGCCAGATCTTACATTAAATTTGATACGCCGATGGGTAGCTTGCTGTTTGCCAATTAGCAAGCTAGTCAAGAGGGCTCAATTCTGCCTGCAGAATAGTCTAAAATGTGCTTTAAAGTTTTGCACGTGTAAGTCTGCAGCTCTTCAACCGCAGTTATACAATGCTCCTTACATAAAGCTAGTTCTATACGTGGGTGAGCTGTGAGTGCTCCTAAACCTTTGACATATTGCGCAAAACAGATTTAGAGTGGATGTTTAAAATACAGCTGTGATATCTGAGAGAGGGAATGGTGGGCTGGACCTACATAAAGGAACAGTGCACTGGCCGAAGTACTGTCCGTGACTGACAGTGGTTTACACGGTCAGAAAATCCCGATAACTGGAGTAATCAGATAACCCAATAGTAATTGATATTAGCTAAATAAATGACAAAATAGCACAAACTGCTTTGTCTTTTATTTTAAGGATTAGTTTGGCCTGTACACTTTATTTACTTTACTTTATTTACTTTATAGACAGGACCACTCAGGGGAAAAAGCAGGGATGGACAATTAGAGCCGGGACTCAAACCCATGACACTATGGATACAACATTGTTCTGCCATTTGTGCTGCAGCCCTAACCACTGGACTATGGACTATGTGCTTTCATTTTAGTTACAGCTGAAAATATAACACTAAAATGTCTCTGTAATTTTAAGTCTGTAAAGCACAATAGAGTGGCAGTATTTTACAGGTATTTGGTGATTTTTTTTTTTCAAAACATCTTGATCAGTATCTTGCATTTTGTTGGTTAGAAAATATATATTGATCTAAAACTACTTATTAAAAGTTTCCTTGCGCGTTGTTTCCCCAACCCTTTCAGACCATCATGCCCTTGCTCCTGATTAAAGCATTATGGTTCAGCGGATGTAGCTACTGTTGGACATCGACGCCAGTATCAGAAGATGCTACAGTGTAGGATATTTGAAAATGTAACGGAAACTATTGTAAATTCAGCTTTAGTTACATTTCGTGAAGTAAACGTCATCCCATATGCTCAGGGCCAAGGCCGTGAGAACCTAGTTTGCGAACTGCAGGCAATATTAATAAATAGGAAATATGCACAGAAAAAGCGTTTTTGGGGTACATTTTTTTCCTCAGCACCCCCTAACTAAAATGTCTTCCCACGGCTCTGCTCAGGGCCATTGAGCTGCCGCTCCAAGCTGCAGACAGCAGGGGCCCTCAGGTTCCGACAGTCATCTCACCTCTGGAACCATGCGGCAGCAGCCCAGCAGATAAGAGGTGACAGTGGCTAAACTGAGGCTAATGAGTTGACACGTGATGGGTGTTGAAAGGTTATCTATCCCATATGAAACAGCCTCTTCAGTCATGCATGTGTGCAAAGACTGACACACGGCAAGTTTCCTACCGCCATGAATCTGTGCTGCATGCCAGGTCAAGAGGGATGGAGATACGGCTGTTTCAACACATTTAGCTAGTTTTGTTCATTGTATGAAGGGACTATTACATTAAAGGATTTCCCTCTTCAAAAACATAGGAGTTATTCTTCGATCCAGTGTGTATTTCCTGAATTTTGTTACATAATAGATGTGTCCACATTTATAGTCCATAAATCATCACTGGATCCGTTCTAAGCAGTGCTGCGTTCAAAAGCGTGTTCATCGTGGCACCATGGGTTATCTGAACAGTAAAGCTTTTCACCATTTTATACCCAAAAGAGTGTTATGACCAGTTCAAAGTAAGTTTATTTACTCCTCTACCTACCACTGTGCCGTTGTGTCATCTTGCAGATATGTTTGAGGTCTAGTAAGGACATTCCGTGCCTCTCTCCCCTGTGGTGTAGTAGCAGGGCCCTAATAGAATCCATTCACTTTCTTATAATACATGTGTTTGTAGTCTCTCCCTCCAAATGCCGCGCGCTGATGTCATGAGGGCGTTTGGTCTCTTTTACGGGCGCCGGCCTCTCTGATCTGCGGTGGAGATCAATTAGCAGAGCAATCAGCCCTCCCACCTTCATTGTACGCCAAGATGCTCGTAAAAACGCGCCTGTTGCCTGGAGAGCCGGGAATGAATGCACCAGAGCAACATAAACAGCCCCAAGCCGGAATGGAGAACTAGCTGTATAGCATTGGTGCTTCTTGCTAAAATATGTGCTATTAGGTAATGCGCCCTGACATCAGCTCACACAGCACGCCGTTAGCTCTGTCGCTTAGGATTAGCTGCTAATAACACATGTGGTCAGAGTAATGGCTCTCTCTGGTCAATCTGACAACTACTGTGTGTTAGCGTCAGCTCACTCAGCATTTCCAACTCAGCAGGTCCAACAGTTTATTTCCACTTTATTTGAGCTTTTTAAACTTATTTTTAAACCATTGCTTTGGTATTCTTTAAAACTGTTAATTTGCATGGAAAAGTAATTCTTCCCTTATTACTGAACACACAAAACAAATATGTGTGAAAATGATCAGAACAAGAATAATCTTGGGGCCTAAGAGGCTGTTGTACAGAGGGGACAGATTGAATCTATGTTCCCTAACCATGTTCATGGAATGAATTTGTTTCCTAACAAAATATGCTTCTTTGACCCCTCTTTCTAACCATCTTTTTTCTGTAGCTAAAATTTTAACCTCACTATCATCAAAGGAATGGTTCATGGCTTTAAGATGGAGGTGGACTGCTGACAGAGGGCTTCTAGAGCTTTCTCTGTGGTGTTGGTAAAGCCTTTTCTGAAGCTGTTGTTTAGTTTTCCCCAATGTAATGCACTTTGCACCCCTCTTCTTTGCACCAAATAGAATAAACCACATTGCTCTGTTTGTGGGTGGGTGTTTTGTCTTTAGGATCCACTCATTTCTGTCTCAGTGTGTTCTCTGGTATAATGTACACGGGGATTCTGGGGGAAAGCTATGGCGGCAGGGACAGGATTTTTGTGCTAAGTCTATGCTCACCGATTTGATTAGACGGTTGCATGCTGCTCTAGTCTTATAGGTGGCCCACGCAGGCTCATGGGAAAGTCGGCTCGCGTCCCCCTAATCAAATATCCCGGGTTTACATGGGTTTGGGAAATCCAGTTCTAGTCCGACTCAGAGAAATCCAACTCTCCATTCGACCATGTAACCATGGTGACTGTCATGCTAATGAAGCTGAGACATAGCCCAGGGCAGATCAATAGACAGGTAATGAGCTGTGATCAGGGAGAGTAGACTTTTGAGTAAAGAGAGGTGGGACTGGGCCAAGCTAACACCTCCCACGGTCTATATGTACTATATGTACATACATAAGTCTATATGTATGAGCAGAAAGCCTTAGTGTCACTGACCAAGCCTTTTGGTGAGAGGCAAAACGTCCTACACTTCAACTTCAGTGCAGACAATGATTCTAGAACCTTTATCGAGGAAGGGCAACTCCTGTACGACTGAGAGCTTACACAGACATGTTTCTCTCATTAGGCTTGCTTTTAATGTAAAATGCTTTCCATAGATAGATGAGTCAGTCCTTTAAACATCCCCTTAGGACTCTCAAAAATATGGCCTCTAACATGAGAAAATTCCCATCTCAATAAGCATTAAGCAAATTAAGTATAATGGTGACATAAGTGGCTGTAGTGCGCCACAACTATTAATTTGGAATAAGGGCTTATGCAAAGCGGTGGCAAGTGACACAAACCATGCACGCCACATCAGTCAAAAGAGTTTAGTAGAGCATAAAAATGTGAAGCGACGGTGTTGAAGCAAGTAAGTATGGCGAGTTTTGGTCATTGCTATGGCAACACCGTAAAAATATGGCAGGTCCCATTGACCCTTTTTTTTATTAGGACATTTTATTTTTTTAATTATTATTTTATTTGTTAACCCATGATATTCTAACACTGCACTGAACCCTTTTAGGGGCTCGCATGGTCCTCCATAGTATACTACCACTGGTTTGTTTTGAATAAGGAATCAACATCATAACAGGTTAAAAGTCAATTTAGCATAAGACGTTTGTAAAGTTTGAAATTGTATAGTGCCCGTTCGAAAAAAGTGACATCATTCTCCGTGGACTGCGCCGACTATTAGCAGTTTTCCAGCGTGACACAACCTCTTTAGTCAAATGAGAAAAAGACTTTTGTAGACTTTTGTAATTGCACAATCAGTAATAGCCATAGAGTCTCTTTCTAAACAGACGCCTCTCCTGGTGCCAACGACAACACGCCTCCTTCATTAAGACAAATGCTTCATGACCACTTCTCCTTTGGTTTCAGGTTTGGGGAAAGCTCCAGGGCTGGACATTACTGGAACACATTGTCATTACAGCAGTAGTGTTGGAGGTAGCTCTCAAGGGCTGAGCTGTGTGTCGCTATAGTCAAGACATCTGTCTAGGTGCTGAATGTTTTGGATAAACAAAACAAAAACTGCAGTCTTTCTGATTGGTAATCACAATACAGCGAGTAAAATTGGTGTTGGAAAGAAAGTTTGTTAAAGAGTTGTTTGCCCAAGTTATCCTCTTGTTCTCTTGGCTGCATATTCACTTCATCTTCTCCTCAAAGGCTAAAAATGTTTTGTTCCAACAATAGATGTCATGAGATAGTGCCCTCCTTCTCCATTGTTTTTAGATAGCTAGATCGAGTCATTCAACCATTAAACCAGGCCGCAGTTTTATTTTGTATTTTCGTTTTGAGAAATAAAACTCCGTACTTTTAACTGCCGCCTCAAACTTGCTGCCACAGAGTTTTACTTCATCCACGTTGCCCTGGATATTGTGACCACTGGCATGCTCCAGTAGCCGCTAATCATTTCTGCACCATTTGCGGCAAATGACAGTTAATCCCCTTATTCATTTAATCATTTTCCCGTCATACATTTCCCTTTAGATTAAAAATCCTGAACTTATATGGCTGGCAAGCTGTATTTACAGTAAACTTGACATTACTTTATGAAATGCCAGAAAAATCTACTCAGGCTTAGAAGCTGTACCTTTCTGTATAATGGGCAGTGAGTGGAATTTGCCACGACCTAAACTTTAATGGAAGTCTAAAAATACCACAACTATAAAGCAATGGAATAGGTCTGATTACTTTTGTCTCTATGACATTTTAGATTGTATTTTTCTTTTTCTAATTTCTATTTTTATTTGTTAATAATAGATTATTGCTGTGTATGTGCAGAGAGAAAAAAAACATTTTACATTATATGAAAATGTTTTCTGTTGTTGTTTTGGTTCTAGGTAAAACCAGGTAGCGATGGACCCAAATGACAATTTAAAACAAGCTACCTATTAGGAGAGGACACTCAGTTCTAACTTAAATTTCCCACATTATGACGCAATATCATTTATGCAGATAGAAATTAGCCTTGAGCTAAATCCGGCATATTTACAGCACTAGTTGTCTGTTCATTAATATACACTGTCCCATTGAAATAAATTAATAAATGAAAATGAAAATTTAGTGTCAGGTTGGGATTTGTCGGGCCGTTTGACTCCCCACACAACAGGGTGTCAGTCATGTAAGCTAAGCATACAACTAGAAAATTAAATACATTTCTGTAATAACACAGTTTCCATTCATCAGAAAATACCAATGCAAAAGGTGTCTATATTTAAAAACATACCAAAACAATTTCAAAACAAAAATCATTCACCACAGCGCCTCCTGGTGGTTTTGGCTTTTATTGTGCTTTGAGTCTTGGACAAGAGCAGGAATGGCTGCATTTTGTAAATCATGAAAGTGAAGTGACCATCCATACAGTAACTCTTAGAGATCAGTGCTTGGTAATGAAAGCAGTCCACCGTAAGTGTCCAGGCCACACCAACGCCCTGTACAAGAAGTCGCCTCCACCTTCTGAGGAGACTGAGGGCCTTCGGAGTGAGCAGGCCTCTGCGGAACAAGAGCAGACTGAACAAACTGGTCAGGAGGGCCAGCTCCGTCCTGGGCTGCCCCCTGGACTCTGTGGAGGAGGTGAGGGACAGGAGGGTATTAGCCAAGCTCACCTCCATCATGGACAACACCTCCCACCCACTGCATGGGACTGTAGAGGAGCTGAGCAGCTCTTTCAGTGGCAGACTGAGACACCCTCAGTGCAAGAAGGAGCGCTACCGCAAGTCCTTCATCCCCACTGCTGTCAGACTGTACAACAAGACTCTAAAGTAACCGGTGCAATAATGTGCCCTTTGCAAAACTATGTGCAATAATCTCTGCATCTTCGTCACTTTATCTGCGTTACTTTATCAACCACTTGCACTATGACTGTAAAACTGCACTGCTACTGACATTTTTATTATAGTCTGTTTATTTTATTTTTTATTGTTTATACCTTTTGCTCCTTAAAGTTTTTGTATTCATTGTATATAAGATACCTCTAGAGCTGAATGTAACTTCTCCATTGTGAGATCAATAAAGGCGTATCTTATCTTATCTTATTTTTGTTTTTCTGTTTGTTGAGACAAAACTGCAAACTAAACGGGGGAACAAATTATGAGGCTTGTTTCACAAACCCTTTTGAACAGTTCTCATGAAAGGAGCCTTTTTTAAAGTTACTGTGTCTGTCAAGGCGGCATGTAGTATGCACCGAGTGACGGCGATCGTAGCACGGCTGGAGGAAAGAAAAGGTCACTCACAGAGACAATGGCCACTGAAATGAAAATGCTTGGCGTGTGTTGTGTGTGCCACTCGGACTGTATGGAGCTGTTAGGCGGATTCGAGAGCAGCTCTGAGTGAAGGGGAAAAGGCCGGGCTCTTCCTGGAACATGGCAGGAACCTCACGAGTTCCACTACTGAGGGCTGTTACTCCTGGCAAAACAATACCACTGTAGTAGCTCTGATACAAATCATGGCCTTCTCACACGTGACTGTACCAAACAAAGATCGCAAGTGCCTTCAGCGAAACAGTTTAAAATGGAAGTAAAAACAATGATACCTGCAGAACTTCTCGAGGCATGATAGAAAGTTTGAGGATCAGATTAAAGATAAGATTAGAACATTTTTAAAAGAACTGCATGATGTTCAGCCAATGGTGTGAGTCCAAAGAGATTGATCAATCCCTTTAGAATCTCTGATGTTGTGTGATTCTTTTTCCTCCCCAGACAGTCTTTTCTGAGTCATGAGGCAGATTTCATACCACGTCAAAAATCCCAAAACTCTGTCGCACATGTGCTCTCCAGGAAGAGTCTACAGGCCGGACTCTCCGCCCGGAGGAAGGAAGCGAGCGTGTGAGGGCCCATACAGTAGCATTACGACTAGGAAAAGCACGCGAGTAAATGATAAAGCGGATTAACTTTTTCTTGGTCCTTTTTTCCCCATGCATTTCAGAATTGTCCACTTGTTGTAAAGAAGATTATGGCAATGTTGCGCACTTTGCAATACAAATGTGAAACCCCTACACCCAATGAACTTGTTTATTATCATCTCCATTTTCTCAGGATATTTTATATCAAATTTCATAACTCTGACAAAGTGTGTGTACAGTCTCATCATAGTTTGCTGAATGAAGCAGGTCCCCAAACAAAAGAGGGAAAAAGAGAGGTGGCCACTCCTCTGAGTAGCGAGTCTTGACTTAACAAACTTAAACTGATGCGGAGGGGTATTTAACATAACGGTATCTGCCTAGTGGAGATACAAAATGTAGTTTTTTCTTTCTTTGTTCAAGGCTGGCCATCACCCTTGTTCGTTTCAGTCAGGGATTAGATAAGTACAGTGATTCTCCCCAAAGTCAGGTGGAATGTTGCAGGAGGACAGTGCGATGGATAGGTCCCCTGGTCCTGAGCAGCTGTGGAACTTTTGTGGATATTTACGGCCATGTCGGGGCCACTGTCTCCATCTCCTCATCCTTCATTCCTTCCTACGCTCCGCAGTTGCTCAAAATAATTAATTTTAGTCAGATTTGGCCACAGTTTACAATGTGATGTGCACTCCTTCTGATCATTTCACCCCTTAGATTGGCTTCACTACACATCGTTATGTTGTGAAGTATTAAAGCCAATGCACATTAAAAGTTCACATCTACAGGAAAATATCATTTCTTCTTCTACAGCAGCAGAACCCTCATCTTCCTCAGCCTCTCCATTTCCTCTTCTTCAGCCACCACCTGGGTCTAGTTAGTATCTGCATCTGGGACGATATATTTTCTGAAAAATCCATCATTTAATGCTGCTAATCTACTATAATCTACTAACCGTGGCCTCCTCAATGCTCCCCTATCGTTTGAGAGACACTGCAATATAAATAGATTAATATATAAATAAAAATCGTTTGAAACTATTACTGTAAATTACTGACATAAATATGGAGAAAATGTACCATTAGTTTGCTATCATTTAATATCTTCATATCCAAATCAGCCCTTTATGTTTAAAAATTGTCAAAATTTCCATATTAGTTCAAACAAAATGTGAGGTATTTTTGACATATTAGATACAAATGTTCTTCTAAGGGGATTTTGGGTACTATTTAAAGGCACACTGCGTAACACTTGGATTATACTCAATACAAAACGTGCTTTTAATGAGCAGCTTTGCAGTGGGCAATCAAAGAATGGATTTGGACGAGACCTAACCAATTTAAATCTCATATTCGGCTGCCTTTAGTCAACATCTCCATGGAGACGAGCTGGAAACGTCCTGCTCCCAGTAAAGTTTACAGTCAGGTCTGAGGAGAGGTGAGCCGCTCTTTAATTCAAAGATAAAACAATATCTATAATAAAATAAATGCTGATATTTCATTAAGTGAAATAGCTGTAAATTAATGTATTAATGAATTAACTTGTTATTACTGAAATAATCTGTAAACATTCAAACGTCGCCTTCGTGTGTGTGTGTGTGTGTGTGTGTGTGTGTGTGTGTCGCCTTCTTCAATCCCACTAATCCCTCCCAGCCTGGCCAACTCGTCTGCCCCGCTCCGGATCCTCTGAAGGGGCTGGGTGCCCCCGCTGTAGGTGGTCCCGGTGCCACCATGGAGGATCCCGCCTGATCCGTGTGTGTAGGGCACAAAGAGAGGGATGTTCACATATGGGTGAACATGTGCTGCTCGGTACGCCCCGCTGCTTTACTGCACCCCCAGTACAGAGTGTGCCGCCGCAGTCCCACTCCGCATTGGTTGTATAGAGGTTCTATTTGTATTTATTGAGACTTTTTGAACTACTTTTTGATATTTCCAGGGAGGTGTCTAGAGGGGGGCAGGGGAAGCACGGGCCACCACTGGAATCTGATTAAACATCCCACTCAGAGGGGTTGAAGCAGTGAAATGGGGGCTCAATGACAAGTTTAATTCAATTTAGCTTATGTTAGGTTAAAGCAGTGGTTCCCAAAGTGGGGTCCGGTGCCCCCTGGGAGACCTCAGAGGCACTACGGGGGCCCCCCAAAGCTCGTCGACAAAACAAGTATAGAAAATTGATTTTGAAAGAAAAATACATTTATTTGCTAAAGTGTACTCGTTTAAATGAGTATTTATCTACAGTCATTGGTAGCTGTTGCTTTTTGTGTAATTGTAGCTCTAAAGTGATAACAAATTCAATATAATAGACAGAATTATTATTATTGGGGGGCCTCAGTGAGAATTTCAGATCGATAAGGGGAATGGCGGGGTTAAAGTAAGTGGGGCACAATGAGTTGGACATTCAACTTTAATGCTTAAAAATGGCCCAAATTACTGACCCAGGTTGAACTTGTGTGTTTTGTGTTTTGTCATCAAATTTCTTTAATCATATATTGAATAAACCATTTAGAAAAATGTGTCATCAGATGTGTCAATGTGAGGAAAAAAGCATGTTGAGAAAAAATGGCCCTTGAATTAAATTTATGGAACTTATTGTGAAGATTAGGCTTTTTTTTGTTTGTTTGCAAGTTTTTTATGTTAAGAGAGCAAACTGCCTCTTAACATACAACCTGCCTCCCTCAAATGCTAGTGTACTCATGTGTGGTTTGATGTGTTTGAATGTGCAATGGTCTGAATCGTGATTTCAAAGCCTAATACAGTACAAAAGATAAAGCCACTTATAACCACATTATTGGCCTGTAAAGTTGCCCCATTAATGCTGGCACACTGGACCAAAAGGACTAAACGTGGCCAGTAACATTACAAGTGTGAGCGGGTGACGTCATGTGTAGCTCAGATTCCTGAGCGAGCTGGAATGGAGTGAGAGTGTCGCTTTGGAGGTGAAATGAGAGCCAGATGTGGAACAGGCCCGATCCACGAACCTGTCCTACATGGTAACCCAACTATTACTATCATTTTTCCCCCCTCTTTTTGTTTATTTGCTTATGGTTTTAGCATGTTTAATTTATAGTGTACTTGTGTGTGTGGTCTTGTCGTGGGATGGAAAAATGCTATGATAAATCTACAGGTGCTATCCAGAATTAAGTGAATTAACAAATGACACAAGTGTAAAATAGACTGTCCAGAACTGTAGCATTAATGGCAAAAAAGCCGTTTGAAAGAGTACATCTATGTCGATTTTTTTTTAAAGCCATTCAGGTAATTGTCTGAGACCTATACAGTAGTTTACTGAGAGGCACGACTTATGATCACAGCAGGATGTCTATTTTCTTGTTCCTTGTACATGTTAATTAAACTTTCGTGATTTGTACTTTTTTTTAAAAGAGGCTTGCCAAATTAGGGCACATATACATAGCTTTCATTTGCGTTACCTGCTGTTCACTTCTGAGGTCCGGCTAAAGACAAACCAAAGCTGTACCCATTTGTAAACAGCACTGAGTCTGTGTGAACAAATGAATGTGCTGCTTGACTGTGTTCTACTGTATGTGTGTGATTTAAAAAGTTTCATATGAATCTTGTATTACTGTATTTTCCTCTTGTAAATAGTGTAGAAAGGCCCAACCAGGAACAAGATTTGAAAATTAGCACTAGCGAGAAGCTCTTTATGCAACCGCATCGGCTGCAAAATCATCCCCGATAAATAAATCAATAAATACAATTAAATTAAAAAAATAATAGTTTGAACCTTTGAATCATGAGCGTCACTTCGCTAGTCGATTCTAAAGGAGCAATTTTTTTTTTCCCCGCAGCCGCAACACCTGGAGACGCTTCGCAGTACCAAACTGAAAGTTCAGCAGAGCATTTTTGCGGTTGACTGGAGATACTGTACTACCAAAGCACCCAGACACATTCGAACACACTCTGTCTGGGAATCAAACTCCTTTCATTAAAATGTGATAGCTAAGAACTCAAAACGTAATTGAAAAAGCGTGAACGACGCATAAACGTTTGCTTCATTATTGCCCTCAAAGACTTTACAAATCCATAGATAGATCGATTGATTGATTGATTGATTTGGTACGGTCTCTTCCACAGCACAAAATCTACGCAATCACAACTGATTAAACACACTAAAAAACTCCTTGAACTGGGCCCGTTTCCAGCTGGTAATTGATCCAAATCTACAGCGCCCCCAATTCAGACACCCATTGGCTCCCGCTCAAAAACAATTGTGCGCTAAAACCAACTAAATATTTTTCATCCTAACGCTTTGCACGTGGCAGGAAAGCTTTCTCTCATTACATTTGTCTTCTGATCTTATCCCCATCGGTACGTAAGTCCAGATACGCTCAAGCTTACATATAAAATTGCCATATTAGCGAAAAGGAAAACCGCATGCCAGGTCAAAACCATTCGAAAATATATAGAACGGAATTTTCGATGGCAGACTGACAGCGAAAATATATTTGCCGATTGAACAAGTGTAAGATGACACGTACGAGTGGCAGAGGCAGGCTGTACGTTTGGGAGCCAGTTGGCAAGCGCTGTGTTCACGCCGCGCTGGACAAACCCGTGCTATATGGTGTCCTGCTAGAGTCATTTAGCTCCAAGCGCTTTATTATTTCTTTTATTGCAGTGTGTAGCTGAAGGCTTTATGCCTGTGGTGTGTGATTGTGGGATCTATAAATGTCAAAGAAATGTAGCCGTGTTGTCAGGGCCCAAACCCTTTTGCAAACTGTAAGAGCCCTCTTCCTGATCTCATTTTTTATATAGGAGATTATTTGTTTTGCCCTTCATATATATATATTTTTTTATATATATTATATATATATATAAAAAAAGCGGACATGTATGAAAAAAGACCTTTTTCACTGCGATTCTAATTGTAAAGCTTTTTATATCGACGGTGACCCAGTGGGCTTGTTATTAATGTGCACGTTATTAATAATATTTCTCCATGACAGTTGTGAAACCCAACTAATCCACACATGTTAAGCAACCAAGACCATAATAAAGTTAAATAAGCGAGGGGAATAGAAGCGTTTACTGAAATACATTTAATACGTGGCACAAACGTTGTTAATGAATTCATGAAGTATTAAGAAATTCAATGACAATTTTCGGGGCTATTTGCACCTCCCTTTCTTCACGCTGCCAATACTTTTTTTCCTGGTTTATCTCGTATTATTACTGTATATATAAAACGGTCTGTTCGATATCGATCACATAAGTATTAGCAAATCTTTTATGTCAATAGCACCAGCAGAAATATATTGACTGAGAAAATGCCGTCTAGGCCCGAGGTAAATGAAGAAACATCAGATATTCTGTCAGCTTTTGACACTTTTATGTGGGGCCAAAATGGATGTCAAATGATGTGTTCGACTTGCATGGTGCTTTCAAAGCTGCTGTACATTTTTTATATTTATGTATTATTTCTGCACTCCCGGAGGTGGTAAGTAAGATAATATATCGCCGCAGCTCCCCTGAGGTAGACTGACGGAAGCGAGCTTATAACTCTCTGCGCCATCAGCCCCTCCGACCAACACCAATCGCTTACTCACGCGTCACCTTCACACGCAGCAACGTGAGTGAAGTGTGTTGCCAAAAGACACAACGACAGTCCGCTTAATAATGGAAGTACAATGTTAGGAAGGATGTAACACTGCTTTTTTTTTTTTGGGGGGGGGGGGGCGATCTGTAATAGTCCCTCTTTGTGACATACTGTACGTGCAATATCTTTTCCAAATGATTTTCTTCTTATTTATATAACTGACTCACAAATTTAAAGTCGTCATTCAGTGCACAAGGCCAACTATTTTATCACTTCCTACCATTCAAAGTTTGGTTGAATTTGAGACAACAGTGTATTGTACAAACCTGAGCCCTTTAAATGAGCATACTGTTGTGCACAGTATTTCCCACACCCATCTTGTGCAGCGGTGCGGAGTGCACTTACAGTATGGACTTCTATAAAGCCTACTGTTCAAAAATCTTGAGTAAAAGTGGAGGTAATTTTCACATTTTGAATAGTCTAAATCATGCTTTCTAATGCCAATAAAAATGCATTTGTGCACCTTACTAGAAGGTGTATTTCATGTTTCTCATTCTATAATAAATGTGTTTTGTTAGTCTGTCTTTTTACGATTTACTTGAGTGGTCATCAAATAGCCGAATATTATTGTTTAGGCAACCAGGCTTCACTTTTATAACTATTAGGCTTCAGAATGTTTTGGCTAATCTATCCACCTCTATAAGGCGTATATATTCAATCCATGAATGTGCGTAACCGTGCCATACCCAAGACCCGTGGCCTGCCACTTAAAGCGACATGGACGCCTGAGCTCCTCGGAGGGGAGACCCGTACAGCGGCGTCCGGACTTGTTCTCAGCGCCAGAACCCCCACAAACGAATCGCACTTCAAACAGTGAAATCTCGGAGCGTCATATGACTGTTAACGCCATATTCATCATTCGACTGCAATAAAAGACTTAACTATTCTGGAGGCACGCACAATAAGGCTTGCGATACCGCTCTGATCCGACTGTGCCAAGCGCAATTACGCACGGAACAGATGTTTGCAGTCCTCGTATCCAGGCCTTGTTTGTTGTCTTTATCAGCGGGCTGGCTCGTAAAAGAATTGTAGCAGACATTGTTTAATATTATGCCGTGTGTGTAGTTTATGCGACCAAAGGAAAAACAATTAGTTTAATAAATACTTTCTTTTGTTTGCTCGAACACAAATAATTGTGTGTGTGTGTGTTTTCAACGTTACATTATGGTTTTATGAACTTATTTGAGCTATAACACAGGAATTGAGTCAGAGAACATATTTCTTACTTATAATTGCAGGCCTATTTGCACAGTTTCCCCCAATAACGTTTTGGTTGAACTTTGAGCTGCTTGGTCCGGCTGACCCCTTTCACTTTACTTCCAGTACCAAACAGTGGTGACAGACTTTGCGTCAGTAGGAGACTCTTTTGGAAAACATCACTAACATCTGTTACACCGCAGACTGTGGGGTGTGGGGTAACTAGGGTTTGAGAACTTACCCACGCACTCGTTCGCCTCCCGCGCAGTGGCCCGTTGCCACGGCCGGTCGTAGTGGAAAGGCTTGCACCTGTCGCACTCGGGCCCTGCGGTGTTGTGCTTGCACTCGCACACCAGGTTGCCCTCGCGGTCTTTGACGCACTTTGACGCGTGTCCGTTGCACTTGCACCTGCCGCCCACCTGCAGGTCCGACACGGCGTACGCGTACGAGTCCCGTGCCAGCTCCGAGTCGTCCTCGTTCTCGTCCCCGAACGTGTGCAGCCGGCTGAAGATGACCTTAATGTCGGTGGCGGTGACCCAGTCCTGCAGCACGGGGGAGTTATCAAAGTCATGCGCGGAGGGTCGTCCATCCAGAGTGCTGAAGGCGATGAGGCCGCCCGTGAGCGGGTGCATGTCCGTGTGCGAGTCCGTGCACACCGCCTCCTGCTCGTTCTGCTTGGTGATGACGGCCCGGTTCTGCCGGTTGTACATCTTCTTGCACTGGGTAGAGTAGAACTGGAAGGGCATCCAGGACTTGCCGTAGTCCATGGACTTAAAGATGGTCATGGACTCGGGTCTAGGCGAACAGAACTGCAGGCTCACGTAGGTCACCTCAAACTTCTTCCCCAGGGACAGCGTGAGCGTTACGTTCTGCGGTGCCTGCAGGTACGTCTCTGAGCGCCAGCACGTCAGGTTATGCGGGTTGTTCAGGTCCGTCAGATACGCGGCCGGGTGAGACTTCTTGGGGTCCGAGGCGTCACACGTGTGGCAGTCCCTGGAGCGCTCCTCGTCCTTCTCGCTCACCACGCAGTACCGAGTTGCAGGGTTGCCGCACGTGCTGGACACGCGCACATCTTTCCCGAAAGCGGCGTTGACAAAGTCCGGGATGCACCGCCGCGGGTTGCCGTTCTCGTCGTAGCATGGGTCCGGGGGCGAGGACTGGGCCGCGAACATGCTGAGCCCGTAACCCCCGAGCGCGCGCCGGCTGCACGCGCACACCGTGAGCAGGATGAGCCACAGCTGCATCTTCTCCTGTCACCGCTGTCCGCTCCCGCAGGCCGGTCAGGACTAAAAAAAACTCCGGGTCAAACTCCCCAACTGTAGCAGGACGCGCCTCTGTCCTCTCGTCTTCTGTGCGTCTGAGCGTGTGAGTAAACTATCAGGCTGCTGCCACTCTCTCCTCTCACCTCTGTCCGCTTCCCTCTCTATCCCCCCTTAGTGTACCCCCCCCCCCCCCCCCTCTCTCTCTCTCTCTCTCTCTCTCTCTCTCTGTGAGGTAAGGGTCTGACTCCCATCATCTGTTGCATTTGCGCGCACTGCTGCTCCACTGTCTGCCTCGGGGAAGTAGAGCAGCATTGACATCTGGTGGAGCACAGGAGGCTATGTCTTCTTACTACACGTTTTGCTGGTATTGCTGGTAAACTGTACGGAATATATACTCAATTTAAAGTTTATTGTTGATGACTCTTTATGAAAATAATTTGAATGCATTTCATTAATTTTGTCACCTTCGCAACAGCGAAAACTCTCACCGAAAAGTTTAAGATCTACTACAACATGACTTAGTGGTATTTTGTTATCATGCATTTTACTGTTCGCATGTCCAACTTTCTATAGACTAGTACATACAGAACAAAGCACTTTATTTGTCATTGTATAATTGTACAACGAAATTGCGTTCCGATGTTGAGTTAGTCCTGAGCCGCTGCTACTGTGCCGCCATTGTGGGCCAACCTGACCAGCATGTTTTTGGAGGTAGGGGAAACCGGAGTACTGCCTTCAACTTTCTCCCCTGGCTCTGACGCCATTCTTCACCTGAGGGTCACCTGTGAAACTCCACCTTTCAGTTGAGCCTGGACTCAAAATATATAAAAACACAACAGTCTTTCACCATCTTCTGAGCGTAGCAGACAAATATAATCTGTCTTATTCTTCAGTGAATGAACATTAGCCAGAACATTAGGACAGAAGGCTTGTGTGGCTTAGCTGCGAGTCTTGCCCGGGTACCTCCTTGTCAGTTGCATTTTTGTTTCCTGTAGTGCCTCTTGTGCTGCCTGCTGCAGGTGTGGAGGGCTCTTGGTGCCTCTAAAGGGTTTCCGAAGAAGTAAAGAAACGGAAATGTATACATTAAAACCAAAATGCAGATCAGCCATTTACATATTTCAGAGTTTAGAGAAAAAATAAAGACTACAAGCTCTCATTTTTCTTGGAGTTGAAAGTTGAAAAACTTAAAATGGTGTTTCCAATGTGTAAGGAGCACAAAGTGGAGCCATTGCTCTTCCACATTCACTGAACCATTTGACACAATCCAATTCGCAGAAACTGGTTCCACACCAACCATTGGGATCAATGTAATGTCATGAAATGGTGTTAACTCGACACAAAGTACTTCATGTGATGAATTGACACAATTAATCAATCAATAAAGTCATATTAGCCTATTTTATCTTCCAAATCGGTATGTTAAGAAATTTGATCAATATGAAATTGTTATTAGTTAAAATGTTTACTACAATTTGGTAATATAACACAGTCCAGTCGACATGAGTCAAGGTGGACCATTGTTTGTACAATGTTATAGTCAGGGTGCGATTTGTCAAAAAAACAGAAGGGGGAAAGTTACTCAATCACTTTATTGCATAAAATGCACATACATTTCATCAGTGGCATAGCTAGGGTACCAAGGGGCCCCAAGCAAGAATGTCGGTTGGGGGCCCTCTGGTGGCCGATCGGCGTACTGCGCACTGGGAGAGAGGATGGCTGTTTCCCAATTGCAAGGATCCTCGGCGTCTCGACCACTTCGGACGTAATTCACGTCATCACAGCGCCGCCAAGTGGTGTTCCATTTCACTCAGACCACTCGCCTCCTCGCAGCTCGACTCCTCCGTTTGGCTCATTAATGAAGGATGCACCGGTGGATCCTCCACTGCCTCGGCGAGCTGAAATTACCTAATAAATAGGCCTATTTATTGATAAATCAGGCCTATGATTGTTAACATAAGTCTGCAATTGAAGGCAATTAGTGATAAACCGGACCTGCTAAATATATTTGATATTTTAATTGAATTTCTTACAAATTCTTGCAGAAATGTTATTATTTTATTCAGGCCAAAATGTTCGAACAGTAAGACATCCAACCAAAACCAGTTTATAAACAGCTTTTATTCATAAACCAGTAGATTTTGTAAGCATAGATTGACATTTTATTATATGATTTGACACGTGACATGACGCAGCCGCTCGCTCCGGAGGCCGTTCCAAGTAAGCTCAAATGCAGCGGTGAGAGGACACTCGCCTCTGTTTGGGAGGAGCCCACCACCGAGGACGTCAACGAAGTGGACAAATAGAGGATGGATCCTCGCAATTGGGAAACAGCCGATGTCATTTGGGCAGGAGCGGGTCACCTGAAAACTCCCATAATGCAGTTCTCTGCAGACGTTTTCCTCAGAACAGAAGGCTGAGTTTCTTTAGGTCATGAAGAGAGTTACAATAAACTGGTTTCACTATTAGAAATATAATCTGGTGGAGCCATGAGTAAAAAAGTCTGTCCACTGCTCATTAAAAGTTAACATTAGGGATCCATGACTCACTAAAGCATGCAGCAGGATGGGGATAAACAGTGCCACAGAGCGTTGGTGGAGAGATGATGTAATTGCATCACCAAAATCACTAGGAAGGCTGTATATATCAAGCGTTTACTGCAGGTATCTGAAAAACAGGTTGGTGCATGGGGGCCCTTCACAGTTGGGGGCCCCAGGCAGCTGCCTGCCTTGCCTTATGGCAAGCTACGCCTCTGCATTTCATGCTGTTGAACTTGAAACCCAGTGTTGTAAGATGTGTTCTAACTGTCTAGTAGTAGCTCAGTGTGTTGAAGTTGATGCCGCTGTGTGCAGGGCGTCCGTGCCTGTGTGTTTTTGGGCCGAATATAAGCACGCACAGCCCAATTCAATGCGTAATGATCCAGCCTACTCCGAGGCAGATATTTATATATGAGACGCATAGGCCTATGTTACGTGTTCCTCTGTATAGTTTTGGATTATCTTCAGCGAGGAGCAGCGAGGGAGATGAGAGACTTCAAATGGCCTGTGCATAGACGACTGAAGTAGGAGGGCGACCCCTCCAGAGCGCGTGTTGCTCAGGGAGTTGGGCCGTTTTGGAAAACTCTTGATGATCAAACTTTAAGTAACCAATGTAGTGTCACCAGGGTGACAGGTGTCTTTCTTTTTTGAGGCACAGAGCTGGAAATGTTACAGCATGCACATGTATGCGCACGGCTGGCACTTCTCAGAACCGAATCAGAACCGTGCGTAAAGGTTCCTCATCCTGTTTCTCAAACTGTAGTAAACGGTTGTAAAACGTGCAGGGTGTCACACATGGCTGGGGGCCTTAACGCACGGGTTGCGCAGGTTACGGGATTGGGTCCGGTCATAAAATTCTCTTTTGATCACACATTCATAGTTCAGCCACGATTCATTCGATCATCTTTACAGCGGGTTTTTTGACGTAAAATAAGCAGCGTTTTGCTGCTTGTGATCCAGAGAACGCTTTTGTTGAGCTCAAAGTCTCCTATTTTCCACAGCATGTGCGTCTGTGCGCCATGTAGTGTCACCACTACATGTTCTGCCCTCTCCTGCAGCGCTCTGCACAGAGGGAGAGAGAGCATGAGGGGATAAGACACGCCAGTCCTGTTCATTTCTGTATGTGTGCAAAATAGATTTAACTAATCATAAAGTCAATCAGGATACATAACACAGTTCCCTTTGCATATTCATTCATCAGAAATGACACATGCAGAAGCCTTACAGGCTACACTTAATAAGTCCACTCTCACAATATAGTTCCCTAGCCTGGCTAACGCCAGACTAAAATCACAAGTGATATTTAGTCTGGGGACCACCAATTAATGTTCCCGTAGGAGAGGAGTGGTTTACGATTGTCCATAGCTGTTTATTGGGCGCTACGAATGTCTATAATGCGTCTGCACGTAGCCATAGCCAATCGTATCATCGTATCAGATGACGTATGATGTACCTGTGCCATCCCGGGAGCGCGTCAACTTTCAGGCATTCATAAGAAGAAGAAAAAGAGAGCCAAAAAACACCTATTTGCAAAGTTCTGCAAAAATCCTGGTGCTGGTGACGAGACATGCAATCCATGAGTGTTTCTGACTCCGCAGACCCTCGCTCTCTGCAGCAGTCATCTGCAGAGTATAGACCCCGGGCGCATCAAAGCCCGCTAAAGCAGAGGTCACTCGGGTCTCATGTAAAATGAAATAAATTGGCCAGCAGGTGCACGGACCTTGAACACACAATTTACAATTCTATCCCCCATACGTTTAATACAATAATACAGCAGAAGTAGGGATAGGGATAAAAGAAACAGAGACAGGGACAAGAAAACCAGGAGGGGGGAAAATCCCCCCCAGCAAATCGCACCCTGGTTATAGTTCTATATTATATCTCTTTTTCATGTTAACACATGGTTCCTGATTTTCAAACCTGAAGAAGCCCGGACAGAAAAACTGGTCTCTATAAAACTAGAAGATATGGGCCAAGGAGAGACACTTTGTCAAATGACATACACTGTCTGTGTATTAAATATTTCTTTAAAGGCAAGGCAAGGCAAGTTTATTTGTAGAGCACAATTCATACACAAGGCAATTGAAAGTGCTTCACAGTTGCATCAAATTACAAGAAAACAGATAAAATCAATCAATAAAACATCAACATAAAAATTAATCAATTACAGTAAAAGGCAAGAGTGCAGATAAAATACTTTCAGTTTTCATATGCACGGATAAAAGGGCTGTTTTCAGCCTGGATTTGAACATTGTCAGAATTGAGGCCTGTCTCACATCCTCATGAAGACTCTGGGAACCACCAGGAGACACACCACATAACATTTCACCTAATGAATAAAATACAAGCATTTCTTACGGATATTTTTATCAATGGCTGACTGTAACTTTACTGGGAACGGTACATCTCCAGCTCGTCTCCATGGAGATGTTGACTAAAGACAGCCAACTCTGAGATTTAAATAGGTTAGGTCCTCATCCAAATCCATTCTTTGATTACCCACTGCAATAGCATTTTCTGTGTCGAGCTGCACATTAGGAGCATGTTTCTGTATTGCTGGCAACAGTATAATCCAAAATGTTACGCAGTGTGCCTTTAAGCACTATGAAACAGTAACTCTTCACACCAAAGTGTTGGTCAAGCCTAGAGCACTGCCCAGTCACTGTTGGGACTGAGTGCATTATTATTCCGTGTCTGTGTTAATATAAGGCATTACGTCATGTGCCAGCCACACTGTTCCACTGTGTCATGGTGCAGTTAGTTCTTCACCACTACATTCACTAATTGCGTTGACTCAACATAAGTCATTGGCGTTGAATTAGCATAATTTCATCACATGCCATTGATCCAAATCATTTGTTTGGGTTTAGGGGGTTTGGGGTTCCACTATTGGATTATGTCACTTACATGATTCTTATTTTTGCGTGTGCTTCACGTAATTACACACAATGCTAGCATGCTGCCCCGTCAATTATCTGTGTTAAAACTACACCAACAGTTCACGCGAGGATTTGGTTTTTTGATTGTAGCGGTCTAGTTACTACTGGCCTATAGACGAATTGAAAAAAAATAAATAAACAAATTAGAGTGTTGTTTGCACATATAGGCTCAAGTTCACTCAAATAATAACTCCTATGACCTGACATTGTCCAGAAAAAGCTCCTGGACGACCCCTGCAATCCCATGGACCCCCAGGTTAGGAACCACTTGCCAATACGACAAATCAAACAGCACACATGCATTGCAGCCCAAGCATGGGTCTGTGCATGTTTTTCACTTAAAGATTTAAATAACTTTTTTCTCACATACTCACTACAGCAGGGGTTCCCAAACTTTTTTGGCTGGGACCCCAAAAATGGACACATATACATCTCGGGACCCCATTGCATAAAGTTATTGCCTCTTATGCTACTTTAGGACAGAAAAACATCAAGTTAATATGTATTTAAACTGCTTATTTTGAATAATAATGGATTTCACTAATTATAGGCTGTTTTACACTCAAAAATATGCTAAAAACAGTAGCATTTTTCATTTTGTTTCATCTTGAAATCATCTGGGGACCCCCACCCTAGGCCTCGCGACCCCCTGAGGGGTCCCGACCCCCACTTTGGGAACCACTGCACTACAGTATGAGAGAGTCAGACTTCATCATTCTAGAAGCCTTCTCACTGCCCTTTATACTTTTTTATGTTTATTTTATTTATTACAACTAACAACAACAACAAAACTGACTACAACACGACACAGAAAAAAAGATCATATACATTGACCAAAGACAAAATGTAACACTAACATATTAGTGTGTGTGTGTGTGTGTGTGTGTGTGTGTGTGTGTGTGTGTGTGTGTATGTGAGGTGGTGTTTACAACCAGAAATCAATGGATATGCATTATGATATTAAAGTTAATGTATTATTGCTAAATCAAAATTCCAAAGGGTACACTGTAATTTTGAGTTTGTTCCTCTTCCCTCCATCTATAGTGTCCATAATTGAATTTAGTGTTTAAAAAAAGAGAGAGAGAAAAAAAAAAGAAAAAATTAATAAATTAATAAAAAAAAATAAAAAAAGACAATTACAATCCTGGCCATCCATTTGGTCCTTGACAAAAGGATAAAACATTTGTGTTGGTGTGTGGGAATATTGTGTTGCATTAAAAATGAAACAGTTAAGTCTCATGCCCCTAATGTAAGTGTTTAGTTTGTCTTCCTGCTTTGCAGTGAATAGTGCATTAAAAACCAAGTGCATTAAAAACCAAGTGCATTAAAAAGTGCAACAACTATGTTACACTTCTTATTGTCTTTTGACCAAATGGAGAGACGGATTATATGCTGGGAAAAAAATAATAATAATACAAAAAAAATAATAATAATACTACTTAATAGTGAAGAGACACTAACATTAAAAGAGAAGACAACAAAGTCTATAATCACCAATATATACCTTTGCATGCAAGTATGCAAAATGTATGTATATCTAGATAATTAGATTTCCAATGTTAAGAAGACAGTATCTTTAAGTTAAAAATGTGTTAAATGTATCCATGAGATTGGAGTAATCCTTGCGTGTGCTATCGATAATTGTTAATTGTTCTGTTGCCACATGATTAGTAAGCAAATTTTTCCATAAAACTGTATTTATTGAATTGCGTGATTTCCAGTTAATTGTGATCGTTTTCTTGGCTAAAATTAATGCAGTATATACAAATTTCTTAAGCGAGGATACAATGTCAACTGTGGAGAGGTCTCCTAACAAACATAGGGAGAGTGAAAGAGGGACGTGGCAATCAAGTAAGGTTGTGAGTGCATCGGTAATCTGGCCCCAGAAATGTTTAACTGGTGTGCACTCCCATATGGCATGCAAGTATGTGTCAATTGTATTTTGAGTACATTGAGAGCAATTTTGTGACGTACTAAGGCCCATTTTGTACAACCTTCCAACTGTGTAATGTGTTCTATGAATTATTTTATATTGTGTTAACTGTATGTATTTGTTTGATGTTAAACTGAAGATATTTTTGCAAATATTAATCCAGAAGGCATTATCTGAGTCAGATTAAGGTCTCTTTCCCACTTGTGAGTACGGATGGAAATGGATAGGTTTGAAGATGCTATGATTTTGTAAATATGTGATAACATTTTTTTCCTTGTATTGATATTTAAAAGATTAGATACTTCTGAAGTCAAGTCAATGTTAGGTGTTTTGATGTGTATACAGTTTCGTAGTGAGGACTTGAGTTGATAATATTGTAATGTAGTGTTGGAATTCTCTTGTATGTTATATGTTTGGACCAACTGTGAAAAAGAAAGAAGGATATTATTATGGAAAATATGATTTATGTGGGTGATCCCTTTTTCTATCCAGTGCTCGAACTGTATGGGTTTTTGGCCTACTTGATGATCTGGATTGTTCCAAAGTGGCGAATGCTTGTTTGGTTTAATTGGTGAATTGGTCAGTTTATGGTAATCCTACCAGGCTGTCAGCGTTGCAGCTATGACAGGGTTTTTAAAGAGGTTTAAATGTGTGATTGAGTGTGAGATAAATGGTAAATCCGAAAGTTTAATATCATGACAAAAATGTTGTTCCATATCTAACCACGAATCGTCAGAAGAGATTAATCCATTTAAGTATGTATTGGAGTTGATGAGTAACAAAATAATTATAAAAATTTGGCGCTTCAAGTCCACCAGCTGTTTTCGCCTTCTGTAGAGTTGATAGTTTGATTCTAGCAGGTTTATTCATCCAATATAATTTAGTTATAGCAGAATTTAAAGTTTGGAACCACTTTTGTGGGGGTTTTATTGGATTAGCAGAAAATTGGTAATTTATCAGAGGGGGAATAGACATTTTTATGATTGAAATTCTACCCATCAGTGAGAGAGGAAGATGCATCCATCGCTGAAGTTTGTCCTCAATGGTTTTTAGTAATGGTTTTAAATTCAGAATGTACAACTCTGATATGCTGGCGGAGATATTAATTCCTAAATATCTTATGTTACCAATGTGTAGTGAAAAATTAGAAACGAGGCCCGCCAGATCACTGTTGCGCAAATTAAGTGGGAGTATTGTACATTTTGACCAATTAATGGAATAATCTGATACTAATGAGAAGGAATTGATAAGACTGTTTCGGGTAGTGAGGAGGATGGATTTCTTAGATAGAGTAGGATATCATCAGCGTAAAGGCTAATCTTATGATTAATGTTGGGAGTGCTGATTCCGCTAATGATGCTGTTTTGACGGATTGCTGCAGCTAAAGGTTCGATAAATATGGCGTATAGTGAGGGTGAGAGTGGGCAACCCTGCCTTGTACCTCTGTGTAGCATGAATCGTTGTGAGATAAGGCCATTTGTATCAATCTGTGCCATTGGAGATGAGTATAGTATTCTAACCCAGTGTGTAAATGAATCCCCAAATCCAACTTTTTTCAATGTGGAAAAAAGAAACTCCCAGTTGACTTTGTTGAATGCCTTCTCGGCATCCAATGAAAATATAACAGTGGCTTCTTTGGAGAGGGAAGAATGATGTATGATATTAAATAGTCTACGCAAGTTTGTGGCTGAGTGTCGTCCTTTCATGAATCCTGTCTGGTCAGAATGTATTATGTATGATGTAACCTTCTCTATGCGTAAAGCTAGTGTTTTACTGAATTTTTTTGTGTCTGCATTAATGTGCGATAGTGGCCGATAATTTGCTGGAGATGTAGGATCTTTATTTGGTTTCAAAAGAAGGCATATAGTTGCGGTGTTCATTTCTGTAGGTAATTTTGCGTTTGTTTTTATTTCTGCAATAAGTCTCATGAAAACCGGTGCCAAAATATCCCAGAAGTGTTTATAAAATTCAACAGGAAAGCTGTCCGGGCCCGGAGATTTTTTATTAGGCATTTGTTTTACAGCGTTCCAGAGTTCTGTAATGGTAATTGGTGCATCTAGTATGTTTGACTGATCCTGCGTGAGTTGTGGTAGCTCTATTTTGTTAAGAAATCTATCAATGTCTTCCTGTTTAGTTTTATTTGTTTGAGAATAGAGTTTGGAATAGTAATCCTTGAAAAATGTATTTATTTCCTCCGGAGCTTGGATAGGCTTCCCTGTCGAGTCCATTATTGTGGATATGATTGTTTTTTCTTTGTTGCATTTGACTAGACTTGCAAGATATTTTCCTGAGTTATTATTGATCTCAATTTGTTCATATTTCAACCTTTGTGCAAGGAATTTTACTTTTTTATTTGTTAATTCGTTTAATTCTAATTTTAATTTTGTAGATGATTTAAAGTAGATTTGTTTGGGTTTTTAGAATATGTATTCTCTAATTTCTTTATTTTCTTCTCTAAGAATTCCTCTTTATCACTTTCAATTTTCTTTTTGTATGTAGAGTAGGAGATAATTTTTACCCTTAATACGGCCTTCCCCGCTTCCCAAAGTATTGACGCTGGTATATCTGTTGTGTCATTCAGTTGAAGGTAGGTTGCCCACTCCTGTTTAATGTATTTGCTGAAATCAGCGTCTTCTAAAAGAGAGGTGTTAAATCGCCATTTAATGGTAATTTTCCTTTGGGGGGTCGGAGACCATTTGAGTAAGAATGGTCACTTAGAGTGATTGGATGAATGTCTATTTTATCGAGGTTTGAAATAGTTGAATTACTGGTTAGAAATAGATCAATGCGAGACTGAGATTTATGAACAGGTGAGAAATAGGTGAATTCTTTTGTTTGGGGTTTTTTCAGACGCCATGCATCACTGAGTCCAAAGTCTTCCATACATTTCCTTATTGTTTCGGTTGAGTGTGAGTTATATGTATTACTACTGGATCTGTCGAGTTTGGGGTTTATTACTGTATTGAAATCTCCTCCTATTATTATTGGATGATCGGCCATGCCAGAAATGGAATTAAAAAATATATTTAAAAATTGGCATCATCGCTATTTGGTCCATATATGCATGCTATGGTTACTGTAGTACCATTAAGTGTAGCATTAACAATGACAAATCTACCCTCTGGATCTGTTATGGTTTTGTTGTGTGTGAAAGAAACCTTTTTATGAATAAGTATTGCAATGCCCTTTATACTTAAAACTCCACTTCACAGACATGCAAAGACTCCAAGAACACATGAGAAATTTGTGATTGGACTGGAGCGCCTGCCGAAAGGCACTTTGTCTGCAGTTCCGTACAATGACCAGTAGATGGAACCAACCTACAATAATAGCCAGCAAACTGACATCAGCGTTCGTGCACTTTAATATGCACTTTTTTTTAAATGCCATGAATGCGACATAGAGTCCTTAACTCCCCTGTCAATGGGTGAAGGTGTAGCTCTACGTACGCCAGAGAACGTTTATATGTAAACTTGATACGAGTTACATGTTTAGGGTTTATGTATTTCCAGCTTAAATGGTTATTACACTGACTGATGAAACGCTAGACCAGCAAAAAATAAAAAATAAATAATAATAATAATAATGCCTAAACAAATAAATATAGACGGGAGCGTAAGTTGAACGTCATGACGTAATGTGGTCCACAAATCAGCTGTTCCAGTGTTGCCTTTACGTACCATCGAAAACTGTAGCACACTCACACATAAAAGAAACATTGGTCAACATTTAATATATCAAAAAATAAATACTGTGGCCAGTAATTATTTTTTGATAATAATGTATTCTGTTATGCTAAATAAATAAATACAAAATAAATAAATAAGCTATTATGAAAGTCCCACGTTGCATATACTTTATACTGTGTGTTCATATAAAAAAGCAATTTGGACATTTACCACTGAGTGTGAGTCTATGAACAGTGTTTGCTAGTTCCCCCTAAAATTGCGAATTTCCAAGGGTATGTTTAATTCACACCATTGTTAATACTGAACTCTATTGAAAGAGAAAACGGCACCGACAATTACGATACCCCGTAGTCATTCCTGAACGCACCATGAGACAAGCGAAAACGGGAGAAAGGAAGAGGGAAATATCCACGTAGCATCGTAACGGTCCACGGTACCACACCGAGCTAAAATGTGCCCGTTTTTAGGCTTTTACTGAGCGAAGCCTGCGCCGACCGAACCCTCTGCAAACTCCCCGTGTTTGGTGCTAGGCAGGTCGGCTCTGAAAAATGGAGCTGGACGACGGGGTTGTGTACCAGGACGACCCCGGGGGACGTCCGCGATGATGTCGGAGCGCGTATCGGGCCTGGCTAACTCCATCTACCGGGAGTTCGAGCGCCTCATCGGCAAATACGACGAGGACGTGGTGAAGGAGCTGATGCCGCTGGTCGTGGCCGTGCTGGAGAACCTGGACTCGGTCTTCGCGGAGAACCAGGAGCACGAGGTGGAGTTGGAGCTGCTCAAGGAGGACAACGAGCAGCTCATCACCCAGTACGAGCGGGAGAAGGCGCTGAGGAAGCACGCTGAGGAGGTGAGCTTGTTTACAGGGAGGAACGATCAAGGATTCTCAGTCTAAATCTGTTTGTGTGTGTGTGTATGTGCTCCCCGTGCCCGTCATGGTTGTGAATGAACGTGGCGAGATGTAAACAACAGATAGGCAAACGTCAGATCCAACCCCCCCACAGGCATCATTGTACGGACTGGACCATTGCTAGTCCTGGAATAGTATGTTTACTGTACATTAGGGATCACCGCTAAGCTAAAGGGGCTCTGAGTAAGGACAGAAGAAGAAGCCCAAACCCACGACTAACTCAGAGCATGAACCAGATGTAAAACCAAAATGATGTCTAATCCACCTAACCAGAGGCAAGCCACTAAATCAGGGCTAAATCAGGTCTTTAAGAATCTCGACTAATTCAAGATTGAACCAGGACTAAACCAGGATCAAACCAAGAGTGATTCAGGGCTACATGACGATCACATCAAGACAAAACCTGGGGTCTCATTTATGAAACTGTCCGTGAGAATCTGCCTATAAGAGTCCGTACGAGCAAAACCCAAACTTCACGTACGGAGAAAAAAATTGGGACTTATGAAACCCTCCGTACGCGCAGCACCACGTAAACTCCCCTTCACAAATTCCACCTGGAGCAGAAATGTGCGCACATGACCCCTCCTCACGTCACGCCCCCTGCACGCCTCCATGTCACCATATAAGGATATGCAAAGTAACTTATGAATGAGATTTACCTAAACATGAGGCGATAATGAGAGGGTTTTACCGAGACCCCGGGAGCAGAGAGGGAGGGGCCACACGCCGCAGCAGTGACGGCAGAGGCCGAGGTGGATCTTTACTGACATGTTACCGCTGTTTCTCTGATCACAAGTAACCTACTGGCAGAGTGCAGAGTCTCATCAATAACACTTTTGGAAATACACTTTTAGAACGTAAAGAAGAGCCTTTTAGACGCTGATTGTGATATTTCCCAGTGCTGTTCACGGAGCTCACATTTCCTGAAACTACAGAATAAGCTCGGTGGGCTTTGAATCACTCAGATAGTCTATTGTTTTTTTAGCTCGCTGTACGTGCAGTGGGGATGAGGCACCGGTTCGCTTTGGGCATGAGGAGCAGAGTCCGGGTGGTATGAGAAAGAGAGAGGTTGTGGAGCTGCAGCGCGTAATTACGCAGCGTCTCTGAATGGACTTGTGCCTTGGACCAGCCATCCGCACGGCCTCCACAGGAGTTGGTCAGACTTTGGTTAAAAGCACAGAGCGGCTCGGATCCTTCCTGCTTCTCGCTCGCAGCCGGCGGCAGTGCGCTCCGGTGTCCGTGCATGAGCGTCATGAGCGTGCACGTCTTTGAGTGTCACACATTACTACAATATTTTTATTAAGTATATAAACGAAAGATTGAAACACTACACAAAGCCAACGGTTGATTTCCTAGATTTTATTTGTAATGATCTTAATCATTCCTGTAGAAAATAAAGAAATGAGCAGTTTAAAATGTGCCACCAGACTTCATTTCCTCAATCCGACCTCCCCTTGCTGCTTTCCCTCGCCTCTCCTCGTGTGTTTGCAGCGTTTCTGAAAAGTGCGGACTGCGTACGCCAGGTACAAACCTAGTGTGGCGGTGCGTAATGTTTCACGTTCAGTTTGATTTCTATAAATACCACCTTTGGCGCAGAACAGTTCGTACGGAAGGTTTTGGCCTCATTTTGTCCGTACGTGGGCTTTATAAATGAGACCCCTGGACTTTTTAGAACGGAACTTGTGTTAAAATAAATGAAAAATGACTACAGTGTAGAGTTTTTCTTTTACCGGTACTTTAAAGGTACTTGGTTTACGATACTGGTGTCTGAATGACACTTTTTTTCGAAAACTGAAACTGTACTTTGTTTTTAGAACCACACATTTCTATTCCTTTACTTTTGATTGTTTTATCATTTGTTGGAGCAGGAGCAACCAAGTAACTTTCTTAAATGCTGGCATCGACACTTTTTTTGTTTTCTTTTGGTACCAGTTTTTTACATTATATTTTCTTTCTGATACTGGTAATACCTTTTCTCTGTACCATAGTGGTAACCTTAAGGGTACTCGGCCCTTGACTAAACCAGGTCTAAATCAGGACTACACTACACAAAGACCAAAATCAAGATTAAACCAAGACAAAGACCTAGACTAATTCTGTGTTAAACTAGGTCTAATCCATAAAAATTAAAAAAAACATGGCTTATTCAGAACTTTAACTCGTGCTAAATCAATCCTGGTCCCAGAAACACAATTCAACCATTTAAACACTTGCACTTTAGCTATAACACAGCTAAGTCATGCTTTGGAGTTTGTGCACACCCAGTCATGAAAGTAGTGGTGACTCAGCCTTTTCCAGACACTATAACACATGTGGGGAAAATATCCTTTTTGGCCAAATATAACTCTCAATATGATGGCTCTCCCTTTAGAAGTAACCTCGACCGTATGATTAAATGAGTGACTTTACAGACGTGATAATAAAAACAGCTGTGGCCAAGCCTACTAACCTCTGTCCTTGGGCTTTTAACAGCAGACAGAAGACGTGTTACAGTGGCTAGCATAATGTTATTATGCAAATGGTCTAAACATAATAATATAACTTGCACATTATTTAAATGCGTGGGGAGATATTATTTCCAGGTCATGTGACTTATTGTGAGGGATCGTGAGAGGGAACTACCCCCAGCTTTAATGTGTTTGATGACTCATGTGTGCCCGCCCGTGCGTCCGTCTGTATTAGTTTGTAAGTGTCTCTAGCAGACCAACTGTAGGGCACTATATTGTTTGCAGAGGTAAAAACACATTTGATATCATTTGTTCTTAAACCTCTTAACCCCCACTTTAACCGAGCATATTTCTCCAGTTCGGCTTTACCCAAATCTAAAAGCTGCTTGGAAAAAAGCGCTGAAAACGCAACAAAAATGTGACAAAAATGCAATGAAAAACACGACATAAAAGCAATGAACAAAGGCGGTGGAAAAATAAACAAAAACACAGCGAAAAAAGCGATTTGAAAAAGAAAACGTGTCAAAAACAGTTAAAAAATAAAAAAGCCGAACTGGAGAAAATGTGCTCGGTTCAGGCGGTGGTTAAGAGATTATTGGTTGAAAGAATATATTTAGATGATAACTCTATTGTGTGTGTGACTCAGCTGGACAGGATGTGGACACATACTTTTCCACCCATTCCACAAACGGCATTTCCGCATGACCATAAGAAGCACTTCCTGTCTCGAAGTATCCTAAAAATCGAAGTCATTTGATTATTATTACAACAAGTAATTTATTTTGAAGAACCTGACTTTTGTGAATGGGTTATATTATATATTTTTGGTAACATATCTCTCTTGTCTTCTTGCGGAGCAGAAGTTCATCGAGTTCGAGGACGTTCATGAGCAGGAGAAGAAGGACATGCAGACACACGTGGACCGGATGGAGTCCCATTCGCGACAACTCGAGCTCAAGATCAAGAACTATTCGGAACAGAGTGAGCACAAAATCACACAGTGTTGGGCTGCACGATATATCGCCAAATGCCTGCAATACTAGGTGGTGCAGTATATTGTACAGTTACACGCCTATAATAAAAACACACAGGTACTCAAAAGTTCAATTTTAGTCATGATTTCCTAATTTAGTTTCATTTTAGTCTCAGGTTGTTCCTGATTTTTTTCTTGTTTTTGGGCTGTAATTGGATATTGCATTTGCATGGACACATAACCAACCATAATTTAGGGTGACTTCATGATATCATATGGCGTAGCATCTTCTCACACCCAGACTTTACATGAATTTGACTGGAGTAACTGTAATGGGATTAAAGGCTTTTAGTTAAACCCATCCGACTAATGCGACAGTGCTCGCCGCCTTCTTATTGGTGGATTAGGAAATGAAAAGTCATCGGCTGATACACGTGGGAAAAGATTATCCACGCTGCCCGGGTACAAAACCAAGTGGATTTTTTTTCTTCGCTATTACATGTAGCTACAAGACGTTTCAGCGCTCATCTGCTTTCATCCTGCTGTGTAGGGTTGTTAGGATTAGACTAGGACTAAAATCTGGACTTGAACTAGCCAGTGGTCTGGGAAATCTATAAGACAGCGTGAAATAATGATCTCTTTTTCTCCATGGTGTTAGTGATAACAAAAAGAATTTTCTCGTGCATCTCTTCTAACAAATTGATTTATTATTTTACATATGACTACTTTATTGCTTCTCAGCCTGCTCCGGCGCATGACCAATGCTAGTCAATCATTTCCTTGGAGCATAGTCCACAGCCACTGACTATAATAACATTTAAAGAAACCGCTTCAAATATACAAACCATCAATCAGACTGTTTGCAAAAGTAGTTCATTGTATGACCTTTGTGTGGCCCCAATTCCGTAATCCTTGTTTAGTATGTTTCATTTAACTAAATCCTAAATCTGCAAAAAAGATAAATATAAATGTTTTGTAACTAGGATATCTTTTTATTATTTTATGATTTGTCATTTTTTTATTAAAACTTTGGTGGTTTTTAGTCAGCAGGTTAGAAGAGCGAGAACTGGAGCTGAAAAAGGAATACAACTCTCTCCATCAGCGACACTCGGAGGTACAGTGGACCCTCTCACTTGGATGTTTCTGTTGTTTGTGACATGGTTCTAACTAATTATGTTTGATAGATGATCCACAACTACATGGAGCACGTGGAGAGGATCAAGATGCAGCAGTCCAGCGAGGCGCCGGAATCCAGTGCGGTGGCCAGAGTCAGGTCAGCAAAGTTAGTAAAATCTATGACGCCATTTTGAAGACCAAAGTGGTTGGTGTTGTACTTTGACATGTAATAATATCTATACTAGAGGCCGATCCATATGGGTTTTCTAAGGCCGATGCCGATATTTTGGGATGTTAATTGGCTGATGCCGATATTTTTGACCGATATTTTTGCAGATTTTTCCAAATGTCTGGTCTATAATCCTGTGAAAGCAAATATTTGGCCTCTCCAGCACTGGCCGATTTTATTTTATTACTTTAGGTGATCCAATCATAGTTTCTGTCCCAGCTTTGATCAGTTGTCGTTAGCATTAGCATATTGTTACTAGCTGCGGCATTTTGCGCGGCGATCAAAAATACAATAGTGGAGGTTAAAACTAACTCAGCGATTAAATTCTCCAGATTCTGCACTTCAAAATAACATGCAGCTTGTCCATATTGACAGAGTTGTGGGAGGACTCGTTTTAAAGCCCCGACTTTGCTCTTTCCAATGCAAAAAAAGGGTCTCTATCATTTCTGGTCCCGGAAATATCGGCTTCTTCCGGCGTAAAATCCCCAAATATCGGCCCGATATATCGGCCGGGCCAGAGATGGTTATGTTTAAAGTCAAAGATGTAATGGTGCTGTCAGTCCAGAGACAGCAGGATTTACTAAAGATCTGCTTCCACTCCTCAGACTAAATGAACACATCCAAGAGGTAACAAAAAACCCTTTCTCTGTGATTTTTACAGTTTGTCATGACAACAAAGCATCAGTTTGAGTTAGTGTTTAAGCTGCTCAAGACGTTAGCATCCACCGCGGGTAGGCTTTAGCCTCGACACAGTAAACACATCTGTGGCTCACATCTATGAACCCTCTGAGGAAAAACTATAGTAACAGCTCAGCTCTGACCATGGCTAGATGTTTGAGTGTGGTTCAGGACTTTCTCTTTGAGAGGTATGTGTGACCTGTTAGCTCAACAGCTATAGCTAATGTCCACAAATGTTCTGGTCACTAACTCTTCAGGCACTTTATAAGCTGCTATGTTTGGCTGTAGTATCTTGACTTCAGTCAGTGGAGATGTGTGGTTTGATACTAGCATGATATACACTAACCAAAGGTCTCCAAGATGGCGGCACGTGACTGAAAGGCAGTTGAGAGATGAGATATAATTGTATTAACTTTTTTGTATGATCAGTTGTTAAAATGTTGAGTGGTGCAAATTACAATGTCCCAAGTACTATGGTTGGTTGATGGTGATTGTTGTAAATGTGCTATAGAAATAAAGTTGACCTTGTTTGTAAGATGCTAACAACATTATAATTTGGAAAAAAAAGAAAAGCCAATTTGCTAAGTCACTTCTACTGTAAGCGAAGTGTTTTAGCATATTGATTTTTGTCCATCTGTGTCCAGGAGGGAGCGTCCCCTGTCCTTGGGCGTCTTCCCGTCGTCTGGAGGCACCTCCCTGATCATCCCAGACCCCAAGGCCAGAGCGGAGACTCCGGCAAAAGGAGGCTGGAGGCTCAATGACCCCGCCCAGGACCGTTCCAACACCAGCCTCAAGGTGTGTGCTGGGTTTCAGACAAACACCCAATGATTAACCCAAAGTTATTTTCTACTTGAGCTTTGTTTTTCAGTGCAACATAAAGGCAATAGCATATGTTTAGCTGATCTTTAGGAGCATATTTGTTATTGCTAGTATATGTTTTGAGGTTTAAGTCAGTGTCGTTGGCAACAAATCTTTTAGGTTTTGTATTTGAGGACAGTTCCTCCGGCTGGAACAGAAGCAGTTTTGTATTTGGCAGTGTTTAAAAATAGACCCTTTGAGGAAGCCGGGCTGTGCTCAGGCATGTTTTATCAGGGATCTGACAAGGCCATCTTTGTTTTAAAACCTCTTCCTCAGCATCCAACATGAAGGCAGGTGCAGCAAGCTAACTAAACCATTTGCAAATACTTTCATTCTGACCACAAAAAAAATCTGTATTAAAGAACATACTTTACTATATTTTCTTATAGAAAAAAATGGAAAGTAACTGACCATATTACTTTGAGATAAGGAGTAGCATTTTATCCACATATTTTCAGTGGGTTGTGTGCCCTTTCCTCTTTTTGTTTCGTTTTTTATTTATTGACTGAAAAAGTGGTCAGCAACGTTTTAAAGTTTTAAAATTCTACTCTTATTTGAGTCGCTTCTCGTCATAATAAGGTGAAAATGTGGGCTGGCGTTACACCTGTTGAGAACCTCTAGTTTACAATTTAGTTTCATGAATTAAAAAAATAAATATATATTATTTACGTATCAGTTAAGGCTGCACTATTGATTCTAATTTGATCGGTCCCTATTAAAATACCCTGTCTCAATAGGGTCTTATATAATGTATAAAACTTTGCTTATATTCTGCAAAATGCAGGTGAGTCCTGTATTAGATCTGTTCTTTTTTGTAGATATTTTTGTACATCTTTCACCTCTGCTGCCTCTGTAATAAACTGGGACAAAGACCCAGTGCATTGTGGGACGGTAGCCGCTTTATGGCTGCTGTCCAGAGCAGAGCTTTAGCTGCGTCCTGATTGGCCCTTATGTAATCGCTGCCAGGGGCCGATATTATGGAGGCATGGTCTTTTATGGACCAGAGGCTTTGATATGCAGACAGCCTTACACATCAGGGCTATTTATAGAAGCATCTGCTGAGGTTGCCTTGGGAATTAAATCAAATACTACAGCTAACAGTATCTGACCGCCAAGCTAATTATTCACCTAATCCAGTGCCGTTGTGGGTAACTTCCTGTGTGCTCATGACTGTTTCCTGTCTAATAGTTGAAATGCAAGTAAAAAGAAGAGAAAGTTCAGACAATTGATTGATCATGCAAATTTGTTCAAATTGTGTTGGTATTATAACATTTATTAGCATTGAATTAGCATTATCCTTTAGCTTCAAGCCTACAATTATAAACACACAAGTATTTACTTCATATGTTTTTTATCATATTGTAAGTGAGTAACCACCACCTGCCACATTTCTTTGGCGAGCCATAGTTAGCCCCCATAGGAATAAAACAAAGACAGGAAACTGTTATGAACACAGGAAGTTAGCTAAAGCTAGCATACTAATCCTGTTACAACCAATTTAATTGCAGTTTCAGTTTGTTAGAAATACGAAGACGTAACACAAACTTCACTCATCAAATTGTGTACAGTTAAAAGTGCTACATAAGCTTTATTTTTTTGTTTCTGTTGCCAGGTGTTCTCCTAAATGTAGCCTCCTTTTTCTGCAGATTTAAACATGTTTTGGTGGTTGCTTCTGTTTCCCACCATGATCAAGGCTGTAATACTTCTTTTAAGGGTCCTATATTTATGTTTTGAAGCAACCACTGCATTAGCCTTGTTTTACACGTTACAACTCACAAAAATGTAACCTAAACATAATATAGGACCTTTCAAAACCAAAACAACGTTTCTGAAACCGCTTTGCTCCATTCCACAAACATGCGCACCATGCTTGCCTTTCTGCCCCGTGCCCTTTCGGAGCTTCACTCTTCCTCTTCCCCTTCCACACAGCTGGACTTTACCGAGCTCCCCAAGGACAGGGAGGGTAAGGGCGCGCAGGAGCCCACCACATGGGGCACCTCCCTGGCCGACGACTGCAAGGTAGCTGGAGGAGCGGCAAAGGGGGTAGCGAGTCTGCTGATATTCCACTCATTGTTTCTGTGTCTGTGCGGGCTTTGGTACACTCACCCACTCTGCTGTTCCATCTGTCCAAACGCACCGCTGCTGTCTCATTCTTTGCTCTTGTAGACGTCACAGTCATTTGCAAAATCCGGGTCTGTGCTAAATGCAACCATGTTTAGAGTAAAGTTGTTTTAGCTGTTGGATTGATAAATAATTACAGTACAGCAGCAAGTTAGGAAGACACTGGCCGTTTATCCAATATAGATCTACATGAATCTGTAAGAGCAACAACATGGTTTCATCTGGCACTGTTTCATGTTTTGCTATGTATATTTTCATTAGCTTTTGGTAGAACCTCCATGCTACTAAATTCACGTTTGGCTTGTCATATTGTCATTTTATTCATATTCTCGTAGTTTTGTGGTCGTGCAAGTCTACACAGTGGTTTCGATGGTGTTGGTGTGTGTGCACTGCAAAAATTCATACAGTTACACAAGTTAAAAAATTATTTCAATTTTAAAATGATTCTCTTCATAGTATGAGTTTCAATTCTTCAGACTGCTTTCAATTCACTTACTTTTTCCACAATTGTCTTAGCAAAGTAGTACTAGTCACCGTTACTCAAACGTTTTAACTGCTGTACTTCTAAAGCTGCAGGTAGACTGCACATTTTTGGTGATCTGAGGATCAGCTTGTCATAGCTAAAAAACTCAGGGTTTAGGTGTCACAGTGAGACGGGGATAAAACTTAGAAATTGTACGGTCACAGATTAGCTGCGACTAATACTTTTATTTAATTTATTGGTTTATTTGGTCGGGACAGTGCATGTTAATGAACATACATGGGTCTCATGCATGTAAACAAGCCACTCCGGATTGTAGCCTTGAGCTAATTTGCATCCGTTGTCCCCCATGCGCAACACACTCTCATTCATCCTGGCCTATTGTACATGTTTTTAGTGGTAGGGGAAACCCGAGTGTCTGATGTTTGGGAGCACTAGTCGCAGAGTGAGCCATCCTCTCGCTCCAACTACAATCTCTAGTGCGTGTGTTGTCCACAAATGATAACACCAGCGCAGAGATAAAAGCAACAGTGCCCTGCGATGAATGATGACGAATCTTGTTCACTTTTCCATAGAGAAAAAGAAACAACACCACTAGCAAGTTGCACTAGCTTTAAATAAACACGCTGTCTGGAGCCTGAAACTCAGTGGTCGTAAGATGAAAGAATTTTGCAGTGTAGAGTTTTATCAAGTCATTTCAAATTTTGCAGTGTGCTTATTGTTAATTTGTGCAGCTGCTTGGTAACATATATTTTCATGTCTTTCTTACATTCATAGTTTTAGCATCTGTTTTTGCAGCGCTGCTTAAATTCTGTGTGGGTATGAGAGTTGTTGTAGCGTAGCTGGCATGTGATGTGTCAATATATACACTAGTGTTCACTGTTGTTTTGTAAATATAGTTTGTTGTTGGATTTTGCCTTATTTTTTTTCCCATGCAGAAACCTTGGGGCTAAAATAGTAACGTTAGTCTTAAGTAACGCGTGTATTTTGTCGTTGCAGGATGAGCTTTCAGACCTTGCCTCAGACAGAGCCGAAGGGGCCAACAAGAGTACAGAGGTGCAAGCTGCTCCGGGTTCTAGGTCCATATCAGTAGGTATGGACGTAGCACTCGCGTTTCAAATTGTATGCTGCAAAAGATAGAAAGATAGGAAGGCTACTGACTTTTGGGTTGCCACGAAATCCCAGTCAATTTTTCATTGGAATGCATTTTACTTGAAGGATTTTTGTTGGGTAGGTTTACCGGAAAATGAAGACAGCGCAGACATGCAGGACATTATCGAGTCCACTCCAGAGCTGGACATGGACCTCATCGGCTACAGGCCGTGCAGGTGAACAGTCACAATGTGTCCTACATTAGTTCTATGCATTTGCAAAAAAACATCAACTTAAAAACATAATGTAATATGAAATATGACTGACACTGATTTGTCTTTCAGTACTCCCACTAAAGGCATCGAGAACAAAGCGTTTGACCGAAACACGGACTCTCTGTTTGAGGAGCTGTCCTCTGCAGGAACAGGGCTCATCGGGGACGTGGACGAAGGGGCCGATCTTCTCGGTGAGCGTTCATTTACATGATAATGTTCCTTTTCTTGGGCCGTTTTCTCACTTGCACACCTTCCTCTTGCATAAATACTCCTGATAATGATGCAAACTGATTTTAAAAAATGTCTTCTTTTTGTATAATCTCTATATGATTAAACTGTAACCTGCCATTAGCTTCAATGCTGCGTCTCGTCTCTAGGCCCAATCTCAATTCTATCCCTTAGCCCTCCGCTTAGCCCTTCTCCTACGTTTTGCGCGTTCACGAGAGATGAAGGGGTGTCCCAATTCTATTTTGCGGCGAGGGGTAGGGTGAGGGAGAGGGCCACATACACACTACAGACGAAGGGGTAGGAGGAGTTTAACAAAACACGGAAATAAGCTGCGAAATAAATTCACAAACATCATCAATAAGCACTCTTACAACATTTATAAAGTTGCAGAACGCTACGTTTGTGACTTTATTCGCATTGTGCAACAATTAGAACAGTCCTTTGCTTTAAACGTGAGCGCTATGAGTGTGCTATATGAGCGGATCGGCTGATCTCTCGCAGCTCTGGCTAACGGGCTTCAGCCAAAGCGACCCGCGGTAGAAGCAGAACACACGGACAGGGGGGAGGAGAATGTAGCGCCGAAGAAGCAAAATAGATGAAAATCTGTAGGGTTTGGGCTGAGACTGAGTTACAAAACAGGATCAGTCTGTTACAAGTTACAGATGAATTGGTTCAGTAGAAACATGCTATAGAGAGCAGGTGGAGGCTTGCTTTTTTACATTTTCTTTCATATAAATGTGTTCAAATTGATAAAAAAAAGAATATATATATAACACACACATACACACAAATAAGATTACATTCCAAACTCGCATAACCTTTATCATCTGTGTTAGTTATAAAATGCAGTCAAATGGACGGCTGTCGCATTTCTTAGGGCGGTCTTTTCAACCCTCACCCATAGCCCTCGGTTTCAAGGTGTAGGGAAAGGGCTAGGGGAATGGGTAGGGGTAGAAAAGAGAATTGAGACTGGGCCATAGTCACCTGTTTTACTCAGTCTGAACCATCTCGTCACGCTAATGTCATCTTTCTCTCCTCTGCCTCATCCCCTGCATTTGTCCATTCTCCCAGTGGAGTACTCCGGTGTGTATAACTCTACATTATCTAAACACTCCTCCGCTCTGTCGCATCTGCCATTCATCATTCCAAATCATAACTTCAGTTTTAGCGCTAGCACTAGCTTTTTATGGCTATGCAAGTTATTGAACTTGATGCATGCATGTTTTTCAATACGATCTCTCAGGTTGGACTGAACGATTTTGGAAACACTATTTTATAGCAACTTGGGATTTGATTTGCGTTATAACAAAATAAAAGTCTAGAAGTTTTTAAAATGTTTTCCATCTCAATGCAGATTTTAAAGGCCCTATACCAGATTTTCTTTGTGTACAGACAATGAAAGAAGGAGTCGATACATTTTAAATTGTTAGTTGTGGCTCAAACTCATTCCTAACGTTCCTAGTGCATTTCTAACATCCAAGTCCTTCATGGGAATGAGTTTATAAGTTTCACAACTAAACTAGTTAATACAAATGCTTTAGAATTAGATGCACAGCACACAAAGGTATTTCTTCACTTGAGGGCAGAAGCAAGTGTTTTTCCATTTCTAGAAAAATAGGGCTTGTTGACACGAGCATTAACATCAGAGAGAAGACTGAAATACTAACTGCTAAACGCATACATGTGATTTTCATATAACATCCATTCAAAAACGTAATTTCAGTCCTATTACGAACAATCCTTCAGCCCTAATCTCAGGTTTGCCTAACTCTTCCTTTTACAGCTTGTCTGTTCTCTGCTGTTTTCCTTTATGAAGCTGTGATTATTTAACAGTGTCGCCCCAGAGCCGAGCAGCATCTGTCTTTTTGCTTGTGGAGTAGGGATCATTTGTGACTCTGCTCCTTCATTTTTGGCCATTTCATCTAAACAGTCTCCACCTCTCTCTCTCTCTCTCTCCTGCCTGACATGGATTGCATGGTTTGCTCAGACCTTAGTTTGATTGGTAAGACCTTTCCCAGTCTCCCCATCCTTTTCTATCACATGTGCTGTGTGTGTCCTCTGTAGTGGTCTGTGGTAGTGTTACTTTTAGTGTAGTGTTTTGTGTAAATAGATGCATCATGTCTAGCAAGATACAATCAGGCATAACATTATGACCGCCGGCCTAACATGTTGGCACGAATGTTATTATTTACAGGCCCTGTTCTTTATCTCCACTATATTATATTTTCAAACCCAAAATATTGAGCTTGTTTTGATACTGGTCTTTGCTGACTTTCCTACAACATTCTCAACATCGAGCCATGGACAAAAGCACATAGTAAGCTTCAACTCCAAACCTGCATAAACCGGGTGGGGCCCTAAAGGTTCCTTGTGTCCAATGTGTCAAACTACTTGATTTCATTACTTGAGTAAAAGTACAGATACAACTGGTCAAATATTACGCCAATAAAAGTAAAAGTTGCGCAGTCAAAATTTTACCAAAAGGCCCTATACCAGACTTTCTTTTAATTAAACAAACAATGAGACAGGAGCCCACTAAATAAAATGTTAGTTGTGGTCCAAACTCATTCCTAACATATTTGTAGCGTCCCAATTCTTCACAGGGACGAGCACATTTTCTCCTGTTTGGCATTGCTAAATCTAAAAACTTCTAAAAAAGCATCAAAATGGAGACAATAACGAGACATAAAAATGATGACAAACGCACCAAAAAGTGATGGAAAAGTGGCAAGAATGCAATGGGGGGAAAAAACATGTCAAAAGTGACGACGACATAATCAGTTTACATCAGTTTTGTATGTGGGGGTTAAGAGGTTAAAGGGATATTTCAGGATTTTTGACATGGGGCCTCATTTCCTAGTTATCCAGAGTGTTGTTAATTTCTGGAGATATTTTTTTCTTAAATTCATGCAGTTCTTATATTTGAAGAGTCTAGTGCTAGGCTAGCGCATTTCTACGGTAACAGCTAGCCTTCATTAAAACAGTCTGACCCACTCCACAGTGCACCTGAGGCAAATCCCTTATAATGCCAGACTAAAGATATAAATGTATGTGTCGATAGCATATTTTTTTATAATTTTTGAAATATAACTGACCTTGCATCACATGAATTACCGCATTTTGAGGGACTATTTTCTCGCAGATCACTCCGCCGCTGCGTAGCTTACAGCCACGAAGCTGATGCTGCTTAAATACAAGTTATTTTAAATGCAAAATGGTTAAAATTATTCTATCGACACAGACATTTATATCGTTAGTCTGGTGTTATAAGTGATTTGCCTCAGGGGCACTGTGGAGTGGGTCAGACTGTTTTGAATGCAGGCTAACTGATACCATAGACATGCACTAGCCTAAGACTAGCCTAGCGCCACAAAGCTCTTCAGATATAAGGACTACATTAATAAAAATAATAATTTTTAAATCTCCAGAAATCAACAACATTCTGGACTAGAAATGAGGCCCTATGTCAAAAATCCTGAAATGTCCTGAAGGTATTAATTAGAAAGTACTAGTATATTATATAATTGGTATTAAAATAACTTTGCAGCTTTAAAATCACAAAAATTGTGCCCACATCCACTACCCGTACAGCAAACTGACAGGGACAAACCTTCGTTGTCATGAGTCAATGGCATAGGCAGAAGATCTGCACAGTGCCACCTATTGTTCTGGAGTGTGCATTGTGAGGATTCTAAAATGAACAAAACACGTGGACAAATGTACTTTTAACTTTGAACCCTTAACTGAAATGAAATGGAGTAGAACGTATTGAATTTCTCTTTCAAATGTAGTGGCCTAAGTTCTCAACCAAAACACCAGTAAATTTAAGTACAGAATTTACTTACTGTTACTGACCACCATAAAGCCTCCTAGGATCATTCACTCTTATTGACTCCTATCGGTGGTCATATTGTTATACCTGATTGCTATATTACTTATAGTTAAATGCATCCCACATATTGCTACAGCTTTTTTTTTTATTAACTCTTTTTTTTTCCTACCCAAAGGCATGGGTCGTGAAGTTGAAAATCTTATTCAGGAAAATTCCCAGTTACTTGAAACAAAGTAAGACTAAACACTTCCTTTCCAACTCCTGTATTCCACTGTTCCTACATGGCAAAACTGCATCTCTTTTCTTTGCAGGAACGCTCTGAACGTAGTGAACAAAGACCTCATCCTGAAGGTAGACGAGCTGACCTGTGAGAAGGAGGTGTTGCAGGGAGAGCTGGATGCGTTGGTCCAGGCCAAAGCCAAGCTGGAGGAGAAGAGCAAAGATCTAGAGGAGGAACTGAAAAAGTATAAACATAATAAATCTGATAGCATGTGGCTCACTTTTCCTCACAAATTGATGACTGCCGTTCTGCTGGATTTCAGAGTGAGGCAAGAAGTGGAGGAGATCAGACAGAAAACCCATGACGAGGAAGACGTAAGTTACGTTTTCACTACTCAGCACTTTCATGTGACACGCTGGAGGGTCGCCATCGCACGATCTGAAGCAGTGTTGACTCAAGACGAGATTTGTGTTGCAGAGTCTCGGTATAAAAATGTTCCTGCAATGTGGCTTTGTGTCCTGTGTATCAGTTTCAACCGATGTGCCTGAAAGCTGTGAATGATGCTACAACTCTAATCCACGGATTTTGGTTTTCTGTTGACAGAGTGATATTCCCGTGGCTCAGAAGAAGCGCTTCACCCGAGTGGAGATGGCCCGCGTCCTGATGGAGAGGAACCAGTACAAGGAGAGGCTGATGGAGCTGCAGGAGGCCGTGAGGTGGACGGAGATGATCAGGTATGAAGTATCCGGTGATCGTTTCCAACACGGCCCGCCCATGGACGTACAAAAGTTACTCTGGCTTTGAGATATTTTTCGTCTATAGGTGTCAGAAGTGAACCCTGCTCTCTGTTCGGGATTGTCCTCTGGTCGCCCTAAGATGAGCTGCAGTACAATAAGTTGATTTTTAACTAATTCTGACTTGTGTTTTAGGGCCTCGAGGGAAAACCCAACCTTGACGGAGAAAAAGAAATCCAGCATCTGGCAGTTGTGAGTTCTCCCTATCATTACTGTTTATTTATTCCTCTGTATATCTATCTATTGTTTGTTTAATCTTTTTCTCTGTAATTTAAATGACTCTAAACAAGGGTCACTTGGTGCGTACTATTACCACAAAGTAACTCACTCATCTTTCTGCTTTGTGCTATTGAAACGTCAGCAGTAGGTAAATAAAGATTCTAAAAATGGTCCTACCCCGTCACAGTCGCTCCTCCACCTTCAAAAATCCTCCTTAACCTTCATTCACTGTGCAGTAGACTAGTATTATTCTGAATTTGTTCAAATATGGTTCCTTCTTTGCCCTGGGCTTTCCTATCTCCTGCCTGCACTCTGCTTTTGATGTTGAACTACCTACAGATTGGCAGCGGAAATGTAACGTGACGTGACCCTAGGGTTGGATATGTTTTCTCCGCGAACGGTACATTTTCATGCACATAGCTTATAGAAGTTTTAAAACAATAATTCAGTTCACTGGGCACATTCAAAACTTGTCCAAGAGCGTTGACGTTTGATACAAGATTAGCTACTACAAAAATCCCACACATTTCTTTGTTCACGCTTAATTTTAGAAGTTTGCTTTGGATATTTAATTGTCTAAATAATTGACAATGAAATATCCCATAAAATAAACAGGGCTCGAGACTAACTTTTTTTTTAGTAGCGCTGGTGCCACCAACTTTTTCATATGGTCGCACAGACAATATTTTGGTCGTACAGACTTGAGACACAATATCAAAATTCATTATTTTAATGAATTAAAACAAGAACGGTGTTCGAAAGCACTAACAAGTGATCTTAATAATGATTTAAACAATGTTAAAACATGTTAAATTGACTTTTTCATATGGATAACAGTGTAATTCATATAATTATGCGACAGTGGCGCAGTTGGTAGAGCGGGTCGTCTCATGATCGGAAGGTCTGGGGTTCCCGCCTCCTGAAGGTGCACACTGTTGTTGTCCTTGGCCAAGACACTTCACCTACCTTGCCTCCAGCGTACATTGGTGTATGAATAAGAGAGTGAATGTGTGAGTGAATCTTTGCTGTAAAGCTCTTGGAGTGCCTAATGTAGGTGGAAAAGCGCTATTTAAGTTGAGACCATTTACCATATTATTATTATTTTTAGCATGGTTCCACTTTTGTCTTTTCAGTCATTTTTGTTAATAATCTTTCTTTCCAAATCTGCAATATCACTGTCACTTGCAGGAAAGTTATATTTTACAGACAAGTAATATCTTATTAATCACAAAACAAACTGAGGTAGGAACATACCTGGCTAAACTCTTTTCTGCTCCTGCTCCGGTCTCCTCTCGAGTCGATCTTGCTAGTCTCGTGTGCGGCCTCTCTCTGACCTGCACTCGCTGCTTGGCTGCTACGGTACCGTCGCAAAAGGTGAACATAAAAGGGGAAAATAGATACTTCTGTGGGGAATTAACTGTCGGAAAGTGCGTATTGGCAGAAAATAATAGAAGATTAATTTATGTTGGGGCACGTGGCTTCTGTTGCTGTCTGTATTTTTCACTTGCCCGCAGACAAACAGGGAGAGCAGACAGACTGGGTAATACATTATGTCTGAGTGTCTTCACTAAGATAGAATTACAAGGATGTGTGTGTGTGCACGTGTGTGTCCTCAGTCAATAAAAGCTCAGGTGTATAATTGTGTTAGAATAGACTGTTTCTGCAGGTAGCACATTACTCCACATATACAATAATATAGTCTAAACAAACAATATATTTTATACCCGTCACATTGGATGACAAACCTCTCATTGTGCATAATCCTTCTGGGGTATGCCAGTGTGATCACTTGTGTCATCACAGTGTGATCACAAAAGTGAGGGGGGCTTTTGTCTTGAGCACCTGCGCCTCAAGTTGTCTGTGCACACCACTGCCTAAGCTGTTAGCCATTAGCAACCAACGCTTGGAATGGATGGAGGGATTTTAGTTCTAAATGTGTGTGGTGGTACAACTAAGTAATTAAAGGAATAAACAGCCACACAGCAACACACCACAACAACAAAAATATAATCCAAACAAACTGAATTTTGAGTTGGCTTGAGTTGAGTTTTGAAGTTTGAAGGTTTGAAGTTGGCCACATTCAGGAACATTTACAGCTAAAGGTTTGATGATGCAGTTTTCTGTCTGATATTGCCATTAGTCTCATGCTCCCTGAGCCATTCTTTCACAATGTGAGCCCAATGGATTCTGGCATTGTCAGAATATTCCCGGGCTGTCAGGGGAAGAAGAACTCCATAGATCCCCAGATCAGAACAGTTAATTACATCTCGTTGGACACTTTTTTTTTTGGCCAGGCAATGTATAATCAGATGCTTTGAAAAAAACATGTTTGTAAAGGTCTAAACTACAGTTAGCAGGTTCAGACCTTTAGAGACAGTTTCCCTTCCTGTATCTCATCTTTCAATAAAATCCTAAGCTGACAAGACATTTGTGGCACCAACTTAGAATTGGTATAGTTTCTGCAGAATCTAATTCAACTGCCTGTGAGGTGAAGCTTTTCATAGAAATAGATTTACACAGGCAAAAAAGATAAGGAAATGAACAGAACAAGGTGAGAAATACATAGTTTGTAGGTAAACAAATAAGTAAATCTGAGATTATGCTAATTATTTTATTTGATAAGATTTTAGAGATGAAAGGATGGTCACATTCCTATAGTGCTTTGGCATAGACAGGAAATGGCAGTGTGCGAGTGAATGCTCACCACTGTAGGCTCGGGCCGCCTACTTTATAGTCTCTGTTCCTTCTCATCATCCTGCCAGTGGCCCGATACTCGCTGAAATGATCGTCCTCTGAATAATAATCGTCCTGTCTCCATTTCCTCTCAGCTTTGGGATTCTGTGCTGGTTTATTATTTTGTTTTTCAGCTGTCATGTTTGTCTCTCTTGCTACATTCTCCTTTGACTTTGCAGATGTTTCCTGACTTTGTGTGACCACCTCCTCTATTAGGGGGATCGCCGTGTCGTCACGTCCGAGGCACTGTTGGGCAACGCAAATGTATTAAATAGATAATAATAGTTCTATGGTGGGTCAAAACATTGTTCACAAACAGAGCATTGCTTCTGTGAAAAGATCGGCGCTGTAAAAGATCTGTGATTTAAATAAAGAGCTCTTCAAGCTCGGAAAAATCAGCTGTTTGCCCACCAGTCACCAAAACATCCGGTGAAAATCGCGGAAATAAACAATAACAGCGATCCTCCTAATTGGACTGTCTTCCGGATGTCTCAGATTCTTGGACCTTGGACCTATGGGCAGGTCAATTTTAGACTCCTTAAACTCAATATTGAGCACTTGAGCATCTTTCTGCTTATTCCGTCCCTTCTTAGTCTTTTTCCCATTTGTTTTTGTGCTTTGGAGGGTAGCTGGTCGGTTCTCCTCTCCTTGAGGTATGGTACCACATCACTCAGAGCAGTTTCTAGTGGAGTCTGCTGTGGAACAACGGGGACATTGATGGGTCCACTGTCAGGACCTATATCTTATATAAGGTTTATGATTGGTGGAGTTGTTTGAAGCACGTAATTCATTGCCAGCAGCCTTGATGGCCTTTTCTTTGAGCTCTGTTAGGTTTCTGGACCTCATTCACAGACACTTCCTCCTTCACTGGTTTGTCTTCTGTAAAATCTTTCTGGTTTCTTTGGACTTCTTTAGTTGTGGCCTTTGTATCGTCACCATAGTGTGCTCAAAATTCTGAACTTTTATTTCCTTTCATCTTCTCTTTAGTCTTGCAGTTGTCAGTGGTATCTGAAGACTGGAGGTTAGGGAAAGTTGACTGGGATTGTTTAACTATGTTGTTTAGGGTGGAGCCTCAGTTTCCAGCTCAGCTTCTGTTTCTTTGGGAAGTGGTGAACTGGCTTCTGTTGCCTTCCCTAAAGAAACCTCCTTTGAGTCCTGAACCTCAGTCACTGGAGGAATCTGTGTGGCCAGGTCCTCCATGTTGAACACACCATGGGAGGAGGGGGATTGTGTTGTGTTGTTGTCACAGCCGGGGGTGTGGCGATCGGGAGGGCTTTAGTGAATTTCATCAGCCGTCTTCTCTGCACCAAATAGACACAGCTACAGCTTCCACGCTTCCAGCGATGATCGCTGATAGAGACACGGGTGTGCACGAAGGGGAGGGGCTGTGTGTGTGGGCTATGGGAGAGGGAGAGAGACGCATGAGTGAGACGGAGGAATAGCATTTTAAACCCCCCCTCCCCGCAGTCAAATTCACCGCGTTTAAAAATAAATAAATATATATATTTTTTTTTTTTTTTACGAAACGCAATATGTGGCGGGCGGTGTTGATTCTGTGGCGGTGCGCCACAGAATAGTCTATGTGTGGGAAACACTGATGGTTCTCGGTGACAGTGTGAACAGTTTCCTAACGTGCGTGCGCACGTGTGTGACTGCCTCAGAGAAGCGCTCCAGAGACGCTGATGGTAGCACTCCTTGTATTATTATAATAATAATAATAATAATAATACATTGGTCTTGTATAGCACTTTTCCAGATGCTCCAAGTCGCTTTACAATTTTGTGCATTATTCATTCACACCATACTAAGTTACTATTGTAGCCATAGCTGCCCTGGGGTAGACTGACAGAAGCGAGGCAACCAGGTTGCGCCATAGGCCCCTCCGACCACCACCAACCACTCACTCACTCACTGCAAGTACCGCCCAGACCCTTCCCTGCTTAGCTTCCGAGGTCTGACAGGATCGGGCAGAGCAAAGGCGGTATGGCATGTCGATTTTTTTTTTTTTTTTTTTACTCGCACATTCTCTAAAATAGTCGCGTATGCGACCAGTCTGGAGCCCTGATAAATAAATAAATCTTTGCTATATGGTAACTGCCACTATTCACGTTGCAATTTCAAGCTACTCTACGCCAGGAGAACGAGAGGTATTATCAGGAAAGCATCTTGAGGTCTGCAAAGAGAATACTAATAGGACAAGTATTTTATTATTAATATAAGAAAGAAAAGAAAAGAAAAACGGCTTACAAAGAAGTAAGTCCTTGAAAGACTATATGAATGTGTTTTGACTCCGAGCATGCCCTCAGTTCTAACTGTGCACTGTTTGATTGTCAGTCTTGGTTTGTTGGTGACCCCTGCCTCGCTCTCTCCCCGCACCCCTCCTCTCATCTCCGCCCCGTCCCCTCTCTCCTCCTCTTTTTTCGGCTATTGTGTAACTCCGCCTGCGCAGCTTCAGCAGACTGTTTAGCTCCTCGTCCATTAGCCCCGGACTCAAGAAGATCGACTCCCAGTCCAACGTGAAGTACAACCCCCCGGGCGGCCTGGTGAAGAGGAGCAGCACCTTCTCGCAGTTCCCCACCGAGAAGTCCAAGACCTTCGACTTCCTCAACGAAGAGTGAGTGCATGCGGAAAATGGTTGTTGTAAGTTTAGCCTGTTCCTTTTACCGTTCGCTGCTGACGAAGCCTCTTGAGGTGAAACAACCCAATGCACACGACGGCTTGTAAACTCCAATTATTGTGCATTGGAGAGATGACATTTTAACTACCAAACAAATTGGTTTATGCCATCGAACGCCACACACGTGTAACCCATGGTAACACAGGACAGTCTGCATGGACATACGCGCTCAAAATAACCTAAAAAACTGACGTTTGCTAGAAGTTGCTAGAAGACTATTTATAGTATGTTGTGTTAGACCTGTAATCTAATTGCCACTGTTAATCATTAGTCAGCACTTTTGGCGTAGTACTTCTTAATAAAGTTAATTTTATCTTTCAGGATATGTTGCCCAAACTGACAGTAAAGACAAGAGTGGGAAAGTTGCGATAATTGAGCACATTTTTAGGAGTTTGACATTGGTTTACATTGGCGGTATATTAGGGACCAGCGTCAATACGGCGGCGGGTCATTGTTGTTGTTGTCACATGATTGGCAAAAACCAAACATGCATTAACCTGGCAATCTAAGCATTACTAGTTTCCCTTCAAAAAACACTGGCATTTAGCTCATGCATATCATTAAATCCCAGACGTTTATTTGTCACATGTCACTCAAATGCGGAAACATTTCAAATAACTGTCATCCTTCAAAAAAAACTTTGCATTTTTCTCACCTCTATTTAGTGCTTCACCGGTTGATACTTCCAAAGTCCTTTTACCAGACATTTGTGATTTTTATTTGTTTGTTTTTTCTTCGTACTTACTTAAAGCTGGGGTACCTGAGTTTTTGGTGTTGTAGAATTACATTTATTTTTGCTACATCAGAGTATGTTGTAAACGCAGCAAAACACAGACCGTGTTGTATTGTCTTCACCTAAAGTTTTATTGATCAATGGATGATAGAAGTCTAGTCTAAATTAGTGGAATTTACCTTAGAGGTGGCCGCCCCTGCTTCACTTTGTCATAACTCAATGCTGTATATGGGTGTGAAATGTACGTGTAATTACATTCTTTGAACAGTTTGAATACACAGGAGGGACTGTGAAAGCTAGAAACAAGTTTGGGCCAAAACAAAAAATGTACAGGAACAGGAACAATTAGGTACCCCAGCTTTAAGCCACCATATTTGTTTCATTATGAACAAACCATGCGTTTTTACAAAAGCATGTAGTCTTAGCTTGCTAGGCTATGTTTGTCGTAGGGCTGCACGATTAACCTTTATCTCATCGATATTGAGGTTTTAACTCCTGCGATAACCTAACCTCAGGAGGCTGAGGTTTTTTTTCCCGCCCCTGACATTTGATTGACAAACCTATTAGCCAATCAAAATGGTCGAATCTCTCGTTCCTGGCTTGGTGGCCAATCAGAAATGGCAATGGAAACAAGCTTGTACCTAACATCCAAAGCTTACAGAGTCTGCCCTCAAAGTGCTCATGCCCTTCCCAATACCTGTTAAGTTAGGTTTTCCTGTGTGAGACTGAAATTCTCCTCTTTAGAGCCAGACATTCAGAAACCCATGTGTGATAAGCAGCACCACTCGTCTCAACATTCACGTTGAGTTTTTGATGGAAATCTCGAAATGTAAAATCCACAGATTAGTTTTGTAATGTATAGTTTTTGTTTCATGTGTAAAATCCCAGTAGTTTCAGTAATTTTGGACATTAAGGGGAACATTTAATAATCACGAAGCATCGAACAATCTCATTACCTTAATCACTATGTATGTAGTTTATTTAACCCTTTGTTTCATAAAAGTAACACAATATTTTATTCATAATTTTAGATTTACGCACTTAAAAGTATTTAACAGAAAAATCGAAAATCGCATCGCAATCGCAATATTTGTCAGAAAAACCACAATTAGGTTTTTTCTCAAAATCGTGCAGCCCTAGTTTGTCGAGATTCAATGCAGACACAGGCAAAATATTTGATAATCCCCACTGCAGAAGATCTTTTGCTTGATATTACAGTCAACACGAAAAATAATAATAAAAAGTTTTTGGCTACATCTTTGCTAGAAATTATGGCATTGACCTAGAATACGTAACAGTATTCCAACATTAATACAAATGTGTGATTCCACTGTTTTTTCCCCTTCACCTTACAGGAAGGACCCATGCAGTTCCCCGTCGCGTAAGGAGCAGAAGCGAGCACAGTACAGACAAGTGAAGATCCACATGCAGAAGGAGGACGGACGTGTCACCGCTCACGGATGGAGTCTTCCGGGAAAATGCAAGGTGACATGTCTCCGGGATTTATTATTATTTTAATTTAAAACGGGGCAAAGCAGCCGCCATAACATATACTTACTTTAAGAATATTATTTACCCTTTTAAGGAGTAAAAAGTTGTTGAGAAGTTTTTAAATGAAAGGAAAACTAAACTTTACCAATTTACTGAGCGTGAAAAGAAAGAGTAACTGTTTTACTCAAGTGTATGGGTATGGAGACTTCAAAATGCCTTTCTTGACAAAATGTAATGGATTGTAACGGGGCGCGAGAATCATCTTACTTAAATAACTGTTTGTTGGTTTGCACTGCATCCGCTTCCGCCTCCAAAGGTTGGGTGGTGAATCTGATTGTGTCTGTGAAATTCTTGAAGGTAAACGGTGGACAGACGGAGAATAAGATGAACTTACCGGTCCCGGTTTATCTGAGACCCCTCGAGGTGAAGGACAATTGCATGAAGGTACGTAGTCTCACCAGTCCATCCATCTTACAAAAATATACTTAAAAATGTTACCATGATACAGTGCCTCTCGAAAGTACTAATACACCTTGAACTTTTGCATATTTTGTCATGTTTACAACCTTAAACATAAAGATTTTATTTTATTTTAACTGAAAGTTCACACACAAGTAACAGACAACTGTGAAGTGAAAGCAAAATGATACATGTTTCTGTTATTTTTCAAAAAATAGAAAAGCGGGGCGTGCATAAGTATTCATACAGCATTTTCTGAGTGCATTAAATTGCCTTTATAACATTCCTAATGACTGCAGAATGTTCACACCTTGCCCTAACCATTAAATAGAGGCCACTGTGTGTAATCTACTCTCAGTATAATTCCAGCTGTTCTGTGAGGGCCTCAGAGCTATGGTCAGAGTGTATTGGTCACTAAACAACATCATGAAGGCCAAGGAGCACACCAGAGAGGTCAGGGATAAAGCTGTGGAGAAGATTAAAGCAGCGTTAAGTTATACAAAGATTTCCCAAGATTTGAACATCTCACGGAGCACTGTTCAATCCATCATTCGGAAATGGAAAGAGTATAGCACCACTGCGAACTTACCAAGACACGGCCGTCCACCTAAACTAACAGACCGAACAAGGAGAGCACTGGTGATGTAAATGTAACCAAGTGCCCCAAGATAACTCTGGAGGAGCTGCGACGTACTGCCGCTGAGCTGGGGAATCTGTACATGGGACAACTATAAGTCGTACTCTACACAAATCTGGCCTTCATGGACAAGTGGCAAGAAGAAAGCCATTATTGAAAGGAGGCCATAAGAAATCCTGTTGAAGTTTGCTAGAAGTCATATGGAGGACACAGCTACCATGTGGAAGAAGGTGCTTTGGTCAGATGAGACAAAAATTGAACTTTTTGGCCCAAATGCAAAACATTATGTATGGCACAAACCTAACACTGCTCATCGTCCTGAGTGCACCATCCCCAGTGTCAAATATGGTGGGGGGAGCATCATCCTATGGGGCTGCTTTTCCTCAGCGAGGACTGGGAAGATTGTAAGAATAGTTGGGAAGATGGATGGAGCCAAATACAGGGACATTTTGGAGGAAAACCTGCTGGAGTCAGCAAGAGAATTGAGGCTGGGGCGGAGATTCACCTTCCAGCAGGACAATGACCCTAAACACAAAGCTAAATCTACAATGGAATGGTTTAAAAACAAACATATTCATGTGTTAGAATGGCCCAGTCAAAGTCCTGACCTAAATCCTATTGAAAATCTGTGGAAAGACCTGAAAACTGCTGTTCACAAACGCTCTCCTTCTAATTTGACAGAGCTTGAGTTGTTTTGTAAAGAGGAATGGGCTAAAATGTCAGTCTCTAGATGTGCAAATCTTGTAGTCATACCCCAGAAGACTTGCTGCTGTTATTGCAGCAAAAGGGGGTTCCACAAAGTATTAAGTCATGCTGTATGAATACTTGTGCACGCCCCACTTTTCTATTTTTTGAAAAATAACAGAATCATGTATCATTTTGCTTTCACAGTTGTCTGTTACTTGTGTGTGAACTTTCAGTAAAAAATTCAAAATCAATATTTATGTTTACGGTTGTAAACATAAACACGGTGAGGCTGTGTTTCAGTTTCATGCAGCTAAAATCTGGACCAGTCTTCATGAGATGTGAGACAGGCCTCAACTCTGACAATGTTCAAATCCAGGCTGAAAACAGCTCTTTTTACCCGTGCATATGAAAACTGAAAGTATTTTATCTGCACTCTTGCCTTTTACTGTAATTGATTAATTTTAGGTTGATGTTTTATTGATTGATTTGATCTGTTTTCTTGTAATTTTCTGCAACTGTGAAGCACTTTGAATTGCCTTGTGTATGAATTGTGCTCTACAAATAAACTTGCCTTGCCTTGCCTAAACATGACAAAATGTGCAAAAGGTTAAAGTGTATTAGTACTATCGAGAGGCACTGTATCTGTTATTTCAGCAGGAGATTCAGATCAAGTTGCGTTTTTCTGCTGTGTTTATCTATGGAACTATAAGATTGACTGACTGATGCATGTTAAAAATGTTTGCCTTTTGATGTTTGAATATGTTACTGTTGTCACCGTTATCAGCTGTGGTGTGCCGCGGGGGTCAACACGTCCGGTGGCAGGACGGAGCTCCACAAACTGAAGAGAGGCTCTTACTCCAGTTTAGACCAGCTGGAAAACGACACGAAGGTCTGCACAAAAGATACCTGCATGGTGTTATTTTATTTTATTTCACCTTTTATTTAACTGTGATAAAACTGGCCAAGAGGCAGGACAAATTACAAGCACAAGTCACATAAACTCTCACATTGAATCAAGATAATACACTCAAGTTAAACATCTACAGGCTAAAGACTGTGTCATAATCAGCATCATGTGACACGAGTTCTTTCAATTGGAGCTCATTCTGGAGGTCATTTCAAGAGTGCGGCCCTGAAAGCCTAAAGGCTTTTTCACATCTCAGTGCGCACCAGATGGAAGAGTAGATTTAAAAATTAAAAGGCACAAAAGATTCAATCTGCGAAACACCAAAGATGACCGGCCCACACAGGACACAGTGGTGAGTCAGCGACCTCATGTTTGTTATAAAACGCAGTGCTCCGTCATAAACAGTGTCCAGAGCAAAAGAGTAAGTGGAGGCTTTATATAAGTGACATCATCAACATCAAGAACACACATCAAAGTGGCAATGACAAGTTTCTTAATTTGAAAGTTAAGGCATGTTTTAGTTTCAATCTATGAATCAGTCAGTACTTTGTTTTCTTCATGTGTTTCTACTTCTGCTATTGGACAGCCACTGTCATACTTTAAGTGACGAGCAGATTTAACCTTTCACAATGAAGGGCGATCTGGAGAAAATGCAGAGTAAACTAGTCAGAATCCATGTGCAAGCCTTTGCAAGGAAATGGTAATGGTGTGTATTTGTAGGAGCATGAGAAGTCGGACCAGGAGAAGGATCTGGTGGTCCAGGATGAGATGTCCAGTCGTGTGTGGGTTTGCACCAGCACCCACTCCTCCACCAAGGTGATGGTGCTGGACGCCACGCAGCCCGCAGACATCCTGGACACCTTCTACGCTTGCAACACACACGTGCTCTGCATAGCCAGTGTCCCAGGTGAGCGCTCCATGGGCCTCCAAGTTTTAGAGGCGGCGGTCGGTCACACCAAACTGGTTTAATAGCTCTCTTTAAATCTAATGGTCCAAGTCGTAACCGCAAACAAATGTGAAATGTTCCGGCTGAGGAGACGATGAGTGTAAAAACGGGGGACCACAGGGGGCCGAGCGAGAGGCTGGCCAAAACAACAAGAAAGGATAAAGGGAGTACAACTTGAGCATAACAGAACAGCTGGGCAGCAGTAGAGACAAATGAAGCTGGAACTCAAGGGTGACACCTAATGGATACTTGAGGTAGAACAAGACATTCAGGGCGGTTCTGTGGGCACTTGGGAATCAGGGGGCAGAAGGCAGAACACGGTCAATACTTACAGTATATGGGACTTAGCATATAGAATAGCAGGCATTGGAGGGCATCTGGGCAAAACGCTTCCTACGGAGAAGGTGCTACGCTACCAAAAAGATAAAAGAACGTTTTTTTGGATAACGGCAGAACATTTGTTTGTGTCAATATTTCTTTGTATTCTTCCAATCCTGAGCTTCTTTTGTCGTCTTTTCATTGTCTTCGTCTTTGTCCAGTCCTTCTCCTTTGCTTGTTGATCACTCTCAGTCTAATCTGGATTTAAAACATGTGTCTGTCAATCTCTCAAATTCATTCACAAATCTTCTCTTCCAGGAGTGTTGGAGACAGATTTTCCCGCCAGTGAGGAGGTCCCCAGGATGCGGACAGCGGGCAGGCTGGGATGGGGTGTCGTTGGCGGGCAGCGTGGCCAGTGTGGGCTCCACGGGCAGCGATGGCGCTCTGGCTGCTGAGGGACCACTGCTGTGCCCCAAACTGCAGGATCCAGGCTGGGCGAGCAGCCCACGGAGCACAGCGGGCTCTCTGCATCAGGTTGGACAGAAATATGCATCTCTTTCCTCATACGTTGTCCTAAAGTGGCTACACTTACACTTACTTTGACATTTTCTCCCATAGTTGCATTCTCCAGAGAGACTAGCCCCACTGAAGACGCAGCAGAGGAGGCACGGAGGCCACGGAGGCTGACGCTGGTGTGGGCGAAGAGGAGGAGGAGGGAGAGAGTCAGGGAACAGAGCAGAACCAGCCGGGCATCTACACTGAGCACGTGTTCACAGAGCCACTGGGACTGGAGTCTGAGGGAGCGCCCCCTGCTGCTCGGCACGGGTGAGTGCAGTGGCGGCAGGATTATTAGATACATGTTCTGCATCCTTCAGAACTTTTGTCAGCTTTAGCACGAACAATAGCTTTGATTTAGCTTGAAGTGTGGCTGGTAATTGTGCCTACAGTCCCCTGCAATCAAGAAGAAGAATTAACTGTCTAAATGATATCCGTACATTAAAGCGTGATGCAACATTGGTTTGACAGGAACACGGGGGACGAGGTCACGTCTTTGCCAGAGCCATCCGAGGCGCCTGACGGAGAGCTGTTGAGAATGAGCAGCGCTCTGCCCACCATGTGGCTCGGAGCGCAGAACGGATGGTGAGCAAGATTTCAGTGAGAAATGTTTTTACACATGCAGTAGTTATTAGTTTTACCAAGTATTGACTCTATCATTTTGTTTCCTTCAGTTTGTACGTGCACTCGTCTGTAGCCCGATGGAGGAAGTGTCTTCATGCCATCAAACTAAAGGATTCTATTCTCGGCATTGTGTGAGTATTTGAGTACTTTAGTAAACTTTGAAATCTCAGTGGCTCTGTACTTGTTTTTTTTTACAAACATTGATACAGGGTGAGTAATTAAATATCTAGTTCAACTCGTCCCAAACTTTCACTGTTCACAGGGATGGAGATTATATAAGCACGTTTTACACTGTCACAGAAATGCTAACAAAAACTATCATTCATGACACTACTTGCAAAGAAAAATCTGTTATCAGGCCTTTAAATAGATTTTTTTTTTGACCGATCATCAACCACTGTTAGTAGTTTATATAATTTTTGAAGCGACTTCCATGACACTGATGTATTCATTTGTGTTGCAGCCATGTTAAGGAAGAGTACTTGTAGCTTTGGCGGACGGGACGTTAGTCATTTTCCACAGAAGCATAGGTATGAGCTGTACTATTTAATATGTTTTTAAATGACCAGCTTGTTCTGATAATCTCTTTTATCGCTTTAAACAGACGGTCAGTGGGATCTAACCAATTACCACCTGCTGGACCTGGGACGGCCACACCACTCCATCCGCTGCATCAGTGTGGTGCACGACAAGGTGTGGTGCGGCTACAGGAACAAGATCTATGTCATCCAGCCCAAAGCCATGAGGATAGAGGTAGCTCTGATGATACTACACTTTCATCAATGCTTTAAATGTACTGTGTATTTGTTTGTATTGTCTTGAAATCCTCCGCTCCTGTGTGCTCTTGAGCAGAAGTGTTTCGACGCCCACCCGCGTAAGGAGAGCCAGGTGCGGCAGCTCGCCTGGGTGGGCGATGGGATCTGGGTGTCCATCCGCCTGGACTCAACACTGCGGCTCTTCCACGCTCACACCTACCAGCACCTGCAGGACGTGGACATCGAGCCCTACGTCAGCAAGATGTTGGGTAAAAAACAAAAAAACACACTTGGCACTTGGGGTAAAGGCGGGCCTTGAGTTGTAATGTGTTGTTGTGAAGGCTGATAATGAAAATGTTAGTCATTTTAATATTTGTTTTCATGGCTAAAAATTCTGCTCTCAGGCTTATATTGTTCAGGTCAAATCATTCTGTATCATTGGACACAGAGCAAAACCTTGTTTGAATGTTCATAAACGGCTCAACTATAGTTACGTGGCCCACAAAGGGTCACGTTCCGTGATGCCAGGGGAGGACAAAGGGAGAAATGAAGCCCTACTTTAAAAATGCTGAATTATGGATGTGTTTTCTACCAATAAAGATACAGAGACATGGAGAGGAGCAAAGGGGTTCAAATTTGTACATGTAAAAGGAATTCTAACGAATTCTAACCATAATACTAACATTAGCTTCATGCTACATGCTAATGGCTAGCTTTGAGTGCCAATTTTCACTTCTGTTGGATAAAGTGCTGTCTCGAAACAACGATAAGCACCCGATTTTGACTTGACATTATTTGTGTGTGCTAAAATACTGATTTCTATAACGGACTTTCTTCCCTCTCGTCTGTATTATTGAAAGCAACTCACAGTTGCTCTACTTATTTTTTTTTCATATACTGTATTTTCTAAAGACTAACTTTTAAAATGTATTTTTTCTTTTTTTTGTCTTTGGCCCGTAGGTGTTGTGCACCAGCATTTATCCCTAAACTATTCAGTAATGATTTAAAGAGGTGTGAATACTTCCTCAATCCACTATCAAAACTTTATAGGCGATGCACTTAAGTGAAAATACAATATAGCATGACAAACTCCTAGTTTACATAAGAAAGACTGCACATTGAACTAGACTTAAAGCATGTACTGATTCTGCTTTAATACTAGTTCACTGTAGCAAAACTGGAACTCAACGCAACACTGCAAACTTGTAAAGATTTAAGAAGACTACAGCAATAAAATCTTCATTGCTTCATCTTCACTGTATTGTTACTGAAAGCGACATGTTTATTTTTGTTAATCACCCTCCTCCCTGCTTATGCCTCGACAGTTACTAGTTGTGTCTGATGCTTGTAACAGGCACGGGCCGCCTGGGCTTCTCCTTCGTCAGGATAACTGCCCTGGTGGTGTCGTGTAGTCGTCTCTGGGTGGGCACCGGAAACGGAGTCATCATCTCCATCCCTCTCTCTGAAGGTATCACTCAGACACTAAAAATGTGCCTTGCAGTGTTTGTGTTAGTATGTGAGTTCTGGCATGTTCTGGGATAAAAGTGTCCTTCATGTCAAATGTGTTATTGTAATACACCAGTCATAAATAATGTGCAAGTATATTTATTTATTGATCAAAAAACTCTTATCTCCGTGCGTCCAATTGACCATTATTTGCGCCTCATATCACTTCCTTCCAGATAACAAGACGAATGTGTCAGTGCCAAACCGTCCAGGGGGAGCGGTGCGTGTTTACAGCGACGTCGGCTCAGAGGGGCCGTGCCGAGCAGCTCTGTGCCGTACTGCTCCATGGCACACGCCCAGCTCTGTTTCCACGGACACAGAGACGCTGTCAAATTCTTTGTCACGGTGCCAGGTAAAGTAAAGCACCAATGCAAACGTGAGATGAGATGTGACCAATAGGCAAAGCTCTGTATTTTAAGATTGAGTCATTCACATGCTGTGTTGTGTGTGTGTGTGTGTGCGCTGACAGGTCAAGCAGTGCCCCCTCCAGGCAGTGCAGACTCAGGATCAGACGACCCCCCCTCTGAATCCTCCGACACGGCCTCCTCGGAACCCAAAACATATCTAGTTATGAGCGGGGGAGAGGGTTATATCGACTTCAGAATGGGTGAGTAGAAGACTATAGTAGACCACCTTGGGCCTCATTTAAAAACGCCTGCGTAGAGTTTTAATAAGATAAAAAACATCCACTTTTACATGTTCTAAAACCGTTACAGATAGTGTGATAATTGACATAAAACCATCTTAGGCTTTCAGTGAGGTATGGAAATCTGTTTAAAGTCATCAAAGAATTAGAACAATAGGCCCAATACCTGATTTTTTTTTAAATTACAAACTTTGAAAAAGGGAGCTCGTAAATTCAATAGTTTGTTGTGGTCCAAACTTTCCTAACACACAGCATCCCAATTCTTCACAGGGATGAGTTTATGAGCACATTTCACAGCTTTCAGGCTTTCACAGAAATGCAAAGAAATTGATACCAATGCTTTATAAGATGCACAGTATTATTTCCACTGATAAAAGACAAATGTTTTCAATATATTAAAGGTGTCCTCCTTTAATGTATTTTTTTCCAATTATTTTTAATGCATAAATTCATTAAAAATAAAAAACAGTTAACTGCAGTTTTTGCCTGAAATTGTACACAATCTTTTGCTCAAACGTCGTCTGTTGTATAGAATTAATTTTGAATATTGAAATTCTTCTATTTGAATGTTTTCAAATCTTAAAAAATGAAATGTGCACAGATTTTATTTTGTGTGCGTTTTCAACTAGTGGTTCGCAGGAACCTTTTCAGTGGGTCGCGAGCCTTTCCCAGAAAACATTTCTTTCAATGTTTATCTACTGAAAAAAACTTTACAGTTAAAACGATTATTGTTGGATTGTTTTTTATTATGATTTCAGCTTTTGAGATTTATTAAATGTTTAGGAAGATATGTTAAGGAAGATACAGTATTTTACATTACAAAAAGCGCTATAGAAGTTTGAATTATTATAATTATTATTATTTATATTATATAACAAATTCTATGCTGAATTGGGTCGGGGCTTGTCGGTTTACGGTGATGGTGGGTCCAAACGCCAAACCAGTTTAGAACCGCTGCTTCCGAGTTCCTCTGCATTGATGGTTTAACTGTGCTTTCTGTTAAAGCATGCGATAACACAAAAATATCTGACGTCACTTTTTCATGCTGTCCTCCCACATTTTTTTCTTTGAGTTTTATTGCGAGTTCTCCGTTTATTGCCATTTCATTTGCTTTACTCACTTTGATTGACAACAATGGAAATCTCCCCTCAAGTTAAATTTTTGATTGAAAAGTGAAGAAACAACTACAATTTAATGCCATCTCCTAAATTTCTTGTGCAATATTATTCAAATTTGACTTCCTGTTTGCTCCTCCAGGTGACGAGGGCAGTGAGCTGGACGGCCTCTCAGACCAGAGCCCCGGTCAGACGGTCCCTCCCAAAGCTGAGCGCAGTCACCTGATCGTGTGGCAGATCTCCACCACTGCACACCACTGACCACGTGTCATCGAGCAATACACCTCTCTCTCAGTCCACCCAACAACCAACCCGCCCGCGCATGTCCGTCTCCGATCTCCTCGTTTGATTCTTAATGCCTGTGTAGTCAAATACTTTGTAAGATATTTTTAGTTTTGTACAGTTTTATTTTATTTGGGAAAATACACTGCAAAAACAAATCTCTGTGAATAAAAAAAATATGAATTCAGAATATAGATTTTTGAGTAATTTGGACTAGTTTAGATTGTTTTACTTTTAGGATCTGGGTCAAATAACTTATTTTGTAAATTTACAAATTAACTGATTTAGTTCAAAATAGGAAGAAAAACAGTTGGGTAGCCATAATAAAATTTATTTATTTACAATTTTTATCGCACTGGGAATAATTAATTTTATATGTAAACTTGTTTGAAATATTTTTTTAAACAAGTGAAAGAACATAAACATTGTGACTGTTTCACTTTATTTTTCTCTTAATTGTAAATAATATAAAGTGCATTAAGTAAGAAAACATTTGCATACATAATACTAATACAATACTATATTTAGCTAAAATAAATGTTTTTAGTGTAAGTAAATGAATCCAACATGAACAAATATACTCATCAATATTCTAAATTCATGTCTTTTTTTTTTTTTTTTTTAAACCTTTGATACTTTTTGCAGTGTATATGTATTTTAAGGCGATATCGGTTGCTTGTTAAAAAGCAGGTGCTCTCATGAAAAATTTGTGAGCGAAATTTGACCTGTACAAAGTCCTCTCCCAGAATGGATTCCAAGAAGGAAATGGAGCTATATTTTCTATTACTAAGCTATTACTAACTAAAAATACATTTGTAATCATAAGGTAAATGTGTATTGTTTTCACTGACCAGGGTTCAAACGTCCACTACTTTCAATATCTCCACTACCGACCCGTATATGACTGAAACTGTACTGTGTTGTTTGAATATTAGCCGAGCATATTGCACGAACAAATGGTAAAATGTACCACTATGCACTGTAAAAACAAATATCTCAGTGAAGTCACTCAGAATATTGAGTAATGTGGACTAGTGTAGATTACTTGATTTGTCTAGACATTTACGATTTATTTAAAACTTTTCTCTCATTTCAATGCAAAATCATTATATATTTATTTTAAGAGCAGAATTTTGCTTGAATTTTGTTGTGAATTTAATTACTTTTACTCTAATTCAAGGAAGGTTTGTACTTTTTTCAGTACATTAACGTAATTAATACTTTTATTTGTATTGGAGTAATATTTCATTAGTGCTGTCTGTATTTTTTTTGACCTAACCTCAAAAGGAAAAAAAGATATATTCTTGATTTGACTTTTAGATATTTATTTTTACAGTGTAAGCTGCTTTTTTTTTCTTTTCTTTTTGTGTGTTGAAAACTTCTGTAGCAAACCGTTTGTTTTGTTATTTAGTTTTTTAAAGTCTCAGTTTAACGTGTAAGAAGTTTAGTGCGTTCAGTTTGTTTAAACTAACTGGCACTTTAACATAAGGATTGTCTAATCACAAAAGAAAATACTGTGGAGTTGTATGCTACCACTGTGTGCTAAATGTCACTTGTTATGTACATGTCAACCCTGTAACCAAAGCATAGGATGAGACGAAACTGTAAATCATTCATAATTGGGCATTTTGTGATTTCTTTATCTATTCCAATATGTGATAATATGATGAAACGTGTTGCAGGGCCGTTTCTAGCTTTGGGGTCCTTTGCATAATAGTGTTGGGGACCCCAAGTTTTAGTTACAGAGGCGCATATTTCTAATCTATATAACCTAGTAACTTGAAAATACTAAACGTAATGTCATGCTAATCTCACATAAGAATAGAAATATATAATTTTACATACTGAGTGAGAACAGTCTGAAATACTGTTTTAATCGTCTGTTGCATTGTGATTATGAATAACTACTTAATCCTGTCGTCACGGTGAAAGGTTTGCGGACATTAGCGGCTAGCTGATCACTAGCCTCCCCTCTCAAGCAAAGCACTGTGATGATCCAGTGTTTTCGGAAATGCTAGAATTTGGATTATTATTCATCCACAAAAACGGAAAACATTGCACTGTGCGTGATCTGCTTTTAGCTGGAAACGGCCCTGTGTTTAAGTTTACAGGAAAAAATAGGGAAGCATTTTGGTGATGGCCTTTATCTCTAATGCACAGAAAAGGTGATTAGCATTGTTTTTAGTTTGTACTGTATTATGTCTGGGCTCTTAAATTAACTAAGCATATCCTGTAACATGAACGAAAGTGGCAATATGTTTTTATTTTGTTAATATTTTAGAACACTGCTTTATTCTGTAGTTCTTTTCTTTGACTTTTGCCATTCCAGTATTTATTTCTGTGTGACCAGGCCTGGTCTGCTTCCGAATGTAACTTTGTACATGAGTGAAACATGTCAGGAGACTATTCAGAACAAAATAGTCCAGCGAGTTTACATAATTGTTAATAATGATCTACAAGTAAACAATAAAACTATTGCAAGTATCATGTTTTTGAATACCAAGTCCATCTACAGCACTGTACAAAAGGAAAATGACTTGAATTTAGGATCTTGATTTGTAGAGTTTGTGTTAAGGTTTGTTTACTCTTTATACCTAGATTTAACAGGTTTAAAAATAAATATTTCTTAATTACTTTATTTCTTAGGACTATTATGAACTTTCAAATATGACATCAATATTACAACCACGTATTAATTATAATACATACTGAGGAAAAGGTCATTCATGAAAGCTGAAAATGTCCTGTTTCACCACTTCTTGTTCACTGCAAACCATATTTCTAATAACCAATTCATTATTTTAGTGCATTGAAATCATGGCGAAATAACACATATTCTACAAATTAAATGTGATAATCAAACACAACAACCAATTAGTAACGTAAACTTGTTCAAATTACTCAAAACAAGAGAGTAAACTCAAGTCATTGTAGACCTTGCTTTCTTACAGTGAAAGCTATGCATGTTTTTATACAAAGTCCTGCTGTGTCGCCAATTGTTGATTGTTTTGGGTGCGCGACTGCGCGTGTGTGTTTGTATTATACATTATGGGCTGAGTAAGTGTTGCTCTATGTGATCTACTTCATACCTGACCCTAACCCTGAACACTGCAGTGGTCCTCTGGTCAATGTTTGCTACAGACGTCATAGCCTTATTTTTAACAAGCGATTAAACTCACTTTCATTGAGAGACTTGTTTCAATTTTTGTGCAAGTTTATGTTGATTTTTTTTACACAGTCTTAACTTTACCTATCTTTTTCTTTTTAAATGCACACTCTAGGTTATATGGAGGCTGTACTATGTTCATGAGAGCAGTTCAATGAGTCTCCAGATATAGGGTCAGATACTTAAGCATTAAAACCTGTCAATGCACTTTATGAAAATATGACTTATTTAGAAGGATAACATCAGTTGCAAGTTCATCAGTTGCAAAATTATCTTTTTTTATTTCAGTGAAGCAGCAATTTTAATGAAGAAATGTTGGGCAGAAAGGTTATTTGAATTTTTAAGCTGCTGACAGGAATTGACATAAAGATAAAGCAGTTTGACTCATTCATTCATTGCCATTAACTTAACATGAACAGTACCAAATGCGCTCCAAATGATCTATGCTGGGGTTTTTTGTTAAAGTATTAAAGCCCTATGTGTTTGATATCTCTATGGAGACAACATGGTGATGTCCTGCTCCCAGTAAAGTCCTGTTTGAGGAAAGGCGAGCCAGCTCACAATAGATACTCATGCTTTTTGAGGATTTTTCACAAACATAATGGAACCATAGTGAATATTTCATTATATTGTTTTAGAGAAACTTATGGCTTTAGTCACTTTAGTATGTGACTAAAATAGTCGGTGTGACTGTGGAGAAACAAATGATGAAGTGAAACATTAAAACTGCCTATTTGGAAGATTAGACTATTTCCTTCTTCCCCGGTGAAAGTTTATATATGAAGTGAGAACACTGTCCTTCAATGTTTTCTCTCAAATAATGCTTCTTCCTTTCCTCTTATGTCCAGCAGGAGGCTCCACTGCTCCATGAATCCCCTCGCTACAGCTCCACACTACCATCACCTCCACATGAGTGACATCATCACAGACCTCCCTCGTCTGCCCTGCGAGGATGTGCGCGTGGGCTGACGACAACACAACACAAAGAGCGGCTGACGTCACACGGGGGGATTCTGCTGCCATTGGTCCAACATGCAATAAAGGCAAGAGGGGGGCGGGGCGGAAGCAAGCACTGCATCACCGACATCAGGCGCACATGCAATATACATGAGCTTCCGGCGGCGCGGTGCAGACCATATAAGGATGTGATAGGTAAACACTTATGCACTTTAGTGTCTGCGTACATTGGTGTATGAATGGGTGAGTGGATCCTTGCTGTAAAGCGCTTTGAGTGTCTAATGTAGGTGGAAAAGCGCTATGTAAGTTGAGACCATGTACCATGCGAAGAGGCAACGTATACAGGGACTGATGTGTCGGTTTGGACTTTATTTAGTCTTACACTGTCAGCAACTGGTTATTATGCAACTGTAACCTCTTGCCCCATGGAGTCTCCCTTCTTTATTGCACCTGATCCGCGGTTCTCAAACATATCTGACGTTCCAAGTAGCACCAGGCCAAGATTAAGATCAAATCATTGCGAAAACGGGTAAAATAGTTTTGGGAAATGATGACATTGCTCAACTATTGAGCACCAGTTGTTCGAAAATGCAAAAATGACACATTCAGAGGCAGTTTTGACTGACAATGTTTGCAGTCTTTGGCTGCAAAATTACCTCTTGTATCCCATTTGGTTTTGAATATCGATAATGTTGCCTGCAGAAATGGAAAAAGAACTGAAATACGCACAATTTTTTATTTTATTTTTTGCAATTGTGACAATAACCTCTTAACCCCCACCTACACAAGCAGATTTTCTCCAGTTATTATCCAGGCATTAACCAAATCTAAAAGCTTCTTGGAAAATAAAGCGTCAAAAAAGCGACAACAAAGAAGACCACAAAAGAGTTACTAAAACGCAAACAAAAAAGTAACATAAACGCTGCAAAAAAACGTGATAACAACGCAGCAACAGCACATGGAAAGACACAAGGAAAAATCTTAGATGAGTTTTGCAGGTCTTAGCTTTCAAACGGGGCGTCACACTGGCCTGTAGCCTGTGAGAAGTTTTTAGACTTGGGTGAAGCCGAACTGGAGAAAATGCGCTCCATCAAAGGAACAGGCCACTGAGCTTAGATGAGTTGATACGTCTTTTTGCGTGACTGAGGGCACACAGTTCTTCCATACTGTGATATGTTCTTCTATGAGTTTAGACAAGTTGATACGTACCTGTCTGGTCTTTGTGCGTGCCAGTGGGAGAGCGTGGTCGCTTCCAATTTCACCCCATTTGGAGCCATAGGAATATACTGGGAGAGGTCAAATGCTAACAACATCTTTGGTCTTTTTTGCGTGACTGAGGGCACGCATAAATACCAGACAGGTACGCATCAACTTGTCTAAGCTCAGGTAAGAACATATCTCAGTATGGAAAAACGTTGGCCTGTTCCTTTAAAGTGGGGGTTTAAGCGGATAAAAATACAGTATAATGTGCATTAACATAGACTGGCATAGACTGGCTGCCACTTGTGTAAACACTAAACCCATAAATGAATCAAAGTCCATTTCATTTATGGCCTTCTTTAATCAAAAATCTGTCTTGCTTGACAAAACGTTATGTAAGATTGTGCCCAGAACGTCAAAACAAATCATTCGTCATAACCTGACATAAGCACTCACTTGGCTTCTGTTGCCAAACCCGTGACATCATTTGCAAAAACCCTCCATAGAAACAGTGGCATTATCACAAAGGTAATAACCCGTCTTAGTCTTTAACCCCCACATCACATGATGACTATTTAGCCTTTGCACAATGTCCCCGCAGCCGACAGCTGGACCAGCAGGAATAGATAGTGACTGTGTCGAGCCTTATTATTTGTCTCTCTCTCTCTCTCTCTTTCTCTCTTTGTTGTCACGGTGACATAAGAACCCCCTCTCCTTCCTTCCTTCCATCCCTCTCTCTCGCTTTCTCTTCGTCTCTCTCCCGTGTCCTTGTCCATACAGTCGTGCGTCACAACACCGGCACACCGTGAACCGAACGTCGCCAGCTGCAGGAGAAGTCTGCCCATGAGCACACACACATGGGGCGTTTTGAATGCCGCTATGTAAAGGCTACATGAAAGAGCTATCCCGGGGCTAAGTGCAGCGCGGACAGGTGCGCTTGCTAATGGCGCTGGGTTAAATTTGGCTGTTGACATGACGTGGCTGTTCTATGGTTTAAAAAAAAAAAAAAAACACTCTCCAGTCCAGGCTGTATCTGTGTCGCAACAAAGTAACTGGGCTTTTAACAAACTGTAGGATCTTTTATCTATCAGTAGGGCTGGGTACCGCAAAAACACTATTCCGGTACGATACTTGGTTTTCGATACCGATACTTTTTCCAATACCTATACTAAAATATTTAGGTTTTTTTTCTTTAAATTTTTCTTCCATTTCTTTTGTATCATTTGTTTGAGGTGAAACAACGAAGAAACTAAAGGGCAGAAAAAACAAAATTTTCCCCCTAAATTTCCCCCAATTTTTTCCCATTTTTTACATAAATTGTTTCCTCAAATCCCCCCCCACACACACCCTTTTTTCCCAATTTTTCCCCCCAATTTTGTCCTCCCAAATTTACCCCAATTTTTCCACTTCTTGGCCCAATTTTTTTTCCCACTTTTTCTCAATCTTCCCTTATTTTTTCCAAGGTTTTCTACGTGTTTTTTTTCTCTCAATTGCGCCCCAGTACCCAGTTTCCCCCCCCCCCCCCCAAATTTTCAATTTTTCCCCAAATTTTCCCCAATTTCCCCCCCTTTTTTCCCCAAATTTTTTTCAACTTTTTATTTCTTTTAAATTTTGATGACCAACAGCATCAAAACTTGAATATAAAGATTTAATATTTCTTTTTGGTACCTGCTTTCGATACTTTTATTTTTTCAATACCAGTAGTACCTAAACCTTTTTTTTTTTCGACACCAGGCTGGAATTGTTTAACGGCACCAAACCCTGATCGCCGGAGTCTCAAGTCATTTTTTTGGGCCGAATGTTCAAACTGCTGCATCATGAGGTAGCATTAGCTCTCTCCCCTGCCAAACACAAGCGTTGTTTACAAGCGTTGAAATGTCTTGTGTAAAAGTTATCTCTATAGGGCTTGAGCTCATCTCGATATGTAACAACAACATCTGATATAGTGAATGTTCCTCTGTGTGTCGACCATCTCGGTCTGCACATGAATTATTATTCATGTGCAGACAGTATTTCGTCTCAAGAGCCACTTCAAACTCCAGGCTCTTTATGACAAACATGTCAATGAGATTTTCACTCATTGTTTCAGTTTCTCCCGGGAGTTTGCTTTAGATTAGCTCTTTAACAGATTAGATATTTGTCTATCTCTGCTCAAAGATAAATGAATATGCTCACTTTCTTTTTTTTAACCCAACCTTGAAAGTTCAAATCTTTGCTCTTTTTACAAAAAAAATATATTCATGAGATTTTTGTATTCAGTTCAATTTCATCAAGACGTTGCGCTCAGTTGGAGCACAGAGAGAAGAGAGAAACAGAAGAACCACTGACTTTAAATCCTATCATTTTGTTGGGTTCACAAACCTGCCACATTAAAGGCACCGTGCTCATTTTACTCACGGTAGAATAATGAAAATCATTATGCCTCCCTAAAGTAGAAGGTTTTCAGACTGTGGGGGAAAAGATAGCACAAAAATGTGTAGAAAATTCTATCTCTCATTCTACTGGCATTTGACAAATAGTAATATTTTTTTAAATTCTAATTGACCTAAAAAAAAAAAGTTAATTCTGGTTTTATGTCAGACAGTGTACATATGGTTCCCACTGTATCATGCATAACTGTGGCTTAAAACAGTGTCATAGGCACCTGTGTAGTGACATTTTACATTTGAAAGTTCGAAATAGCTGTGACTCTCGGCTAACTGCACATGGCTTCGTGATGAACCCACTTTGAGCAAAGAACGGGTGCCCCGTTACTCAGGGCCGCCATAAAACTCGAGGCGCCCCTGCCCCTGCGAACAGGCTTGTAATGAAATCCAACGCTCAATTCCACACATAGAAAAATCATTCATCCTGAAATTCTCTGCTATACTGCCATGTCAAACCATTTCGCATCTGCTCTCGCATAAACAATATGGAATGACACGCTGTTTGCTTAGTTGTAATAAAGAGCGTTGGGCAATCGGAGAGTTTAATATGTAATTCAGCCATGCGGGCCTGTGTAGATATGATACGCAGCTCCATATTCTTCCGCCAGATCAATTTCACCAGGCGTGGTCATTAAAATGCAAATCTGGCCATTTGTGTGAACAACTAATTTCTCCTGCGTCCTTCAGTGTCTCTGCAGCAGGAAATGTGATTATTATTACATTTTTAAATACAAATGCAATATAGAGGACGGTTTACCTGAAAATACTTAATACTTCATCGGTGTATTTCAATGTAGTTTGGACTTGATGTGACCGTTTTTCTTTAATTCAACCAAAAAAATCAGCCTATTGAATAATATCTTGAAAGAGATTGATGAGAAATTCGTTTTTTTAGGAACGTGTTTATTCGAAGTGTAGTGATTAAACTAATCACAAAACTGACTTTCGTTGTGAATACGGTTGCCAAAACAACTTCAGCGCTTGTGTGAAATGTTCCGACGTTGTTCCAGTGGAAAAAAAAAAAACTGTGCTTCTGGATAGAGATAGAGATAATATTTTATATTAATATAAACAACTAAAATATCTTCAGTTATTCTTTAACAACATTTCATAAACTTAAATACAAACACAATGTCCAATTTTATTTTATTAGGCTACCTTAGGCCTTTCTATCATAGTTTCTTACCCAGCCGTGATTAGTTGCTGTTAGCATTAGCATGCTCCCGCTAGCTTTAGCATGCTGTTGCTAGCCGCAGCATTTTGCGCGGCGATCAAAAATACATTTGCGGAGGTTAAAACTAAGTCAGCGATTGAATATGGACATGCTGTATATCATTGTGAAACCAAGAACCGGGAGAATTCACTTAGATTTCGTCGGTGAAAGTTTTTTAAAGCGGTGAGAGGCAAAACTGGCATCGGTTTAGTATCAGATATTTGTAGCCGGATATCCTGGTCCTCAGGATATATTGTTTTTGTACTGTTCCAGGTCTGCCCAGAATACCACTTTTCTTTGTTACGGGAACAGTAATACGCTGGATCTTCTCTATTCTCCGAGAGTAGAAATGATAGTGATGGCCTGTGTAATGGGACTGAGCCTGGAGGTATTTAAACAGAGATAGGAGAGTGGTGAAGGAGAGGGGATTCAGTACAACAGCCTTGGGAGAACGTGACCTTGCTGTAGGTGCCACGAGCAGATAAGGGAGCAGGAGATGGATATTCCAAGGTTGTTCCTATTGAAGCACAGAGAGCAGCCACAGAGAGCAGCAGAATATAGGCCGTTGTTTATTACTGTAGCGGCAGAGGACATGGTTTGTAAAGGCAGTCGTAGTGTCTATATTGTATAGGTTGTGAGTACTACGATTACTTAATTTGTCATATGGAAATAGTTCTAAAACATGAGGGGACTTGCTACTTCTTTGCTGGACATCAAAACATCCAAGCTAGGTACTCCTGACCCAAGATATTCATTTCCAAAACAAAATGTGCTTCCGTAAATTTCACATGAAGGCACAGAGCAACCTGACAATTGAATAACTTAATGTTTTTGCCCCAGGACCCAAAAGCGGAGAGGTGCACTTTTCATTGTGTTATGAGAAAAGGGCCTTGTCTCATTTTATATATATATAAAACCTACCTGGAGCAGAGTTTTGATGATGTACCACTCCCAGCTAAGACAATGGGCCCGAGATCAATAGGTCAGAGTCAGCCGTATGTCACTCTCTAAGCATAAATCTACTACTGCCATAATACAATATGTACAGTGGAGTAGGATAGAGCAAGTGTACCATGTGATTAGATTGGATCCATTGCACACAACGATCGGAGGTCGAACAGCGACATGGGGACAAAGATTAAAACTAGAACGTCGTGCGACCAAAGATAGGCTATGACAGACATTGGGTCTGATATTATATATTATATAAATGTCTGCTATTTGCCATTTCTTTTATATGAGTTCAGATTGTGGCGATATTTTAACATTTAATATGTGTACATACTGTATTATCTATACCATGGTCAGTGACAATTCTAATGCTTACTGGTTTGCATTATTTTCATATAACTGCACAGTTAGTCCGGCAACAGTTAAATCACGTTCCATATCACTCCACTACAGCTGTTTCCATAGTAACGACAAACCATTGAGCCGGAACTAGCTTCAGGTAAAACGGCTTAAAAAGAGAAATAACCCCTTCCCAGGACTTACAAAAGCAAACAGGCCCAAATTAACAGTTTCAGTTTGGTATAAGCGGATTAAACAACTGGGAGCAGTGCATTATACAGTTTTAATGCACTTCACTGCGTGTTGTGGTGTTCTTCACTCCACATCAGGCATTAAAACTGTATAATGCACAGCTCCTAGTTGTTTAATCCTTACTTATTAACAGCTGCATGTTTTTAAATATATTTACAGTATATTTAATTTGATCCAATGGAATTCTAACTGAAGCAGAAACAAAGTTTCAAATGTAATCAGTAGGTGTGTATTTTTAAAATTACTCCGGCTGACACGCACAAAGACGTTTCGTTTACAGACGTTTCAGTTTAAAAGATGTCCAAGCACCTGCGACAGCTCCAGATCCTCACGGAGAGAGAGCTCCAGACCTGCAGGGAGCGGCTGATGACCCTACAGCAGGAAAACCAGTCGTGCACCTCCAGGCTCCAGCAGGCCATGGGGGGAACAATACCAGAGGTCTTTTCATTCATATGCAATAGCTGTGTCACTTATCTTATATCTTATATCTTGTTCTATTATTCTTGTATTACACACTTGGTTACCTTTGTTTGTTGAATGCACACTTTTTTTGGTCTTCACCTTACACAAGAGATGCTGTAACAAGTGAATTTATCCACTGTGAGATTAATAAAGTCTTATCTACTGACAGGAGAAGAAGAGCATCATTTCATTTCTCCTCTGGATAAGGGAGGACTTCCAGGCTCGGCTGCTTAAGGAGGAGACCTACATCTCTCAATCGCTGGACTACAGAGACCGCTGCCTGGCCATAATGTTGGATATTGATATCATGATGCAGAGCCTGTCCCTGCAGGGTGTCCCAGGAGGGCAGGAGGAGGAGATCAGCGAATGCTCTGCTTCTGTGTCCAGTGAAGCCCAAACAGGACCACCATGCAGTCCATGAGCCGACTGATCTGCACTACAAAAGTACCTCTGCATGGATTATACGGCCAATAAATATGTACGGAAGGAATCGTTCTCTCAGTAGGTCCATTTTTACAATACCAAGAAAAGAAAGATTTCCATTTGCCAATCTCATTCTAAAGTTTGGGAAAATCCATAGTTACCATGGAGATTCTCCATGTTTGTGGCTGCATACATTTTCCACAGACTTACATTAGCTGAAAACAGTGTAAAAGGTGAAGAAAAAAGCTGTGGAACAACTCTGTAAGCTGCACTATAGGTAAATACAGTACATCTAATGCACCGTGGTCTTAAGTGTTTTAATGTGAGCAATAACTCCAGTATTTTACCTTTTAAAATTTCCATTATTTTATTATTGGTGCAAATCCCATGATGCTTAGCAATATGACATCACAGTCCTGAACTCTATGACCGCCTGCCGAAGATGAGAAGGGATTATTTTAATAAAGTATAAAATTATCTTCTCAACCTCTGCAGGCGGTGTCATCCGTTCAAGCTCGGGTCCTTTACTGTCGGCCTGGGAGTTGTTGGTTTTTTTTACCAGACAGAAAGCATCCACCTTTTATAGTAGACGTATATATTTCTAGGGATCTAATTATACAAATCAATATAATAATCATCATAGGCAAGGCAAGGCAAGGCAAGTTTATTTGTAGAGCACAATTCATACACAAGGCAATTCAAAGTGCTTCACAGTTGCATATCATAATAGTAATCCCCATCATAATAGTATAAAAATCAATAAACTGTTGTTGATATTGATTCCTATGATGCTGTTTTCTCAATTTTGTTATTCATAGAAGACATGAATTTTGTCTGTCCATTTATCTTTTAAACCGGTGTCCACGCCTGCACATTATGTCACGACTTGTTGCCCGCCCACACCTCTAAGCCTTTTCACTCCCTGGTTGTGTAAACTTGTTTTGCTCTGCAAGTGAACCACGCTAACACAAAACTGGAACATTTTCACATCAGCTGATTGTAGTTAGCAGCACTAAGCCTCATAATTGTTAGTATGTGCATAAAGAAGCATGCTTACATTATTTACATCAACGCTCTAACTGCCACTCATTATTGTCTTTACATGTTCATTTTCTAAGAATTTTATGTGGATATTTTGCAATACAGTTTGAATGAATTGTGATGAAAAGCACAAACAAAGTTATTTTTTATGTGTAGACAGCACGCAGATAGCATTCCATCATGGCAACTGCATAGCAACAGAGCCAAAACAGGTTATTTCTTATTTTTTTATTTATTTTTTTATTAGTTTATTTATTTAAAAGGGACCATGTACAATTATAACATAAATGACACTTGGAATGGAATGTTGAGGGTTCTATAATTGAAAAAACACATGTGCAACCCCTCAATTTGCTATTTAGTTTTTTACATATTTGTTTATTATTGATTGTATCATTCATAGAAATGATAGAAGCGCTCATGGGCTATCTGAGCCTACCGCTACAAGTGCATACATTTGGCTTTGTGGAACTGTCTGTTATTGGCGTTATCAAACGTTATATTCTCTCCACAGACAACTGAATTTCATAGCGTATCATTTATATATTTTCACAATTATTAACATTAAAAACTAGATGTGGATCTGAGCCCACAAAAGCAGAAAACCTACAGTAACCTAATCTGATTTAGCATTTAGCTCAAAAGCTACTTTTACACTTATATTATTATATGAAGTAAAATCTCAAAAGGTCTCTACTTTCAGTGTGTTATTTATTTATTTATTTTTTACACAAATGTGGTCAGTACGGTCAACCGTTCGCTAATGCTACAGTAACAATCATAGGAAAACTACATTGAACTGGTTACAGAATTCTGAAGTGTCCTGGAGTAGCCGACTTGCTAACTGTATGTGTAATGAAACATAAAAACAATAATAAATAAAATAATAAATAATAAATAAATAAATAAACATTTCTCGCGTTGGCTAACTAAGTCATCAGATTTTAAAGATTCTATTATTTTGAAATTGCTAATTTTTTATTATATAAAATCTGCTCGGTCATGCTGTACATGACCAATCAGCGTACAGTACGGCTCAGGTGTATTAACAGTAAGGCTAATCCACCCTGGCCATGGGAAAGAGCTAGCACCGCGGCTAAGAATACACCAGATTTCTGCTTTGTGTGTTAGCCAGTGCCGCTAGCCTCTGCCAGCCAAGACACTGACCCAGAGAGAGTGGGAGGGGATTGGGGTTAGCTTGTCACTAGCACTAAGTCAATCTCATTCAAGGCATTAGCAAAGAAAGGAGAGTTACGTATTTAGCAAGGGTTGAAAGTGAAAAAAAGGGTTGAATTTTTCTTTATTTTACTTTTTGTACATTTTCTGAAAAGTTCCATTTTAAAACTAAGCTCCATAATTTGTGCTGTATGCAAAAGCTAATTTTATTTTAATTTTAATAAATAAATAGCCTAAAGCCATTCATATATGTACTTTCAAAGCTACTTTACTTTAAATCAGTGGGTCCTTACCTTTTTTTCCTAGAAGCCCCTCCTGCTCGTGTTACACGACAGCCCAGGCCCCCTCCTAAAAATAGTGGCAAAGCAGTATTTGACAAATTAGACTACATTTTTGCTAAAACATAATTAACACAATTATATTCAAGATTTGCTACATTTTTTACCCAGCTTTCTTTAGATTTACATTTTTTGTGATGTTTATAGTTTCACTTCCTTATTGGACACTGACTGTTGCTGTGCCAACCATGTTATGTCAATGGGACATGAGTCAAACTGCTATGGAATTTTATCTATGTCACTTCCTATTAGTAGATTAAAATTTCAAATAAGAATTACTTTTCTTCCCAACCTTTTTCATGAATTTGCCCGCTTTACTGACATAAAATTATAATTATTACTTGCAACAGATGTTACCCATCTAAACAAGTCATATTTTCAGAAGTATTATAACCTGCCATATGCACTTTAATATACAGATTTAGTTCAAAACACATTTTAAAGGGATATTTCAGAATTTTTGACATAGTTATCCAGAGTGTTGTTGATTTCTGGAGATATATATATTTTTTAATTCATGCAGTCCTTATATTTGAAGAATTTAGTGGTGCTAGGCTAGCGCATGTCTATGGTAACTAGTAGCCGGCATGAAAAACCTCTTCAAAATCATCGGGGAGTCCTCCAAATGTTGCCACATCTGATTTGTAGAAAGCTCCTTTGTGAATTCCACGTGTAGTAATGCCGGCTGCAGGTAAACAAACTACTGTAGATCCGGTAACCTAGCAGATCACTCCGCCGCTGCGTAGCTTACAACCAGGAAGCTGATGCTGCTCAAATATTAGTTCTTTTAAATGCAAAATGGTTATATTAAAAAATGATTCAGTCAACACAGACATTTATATGGTAGTCTGGTGTTATAAGTGAGTTGCCTCAGGTGCACTGTGCTTGGGTCAGACTGTTTTTAATGCAGGCTACTAGATACCATAAACATGCACTGGCCTAGCACTAGCCTAGCACCACTAAAGTCTTTAAATATAAAGACTGCATGAATAAAAAAATAAAATAAAAATATCTTCAGAAATCACAACACTGGATAACTAGGAAATGAGGCCCTATATGAAAATCCAGAAATATCCCTTTAAACGCATTCATAAAAGAGAAGACGGATATATGAACTGCTGAACTGATACAAGAAATCCCATTTGAGAGTGAGAATACGTTTGTGGAGGTCTAAACTACAAGGTCGGCAGCTTGAGGAATACCTTTTCCATGGCAACTTTTTGTGTTAGGCGTACTGCAGCGTGGTCTATTAATAATGCACAGACATTTACAATATGCTATAGTTGATAATGTGCGGATCGTGTGCTAAGGGAGCTTCATATTGTACTTCTCAGCTTTTTGTCAGAATTTGCCAGTAAGCACTTTTCCCAGGTATGTGTCTGCATGCTGTAACTGCATTATAGGCCTCCGCGTCGCACACCTCATGTAAGTTTGATAGGCATTGCGTTGGATTTGATTTAGGAGGACTTATACATGGGTTTTATGGAACTTTTAACCATGATTTTAATCAATTTAATTCTCTCTATGTCAACTCTCTCCATGTTAGTCTTTCTAATCATGTTAACGCCTAAATTACCTTCAGCCTTTTCATGTTGCCTATTGCCATGCTGCTAATTTGTCATTTCAACATGCTTCACTCCCCACTACTGCCAGCTGAAGGCGTCGCAACACAGAGGCTCTTGGAGAAAGCCTTGGAATAGAACACAAACTGTGCAAATATTCTTCTTGAGTATAAGGAGGCTAGACCAGGGGTGTCAGACTCATTTGGATTGTAGGCCAAAATTCCGCTTCCTTGGCGGGTCACGGACCGCATATAATGTGAACAGGAAAATACTATTGAGAATTTTTTTTTCCAATAAATGAATAATGAGCTGTGACTTTAAAGTAGTGCTGATTTTGTCAAAAGCCCGACAGGACTGTAATAAATAATACCAACGGCTTACACTTGAATTGCGCTTTACAAGCCTGTCTCACAAGTTTCTACTATGTAGCACTTTAAGAAACTTGGGACACAGGCTTGTAAAGTGCAATATAAGTGTAAACCGTTGTTATTGATTAAGGCTACTGTCAATTTGGGGCTTTGACCAAATCACAGCTCATTATTATTATTATTCATTTATTGTAAAAGTGTTCTCTATAGTATTTTCCTTTTTACATTATGTGATCCGCGACCCGCCGTGGGAGCTGAATTTCGGCCCTTGACCCAAAATGAGTTTGACACCCCTGGGTTAAAGAGTAACTTTTTTTTGACATACTCAGGAATTTATGTTCTATAGTCAGGGGCCGGATTTGGCCAGCGGGCCACGTGTTTGACACATGTGGGCTACACGGCTACTATGGTGCGTGAGCAAATCAGCACAGCCCTGAAAGACTTCCAGCATAGAAATCCTGACAAAGAGGATTTCATGACATCTAGTATCTATTTTCACTATATGGACTTTATTCCTTCTGAACATTTAAGTTGAGATTGGTCAAAATATATCAATGCAGTTCACAAGTTGAACTGCACATGCTTTTGAATTAGGAAAGCATGGTCAGTGGGGAAGAGAGGAAGGAGTGTGTAACTTAAAGGGGGGGTATTATGTAAAATCGACTTTTTCAAGCTTTATATCATGTTATTATGTCATTCCCTCATTAAACACATGCCTGGAGTGTTGCCTTGGCTCATTCACATATTTTTGAGTAATCAGTAAAAACTTAGACGGCAGCCATTTTAGGTGTACCTATGCCTCAGTCCTCCTAGGAACGCACCCACCTCCTGGAGACGCCTCTGAACCTTTCGTCACCAGCCAAGCCACCAACCACTGCTCCTCAGCTCAGCAGAGCCCCCTCCCCGCACAGTAGTGTTGTTTAGATGCCACAGCAGTGTGCTGAAGGGGGCGTGTCGGAAAGCTTCTTAAAGAGACAGAGGCCTATTTCAAGACGTTCAGTACAGCCATTTTGAGAGAGCAATTTTATTCAAGGCAGTTATTTTAATTTACTGCATATACAGACCAACAGAAGGTTACGTCATCATTGTAGTAATAATAATAATAATAATGCCTTACACTTGTATTGCGCTTTACAAGCCTGTATTACCAAGTTTCTCAAAGCGCTACACTGTCGTCATTATTCATTCACTCCATACTTGGTGGTGGTAAGCTACTGTTGTAGCCACAGCTGCCCTGGGGTAGACTGACGGAAGCGGAAGGTAGTATGCTATAGACTGGTGCTATGTGATTGAAAAAAGCATAATACCCCCTCTTTAAGAAAAAAATGAAGACATAAGACATTCTCTTAAAGGCATCAGAAAAAAACACATCCTTATCCTTGAAAGGTTATGGAACAAAATATGATCTTTCTGAAGCTCTGCAAAACTCAATTCTGCCTGTGTTGATGAACTGGAGCTGAATATCAATACCCGCAGTAAAAATCATTACTCACCGGAGCACAGTTTCTTAAGCATCCCGAGAATCTTAACGGCACATGACCTTGAGTGATCGCCCTTAGCTGTTGGATATGTGGGACAGCTCTCCCAGCCCGCGGTCACAATCCATACATTTTTCAATCCCAATTATTGACTCCAGCTGTCAATATTTCAGATAGCTCAAGAGTGTGTTAAAATTCATGAAAGCTTCGAGAGAGGATGTTGACATGAACCATATAAGTGGGCAAGTGCTGAATTTTCAGATTTGAGCGAGAGAGCATGGTGTGTTGGTATTTGGTGATGATTTCAAACACATCTTGTAATTTGCATTTTTATGGTTAGAAAAAGCTATGTTGGTACTCCTCGATCACCGCCACCTCTTCACCTCCTCGATCACCGCCACCTCTTCACTCCTCCATAGTCCGCTCCCCCCCCCCCCCCTCCCCATCCCCTCCACCCCTCCCTCCCTCAGTCCGCTCCTCACCTCCTCCATAATCCGCCTCCTCATCTCCTCCATAGTCGCCCTCACCTCCTCCATAATCGCCTCCTCTCTCCTCCATAGTCCGCTCCTCACCTCCTCCATAACCGCCTCTCACTCCTCCATAGTCCGCCCCTCACCTCCTCCATAATCCGCCTCTCATCTCCTCCATAGTCCGCCTCCTCACCTCTCCATATCCGCCTCCTCACCTCCTCCATATCCGCCTCCTCACTCCCCATATCGCCCCTCACCTCCTCCATAGTCCGCCTCCTCACCTCCTCCATAGTCCGCCTCCCACCTCCTCCATAGTCCGCCTCCTCACCTCCTCCATAGTCCCGCCTCTCACCTCCTCCATAGTTCGCCTCCTCACCTCCTCCATAGTCCGCCTCCTCACCTCCTCCATAGTCCGCCTCCTCACCTCCTCCATAGTCCGCCTCCCCCTCCTCCATAGTCCGCCTCCTCATCTCCTCCATAGTCCGCCTCCTCACCTCCTCCATATCCGCCTCCCTCCTCCATAGTCCGCCTCCTCATCTCCTCCATAGTCCCGCCTCCTCACCTCCTCCATATCGCCTCCCCTCTCCATAGTCCGCCTCCCTCTCTCCATAGTCCGCCTCCTCACCTCCTCCATAGTCCGCCTCCTCACCTCCTCCATATCCGCCTCCTCACCCTCCATAGTCCGCCTCCTCACCTCCTCCATATCCGCCTCCTCACCTCCTCCATAATCCGCCTCCTCACCTCCTCCATAATCCGCCTCCTCATCTCCTCCATAGTCCACCTCCTCACCTCCTCCATAGTCCGCCTCCTCATCTCCTCCATAGTTCGCCCTCACGCTCCTCCATAGTCCGCCTCCTCATCTCCTCATAGTCCCTCCTCACCTCCTCCATAATCCGCCTCCTCATCTCCTCCATAGTCCGCTCCTCACCTCCTCCATATCCGCTCCTCATCTCCTCCATAGTCCGCCTCCTCACCTCCTCCATAATCCGCCTCTCACCTCCTCCATAGTCCGCCTCCTCACCTCCTCCATAATCCGCCTCCTCACCTCCTCCATAGTCCGCCTCCTCACCTCCTCCATAATCCGTCCTCCTCCATAATCCCCTCCTCACCTCCTCCATAGTCGCCTCCTCATCTCCTCCATAGTCCGCCTCCTCACCTCCTCCATAATCCGCCTCCTCATCTCCTCCATAGTCGCTCCTCACCTCCTCCAAATCCGCCTCTGATTCCTCCATAGTCGCCTCCTCACTCTCATGTCCTCCTCTCTCCATAATCCGCCTCCTCATCTCCTCCATAGTCCACCTCCTCACCTCCTCCATAGTCCGCCTCCTCATCTCCTCCATAGTTCGCCTCCTCACCTCCTCCATAGTCCGCCTCCTCATCTCCTCCATAGTCCGACTCCTCACCTCCTCCATAGTCCCCTCCTCATCTCCTCCATAGTCCGCCTCCTCATCTCCTCCATAGTCCACCTCCTCCATAATCCGCCTCCTCACCTCCTCCATTAGTCCGCCTCCTCACCTCCTCCATAATCCGCCTCCTCACTCCTCCATAGTCGCGCCTCCTTCACGCCTCTCCATAGTCCGCCTCCTCACCTCCTCCATAGTCCGCCTCCTCACCTCCTCCATAGTCCGCCTCCTCATCTCCTCCATAGTCCGCCTCCTACCTCCTCCATAATCCGCCTCCTCACCTCCTCCATAGTCCGCCTCCTCACCTCCTCCATAATCCGCCTCCTCACCTCCTCCATAGTCCGCCTCCTCATCTCCTCCATAGTCCGCCCTTCACCTCCTCCATAATCCGCCTCCTCATTCCATAGTCCGCCTCCTCACCTCCTCCATAATCCGCCTCCTGATCTCCTCCATAGTCTGCCTCCTCACCTCCTCCATAGTCCGCCTCCTCACCTCCTCCATAGTCTGCCTCCTCATCTCCTCCATAGTCCGCCTCCTCATCTCCTCCATAGTCCGCCTCCTCACCTCCTCCATAGTCCGCCTCCTCATCTCCTCCATAGTCCGCCTCCTCACCTCCTCCATAGTCCGCCTCCTCACCTCCTCCATAGTCCGCCTCCTCACCTCCTCCATAGTCTGCCTCCTCATCTCCTCCATAGTCCGCCTCCTCATCTCCTCCTAGTCGCCGTCCCTCCCATAGTCCGCCCCTTCACCTCCTCCATGTCCGCCTCCTCACCTCCTCCATGGTCCGCCTCCTCATCTCCTCCATAGTCCGCCTCTCACCTCCTCCATAGTCGCCCTTCACCTCCTCCATAGTCCGCCTCCCACCTCCTCCATGGTCCGCCTCCTCATCTCCTCCATAGTCCGCCTCGTCACCCCCCCCGCCCTCACCCCCCCATAGTCCGCCTCCCACCCTCCATGGTCCGCCTCCTCATCTCCCCAGTCCGCCCCTCACCCCTCCATAGTCCGCCTCCTCATCTCTCCATAGTCCGCCTCCTCACTCATCCATTCCCCTCCTCACTCCATAGTCCGCCTCCTCACCTCCTCCATAGTCCGCCTCCTCATCTCCTCCATAGAAATCATGATTCACCTCTTCCATTATCTCGTTCACTCACTTGGCGCTGTTTTAATACGATAGACGGCGATTCAGACAGTATTTCATTTGAGCAACATGCTTTAATATGGGAGTTTTGAGTTTATTCACAAAGGATGCCTTGACTTCAATCCTGGCAGAAAAGGCTGGTGAAAAGAAAAGGCATACAGGTAAATCATGGTTTATGATCGACAAAGTGCAGTGGGCCAAAGCTGTTTACCATGCAGTGAAGACTTACGTTTGAGGCCAGAAGCCTGAATTACAGCGGGGATGTGAAATATTGGCGTTATTTGGCAGGATAATGAAGGTGTTTTGGTTGGCTGACAGTTATTTGACCTTTGAGTGCTGACTAAATACAAGAAGAGTGTGTGGGTAAGCAAACACTGCGCTCCAACAAGGCACATGGCAAGTTTTCTCAAGTAAAATATATCATATGAATAGTGAATAGGAATATATTTATCTTGTTAGCTCCAGTAGACATGCACTTCCAAGTTTGTCACCTATTAAAATCTGCGGTACAAATTTTATTTTTACCAACTTACTCTTCAAACGACATTCATTTAACAGGTGTTCAATCCAAAATAAATTTGCAATATTTATCTTTTTATCAAAATGGATTACTATGCTAATGTAGAGCCTGTTGTTAATGTAGTAACCTAGCTATAGCTATAAGATCTAATACCAGAAGTAAGAAATCCACTCATTTTCCCGACTGATGGAAGATAATGAGCTCTGTGGTCACTCATGTCCCTAAAACACAAAATATTACATGTAAATTTATCCGAAACTGAAACGTCACTTTTAAGCATTTTGCTGCATTTCCACTTCGAACATATTCAGTATTTTCTTTCACTTAAATAGTGCCATGCTCAGGTGCCACGTAGCTGGTTAGCCTAAAAAAAGTATAGAAAAATGGACAGGATTTTTACTTCTGTTCCATTAAAACCATCATTATACCGCCTCAAATATGATAGGTTCTTTGGACACCGACGCTGTCCCGGTGTCAATAACCCAAGTGATTTTCACTTGCCATTGTTCAGTATAGTTGGAAAAACAGGGCAGTGATTTGTGGAGGATTGTGTTTCTGAAGGAAATGATCATTTATGCATAACTGTGTCGGGTTTCTAACTCGGCGATTGTCTGGGAGGAGAGACACAGGCCGCACAACTAGCTCTGCATTATTGATCTTTAGCTTCACCAAGGTACGGATTTGACTTTTCTAAACTTACTATCCTTGAATTTAAAGTGCATATGACACATTTTTTGCTAAAACATAGTTAACACAATTATATTTAGGAGTTTGCTAAAGATTGTAACCAGCTTTCTTTAGTTTGATCATTAAAGACCGTAACCACATGGAGGCCACATAGTGGCTTCTGGCAAACAGAAAACAGGATTTCTTATGATTTTCTTTTAAAAATGCCACTCTTCCATAAAGGCCAGATTTGTACAGTAGTTGTTCTGTGTACAGTTTCCCCCACCTGAGCTGTAGCTCTCTGCAGTTCATCCAGGGTCATCATAGGCTTCTTGGTAACAGCTGTGGTCAGTGCTGTCCTTGTTCGGTCAGTACGTTTAGAAGGACGGGTGGGTCTTGGTAGGTTTGCAGTGATGTCATACTTTCCATTCCTGGATGGTGTATTTAACTGTACTTTGAGAGATGTTCTCAAAGTACACCTGTCTGGTGTGTTTTTTGGACTTTATGATGCTGTCTGCTCCCCAATAGTCTCTTAACAGACCTCTGAGACCATCACAGATCAGCTGTATTTGAAGTGAGATTAGATTACACACAGGTAGACTCTATTTAGTCATTGGGTCAACATGTGATCATTCAGAAATCATCAGGCAACTTCTGAAGGCAATTGGCACTAAATGGAAAGGGGGGCCAGTACTTGCACATCCCACTTTTCAGTTTTTTATTTATAAAAAAAAATCAAAATCATGTATGAATTTTACTTCACGATCATGTGTCACTTTAAAATTTCAATTAAATATATTTATGTTTATGGTCCATACCGTGGCAAAAGACGAAAAGTTCAAGGGGGGCGGATACTTTTGCACACCACTGTATGTAGCAGAGTAAAAACAAATTGGCATTTATAACACAATACTTCTATTTAGAACTAAGTTTACAATGCTGAACTTTTTTTCCCCCCACAACCCTCAACGTACACAGTTGCAGAACTCACCAACGAAAAAGGATTTCGCCTCCCAGTGCCTTCTGTAATCATGAGGAGAAAAAAGACCTGCCTTCTCCCTGTAGATATTGGATTATTAAACAAAGGGACATTTCCTGAGGATTTCAGCTGCATCAGAGCAGGTTGATTTGATTTTTTTGATTTGAATATTTTATTTCGAGCTAAAGAAGAAAAGAAAAAACAGAAATATATATATACATAATAAAAGAAAAAGAAAAAATAATTTACATTACAGCTCGAAAAGGAGTGGGAAGAAGACAAGCTTATTGACTCCCACCCCTGTTCATAAACTTCAATAACAATAACTATAACAATGACTGACAACAGTGCATATTTCTTGCCATTTTACAAACAACTATCAACCGAGTTGGTTACATATTAACAAATGCGACACTGCATTATACCAGGTCAACATTCACAGTATCTCACACGCTCAACATACACAGTATCTCACACGCTACAACCAGTGTATTATTTCTGTCTCCCATACAGAATTCATTACCATGTTGGCATTATCGTTGTTCACCATCACCATTACAACCATATAACATTACTCTGTATCAAAGTGTTTGAATGGTACATAAATACTCCACATTTATTCATGAAAGGTACAGTAATCGCAGACTGATTGATGTTCATGATAACAAGAATGGTCTTACTGATATGTGTTAAAAGGGATTCGGGGCTTTTTCTTTCTTATTCTTCTTTTCTGTGACTGGACCAGCTGCCAGAGGGGAGCAGCCCCCGAGCAACCGGACCATCATTTGTTAAGTGTCCTATACTATGCATTAAAAGAGACAATTTTTAGGAGTCTGCTGCCAGAAGAGAGTTTCCTCGAGCTGCCGGCCCCCACATGTCTGCCCTATACTATGGGTTATGTTGAATGCGGAGTACATAGATATGTGCATGTTTTACTTCTAAAAGTTTATTTCCTTTATATTACCATCAGCATCAATAGCAGTACTGTTGTCTGAATCGATTGAGTTGGATTCTAAGAATAATCCACAGATTATTAGGTATTAATCCTAGACTGTTACATTTAAAGTTTAAATAGTGATGATAACAACACAACAGCAATAGCAATAACAATGGCAATAACAACTGCAATAGTGTAATAGTAACAACCACAATATACTTCATTATTAGTTAGATCTGACCTTTAAAGTATACAGCACTTTGTGACACCCATTAGCAATCAAGTACCCATTTCCTCCTTCTGGTACTTTGACCATACCATTTTTTTATATCTTGATTTGAAATGATGAATATTTGGACATTGTTTATATTCTGCCCCCAATTTGTTCCAGAGTTTAACTCCACATACAGACACAAACATACTTTTCCTAGTGGAAGACACTGCTTGAGTCTTAAAGTTATCACACCCCTCAGGTTATATCCCCTTCTGTGCGTGCAAAAAGCATTTGTATCCTTGCAGGTAGCACATTTTTGTTGGCTTTAAACAGAAGTTGGGCAGTAGAGAAATCAACTAAATCATGCATTTTTAACAGTTTAGACTGCAGAAATAATATATTAGTGTGATCATAATATCCTACTTTATGTATAATTCTTACAGCCCGTTTTTGGAGTATAACAAGGGGGTGTAATGAGCTTTTATAGTTATTGCCCCAGACTTCTACACAGTAGTTTAGATATGGCAAAACTAATGAACTATATAACAAAAATAATGCATTGTAATTTAAGAAAAACTTTGCTTTGTTAATGATTGAGATACTTTTGGAGACTTTACCTTGTATGTGTCTTATGTGTGGTTTCCAGCTTAATTTACTGTCAATGATGACTCCTAAGAATTTAATTTCTGATACTGTATCTAAAACTACACCGTCTATGTTTACTGAGTCTGGTTTTTCATTATAATTACCGAAAAACATTACTTTTGTTTTATTTAGGTTGAGGGACAATTTATTAATGTCCATCCATGTTTTTAATTTCCTTAGTTCACAGTTTATGTTAGTTACTAAATTACTATAATTGTCATTGGAATAGAAGACGTTTGTGTCATCTGCGAAAATCACTAATTTTAATAATTTAGACACATTAAAATGTCATTAATATATAAATTAAACAACTTTGGGCCTAAGACAGATCCCTGTGGGACCCCACAGCCAATGTCCAAATAACCTGATGTAAACTCCCCCATCTTCACATACTGTTGTCTCCCAGTTAAATAGCTTTGAATCCAGCTCAAAGCCACTCCCCTTATGCCATATCTGTCTAATTTTTTTAATAATATAGAATGATTTAATGTATCAAATGCTTTTTTCAAGTCAATGAATATTCCAGCTGCATGTTTCTTGCCCTCTAAGCTATTAGTAATCTCTTCTATTGCATCAATGATGGCCATTGAAGTTGACCTTGCTGCTCGAAACCCGTACTGACCTTCATTAATTAGTTTATGCTTATCTATGAAATTATCCATTCTACTGTTATAAAGTTTCTCTAAGATTTTGGAGAACTGGGGGAGCAGAGAGACAGGTCTGTAGTTAGTGAAGATGTGTTTGTTCCCATTTTTATGTATAGGTATAACTTTTGCAATTTTCATTTTATTTGGAACTGTTCCTGTTTGAAACGATAAGTTGCATATGTAGGTTAATGGTTTCACGATACTATGTATAATTTGTTTAACTAGTGTCATATCTATATCAAAACAGTCTGTAGACGATTTGTTCTTACACCCGTTAATGACATCTATTATTTCTGTTTCAGTTACTCCAGACAAAAACATAGTTTTTGAATTAATGTCTATCAATGACTCCATTTCGTTGTTACTACACTCCGGTATCTCTGCTGCCAGATCCGGTCCAACATTTACAAAAAACTATTAAAACTTTCCACAATGTCATTCATATTATGGTTGTCATTGATCCCATCAGTGAAATAGTTTGGATATGAATTATTTTTTGCATTACCCTTGATTATAGTGTTTAGTATTCCCCATACCCCTTTCATGTTGTTCTTGTTTGTATATAATAGATTGGTATAATATAGTTTCTTAGCCTTCCTTAATATATTGGTCAGTTTATTTTTATATGTTTTATATCTACTTTCAGAATCCTCTGTTCTTAGTCTAATGAATTGTCTATATAGAGTGTTTTTTTTCTTACAAGCATTTTGTAAACCCTTGGTTAGCCACGGACATTTTGTCGTTTTTCTGTTTTTACAGAATTGCTGAATAGGACAGTTCTTATTGTATGCAGTACTAAAAATTTCCATGAAAGTATCGTAAGCATTTTCTACATCATTCTTGTTATATACCTCGTTCCAATCTTGTTTTATTAAGTCACTATAAAGTGAGTAAATTGAATCCTCAGTTCTTGCTCGTTTATAAAAGTATTTTTGAGGTGATTTTTGGTCTAACTCATTATCATCATACACCGTGAATACGGGCAGATGATCCGTTATATCACAAACCATTAGACCGCTGACATTTGTGAACTGCATATTATTAGTGAAGATGTTATCAATGAGGGTAGCGCTGCTCGCTGTTATTCTGCTAGGTCTTGTGATAGTTGGGTATAAACTCATACTGTACATGCGATTAATATACTCATCAGTTGTCTTATGTTTATTTGGATTTATCAAATCGATGTTATAATCCCCACAGATAAATAATACCTTGTTACTCAGTTCTGAGAATGTTTTTTCTGCCCAATTTGTAAATATTTCCACGCATGAGCCTGGTGACCTGTATAAACAACTAACTATTATGTTTTTCTTTTTTTCATTGGTAATTTCTATTGATAAGCATTCAAGCAAGTTGTTTATTGATGCAGTCATGTTTTCTAATATTTTGAATTTAAATTTGTTGAGGACATATATAGCAACTCCTCCTCCCCTTTATTGGTTCTGTTTACGTAGTTTAATGTATAATTGTTTAACTCAAATGCAATGCCTTTATCCTCATTAAACCATGTTTCTGATAATGCAATGATACTAAATGGATTCTCAAACTGTTTTAAGTATTCTTTGATTGCATCGAAATTCGCGTACATGCTTCTACTATTGAAATGGATAATTGAGAATTTCCCTTCTGTTTTAACAGAGATGTTAAATTCATTCTCAGTATAGTATTTGCAATTAATTGCGTTAGATGTTAAGAACAGGTTATCTGGGTCTAACTGATCTTCCCAGTCCAGTGCATTATGTTCAGTGTACTCTGAAGCTTTCAGCTCCAAGAGCTCACAGTCCAAAATCCTTTGCTGTAATCCTAGGTCACTTCCATCAGTAGCATATGAGGTATGATTGGACATCATTGTATGAGTATATATATTACAGGACATGTGAAATTATGTTTTTTACATACCAAAATCCATAAGTTTTCCCGGTGTTTAAGCTTGATTTGGTGTACTGGTGCGCGGACGTACAATGAGTTTGTCATATCTCAAGAAGGCTATGTCCCCCTTTCCCTGGCAGCTCTCAGCTCCGGCATTAGATCTTTTCGTTTCCTTTTAATGGAGTCCGTGTAGTCCTCGTTTATGTAGATTTTCGTTCCTTTGAGTTGTTTAGCGCGCTGCAGGATTGCTTCTCGATCCTTCCAACGCAGTAGTTTGGCGACGATAGGTCTCGGCCAGTCTCTCCCGCCAGGTTTCCCTACGCGATGGGCTCTCTCCATTTCCACCGGGTTTTGTAGTTGCAGTTTCTCCCTCAGCAGTTGTTTGATTTTTTCCTCAGCGTCAGCCCAGGTCTCCCCAGGCGTCTCCAACACTCCCTCAAAGACCAGGTTTTTCTGCGGCTCTGTCCCTCCAGATACTCCAGTTTATCCGTGATGACGTGCAGATTGTCACATACTTTATAGAAATCGTTATGTATTGTGTCCGTGCGCTCAGTGAGTTTCCTTTTCTCTTCTTTAATAGTGTCTACCTCATCTTGCGTGTATTGCAGGCTAGTTTTTAGCTCTTGAATGTCCTTTAACTGTGTATCCATGCGGGTGTTTGTTGATTCCATGATGAGTTTTATGAATCCTTTGAAGTTTTCCTGCTGTTGTTGAATTAATTCCCTAAACATGTCCCTTTGCTGCTCCATGAGTTCCGTGACTCGACTGAGGCTCACGTAATCCTCATCAGCCGGCGTTTCTGGCGGTTGGACTGATTTAGTCGGCTTAGGCATTTTGGTCTCCCTGAACCGGACTCCGCAAAAATGTTAGCTTCCACACTGCTCTCACACTGCTGCTCACAGCCACACTTCCGGGTACGTCCGGGATGATGACGCAAGAGTGGCCACACCAGCAGCAGCAGCGCCGCTCCACAAAACAGGCAGCTGTCAAATCAATGCTCGGTTGGTTAGATGTTTATCAGTTCACATTTTTTTGTAAACTTCTCTCATAATGAAACCCTGACTGTGTTAGCCGCTAACTGTTGCGGCTTCTGCTGCTTCAAACCAATGGCCGCTAGCTGCTCTGCTTTATGACCGCAACACTGGAGGCCGCCATTGCTGTAGTACCTCCATATAACCGCTAGGCCCCCATTGAAAAGCATTGGACTTTAGACACGTTAAAACAACTTTAATGCCTGGTTTCAATTTTTTTAACGCTTTCTATGGCTACATAGTCCTCCTGACATAACGCTGGGTTACTCACAAAAAAAGAAACCAGGCTGGTTTTCGAAATAATTTTTTTTAAATCTCCTACTTAAAGGAGGTCGGACTGTGCATTGGAGCTGCGCGAGCTACACGTCACGCAAGGGCCGAGTCTACAGTGAAAATCCCCCCATGTTCCTAATAAGGGCATAAGCCCTTATTAGGAACATGCTTCGTCAGAGCTGGGGAGGAGGAGTCTGTAAATCCGCCATGATTTCCCCCTCAAACGTGGTCATTGTGGTAAACGGTGAGGAGGAGCTGTCTATTCTTTTTAACAGTCTATGTTTCAAACACGTGCAATCTCTCCACGTGCTTGTGTTTACATGGTAAGGGGCAGGTGAGGGTGAGGCCTGTGATGCGGGATGTGCTATGTCGTACAAAGTTCTCTCATTGTTTGCGACGGTGGCACAGCTAGCAATGCAATGTTGAAACGCAAACATGCTAGTCTGGCAAAATGAGATCTCTTAGATTAGTTTTAACATCATAAAAAAATGTGAAGATGTAAATAATTTTTAAATATAATTATGTCTTCATACCAGCTATAGGCCTATGCCCTTGCATGACTTCCGTTTTGCCCCATGCATTGATAACTTCCAGCCAGAGCGCAAACATTAGCTTAACGCAGGGTCACTAATGGACCAACTTTGAGTAAATGTTTGCTATGTATTCAGTTACTCACTGCCTCAAAAGTTCAGTTTGAACTTGCTGTTATTGGGTAGATTGACATTTTCTAGAACTGCCTGCTGCTGTATGTTATAACCCTAACATGTAAATATAAAAAGCATCGTGTGAGTTTAAGTTTACATAGCATTTTAAGCTATCATCCATCATCTTTTTTGTGTGTGCATCTAACGGGAATTAGATCACGCATAATTGACTGTTTTGAGCTTCTGTCCATGTTATAACGTAATTGGGTCATTTCTTCTTCTGAAGCGTTCCGATCTGTATTTCCTGGATTACTTTGCATCATCCGCTCCTGGAGCCGCCACCTTAACGTGGTGGAGGGGTTTGAGCACCCGAATGATGCTAGGAGCTCTGTTGTTGGGGGCTTCATGCCCCTGGTAGGGTCTCCCATGGCAAATAGGTCCTAGGTGACGGGTCAGACAAAGAGCGGTTCAGAAGCCCCTTATGAGAGACCAACAGGTCCGGTTAGAACCATGAGGCCGTCCTTCTGTGGACCCACCACCTGCAGGAGGAGCCATAGGGGCTGGTGCAATGTGATTTACAACTCAGCAACGGAAAAGTGGAAGAAAAAGGATGGATGGATGGATTTTTACATCATATAGTTGGAACATGAAATTGTCCTTAATTGACATTTTTAAAGCCCATTATCCATCAGTGAAAAATCCAAGTAATTCCATGCTCAACATGTGTTCATCACGCTGACATTGATTTGCTACCTACCATATTGTTAGTTGAAAGTGAAAGCTTGTATTCACACTTTTATCATGCATCATTCCCACTGTATTCTGCAGTGGGCGCTACATGCGAATTCCAAATCATGACCTAATTTGTTTCTCACTCCTTTTCTTGACATTATTTCAAATTTATCTTGTAGGTTTAATACAATACAACTGGGCATACGTTTGTTGGACAGATGCCATTATTGCAGTTCTTTCACATAAAACATTACACCCACAGATCCTCAGTACGTGGAACTAGTGCTACAAATATACAGCAGTATTCAGTATGTGATCCCTGGAGCCAATCACCAACTTTTTTTCTTCTTTTACAGCACAATAACTCGTGCCCTGTGGCCTGCACCCTGAGGCGTCACCGCGGCATGCTTTATGGGTGCCCCCGGGGCGCTGTAAGATTGGATAGACACGGTTTAACAGCATGAAGGTCACCACTCCGCCTCTGTACGTGTGTAAGTATGCTACCATACCTGCTGTTGTACATGGGGAGAGGACTCTTTTCTCTGGCTTTTCAGATTGTCGAACAACCTTGGTAGCGGTATTTTGAAGTATGTAACTGAAAAATGTAGGTTGTATTCACAGGAAAATATGTATTTGACTCTGGCAGTGGTGTCGTTCAAAATGGACTTTTATTAGCTTTTCAAAAACATACCTAGTCATTTTTTTGTAATTTCTTCTATTGCTTAAGAGCTCCGATCTGTATTTCAACCTGGATAAACTCAAACACACGAAAACAATGATTAGAAAGAATTATTCACATATGTATATTTTTGGCGATCAGACCCCGGCAGTAGACATCAGATATTTGGATTGAATTTAGAATGGATGGGCAGTTTGGAGTTGGAGATGTCTTCCCCGGAGCCTGGATACTGGTGGTGGTATGGGAGGCCTGAGAAGGATGCAGCAGGGAGAGCCATAGATGGAAGAGGCGAAGACGGGGTGAAGGTGGGTCGCAGCACAGCTGGGAAGCAAACGAACCATGAATGCCAGAGGCTTAAAAGCAGAACCGAGGGCGATGATTGGCAGCTACGAAGGCGTGGCTCTGTGCTGATAGGCTGACACGATCATTGGCTGGAGGGAGGTGATGCTAAATTGGTCTCCCAGGTAGAATTTATGCCTAGGCTTCATTTCCTGGATTTTGTTGCATTATAGAGAGAACACCAAACTATCTTAAAGTCCCAAATACATCCTCAGCGCTCAAAGAGCATTCATCATGGCACCATAACATGCCATTTGACGAAAGTGAAAGCTTGTTGTCACTAGAGATAGGGAATTTGAGACCTCATTAAGCACCTGCGCATTTGAACCCAACCCCAGCCTTTCAAGGACTGACAATTTAGATCTTGTGGCAATCCAGCTTGCAGCGCAGGTTGACAAAAATCAGAAACAATTTAAAAAAGGGGAACTGTTCTCAAAAATTTGATTTATTTTCATGAGCGCGGCATAGGGGGATTTATGCTTTGAAGTGTCCCATCCTTCTGCTTTATGGCACTAATATGAATCAGAGCTGAGCGGTGGGAGCAGAGAAGTAAAATATAGCGGTTCACCTATAGCAGGCAATCGCTCAAACTTTAGTACCAAACATGAGCTGACTGAAGATTGTCTCTCGCCTTCTTCAACACTCTGCAGAGTCAAAGCTGGGTCTGTTGTGTGGTTCTACCGTATGAATACAGTAGTTATGATAATGATATGACACAATTTGGAATAACCCAAAAGCTTGATGGATCACAGTTTGCAATTCATGAAAGCTACAGTTATTTCAGTCATATAAGTAAAGGTTAGGCCCGGTCCTATATCAATTCCTGTGCAAGCACCAAATGACCTGTCTCCATGGGCTTCAAGTCAAGCATGTTCTGAAATGCATGGGACTCTAAGTTTGGAAAACGTTTGAAAATCCATAAATCTTCACTTGACTGATCATCTCTCAAATTGCACTCACTACGCAGTATGTAAGCACAGTGGTGTCCACACTTCGTTCTTTGGGGATCACATATTGAAGTGTATGATGGGAGCCATATCTACGTCACTGGGAAGGTTAGCACCCCTGTGGGTTAAACAGAAGCTCTCGGCCATTGAAATAAATGTATGAACCAATCCCACTGTGATCTTTTTCATTTGTTGGTTTATAATGGGATTACAGCTTTTATTCTGTCCCTTTTATATTGTTATTAGATAAAAGAGCACAGTATTGGCCTCCATTCAAATCCATTGTTCATTCAACACAAGCTAATCTACTAGCTGCTATTACTAGCGTTAGCCTAATGCATCTTAAGACTTACACAAAGAATTGTAAATTAGGTCTGAGCACGTTTAATAATATTTAATATTTACCGTTTAAAGAAGTCACAAAGGGTGGCCACCAGTGTTGGGGGTAATGTATTACATGAGTAACGAGTTACAAAAATATATTACTTTACAGTAACTAAGAAATATAACATATTATTTAAACAAAAAAACACTTGTAACTTGAGTTACAAGTAAATCCACAAAGGGTGGCCACCAGTGTTGGGGTAATGTATTACATGAGTAACGAGTTACAAAAATATATTACTTTACAGTAACTAGAAATATAACATATTATTTAAACAAAAAAACACTTGTAACTTGAGTTACAAGTAAATCTTTGACTGCACTTTTGCTCTGTGGCTTTATTACTATATTCAGTTCATATTTTGCCAAAAGTATCTCAAAAGTAACTGAAAGTAGTGTGACTATACTTTTGAAACAGTAATATGTAATAAAAACATATTACATTTTTAAAACTGTAACCACTAATATAGAATATATTACAATTTAAAGGAACTTGCCCCACACCGATGGCCAATAGGTGGAGCTAGTTCCCCAATAATCATCTTTGACAGATAGCAGCAATCCATAAACTGGCTCCATTCAAGATTAAACTAGCTCTTGTTACCGCGTCACTTTCACATAGTGTAATATGTAGAAACGAGGCATCTGACATTATTGTAAAGTAACAGACTGCTTCCAGTAAACAGTGGCACTGTCCCGGTTGCCTCCGTAGAGCAGGTGCTGATAAGAATCTCAAAGTTAGGACACAGTACTTCAGCAGCGTAACTCCCACCACTTTTCTCATACACTCCTTTTTGAACACATAATGAGATAATAATAAACAATTCCCCTCGAAGTATAGCCCACCCTACTCTGTATAAGATAGAAAAAAGTCCTCTTTGTACACACTTCACTTGGGGCAGCACAGCCATGGCTGCAGAATGCATTACCTGTTGACATTTCTTCAAATAAATGTACCAAAATGAGAACTTGTCTCACTGCCTGTCCTTTCAGGTATTTTACGATAAGAGTGGAGCGGGACGTTATGGGAGCTGTTAGATTGGAATATTCTATAGTCAGAACAAGAGAAGATCAGAGGATTTGTATCTGCCGCCATGGTATAAAAGGACCTGTTTACATCCAGGAGGGCAGGAAGTGTCCCAATGTTGCTCCCATCTACACAGCGTGACGGGCCACAGACAGTGAAATATTCAACTGAAACGTAATAAATCCGAAGGTGTCCAAAAGTAATATATATAACAGTTGAGTTGATTTTATTTCAAGTGCTCCTGATCCAGCTCTCAATTAGATCGTCGCATCACCGCCGGGACGAGTAAAGGTGGAACTAAACAGGCTGCCCTCTTTTAATCCATTATGCAAAAGCCACCTCCAAAGCCCCTCTGATCTCTGTGGAGCTTGTTATCTTCGGATCATATGCACAAACACTGCGAATTAATCCTCTGAAAAGATGAGCGTGTATTCCCTAGACCGGTGGCCATATTTGCACCTGTGCCCATTAAAATCGCAGCTGGGTCATAGACAAGGAAAAACAAAATGGTACACAGGGCGCAATGCTAATGCGTGAGGCTATTATTCACAAAGTCAATTTTGCTTGATAACAGGTCTTTTCTAAAGTCCTATCATGCTTAATGTGAGTGGGCTAACATGGTTAAAAGCTACAAAAGAAAGTATATATTTGACAACTAGCCCCTATGCAAACACAAAAGCTCACAAACCATACATGAATGACACCAAAGGCCACAAACGTGACTATGTGGGCCTGTAGTGGAATGGGGAGGCTCTTTGTTTGATTGAGTCGTATAAAATGATGAGTGCTGTCAGGTAGAGAAGGTGCTCCCATGTAAATCAATAGAAACCACTGCAGGAAATCACTGTAACAACGGCCTGACTGCATATTTTAATGGCATACTGACATACGTGACGAGGACTGCTGATGCGGAGAGGTCCGTCAAACTAATTATGACAAACACGTACCACAACAGAGCTACTGATTACATGGAGGAAATATCAAAAAGAGAAAAAAAGAGTCAGTTTACCAGTTTCTTAAGGTGTATTAAAGGTCCTATATCATGCAAAATCGACTTTTTGGAGCTTTTAGCCATGTTGTTATGCTATTTCCTTATCAAAAACACCCCCAGAGCGGTTTTTGGCTTCATTCACGCAGTTCTAAGTAATCCTCCTGAATCCTGCTCTCTGAGCAGCTGCTCCGCCCTCTCCTGGTAAACGAGTGAGCTGTTCAGTTGTGTCGTCACAAAGGAACGGAAGTGCTCTACGTCTGTAATGTAATGCCTTACGGCCTGATTTTAATTTATAAAACAGCTTTTTCATTTTTGTTGTTGTAAGAGAGCAATAACAAAATAAATAAAAAATAAATTAAAAAAGCAACTCTCCGATGCGTCTGTGCTGTCAGACGACACTAATCAAACGCACCCACGGCCGGAGAATCCATGGACCCGAGCAGAAGTGTTGTTTTTGAAGACTGAGCTCTTTCTAACCTACTCTGGACACCGCCTGTTCTTTTTTCTGACCCAACGATAATGTCACGGATGTGCGTTTGGCTACGAGAGGAACAGGACTATTCAACCTTCCTAAAGAAGAGTGCACTCGCCAGAAGTTGGAATTTCTTTCCGGGATTCAGCTAGCTACTATATCAACCAACCTGATGGATGCTTGGTGAACCTAGGCCAGAATCAAAGTGGATTAACTTTTAAAACTTTTATAACTTTTATAACCAACGCATGTCCTATGGGGAGGCCAGACTGAGCGGTGAGTCAATCAAAACGTGTGTTAGCATGTGTGTTAGCCATTTATGAAACTGTTGCACATGTCAACTCCTTATAACTGCATTATGTGAAGTAACTTCACTTTTTGCGGCGATATTTATATTTATAATACTGCAAATGTGGAATGAGCGGAAAGAGAGGCGGAGTTAACTGAATCGAAGCGTTTTGTCTTCCGGGTAGGGAAAATACCCCCAAAAATACTTATATTTCTCTCAAAATGAGTACTCCATAGTGATAGAGGTACAATATATCATATATATGCCTATACTTTACTTTGGAATGGCCAAAATAGCATGATACAGATCCTTTAAGCAACTTTTTATGAAGTTGATATCAGTGCGTATTCACTGATCCAGCGGATGGGATATGGGTGGTTAGTTTGGCGCCTTTACTTTCCATCCCTGTGGCCTCTAGGACGCTCCAGGATCAAAACCCTAAAAGACAATTGAACAATCGGTCAAATATGCACTAATATCAACATTTCATCTTCATATGAAAGTGGTCAAAGTGTAGTAGTATAGTAGTAGTAGTAGTTGAATAGTTAGTAGTTGTGTTCATGTTCTTGAATTCTATTGCAGTTGGAGGGCAGGGGCCAATACAACTCTACGGGAGAGAAACTGCTTTTGAAAGAAATTTTCAAATGAAAAAGTCCAATTGTTTTTCCTGATCATTATCTGATGGTGTTTGGATTCACACACCCGCCACATTATTATTATGGCTGAAAGTCCTTTCTACTGACCAACACGCATGTTTTTGAACGCCTTTATGAGGAAATAGACTATAGTTCATATGAGCTGGTGGAGAGGACTTTGAACTTTGTGACAGGTTTTGCTTCATATGAATTGGCCCAGGAATTACAGAGAAATTAGCAATAAACTAAGACTAGAAATCTGCATTTTGACCGTAGCCATGGAATTCTCATGGAATTCTCACCACCAACCACCACACCAGTGGTTGGTGGTGGTCAGAAGGACTGCTTTATCACAAGTTGTGCATGTTTCAGGCTGAGCACTAATGCTAGTAGTGCAGGGTAGCGGCCGCACTAGTAGAAGAAGCAATCTCACTAATTGTAGTTCCCCCAAGCGACAAATGCTGTGTAGCTGCAGTACTGCTCGACATTCGCTTTTGCCAAATGACATCCCAAGCTTACGTCCAACTGTGTAGAGAAGTTGTATTTCCACCATTTTCAATCGTCAAATTTGTTGTTCCCCGAAACTTGGCTGAATTTATGGAAAAAAAGAACATCAGGTGGTTTCTCAAGCTAAATCGAAGCGAGGTCGCAGATGTGGAAAAATCTACAAACAAACAAGTCCAAGCAGGGTCAGAGCGGCCTTATCGCGAGTAAACTGCACCAGTGGGCCAGGTTTCTCTCTCTCTCTCTCTCTCTCTCTTGGCAGTGGACAGCGTCCCCATCTGTGGACTTCTTATGGAGCGCTGTGGTCCAGATGGATGGATGTCGGGCCTGGAAAAATAACAGAGAAAATCAAACAGTCAGGCAGCTTTCGAGCCCTACTATCTTTTATTAGCTTTAGAGGCACCAACAACGTCTGGGCAGTACTACAAAGACATGCCGGTGAAAAGTTTTCTCGGGGATTTGCACCTCATATTGGAAAATAATTGCTGGAGACGATTCCAAATAGCCTACTAACTATTTTGCTTGGCTCTTGATTACGATCCAAATAAAATCCAACTTTTGTTTTTGTAATAACTCCTAGGTTGACCCTGTTATAGTTTATAACATCCAAAGGAAGTATTTCCTGAGCGTGAGCCATATAAAGAAGCCTCATTGTATGATTGAACATAATGTTAGCATCTAAGCCTTGTGGGCCAAGTACCGTCCACATACGGACATGACACGGTAAAGAAACTGTCAACCTCAATTTGCAGCGCCGTAACTGTTCCATCACATAGGGTTCACAAACTTATAATATCCACATATGGCAGTTGCAGGCAAAACGTGTGATTTGACTCCCACAACACATTATGCTGCATTCTAGGCAACTGGTACGTTTCTGACCCACATCTGGTAAAAATGCCTTGGAACGCAGCTCAAAGTGGTAATTAATTACAACAATTACAATTCAAACCCGGAGATGATCAGAGTGATCCGAGTTCAGATACGAGATAAAGACAGCAATGGCGGCCCCCAGTGGAGAAGCGCAGCTAACTTTAACAAAACCACTGCATCAGGTGGTCACAGCCGTTAATATAACGTTATGTAGCATGTTATGAATTTTATCTGGTGTGAGGAAGCGTTCATATAACGTTAGCATCTTATTAGCTAACTGTTGTAACATTAGCCGTGTACATACAAGTTTATTCAGCTGGAACGCTCTGCGCGAAAGTTGTAATTTTCAAGTGGGAAAAATACCAGATACCAGCTGCCTGGAACGCAACATTAGCTCTGTGGTTCCCGACAGATAAGTCGTAACCCCAAAAGTTTGGTACCATTTTCCTTAAAGGAACAGGCCACCGTTTTTTCCATACTGAGATATGTTCTTACCTGAGCTTAGACGAGTTGATGTGTACCTGTCTGGTCTTTGTGCGTGCCCTCAGTCACGCAAAAAGACCAAAGATGTTGTTAGCATTTGGCCTCTCCCAGCATATTCCTATGGCTTCAAACGGGGTGTAGTTAAAGCGACCACACTCTTCAACGGGCACAAAGACCAGACAGGTATATATCAACTCGTCTAAGCTCAGGTAAGAACATATCACAGTATGGAAAGACGGTGGCCTGTTCCTTTAAAGGCCTTGTTTATGTTTATTTGGTAGGGACAGTGCAAGTTAATGAACAAGCCACACCGGATTGTAGCCTTGGGCTAATTTCCATCCGTCGTCCCCCATGCACACTCTCAAACACACTCTCATTCATCCTGACCTATTGTACATGTTTTTAGTGGTAGGGTAAACCGGAGTACCCGGAGGAAACCTACGCAGACACGGGGAGAACATGCAAACTCCACACAGAAAGGCCCCGGCCTTGGTGGGAATCGAACCGGGACCTACTAGCTGTGAAGCACGAGCGCTAACCACTGTACTACCGTGCCGCATACCTGATTTTTTTTTTTTATAACAAACAATTATTTTATTTTATTTATTTGTTTGAGCAGTTAACCTGCTCAAAGGAGTGGGCTGAAGCCAAAGGCTTATAAGCGCCCACCCCAAAATAAAAATAATAACATTACATTTAATATTTACAAGGTAGCAAATCATAAACAAAGGAACATAGGGCAAAGTAACAATAAATGATGAACAAGAATAAAATAAAACAACAGCAAAATAAAGAACAAAAGAATGTGCTACTTTTATGTTATAAAGGTGCATTAATACATGAATAAGGAAGCTACACAATGAAAACGCTTTCGTGGTCCTGCCCCTTTACCAAGTGAGAACCATTGCATTAGATGACACCTCTGACAAAGCTAACATCAACTATTTGTGTCATTAAAAATAAAAATACATAATGTATTACATAGAGTCCGGTGGTTCTCAACTGCTGTAGCCTCAAAACCTACGTCAATGTATCTGGACAAGCTGCAACTCAGATAAACATAGTATTATTTTCAATTCATGATGTGTGTGCGTGAATGCATGGTGGTGGTCAGAGGGACCGTTGGCACAGATCTGTGCAGTTGCGACAGCGCTTCTGTCAGTCTCCCCAGGGGAAACTGAACACCACCGAGTGTGGAGCGAATGTATCATTGTCTCATGTAAAGCGCTTTGTGACTATGTCTGTGAAAGGCGCTTTGTATAAATAAAGTTCTTCTTCTTCATGAGAAAATGAATGTGTGTGGCCTTGTTTTAGTATAATTCATTTAAAATACAATATCAATTCATTCATCACGAGGCTAACTACCGAATCAGTTAACAGTCATTTTGGCAAAGAACCGCAACCCACTGGAAACGTGCCATGGCCCACTTCAGGGTCTCCACTTCCCAGTTCAGAACCCCATGTCTATAGTGTGACTGATAGGTCGTATTTATTCTGCCTACAGTGGAATATATTCAAAGTAAATAGTGTTTGGCCACACATCCGTCCTGATCTTCTGCTGTTTATTTACTTGTAAGGCCTCTCTCACCCCGGGGCGTCTGGCAGGGTCCGCATGTGACGGCGTGCTGCTGCGTTCAGGGCCCTCGGACATGTGAGCCGCCAAGTCACAGTCAGCGCGGCTTGGATGGAACCCAAGAGGCGAGAAAACACAAGCCTCCCCTCACAGCCAGGTACTTCTCCAACTGGGTCAGCGCCGCACGTGCGCTACGTGAATCCAGCACAACAACTCCGGCGGGGGACATTTTGGGGAAGTCATTGTACCTTGCTACATGTAAACAAGTTTCTTTTTTTAGGTCAGTACATTAGTGTTCGCTCAACCTGCCAGGCAAAGTGTTCCGTGACAAAACTACTCTTACAGTAGCCCTTAACCGAGCGCATTTACTCCAGTTTGATTTTAGCCAAATCTAAATCTTCTAGACTAGAGCTTACAGCCTCTAGGCCAGGATAACTTTTTTTTGTGGTTTATGTCACATTTTTGATGCATTTTGTCACTGTTTGTCGCTTTTTACGTGTGTTATTGTTGCTTTTCCGACACGTTTTTGTCGCTGTTTTGATGCTTTTACATCTAGGAAAAGCCAAACTAGAGAATATGTGCTCGGTTCAAGTGGGGGTTAAGAGATTAAATGAATTGTGCCAAAATCAAGGCCTTAAATGTCATTGAAAAGCATTAAAGTGATAGTCTAGAAGTCTAAATGTTTTACAAACTTTATCAAATGTGCAAAATCGATCACCTGGTGTTGCATTTTGTATAGTAATAATGTATATATATAATTTTTGTAAAGTCCCTCCTTCCCGAATCTCAGCAACTAATCGGGGTCTAGTATCCTCCCGTATCGACCAATGAGACGAGCTTTTCCTGTGAACTGGCCTGTCAGGTCCAATCAGGAGGGAGGGGGAGGAGCTTAATCATTTACTTTTGAAAATTCTATTCCTGTTCTCCTCATTTTGCAAACTGAGGCTGATTCCGAAAACCCTTAAATTGTAGCCTCTAAGTACTAACACTAGCAACTAATCCTTAACCTTTCATGGGGTCAACTGTTAGATCTCTATGCAGTTAGTGAACTAGAGCTTCAGCAGCATTTGCCCAATTCGACCTTCCTTACCCAGGGGAAGGGGAAGTGACATCACCAACAGCTGTTCTTCTTCTTCTTTAAAGTTCAGTGCAGGCCAAACAAAAGTGCATACCGCCACCTACTGTATATTGTCCAACAACAACATAGTGTCCAAATAAAGACATTTGAGGCGGGAAAAAAAACATCCAAATGATCCTTCACATTTCCCTTTATTTTATCTCAACAGCTGTTTCATAAAGCTACAGTATGCAAATTAGCCATGTGGCTTAAGTTTCTACTAAATAAAAGCAAAAGCACAAACGGCCTTCATTTAAGCCATTTACTGAGGCAGCTCTTTAAAACACTGACATGTGACTGTGCTGTGGTGACTCTAACATGTATTTCGTCACTTTTATAAAGTTTGGCTTGTGCAGAATCTTTTATATATTTATTTTAATTAACTGTGAACCTGTCAATCAACAGTGGTTGCGCATAAAGAATCACTCAAGGTTGGGGCAAGGACATTTGGCACGGTGGCTTATGGGATGGCACATAGCTCCTAATCACCAGTGAGTTAGCATCAGAGATCCCTATGCTAAAGTGGCTATGATAGTTAGCATACAGGCCACTTTCCCTAACTCCTTCCTAACTGACAGCCCATTTCGGACGCTTCTTGTCATGGTAAATGGTCTCAACTTATATAGCGCTTTTCCACCTGCATTAGGCACTCAAAGCGCTTTACAGCAAGGATCCAGTCACCCATTCATACACCAATGTACGCAGACACTGGAGGTAAGGTGGGTGAAGTGTCTTGCCCAAGGACACAACGACAGCGTGCACCTTCAGGAGGCGGGATTAAAACACCCGACCTTCCGATCATGAGACGACCCGCTCTACCATCTGCGCCACCGTCGCCAGATGGTAGCGCACGGTGGACGGTCATGGCGGACGCTGACGCACATCCGGTTTGGCATAAGACCTCTTAACAATTCAACGGTTTCGGAATCAGCCTAAGAAGGGCTTTCTGGTTAAAGAGGGGTTTACTTACAGACTATCACTTTAAAATTGATACAAATCTACATTTCTTGGAATATTCTGACTTTGACAATTTTTACTGAATATGTTTGTTGAAAATACCAAAATGATGGTCTCAAACAGTGGTTCTCAACTGGTGGGTCATTGCAATACTTTCAATATTGATCTACTGAAATGGTTAGAAAACACTACCCGCATCTATTAAATTGACTGATGTTTTTTCAATCATTATTTCAGCTTTTTGTGAGGAAAATACAGAATTTTCCATGATATATGAAAAAGTCAATTGTTATTTGGGAAGGGGCTCGTCATGAAAGGGTCATTGGTGGGTCCCAACGCCAGACCAGTTGAGACCCACTGGTCTAAAACATTCAGTTGCAGTTTGGCTGAAATTTACCGCAATTTTTTTCTTTGCTCAAAAGTTGCCCGTTTTGTCCAATTCTGTGTTCTTTGTTTGTATTTGGACATTAAAATCAATTTGCTTCTGCCCGTATGAACCCTGATATTACTACCTCTGCTATCGCTAATACCACCACCATCTGCAACAGCTACAACTACGAATACTTCGGGTATTTGGATTAAAGATGTTAGTCACCTGGGCTCTTTGTAATGGGTCTATAGGCATATACAGTATCTACAGTGCTTCAAAAAAAATGTGAGCCAATCTTCCTTTATCATATTTTGCAAGATGTTAACATTTTCGGCTCCCTAGATCTACAGCCACAACTACCTCGTTCTAGCAGTACTCCTACCGCTGCCCGATGCACAGGTGAGTTGGTTCGGCGATTCTGCCAAACGCACAGGTGGTTACTTTCATAATGTGGAGCAGATGGTACCAGCCTGACACAGTCACGGCCAATAACACGTACAGCTCCGCGGAGCACGGCCAAGTCAGCGAGAGGTGAGTCTCTTCACCAAATGTCACAATAATATAGGATTTTGCTTAAAGTGCATACAGGTTTGAATGTTTTTGAATGGATAACATCAGCTGTAAGTCATAACTAGAATTTTTTTCAGTGAAGCAGCAATTTACCGTATTTTCTGACTATAAGTCGCACCGGAGTATAGGTCGCACCAGCCAAAAAAATGCATTATAAAGAAGAAAAAAAACATATATAAGTCGCTCCGAAGTATAAGTCGCACCAGCCTTGGCATCCACCTGGGCATGGAGCCGCTGTTTTCTTCATTGCAGTAAGAGTAGCCTCCGCTTTTCCCAGTCTCTCACAAGTTTCTCGCTCACTCCACACTGTCTTTCTGCTGCTCGATTACGTTTTTTAAAATTTTCAGTCGTACAGGAGCGGCAGATACTGGTACACAAGCCTAGAGCGCCCTCTAGCGGCTATCAGCGTGAAAATAACAAACATGTGAAATTACATATTTTGAGATATACAGTAAGTCGCACCCCCAGCCAAACTATGAAAAAATTGCGACTTATAGTCCGGAAAATACGGTAACCTCTTAACCCCGCCTGAATCGGGCGTATTTTCTCCAGTTCAGCTTTACCCAAATCTGAAAGCATCTTGAAAAAAAGTGTAAAAATAGCGACGAAAACAAGGATGAAAACGCAACAAAAGAGCAACAAAAAAATTACAAAACATGACCAAAAAACCTACGAAAAACTATGCAACAAAAAGACGAAAACAGGACAAAATTGACAAAACTTTTCAAATATTCTTCTATTTAAATATAAGTATAAACAGAAAATACTTAATTTGTATAACGAGGAATGTGAAAATGTTGTTATATTTTGGCGTTGGTGAGGCCATCAGATTTGTAAACCTATTCATATAAGAATGGGGTAGGAGTTTAAGATTTTCTTCATCCTACTGTTCTTCTTGTCATAGAATGTATTGGTACTCTTGTGTTTGCTGGAGTGTTGTTGTGGCTTTTCGTGTTGCATTACCATGAAAAGAGAGTAAATAAATAAATGAAAAATGAATGAATGAAATGAGGCGTTACCCTGGCCTATAGGCTGCAAACTCCAGTCAAAAAGCTTTTAGATTTGGGTGAAGCCGAACTTGAGAAAATGTGCTCGGTTAGAGTAAGACAGGCGTCTCAGACACGCGGCCCGGGGGCCAAATGCGGCCCGCGAGATAGTTTTTTGCGGCCCGCGCGATGATTTCTTATTTATATTACATGCGGCCCGCCAGTAAATTGCATTAAACACGTTAGAACTACATTTCCCATGAGGCACCGCACAGTAGTGCCAATGCCGCTGCGGACGCGAGAATGACCACAACATCAGACGGGGAAGAGAGATGCGGCGCTTTTGCAGATGATTTATCAACTGTTTTCAACAAAGAAACGGACTAACAGCAGCGGACTGTGAGAGGAGCTTCTGAAACAGGTGGAGACTGTCAGAACGCGAGGGAAAAACTTTAGCTGTTCAGCTAAACATGTGCTGGAAAAGTGACAGCACTGCAGCATGACAAAAAGCACCTTTACCATCTTTACCTTTATGACTTTGCGAACACATCGTAATTAGTGTTTAAAAGCGTCACAACAGTAAAGTGAGGAGCCTTTTCTCTCCATCTCTCTCTCAGAGCAACATTATCATGTCAATTCATTTCATCTTTATTTGGGACACATGTGTGAACACATGATCCATAGTTACATTCAAAATAGAGATTATGGAAATTTATAAAAATACTGCAAATAATTACAGAAACATTGATGGTAAAAAATATAAGCACCATCCATTATCTAACTGTAGGTCACAAAAAGGCCTGAGGCCACTGACTCCACATTATTTACATGAGGTGAAGCTTTTTGCTAGTGCTCATTATCAGCTCCAGTCCCAGGTTGGGCCTTTCTCCACTAAATTAAAATGACATTTGAATGAAATTTTGCATTTCTTTCTAAATAGGCTAACAGACAGAAACTGGACCTGACTCCTGAAAGATCATTCACTGATGCCCTGAACCAATTTACCTGAACCAAAATGAGATTAATTACAAAAACATTAATTGTCTAAGTCTGTAATTTCTAATTTAGAAGCTCAGCAAATGTTTGGCCGATTGGAAACCTCTGGAAGCTTAAACGTGCAGATAGTTAATGCACAGTCTATTTTAAGGTTTATTATAGCAAACAATAAAAAGTTGCTAAATCATAATTGACTTAATAAAAAAGGCTTTGTCTGTTGCGGCCCCCAAACAACACTGGGTTTGCATTTGTGGCCCCCAGTCCAAATGAGTTCGAGACCCTGGAGTAAGAGGTTAAAAAAAGACATGTTGGGCAGGAAAGTTGTATTTATTTGAATTGTTTGAGCTAATGACCGGAAGTGACAAAGATAGGTCCAGAGTCCCATCTGAATCTCCTGCTGAAATGACAACAGATAAAAGGCCAAAAACTGTTTTACACCTAATTACAATGATATAGCTCACTATATCTCCAGGAAAATTAAGATATGTTTATATTTAAAATAAGCCTTCATTGTGTATGGAAAAATAATAATTTGGTAATTGATGAAGGATAAGCAGTACTAAAGAAAATCCAGAGTAAATATGATATTTCTGTGTGATCAGATGTTTAGAAAGAGCCTTGTAGTCGGCTCTACAGCAGGTTAAAATCAGATCAGTCCCATTAGTCAATAGAACTGAAGTTCAGTTGGACCTAGAAGTGGAGCGATGACATCATCACTGAACAAACGTTTTCACCTTATTCCGGAAGTTCGTGTGGGCGCCGCCATGAATTGTGCCCGCCCCTTTTCTCCTATCAGTTAACATGGGACTGGAGAAGTCAAGATATAATCAGTTACTACACGAAAACAAAGCCGATTTTCGGCCGCGCAGAGAAACAGTGTTGACTTGTTGGTGCAAATGAACATTGGACTTTTTACACAAATCAATCTACTAAACATCAGATTTGAGCGGAGAACGTTTTCAGGACAACGGAAGTGTCGAGACAAAGCAAAAAGAGGCAAAAGTGCGAAATAAAGTGAATAAGTTTGACTCATTTCCCATTGACATAACATGGTCTGCACGGCAACAGTTTAGAATTGTTTGCCTCTAACTATGTCACTTCCTGTCAGTGTCCAATAAGGAAGTGGAAGTATAAACATCACAAAAATAGTCAAACTAAAGAAAGTTTTTTTTTTTTTTAGCAAAATCTTAAATATACTTGTGTTAACTAAAAATTGTGTCTAATGTGTCATATGCACTTTGCGCTGTGAATGACAGAAAACTATATAGACCGTGATCCTCAGCTTCTCCTCCAGTACAGTCAATGAAAATAAGTAGATTTTCTTTTTTTTAAACGTAAATAATACATGAAATCATTCTTGAGGGAATAGAAATTCAATTTGAATTCTGTTTTCGTGAGGCTTTTGTCACTTGAGCTCTTAACAATGGACATAATCTTGAGTGGGGACATGATTTATCATTTAGTCCGGCGGCTAATAACTCAGAGCTAACCGGAGAAATAAAAAGTTCTTCACGGTCAAGGTGATATTCAGAATCAGAATAGATTTATTGCCATTGTCAGTAAACCGGTTGGCAAACTAGGAATTGTCTTTGGCGCAAACGTGCACCGTGAAACAAAACATAAAACTTGGTCGAGATAAACAGTAAACTATAAAAACTTGAAAACTATAAAACTATAAGGGCATGCATAAAATAGACTAAGATCAGATATGACCCCGATCTAGCGTGCAGTGCACCTTAAAACCCACATAGCGAAAAGTGAAGCACAAACACGTAGAGGAGCACACTCAAATCATATTCCGTACCTTTTATTGATTTATGTCACTTTTAACTATTTATTTATTTATTTATTTGATTTATTTATTTTAATTTTTATTTTTTTTAACTATAAGCTCGGCAAAGCCCGTTAAAATCTGTCCTTAAAGGGATATTTCAGGATTTTTGACATAGGGCCTCATTCCAAGTTATCCAGAGTGTTGTTGATGTCTGGAGATATTTTTTTCTTAAATTCATGCAGTTCTTATATTTGAAGAGTCTAGTGGCACTTGGCTAGAGCAAGGCTAAAGCATTTCTATGGTACCAGTTAGCCTGCATTAAAAACAGTCTGACCCACTCCACAGTGCACCTGAGGTAAATCACTTATAACACCAGACTAACCATATAAATGTCTGTGTCGATAGAATAATTTTTTAAATATAACTGACCTTGTATCACATGAATTACCGCATTTTGAGGGACTATTTCTCGCAGATCACTCCGCCGCTGCGTTAGCTTACAGCCACGAAGCTGATGCCGCTCAAATATAAGTTATTTTAAATGCAAAATGGTTACAATTATTCTATTAACACAGACATTTATATGGTTAGTCTGGCGTTATAAGTGATTTACCTCAGGTGCACTGTGGAGTGGGTCATTAATGCAGGCTAACTGATACCATAGAAATGCTTTAGCCTTGCCCTAGCCTAGCGCCACTATTTATTTATTTATTGGTTTATTTGGTAGGGACAGTGCATGTTAATGAACAAGCCGTCGTCCCCCATGCGCACTGTCAAACACACTCTCATACATCCTGACCTATTGTACATGTTTTAGTGGTGGGGGAAACCGGAGTACCCGGAGGAAACCTACGCAGACACGGGGAGAACATGCAAACTCTACACAGAAAGGCCCCGTCCCTGGTGGAACTGCATGAATTTAAGAAAAAATATGTCCAGAAATCAACAACACTCTGGATAACTAGGAAATGAGGCCCAATGTCAAAATCCTCAAATATCCCTTTAACTTTACCGTTGTGCACACATTAGTAGTAGCTGTGGGTGCTAATGTTTACGCCGTCCCAGAGGCGGATCTGGGCCGAATGGGGACGGACCAATCCCAGCGAGGGGTGGAGAGCCTCTTCTACCCGGCAACAGGCCTGGAGAGAGTCCCACTGTGGAGCGCAATGGGCTCTCCGACCGCACTGCCTGGGGTCTGGGGAGTTGCCAAAGCTCTAGTCACTGTCTAATGAATGTAAATAACACACTTTAGGAGGTGCTTAGAGGAGTTTGTTATTGGGAAGGAATTCGTCTGGTGCTGTGGGGTTTAGACCTTATTTAGTCTCAGTCTAGAACTGATTTGGTCCTGGTTTTGTCCTCATTTAGGAAAGGTTAAAAGAAAAGAAAAAGAAATGTAACTAGTTACATTTCCTTGTTATCTTTTAGAGATCTTGTTACATTACTGCATTAGAGTACTCCTGCATTACCAAGAATAAACATCTACAGGTATATCCTTTATTTGCTGATCATATTTCCTGACGCCGACAGCTCAATTTCACAAATCAGACTCTGCCGAAGCCAAACCCGCAAACAACCGCTTGATATCAGTAAATGCTGAAATAATAAGATGGTCCTAAAGCAGGTGTTTACGTTTGTAACCTGGTTTGGGGCTTGGGTAAGAGCAGTTGGTGACACAACGTTTTACTCTTTTACTCCTGAATCGGTCCTTGTTAATGCCGTCTTTAGATTTTGTTCAGCCCTGGTTCAGACCTTCTTTAGTTTTAGTTTGAATCAAATCGTCAATGTGACAAAGAGACAGCCGCTGTGTTACTTAGCGCTATAGCACCATTTTCCCCTGTACAAACCCACCGGTGCATTTTAGGAACTTGGCAAATGCACGGGGAGAGTAAGCGAAACATTAACACAGCAATATCTGTGTGACTACAAGAGAAAATGCCTCCATCTTGATTACAGATTTCAATAGCATTATTGTTATCGCAATATTCAAGTCGTCGATCAGTGATGGTTTTTTTTCTCATATCGTTCAACCCTAATGCAGTGTGTGTGTGTGTGTTAATGCCAGTGGGTTTCAGATTCATAGTGCATACAATAATCCTTTTCAAATGCAACGTCAAGGCACAGAGCGTTATCATTGTTGAACAGGCTGAAGAGGCGAGCAGTGAGACAAGCACAAATGTCACCTAGGGGCTGAGCTGTAGTTTCTATAGTGATCCATGGGAACTCGAATAAATGCACCAGGAACACCAGGGAACCATGCTTGTGGAAACGGTGAAGGTTTCTAAATGTTTAAAGTGGACATATCACGCATACTTTTAAACCTCAGTATTGGCGCGTTTTATTACCCAGTACATATTTAGATTTCGCTCAATTCACGCAGTTTGAGAAATCCTGTTCACTTTGGTCATTTTTTGTTGTACTGCTGAAGCATTGCAATCTGTATTTCCTGAATTAAGTTGCGTCGTAGACACTTCAAAACTATCCTTCACTTGTTTAAATCTCAAAGTCTATCACCGGACTCGTTCTGCACTCAAAGCCACGTTAGCTTAACACCTTGTTGCTTCCCTCTAGTTTTGGTCCGGTACTTCAGAAGATTATTATTTTTTTTTTTCTATTCTGTTTCCTTTGTGCTCTTTTGATATGGAAACAGACGTAGAACTGAGTAAAGTATATGTGCGTACTGTGTCCTAAAGCCTATTTGGTTGAAGCATGCTATATGTGGAAAAACCCTAATAGTGTGTTCTTCATGGCGCCATCGATTTGCTTCCTGGCTAAAGTGACATTTCGTTCAACATTGTTCCAAATTTATAATGTTAAATTTCAAATAAAGCCAGAGGTAGGTTACCAGGGGGAAACAATGTTTTAAGGCTCAATTATGCACCATTTGTCAGGTTGTAAACAATGTCAATAGGGCATTTCCAATGGTATGCTAACCAATCGGTGGCGCCTTGGTAAAGCAGTTTGAGCGCAGAACTGCTCAAGAAACTGCGGAAGACTCTTCAGGCTAATTCTCAACAACACACTGTGGTACATGTGTTGCTTCAGTTAGACATTTTTCAGGTTTAGACATGGTTTACATCTAGTTTAGACAATAGTTGAATTCATTTTAGGTTGATTATAGACTCTGATTAGTCCTGATTTGATCTCCATCTGGTGGTACCACAATATTATAGGAGGTGGAATTTGGGAGGTATGTATGCTGTTCCCAAAAAGCACCTGTAGTAAAATTCCTGAGTATGTGGAAAGTAAATTGCGGTTAGTTGTGAAATGCAAACAGGTCGCTGCGTGTCAGGCGTGTGGCCTAGAGTCAAGGCGTGGGTTGATGCCAGAGTGTTCCTCCTTATCCAAACAGACAGTGGTTCAACTTCAGCACTATGTTACTAATTTGCATGTTTATGTGCTATTTCCCAATGCGCCTCCGGGGCACCACACTGTACAGAACAAGTCCATACTGCAAATAAGTGCTAAAATAACATGCTGCACGATGACTTCTTCCTTTTTAATGCCCAGATGCTCTACTTGTAGTGCCATAAGAGCAAAACAATTGTACATATTTAATTGCGAAGCCTCCATTAAACAGAGAAATGAGGAATTTCAATATTTCAAAGCGTATTGGACATTTTGTTTAGTTTTTTTTGTTACGAGCAATGCCAGTATTTTCCAAGAAATTTAAATGAAATGCCAGTTTGAATCCGACGTGATGCTTTTAATGACATTTTTGAAGGAATAGGCCACTGTTTTTTAAAGGTCCTATATCATGCAAATCGACTTTTGGAGCTTTTAGCCATGTTGTTATGCTATTTCCTTATCAAAAACACCCAGAGCGGTTTTTGGCTTCATTCACGCAGTTCTAAGTAATCCTCCTGAATCCTGCTCTCTGAGCAGCTGCTCCGCCCTCTCCTGGTAAACGACTGACTTGTTCAGTTGTGTCGTCACAGCGGAACGGAAGTGCTCTACGTCTGTAATGTAATGCCTTACGGCCTGATTTTTATTTATAAAACAGCTTTTTTTTTTTTTTTTTGAAAAAAAACAAAAAAAAAAAAACAGCAACCCTCCGACGCGTCTGTGCTGTCCCACGACACTAATCAAGCGCACCCACGGCTGGAGGAGCCATGGATCCGAGCATAAGTGTTGTTTTTGAAGACTGAGCTCTTTCTAACCTACTCTGGACACCGCCTGCTCTTTTTTCTTACCGATAATGCCACGGATGCGCGTTTGGCTACGAGAGGAACAGGATTCAACCTTCCTAAAGAAGAGTGCACTCGCCAGAAGTTGGAATTTCTTTCCGGGATTAAGCTAGCTACTATATCAACCAACCTGATGGATGCTTGGTGAACCTTGGCCAGAATCAAAGTGGATTAACTTTTATAACTTTATAACCAACGCGATCTCATGGGAGTCCAAACTGAGCGGTGAGTCAATCAAAACGCATGTTAGCGTGTGTGTTAGCATGTGTGTTAGCCATTTATGAAACTGCTTTGCACATGTCAACTCCTTATAACTGCATTATGTGAAGTAACTTCACTTTTTGCAGCTATATTTATATTTATAATACTGCAAATGTGGAATGAGCAGAGAGAGGGGCGGAGTTAACTGAATCGAAGCGTCTTATCTTCCGGGTAGGGAAATACCCCCCAAAAATACTTATATTTCTCTCAAAAATGAGTACTCCATAGTGATAGAGGTACAATATATCATATATATGCCTATACTTTACTTTGGAATGGCTAAAATAGCATGATACAGATCCTTTAAATACTGAGATATGTTCTTACCTGAGCTTAGACGAGTTGATGCGTACCTGTCTGGCCTTTACACGTGCGCTCAGTAACGGAAAAAGACCAAAGATGTTGTTAGCATTTAGCCTCTCCTCCTCTATGGGGCCAAACGGGGGTGAAATTGGAAGCGACCAAGCTCTTCCACGTTTGCCCTTTTTAAATACAGTTATGTGAGTAGTTACACGATCCAAGTATAGTCACACAAAATTAAACATGTCCATTTTCTAAGCTGATAAAAGGGGAACTATATTGTAAGGCGTCTTACAATAATTTTATAATAACATTTTGTTGTGTTGTCGCCGCTTTTTTGGACGCATTTTTAAGCGTGTCTGTCGTGTTTTCGTTGGGGTTTTTGGCATGTTTTTGTCACTTTTTCATCACATTTATGCCACCTTTTTGTGGCTTTTTTGTTGATTTTATTTTGTTGCTTTCTCGTCACTCTTAAGTCATGTTTTGACACTTTTTTCATTGTGTGTCAAGAGACGATAACAAATTGTGTTATCGTCTTTTTTTAATTGCTTTTTTTGTATTTTTTTCTGTTGTTTTTTCATCTAATTTTTGTCACTTTTCTGTGGCTTTTTTGTTGCGTTTTCATCATGTTTTTGTCACTTTAGGTCGGCACGGTAGTACAGCGGTTAGCGCTCGTGCTTCACAGCTAGAAGGTCCGGGTTCGATTCCCACCAAGGCCGGGGCCTTTCTGTGTGGAGTTTGCATGTTCTCCCCGTGTCTGCGTAGGTTTCCTCCGGTTTCCCCTACCACTAAAAACATGTACAATAGGCCAGGATGAATGAGAGTGTGTTTGAGAGTGCGCATGGGGGACGACGGATGGAAATTAGCCCAAGGCTACAATCTGGTATGGCTTGTTCATTAACTTGCACTGTCCTACCAATAAACAACCTTTTTTGCTTTTAGATTTGGGCAATGCCAAACTGGACAAAAATGTGCTTGGTTAAGGCGTGGGTTAAGGGTTGATGACTAAAGCCTTTAGTGTTCCTTGGGCATTCAATTTGTTTGAAATGTCCGTTTAATCAGTTTCATAGTGAGCTTAGACCTATTTCCTTAATATTCATCTTTTGTTTTGTTTCTATTCAATAATGACTACATCTCTCGATTTTGTTTATTGTTGGCTCAAATGTCACGTGGACAAACCCCATGCATCATGCCGACTCGCCTTTGCCTCCGGGACGTCTTTGCTAAACTGCCAGTGGACTCTTTTACCACCACGGCGGCACATTCGCACTCCACTCACTGCCCTGCTCTCCCCTGCGGCTTGCGTTTTTATTTTTATTTTTTTTGAGATGTTGTTTGGCACTACGGGGTCAGCGCTCTCGCCCCGACCCGCCTGGCGCTACAACAGAAAAACAAAACAAAAATGTCTTGAGTTTGCAAGTGTCCTATGGTGCCGCCGCTGCTCCCGGCTATCGATTATGTGTTGAGAGTTCTGGAGGGCAAGTCTGACTCAGCCCTTCTGAAGCGATCCACTCCAATACGCTTCACACAAATACGCTGCTTGATAGAAGCCTCGCCGCTCTGAGGGGTTTAGTGTTACTTTGGATTTACCTCAGTTAGGCCTGCCGCGATAATTACTATATCGAGTTATCGCTCGATAAGTAAAATGAAGGAAGATAACTCGATATATGCACGGGTTGCGTGTGCTTAAAAAAAATACAGAAGAATGAACGCTATCACAGCGCTGAGTGAGCGGAGCGTCCATCAAACCCGTCTCCCTGTGCATAAAGCATTGAGCACATCAGCCGTATCCCCGCATGTATCCAGATCATTTATAGATCAGCGCTGCTTTTGGAGAGAGGCGGGGTGTAAACAAAGTGCCGTGCTACTACGGAGCTTTGCTGATTCCATGAACTTTATCGCGGAGCAAGAGGGACTCATGTGAAACACTTGGAATTCCAGCCATCATATATATTTGTATAGGCCTCGACCCTGACTATGTTTAAGTCCAGGCTGAAAGGACACCTTTTTACTGCTGCCTATGGCAATTCATTGTAATTTAATTAATTTAATATATATATATATATATATATTTTTTTTTTTAATGTAATTTTTAATGTAATTGTTTTTAATGTAATTTTATTGTGTTTTTATTGCATTTTTATTGTGTTTGGGTGTCTGGTGTTGCTGTGAGGCACATTGAGTTGTACATGTACATGAAATGTGCCATACAATAAACTTGCCTTGCCTATATCATATTATTTGTATTGTCTTTTTATCCGTATTGCTACTGAATGACAACTGAATTTCCCTTGCTGGGATTAATAAAGTATCTATCTATCTATCTATCTATCTATCTATCTATCTATCTATCAAATAACGCATCACGGAGAGAATAACAACATTAATGTGACTGCAGGTACAGTACTGTAAGTCCAACATGAGAACGAAACAAAACCCCGCCCAGTCAGTGTATCAAAGCTAATCAGCGCTACTGTAAGTGAGAGGAACCCGACCGCTTTAGCCACTATCCAAATACAAGCGCGATAGTCCTGAGAACATTACTCAGTGCTTAGGTCTACATGTTACTGTTCAAAAGCCAGAGAAATGCTGCAGCGTGTGACAGTCAACAAGTTTCCCAAAAAAAGCTGCTTCACTCCGACAGCCGTGCGTACAGGACGTTATATTTGAAAAGAAAAGGAAAAAGAACACAACATATGGCTACTCTACTTTGCAGTAATACAGTATTATCTGAATCCATACATTTAATATACATTTTATTCTAACCAGATTTTATTTAACACAGCAGTGAGTTTTGTCAGGAATATTTAACCAGAATAATGCAGATGAAATATTATTATAATTGGGATATTTTTAAAGATGATACTGTATATAGACTATTTAAAAAAAATGTATGACAGGAATAGTTCAAACACAGAACCTGGTGAGAGTGTAAGTTATGTTAAAAGGTTGAGAAGCACAGATGGATACAGTGTCCTAGAATATGTCGACCCTTGTAGTTTGCACTTTGTTTGGTATAAGGTGTTAAAGGAATAGGCCACCGTTTTTACATACTGAGATATGTTACCTTAGCTTTGACGAGTTCATTTGTATCTGTCTGGTCTCCACGTGTGCCTTCTGTAACGTAAACACAGCACAGACGGCGTTAGCATTTAGCACAGAAAAGTGACGAAATGTGACAAAACGCCACAAAAGAGCAACAAAAAGCAATATCAAGAAATGACAAAAAGGTTGCGACAACACGGCAACAACGCAAGGATAAAAATCAGTTTAGATGAGTTTTGTAGGTCTTAGCTTTCAAATGAGGCATTACACTGGCCTATAGGCTGTAACCTTTTACATTTGGGTAAATGAACTGTTATTATTATAATAATTCATATAATATAATGTATAATAATATATAATGTTGGTTGTTGGTTCTTCTTCTTCACCTGCTCAGTTGTTCACTCACATCACTTTCAACATGATAGCTAGCCGTCTAGCTAGCACCTATAGTTAGCATTAAAGTTAGTTTTAGTTTAGTTTATTTATTTATTTTGAACAGTTTACATTTTAACAACATTCATATTCACTTTACTCTATTACAGGAGCTCAAAAAAAGGAGTAGACTGAAGCCAGAAGCTTATATATACGCCTACCCCGTAATCATATAATAAACATTTACATTTCCCGGTGATACTGCACAATCCGTCTATATCCAAATAAAATTCAGAAAACAAAAACAAAACAACAAAAAGCTCAATTCCAGAGGCGGGTAGTACTCAATTACATTTACTCAAGTACATGGCCTTAAGTATTTTATCCATACAGTACTTAACATTTCTACTGTACTCTTGCGTGAATAAAATAATAGTTAAATTTTCCATCCAAAGAAAAGTTTCAAACAGCATCAAGGAACAACATTACCAATGAATCTTCTTTAAGATTATCATTAAATAGACATCAAACAAAACTTATTTCTACAGAGTCCAAACTGGAGAAATTTACGGATTATATATCGGACTTGATCACAAACTGAACAAAGAAAAAACAGCACAACTCATATCAGTCTTGTTTCTGCAATGTGCTACAGGAAGACAATCACCAATGCCACTCTTGCCGATAGTCACTAGTCACAAATATGCAAGTTAATCTGTATTCTGTGGTCCTGCTACTTCACCTTTGTCACAGCCATCTCCGCTGCCGTAGATTTTATGTTTCAGTATGTGTATGGTGTATATACACATATACACACACATACATACATACATACATACATACACATATATATATATATACATGTACACACACATACATATACATAGGTTTTTATGTTATAAATGTTTGCCCTATTTAGTGAGGTGCATTAAAAAGCCAGGGTGAAAAGTGGCCCATTGAGACATGCCCCCAATCAAAAGGCCCACCCGGCTGCCCTATCTGGTGGAGTTTGTGGATGTTTACATCCTAAGCTGTGTAATGCAGTAGACAACGAGGTTAGCAATGACAACCGTAACAACTTGCACCACTACTTGCTACTTGTAGTACCTCAGTGATTGAATAATTTCCAAATTATCTTAAGAATTTAAATCCCTTCGTCGGCACTATATTCTAGTAAAACTTTTTCTTTATACTTTTTCTTGAATTTGTAAAGAGTTGGGCACTGCTTAAGATCTTCCTCCAACCCATTCCAGAGCCAGACCCTTGCACAGAAACGCACATACTTTTTCTGGTTGAATGCACCATCTGCACTTTAAAGATCATACATCCTCTTAGATCATAATCCCCTTCTCTTAATTCAAACAGTTCTTGAATTTTAGCTGGTAACAATGATTTTGTAGCTTTGTATAAAGTGGACATATCATGCACATGGGGCTTACAAATAGACTTTAACACATTATTTTGACACCTTAGCATTGATATTTTACGTTTTATAATTTGAAACACTGTCTCTGTAAGAATGTAATAGTAACAATGAAATGCAGGCGCTACTTTAGGCGCAGAACAGCTCAGAACTGATATAAATTGGATAATGGGCTTTTAGGTTTAGACAGTTTTAGGTTTGACAATGACACAATTGTGCTGACACTGTAGAAGAAGAAACGGGTCAGTTGAACAGCTTTGCTCCAGGATCACTCAAAACCGCATGGATGTAGTGAAATAGGCTACTACTCCAGATAAGTCTTTAACCAGGGAGCAACGTTATGGTTTAACCTCTTAACCCCCGCCTTAACCAAGTGCATTTTCTCCTGTTCAGCTTTACCCATATCTAAAAGGTCACAGCCTACAGGCCAGTGTAACGCCTCATTTGAAAGCTCAGACCTACAAAACTCATCTAAACTTTTATTTTTTCCCTTGCATTGTTGCAGCGTTGTAGTTTATGTTTATGTTGCTTTTACGTCATATTTTTTGTCACCTTTTGTTTGTTTCTGTTATTCTTTTGTCACGTTTTTGTCGCACTTCTGTTGCGTTTTCATCCTCGTTTTCTTCTCGCTTTTGTTGACGCTTTTTTCAAGAAGCTTTTAGATTTGGGCAAAGCCGAACTGGAGAAAATGTGCTCAGTTCAGGTGAGGGGGTTAAGATGTTAAAGCTCGAAAAATTCATCAACTTATTTTACGTCATCAAACATGATAGTTATAGTGGAGCAGATTTGGTCCATTTTTGACCAAATTCTTTTTGTGATACAAGCACAAAGTTGTGAAGGGCTGGAAAAAATTCAGTATGGGTGCGCATTTCCATGAGGTTTTCCAATGTTATTCACGAAACTGTAAATTAGTCTAATTTTATCGGGGGTGGCTTATCTATAATGCATCATATACTGTATGACATGGAATTCATCTGTATTCATCTGAATTCATCCTGCTCACACTGAGATTTCATTGGGCACTTCCATTTCATATACATCGCCTGGAAAATGCAATATACCGGTGAACCCGTATCTATATTTTGGCCACGATGGCGGCGTGGCTGGCAGCTGTGTGGACTCTCATGCTTATTTAATAGGCTGTGTCCTTGCAGGGAGGCAGTGCTGTGATGTAATAAGTGGCAGGCCTGCACAGACAGTGAATGAAATAATCCCCGGGACGGATGACATTGGATGTCTCGGCACAACACTATGGGCTATGTTCATTATGGAGCGTAAAGAGGAGCCAGGAGGAGAGACTTGTCTTTGGAGGAAATGGGTGACGCAGAATATAGAATTCCTCGAGGAGAATCCTTGCCCGAGTTGCCAATGGTTCTGACTAAGTATCGGCAGCTGACTGTAACTGAGCAGAGAGTGTACGCAGACTCCTTGGAAGCTTCCATCTGTATATGAAAGTAAATCTACAGAATGGCCTGTACTTCTTGAAAATAGTATGGATATATAGTAAATGCTACTGACTTATGAACTGTCTAACAACTTACCACCCGGGCAGGGTGGCAGACTGAACAAGCTGGTCAGGAGGGCTGCCCCCCTGGACTCTGTGAAGGAGTAACATGTGCAATAACGACTATGCAAAAAAAAAAAAGAACTACGTGCAATAATCTCTGTATAAGCGTCATTTTAATCTCAATGTCACTTTACCTGCACTAAGACTGAAAGAATGTGCACTGCTGACGTTTTTTATCATCTGCTCCAACTTCATTTTTTAAATTTGTATTCATTAAGATACCTTTATTAACTTTTTAATTGATTGCACATTTCCTACTTTTTTTTTTTTGCACACCCTGAGTGGTTCTTGAGATCTGATTCAACAAGTGAATTTCTCCATTGTGAGATCAATAAAGGATAATCTTATCTCTTAATGGATCGAAAAGCAACCGTCCATCAAAAGCTATCAGTCCATAAACAAAATATATAGCCCAGTATTCGATTTAAAAAAAAAAATCATTAATAAGTTTATACATTTTATCCAGATATCTTCCAGTACTTGGAAATGTAGTAGTAGTTCTTCAAGAACATTGCATTAACATTAATAATTAGACTTGTTTTATAGCACTTTTAATTGACTGGGTTGTTGATTGTTCTGGGGAAAGCTGAGGGGGTTTTAATCCATATGTGAATTGAGTTTTTTTCCCGGGTGTACCATCAAAAATAAAAAACATCAGACCTTGATGCTGATCTTCATCACTAAAAGTCAAGAGCATATTCTGCACATTCAAGTCAGGAAGAGTTTCATCCAGGTGGTTTGCTAGTTACTGGTATGATCTAAAATATTCATACAGACCTGAATAGAAATTCAGCTGAAGCTTACTCTGCTCTTCATGCATGTCCACCTGATGTGATCAATGTGAGCATGGAGTATCCAAGTAGTGTAGTAAGAAAGCATGTGAATTGACTTACCTTCAAATCGTAACAACACCGCCCAAGAAGTGACTTCCTGTTTCGATCCAGCACGCATAAATAAAAGCACACAGCTCGTCTCATTGATTAGTTCAGCAGGCAACATTACAAGAATATAATTGAATGCAGACATTTTAAGTGTTTTGTCTGTTAATAGTTAGGCAGAAAGAAAGTTAAATTAATGAACTGCTGAACTAATGAATAAGATGGTGCTTTTATTTTGGTGTGCTGGATCGAAACAGGAAGTCACTTCTTGGGCGCCGTTGTTTTGATTTGAAGTTATGCACAGAGTCAGTTCCAATGCAGGTGGTTGTAGGCTCCTTTTCCCTGTCTTAAAAAATACTAAAACTTGTAGATGTATTAACTGGTATTGTCAAGTCACATGACTCAGAAGTTCATATTCTGCAGTTCTTTGTCCAGTAATCGCAGTCAGATGGAACGGCTTCAGTCATTGCAGAATTTCTATTTTTAATGCGTCTTGGTTTAGACTTTATTGTCAACAAGGGAAATGTATCCTCTACATTTGAATCAAGATCGATCGTCAGGATTAGCTGCATGTTATTCGCCTACGGTGCATGTTTTGGGTTCTCCTCACTGAAAATCCCCACCTGGCCCGGGAATCAAACACGGGACCTTCTTTGCTATGATGCGAGGTAAACTGGCACACACTGTCCATGGTCTTCTAAAACAAGTTGACGATATGTCTGTATCTTCAGTGAAGTGTCACTGCTTTTTTTTAAATTTCATCTCTATCCTCATCTGCCGCCCTCACATCTCACACCCGCAGCAGCCAGGCCGGGGCGTATTTTTAGCCCGAGGCTCCGTATGATATTGATTGGCTGCGCTCCGGTGTCTGTGCGGGCCGCTGGAGGTTAGCCGCACTCACTGTCCTTGAGGATACGACGGCATTAGCTGCACTGTTCTCTTAATACAAGTCAATGATCAGAAGGAGGACCGGAATAGAAGCCTGAAAAAGGCCCGGAGCTTCTAACCTTAATAATATTTCTTCCTCAACATCATTGGACAAGTTATAATGTGAGAAATATCAAGGCTAGGATCCTGAAGAGGTTTAAAAACATCAAATCCATGACACAAGATCGTCACGCTCCTACCTCCTGTATAATTGCCCTATTTACATGTAGAGCTGAACAATTGTTCATACACTGTGTGTATTCCACTGGCTTCTCTTTTCCCTGTACAACTGTGCCAAATTATAAAAGGCTCAAGCAAACAAGTTGGGGACAAGTGGAGCATACAGAGCTTTTTATAGCAGTGGTTGAGTTTCTGTGTTTAGAGTTGAGATATAAACCAGAAAATTCCAGATCACTCCGTAAAAAAAGCTTTATGAGGTGTCTGTACAAACAAGAATAAAGCATCGCCTAGTAGGACCTTAGAGAAGACTCATTTTCCTGCCTTTGGTTTGGCCTCTTGGATACTTTCCATACTTTACTTGGATTGTTTTCCCGATGCTAACCATTTGCATGCCCATTGCCCACCGGTGACCTCCATCACGGCCCGTTTACACACAAAAGAGCAACTTTCAAAGCCGTGTGGCCCGCAACAAGAAGCCCATTCAGGCCCACTCCGAGAGAGGAGGGGTGTCGTGGCTGGAGCGGTATCCAACATGGCGCCTAACTCGGCCTCATCAAACGGTGAATGAATGGAGCGCTAATGGGAGGTAAGCTTGGCTGAACTTTGGCTATTTCTGACCATTGTGCACCCGAAGAAAAAAAAAAAAAATCTGTGACAACTGCACAGATTGTTTTTTTTTTGTACAATCCACAATACTTCATTAGAGATTCAGAGAGGTTTTTTGGGCAACAAGAGATTATAATGTTAGTCCCCTGGCAAAGCAGTTTTTTTGTGTCTGATTTACTGTGTTCAAAGTCGGACAGTTGGTAGTAAGGTTAGAAACAAATAATTTAAACTACAGTGCTGGTCAATATCTGACAAAACATGGGCCTAAGGATATCCTTTTATAAAACCGAACAGTGTGGTTATATTTATGATGTAATGAACAATGATACAAATCAGTTAGCGAGCAGAGTTAGCGCTTGTAACAAATTTTAATATATAATTTTAATTTAAATATATCCATATTTGTATATTACAGTATACTATATATATATTTTACACTATATATATGACATCGGGATGTCATTCGGACTAGAGAAGTGTGGTCGGATGGTGACTAAGAGAGGGAAGGTAGTCCACACAGAAGGGGTCTCACTCCCAGAAGGAACAATAGCAGACATTGAGGACAGTTACAAGTACCTCAGAATCTCACAAGCAAATGGCAACCTCGAAGAGGTGACAAGGAAAGCGGCTACGGCCAAATACAGCCAACGAGTAAGGCAGGTCCTAAGAAGCCAGCTCAATGGCAAGAACAAATCCCGGGCAATAAACAGCTACGCCCTGCCAGTAATCAGATACCCTGCAGGAATAATAAGCTGGCCAAAGGATGAGATACAGACCACAGATGTTAAGACACGGAAGCTCCTAACCATGCATGGAGGGTTCCACCCAAAATCCAGCACCCTGAGACTGTACACTAGCCGTAAGGAAGGAGGCCGAGGACTAGTGAGCGTGAGAGCCACTATCCAGGATGAAACATCCAAGATCCATAAGTACATCAAGGACAAGGCTCCAACAGATGACGTGCTCAGTGAATGTCTCAGACAATGGGGAACAGAAGACCGCTTGTCCCTTTCTGACCCCTGCTCTATGATACACATGATTATTGAAACTTTTCCTTATTAAATAGGGACATTTCCAGTAGCACTAGACTAGACTAGAATAATAACATCAATAGAGCAATGCTTCCCGAAACAACCGTGTACATACTCCCAGTGACATGAAAAATAGCCGTTTGTCTCCCACCTGCCACGACTGCATATAGGATCCATATGTCGCAGTTCCCCACACTATGAGACGTGCACAGCCCAAACGGGGCGGTGTTCCCTCTCACTCCGGCACTAAAATAGCGGCCGGTCCTTACATAATGAGGAGCGCAGCGCGTGGATGTGAGGAGATGGGAAAACACAGCAGGTGCACAGCCACCCCGACAGCTGGAGATCAGAAGGAGATAGGGGAGCGAGCTTACCCACTGTGTTATCAACATAGTCAGGCTCATGGACAACGTGTATGTGTTTGTTTGTTTGTTTGTTTGTTTGATCTGACCTTTAGTTAAGCCACACTGCGGACAATTCAAGGTTAGGCCAAAGTGTTGCGACGCCCATCTGTAATGCAAAGCAGGGACGAGTCAGAGATGTTCTGTACTCCCAGCAAAGTTAGGAGTCTGAGGACACCACTTAATATACCAAAACAAATTCAATTTCCCCCACCCCTGCATAAAAAGTTGCACAATGCATCTTTGACCTCTGAACCCCCATCTGAACCGAACACATTTCCTCTAGTTCGGCTTTACCCAAATCTAAAAGCTTCTGGAAAGCAGCAATAACACAATGAAAAGCAACAAAAACCAAAAGACCGGAGAGTGACGAAAAAGCAGCAGAAAAGCCACAAAGAGCGTCAAAACGTGATGAGAACGTGACCAAGACGTGACCAAAACAACACAAAAATTAGATGTAAAAACTGACGGAAACACGACAAAAAAAGCAACAAAAAAGCGATAAAAAAAGAGACGAAAACATGACAAAAACGCTTACAAACGCTGCGACAACGCGACAAAAACAAATTGCGATCGGTTTTGCAGGTCTTAGGTTTCAAATGAAGCGTTACCCAGGCCTATCGGCTGTAAACTCTCCAGTCGAGCAGCTTTTAGATTTGGGTAAGGCCGAACTGGAGAAAATGCGCTCGGTTAAAGTAAGAGGTTAAAACATTCGGACACTAGAGTGTGTTCGATGTGTTTACCAGCAGTGACTCAGCAGCTAACGGAGTTGTTCCAGTGCTTTATATACTGTTTTTAGCTAATGCTAGTCTGTGGAAAATGTTTGCTAGCACCCAGAAACATGGCGGATCTCCATGGTAATGGAATTTCATCCTTGGTGGTTTTGTTGTGATTGTTTTGGATGTCAATAAAATGGGGGGGGGGGAAATGAAATGAAAAATGAACTCTATAACCCCCATAATAAAAAAAAATGCTAACATAGCATTTCTTTTATTGGGCTCTGAGATTCAGAATCTATTTTAAGGGCAGTCCTGGCCCCAGAGGGGTGCAGAAGGGACCCGATACTTGTTTTTTTAGTGGTAAGGGAACCTGAAGCAACCCAGGAGAACACGGGGAACCTCAGAGCTTCGAGCTGCTGACTGTTGAGTCACCCACCACATTTATGGATGCCAATCCTTTTAAGGCAATCCTTTACTCCACTTGAAGAATTAAACCTCTTACCCCCGCCTGAACCGAGCTCACTTTCTCCAGTTTGGCTTTACCCAAAATCTAAAAGCTTCTTGAAAAAGGTGTCAAAATAGCGACAAAAATGAGGACGAAAATGTGACAAAAGAGCGACGAGAATGTGTGACGAAAACGCAACAAAAAAGCCACAGATGATCAACAGAAAAGTGACGAAAAAGTGACAAAAATGTGACACAGAAACAACGTGAGGAAATAGATCCCTTTAGATGAGTTTTGTCAGTCTTAGCTTTCAAATGAGGCCTATAGGCTGTAACATTTTAGATTTGGGTAAAGCTGAACTGGTTAAGGTGAGGATTAAGGGTTAAAAAGCATGTCCCCGTCTAACAGCCGCGTGTGATGGAAAAGTACTTCTACCAGTGATTTTCAGTCCATTTTGCTCCCATTTGTCTTTGGTTTTGTTTCGTTGGTGAAGGGCAAACCCGGGCCGAGCGTTGTGTTCATGCACTGCACTTACCGGTAAAGTAAATCTTTCAAAAACCACAGACACACCTTCGCCTTGGTATTCCACATACCTAACAGTAGCGTGTTGGATACTCAGGAGAGCCGGGATGTTTTCCCAGTGGGCTGCAGTAAAAAAAAGCATTTGATTGGGCTTTAACAAGTTGTCCAGGGTACTAAGATTATGTGTAAAGTTCCACACACATTTTTCATGTAAACTGACCAAATATAATGGTCTGCTGACTGTGTTAAGTGTGTGTGAAAAGAATATGACGAATCGATGCACAGATGCAAACCTGGGTTGTCCAGTGTCTGACAGATAAACACGCACATGTTTCAGTTTTTTTAGCTGATTCAACTATTTCACCTATTTTAAGTCTTTTCTTTAATTGAATTAGACTTTTCATCGCAACTTTAGAAAAATAATTGACATTTTAGCCACGCAACAGTGGTTGTCTGTTCCTAAGTCAGGCGATTATCCAGATGAGCTAAACCAGAAGTTGACAGTCGGCAGGTTCAAAACCTAAACCCCCCGGCAGCACGCAATGGATACCTAGCGATAGTTTATTTCACCGTTTAGACTGAAGACTACCTCTACTACTAATACTGCAACATTCTACTGCAACAAAAAAAAAACTTTGTCAGTGCACTAAACATGTGTACACTTAACTCCTGGCCAGTTCCACTTTCATATTCCTTTTCGTTCCATAGACCACAGAGCTGCCTTTAAATGACAGAAAGAAAGACAGACGGATTGACACAGCGCTCAGATGTAAAGCATCAGAAGAGGGCTATAGGTGGCGGGTTGCTATGGAGACACCGAGGCATCGCCACAGGCAAACAAAGAGTCGGATGATTGTATAAAGAAGAGACATAATACAGTAAGGAGGATCCTGTATGCGGTAGCTGTCCAGAGCTGAAGGCGTGGGTTTAAAGTCACGTCAGAGGGATAAAAAAACATTCAGAGGACAGGATGTTGCTTCGTACTTTACTAAACGTAGCCAGTGACTCGAATGCTGTTTTTAATGTACATTTGTGATTCTTGTTTGAAAGCGCCCTGTGCACCTTCTGGCTGTTGTAAGGCGCTATGCAAACACTATGGAATCAATTATGTCGTGCTTTTTAAATGTCCTGTAATGAGTCTCTGTATTTTAAGATCTAGACGCTTTTTGACGATCGGTTCTGATCAACGTTTAAAACCGGAAGCAGGATCAGAGTTGCTCAGGTGTCAGCAGCACAATCCGCCCAAAAATGTCTGAAAAACCATCCAGACTCTGCAGACATTATCATATGGCACCACTACTTTGACCAATGCTGATGTGGAAGTATTTTCTACCAAATAAAGATGCAGAGACATGGAGAGGAGGAGCAAAGTGGTTCAACAGCCCATAATAGGCTACGTACATTTCGGTCAATGCTAACCGTTAGCATCATGATACGAGCTAACGGCTGACTTTGAATGCCGTATTTTTGTAAAAATAAAAATAAACTTGAAGAAGAAGAAGAAGAAACTTTATTTATATAGCACCTTTCACAGATAAAATCACAAAGTGCTTCACAGGGGCACAACAATAACAAAGGTTACAGAGAAATGTATTCAAACAAATTTATTAAAACAATCACAGCCTTTTCAACTAAAAGCTCGTCCAAACAGCCATGTCTTCAGCTGTTTTTTAAAGGAATGTTAAAAGCAGCGCTGCAGCATTTTGAACCATTTGAAGACGATTCAAAGCAGATTTGTCTAGTGGACAATGTGCTCTGTAAAAACATTCATAATGACCGGTTTTCTCACATATTTTTGGGTTGGGTTTAGCTGCTGGTGCCTGGCAACCCTGACCGGAAGGTTGGCTGTTCGAACCCCGGCCGGCTCCCGCAGGTGCTGACTATCATTGTGTTCTTGGGCAAGTGGATGCTGGTCAGATGGCCTGGCGAGTGTCTAGAAAGCACTAGAGTATAGCCCCATTCACACATCTTCTCAGGACAATGTCAGGATAGTGCTCGGAGATTTTCCAAAAGTCTTGACATTACAATGAGAATATCGTGAGGAGAGTGAATGTGTGAAATTGTTTGGTAGAACCGATAACGATATATTATTCTAGGCTAATTATAGAAATACACAATCTGTGTTGGCTCCTGTTGAAGTTGTTCATGAAGAGGACAGACCTTCCGGGGAGAATATCCTGCTGTTTGGCCAAAACGTCATGAGTTTCATCCACTCATAGGCACGGCAAAGATGCTATGAATGTACATCACGCGATCACCTCAAAAAATGAGACGATGAGACGAAAATGAAAAAAACGTAACAAAAAGCGATGAAAAATGAGACAAATGTGTGATGAAAACACAACAGGCCAAACAAGAGCAACAGAAAAGTGACAAGTGATAAAAATGCAACAATGAAGTGACAAAAAGTGATTAAAATGTGGCAATAATGTAGCCTGGCTATTGCCAGACTAACATCACAAGTGATATTTAGTGTGGGGACCACCAATTCATTTTCTCATAGGAGAGGTGTGGTTTACGATTGTCCAGAGCCGTTTATTGGGCGCTACGAATGTCTCTCATGCGTCTGCACGTAGCCATAGCCAATCGTATCATCGTATCATCAACATATGATGTACCCGCTGTAAACTTTTGAGCTAAACTATTTAGAACACGGTCTAAAGCTTGATCGAAAGATGGCGTTGTGTCTGCTGCTGTCATGTTGGATCCGTAAATAAACTTTTATGCTTTTTATCCCTAAACAAACTACAAGCTTCTGTATGTCGTAGTCGTCTTGCCGTCCCTCCTCGTTCTGTGATTGGTCCCCAAATCCATGCGAAGGTTTCAGCCATGGTCCCCAGGCTGTTGTGAAGTTCGAAATGATTCGAGCGCACACAGCAGTCTGGGTATTCCCAGGCTAACAAAAATGTGACGAAAATCCAACAAAAAAGTGATGGAAAAAATATCAAAAAAGTGGCGACAACGCAGCAACAACATGAGGGAAACGCTCCATTTAGATGAGTGTTGTAGGTTTTAGCTTTCGAATGAGGCGTTACAGTGGCTTATAGGCGGTAACCTTTTAGATTTGATTAAAGCTGAACTGGAGAAAATGTGCTTGGTTACGGCGTGTTCCTCCATATTTGTTACATTACACGGCTAACATTATACTAAAGAATGTCGTACCCTGTGTGTCACAGTCGTACATTTGCCCTTCTCTCCCCCAGTTTTCCGCGGACATCACTCGTAGCACCATTCAGTCACTGCATGATTTGTGTTTGTGCGCATATGAAGGTCAAAGGCCAGGGGAGGAACTCTTACGTGACTGCCCCACACTGACACTGGCCCCTCAGCCAGGATCAAAGGCCCTTGGCGTCACCTCTGCCCCCTCGCGAGTGCACTTCGGACACTGCTCGTAAACCGGGGAGTGTGAAAGGCAGCGGCTCTGGGCTTCCTATTCGCAGTTAGGAGAGTAGACGTGGGAACCGGTGGTGTTTGGTCAGAGCTCTGCGGAGTTGTACAGGTATCATTTAACGGTAACCAGCCCTATTCAAATGACTCATTTTATGTACCCCTTTTAGGAAGCCAGTGGGGAAATGTGTATGATCTCAGAGAGGCACACCTTCTGATTGACTGAGGGAAAGAGGCAACTTCATTTTGCCCTGTTATATCAATCTGCTATATCAATAATTTTGGCTTTTACGCATTTGAAGAACTCTCTTTCACCAGCTAGATGGAGAAGAGCGGTTTGAGAAACCACTTGTTATGACTTTACACATGTTATGACTTGTTACCACGGTAAGTACTGTAGATTTACGCGCAGCCTGACTGTTTGTTTGCCTTGTAGTGCAGGGGTCAGAGTGGCGCGTGACAGTGGAGTAAACAGACAGGCTGATGGATGGCTGTGCCTCGAGGTGAAGGTGAAATGCTCAGGGCTGGACACGTTTGTTGAAGTTTAAGAGTTTGGTGACTACAGTAATGGCGACACACTATCATTTAGGTGATACTTCAGTTATCAATGTGAAAGTCCTAGACCACGAGAGCCTACACAAACGTGATCATCAGTGTTATACTGCGTTTGACCTATCTGTGCCTGCCCTAATGGCCTGGGGAGCATTCCATGGAGCGATAGGGTCATGGTCAGGAGCACCCAGGGGGCGCTGTGGGGGCAAGGGAGGTGAGGACATTTCCACGGAGGCACGACTTAAAGGGCAAACACGTGTAATTATTCTGCATATATTAGTTTGCAATGACAGGGCCTGTTTTAAAATCAGCTACCCGCAGTTCCCTCGGGAGCAACAAGAGGATTAAAGAGCATGTGGCAGGTTTATTTTGTAATTATTACTTTGTTTGACCGGATAATGTCTAGTGTTGTTCATAGTTTTACACCAGTGAAATAGCAATTTTCTTCTTAAGTCACTAATCGCTCGGATCAATAATAAACACCACATCTCTTTCTGTATCTCTGTTGTCTTCTTCCAAACGATATCATTTGCACACGCTGCCCATTCCTGTACACTGTAAACATTATCAACAAAGATATTTCATAAAACGAGCTCAGACCTCATGTCTGAGCTCGAGTTTGCCACGTTGACGTGGCAAACGTTGCGGCCATGTTGCAACCAATGCAAAACCAGAAGCAACATTTTCATTGATTCAGCGGCAGAATGTGATTGGTTTATTAAGTCTCATATCAGGTCATTTCTTTGAAATGTCTTGTTTATTAGTTGTGCTGTTTAGCCGTATTAGCATTGTTTTCTCCATTCATTCCCAGGGTTCAGTGGTTTAGCATTCACTGTATCACTGTCCCATGTTCAATAAATATACAGAAATACAATTTTAAAGTAGGAAACAAATGTTATATTTGATATAAATAGAAGTGAATGATTTGAAGTGTTTGACAGAGGAAAATCCATGAACAAATGTAGCTAAAGTCAGCTGAATGCAGCCTATAAAACTGAAATAAGATACGACATATAGTCAGTCACAATTATCAAAGAGTCATGACATAACTCAAAACAGATCAAAACAGTATCAAGGTAATAAGTGGTGGCCATCTTGTGACTGACCCTTCTAACCCAGTGCAATATGTCCCATCTAGAATTTTATTAAAGATCTTTGGTTTTCAAGCTCCGACTAACACCCACCATTCACTTTTGAAGTCAGCCATTAGCGTACACTTGATAAACCCCAAGGCCCTTTTACAAATGAGATTCTCTGAGCTGTCAGTAACACCGTGTGTATATACTGCGTGTACTCCAGGCAAAGTACTCCCAAGTCCCTATTGAGAATGAGGAGTTGACGTCACGGCACAGAGCCCCCCTCCCCACCCCCCCCCTCGCCGCCATATTGGCTGCGCTCGGCAGCAATACACATTGTTTACGTGTGTTGTTAACGCCGTAGTAGCGGAGGTTCTTGCTATTCCGCACTGTTTTACCGCCTGGAAGTCACTGCTGCGTTAAAAACTGCTCCAATACTTCACACGATAGACATGGAAAACGTAGGAACAATAGGATACAGTTTTTTAGGTTACAGAAATGGACACAGCATCAAAGAGCGCAAGTCTCTGACCTGTCAAAACATGTTGGAAACGTTTGTGTACATTGAACATCTCGTAACAATGTAGTGTTTACGAAACACGCACTTTATTACTTTGTCACTTTGGTCAAGAAGTGTCCGCTAAATGCAATGTAATGACAACACACTAAAACGCATGTGAGGAAAGTTACTTTTGCCAGTACAACGCTGTTTTCACCAGCGGGAGGCTTGTAGAGCCAAGTCCTGCACCCACAGCAGAAAGTCTCGTAACTTTCCAAAGACTTGTGGCTTTTAAACTCCTGCATCGTGTAGTAACTTACACCAAATACAAGGTAGTTTACTGTATCCATGTATGTGCACGGAGGTAAGCGGTCCAGGTCTCCGCTGCAGGGAGCTCGTGTGTTGATGTTTTGAATGTCCGCAAGCTTCTCCAAATACCGCTGTTTTACGCTTGGTATGAGCTTGTTCCTGTAAGGTCCCTTTCTTTGGCCTTATCTCTTTGCATTGCTTTACTTTCTGTCTTTTCGTTGTCGTATTCGTAGATCCGTCTCTGTCTCGCCAAAAACGTAAATGCGCAAAATTTAAAGTGCTCTGGAATATGAGGAATGCGTGAAATTCTGGGAGCGTGCCCCCAATCCGCAGCCAATATGTCCGACAGGCTCAGAGCCCCCCCCAAATCACCCCAACTCAGCACGTGACTCCTCATTCTCAATAGATAAAACTTACACAACACACACCAAAATGAAGTCTCTGCTTTCCCCCGCCAGCAAACAGATCTAGGATGATAACGGGAGGAAAAATGTCAGATCATTCTGAAATTATATATATATATATGTATATATATATATATATATATATATATATAATATATATATATATATATATATATGAATTAATACAAATTTGTTTTTAAAGTGTGATTTTCCTTCTAATTTCAGAATGATCTGACATTTTGTCATGTTTACAACCCTAAACATAAAGATTTTATTTTGAATTTTTTACTGAAAGTTCACACCCAAGTAACAGACAACTGTGAAGTGAAAGCAAAATGATACATGATTCTGTTATTTTACAAAAAATAGAAAAGTGAAAAGTGGGGCGTGCACAAGTATTCATACAGCATGAATTAATACTTTGTGGAACCCCCTTTTGCTGCAATAACAGCAGCAAGTCTTCTGGGGTATGACTACAAGATTTGCACATCTAGAGACTGACATTTTAGCCCATTCCTCTTTACAAAACAACTCAAGCTCTGTCAAATTAGAAGGAGAGAGTTTGTGAACAGCAGTTTTCAGGTCTTTCCACAGATTTTCAATAGGATTTAGGTCAGGACTTTGACTGGGCCATTCTAACACATTAATATGTTTGTTTTTAAACCATTCCATTGTAGATGTAGCTTTGTGTTTAGGGTCATTGTCCTGCTGGAAGGTGAATCTCCGCCCCAGCCTCAATTCTCTTGCTGACTCCAGCAGGTTTTCCTCCAAAATGTCCCTGTATTTGGCTCCATCCATCTTCCCAACTATTCTTACAATCTTCCCAGTCCTCGCTGAGGAAAAGCAGCCCCATAGCATGATGCTCCCCCACCATATTTGACACTGGGGATGGTGCACTCAGGACGATGAGCAGTGTTAGGTTTGCTCCATACATAACGTTTTGCATTTGGGCCAAAAAGTTCAATTTTTGTCTCATCTGACCAAAGCACCTTCTTCCACATGGCAGCTGTGTCCTCCAGAGGTGGGAGTAAGTCACTAAATGCAAGTCTCGAGTCAAGTCCAAGTCGTGAAGTTCCAAGTCCCAAGTAAGTCCAAGTGGATTGGTCATGGGGTCAAGTCAAGTCAAGTCTTTCTTTAGCCGGCAAGTCACCTCAAGTCGCAAACGTCAGTGTTAAGCCTAATTCTTCAAAATCTGTTTAATCTACTTGAAAATATAAAGTGCTTTCTCAAGATTTAGCGATTTTGAAAATTTAGGCTATAATCAAACTTTAAAAATCTAATGGATTTGGATTTAAAGTCTAATTAATATTTAATCGCCGCAAAAATATATATATTTCAATTGCTCCAGTCCATGTACAACATTACTGGGGCAGCATTTTAAGGAAGGGGGCCCGGGGTCTACTTTAAAGAAAATATTGAAACAGTTTCTTTTAAACATGAGCTGCTTTTCCCTGCAGTCTGAAATATAAACATAACATTATATTTTCATTTTTGTTAGTTTCTGGCAGTTTTTCTGTCAGTGGTTCCCCTGTAATGCCCCAGCCCCTGTATATTCGGATTCGCCCCTGCTTAAAGTCGATTCCGCACAGCCTTCAGTCCTGCTGTCACTGGGCTCTGTGTGGCTGCGGAAAATAGCAACTAAATGCTGCAACTTTCGTGAGAACGCCTTAAAACACAGAAAACGAAAGCCCCCAAGATTCTGTCAATAATCCAGCTCTTACGCATCGTCGTTCTGGAGGTTCCTGTCTGCGCCGTAGCTTCAGTCATTGTTTCAAACGTTTCCTGTCCTTAATGTCTATGAATCTTCACCTCTTCACTCACTGTAGAAACTTTTAATGCATCCAAAGAAACACGCATTTCCTCCTGCATTTTCGCGCTGTAATGATTAGACGCGCTCCGTCTGGAAGCAGAAAAAGCATGTGGCTAATTACCATAATGTAAACATAGATGCGCAGCTTTTACGCAATGAATCCTGTTCTTTCAACAGTTACACTCAAATAAATAATACCTATTAAGTCACAGCAAGTCATTGACATCATTGGCCTTACAGTAAGTCCAAGTTAAGTCTCAAGTCACAAACAGCAAGTCCCAAGTCAAGTCAAGTCTTTTGGAGCTTTGGTCAAGTAAGTCTCAAGTCCCGAAAATTGCGACTCTAGTCAAGTCATGTGACTCGAGTCTCCCACCTCTGGTGTCCTCCATATGACTTCTAGCAAACTTCAAACAGGATTTCTTATGGCCTCCTTTCAATAATGGCTTTCTTCTTGCCACTTGTCCATGAAGGCCAGATTTGTGTAGAGTAGGACTTATAGTTGTCCCATGTACAGATTCCCCCAGCTCAGCGGCAGTACGTCGCAGCTCCTCCAGAGTTATCTTGGGGCACTTGGTTGCATTTCTGACCAGTGCTCTCCTTGTTCGGTCTGTTAGTTTAGGTGGACGGCCGTGTCTTGGTAAGTTCGCAGTGGTGCTATACTCTTTCCATTTCCTAATGATGGATTGAACAGTGCTCCGTGAGATGTTCAAATCTTGGGAAATCTTTGTATAACTTAACGCTGCTTTAAACTTCTCCACAGCTTTATCCCTGACCTCTCTGGTGTGCTCCTTGGCCTTCATGATGTTGTTTAGTGACCAATACACTCTGACCATAGCTCTGAGGCCCTCACAGAACAGCTGGAATTATACTGAGAGTAGATTATGCACAGGTGGCCTCTATTTAATGGTTAGGGCAAGGTGTGAACATTCTGCAGTCATTAGGAATGTTATAAAGGCAATTTAATGCACTCAGAAAATGCACGCCCCACTTTTCACTTTTCTATTTTTTGCAAAATAACAGAATCATGTATCATTTTGCTTTCATTTCACAGTTGTCTGTTACTTGTGTGTGAACTTTCAGTAAAATCTTTATGTTTATGCTTGTAAATATGACAAAATGTGCAAAAGTTCAAGGTGTATTAGTACTTTCAAGAGGCACTATATATATATATATATATATATATATAATATATATATATATATATTCATATATTCATTGCAATACATTATGTAAGCAGTACACAACACATTGCAATATTTGCATTTTCAACAAAGGATACCCCAGGCTAATGAAGAAGCTAATGAAGCTAATCCTTAACTTGTGAATGGGGCCCCACAGTTGAAACTACTCAAGCAATTTAGCATTCAGAATTTCCTTTACTAGTGCTGTTGTTTGTGAATGAGTGTCCTTATATGGTTTAGCAGCTTGCTGTAGGTGTAATAAAATGGAACAACCCTGTACTTTAGCAGTTTGTATCACGTTATGCTGATTAGCTGCTGTTGAAATCATAAAAGTTCCCATGCTTATCTATATTAGTTCAGGCCGAGTCCGAGTGATGTAAATGTCTTCAAATGGAATATGGCCTGTTAAAGGGCCTATATCCAGGAAAATTCTTTTTCAACCATGTTATAATGTTATATTCTCATCAAAAACATACCTGGAGTAGCATTTTGTTTCAGTTGCCTACGTTTAAGTAGTCCTGCATATGTATATAGTCTGCAGCTCACACTCTGGTGTAAGTCACATATTATAGCCCTTTTCCACCAAGTTGGTGCTGATGCTGGCTCTGGGCCGGTTCCACTTTCAGAACCGGTTCTTGTGTTTTCCACTGAAATTTTTTGACTCTAGGTTCCAAAAACGGGTGACGATTCGGCATCAGTTAAAACCTGGACCAAGTAACGAGCACCAGTGATGTCAGGGGCCGGAGACGTGGCCTTCACTTCCAGGAAAACAAGAAACCACAGCCAGCGTTTAAAAGACTGAAAGTTTAGTTAGCGCCAACTTCAGTAAAAAGGGAGAAATGTAGAAGCCAAAACAGTCTTTGTGGAGAATTGCTTTGTGCTGTTTAGCTGAGATACAGCTAAAACTCGACGGAGCAACCATAACCCGTCTTTAAAGGTGCATTATGCAACTTTTTATGTGAAAATAAGTTTATATTTGTACGTATTTGAGCTTGTAGTGACCCAGCGACCGTATGAGTAGTTTGCATGGCGCCTTTACTTGTGGTTTCTAGGACACTCCAGGAAGGTTTTCTCTGCTGATGGGCCCTCTCACCAGAAACCTGCAAAACAATTTACCCTGGAGCATTGTAGACACCACTGTGGTCGAAAGTAAAGGCGCCATGCTGACCACTCATACAGTCACTGGGTCACTGCAAGGTCAAATACGCACAAATATAAACTTTTTTTTTTTCACATAAAAAGTTGCATAATGCACCTATAAAGAAATCCAACAAGAAATGTTAACGGCTGGCTATAAAAAGAGCATAGACCAGCCGATTAAAAAACTATTTTGTGTGTATTTCTAAGCAACAGTAGTAAAATGTCACTCGCTATATGTGTTTTATTTGACACTTGACTTCCCAATGAATTGCCATGAAAATAGGGGTGAACCATTAGCACTAAGCTAGCTCTCATTTTGGTGGAAAACCAATTCAGTACGGCACTGGCACCAGGAACTAGCATTCCATGATGTTTCTGTAAATTGTACAGTCTAGACATCTTCAACTGCTTCAGAAGTGGTCAAACTCTCTTCCCTTGAGGCACTAGCGTGTTTGCCGGAGGATAACATTGCTAATACTTGGCAAACCAACACATTCCTTGGTGATAAAGTAACACATAAAGTATTATAAGCTTAAATGATGCAATCTTTAAACAATGCAGCTCAGAGTGAAGGGTTCAAACTAAAGGTACGACAAAGACGTGACCTCCAGCCACCATGGGGCAGTGTATGAATGTTATGTAACAAACCCCCCCCCTCCCATCTTTTGTCTTCAGTAACTGCGTTTCCATCACTGGATTTTAATGCACATTTTGAAGTTTCGCATTTCTAAGGAGTGATGGAAACACCACATTTCGCATTTAAACTCATAATTCGCATAAAAAGTTTATCCGCTCGTTTGAGTTTTTCCGCATACAGTTTGACGTAGCGAATAAAACGTACACGTGCCTGTTGGCGTAGCCGACCTGTGGACAGGAGTGGACAGAAGTGAAGAAGATAAGTAATCCATCAGTAGCAGGTCGTCTCTAGTCCAAAAATATTTCCCAGATGCAGAGGTTCAAACATCGCTGTCTCTGCCGCAGCATTTATGCTAACAACAGTGCACTGTCTGCAACTATGGACCAAGTTAGCCACAAAAACTTACCCAGAGACACAGACGCCGCTTGAACTCACTCTGGGATAGTTTTTGTTTGTCCAGCCTTTACAGGTCATGCAAGACTTCAGAGCAGTAGCAGCTAGTTAGTTAAGATACTTTTGCTTAGCTTTAGTGTGTAGGTCATTTAAATTAACATGTATTCATGGCATTACGAGTAAAAACAAGCAGCAATTCCGACATGGTAAATTATTTGGCCAAAACAATACAAAAAAAGCTCGTACTTCAAGAGCAATCAAAAACGTACAGTGCGCCCTCTGCTGGGTAAATGCTGCATGCAGCCGCCTGCTGTAACCAGGTAACCAAAGCCACGATTCGCAAAAACTCTTGGATAGAAACTTGTGAAAAAGCACATTGTCTTATTTACTGTAAATCAATGGGATTGTCGAAACATTACCATAAAGTGTGTAATAATACGGCTTCAGTTTGTTGTGTAAACAGCCCTGTATCTCTCAGGGCTCTGTTGAAAGTGCGTGTACCGCTTGCTAACAGGAAGCATAAAGGCCTCTTAAAAGCATTAGCCGAAAGAAGAGATACACTCCTGCTCTCTCACGCTGCGCCGTCTCTCTCTATCTGTGCTTTAATCCGTCAGACTCTTCCCAGCAGAGGGACCTAGACATAAAGTGAATCCCAATGGGGTTTTCCTGGGTTGGTTTTTAATCACAGTCATCACAAAGTGCTTGGGAAATTTTCTCTTTTTGAGATATATTTGTGTAAATTTTGATATAAATATATTTCAATTTAGTTTTAGTCGAACAATTCTTTTTAGTTTTAGTCAACAAAAATATTATGTATAGAGTTTGGGAAAATCCACTGTTACTATGGAGATCCGCCATTTTAGTGGCTGTTAGCATACATTGTCCATAGACTAACATTAGCTAAAAATCAGTATAAAAAGTCGTGGAACAACTCAGTTAGCTGTTGAGCCACTACTGGTAACTCACTATGGTGTCCAAGTGTTTTAATGTTTAGTTTAGTTTATTTTATTTATTTGTTTGAGCAGTTAACCTGCTCAAAGGGAGTGGGCTGAAGCCAAAGGCTTATAAGCGCCCACCCCAAAATAAAAATAGTAACATTACATTTAATATTTACAAGGAAGCAAATCATAAACAAAGGAACATAGGGCAAAGTAACAATAATGATGAAGAATAAGACAAAAACAACAGCAAATAAAGAACAAAAGAATGTGCTACTTTTATGTTATAAAGGTGCATTCATACATATTATACTCTGAGATCTTGCTACTTCCCAGTTGTCATTACTATCCTCAATATAATTTAATTTGGGTTTAATTATCATTAATTATCATTATTAAAGGTGCATTAATACATATTATATTCTGAGATCTTGCTACTTCCCAGTTGTCAATACCATCCTTAATATAATTTAATTCGGGTTTATTTATCATTATTATTATATTTGTTTAATTGAGTTATATGTGAAGTGTGATGTAAGCCCTGCATAATGAGGTGCATTAAAAAGCCAGGGTGTAGAACAGGCCAGTTGAAGAGGGCAGTAACTCCCCTCAACAAACCCCCACCCAGCTGCCCTAACAGCTGATTTTGTAGATGATGTTCCTATGCTGAGTGGTGCATTAAAAGACAAGGTTTTGAGCCCGTTGGGAGGGTCCCTCTCAACAGATTCATAACTTGCCTACCCTAATTCTCAATTTGTAAATTTGAGCAATAGAATGACAACCGTTCCAAGCAGCAACACTCTTCCTTGATTATAGATAATTGATCCTACTGCGCCTCTTAGTGGCAACACATTTCTTGTTCTCTGTATATTTCAAAAGTCTTTTGTTTGTATTTATATTTGAACAGGTTGATATTTGGACTTCGTTTCAACTCCATTTCCAGTTTATTCCACAATTGTACACCATTAACTGTTGGCTAAAACTTTTCAAAGTTGAGCTATGTTTCTGAGTCCTAAAGTTTAATTCGTCACGTAATTCATAACAACCAGTACGTTCTTGGAACCTTCTTTGTATTTGGCCTGGCAACAGTTTGTATCTTGCTTTGTATAACATCTGTACAGTTTGGAACTCAACAATGTCACAGAACTTCATGATCTTTGATTTTAAAAATAATGAGTTTGTGTGGTCCAAAAACCCAACTTTATGAATTACTCGGATAGCTCTTTTTTGCAACAATACTATTGGTATTAATGTGTTTTTATAAGTACTACCCCAAACCACAGTACAATAATATAAATATGGCAAAATCAGAGAACAGTATAAGATATGTAGAGCTTTGATGTTTAAAATGTGCTTTGCTTTTGCTATTACTGAAATGCTTCTAGAAATTTTCGTGGATATATATTTAATATGAGCTTTCCAAGTAATTCTGTCATCTATAATAACACCAAGGAATTTGATTTCATGCACTCGCTCTATGACAACACCCTCTATCTGAATTGCTTCCTGAGCATTGGAATTACAGTTGCCAAATATCATCATTTTGCTTTTACTCAGATTTAGAGATAATTTATTTTGTTTGAACCACTTATTGACACTTTTGAGTTCCAAGTTAACAATCCGATACAGTTGCTGTAAGTCGTCACCTGATGCAAAAATATTTGTATCGTCAGCAAACAAGATAAATTTAAGTACTTGAGACGTTTTACAAATGTCGTTGATGTACATATTAAACAATTTTGGGCCCAGAATGGAACCTTGAGGTAAACCACACACAATTTGTCGACAACTCGACTGATAATCACCTATTTTCACACATTGTTTTCTATTTTTAAATAACTGGTAACCCACTGTAGAGCTACCCCCCTAATCCCATAATGTTCTAGTTTATTAATTAGTATATCATAGTTTATTGTATCAAACGCTTTACTCAGGTCAATAAATAACCCTATGGCATATTTCTTGTTATCTACAGCATTAGTTATTTCTTCAATTATATCAAAGAGAGCGTGTGAAGTTGAGTGATTATTCCTAAAACCAAATTGATTGTCCGAGAGTAAATTACACCTTTCAATAAAGCTGTCAAGTCTAGAGTTATAAACCTTCTCTAAGATTTTTGAGAATTGCGGTAAAAGGGAAACAGGCCTGTAGTTTGTGAAGAGATGTTTATCTCCTGCCTTGAACAGAGGAATCACTTTTGCTACTTTCATACCATCAGGAAATTGTCCAGTTTGCAGCGATAGGTTACAGATGTATGTTAACGGCTTAGAGATACTTTCAATAACAGTTTTTAAAGTTTTCATATCCATGTCATGGTAATCTGTCGAGGTTTTATTTTTACACCCTTTAACAATGTCCAGTATCTCCTTTTCCTCCACAGGTTTGAGGAACATGGACAGAGGATTTGTGTCTATCAGTTCACAATTAAAGTTCTCAACATTTGTAATTTTTGCAGCAAGATTCGGTCCAACATCTACAAAGAATTTATTAAATGTATCGACTACTTCATTCATATTATTTAAAGTGTTATCCTCATCTTTGAAATATTTTGGATAATTAATCGATCTTGGTTTATTTCTAATTATACTATTTAAGATATTCCATAAACCTTTAATATTATTCTTATTGCTATCTAACAACTTATTATAATAATCCTGTTTACATTTTCTAATGATACCTGTCAGTTTATTTTTATATTTCTTATATTTATCCTCAGCTTCTTTTGTTCTATCATTTATACATTTTTTGTAGAGTGAATTTTTTTTCTTGCATGCATTTAGTAATCCCTTAGACATCCATGGGTTTTCTTTACACTTTCTGTTTTTACAATGTTTTTTCATTGGGCAATTTTTGTCATATACTTTATGAAATATTTGCGTAAACTCATCATATGCCTTATTAGTATCATTCTCTCTGTATACAATACTCCAGTCTTGAGCTAATAGTTCCTTTTTTAATGCATCCATAGTTTTTTCTGTTTTTACCCTTCTAAACCAATACATTTTTTCATCATCAATATTTAAATATCCATGTTTGTACAATACAAAACTGGCAGGTGATCACTAATATCATTTATCATTAATCCACTGACTGTATCACTATCTATTTCATTTGAGAAAATGTTATCAATCAAAGTCGCACTGTGGGTTGTGATTCTACTCGGTTTAGTTATTAGAGGAAACAGACCTATACTAAATAAAGTATTTATAAATTCGTCAGTCTTTTTGTGTTTATATGGGTTTAACAGATCGATGTTAAGGTCTCCCCCCACAAACATAACTTTATGATTTAAACCTGAAAAGTGCTCCTCCATCCAATTAGAAAAACATCTATATCAGAGCCAGGTGTTCTATAAATACAACTTACAATAATATTTTTCTTTTTTTGCCTTGTAATTTCTACAGTAAGGCATTCAAGTACATCATCCACTACCATAGTCTTATTTCCATTACTTTATAACTATAGTTGGAGTCTACAAACATAGCTACACCCCCACCATGCTTGTTTCGTCTGTTCATACTTATAATTCATAACCATCAATAGAAAACTCAATTTCTCTGTCATTATTAATCCATGTTTCTGTGATTAAAATTACACTAAATGGTTTAGAAAACTGTTTTAAGAAGCTTTTGATGTGGTTAAAGTTTGCATAGAGGCTACGACTATTGAAGTGGATTACAGTGAATGCCTTAATGTTCTTAAGTTTACTATTGTAAAGATCCTCTGTATAATATTGACAGTCATTAGTAGCTCTAGTAAAGAAGTTATTTTCAGGGTCGATGTCGATCTCAGTGTTCTGTAAGTCATATTGTGATAATGTAAAATCCTGGTTATTTGCTTCAGCAATTCTCCTTAATGAAAGGTCCAAGTCGATGCTTCCTATAGAACTATATGTATTACAGGACATGTGAAGTTATGTGCTTTTACATACCAAAATCCATACGCTTTTCCTGTGTTTATACTTGATTTGGTGTACTGGTGCGCGGACGTACAATGAGTTTATCATAGCGCAAGTAGGCAATCTCCCCCCTTTCCCTGGCAGCTCTCAGCTCCGGCATCAGTTCTTTTCGCTTCCTTTGGATGATGTGAACAATAACTCCAGTATTTTACCTTTTAACATCTCCATTCATTTATTATTGCTGCAAATCCCATGATGCTTAGTGATATAACATCACAGTCTTAAACTCCATACATTCATCAACTATTGATTGTTTGCTATTCCCTACATATGTGTCTGTCTGTCCTCATCTGTTATTGTCTGTCTCTGTATTAATAAATAATGTGATAATAAAATAAGTAGCAAAAAAAATACATTTGTCAACTATGTGGTCAATTTTACATTTATATGATTGTATTCAAAGATATTCCATCATATTGCGGGCTTCATGTTTCTTCTCCCACATGGACCCACATGGGCACGTGCTGTGGCTCTTTACAAAAGCTCTCTTTTTGAGTACTTTTTAGTCACTGGATTTGTTTTACAGATGTATTAAGTGCCCAAGCATACAGTACAGCGGCTTCAGAATCACCAGACCCGTTAGAAGGACTATAAATATTTATTATACAACAATAAAGTCGGGTCCATATGGATGTTTTTTCACAGCAACTTGTTCAGTAGAAGTGAAAACGGCACTTGTTGCTAACGTTGGAATATGTAGCATGGAGCTAATGTAGCTTCCTGATTAGAATTGTCAGTGTTTTAAGTATTTATGGGCTGTTGCTCCTCTTCGTGTCTTTATATCTTTATTTTGGAGAAACATATGAATAATTGTGTGAAATGAGAGAAAGTAAATTTTTCCCTTCTTTGTTCCCCCATTCTGGCTCCTTTGACCATGCAATTCCAATACAACGTTCATCGAAGTCTTTTGAGGACTTTAGACCTTAAATGAATAAATCTAAAACTGATTTAAATAATTTAGCGTTTGTAAAAGTAATGGTGTGAAATGGGAGAAAGTAAATTTTTCCCTTCTTTGTTCTCCCCAATGGCTCCTTTGAACATGACAATATATAAGCAATTCCAATACAACGTTCATCGAAGTCTTTTGAGGACTTTAGAACCTTAAATGAATAAATCTAAAACTGATTTTGTATTTGGTCTTTATATTTCACCAGTTGTTGCATTGTTTACAACAGTAAACTTCCCTTCCCCTAATGCCCTGTTCCTTTGCCGACACCTCTACTGTCTTTCACCCCAAGTGCAAAGACCACTCTCACACCTCCCAAATGTTTGTGACAGTTTGCGCTAACCACTCAAGTACGTCAATGGCCCTACGTCAGAGGAAACAGCCTAACACATGCTTTTTTAAATAGCTTTTAAGAAAGCAAACGTTGGGATACACTTTGTCAAGTGATCATTTTGAATCAAGTTGGATGTTACTTGCAATATAGGCTTATCTGGAAAATCTCATATCACTTGCCTCAACTGAACTTGTAAATGTTTTACAATTAGTCCCCAAGGCCCTTAAAGTCTTTACGCATCACTGATGGAGAAGTTAGTTTCCAGTCTTCGGGTCAGAAGGTCTCCAAAAACAGCACTACATCACTGTACTTTTCATCAGGAGTGCTAGCGGAGAGCAGTGGTTTCACCTTGTCTGAAAACAGCTGACCCTCAGTGCTCTGACATTTCCCATGAGCACATCTGAAAGGATCGGACATTCCTGCCCCGAGGAAGAAAACTTGAATGGCAGCAAACTTTAAATAGTATTGTTCCTTTGTTGCAGGGAAAATGGATTACAAAAATGTTCGCTCCTTCCTGGTTTGTACAGTGCTTTGTGGTTTATTGTTTTCTTCCTCTTTGTGAGCATTTTTGGACCACCCTTTATCCAAGCAGACTTGAAATCACTGCACGTCAGGGAAGGCCAGTCACAAGTGTGATTGATGGTGGGTTGTTATTTTCATTTGACAATAAATGGAGGGCCTCACCTGCTCAAAGTGGTCAATACAAGACAACCACTTTCTAGTTTTGGATGTATAAAAGGGGGGTCTGGGGTAGCTTCCCCAGGGTTTAAATAAAAGGGGAAAAAGAGACAAGAATTGTGATGTTCCCCGAAAACTTGGACGGAGGACAGGTCTTTAGAAAAGGGAGAGAACATACCTGAAGGTACACAAACCTTACCCATGTGTTTAGCATGCTGTTATTTCTCAAAATCCTCTATACCCAAATGAAAGTACACATAAAGAACCAAAGATATGTAAAAGTATAAAAGCATTCAAATGTACATCGTTGAAAAAGATTCATATTCAACACAGACTATTGAAAACTACTGAAAAAGTTAAATGTGCTTTTGTTATAGGCAACAGAAGAGATCAAATGAGCCGCTAGTGTATTTAGATGATTATTGTCACGTTTCTGCTCACAATGACTTGACTGCAACTTTAGATTCACCCGTAGCATGTCTACAAAGAGGTCATTACAAACAGCTATTAGCTATTTAGACCTCAAATCCATTGGAGCTAAAACTGATTCTTATTCCTCACCTGTCTGTCTGTCTGTCTTATGAATAATTGTGTTCGGGGGCAAAATGTGAACTGCAATGGCGCACTAATCCTCATGATGTCAGTCGCTGAAGCCTTCAAAAAGCACACCTTTTTACGTGGCTTCCTGCAGACCCCTTTCCCCCACATCTTCCCCTGTGGCTCTCAGCTACTCATAATGGAATTGATCTGGCGTGTCCTTGAGGCACGAGAGATGTTCGTCCATCAGCGGAGATATAGTTTATGTGCCCACACCGGCCCGGGAAGAGAGGCGGGGGGTTGATGGGGAGGGGGTGAGGGTTATGATATTGACTTCCCTTCTACCTTTTAAATCATCTCGACGCAGCGTGGATGGATGGAATGGTGTAGTGCGATGTGGGATGAGGTGGCTCGGAAAATGTTCAATTATGGGAACATTGTGTACTCTGGTATGCTCAAAGGAGACATGTTATTCTAAACTGGCTTTTTTTTTATAGATAGAAAGATTGATAGATGGAGAGATAGATGAACTTTTGAGTAATCCTTTATATTCAGTCTCAAAACGCTGTGTACTGTCCTATGTCATTTGTTTTTCAAGTCCAAATATCTTTGCCGGATATGTTCTGGTTATTTCAGCACTTCGAGCGTGGGCGGTAAAAGAGATTGTTGCAACGTTACGATGTTGTTTCCTCATCAATGACATATTTGGAATTGTGCCTTGAGGCATTTGCACAACCTTCACCTGCCTACGCAACGTATAAACACAACAGATAGGGGGTAATTTACCAAGAGTTTGTGGAATGATCAGACGTGGCAGATCGAGATGCTACTTAGACTTCATGAATGTTGCGCAGGTGTGTCTTAGGCTGTCTACAATAAAAGGCCAAATGTTGCGTTTGCTATAAACAGAGACAAAAGTGACCTGACCGTTTTCTACAGATAGTACACTTTCAAACATAGGAACATGAACATCTCATGAGAATTTCAACTGCAACTTGCGTCAGATGGTTTTTCGGTCTTGATCTTTCGCCTATATTTTTGCTGAGCGTAAATCAGAGCGGCTGCTTGTGAGGCACTCGACGAGTGTAGGATAGAAAACTTTAATGACAAGGGTAAAGGTGTTATAGTTAAGGTGACAGTAGCAAATACATATGTCCATACATTTACTTTGCTAAATGTAATTGTTATTCTGTTCGTAAAATGCGCTCCACATTGTGTCAATGAATCGCCGATGATGAGGCCAATGGGTGCATATACTGTAGATGTTAAAGAAGGTTGGGCCAAGAACGGACCCTTGAGGACCCCCGCAGGCGACAATGAATAATGTTGATTAAATTAAACAATTAAAAACACATTTTACATCGTATTAAAGTTGTCTGTTTTTACATTGTTTGTCTTGGTGGTATGAGCCCTACTTCCACAATCCCAGCACCTGCCCCAATCAAGTCCTCATAAAGGCCTCAAGTAGTTACAACTCAGTGACTAAACTGTGTCGGTTCTTAGCTTGTTCGCATGTGTGTCCTTATATGCAGTTTAAGACAACTCACGTTTAGTCTTAGTACATGATCAATCTCTAACATATAGTAGAGCTGTCAGTGGATGAATTATAATTCATCCACTGACAGCTCTACTGTCAGTGGCTCTCTCTCAGAAACTACTCTTACATAATTATGTAAGAGTAGTTTCTGAGAGAGAGCCAGTTCCTTCCCTTGTTGTGACTGCACTCGACTGCATTGTCTATATTTGCATTCAGCGTGTATAGTGTGTGTGAGTCCTCCAGTCTCCAGGCAGGGGCATGTCGGATGAGTCATAGCCAGGGGACCACTGGAGCAAGCAGGGGTAATGGATTGAGGAGATACCTCCCCACCTCACATACACAGACACATACACACACACACACACACGCTTTCCACCTCCACCTCCGCAAAGTGGAAAAACACAGTCAGACGTGAAATTTACAACATAAGATTTTAAAGTTTGTGAAGGCAGTGTTTCTCAGTGGCAGGCGACAGGAGGAGCTAGGAATAGGATCGCTGAGGCATGTGGAAGATAACTGAAGAACTACAGCCGTAATGCATCACATATCATGCACGACTGAGGCTTAAAATCATTCTTTTGGGTAACTCTGCATTTAATATTTTCAGTTTTAAGGTGAGACACTGCAATCTCAAGATATACTTTTGAAACTTTTCCTATAAACAACTGACATACATATAAAGATGAGCCGAATAACAATGAGTTTTGCCCATGGTAGTGGAAATGACACCTTATATAACAGTGAGAACAAGCTTTGACTTTCTTCTAATAGCATGCTAACAAATCATAGGCACTGTGATGAACACACAAGGTGAAGGACATCACCTGCTTGTCTTGATGGTGCTTTTCTTAGCCAATGTCTAATTTGAGAGCCCAATATAACAGCGGAAGTTTGTCGTTGAACATTGTCTCTAAAGAAATCACTGAAATGCCCTGAGCTACGTGAGCCTATTCCTACAAACACCTGTTAGCCAACACAAATCGCAGGGCTGCCTGTTGTTTACAATAAAACATAGTTGCTTTATTACTACATAGAGGAGTGTATATAGAAAAGTAGTCTTTTTTTTTGTTTTTTACTTTTAAGCATAATTGTAACAATGTTCTCTCATCTGAAACATTCCTGGACTGGTAGTTTTGTTTCATTTATGCAAGTTTGAGTACTCATGTTTACTTTGGTTGTTTCTTCTTCTACTGCTGAAGTGCTCAGACCCGTCTTTCAGAGATTTCTTTGCATAATAGACACAAAAAAAAGAAAGTAGTCCATAAACCAGTTGCGCGCTCAATCTGCATTTACTATACCATAGATTTGATAGCATGCTTTAACCAAAAATGACTGCTTGTATAAGCTTCTAAACACTGATAGCGCCCACTGCTGCCTGCAAATGGCGCTCAATTTCACAACTAGATGCTTTTTTGGAAAACATGAAAAAATCAACGCTAAGGTGCCCAAACGCAACCATTATGCGTATTACCTCCACTTTAAAATTCAGATGTCTACCTTTTGCGGGTATTTTGAGATGGGTTTATCTAAATAAAACAATTACCAATCGATTTCCGCTCACTTTCTTTCCTTCAGAGCCCATCTCCTCCTCTTTTAGACCACGATCTCTCGCTCTCACTCTCTCTTCTTCAAAAGGAACATCTGTCCATTTTCGAAGAAAGCTGGGGGCACTCTGCACTGTTGTGTTAAGTAATAACAGCCGCTGACGTCAAAGGCTCTCTCTGTCTCTCTCTCCGTCTGAACAGGCAGCGGAGGGGAGGGGGCAGGGGGTGTAATGTGTGACACCAGTGTGTTTTTATGTTTGTGTCATTACTGTAACATACAGTAAAAACAGTCATTTGCGGCTTACATTACAGGAGGAAGGTCTGGGGGTAAGTGAATTAGCTGTAGGTTCATTTAACGCTTCCTCTCATGTTTTGCAAGTTTGTGAGGAAAGTATGTTAAAGGTCAGTCAGCTGAAAATACTTACCATATATTAGACCTTATGCAGTTAGAGAAATATATCAGCGTTTTATATTACAGCCCAGATTAAACCTGAACATGTCGTACCTCATTTGAAATCGAAGAATAAGCATATTAGCATAGTAACTTTTGGCTATGTATGTACAGGGAAGGGTGTGGGAACTCCCTTTTTTGAAAATGAAACAAAAAACTGTACATGTTTATTATTATTTTTTGCCTGACACCAACACTGGAGATTTAATTGTATTTTTTTAAATGTCGGCCTCCATTGTCAATTCACTGATTCAGACGATTTTCAAAGTATTGGTCCATTCTTTCAAGGATGTTAACCGGTCTATTGGCCATTCCAGTTTGGATGTTATTCTGTAGGTCTTCCAGAGTCTGTGGACGATCTTTAAAAAAACAGGGATTTGAGATGACCCCACAGAAAATAACCACAGGGGCTAAATCAGGCAAGTACGCAGGCCAGTTTACGTCCGCTCTCAGGGAGATCAGTCGCCCAGGGAAGGCTTCTTTCAAAAAATCCACTGCAAACATTTCATCTGAGTGGAGATGGAGAATTTGACGAAGGAAAAGTCCCGACACGTCAAGCGTCCAATGTTTACGAGCAGAATGCTTGGGAGACAGCGGCATAGACCAACAAACTCATTCAACATTTTCAGGTGTTGTAACAGTCCTCGTCGGTCCTGTCTTTCTTTTGGACAAATCCCTGTTTCCGTGCGATCAGGAGCACAAGCTCACAGAGAATTTTGATAAAAGCTCGACCGCAACACTATGACGCTGCTTAACATCACAAGCCCCTATTCAAATAAGGAAGCTTCCACGCCCCACCCTGTATTATTAAACATTCTCGCCATTTATCAGGAATCTCTAAATAAAACTTAACTTACATATGCAAATGATACAATTTTGACAATGTTGCCCTGCTTTGCCTTATCATATCATCTGACATATCGGTTATCGGTATTGTCATACAGTATACATGCTTTTCAGTCATGTGACTTGTGTTGTTATGGCAGCCATTTTGAATACCGAAGTAGAATTATACAGTACTACAACATGTAACAATATCTCAACTAAGGATGAAAATGAAAGACAACTGATTAACAGTGGCATTTTCATATACTCGTAATCATTGCTCAAGAAGATAACAGTTAAAACACGGCCCCAAAGACGCACGTTTATGTCCAAACCAGTAAGTCAGTGTTTAAGATGCTCAAGATGTATGCATGCTACCAGTTAGCATTTAGCTTTAACAGCTCAGCTCTGACTAGGGTTGCCAACTTTCTCTCAACCAAATACGGGACATTTTATTTTTATTTTTAAAATTGCCAATACAAAACAATAACAACAATAAACTAATCAACACTGCGTGAAAAAAGAATCTCAGATTATTATTTTTTTGCATCTTGCATGGACACACTGATACAGTAAACTCTAGGTGGGGCTGTTACACAAGATGTTCGTGCTCTACTAAACGCATTTGCCACCACTTGTCAGACTAAAAAGAAGCATGTAACCACATATCAGCGAATACCCACGGAACAAGCATTACAAACAACGCTTATTTCCAGAGCATCAGACCATCATTAAGGTAAAAGTTTACTCTACAGACGGCTGTCAAACAGCTCCACAACATCATTTAAACAGCAGACTATGAAACAGCAGATTACCTAACAATGCATTCACCCAAATGATATGAGAGCATAAAGGAGTCGTTTATGTCCTGCTAAAGTTAACAACAGCGCTGAACCCGGACAGATGTGAACCGTGTGTAAACATGGACTCACCCGCGTTCAGGAGCATCGCTTCCTCCTTACGTACATAAACGCACAGCGAGGAGTCGTCCAAAAACCGAAGAATATCCGAGTATTCCACCGGTATTCGCTAGTTCTTCATAGTGTTTACAGAGACCGCATGTGAAACTTTCAACACTCAATATAAGGGACAAAAGACATCCCGTACGGCACAATCCTATTTAGATAAATATACGGGATGTCCCGGCTAATACGGAACAGTTGGCAACCCTAGCTCTGACCTCTCCAAGAGAAAGCCCTGAACTACAAACATCTAGCCTTGGATACAACATGTGACAGAGGTCAGAGCTGAGCTGTTACTGTAGTATTTCCTCAGTGTTCATAGATGTGAGCCACACATGTGTTTATTGTGTTGAAGCCATTGACAGTTGATGAGAGTTGCTAACCGGTAGCATGCTAACATAACAGCAGCTTAAACACTGACTCTGACTGAGACTCTATTGACATGACAAACTGTAAAGATCCCAGAGAAAGGTTTTCTGTTTCCTCTTTGATGAGTTAATTTAGTCTGAGGAGTGAAGCAGATCTTTAGTAAATCCTGCTGTAGCTCGACAGACAGAGCTGCAACGTCTGCGCCACATTTTCTGGTTATGTCACATAAACGTGCGTCTTTGGGGGACTGTTATCTTCTTGAGCAATGATTACGAGGACATAAAAATACCACTGTCAATCAGTTGTCTTTCATTTTCATCCTGAGTTGAGATATTGTTACATGTTGTAGTACTGCATAATTCTACTTTGGTGCTCAAAATGGCCGCCAGAACTATGCGTGATGTCATTGGAAATGCATGTATATTAGGCCTGTTTATGGTGGCAGATTTGACCCTTCTCTCAGACAGAGCAAGACAAACTGTTGACTGAAAAAGGTTGGTAACCACCGACCAAAATGGAAATTGCTCGTACTAGCAGTCAAAAGCAGAGACATGACAGGAGCCTGACAGAGGATTAGGCATCTTAGAGGTGTTTGCCGCAGCTCCTGTCACCCGTGCTTATGAGCCAAAGTTCAGGAGTCATTAGCGGATTACGTCCTAAGACAATATAGCCGAGCTTTAGCATGTCTCTTTATGGCAGCTGACCTTACTCCTTGTAGTGCAGTGTTACAGTCAGGGCTTGACATAATATGCTAAATGGCTGTTGTGGCTTGTGTTCAGTAAAAAAGGAGTTATTTAAAGGATAGCTACTGGTCACATGGATGTTGAGTAAGAAGGAGGAAAGGAGGAAGTCTATTTGGGGGGCAAGAAAAGAGATGTTATACTATTAGACACAATTATCCAGGACTAAACTAAGACTACACCAGATCCAAACCAGGACTTAACCAGATCCAGAACATAAACCAAAGCAGGTCTGACACAACTGGGATTAAACCAGGAGTTAATCAGGTCTGAAACAGGACTAAGCTAAATTCAAACTATTGAACAATATCCCAGGCCCAAAACCAGGACTAATCTAGGATTACACTATGGCTGTGCTCAATATATAATATTAGTATATCAGTATGCAAATCATTTAAACAAAAAATCAATTTAATATGTTAGTTTGTCGCCTGGGGGCGACAATGGCGCAGATGGTAGAGCGGGTCGTCTCATGAACGGAAGGTCGGGGGTTCGAATCCCGCCTCCTGAAGGTGCACATTGTCGTTGTGTCCTTGGGCAAGACACTTCACCCACATTGCCTCCAGTGTCTGCGTACACTGGTAGCCCCTAGGAGAAACCAACAGGCCCGGTTTGAACCATGAGGCCGTCCTTCCGTGGACCCACCACCTACAGAAGGAGCCATGGGGGCCGTGCTATGTGACCTGGGCAGCTCCAACGGCTGCCACCACGACCCGGCAACGGACAAGTGGAAGAAAATGAATGAATGAATGAATGAATAGTTTGACCCCAGGTTTTATTAAGAACGTATCACAACACACACACACTAAATAATGCAATATAAGCCTGAGCAGATTCATCACAATTTGTGATGGTGCTGCCTGGAGCAAGAGCGGAATTATCATATTGCAAACTGCGGCTTAGGTAAAAAACAAAAAAATAGAGGGGAAAAAAGGGCTGATGACACAAATGTAATGTAAATGTAGTGACCAAATAAAATATGTGTTTGACAACTTCTTATGAAACAGATCATTTTCATATTTTATATTGGAGTTAATGACATAACTGACAATATGAATCGATGTAAAAAAAAAGAAGAAGAAGAGCTTTATTTATATAGCGCCTTTCACAGACATGGTCACAAAGCGCTTAACATGAGACAATTGTACATTCACTCCACACTCGGTGGTGGTAACTACGTTTGTAGCTTCAGTTTCTCCTGGGGTAGACTGACAGAAGCGCTGTCGCGACTGCACACATCTGCGCCAACTCTGACCTTCATTCATTCACGCACACACATCATTCATCCTGGCTATTGTACATGTTTTTAGTGGTGGGACAAAAATTCAGATGTTAAAATAAAAGAAACATCTTTTGGTTATAAAATGAGTAATATTCATTTTGTTAAAAAAAAAGTACAATCAGGAACTTAAAATGGAGTGTATCGTTACATCCCTATTACACAACTTAGAATGTGTTTAAAACCTCAAATAAAAAACACCAAACTAGATTCAATGAGACCTGATCTTTATAAAAATTTCAATTTTCTTAGGGGGAGGACCTCCCCCCTGCTGACATGAAAGCACATTTACTATTTATAGAGCTTATGCATTAATTGACAACATAATTGGGTTATTTTCTACTATTGATCGACCATGGCTGAGTGCGTGGTACCACAGAAAGAGTATTTTCCTGTGCTGAAAGTGGCAACCCTACCTAAACATGACTGTATGCATACGCTGTCTGTCTCGCTAGTACGTTTGCTATAAAGACAGGTTGAGATTAATTCTACACAGTGTAAAAACAAGTTTAAACCAGGAAACTAAGTTGTGGAAATTAAATAAACAAGCATTATTAACCAGGAATTTAACCAGGTCAAGAGGTAGATATAGAAAAATACCCAGGGCTAAACCAAGAATAAAAGTGACAACAACACTGCAGTGACGTGCGGTCAGGGGAGGCAGGGGAGGCCAGGCCTCACCAGTCATCATGGAAAAAAACTAAAATTAAAAAATGCAATAAACTTTATAAAAACAAGTCCCTTCTCTTAAGATGATTGGGATTTCCTATGATTTTAATCAATCTCGTGGTTAAAAAATGCCCAAATGTTTTATCAGTTGTCGATATCGTGTAAAGAGGGCGGAGTTGAGGGCGCGTTGGTTTTCTATCACCTGGATAAAGAATCAGACATAAGAACAACTTGTTTAACCTGTTCATTTGACTTTAAACCGCGTTATGAATGGCCCGAAGTGAGGCTCGCCTCCAATGCAGTGCCCCTGACGATACGAGGGGGGCGCTGTGTCAGCGCTACACATTTCTACAAAACATGTGGACTACACGTGAAAAACCAGTCTGTTTTATTATTCTGCACGGTTTAGGAGAGGCCATTTAAACGTAAAGGAGTAAGTAAAAGGGAAAACTGATTAGACTGACATTTTATGGATGAAATGCTGTATCAGGCCCCGCCCATGTGGAGCATCAGGATTGTCAATAACTTATCATTTAGACGGGCGGGGTACGAGTCCCAGTCATGTTCATAATGTTGTCTTTCAATTTCTATTTGCAATATCGTAAGAATGTATTTTATGTTTAAATGTGTCGCTACTAAATGCTATTTCAAAGTAAGAGAATACCAGAGACAGCAAGTTGCATTTTTTCCTGCAGTTTTCTTTGCTTTATATTGGAGTCAATAGCATGTGCCTCACCAGCAACAAACCTCACCGCACGTCACTGACCCTGTGCTAATACTAGACGCCATGTTCTATGGCTGTTTACTGTAAAAGAACAGTTCACAAGGCCCAGACTGTGGACTCTCCCACCCACACGGGCCTTTTAAACCCGCACCTACACAATCTCCCCTCTATGTAAGCACTACTGGGACCACGCTGTGCTTAATGTGTTTTGATCCGGAGGAACAGCCGCTCTCTATGGGAGCGGAGAGAGGGAGGAAGGAGAGGTATCAGGGCGAGCACATGACACCGCTCTGCCAGGGCTAAGTGCCTCAAGAATGTAAGTCCAATCTGTGAGCGAGTGAGGAAAACATGCCCAGGGAGGAGGAGAGGCCGCTCGCCTTTTTCCGTGACGTAAAGTGTGCGATAAGTTTGGAAAGTAACTAGAAAACGTGACCGGGTCTAATGGAAGGAGCAGAAGTACAACAAAAACTGGCAGTGCTTCTCCACAAATACTTATTGTCAAAACTTTGACTTCTAGTCTACTGTACTGTTGCTAATACATTCTACCCCAACAACAGACTGCTACTGCTAATGCCATTTAAGACATGCTTCATTAGGACTTCCAGTGAACAGGTTCCTGGACACTACAGACAGAGTGAAAGACGCAGACGTTGATTGATACGATGGATCTTGTTTGCAAACTACTCCATGATAAGTTAAAAGTGTACTGCTAAACTAAGGGGAAAATGTGATTGGGTGAAGCGGAAGGAGCAGAAGTACAACAAACAATTCTACTGATTCTTCTACATACTGCTACAACAGCTAATTAGTACTAACAATAGTACTGACACTACTATTGATACTGCCATACTTCTACTACTCTATTATTGGCAGCTTATACTGCTGTTATTGCAATAGACAAATTCTGTCTTGCTGACTAAATACAAATAATAAATCAATAAATCAAATCATCTACTGTTACTATTATTTATTCATTTAATATGGACAGTGCACATTAAGCATCCGCATTGAACAATAACAGACGTAAAAATGCCGGATTATAGCCACAAGGCTAATTTACATCTCTCAGCAGATGAGAGCAACACAGAAAATAAATTAACAATGTGACAGACTGTACTACTGCTACTAGTCAGCAGCTGACAGCTAATACTGTTACTACTGCTGCTGTTGTTACTAATGCTATTGCTAGTTCTAGTAGGAGTACTGCGGCAAATATACAACAACTGCTACTATTCAGGGCCGTCGACAGACTTGTTGGGCCCCGGAGCAAGAAGGTTCCATATAAGTCCTCTCAAAAAAGAAATTAAAGAAAGGCTCCTTCATATTACTATCACTTCAATTACAATTTGTATTTCGAACTGCGGCTAATATTGGAATACTATAATATTATATAGCGGTAAAATTATTTTGTTTTTGAGGAAATTGTTGGTCTTGTACAGAGAGATTACACGGTGACTGATATTAATGATCATTCACAAATGTTCTTCTTAGATACAAAGTGTAATGAAGCCTAGGCGTTAATTCAACCTGGTAGACTAATTTCAGCATCACCAACCTCCAGCCAATCTCCGCCTCTTCCGTCACGGCTTCTACCTGCGCATCTTCGCGGGTCTCCCATACCACCACCAGTGTCCAGGCTCCGGGGGAAGACATCCCTAATTCCAAGCTGTTTACCTACACTGACTTATACATCGATGTCTACCGCCGGGGTCTGATCGCCAAAACTAATATACATATCAATAAATCTTTCTAATCTCTGCTTTCGTCTGTTTGAGTCTATCCAGGTTGAAATGCTGTTAATAGGAAAACTGGCTCCTGCCCCACTGGTTCCTGTGACATCATCACATTCTAGAACCTGAAAACAACCAATACGTCCACTACTGATTGTCTGCCTTGATCAACCCCTTAACTCCCCACCTTAGCTGAGCACAATTTCTCCAGTTCGACTTTACCCAAATCTAAAAGCTTCTCGACTGGAGTTTTACAGCCTTTCGGCCAGTGTAACGCCTCATTTGAAAGCTGAGACCTAACACTTTTAAGCTTCTTCCTTGCTTTTGTTATCACATTTTAGTTATTTTTTCATGTTTTCATAGCTTTTTAGCCACATATTTTGTCACATTTTCGTTGCTTTTTTCGTGACATTTTTGTGCCATTATTGGCGCGTTGTTGTCAGGTTCCCAATGACTTTTTTTTTGTTGCGTTTTGACCAAAATATGTCAAAAAAAGCAACAAAAACATGATGAAAACACAGCCAAAAAGGACAAAAAAAACGTTGCAATCGCAAGGAGGGAGAAGCTTAGCTGAGTTTTGTAGATCTTAGCTTTCAAATGAGAGGTCACACTGACTGGCGCCCTGCTCTTCGCTGTGCAGCCCCTAATGTAAAATGTGTGCTGGTGCTCTTTAAATCTGGCAACAACGTGCGTCCATGCGAGCTATGACGTGCGGGCTACATCAGCGCCTTGGATACGAGCCCCCCACCCGCCTCCTTTCGCCTTCCTCCACGCTCCTGCCCCGTTTTGGACCAATCAGCGTTTGTGTTTTCTAGATAGCGTTCAGCAGCAAGAGCAGCAGCACCCAGCCAGCCAGCCAGCCACCCACTCACTCTCCCATACCTACCCACGGCTTTGGCTTGTCGCTGCCGGCTTCATCGTTCCTTGCTGTAGGGAATCTCCTCCATAAACCGCTCCAACTTGAATGTCACGTTATCTTGTGAGCATAAGTGTTTCACCTTTGTGCCCTGACAATAAAGACACCGTGGTCAATGTCGCGGTATTGACATATAAACAAGAGCAAATCCTATGCGTAAAACAGACACACACACACAAAAGCTTAACAATGCGTAATTGCTTCGTGAGAGTAAACACCCACTCATGAGAAAATAGCAAAAGCAAGCACATTCTAGTCTTAATCCATCATAACATCGTAACATGCCATTTTCTTACGCATGACAACGTGTTTGTAATAACGTTTAGCCGTCAGAAGCACGCCTGGACACGTGCTGATGGAAAAGACGAGCAGTTTGCATGGAATCAATAAGCCCTAAAAAGTGTATGGAATGCCTCTGTGTGTGTGTGGAGTAAACATCATGACCAAAAGCGACTGCAGCCAAATAACTGATTTCTGCCACGTGACAACATGTTTTCCGATAACATTCGATACGCCTACGCGAAAAATAGCCTCGGAATTGTGTTTTTACCATAACATAAGTAATTTTTCTTTTTTGTGTGTGTGTATGTGCCTTTTGCAGTCCTGGGGTAGGTTAGTCTCTCTGACGCAAACGCTGCCTGCTTCTCCTCATAGGCGTCTCTGCTCCCTCTCCCATACAACCCTCCTCCTGCTCCTAAAGTCGGGCTCGTGTGTGCGCGTGTGTGTGTGTGTGTGTCTCTCTCTCTCCTCTCTCCGGGAGTGACGGAGCGAGCCGGCCAATCGCGCCGGGAAGAGGGGAAACGTCAGGGGCGGGGTCCCGCGCCGGGAACCAATCGGATCCGCGCGTATTGTTTTGACCTCTGGAGCCGCATCGCCGCCCACCTCGTGCCCGTGGCGGAGGGAAGCTATAAATAGAGGCGACGGCGGAGCGGCTGGGGGGGACGAAGTTGTGCTACACTCCCGAGTAGGAGGGAGCTACTCTGCGAAAGCCTGCTGACATAAAAGACGGGGGGAAGAGGACAAAATATATCCTTAAAAAATTAAAAAATAGCAACCGGAGAACGGCCAATCCTCAAAGTCAACGCGTACTGGATTACTTTTTTTGTACAGTTCGTAATATGCTATGTCAAAGAGAGTATTTGTACTTTTTTATTTGCACTAACTAACGGTACTTCTGAACTACTACTGAGAATCTTTATTTTATACTAAAGTAAGTATGCCCTATCGCTGTGACTTGCAAAATGACTGTTTAATTTTTTGTACGCGTAGTTATCGGGGCGCTGTCGTTCGTTCGTTTTTTTTTTTTTTGCTCAGTACTTTTCTAAGCTGCTGCGTCAGAAGTTAGGGAGGGGTGGATGTGTTTTTCCAAGCGATAAAACTGGCCTCACTTTAATTTCTTATCTCGCTCTCGGGCTTAAAGCGACACGTCCTAGCATAACAGCCGTGTTCGCGTACGGAAATAAGCCTCCCCTCGGGCTCGTCGCTCCCGGCTAGGATGTCATTAGCGTTATGTTTGGTTTTGCTAGTCTGTGCAAATAGGCTCACTTCTTCCTCTTCCTCTCTCGCTCAAACTGGACGAGACGCAACAAGACCTGTAGCCATTTCGCAACTTCTCCCGAGCTCCATCTGCTCGCTTTATGTCAAGGACTGTTGGCGTGGAAAGCACGGTTATTATGAATGTTAAAAAAAAAAGAAAACGTATCGCCTATTTAGTATTTAAGCCATCTTGTGCTCACAGTCATTGACATCTCGATCGATAGATTTGCTTCTTTCACCCTGCCAGCCCGTTTCAAATGCAATGCATATCAGTACTTGCGCTTTCTGTTCCCTTTAGTTGGGTCAATTTGCTTAACATGGGCGTATCAGTGGCACCCCCACCACATTTGTTTTCAATACAGGGCTTGGTACTGCCTCGCGCATACCAATCCAGACAACGCCAGGGACGCAACATCTATATTCGATCACCATTTACGCGGAAAAATAAGCCGTCTGTGTAGGTTGATAATGAAATGCCGCGTCCACGCACGAGTTTCCCCGTGCGCCTGTCAGTACGCTGTTCACATAATGTTGGCTATTATGTAATCGGATTCCACACACAGTCCGGGGCAGCCGTGTGCGTGTATGTGTGTGTGTGTTGTATCTTTGTATGGGCTTTAAATGGAAAGCGTCACAGGAACCTATTGGCACATAAGCGCAATAGGGCTAGGGCTTGACGTAAAGTTGTTTGCTCGCTGGCCTGTGTCCAGACTACGTGTACCATTCAACATTATATTCATGTTTAAAAGGTCGGAGCTCAGTATTGCTAAACTTAACCGGCCAAAGTGGATAGAAGGGCAGCTCAGCATATGAATACACTGAGGTATTTGATACATGTCTGAGATTTTTAGTCATATTTTATGTTTCAACCCAAGACAACCAAAGTAGACCACGTCTGATAAAGCAGCTGGACATTTCTTAAGATGGCCTACGTTTTGTGGTTAACCAAATGATCTCGATTTATATGACTTCTTAGTGTTGATCTCATTGGATGTCTGAGGATTCCTGTTTTGACTAAAATCTCAAGCTGTTTTTTTCATGAAATAAAAGCGCTAGACTTTAAACATGACTAAATCGGGCTTAAATGGAACTAAATTTGGAAACGTCTATGTTGATGTTTGCTAAGGTCTAAACCTCAGTCAGATGGAAGTCCAAGATCTTGTGGTTCATGGATATTGTGTCACCCAATATTGCAATAATGACAGTATGGCGATATTGTGCTGCCCTTGTGGAACTCTATCTGTGTTTTTTCAATATAAAACACAAGATAGATGTCAAGGTAAAATCAAACATTGGACTGACATAAGAGCGTTTAACTGATATATTTTTCTTGGTCTACAAACAATAATAGAGGGAGCAAGTTTAAACTGTTAGTTGTGGTCCATTCCTAACATCAAAGTTCTTTACAGGGTTTTCCCCAACTCTCAGAGAGTAGTAATGCCAACAAGCCCTAACCTACTAAGTCACAATCGATAACTCTTCTATAATTAGATTCACTGTCACAAAACGTACTGTACACAGAATGAGGACAAAACAAATTTCATTTAGCTATTCGCGCTATTGGGAAAATAATTGTACTGGACCTTTAAACAATAAAAGCAGTTTTTGCATTTCTAATAATTGTCTGCTTACAGTGACAAAGGCATTGTTTCTAGTTCAATAACTGACAAAAATGTCGCACTAAAAACAATGAGCACTGTTTGGCGGATGTGAAAGACTATAACGCTGCACTATTGTCCCTCTTGTTGTTGCAGGAAAAGTCATCCTGTGGAAAAACCACAGTTCTCCTAAACCAGCACTTTTCATTTGAGCCAGCTTTATTCCATAGCCATCTTAACCTGCGGACGAAACCTGAGCCGCCAAATTTCACGGATTCTAGTGGAACACCGCTCTATCTGATCCTCTCAACACATTCGGCGGAGAACAAAGAAAGAAAGAAAGCAAACAAACGCTATGCAGCTGGAAATCCAAGTAGCTCTCAACTTCATCATCTCCTACCTGTACAACAAGTTGCCTCGGAGACGCGTCAACATTTTCGGCGAGGAGCTCGAACGCCAGCTAAAGCAGAAGTATGAGGGCCACTGGTACCCCGACAAGCCATACAAAGGGTCTGGGTTCCGGTGTCTGCACGTCGGCGAGAAAGTGGACCCGGTGGTGGAGAAGGCGGCCAAGGAGAGCGGTTTGGACATCGACGACGTCCGCAACAACCTGCCCCAGGAGCTGAGCGTGTGGATCGACCCATACGAAGTGTCCTACCAGATCGGCGAGAAAGGCCCAGTCAAGGTATTGGTCTTAAAATGTCTAAGTCTGTGGCAAATAACATTATTTCCTCGTCAAAAACAGACCTGGGGTAGTATTTCGCTTTGAGTAATCCTGTTTACTTTGGTCCTTTCTTCTTCTACTTCAGAAGCCACAATTATGCATGGTTTATGTCCACATCAATATAAAAAGTAAACTTGACTTTGCTAATATGGTTTATGTGATAGACCAGTTGGCACTTTGGCATTTGGATTGGCACTTAGATGATGATGAGTAACATCGGAACCTTTACATTTAGCTTGAATAAAGATGTTGTTGTATACCTACAGGAAATGGAAAATGCCCAAAACGTATTACAATACACAAATTTAATTATGTTAAGTTCACATTTTCCAGACGGAGGCCCACCAGACTCTGTTACAGAAATGCAATCCAATTGTTGAGTGACACATGGATAAAGCTTAGACACAATGATATACACTGTTCTGCAGTTAAATTGACATAAACTAAATAAAAATAGATTTTTAGTTATAATTATTAATAAATTAGTATCTGTTGTTATATCTGGTGGCACTGGCAACTCAGAGGGATGATCTTCCCAATGCAAAAAAAGTTTACCAACTCATTGGATAGACGTTTCATAAAAAAAAAAAACTCAGCTCAAACAACCAAAGAATGTGTTTTGCTCCAGTACTATTTCACGCAAGTTTACACTTCAATCCTCAGAAGTCCAAACTCCAAACAATACGCTGTTACTGTCACAGGATTGGTTATCAAAATGTAGTTACATTTTACCTTAACTAGGTTTCACAATCTTTCTTGAATTGGTGGTAAAGCTGTTCTACAGCACATTTCATTCACCCCAAAGACTGGTGGTAACGCCCTACTTCCAGCTGCCCTGGAGCTGACTTGATTCATGTATTAGTTTAGCAGTTCATACATAAAACATGTCAAGTGCACAGTAAACTCATTTTTCTTTTTTATTAAACATAAATTGCAATTAGGGATCCTTAAAATATCAACAAATGATCATTATTGCTTAACCTCGACCTACTATCATTATATAGTGGATATTATGAAATCAAGTGTTTCATGTTGCTAAACCTTTGCAGACAGTGGTCTTTTGTAGATTGTTATACCATGGTCAACTGGCTAACTGCAAACTTACTAATGAAAGTCTCTTTTCCACCTGTGTCTTTAGGTGCTTTACGTAGACGACAGTGGCGACAGCCAGGCGAACAGCGGACTGGACTTGGACAAGGAAATCCGGAACAGCTTCAACCCGGACGCCCAAGTCTTCATGCCCATCAACGAGCCTCTAAACGCCGGCTCCCCAGGCTCCAGCTCGCCCTCGCCGCCTTTCGGTCACTCTGCTGCGGTCAGCCCCACCTTCATGCCCCGCTCCACCCAGCCCCTCACCTTCACCACAGCCACCTTCGCCGCCACCAAGTTCGGCTCCACTAAAATGAAGAGCGCCGGGCGCAATGCGAACGCCAACGGGAACGCTGGCGGGGCCAACAAGGCAGCGGTGGCGCGCACCTCTCCTACCAATTTGGGGGTAGGCTTGAATGTGAACAGTCTCCTCAAACAAAAAGCCATGTCCAGCTCCATGCACTCTCTGTACGGGTTAGGACTGGGTGCACCGCATCAGAAGTCGTCCGCACTCTCGCCCAACGCCAAGGAGTTCGTGTTCCCGAGCTTACAGGGCCCGAGCAGCCAGAGTGCGTTGTTCCCAGAAAGCTCGCTCAATCTCAGTTCGCTCCCATACAGCAATGCCTTCGACGTGTTCGCGGCCTACGGTGGCCTTAACGACAAGTCTCTCATGGATGGCTTGAATTTCAGCTTGAGCAACATGCAGTATTCGAACCAGCAATTCCAGCCAGTCATGGCCAACTAGTACTCATGGAAAAGGTACTACTTAAGCTACTAGTTTCACTGCAGAAAGGGGACTGATATTGGTTAAAATGATTAGACATGTAATAGGTTGCGTTCACAACACTGTAGTAATTGATGTCATAATCTCAGACGGAGGGCTACAGACTTCAGGAAAGAACATTATAGATCGAACGTTAGTGTAGAAATTTGCCAATACACTGTAGACTCCAATTGCTTTTAGGTGAACAATAACTCTTATTATCATGGAATCACAGAAAGCTCAGCGATTTTGACGTAGTACTCAAAACCAAATGTTCTATCTTTTGAATGGTGAAAGCTCCTCAAAATGGCACCGATCGATTTGTTTCAGTCACATGACTCTTGGAATCATGCCATAATTTACTATGAACCAGATCAAAACTTGTTCATTATATTGTAAGATTTGTATTCTTGTGAACGCAACCTGTTGACTTGAGTAATATCAACTAGCTTGTTGTTTCTCACAAATGTTGACACATTTTCTGCTTATCCAAGGCAAAATTATCAATCAATGGGGAACGAAAATTGCACTTGAAAGAAGATTAACATTTTCTACCCTATAGATTGATAATTTGGCTTGATTCTAGTAAAAAACAATCCAATTGATAAAGTCCTACTCAAAATGTTCAATTCATTGTAACTCATGATTTGCCATTTCTGCAGTGCATAAACGGCCAGAGATAATGTGACGGGGAAACGTATACATTGATGCACATTTATAAAAGAAAAAAAAAATGTAAACGCAAACCGAATGTCATTGAAAAAGGAAAATAATAAAGCACTTGTCGACTTTAAGACCTTCCGTTGCAAGTCTAAAAGAGCATGGAGCCCAAGGGTGATTGTTTTATTCGCGCCCCCTTGAGTTGTAGTACCAGATGTCCAGGCTTGGTTACTTCTTCGACATGCATCGTTGTTATTTCTTTTGCCAACCAAGCACAAACTATTTTTTTATGTAACTGTTTTAAGATGCACAGTATATACATAAAAAGACAAAAAAACACCACAAGTCATGGCCTGTCAGTATTTAAAACTCAACTGGACACCGTCGATTTTGCGTAAATCGGCAACAAATACGCGGGATTTCCTGGTCTTTTTTCTAATTGTATAATTTAATTTAGTACAGAGTTTGTAAAATATCAGAGTATCTATTGTTTCTACGACATGGTATTGCATTTCTATCTTTTTACTACTCCAGTGATCTGTGATGGCTGCAGCAACTTTTGTTTTCTTTTTTATTGAAATTATAAACCCATCTTTGAGAAAAAAAATTGACTATTCTAAAGATTGTGTACAGATTATTCCGTAGTGGTGGGATTTAAGACTATTTGCTTTTTTTGGACAAAACATAAGAGTTGTATTTTCTGTTAAGAGTTGAAAGATTTTTGCTATATTATGGACAAAATGTAATCGTATATTAATTTTGTACCTACATTGTGCAATACTTGATAAAGACAAAACGGTATAACAAAGTATTGAGTCAGTGTCTTACATGTTAAGAGGGACTGATAGTTTATTAAGTTTGTATTAAAATGCTTGAAAATAACTGCTCTTGTTGGGTGATCTTTTGTGTCAATTTGATTGATAAAAATTCTGATTTTAGTAGGTGGAACTGTATGCAATGCAGTTTAATATCTATGTAAAGTTGGCTTAATGTCTATCTAAAGTTAGCTTAAGTGCTATCTAAAGATAGATACATTCAACCCTAATGTTAAACAGTTAGCAAGCCGGCTAGCCTGGGAAACATTTTAGAGCTTGTTAGCCGTTAACATTTAGCCATCAAAAGTTGCAAATTATGAATGATCCAGGCGTTTTCAGTTGTCAATGCATCGTCCACATTTTGGTGAAGTGAGAGCCCAGTTTGAAATGAGAGGGATAAGAACATAGGCATGTACAAGTAGCCTCTGCTAAATGCTAAAACACATCCAGTTAAGTTTCTGCTTTTTGTGAGGTTAGCTGTAACATTTGAAGAGGGAAAAACACTCTCACTGTACTAATGGGCTATGAGCAAGTCTCAAATTCAATCTCTTAAGTCACTCACTATTCATCTAATTGCGGTGGTGTTATGGAGATGCTGATACTTGCCACTGGCAGTAGCCTAAGCTAATAGGAAATCATTAAACCCTGACATAGGCTATGCAAATCTAGCTGTCCTACAAATGACGCACATATACAGTTGGCCAGTACATAGGCATCCACAGAGAGCACAGGTTGCGTTGGCTGACAGTATTAGCTAATGCTCTTACACAAATGGATAAGGCACTGCGAGTGTGTCAGTGCTAACCCTTTGGACCTTTGCCTGTGTTACTTGTGAACACACAAGCTGCTAAACCACAGAATGGTCAGCATGACTTTCATAATGAGCCATGTTGAATTTGAAAAGCGGTACGACATCAGTCAGTGACTTAAGTTTCAACTCTTTTATTGATTGATTATTGTCAGAGTGTAACTTTATCTACCATTGAAGAAAGAAAAAAAGACTGATCTTGTGTGTCAGATGTGTGTCAGATTGTAGAAGGATGTTTGGGTCACTGATTCGCTGGTAAAATGGAAGGTCATGAAGGCACTGATTACCTTTTGGGTAATTTAGGGCAGTGTTTCTCAAGTGTTGCTTCACAACACATTTACAACATATATCAAGCCTCGGGCCCAGTTCAGTAACATGAACCGATGCAATTCAAAAGTGGCAATGAGCAGGGGTCACAGGATAATTTCCATTTAATTTCCAAAATTAATGGATATTTAATATATAATTTACAACTGTCTAAGTAAAAAACATCAATTATCAATAAAACAACAGATACATTTTACTTAAGACCCCCATGTTGTTCTCATCGATATTTGAATAGTTTGGGAACCAAATACCAAATATGCAATAAATACAGTATATTGAAAAACAAACGCACAAAACATTGAAAAAAAAAGAAAAGAAATTCTGCTCACATGAGTGTTTGTAACTGCAAATAAAACACTTTACATTGGTGTATCTTTTTCATTTAATATGCAGTTTGTGTAATTCCTTGCAATAATGATGTGTTTAGTAGGTGCAGACTCTATACAGTGAGTGTATAAACTGCTGTGGATGTTAGCACTAGCCGTGTTAGCATTCCAAAGTGTGTTGCAATTAGCCTATTCAAGACTGTAGCTACTACGGCTTTTTCTGCGCTTTCAACATTTTTCTTTTCCACTGCTTCGAATAGTTTTTAAAAATTCTACTGGCAACAGGTAATTTGGTTACTTTTGTTTAGTAACCAATTTGTATAGATTTGTAACCAATTTGGATATTTCATTATGAATAATAGGATACATTTTGAGCAATAATGTATGGAAAACTAAACGGAACTGTATTGCAAATTTCAGCCAAACCTACAGTTCAAGGTGTTATGGTCCGTTTTGTGTTTTTGCTCAACTTATGACGTAAATAAAGTGAATTGCACAGAATATTGCAAGTCCAATTTGGCAAAAGCCTGCGACTAACTGAAAATGGCCCAAAGAAGCTCTTTTGGATCTCGACCCTTCAGTTACGAACCAGTGCTTCAGTGGAACAGCCAAATCCCATTACAAGTTAGCACAGCTTGATCCTTCTCGCATAAATACCATATCTTTCCTTATAACACCCAACTACACGATACAAGGCCCTTCAAAGCTCATGTTGGAAACTGTGAAATTACATGCAAATCTTCCAACAAAAAAACCTTCTCAATTAAAAATAGACTTCCCCCCGTGGCTAGTGTTTAAATATGCGGCTGGAGATGGGAAGACTTGCGCGGCGATATCACGATTGCTTTTGGGCAGAGCTGTGCCTGCTGTTTGATGCCAGGTCAGGCTGACCCCAAAGCGGTATCATCTTCACTCATCTGGCCATTTTTTTGTTTTTTGTTTTTTTACACTGCGGGCTTCAAACGCTGTCTAATGTTCAACGGTGTGAGAGCTAGCAGTGTGGAAAATGCCTTGCTCTTATCTTGAAAATGTGCGGCGTTGTAAGTTTAGTTATCGTGTCCAAATATTTGCAGATAACGCCTTGGCTGCTTCTGGCAGGGCTCTGGGGCATAGTTATGTCATACTTTAAAGATCAAAATATAGATATGTGTCTGGGCAGAGACAGGGCGGTTTCTTTGTTTGGGCCTAATTTGTGGACCATATAGTTTCAAATGTAGCCTAGATGTTAGCTCCTTGACAAAAGGCGTAGGCTAAATGCTTTCTCAAATACTTTATGTGTACACTAAGGAGAGAGAAACTGGGCTGGTCAGTGTATTGAAACGGCTTTGAGGGCCCTTTGCAAGCAGAGTGAAAACAAGCTTTCACTTTCAGCTGACAGCATGCTAGGTACAAAATGAATCACTTGAAGAGCAGAACAGCCTGTAAAGCAGGGGTCTCCAACCTGTTTTACTCGGCGAGCTACTTTTGCACAACATGAACATCAGAGAGCTACTTATGCTTCGAAAACACTTGTGTAAAATGCAACTTAGGAAGAGTTCACGCAGAAGTATTACTTGCCAAGATAGTATTTCAGAGAAAGTGACTTGAGTTTAGTCCTCCTACTTTACAATATTGAACCAACTGGTCACAGATTGTGTCCAGCATGTTCAGAACAAACAGAAAATGCATCTAAAATTTGAGTTATCAAGCGTGTAGAGATGTAGAAAGTTTTTGGCGAGCTACCTTCAGAGGCTTGGCGAGCGACTGGTAGCTCCCGAGCTACTGGTTGGAGATCCCTGCTGTAAAGGGTCCGGTGATGGATTACATCGCTTAAAAAATATGGAGGACAGTTTCATCTACAGAATCCAACAAGTGCAAATCAGAGCATTTCAGCAGTAGAAGAAGAAATAACCAAAGAGATTGGGGTCACAAGAATGAAGCAAAAGTGCAGCAGAAAGTACATCGACGAGGTAATGTTAATACATTTGTCCTGTTTCCTTTGAGCCTCGATCAGCCCCTCGTGTTTCTCCTACAAAGCTGATACAAACCCATGTAAATCGGCTAAAACCTCCAGCTAGATACTTGGTGACGTGAAAACCCAATGGAATTTACAGCCGTGCCAGATGTCCACTGTTTTTGAGAAGCTTTTGAGCAGGTTTGGTTTCTGATACCTGGCAACCTGGGCAATCTGCTCCAGACCATGAACATGGCTCAACATCTGGAGATAGGCCTCTGTACATAAAAGCTTGATGCTTGTTGAAGCTATCAACAGTTGTCCCAGTACAGTGCTGACAGTCATGAAAAAAAATTACCTCTAAGTGAGCGAATTGGCAGTATTTTCGTGACCGCTACAAAAGCATGATTTTGTATCCGTTCTTTGATCCTGTCGTGCAATGTAGCGGCGCTTTTAGGGACCAAACCTTTCATGTGTTTCTAAGCAACTTTCCATCAGGAGCAATGAGACAGTTGCGTCAAAGCGGAGTTAAAGGAAAGTAAAGCATGGCCTCAAATGCAACATAGAGGCCTTGTTATTTTTATATTTTTTCCGATTAGCAAGACGTCTGATATTACAGTAGAGATATCATGCGTAATTGACATTGACATTTTGACATTTGAAAGTATCTATGTAGAGAAAAGATATAAGGACATAAGGGCTTGGTTAGGATTTGGAATTTGCCAGGAGCACCCTCTCTCACGGAACAATGAAAACAAGCTTTTACTTTTGGCTGTTGGCATACTAGTACAATGAATAATGGCGGCGCGATGAACACCCTCTGCTTGGATTATGGTTTACGAAAATAGCAACAATGACTGTAGGGCAAATTTTAAGTTGTACATTCCGACATTTCCTTTGTGACTAAACTTTTTTCAGTGTACTTGTTGCATAGACATGTTTTGGGGACCCCTCTGCAAGGCCCCCCCAGTGTACCCCAGACCCCACTTTGAGAAGCACTGCCTTAGAAATATAAAATACACTTACAATGGCAACAATTTAAGCGTTGCGGAAAAAAACATGACCCAAAATGGCTACCTCTATTACAATCGGACTACTGGACTATAATTGGATGATTTGAATGACGCAAAATACTGCTCCACTAATGTTTTTTGACAGAAGAACAGCGTTTGCAACATGGTTCTGAAGGTCGAAAATGCTGTTTTGCATGATTTATCTCCGCAGATACTAAGATAGACCTCAGTATTTCGAAAGTTGTGTGTACTAGTAATCTGAACTCGGCTGTTTTCATTGCCATTGCCACTGCCATTGCTAATTCAAGTTCAGTCTCTGCTGTCACAGAAAACAGGTGGCGGTCTACCCAGCATGTGGTCCTCAGCCAGCCGACAGGGCCGTATGGTAATGTCACTCCGCTCCGGTTAATGGCTTCTCAGTCCTGCACCTCAGCCCCGCGACTATTTATGGAAGCATGGGTTGTGCAACATTATCAAGGCTGGGAGAAAATTCACTTTCAACAAAACACCGGGGAGGATTTGGACATGAGCTAAACTTGTTTGAGTGAATAAAGGTCCTGGATGATGTATGTATATTTGAGTTCTACTTGTGGGATTTGACCAGAACTTGTGGATGCAAGTAGAAGCAGAAGAAGGGAAGCAGGGAAGGGAGAGAGTTCATCTTTCGACTGGCTGGTACATGAAGCTGTCCATCAGTCGTCTGAACCTGGCCCAGAGACTCCGCGTGGGATTACCTGAGATGGGAGGAGTACATTTCCATTTAACATTTTACATTATGAGTGGAGGGGAGAGGGGCACTGACAACTACTAGGCAAATCTAATCCCATATCAATATTTAAGTAAAGCACTTTTCTGTCACAAGATACAGATAATTTACTGTAAAAGAACAGTGAGAAAGTGTAGTAAGAAATAATGTAATAATCCCACAGAGCGAACCACAGAGAAATAGATCGCAAGAAAATCACTTATGGCACATGTGTTTTTTATTTTCTGAAATCAGTTGCACGTTTTCGTTGTTGTCTGTTTTAGATTTGCAGTCGTGCTTCTGCTACTGATAAATGTACAAAACCTTATGCAATGACATAAGGAGAAGCACAGTGTTAGTGTTTTCTAGCTATTCTCAGATCTATATTGGTCAAGGCTGTACAGTGTGTTCCTTTTCACCTAAAGGAGATTCATTGTATTGCCAAAGCAGATCCCGGCCTAAATAGTGTGCGTTGGATGGTAGTGTATCTTCGGGGGATTGGGTGAGCCGCCTTCCTGTAAAGGCTGTTTTCTCTTTTACTCCTTTAGGCAAGAGCTGTAGTCAACGGAATATGCCACAGGTTGGATTCGGAATATGCTGGTAATGATTCATGAGGGATTAGGTCCGCAAACATATAGTTAGTTATCTTTTGGCTGAAAGTCCTTTCTTTGAATTGAGTTACAACTTTTGAACACCCTTATGAAAACGTACGTATTCTCTGATGTTGAACTTTGTGACAGGTTTTCTTCTATGTGGATAGGCCCAGTAATGCCAGAGACCATTAACCGAGTGGAAAAATCAGCATTTTGACAGTGCCCATACTTAAAACCACAGAGTTCACCTCAATTTTAAACTATAAATCGATGATAACCCATAAGGGGCCGTGGTCTAGCCCATGGGAGAAGGAAACTTGTTACGGGAATCACAATTTTCACAAATTATAGACGTTTTCTGGGAGACTATGAGCATATTTAGCACACACAATTAAAGTCAAGTCAAAATCAGGACCAAGTGAATGTCTTGTCTCATTCTAATAATAAAAAATAAGGATCTTGTACAGTAGAAGTGAAAAAACCAGCACTCGCTAGCTAGTGGTTAGCATGTGGCACAAAGCTCACGTTAGCATCATGGTTAGCATTCTCCGTTATTTAATACATTTTATTTTAAAGTGCCTTTCAAAACACCCAAGGACACTGTACAATGGGCACATTAAAAACAACAGTTTGTAGGACGGGGTCAGGATACATTTTATGAACTTTTGTAAGATAACATCAACCTGTCCAGGGACTGTGGGTGGAAATTTGATATTTATTAGATATTCATGGCTTTGCTCATCTCAATATCTCTGTATCTTCATTTAGTGGAAATATATATTAAGAATTTAGCATTTGTTGAAATCGTTTTGGAGAAACGAGTGAAGTTAGTTGTAGCCGTCTGTATCTAGCCTAGTCTCTTTAGAATGTTGTAATGTCACGTGAATGCAACCTATTCTTCATCTTCTTTTTAGTTGAAACTTTTCAGGGGTTTTTTCAGCCACACTCCTGACCATAGCCGTGAACAATCTGGGAACTCACTAGATGTTCTATTCTAAACAGAAGTTAAGTAATCCTTTTCTCTGTTACATGTTTATTTATTTATTGTACAAAACTGGGCCGGGCTCCATCTTGATTGTATTTCATGGTCTAAGGAATGTTGGATGAAGAGCTTCTTATTTTCAACACACAACAAACACAATTTGTCTTTTTCGTGTATATGTTCTATATCAGATAACATACCATAAGAATAAAAAGAGTCGAGTACTTGAGTTTAACTATATGCCGGCAGTGCCTACACATGATCCATCTTTACCCTACTTTAGCTATGGCTATTATTACTTCTAACTGAGCAATATTAAGTAACACTCCTTTATCTGTGTCTATTCACTTCATTAGCTTGAAGTAACCTCTAATGTGCACCTAACGGGTGTGAGCAACTGCTTCGAGCAACTGTGTCAATACCACTGATACTCACTTAGCCGCTCCTGCTAGCCAAATGTATTAAAGGCTGTTACCACTTTATACAAACGTATCTTTCATACATCTAGCACAGAAATGTAAGCATATATTTATACATATACTATTTGCATATATCTTTTGGACTGATATTTCCACAGATGGCTAATGTTTGACAAATAATAAAAAAAGAAAAACTAAACATGGCATTGCAATTTTTCTGAAGTATTTGATGTTTGACATTTTATTCTTAGATAAAGACGCCTAAACAGTGATCTCGGCGCATTGCTATTAATACTTGAGAAACACTGGAAATATGTAACGCTACCATAGATTTTCTCCATTTAGGGGATGCTACAAAATAAACAAATTAATTAATTAATATATTAACATTACTGCATTCCAGGCAGCTAAATTTACAACTTACAACTCAGAGTGTTCCAGCCAAATAAATCGGTCATAACAACAACACATCGCCATTGTGGAGGATGTTGATATTAGCCTATCAACACGCACAATTGATGTAGCGTGGTATCAATTGTGTGTGTTGATAGGCCAATATTGGCACCCTCCACAATGGCGACGTGTTGTTTTTTTGACCAATAGCTGGCAACAAAGCTAATGCTATAATAGCTGGCTAATAACATAGCTAAATTAATGCTACAATAGCTGGCTAAGGCAGGAAGTTACATTTTGCAGTGGCTTAGTTCTTTTACTGTTAGTCAGCTGATGTATTATAATCAGAAAAACTGACCCCAAATCAGCATAACAGGCTTCTGTTTGTGAGCGTGGGAAACACGTGTGTCCGTATTAGTTAGGGTTAGCGGCGTAACCAGTGTCGGAGTTAGGAGTCTTCTTGAACTTGTTTGTAGTTCTCTGAAATGGGAATAAAAGTTTGCGACACGAAGAAGCACGTATTTCCACTGGATTTAATAAGAAAAGGAGGTGGACATCAGCCAGGACGGAGGAGAGAGCGGAGAGAAGCTTGTGGAGAGAAGTAGCTGAATAGAAGTCCGACTTCAAAGATGGTTAATGTGAACCTTTGGTGATATAATGTTGTGCTGTCTGCATGGGGCTCGTTGTGGCCATTAGTTAGTTTCTTGTGCCGCTGTTATCACAGAGAAATGAAAAGGGAGCTAGCTACACTGTTTTTCTGTCTGTATTCCACTCTGTTTTCTGTGTGTCACTTTTGGATTGGTAAATGGTCACATTTTTATATTTATTTATTGGTTTATTTGTTCGGGACAGTGCATGTTAATGAACATACATGGGTCTCATGCATGTAAACAAGCCACACCGGATTGTAGCCTTGGGCTAATTTGCGTCCGTCGTCCCCATTCGCACTCTCAAACATCCTGGCCTATTGTACATGTTTTTAGTGGTAGGGGAAACCGGAGGAAACCTACGCAGACACGGGGAGAACATGCAAACTCCACACAGAAAGGCCCCGTCCAGGTGGGAATCAAACCAGGGACTTTCTAGCTGTGAAGCACGAGCTCTAACCGCTGTACTACCATGCCGCCTCTCTCTCTATCTATATATATATATATATATATATATATATATATATATATATATATATATATATATATATATACACTCACCTAAAGGATTATTAGGAACGCCTGTTCAATTTCACATTAATGCAATTATCTAAACAACCAATCACATGGCAGTTGCTTCAATGCATTTAGGGGTGTGGTCCTGGTCAAGACAAACTCCTGAACTCCAAACTGAATGTCAGAATGGGAAAGAAAGGTGATTTAAGCAATTTTGAGTGTGGCATGGTTGTTGGTGCCAGACGGGCCGGTCTGAGTATTTCACAATCTGCTCAGTTACTAGGATTTTCACGCACAACCATTTCTAGGGTTTACCAAGAATGGTGTGAAAAGGGAAAAACATCCAGTATGCGGCAGTCCTGTGGGTGAAAATGCCTTGTTGATGCTAGAGGTCAGAGGAGAATGGGCCGACTGATTCAAGCTGATAGAAGAGCAACTTTGACTGAAATAACCACTCGTTACAACCGAGGTATGGAGCAAAGCATTTGTGAAGCCACAACACGCACAACCTTGAGGCGGATGGGCTACAACAGCAGAAGACCCCACCGGGTACCACTCATCTCCACTACAAATAGGAAAAAGAGGCTGAAGACTGGAAAAAGGTTGCCTGGTCTGATGAGTCTCGATTTCTGTTGAGACATTCAGATGGTAGAGTCAGAATTTGGCGTAAACAGAATGAGAACATGGATCCATCATGCCTTGTTACCACTGTGCAGGCTGGTGGTGGTGGTGTAATGGTGTGGGGGATGTTTTCTTGGCACACTTTAGGCCCCTTAGTGCCAATTGGGCATCGTTTAAATGCCACGGACTACCTGAGCATTGTTTCTGACCATGTCCATCCCTTTATGACCACCATGTACCCATCCTCTGATGGCTACTTCCAGCAGGATAATGCACCATGTCACAAAGCTCGAATCATTTCAAATTGGTTTCTTGAACATGACAATGAGTTCACTGTACTACAATGGTCCCACAGTCACCAGATCTCAACCCAATAGAGCATCTTTGGGATGTGGTGGAACGGGAGCTTCGTGCCCTGGATGTGCATCCCACAAATCTCCATCAACTGCAAGATGCTATCCTATCAATATGGGCCAACATTTCTAAAGAATGCTTTCAGCACCTTGTTGAATCAATGCCACGTAGAATTAAGGCAGTTCTGAAGGCGAAAGGGGTCAAACACAGTATTAGTATGGTGTTCCTAATAATCCTTTAGGTGAGTGTATATATATATATATATATATATATTTCTACCTGCTCTAGGCACTCAAAGCACTTTACACTCTCCCATTCACACACCAGTGTACGTAGACACTGGAAGCAAGGTGGATGAAGTGTCTTGCCCAAGGACACAACGACAGTGGCACCTGCGGGATTCGAACCGCCGACCCTCTGGTCACAAGACGACCCGCTCTACTCTCTGCACCACCGTCGCCCCAAGGTACAATTGATTGGTACAATCACCTACACTTTTCATGTGTGTCCAGAATCAGGCTTAAAATTCAAACAGGTTTGATTTACTGCAACTGAGATTTAGTCGCATATTTCTGCGCCACATTTAGGGATGGCCGATATTTGTCATTTTTTTCACATATCGGTATTGGTCCGATATGGGAAAATATCAGCCGATATTTTTTTTCTTTGCATTATTTACTGCATTTTGTAGTGCACTTGAATGCGTGCAGCAGTCACGGGCTGCACTGACCTGACTGGGGCAACAGTTTATTCAAATTATCCGAAATAAACAGTGGCTCCTAAAAAAAATAAAGAAATTCCAGCATAAAGTCACATGTCTCCAAAGAAAGTATGTTTTTACTAATTTTAAACAAAGTGGAGCGGACACTTGGACACCACAGAGACACAGAGACACAAGTTGCTGCTGTTACAAACTGGACTAAAACTGCCTCCAAGGACATTATTTTGACTCAGGATTAACAGGAATAATTTTCTGATGGATTGTCGCTACATCTGAGTGGTGTTGCAAAAGTTTCTCCGTCCTGACGCCAAATTTATAACTTTGTTTGTTAGCGATAGCCTAGCTTCTCGCAGGCTAAAGGCTACAACACGTAAACATTGGCTTTCTGTTATCATGTAGGTTTACTACAGTGATGATGGCTGTATTCACGTTTACTGTGCCCACTTTTGTCATGGTAATGACCCGTGAAAATGAGGCGTTATGTCCGTATTTTCGCGCATATTTAATTAGACGCATTTGCATCGTTAGCGCATTTTTCATTGAAAAAAATGCAGTTAAAAGCTCATGCTAATCTTGTAAATCTACTGTTTGCCTTTTGCCTGCTCTAAACCAACTCTAAATCTTCACATTCTTGCCTCATAAGTTCAGTATAAGATGCTGTTAAAGTGGCATGATGCTATTTTTTGCAATTCCAAAGCTTCATACAGAGCTGTCCTCAGAGAAGTTGATCAGATTTGTTAAAGTTAAATCATGTAACTTAAACAACATGGTAGACTACATGTTTAAATTAAAAAAACACAATAAATAGTAGCCTAGCATATTCCCAGAGATGGGTGAAAGTATAATAATAAGTAGGTCTGAGTAAATATCTAACCAAAAACAAAATGACATTTCACTCCAACATCGCATTTGGTCTTTTTAATATTTTTCTAATAAAAAGGATTGTTTGTTTCATCATAGTGTGTGAGACAGTGAGTCCCAGGCATAAGCATAAGACATTCCAATAATGGAACGACAATTTGCAAACTTGACAACATTTGAGTGAGCCTTTCTATTGATTTAATGTCGAAATAAATATCGTCAAATATCGGATATCGGCCACAGCAGCGAGGCAAATATCGGATATCGATATCGGCAGAACATTTTCATATCGGACCATCCCTAGCCACATTCAAGTGTAATCAACAAACACACCCATGATAAAATAAATGATTTGTTTACAGAGTGAAAACGTGCCCCCTCCTGGAACCGCCACCTTAACGTGGTGGAGGGGTTTGAGCACCTGAATGATCCTGGGGGCTCTGTTGTCGGGGGCTTCGTGCCCCTGGTAGGGTCTCCCATGGCAAACAGGTCCTAGGTGACGGGTCAGACAAAGAGCGGTTCAGAAGCCCCTTATGAGAGACCAACAGGCCCGGTTAGAACCATGAGGCCGTCCTTCTGTGGACCCACCACCTGCAGGAGGAGCCATAGGGGCTGGTGCAATGTGATTTGGGCAGCGCCAACAGCTGCCCCCACGACCCGGCAACGGACAAGTGGAAGAAAATGGATGGATGGATGGATGGATGGATGGTGAAAACTTGCCTAGTAGTGTTCCCCGTGAGCAGCTCATGCTGCTTCATGTGCTCTGACAAGGATGATCCTTTCTAGTTATGCATTGTGTTCACGTGCTTTAGTGCATGGCAAAGTGAAACATAAAAAACAAAATAGATAAGAATACACTGTAAGCAAATAAATTGAGAAACTCATCTACTACAGACTACTGACCTACTGCTACAGAGTCTGCTTTGTTCCTTAAAACGCATCAAGTGGAAAAAGAGCTGACATTAAAAGTACAGTGCTAAATGAATTGTATCGGCTTAACATTCAGCTAAAAGGCGTGAAAATGTCTTATCGCTGCTCTCTGTCGTGTTGAAAAGTCAGAGGATATCTCATCTCCTTGTTGGAGATTGAAACATTACCAGTTAACAGTTGCCTGGAACACAGCATAATAATCAACATAAAATCCATTTCAAGTTTTTGGACTTTTCTAGTCTCTGCAACATATGAAGGAATAAGTCCTGTGGTACGTGTTAATCATGGTTCTACAGCAGTGAAATGGCAATTTTCTGAAGAAAACGAAGTGAGGCAAAGGATAGTTCTGTTAAACTGCCCTGCCCCGTTGCGCCTTTGCTTGTTATTCAAGGATGTCTGAGATCCCTTCATCTTGAATCATTGCTCGTCCAGCTGTGGAGAGTAGAGACATTGCCTGGCAATGTCCAAGGCTCAGAATGAGGTCCCGCTGTTTTTTTCTGTTCAAGGTCAAGAAAAGAAATCAATAACAAAGGAAGAAGGAGGAAATGGCTACAGGACAGTTCCATTTTATGATTATGTATTATGTTCATCCCTTGATTCCCAGCTTATACTTTAGCCGGGGGTATGCAGAGCCTCTGAGAAAGCGCTCCAAACTGGGCTGATAGAATTGTTCAGAAGGGAAGGCTTTGAAAGTGCATAAGACGCCATCCTTCCGTCCATCCATCCATCCGTCCGTCCATCCATCCATCCGTCCGTCCATCCATCCGTCCATCCATCCATCCATCCATCCATCCATCTTCTTCTGCTTTATCTGGGGTCATGTCATGGATCGGGAAGTCCAGGCACCTTTGCTGAGAGTGCTGCCACCAAATATGACACATTATGACACAAAAATCATGCATAAAAAGTAAGTATTCTGTGATTTGTCACTTCCGGTGTCCAAGAGTCAATGATATTGTCAATGATATGATATAAGCAGAATAAACAAACAGAGAAGGAGCTCTGCGTGGGTCTGTGCTTAGCAATTTGTTATTGTTGTGTGCTTCTTTATGCTATGGCACGGTAAACACCATCATTTTAGTGATGGAACCCGGTGAACAGACTGGCCCATTTGTATATTGATTTTCTTTTTTTTTTTTTTTAATACCAGCCAGAAAACTCTTATTGTCTTTGACCTAATTTGCTTAGAGGTACATTAGAATGACTCATCCTTATATCAGGATCCATTCTAATCTTTGATGTTTGTGCCACAATTAACCAAGTCATCTATTGTGCAAAAACTCGTTGTTTCTGCTCTGCTCGTGTGCTGCTTTCTAATATTTGCTCAGTTACATTTGTGTATCATAAACGTCACCTGATCACTTTATTCGGGAAGGCAGGTTCTCTTGATTCACTTGCACTGACGTCACATTGAGCACAGCTAGTTCAATGTCTTATTGCGAGGTTAAATCTAAAAAGTGGAACCGCTTTACTTCAGATCTTGACCTCTGCAGTCCTCGGCTAGAGCTGACAGATCCAAAAATATGCCTAAAAGTGTGCATGCTGACCTCAACAGTAATTAACTGTACTGTATGTGTGAATGCACTGTAGTTTGAAATGCACTAAAGATGAACATAGTCATTTCAGGCTTTCGGAAGAATAAAAAAGAGTGAGGAGCATTCTTTTCCCAGTGATGGCTGCCAGAACATCTGCCTGACACATGGTGAACTCAGACCAGCTGCAGGGTATATGCATAGTTCAATTTAAATAAACTTCATTTAAACTCAATTTAGACAGACAGACATTACATTTTTTGTCATTAACATTTTGTAAAAAGGCTGTTGACACACTGCAACAAATGAAATATTGTTGTAATTTTAGATTAATGTTTATATGCTTGTTTTATATATTTTTATAATGTGAATACTTCACATATGTTTTAGAATATGATTTGATGTCATAGTATGAAAATAGGATTTTATTATCTGGACCCCAGAAAGACTAGCCATTGTCAAGGCAATGGCTAATGGGGATCTTAAAAGGAACAGGCCACCGTTTTTCCATACTGAGATATGTTCTTACTTGAGCTTAGACGAGTTGATACGCACCTGTCTGGTCTTTTGTGCGTGCCCGTGGAAGAGCTTGGTTGCACAAAGACCAGACAGGTACGTATCAACTCGTCTAAGCTCAGGAACATATCTCAGTATGTAAAAATGGGGGCCTGTTTCTTTAACAAACAAAAAAAAATAAATGTTTTTGTCAAATTATTATTATTTTTTAATTGCCTTCATTTGAATTCAGTATAGACTTTGTGAATGGAATATGGCATAGGTCAAGGTCATCTTTATTTCTATTGCACATTTACAACAACCACAGTAGCCCAACGTGCTTCACACGAAATAGATAACAATAACAAAGGAGAGATACAAAAGCACAAAACAAGGCATAATAAAACTAAGATCAAGAGTAAGAAAAAAGAGAATACATGCAGAGGCATTTCAACTTGTCAAAATGTCATGGCAGGAAAGTGAGATGGTTATGAATGGCTAACCTAGCCCTATAGGTGATGGGGAAATTAGGTATGTGTGTTCTATTTTACAGTAATAATGTTACATAAAACTGTGTTTTAGCTCTTCCAACGGTTGGTCATCTTATTGGAAAATTTAAAAAAAAAAGGAAAAAAGGCACATGCTTTGCACATGCTGAAGCTCTGGAAGGCAAGGGTCAGAATATTAAAATCATTCAAACAATTCAGTTGAGTTTATTTTGTTTTTGAAAACAACCTACTAACGTTGCCGGAAGTGCCATAGGTTTGTAAAACACAGCATTTTCTCTAGGCAAACATAGTGAATCAGTGTGTGTGGGCGAAATGCTAATGCAAATTCATATGCTCTCAGCCATTAACAGTGACGCACACGAGAGGGAAAATGTTGAGACTGCTGGAGCATATTTCATAAAAGATGTAGCCTTCAAAGGCTGCTACTTTGTTGTGTCAAGGTTGTTTGTATTCAACAAAACACTGACAGGCACAGGTAATTGCCATTAGTAGTTTGTTGGAAGAGCACTAAAATGGGACTATATTCTGTGTAAGTCCATATCTAAACCAGGAAAAAAAAACACATCTAGCTTATGCATTGATAAAGCAACAATAAAAGTAAGCCTGCTGCCAAAGACATTAGTGCCGCTGACAAAGCCTCTTGGATTAGCAGCTAGTTAGTAGTCCAACACTTAAACCATAGACTGTACAAATAACTCCTCCTCACTCCTCCCCGTTTACCATAATGACCACGTTCGAGGGGAAATCATGGCGGATTTACAGGCTCCTCCTCCCCAGCTCTGACGAAGCATGTTCCTAATAAGGGCATAAGGGCGGGATCTTCACTGTAGACTCGGCCCTTGCGTGACGTGTAGCTCACGCAACTCCAATGCTAACAGTCCGACCCTCATTAAGTACGAGATTTCTCAAATTTATCTTACCATAACCACCCCAGTGCCTCTGATTGTGTCTAACCCAGCATAATCACAGGAGGAATATCTAGCTGTAGACAGTTCCAAAAAATTAGGCACCGGGCATTAAAGTTGTTTTTAATGTGTCTAAAGTGCAATGCATTCCAATGGGGGACTAGCAGCTATATGGCGGTACACCAGCAATGGCGGCCTCCAGTGTCGTCGTCGCAAAGCAGAGCAGCCAGCGGCCATTGGCTTAAACTACCAACAGAACTTTTTGATAGAACAGTTTTGCACTTTTAGAGGCTATTTTTGGAGGGCCTTATTTTGCAAAAAGTTAAAACTGCTAAATGGGACGTGTGACTTTGTTTCATACAAACCCCACCCATTGGTCACTTTTACTTGGTCACACAAGATTGCACAAGTGGGCTTTTTCAGGCAGACTATTTATCGTACACAAATCAATTCAAGTCACAATCGGGTCCATATGGATGCCTTTTTGCAGTAAATTGTTCAATCGAAGCGAAAAACTGCACTCATTAGCTAACCTTAGCGTATGTAGCATGAAGCTAACATAGCTTCCTAGTTAGCATTGAACATTTAGTATTTATGGGCTGTTGAATGTCTCCATGTCTTTGTATCTTTATTTAGTAGAAATAATTCAGCATTTATTAAGGTAATGGTTCAGTGTTTTCTCCCTCTGGCTGCTTCAAACATGACCACATAAATCTGTATCTATTCGAGTGCACAGGTGTTGAAGATTGCACACAGTCACCAAGCAAATCAAGTAACTGTCCAGCTGACTGTGTCGTTAATCGTCTTGGATGTCTGAGATTCCTGTTTAAATGAACTAGAGTTTTGCCTGTGGGAAAATCTTCAACACTTGTGCACTGGTATGGGTAACCACCAACATTTGCAATCTTGTGGGACTTCAGTTGAAAACCCTGGCCCTGTGAAGAAGAGAACAGGCAAATGTCTAAACCCTCGGCGGTCTAAATCAAACGCCGTAGCACGGTGCTAACTTCCAATGCTAACAAATGCTTCCTATCCTATTATCCGTGTGGTAGAAAATATGCAGCTGTCGGTTAATCTCCTGGAACAAGTTAAAAACTTTGCACAGGAGCTAAATACTTCACCAGAGGAGACTTGTGTTTATAAATGTAGATGTTTTTACCTTGCAGCTAAAGGCTAATTTGTTTAGTTGTTTATTTATTTGGATCCCCATTAGCTGTCTCCAAATGGACAGCTACTCTTCCTGGGGTCTGGTTCAAGCAATTACAATATTCACATCATGCAGTTAAATTGAAAAAACACTTCACATACAAACCTCTCTTCAGTTATACACATATGCACACATGCATATAAAGAAATCTAAATATACGGTATATATAGATATAGACAAACACACACACACACAGACAGACTTAGGCTTCCATCAGAAAATGTATTTTCAATAGTCTTTTAAAAGAGAGCTTTGTTTCAGCCTGTTTAACAGCTGGCTAATGTGAGTTTGACGCTAACAAATGGTAAAGTAGCGCCGCAATCGTAACACATTTTTTGTAGCCTATGAAAAGCACTCATATAAAAGGCCTTAAATAAAAGGCTTGGCTTTTATTTAAAGTTTATTTTGTTTTTTAACCTTATAAAACGTTTAAAGTAGGAAGGAACCGTTGTCAAACAGGAAGTTAGCCAAAAACTTTCTGGGCTCAGAGCCAATTGTCCAGCAGAATCGATTCAATGGAGTTTGTTTAAATATTTATTAAGGGCTTAAAAAAAAATCACCATGGGACTGGATAACTGCAGCAACTCTAAGAGGGCCAAAATAAAATAAAACAGATTTAGAAACCTTGGATGTCTGAGATTCCTGTTTAAATGAACTACAGTTTTGCCTGTGGGAAAATCTTCAACACTTGTGCACTGGTATGGGTAACCACCGACATTTGCAATCTTGTGGGACTTCAGTTGAAAACCATGGCCCTGTGAAGAAGAGAACAGGCAAATCTCAAAACCCTCGGCGGTCTAAATCAAACGCCGTAGCACGGTGCTAACTTCCAATGCTAACACACGTTTCCTATCCTATTATTCGTGTGGTAGAAAACATGCAGCTGTTGGTTAATCTCCTGCAACAAGTTAAAAGCTTTGCACAGGAGCTAAATACTTCACCAGAGGAGACTCATGTTTATAAATGTAGATGTTTTTACCTTGCAGCTAAAGGCTAATGTGAGTTTGACGCTAACAAATGGTAAAGTAGCGCCGCAATCGTAACACATTTTTTGTAGCCTATGAAAAACACTCATATAAAAGGACTTAAATAAAAGGCTTGGCTTTTATTTAAAGTTTATTTTGTTTTTTTAACCTTATAAAACGTTTAATTTAGGAAGGACATTGTCAAACAGGAAGTTAGCCAAAAAACAATTGTCCAGCAGAATCGATTCAATGGAGTTTGTTTAAATATTTATTAAGGGCTTTAAAAAAAAACAAAAACACCATGGGACTGGATAACTGCAGCAACTCTAAGAGGGCCAAAATAAAATAAAACAGATTTAGAAAATAGAGCTTATCATATAGAGCTTATCATACCATTGTTGTGTCCAGGTGGCGTCGCTGATGTCATGGGCTCCCACGCTCGCACAGATGCTTAAGGCTACGGTCCCCGGTGTAGGCTGTCTGTCCGTGTAGGAGCAGCTCGCGGCTCAGAGTGGGCGGCTTACGCAAGTTGAACATCAAGGCAAAAAGCAAGGTTAGACAAATAAACATTACACTCATTACTAATGCCTTTGTCTCACCGGGCAAACACACAAGAGGCCGATCATGCTCAAGGAAAAAGACCGTGGGCAGCTTTCAAATACTTCAGTGGTAATATTTGATAAGAGCAAAACAACAACAGCAACAACTAGTTCATGATTTAGAATTTAGAAGTAGCTGCAGAGTGCGCAACGGTCTTTTTTCATAGGATGTTTGAAGTTGATAAGAAAATGTTGGAAATACTGCAGTAATAATACCAGGAATACTGTGCATCCGCACAGTATTTTAATTTGACGGATGCCAAATTACTCCTGGTATTATTACGCCTTAGAATATAGTTCCCCTTTTTATCCGCTTAGAAAATCCACATTATTTAATTTTGTGTAATTATACTTTATGGTGTAACACTTCACGTAACCATATTTAAATAGGGAAAACGTGGAAGAGTTTGGTAGCTTCTATCTTCATCTCGTTTAGAGCTATAGAGGAGAAGAGAGAGGCTAAATGCTAACGCCGTCTGTGCTGTGTTTACGTTACGGAAGGCACACGTGGAAAGCTAAGGTAAGAACATATCTCAGTATGTAAAAATGGTGGCCTATTCCTTTAAAGACATGAAAGTAGCCTAAATGTTTCTTACTTTCAGGCTTTGTCTGCAGCGAGTGTCCCAAGCTTCCTCTTATGGAAAAACTTCTGTTTTGGGCAACTCTTTCAGTTGACCAAAGAGAGGTGCAAAGCCTTCAAATGGACCGTATTATCCCTAATTGTTGTAAATCTATGTCCATGAAATGGTGAGGTCTGTGCCACGGAGGTTATTGAAAATAACCTGTATGAAGTTCCGAATTGTTATTTATTAATTAAATTATACCTGAAGTAATTCAGCTCTGTCTCTCAGTCAAACGAACCTGTGCTGCTTAAAATGCAGGATATTTTGTGTTGCTGGGTAAAACCAGCTGGCGTTGTGGCAATAACCTGATTTAAATGAACTAGCAACTTATATGTTAGCGCCATTATTTGTTGCCTACCTGCTCACCCGGTTAGAAATTGAAGTAATAATAAGCTAACAGTATTGTAGTACCTGTCAGCAGGGTTAATGCTTCTTTAGTAGCCGTAATTATAGCGAAGTTATGTTTAGTTGCAGATACTTTGTAGTTTCTGTAGTTAACAAGCGGAGCGCACTCCCCCAAAGTGCGAACAAAACGCACAAAATGAGCGCGAAGCGCTCGCCTCCTCTCAAACATGCACTAACGCACTCCTCTTGTACATACATACATATACACATACATATATAATGCAAAAATCAACATTGTAATTGTACAGAGCCCATAAAAGTCAATGGGCGACTGAGAGCCCTGGGTCACTGACGGGCACTTCGTGCCCGTCAGTGACCCAGGACCTCTACCATGAGGTAGGAATGCGCGAGTGCTTTCCGAAAATATATAGTTTATGGTACCCGCGTAAGCGGGAACATTGTTTTCGTATGGGAATATTATTCATTCTTTCTTTCTTTCTTTCTTTCTTTCTTTCTTTCTTTCTTTCTTTCTTTCTTTCTTTCTTTCTTTCTTTCTTTCTTTCTTTCTTTCTTTCTTTCTTTCTTTCGCACCGTCGCAATTTTCACCCAGTGAACATCGACGAAAAGTCACAGATTTTGGCCCAAAATTCAAACCCGATCCGACGCAACTTTTGACTATTTCCAAATTTGAATTTCAAAATAGTGGCGCGATAGCGCCACCTCCGTTTTTTTTTAACATTGCGAGATAGGATTTGGCCAAAAATGAAGTTTGTCGTAGAATCATCCAAATCGGTACAGACGTGCATCATGACAAGTTGAGCAAAAAATATTATTACGGCAACGCCGTCCACCATATTGGGTGTCGGCCATTTTGGATGACAGCCCGCGAAGCGGGAATCCGCCTTTATTTTTCACTTCGTACAAAATCTATCTCCTCCTAGAGCGTTTATCGGAACGACCTAATTTTGGGTGGAAAATAATCTTGAGAAGTAGAACTTTAAAAGTTATCCAAATTACTTTTCTAAGTTTTACGGTTTTTATGCGGCGAAGCCGCAAACTGTACGAGGTATTTTGAGATTTTTCGCAAACAAAAAATGGCTCCCATTCGCACATATGAAGCCCGATTTCGCTCATTTTGTTATCAGTTGTTAAAGTCACAGACCGCCCCCTATAGGAATTATATGGAGAGTACAAATTTTAGTTTTATGAAAATTAAAATAATTTGGCACAAATTTCTATTTGGTCGTTCCGATCAGAAAAGTCAATTACACCCATGCCATATTTTTCACGGTGTTGCCGTAGCGATGACCAGAACGTCCCATTTTATTCTGATGGAAAATTCCGCGAGAAGTGAGGGCCCAAAGGTTTTCCAAAGTACTTGGATAACCTTTGTGGATATTCTGCGGCGCAGCCGCAGCCCTAAGTAAAATGTAAAAATATGCTTCAGTTTGCAGATATAGTGTGATACAAATTCATACTAATTTTTCTCTATATAATGTCAAAATTGAGCGCGGAGTGCGCGTTAGCGCATTCCAAAAATCCTAAAACTAAGACCCTTGGGGAAAAAAGTTAAAAACAAACATAAAGGCAGTAGCAATACCATAATTTTAGATTGAGGGAGACAAAAGGGCGCGAAGCGCCCCCTTGCTTTAGGCAGGGCGGTCGGCGAGGGCCGATAATCGCCGCTTGCGGCTTTATTTACCAAATGTTGTCGTATCTACCATACCAACTCCAGAGTGTATATAAGCCTACTCTGCATGTTTTAAGCTAACGAATATAAGGCTCTGTGCCAAATTTTCACATTTACAACCGAAAAAAGGAGCAGTTTATTTTTTAAATATTGTTAGTGGTTTCTCCATGACAGTGAAGATCTTGAGCTGACTTTTTCCCATTTTTCTCTATTTCAGTAAGTCCCTCATTTTTGTGGAAACTCAAGCATCCATAGGAAACCTACATACACAGGCAGAACATGTAAGCTCCAGAAAGGCCCTGCACAGAGGGGGGGATCAAATCATACTGTATAGCGGCTTCATGTTTTGCATTGTTCCACATTAAAACCTTGTTTTAAGGCGAGACACTGCAGGTGAATAGGGATTTTTTTTTAATTTAAAGATATCGATTTGAAACTTCTGCTGTAGATTACTGGCATAAATAGGAAGAAAAAATGTATTGCAAGTTTTCTGTCATTTTATGTGTTCATATATAATGATGGTGTTTTATGCCTAAAAATACCCAAAATGTTGCATTTTTCCGGCGACGAAAACTGACTAATGAATTGAGCCAGATTCAAATTTATGGTTTTATTTTGTTGATATATTAGTTACAAAGACTTTTTCAGAGGGGATTTTGGAAATCTTGTTTAGTTTTAAAATAAACTGTTTTTTAGTGAAAAAATCTGTAAAAATGTAAATTTCGCCTTGTTTTTTAACATTCAAACTCAATAAATCAGGCTAGGAATTAGATATTAAAAAATCCCTCTGAAAAAATCTTCTATATATTGTTCAATCCAAGACTGGAAAATTAGAAGTCTGGAGGATCTACTGACGTCGAGATGTTGTTGCCCCAATGAGAGAAAAATGCCTTCTGAGAAAATGGCCGTTGAAATTACGATTTCCCATATAAATCTATGGAGAAACATTCAATCAGTGCAATATTTAAACGCGTTATTGTGAAGATTAGGTATCATTTTAATATCGAGGTTAAAGTTTATATGTTCAGAGACCAATTTGGCCCAAAACCTGAAAACTGAAAAAATTGAGTTTTGCCTGCAGTGTCTCCCCTTAATTCTATAGAGAGACAGCGTGTCTTGTACATATTAAATCAAATGCATATTTAAAGAGTGTGGCAGAAACATGCATTTGTTGGATAATCAGTTACAAATGAATGCATGTAATAAAGGAATCCCTTACAACAAGTTTAAAAACTTTCAACAGGATGTAAATACTTCATTGGAGGAGACTTCTGTGTTTACAACTGTAGCTGTTTTAGCCGTGAAGCTAAAGGCTAATTTGACGCTAACAAATGTAACATTAGCACCATCATCTGAACTAATTTTTATGAAACACACGAGGCTTCAGGTTTATTTGGGCTTTCTTCTGTTTATTTATTTTTTTATCTTATTAAATGTTTAATTAACTTTAAAATGTGGACAGGAAGTAGTTTTCACTCTACACTGGCCAACAGGAAGTTAGCCAAAACATTCCGTGCACTGAACCCATTACATTTTTATGAAATGAAAATGTAAATATACATAAATAAAAACATAAATAAAATAAATATCATAAAACCATGCGTATACAATTCTGGGGGGAAAAAGCTTCATGTTAAATATTGCCTAATACTTGTTTAAATATAATCCCAGCATGAAACGTACTGGATTCACTGCATTAGTCACCTCAGTGACAGGGTGTGAGGGTGATAATATATGGGTGTTAGTGTGTGCGCGCTGATATATGGACCAGGAGCGTGTGGGTTATGCGTGTTGTGCGTACGGTGGGCGGACATGATCCCCAATGCGTGTGTGTGTATAAGTGCATTTCATTAGGAGGAGCATTTGATTTAAGGCGGTAGTTGGCCACACTCCAGCGCTCGCACACGTCAGCAGCAGCAGACCTGAGCTGAGCAGGGAATAAAACGGAAGAAATATACACGGAGATGGAAATTCTATTTGAATAATGTAGAAGAGGGCGTATAGGTGATCACTATTGTTTGTCCCAGCAACTCATATAGCATTGTCAAAACACTCACTTAAAACATTTTCCACCAGATGATGTCATGAGGTGGTGCTCTTGCTCTCTATGGAGTGCTCCTTCATGTTTTTCAAGCCCACATACTGTCACTTGATGATTTGACCACTCAAACTGCCTTTACTATCGTGTATGTCATAGCCATGTTTTGTCATTATAGCATTCTTTAAAGTGCATATGACAGATTTTAATACTCTTGAAAATATGACTTATTTAGATGTATTACATCAGTTGCATAGTTATCTTTTTTTTCAGTGAAGCAGCAATTTTAATGAAGAAATGTTGGGCAGAAAAGTTATTTTTATTTGAATTTTTAAGCTGCTGACAGGAAGTGACATAAAAGAAGGTAACATTCCATAGCAGTTTGACTCATTCATTTCCCATTGATTTAACATGGTTGCACGGCAACAGTTTAAAATTGTTTACCTTCTTCAATGTCACTTCCCGTCGGTGTCCAATAAGGAAGTGAAAACATAAACATCACTAAAGAAACTGGGTATAATCTTTAGCAAAATCTTAAATATAATCGTGTTAACTGTGTTTTAGCAAAAATTGTGTCTAATGTGTCATATGCACTTTAACTGCTTCTTTTTTACCTGTTTCCACGTTGGGCATGTCATGCATAATTGCGTCTTTAAAACATCTTTACATTGACATCTGAAATTAAGAAAAGAAAAGTTCAAGATTGGGCTGGTCAGAATCTCAAATTGGTTCAGAATGCCCTCTGCAGGCAGTAGCGGGAATGACACCTGGAACAGTGGATAGAAGCTTCCACTTCCACCTATAACGGCATGCTTGCAAATCCAAGGCGCGGTGAGGAACACACTTTATCCGCAGAACTGCTCAAAACAGGTTGGGTGGGCTTTAAAAATGTGGAGGACAGTTTGTTGTCCATCTATGATGCAACAAAATCGAAGAAATACAGATTGGTGTGCGCAAGCAGGAGAAGAAGAAACAACCAATGTGAACGGGAGGACTATTAATTGTGTGGATCAGGCAAAATTCTATTCCAGGTTTTTCTGTTTAAACTACCACACTATTCTTGTGCAATGTTGTATTTTTGAAGACATTTTCGGTTATAGGACAGAGGACAGGAAGAGCTAAAGCAGCAGTTAGATAATACAAACCATAACCATATGCCCGATTTGCATACTTTCCTATTTTTATAAGTGCTGTCCCATTGGCAAACGCAACCCAATATTACCACCCACTTGCACTGCTGCGAAGGACAAGAATAGTGAAAGCACTTAACTAAAAGAGTTTGCGCCAACTTCCATTCCGGCCTTGGTCATGTGGCCGGTTGCGACAGGGTGGGCATCTGGCATAAAATGCTGACCAATGACAAATGAACGCTTTAACTTGAAATGCTTAGACATATTATCATGTGAGGCATTTGTGTTAAACAAACCAACAGAAAGGTAGAAAAGTGTTACTGTATCTTATTTATTATCTTATTTATTATCTTTTTAGTTGATTAGATGCGTATTACTGGGCTCTGTGTGGGGTTTGAAATGTACCTGTTTTCCTGTGTCTTGGCGGGTGTCCTTCATTTGCCGATAAACATGCATAATAAGGTGAATCCTCTGATTCGGTTGTTCACCTGACAAAGTACCTATGGCTCAAAATCTGGAAATCGGTCCACGGAATTTTGGTGCCTTTTCAAGCGTTTTTGTGGTTGGAAGAAAACTGCCTGCAATTTGCGTCTGTGCTATTCATGAATTAGCTATTAATAAACCCTTTTTCAAATAACAAATGGAGCTAACATGAGTGGTTAGCATTGCAAACAACGACATACAGTTCCCATCCATTACCTGCTATTATCTGCCAAGGGGAAAAAAACAACGGCTCTGTGGAAACTTCAACGCTTAATAGATATTAAAATGCTTCTAGCTCTAATCCTAAAACCCTGATTCATTGGAAACAGAGCCAACATTTAGATTCACATTTAGCGGCAGTATAAATAAGCAGAAAAACAAGCTCCGCGCATGCTAATAGTACATCTATATATATTACGCAGACACTCAGGCGCTAGCTCTGAATTAGCTGTGCGTCGAACACAAGCACTCAGTCATGCTGCTATATTTACAGTAATGGGAGAGAGTTTGACTTCACCGGCGCATAGGTAAGCAGGATGACGTGTGGGCTAACTGCTAAGTGCTTATAGCTATAAACATGATAAGGTGATAAGGTGGAGGAGTTTCTACAGGAAGCAACATTTAAGCTAAAATGGGTTGTATCTTGGTATGGTATGGTATGTTTTTTTATTTAGACAAGGACAGTGCACTATTTGACCAAAAGGAAAGATGCATTATACCAGGTTATAGCAAAAAGGCTAATTTCCACTTGTAGTCCCTGGGCAGGTTGATGTGGTGGGAAAATATGCGGGAAATTCTGTGAACCTTTTGAAACGTTAAAGGAAAAGTATAATAACCTTTTCTTTTTTTTAAGTTCCCTTAATTATAACATAATAGTAGGCCTATTTTGCCTTATTCATGCAAGTAAAGGGTTTCTACCTAAATCTAAAAGCATGAAAAACGCAAAATGCGACAAAATTCTGCTGGCAAGCAACAAAAACAAACGATGAAAACGTGACAAAAACGCGAAAAGATACAATGAAAAAAAGCAATGAAAAAGTAACAAAAAGCCACAAAAGTGTCAAAAACACGGGGGGGAAAATGCAACCAAAAAAGCAACAAAAGCATGACAAAAAGCCACAAAAATAAGACAAAACATGACAAAAACGCTGCGACGAGGCAAAAAGTTACGATCAGTTTTATAGGTCTTTCAAATGAGGCATTACACTGTTGCTCTCCAGTCGAGAAGCTTTTAGGTTTGGGTAAAGCCGGACTCGAGAAATGCGCTCGGTTAAGGCGGGGGTTAAGAGGTTAACCAGCATTCAAATTCATTAAATGAATTGTGCCAAATTAAGGCCTTAAACGTCATTAAAAAGTACAATTATGACATAGCTCATGTTACTGTATAAGTTCATCGAAATGACCAAATTGATGGTCTAAAACAGGGGTTCCTGAACTTTTCAGGCCGCGACCCCAAAATCACTCAACCAACAACTTGGGACCCGCTTCTGTAAAATGTAATTAGCATTTATAATCATTTAAGCTGCAAAACATTTAACTCTGTTTTCATGATGCTAGTTTGTTTTCTGTTTTTATGGCTTAATTTCACTTTTCAATCAAGAATACATCAAATTCAGCTGCAGTTTGTGCTGAAATTGATCACATTTTTGGCTCAAACGTTTCCCATTTTTCATCTCTTTCCTCTGTTTGATGAAATGTTTGCAAATCTTAAGAAATTAAGGCACTGATTTTTTCTTTTCTTTCTGCGTTTGTGACATTAAAGGGATATTTCAGGATTTTTGACATAGGGCCTCATTTCCTAGTTATCCAGAGTGTTGTTGATGTCTGGAGATATTTTCTTCTTAAATTCATGCAGTTCTTATATTTGAAGAGTCTAGTGGCGCTAGGCTAGGGCAAGGCTAAAGCCTTTCTATGGTATCAGTTAGCCTGCATTAAAAACAGTCTGACCCACTCCCACACTAGAATATTTTTTGAAATATAACTGACCTTGTATCACATGAATTACCGCATTTTGAGGGACTATTTTCTCGCAGATCACTCCGCCGCTGCGTTAGCTTACAGCCACGAAGCTGATGCTGCTCAAATATAAGTTATTTTAAATGCAAAATGGTTAAAATTATTCTATCGACACAGACATTTATATGGTTAGTCTGGCGTTATAAGTGATTTACCTTAAGAAAAAGATATGTCCAGACATCAACAACACTCTGGATAACTAGGAAATGAGGCCAATGTCAACAATCCTGAAATATCCCTTTAAATATAGTGTTTGGGCATTGAATTTGACTTGCTGCTGCCTGTATAAACCATTAAGTAAACAACACCTTTTACTTTGATTGTTTCTTCTTCTCCCAATGAAGCGCTCCGATCTGTATTTCCTGTCTTATGTTTTGTAATCAATAGAAGCCAGGCTTTCCACATTTTAAGTCCGTAACCCTAACCAGACCCGATTTGAGGCGTTTGGTACTCAAACTGCACTCATCACAGCATCATTGATTTGTTAGAATGCCGTTGCCCAAAAGAGGTGGCTCGCGTCTTGCTTTCGACATGGTTAGTATCCCATCTGTTAGCAAAGGAAACAAGCTGTAAGACACAATACAGTAAGAGTAGACCTTTCTTATCAAGTCTTTTCCAACATACATGAATTTAAAGAGGTGGTATTATGCTTTTTCAATCACATAGCACCAGTCTATAGCATACTACAATGATGACGTAACCTTCTGTTGGTCTGTATATGCAGTAAATTAAAATAACTGCCTTGAATAAAATTGCTCTCTCAAAATGGCTGTACTGAACGTCTTGAAATAGGCCTCTGTCTCTTTAAGAAGCTTTCCGACACGCCCCCTTCAGCACACTGCTGTGGAATTTAAACAACACTACTGTGCGGGGAGGGGGCTCTGCTGAGCTGAGGAGCAGTGGTTGGTGGCTTGGCTGGTGACAAAAGGTCCAGAGGCGTCTCCAGGAGGTGGGGGCGTTCCTAGGAGGACTGAGGCATAGCTACACCTAAAATGGCTGCCGTCTAAGTTTTTACTGATTACTCAAAAATATGTGAATGAGCCAAGGCAACACTCCATGTGTTTAATGAGGGAATGACATAATAACATGATATAAGCTTGAAAAGTCAATTTTACATAATACCCCCCCTTTAATACAAAATAAAATATGAATGTGCCCTGTTGAAGTAATGCTACTCTTAACCGATTGTACATTTTGTCTCCACACATTCGCTCGACATTAGCCCATCGAATTTCTAAAAGCAGTTGCTCTCTTCTCTCTTTGGAATCTACCGTTGTCAAGCTCAGGATGAAAATACTGTTTGTTGACTAACCGCAAGCTCCTGGCTGTAGCTGCCGCCCCACAATTGCAGCTCTGCTCGTATTCGCGGCGGCTTGACAGCATCGCACAATAGACACGGTAATGGTTGGGTATGTGCGCAAACACGCACACTGCCACACTCGCAATGTCACTAAATAGAAACCTACTTTACAGTATGTGGAGTTAGCCAAGTGCCGCAACATAAATATCATCATTTAGACCGCGCCGCCCCCTTCGCAGGAAACAGTAGACAGTGATTATACGCTTGTTGGCTTGTCTATGTACTTTGAACGCAAACTTTTAGCCATGGGAATAAATTTACTGTCAGAGAAGTGAAAACCAACTCGTTTGATTTGACAGTTTCGTGTGACTTATGTTACAATGTTAGGTGATGCTGTATGTGTGTTGAACCCGAGCAAAAAGATACTAAAAGTTGACATTAGAGTAGACACAAATTGCACAGTTTGATGATGATAGGTATGAAATTGCAATATGTCTCATTACTTAAGTTTCATTACTTAAAACAATCCATGAGAGCAAATGTTATTGACTTTATGTTATTATGGAATTTGAGATTTTTTTTTGAGGGGATAACACATTAGCTAACATCAGCTAAAAACAGTATAAAAGTAGATATAAGAGTGGCAGAACATTTTGGATCGCATTTGGAGGTTGGAGGTTTATGACATGGTGGACAGGTAAGCCCTGACTGTATTCTGTCTACAGATTTTGTTTTGTTAATGAACATTTTGCAAAAAGTTGTTCACCATCAGAGGAAGCTAACAGGCCAACGGACAAGGCTAACTGTGGGCTAGCGCCACTCTACGAGTATTTACAGCCAAGTTTGAGCAAAAAAAAAAATCTCTTCATTGTGTAATTGGGTTGTGGCACAATGTACGATATCCCTCTCTCCTTTGTCTTTTCTCAGTGTAGTATTTACTCTCACGGACAATTCTTGAGTAAGAAAGAAAATGCAACATGCCACGTCAGCTACAGTGGTGCTTGTAGCCTCTAGGCAAAAGTTACTTAGTTCTGCTTTAATGACACAATGCCAAGCTCTATTCGCAAAGGCAACAAACTCTACCTTAGCATAACGTTTTCAATTTATATAGCGCTTTTCCACCTAGATAAGGCACTTGAAAAGCTCTAAACATGGGGACTAGCTAAATTGACTTTGAATCTCTATTGGGAAAAATGTTGCCAAATGCCAGGGTTAAAAACTGCTAATTTGTCAATGTCAGCTCTCAATCGTTCAGGTGTGTGCTATAGCAACAAAAGTTTTAAATATTTATCATCTGAACTGATCATTCAGGAGGCTTTGCTAATCCTGTATGAATGAATATTCCTGGGGACTTGTATCATATTCTATGTTCCTGAGCCTAAAACATAATCTTGCAATGGGACAATCCAAGATAAACAAATTATTGTTTTATGGGAGACATATTATCTAAAATGTACTTTTTTGAGCTTTTAACCTTGTTATAATGTTGCTCTATGGTCAAAAACATACCTGTAGTAGAAATTTGCTTCATTCACACTGCTTTGAGTAATCGTGCCACTGTGTATTCCCCGGGTTTTTTGTCATTTGTAGAACCCCAAACTGCTCTCCACATCTTTAAAACTCATAACCCATCACTGGGCCATTTCTCAGATTCAGAAAACTTTATTGATCCCTCAAGGGCAATTAATTTGCTGCAACCTCCGACAGTTATTGCACAAACACATCACAACACTCAGCGTGTGTCACTTCCAACAGTACAGACAATAGCAGATAATAAAAAAAGGACACATTTCAAAAAGGTCAGTGTCACTTAGTAAACACACTCCCTTCAGAATTCAACAGTTCAGTGACAGAGGGGACAAAAGAGTTGGCAAAATGATTTGTTTTCCGAAAGGGTAAAAACGACGTCCAGAAGGCATGAGCAAAAACTCAGAGGACAGAGCGAAAACTCAGAGGACAGAGCATGGAGAGGCTGACCCAAGATACATTTAGCCTTCTTTAGCGCCTGCTCCTCCCATAGAGACTGTAGGCCTCTTTGTTTAACTCCAATAATTTTAGAGCAATGTTTGACAAAGTTTTGCAGTTTGTTTTATCTTTCACAGAGAAACCCTTGAACCAGCAAACAAATGAAAAGTTAATAGGCTCTCTATGAAACAGCAGTAAAAGTTGCAGAGAATCCTTTTATTTACATTGAAAGAGTTCAGCTTCTATAACCAAGTGCTATGGTAGGAGATGGAAATTTAATGTCACCACCTTAAAATGTAGTTGTTGCCCCAACGCCACTGGACTATTAAAATCCAGAAAATAACCTTTAATATAAAAGGACACAGGTTCGACTCATTGACGAGACGCATGATCAGTTAATAATTTATTCAATATTTCTTTGCTTTAGGTTCTTAAACTCTTTTGTTTTATTAACATAAATACTTTTTAAAAGGGCAAATGTCCATGTTATGAGCACAGAAAACAGTCCATTTTAAACAGTTCAAATCCATTTGTAAGTTGACATGGTGTATGCAACAGACATAGCCCACGAGCAAGGTGTAGAAGCAAGGCGGCTGCATACTGCCAGGTCACTGCATCCGTGAGGCTAGAATAATATTTGTGTTAGTAACTTATTTTTAACCATTCGGAAGCACGGAGCTAACGTGACCTACCACTTTAGGAGATAGGAGATCACGCAGTTCTAGCAAGCAACCGTGCACCGTCGGGCCCAGACGACACATAGCAACGCAATGCAGGACAGCAGACTCCCAGCCAAACCAAAGCCACCGCACACCAGGGCGCAACAGGGACACATTATCAGCGCGTCGCGATCGAGGCTCAGCCACACCGCAGCAACACTAAGACACAGTTTAAATGAGCTATATATTGGAGGTGAATTATCTGAATAAGATAAGTTATCATTTCTACCTGGCAGCCAGATGACGACCTGAACGCCCCCAGGTACAGAAACGGAAGTGTGCAAATCAGGGAAAGAATCAGAGAAACCTTGGGCTTTATAATCTAAGGGTGGCGCCACCTGCTGACGACTCCACTCTACTACACTTCCTTAAAAGATAGATTCTCTGCTGACCGCGTTTAAAAACGGAGTCTGTATTTGCGTCTGTATTTGGATATCTTGTTATCCATCCAAGAACCAAGATATTTGTACTTCTCCACCACTTCCACCACTTCACCATGAATGACACTGCTGCCCAGAGAGGGCGCTGTGGAGCGTCTTAAGTCAATAACCATGTCCTTGGTTTTTGAGACGTTTAAATCCAAGTAGTTGCTGTTGCACCATTGGACAAACTCTGTCAATGCAGGGCCGTGGTTCATTTCAGATCCTGAGAGTAAGGACACCAGGACTGTGTCGTCTGAAAACTTAACCAAGGATCTGTTCTTCTGAGTGACCCGGCAACTGTCCGTGTACAGCATGAACAGCAGACGGGACAGAACACACCCCTGAGGAGATCCTGCGTTAGAGATGGACACTGGGGACATCGGACCATTCACGGGCACTCGCTGGATCCTGTCCGTGAGAAAATTTAAAATCAGTAAAAGAAGCTGGTCAGGCAAATTAAAAGTCTTACAGTACATGAGCCCCAGTTTTGTCAAGGTGCTTGTACACTGTGTTCAGTAGGAAGAGTGTAGCGTCCTCCACACCCTTGTTTGCTGGTAGGCAAATTGAAGTGGGTAGAGTTTTTTCCCTCAGTTAAACATAAAATGTCAGACTTTAAAATTTTCTCAAAGTTTTCATCACATCATGATGTAAGTGCGACCGGTCTGAAATCACTCAATTCCTTTGAAGTACTTGATTTAGGAATTGGGATTACAGTTGAACATTTCCACAAAGTTGGAATCTGACCATGATCTACACAACTTTGAAACAGTCTGCTAAAAACACCACTAAGCTGGGTGGCACAGTGGTGCAGGGCACGCCCACAGATGGCATCAGGGCCCCTCGCTTTCCCCACCTTCACTTTTCTAAGTAAGGCAGTCACCTGGTCTTGTGCGATCACAATTCCCCCACTTGATTCGAGAGACTCTTTACAAGCAGAAACCTTTCCTAAAAGGTCTGCCCTCTCTGAGCAGTTCTGGGCTCAAAGTGGTTCATCATACCACTATTGATTCGTTAGCAGCCGTTGAAATGAAAGCTTGTTTTTTTTAAATTATACTTTCTATACATAAATATTATTTCAAATCTTAAAATATCGAAGCCGTGTATCCAAAAGAATGTTATAAGCCTCAATTATGCCTGAAATATCCACTTTGAATTTAAATGACCTAAATATTACCCAACTAGCCCGATTAGTCACATTTTAGGTTTTGATATGAACTCTGAACAGTTATCGTGCAGCCTCTCAGTGCATTCTTCTCAGTATTCTTTACGAAATATGAAAATCTCCTTTTGTAACTCGAAACGTAACCTGACCCCATCTCTCCCGATCCATCCGGTTTAACCCAGCTTGTGTCGCTTTGCTGATCTTTGGGGAAAGCAAATCCGACTGTCTCACGTTGCACAACACTCTGTTCAAAAGCAGGTCACGAGCCTCATGTGACACCACAGAAGACGCACATCAGAGTGTCCCACGCCCAAGCGCCCCGTCCCGTACAGAGCGTGTCCCAGTGAGGAGATTAGGTCAAGAGTGTTTACGCACCACTGAGGTTTGGGAGTCAATGATTTTCTGATATGTTAAATTATTGAAAAAATAAATAAATACAACAATGAACAAACAAACTAAATGGATTAGAGAAGGTCTACAGCAGGTCTAATGGCATCAGCTTTGTCTCTGTGGATATTTTCATTTTGCATTTCATTTTGTTATTTATGTCATTCATTTAAAAGCACTTAACATTATTATGAATGAAAAGGAGCTGAAAGAATAGACGGTTTGATCTGTGACGCCCACCACGGGCTAATAACAACAAGAGCTAACTGCGCTCTCTTAAGGCTATATCTTGTCTGATTTTGACCAGCTACGTAGCTTAAATTATTTGTATTTGTTTCACTGTCATTAAACTTTCCAACCTGCCAACCGGAACACTGCAACTCTGAGAAAACGGCTTCCCCAGCTCCGAGTTCTGACCTCCACCTCCAGAATTAAACCAGGTCTGAACTGAGACAACCCTTCACCAAAACAAGCCAAGTCTAAACCGAGAAAGAATGGTCAAAGAAGTCTAAAACCGGGACTAGGCCCGGGCCGTGTGCCACTAAACACAGCTTCTCATTGACACAATGTGACAAGCAGTGATTGTGTAAAGTATAATAACACAGAACAGGGATTGGCTCATGTTCCGGTTTTCCAAAGCTCTTGAGTTACGACGGAACACACAGGAATGTTCACAAACACACCATGAGCACTTCCCACATTTCAAAACATCCATAAAGTGTGTATTTTTTTCTGGAAGCTATAACTCTATCAGCAAGATAAGGACAAAGGAGAATCTTTTGTTGCTACTACTAATGCTACGACAATTGCAACAAAGACCTCATCAATGGTAGCAGTTCTTTCAGATATAAAAGTTCCCATTCACTGGATTATTTTTCCATTTAGCATCATCACGTTTGCAGATGTGTGTGGGGCGAAAAAGAGGCTGTTGTGCTCAGTATTGTGACTCACCGCTCCCTGAGAAGTGTGAAATGTGCTTTTAAACTCCACGAAGGATCTAGATGTTTAGGAATGTGTTAGGAAAGAGCTTCGTAACTAGCTGGGGGATTTGAACTGTGGCCTACAGGAATCATTTCACAAATCTAAATGAAAATCCCAAGTGATTACAAATCCATGTGTACGAATTTTTTTCCAGTAAATGTACTAAGTGACCGAACGCTGATTGCTTCTAGCGGTTGTACGGTTGGCACGTGTATTGATAACATGATGCTGCATAGAGTCTTCCTGTGGTCAGTAAGACTGGGTGAAATGTATTTGCCAGATTATTCATCTCAAGGTGCACACGTGATAATTATTCACCTGCTGCTCACTCAGTGTCCAACTTGACATCTCCTCCGCTCATGACGTCCGCTGTCCATCTGCGCTCGTTCATGAGACAAACGAAGGATTCAATGCATGAAAGTTGATGGCACGACATTATTGCTGCTGCTGAGACTAAATGAATTGATAGGCACTAGAGCTCGGACAAAATATCGTTTTGCAATACATCGCAATGTGTCTTTGTTGTGATAGGCGCAATGTATGTACCGCAATACTTTTGATACTTAAAAATGATACAAATGTTTTGGACTTAAATTGGATGAATACTTGTTTTAGTGCTGATTGGTTTAAACAAAAGAGGATACTTTTAAAATGTGTCAGCCATATGCGGTTTTCAAAATGTTTTACTCAAATCTGACTGATTTATATTTCATATAACCTGTGGAATCTCAACATGTGTCCGGGTAAAGTATTGCAGTTCATTTTAATGACATGTATCATAAGATGTGTCTTATCGGGCCCTCTGTATCGGATTACGTAGTATCACAACAAAAGTGTATTGTCCCAGCCCTAGTAGGCCCCCAGATATTTTTGAGAAGTACACCAAACAGTTATGAAACACCTTTTGAAGTACAAATACAATGGAATATTCTCCATTCCTTTAATAAAGTGCAGTTGGAGGACTCCCCGACCCCTCTTTAGGATCTAAAGGATGTACAATATAATGTTAGTCGTAGTGGTTTTAATTTAAGTTAATTATGGTCTTTGTAATTATCCATCCATCCATCCATTTTCTTCCACTTGTCTGTTGCCGGGTCGTGGGGGCAGTTGCCCAAATCACATTGCACCAGCCCCTATGGCTCCTCCTGCAGGTGGTGGGTCCACAGAAGGACGGCCTCATGGTTCTAACCGGGCCTGTTGGTCTCTCATAAGGGGCTTCTGAACCGCTCTTTGTCTGACCCGTCACCTAGGACCTGTTTGCCATGACAACAGAGTTCCTAGGATCATTAATTGTAATTAATTAATCGCAATTAAGCATCATTTATTTAGGGCTTGTATTCATTTTTTTTAGAGGTATATGTTAGATGATTTTTGTATTTTCCTACATTTGAACTGATTTTCATGGAGATGTGAGGCCTGTGTGATCATTTCGATTAATAGCAGTTTGATTTATTTTGTCCTGTCCAAAGACATTGATGAATGATCTTTTTAAATAAGTTCATGTCGGCTTAACAATGTGACTAAACAACTTTGAGGGTAACATTTTTCTGGCTTTACGTGGTGTTCGTCCCTAAGCCACGTCTTGCAGGAAGAAGGAAACTGAAAAAGTGTCTGTGCCGTGAAAGTAAAGTGATACATTTTCATATTTTCATATTTTTTATCGCATTAAACCTTATGAATTTGATTAATTGGAATTGATCAAAATAGTCCCGGCCCTAGTTAGTATGAATTGGCTTGAGTCTGGGGAGGCTCGACCTGCATCTCTAGGAATAATATCGGCCCATGACCAAGCAAACTTGCCTATGCGTTAATTGTTTATGCGTGAAAGTCTAATTATGGAATATTGACATACAGTGCCTTGCGAAAGTACTAATACACCTTGAACTTTTGCACATTTTGTCATGTTTACAACCCTAAACGTAAAGATTTTATTTTGAATTTTTTACTGAAAGTTCACACACAAGAAACGGACAACTGTGAAGTGAAAGAAAAATGATACATGATTCTGTTATTTTACAAAAAATAGAAAAGTGAAAAGTGGGGCGTGCATAAGTATTCATACAGCATTTTTCTGAGTGCATTAAATTGCCTTTATAACATTGCTAATGACTGCAGAATGTTCACACCTTGCCCTAACCATTAAATAGAGGCCACCTGTGCATAATCTACTCTCAGTATAATTCCAGCTGTTCTGTGAGGGCCTCAGAGCTATGGTCAGAGTGTATTGGTCACTAAACAACATCATGAAGGCCAAGGAGCACACCAGAGAGGTCAGGGCTAAAGTTGTGGAGAAGTTTAAAGCAGCGTTAAGTTATACAAAGATTTCCCAAGATTTGAACATCTCACAGAGCACTGTTCAATCCATCATTCGGAAATGGAAAGAGTATAGCACCACTGCGAACTTAAAAAGACACGGGCGTCCACCTAAACTAACAGACCGAACAAGGAGAGCACTGGTCAGAAATGCAAGCATGTGCCCCAAGAGAATTGAGGCTGGGGCGGAGATTAACCTTCCAGCAGGACAATGACCCTAAACACAAAGCTAAATCTACAATGGAATGGTTTAAAAACAAACATATTAATGTGTTAGAATGGCCCAGTAAACGTCCTGCCCTAACTCCTATTGAAAATCTGTGGAAAGACCTGAAAACTGCTGTTCACAAACGCTCTCCTTCTAATTTGACAGAGCTTGAGTTGTTTTGTAACAAGGAATGGGCTAAAATGTCAGTCTCTAGATGTGCAAATCTTGTAGTCATACCCCAAAAGATTTGCTGCTGTTATTGCAACAAAAGGGGGTTCCACAAAGTATTAAGTCATGCTGTATGAATACTTATGCACGCCCCACTTTTCACTTTTCTATTTTTTGAAAAATAACAGAATCATGTATCATTTTGCATTCACTTCACAGTTGTCTGTTACTTGTGTGTGAACTTTCAGAAAAAATTCAAAATAAAATCTTTACGTTTAGGGTTATAAACATGACAAAATGTGCAAAAGTTCAGGGTGTATTAGTACGTTCGCAAGGCACTGTATAAATACTCCAACTTATACACCTTTCTTGTTATGTTTTTCTAAGACGCCAAGTACTATATTGTATCATCGCTCATTTCCCCACGGAGAAGAATCTAAATACCATAGCCCACTTGCTGACTTCCAAGCACGCTATGAAGAATGTTCCCTTTTCCCTTCTCCTGGTGTGCTTCCAACGGCTTGGCTCCCGCTTCAAAACTCTACTCACAACATTGCCATCTGTTCCTTATAACTATTATGTGCTCCCCTCCCTTCCCCGGAGCCTACCTGACCAATATTTTTAAAAATAGAATGCGCTACTGTATTTTTCCAGTGCGATCAGCCAGGTTGGTAAGACTATCACTGGGTCTTTTTTAGGCCATTACGAAGTGCGCTCGAATCCTAACCTACTCTAATCTAGGCTTGTTCTTCTTTACGTGGGATCGCCTTTCGTAGAGACTGCGTGACTTGACCTGGCAGGACCTGGTAGTGCGGGATCTGTTTCTCCTCTCCCCTCCACCTGATGGGAGACTTTGAGGCAGATGTTGAAAGAGCGCAGTGCTTCCGGCAATCCGATGTGGTGCTTGGTGGAACAGCAGGGGAGGTTGATACTGTGTTTTGCAAAAATAAGAAGAGAGAGAAAGGAAAGTCATATGAAGCAACTTGGGCTCGAACATTAGTCGCGATTGATTGGAAATTGGAGTGGTTGCTATCAGCCCGTCAAAAGCTGCAGTCGTTCACACACAAGTCCGCCATAACAATCGAATCCCTATGATAAAATCTGCTAGTTTACAACAGCACGCTAGGTCTCCGTCACGCCTTGGGCTCTGTGACTGGATTACGCAAGGAGTCTATTTTCAACAAACGCCGCTGCGGTGTGAATGAAGAAAATCACATCGAGTTTTATAGCACTCTACTGTACTGTTTGTTACAAAGCGGAACCTTGTCTACTCATCTCTGTCAGACACAAAACAGGGCCGGACACAACAACACCAGTCCAAACAATGTCCAAGGCTGCGTTCGAATGTTCACCCTAGCCCCTAGCTCCTCATTTACATATATGTCGGACTACATAGGAGTAGACCATGGGTGGCTAACTAGTGAGAGACCAAGAGCCAAAATGTTCAACTGTGATCCTATGAAGAGTCACAAATGCACAGACCATTCGCGAGGTCCAGGAAAAGATCAGGACGTTAGCATCATATTATATTTAATCATGATAATCAATCATTATAAAGGTCCTGATATATTGTAAAATGGTGACTCTATTCACCTTATTTCGCGCCGGCCACTTTTGCCTCTTTTTGCCTTGTCTCGGCACTTCGTTGTATTGACACATCCAGTAGAGCGCAAGCCCGTTCATTCAGTGGAGATCGAGGGAATATGTTCGCCGCTACTAAAATCTGATGTTTAGTAGATTGATTTGTGTAAAATATCCAGTGTTCATTTGCACCAACAAGTCAGCACCGTTTCTCTGCGCGGCCTAAAAAATCGTCTTTGTTTTCGTGTAGTCCCATTCTCCAGTCCCATGTAATCTAATAGGAGAGATAGGGCGGGAAAATTCATGGCGGCACCCACGTGAATTTCCGGAATAGGGTGAATAAAGACAAGGATCTGCAATGGAGAATAAAAAATAAAAAATAAAAAATAGAACGTGCAATTTCTTGGTTTCTTTTAGCACAGAATCAGAAGATTAGATGTAATATTTCCAGCTGCTCACTAACAATTATCGTAGACTCAATGGTCTTACTCCTCACCAACATTGAAATCAGTTTATATGAAATAAATTAAAATTCTCTGCTGTTCAACTAGACTGGGACAGTAGTTTATTTATTTATCAACTCTATTATGTTTCCAACTCAGTGGGCGAGGAAAGCGCTGCTCTTTGGGCCTCATGGTGGGGAGCTGACATTGCGGCAATACCACCCCGGTTGGCGAGGGGCGACTCCAAAAGACACTTTTTTAAAACGGATTCCAATGGAGACTTTACACCTCCCAAAACAGCCTAATAGCCATGACTCCAAAGAGTTTTCTTTTTTCTAAAGATTGCTGTGACTCATGTGACAACACATGGAAGTGTATCATATTTTAACCACGCTGATGTGATCAGGGCCAGCCCTAGACATAGGCGACCCAGGCGGCCGCCTAGGGCGCCATCTGCTGGAGGGGGCACCGAATTGCGCTTTAATTTTTGAAACCCATACTCCCGCTATGAACAATATCGCCGAATTTCGGACATAACTTCATGGAGACTTGCAGTCTTTTGTGTTGGCCACTAGAGATTTCAAGCTTTCGGATGTACCCTGGTCCTTGTACTTCTCCGTGGAGCCGTGGTACATTGCGATGAAAATTTGTAAACTTCAGATGTAGAGGTTCCTCCTCCAATACCTGTTGTGCACGTGTCATGATGCACATGCTCTGATTACTTTTCTTTTTTTATGAATAGATAATCATAATGTTAGAGCCAGATTGGGTCTGAATTTATGTACTATTATTTTGCCTGCTGCTTTCTACCACCAGAGGTGCCCACACTGGCACTCTATCACCTGTAAGAAGGTTAAATGGGCCTTTGTACTTCCTTTTGGCACGTTACCGGAAGGAAGCATACGTATTTTGACCGTTGTGCTGGAAAGGTTTGTTTGGCTTTTTAATGTACTTTTTAACGTCGGATTCACTGGATTTTATTAATTACAGAATTGTCTAATAAAGCTGCAAGTGATTTTTCACACGGATCTATGGCTGAAAGATCATTGTTTTATGTATTGCCATCTGCCAACAAACGAACAACGCGTCAGAGAAGTCTTCTGGTAGCAAGTAGCTGTCCATGTTCACGCAGAAGAACATGACACTAACATTTTAATGTAAATGTAATCATAATAAAATATAATAAAAAATAGCCTTTTCCATATCCAAAGTGTGTAAAGGATTGGGAGAAAAAAACAAATAACAACTTCAGATTGCTATTTGGGTCAAGAAACGCAGAAATATAAATTGAAAAAAAGTTCAATCTTGCCTAGGTCGCCAACTTGGCTTGGGCCGGCCTGGATGTGATATGAAGTGATTGATTGACAGGCTCTTTTAACTTAACTTAGAACACTTCCTAAACATGAAAGTATGAAAGACGGACTGAAGGCAAAATAGATTCAGTACAAATGGCTCAACAACAATGACCTGGACTGGGCCCGTTCGACTGGCTTTCTTGCAGAAGTTTGGACAGGGTTTTCGTACAGCTTTTTCAGTCCCGCGGACTCACAATCCATGCCATCCATCCATTGTTATTTTCCCCAGACTAGCTGCCAACGTTTTCCCAACAAAGTGTATTAATTAAATAACAACTATTTATTATGACGATAGCAGCTACTTCTTAGCATTATTTCAAGAACTACAGAACACCAATACTGGTTAAGCTCCACTTGCAATGCCTCACTCACCTCGCCAACCTCAAGATTCCCATGTTAATTTTACACTCTCTACTTTCCCTCTCCTTTCCCCGGGGCTAACTGCTAATAAATCTCTGTGCCTTTTCACAGGCGCGTGGGAACCTACAGCAAGAGACAGGAGCGTCCCAATTATTGTGGAAAAAGCTGCTATACGCTGGCAAGGGACTGTGTGAAAGACAGTCAGAAGAAATGCTTAAAAAAAGAACTTTAGGAGTATTGTAGACCTCATTTGTGGTTTCTGGTGCAGAGCTAGCAAGAGAAGGAATGCCCACATGACATGCATATTTATAAATGTACGCGGTTTGGGTGTTTGTGTAAGCTCTCGTTTGTTCTGGAGTTTTCCCATTGTTGAAGAGGTTTTGAATATCACTTTGGATGGAGAGAAGAGAGAGAGGTAAAGGAGGCTATAATTGTGAAAAATACAGGCCGTCATGAGCAGGCCTTTAGAATATAGGCTCCTCAGATCACAAGAGCAGCAGGGCTTTGTCGTTGCCTCAGCTCAAAGCGAAGCTCATTTTAATTAATGATAGGTTGGCGCAATGTAAACAACATTTTCGGTGGGGCTAGCAGTCCATAATTTCTGATTTACAGTACATCCCTAAACAGTTGGAATGTAGGGGGAAAAAAGAGTAGATTGAACCCCATCCAAACTAAGAATGAACCAGCGATGAAAAAGGGCGATATCAGGGGTACGTGTTAGTGTAGAGGTGAGCAAAAAATAGAAGCGGATAACACTGGACACTACTGACAACTAACATAAGTGTACGGTCCCATAGGCGCCAAAACACCGTTTTTATAAAAAAAATATTGAATGAGTGGGGACGGAGTGACGGTGTGCTGTCAAAATTGAGGCAGAGGTCTTGAGCAGGTTTGGTGATGTTTTTTGGGCCGATGATGATGATGTCTGTTTTGTCACTGTTTAGTTTGAGAAAATTGTGTTTCATCCAGGTTTTGATGTCACTAAAGTTGTTGAGGGTGGATTAGATATGGGAGTTTATGGATGTAGTGGAGATGTAAACCTGTATGTCGTCAGCATAGCAGTGAACGCGAAGGCCATGACGTCGGATGATGTTGCCAAGAGGGAGGATGTAGAGGATGAAGAGGAGAGGACCGAGCACCAAACCTTGGGGAACACCCTGAGATAGGAGGGCGATGGAGGAGGAGCAGCGGTTGATGTGGATGAACTGTTGCCGGTTTGTGAGTTAGGACTGAAGCCAGGATGTAAAGGATGAAGAGGATGTAAAGGATGAAGAGGAGAGGACTGAGCACCGAACCTTGGGGAACACCCTGAGATAGGAGGGCGATGGAGGAGGAGCAGCGGTTGATGTGGATGAACTGTTGCCGGTTTGTGAGTTAGGACTGAAGCCAGGATGTAAAGGATGAAGAGGATGTAAAGGATGAAGAGGAGAGGACCGAGCACCGAACCTTGGGGAACACCCTGAGATAGGAGGGAGATGGAGGAGAAGCAGCGGTTGATGTGGATGAACTGTTGCCGGTTTGTGAGGTAGGACTGAAGCTAGGACATAGCCGAGCCGGTGACATATGACATCACGAACCTGAACACTATCAAAACAAGGTGACTATGCAAAAGTCTGTTTGCTGTAGGTGTATTTCTATTGATTTTTTAAATTATTATTATAATTTTAAGGGTGAAAAAGGACCCAAATGGACCAAATTAGGAATTATAGAAAGAGAAAGGTTTGAATTTATTTTTTTTGTTGACCTATTCTATCCAAATTTAGTGAAAGGTTTGTGAGATACACAATTTCGATCCTCTATATGCAAATTACGTGTGGTAGAATTGGCTGAACTGAACTTAAAGTTGCACTATGGGACTTTTTATGTTAAAAAAAAAAAGTTCATATCAGTGTGTATTTGACCTTTCAGTGACCCTGCGACTGTATGGGTGGTTAGCTTAGCGACTTTATTTTCCATCCCGGTGGCTCCTACAGTATGATGCTTCAGGATCAATTTTATTTCAGGTGTTTTAGGATTTCTAAATCAACTTGCACAGGGCACCTTTAATATCTACTCATAACAATTGACGTCCACTTCTACTTGCTTTAGCCTCATTAGACCATGGTTAAGGTATGCGTTTGTGATCACTGTAGGGAAATCCGTTCTCTGCATTTGACCTGTTCTTCGATGCCACTGGGGCAACATGTAGAAGCAGCGGCTGGAATCACCCGGCTAGAGGATTAACCTACTGTTCACGTTTTTGGTGGTATAGGGGAAACCGGAGCACCTATGGACACCTATGCAGACACAGAGAGAGCATGCAAACCCTGGCCAGCCGGCTCTTCTGGGATAGCTCTTTGAAATCAATCTATTTCTGTAAGTGTCGGCCGCTCGTCTGGCTCGGTCATACGCTGTACCCTTCTGCTGTATTTAGCAAACGCGCTTCTATCAGACACAGATGGGACCAGGGGACAGTGGGGAGCAGGGACCATTAGCTCCGGGGGACAGGGTTGAATGGGACGCCCCGTGTGTGACAGAGTGGACATTACTCTTCTGTATGGGGCCGGAGCGGTCATTTAGCGAGGTTATTGAAGGTGACCGACAGTGGTGCTGGAATTCATCCTCACGCGTATAACGGTATAATGCCCTATTGTTCATGTTACGGTAATGGAACCACGGATGATATCAGTGCCGTGGGATTATGGTGAAGTATATTTCATCATGACATTATCGTTAACATAACCTTGACTTGACAGTTCCGTTTATGCACTTTGTACCCCGGAAAGTTGGACTTTAGAGTGTCGTTTTAAGCCGGATATACACTGCGCAACTCTGTGACGAACGATCACTCGTCGTGGGGAAAATCTTCGGTTGTAGCTCAAAATGGTAGGTCTGAGATCGTACAGTGAGACAGGGACAAAGATTTAAAATAGAACCGTCGTACGACCAAAGACGACCGACATCAGGCAGTGTCTGATATTTTGGAACACAAGTCGCAGGGTGAGCCTCCTCTTGCTGCAACGGTGATCTCTGTCAAGCGTCTCCTCAACACCGCACCGCCGCCAGAGTAAAAAGTCCTTTCCCTGCACTTTTTCGCGGGAATAAACCCCACTAGCATCTGGTACTTGCCTCAGCTAAATACACGCCGTCTGCTCCTGAAAATGCAACGACAAATATTTTGGTCGTAGCTACGATTCTCTCTTTGAACAATCTCACAGTGGAGACGAGTTCATGCTCATGATTTTCAGTCCCCACGTCTTGCAATGTAACATCTAAAACTCAAGACAAAAAAAATCATGTAATGTATACCGGCCATTAGGTGTGTCGAACCTGAGATCTTGTTGTTTTGTGTTGCCCATATATGGGAAAAAACACACAGTTTTGTGTTACACTAGCCTGGTCTTACCATACCCTCATACTCATTTCTTACAGAGGGTCTGAATCTTCACAATTGAGCTCCGTTTTCAGGTTTTAAAGTTTGAAACGATTGGATCTGATTTTACCCAATCGCTAGTGTTTGGTCGTAAAGTATGTAATGCGCCCGACCCGATTGAGTGAAGCAAGCTATCAAACGCTTGACGTCACCTACAACAGCCGCGTCCCCCGCTCGCTGATGGTAGGTTGAAATTCAACCGATGAAACGCAGCCACTGAGATCAGACCCAGACGTACATGTAGGTAAATGATAATTGACCGGAGTTTACGGATTGCTAAGGCCAGGCTAGTGTTACACCATTACTTAACAAATACTGAATTATATTTTTCTACCTAATAAAGATACAGAGCCATGGAGAGGAGCCCATAACGGACCATGCTAATCAGGAAACTACCTTAGCTTCATGCTACATATGCTAACGTTAGCATAGCTGACAAGTGCCGTTTCAACTGAACAATTTGCTGTGAAAACATCTATATGGACCCGATTTTGGCTTGAATTTATTGGTGTGTGATAAATATGTTTATAGTTCAGCAGAAAATGGCTAAAAAGAGTAAGAGAATTAAGAGTACGAGTTTTTCTTCCCCCTTGGCTAGGCCACGTCCCCTTGTAAGACACTTTATCTATCCTCACACTGTTCTGCATTCTTTTATGATAAAGGTTTGACTCTTAAACCCAAATCCCTATCTCACTGTCACTTAAGTCAAAGGAACCGCAGCTTGTGCCTGAGCGGGACTCCCAGCGGCAGCTCCCACACAGTCCCAGCGAGCGGCCCTGCCCGGACAGTTATAATGAGAGTGCAGAGCTAAGCAGAGTGAAAGCACAGGAAAGGCAGCAGGGGCCGGGGCACTGAGAGAGAGAGAAAGCTCACGTTACAGCCAAACATAAAGAGAGGCCTGGCTCAGCACGCTCCTGCCTCTCGCCCTACAGGCCGGACGGATACACAGGGCATTCTGTTGGGCTCTCCTGTGTTCTGGACGCCAGCACGGCAACTACACGTGTCACTGTGTCTGTCACTGTGTGTGTCATCGCGTCACCAGGCCTGGACCAGATCCACCGTGACTATAGCGCGGGTCTGTGGAAGTACAGGGATGGTCTTGATTGACACCTCTCAGTAACATAGTATGGCAGTTGTGAAGAGTAAACGGGGTGATGTTCCCTCTGACGGGACTCACTGGTAAAGGCAGAGGTGATCAGTAACTAAGTAAATTTACTTGATACTGTACTTCAGGAGAGATTTTAAGGATCTGTATGTTAACTGAGTAGTATTTTTATTAAGAACTTTTACTCCATTGTATTTGAAAGCCCTCTCGGACCCTCAGGTAGTAATCTTTTAACTGTCCCAACTGTCCAAACAAAAACTCATTCAGGTTTTACCATAGAATTAAAAAGAGCAGCAGTTCAGTCCGAACATGTGCGGCCAGTTAGCAAGCTTGTAACGTTTCAGTCTGGTAACCTGTCCAATGTTTTTACTTCTAACAGTTTCATTTTTAGGACAGCCTTTAAGAGCTTTTAATATTGTACCTGTATGTGTCTGTAGGACAGTGGGGAGTTGTTGGTCGGTTGCTAACTGTAGCTATACGATACACTTTGTGCTGTCATTTAAATGTATGAAATGTGCTATATAAATAAAGTTTGATTGATGGATTATTACTCCCCTACATTTCTATAAGGGCTCCATAGTAAAAAGTAAAAGTTGGATGCATGTTTTGTCCCATTTAAAGGGCCTATATCAGGGGTCTCCAACAGGCGGCCTGTGGACCAAATCCGGCCCGCGAGATGATTCAATCCAGCCCTGACTTGTAGAGCACAAATTCCTGAGTATGTTAAAAAAAACAGTTATTGCGGAGTTCTGATTTAACAGGATATAAACAACACATTATAATCACGTGCTAAAAGGACAGTCTGCCCCTGGGCGGCTGTGGCTACAGTAGTAACTTACCACCACCAGTGCTGAGTGAATGAATAATGAGTACAGCCATTAAGTGCAATGCAAGTGTAAGCCGAGGTTACAGTCCTGTCAGGATTATTATTATTAATTTATTGAAAAAAAGCGAAATTTACTTGGAGACCCAAGGTTTATCGATATCGAATCGCAATCAAGGTTTACATAAGGCTGAGTGTTCACCAATCAGAATTGTGGAGCCTCTGATCTCAAGTTTAGCTGCAACAGATAAAAGGTCAGCGTTTCCCTAAGCAGATTCTAAAGTGTTTAGACAGACGCTTTGTGATTCCATCCTGGACTTATTTTAGTCACGTGGCTTTCCCCCTGAGGTACTCTAAACGTGGAAGCCCAACTCCTGCAGAAGAGGGCGCCGTTCACATAAAACCAAATATTTTTGAAAACAATTATTGAGTATTGTTCTAATGTGGGGCAATTTGAGCAAGAATATGTTGTTTGACAGTCTACTAACATGTCCTCCCTTCACCCATCATTTTAGCAGTTTATGCTTTTAAATGTATACAATTAAAAATTGCACATCGAATCGCAGTATTTGTCAGAAAATTGCAAATAGGTTTTTGTATCTCTGGCTAAACTGCCTCCATTACTCTGGCCTAATGGCTCTTTTAAGTGGTAGATGAATACATTTTTTCTTGGATCTTTTCAACCAAAAATCCCTTTGAAACGCTGCCTTTTCCAGAATCTCCACCTCTTTCACACACGCAAACACAGCCCACTCTCTCACGGTGCGTGGGCGATCATTGTGTTTTCTGCTTTTCATACCAGTGACTCGTTTTCATAAAGGACCCGTAGTCTCCCTCCTTACACCCAGAGGCATATGTTGTGTAAGAGGTCCTCCATGTCCGCGGATGTGCCCCCTGCTGTCTGTGCTGTAGGAGCGGTGAGGTCATAGACTGTGCACCACAAAAGGCTGCGGCCCGGGGTCCAGCTGAGACAAGAGGCCATTGTGGAGGGCCTGAGAGGAGAACACTGTGCGGCACCACAATGGGACTGACACACACGCATGCCCACCCAGGCTACTACACCCGTGCGCTGATTACTAAAAGAAAGTTGTACCTCATGCAAACGTCTTGCCTAGACAAGTCTTTGAAAATATGGCTTAATACATGAAGTGGCACGCCGTTCAAAGTTGTTTTGCCTGTAGCTTCAAATTGTTGTTGTCTCTTTTATTGAATGCATTACTTGCAAATATAGGTTACTGCTAGTCCAATATTGCACTTTTCTAAATTGATGGTTTATTTGCTTTTATATCAGCACCATGAATAAGACATACAAGCCTTTTACACTGGCAAAGCCCGCGTGGCACGGTACCCATCTACCCTTGTTTAACTGCGTTTCGACTGGCCACATGTATCAAACAGGGCGCATTTTGGCACCGCCCAAAGCTAGCCTCACCGATGCTAACGTGACGTGAACAGACTGCAGGCCTCTGATTTCCCAGAGGAAAGAGAATACAGACCTCCATAACCGCTATGTCATACGGGATTTAATATATTTCATTATTTATTCACAACATCACATGGTACGAGGTGTTTTTGCTGATGGTAAATGGACTCAACTTATATAGCACTTTTCTACCTTCATTATGCCCAAAGCGCTGTACAGCAAGGAACCAGTCACCCATACACTCTCCAATTCATACACCAATGTACAGACACTGGAGACGAGGTGGGTGAAGTGTCTTGCCCAAGGACACAACAACAGTGGGCATCTTCTTTTGATCATGAGACGACCCACTCTACCACTGCGCCACCAGCGGCTAGTGCTGATCAATAGCACTAGCCGCTGTTAGCATAACTTAAGCTACTGTTAGCAAAATAGCTTACCTGCATAGTTGTACTTTAGCAGTTGCTTTAGCAGTTGCTTCTTTCTCCTAGTTTTTAGCTTTTCACTTCAGAACAATTTCATGAACTCCATTATTTGCCCACACCGTAGGTTTTTTTTTTTTTTTTTTTAATTTATTGCCTTCATTGTGTGCAATGCATTGTGTGGTAGCAGCACATGTTTTTTATGTTTTTTTCCCCGTGGGACTGCCCATGTGTTATTTGTAACGGGCAGTAGTAGAACATGGTAGAGTTTGCCGCGTACTGTGCCCTAACCTGTGTTGGGTAAAAGCATGGAAAAACACTATTAGCTTTTCCCTCTGTCGCAGAGTAGGAAGGGCAAAAATACCCGCCAGAGATGGGGAAGCCTGGTGCCATTGGTCCGACAACCCATTAGTTCTCATTATTCCGAAAATGTACCTTTGAGCAGAGGTGCCATTAGTCCGACATCTCTAACCCAGTTGTGTTGTGGATTAGAGAGCCATATACAACCACTCTTGCCTGAACCTAATTTTATTTTTCAACCCCTGTTCAATGGGACATTTTCGGAATAATGAGACGTCGGACTAATGGGTTGTCGGAGTAATGGGCCGACCCCGGCAAGCCAAGGGATGCACCGATCCGATACTGATATCGGACATCGGATATTGGCTACAAATATCTGATGGTGAGCAGATACCAGTTCTCAATTTTTTATTGAAACACAACTTTCACTGACTAAATCTTAATGGATATGCTGTAAGTAATTTTGAAGTTTGGAGAATTCACTCGCTGAGTTAGTTTTAGCCTCCGCAAACACATTTTTAATTGTCGCAAAATGCCGTGGCTAGCAACAGTATGCTAATGCTAACGTCAACGAATTTAATCTGGGGCAGAACTTCTGATTGGATCACCTAATAAAATCAAATAGCCACTGCTGGAATGGCCAAGTGTTTGTAATATAGTTTAAGAAATGCTGTCAAAGAAAAACGGATACATTTGTAATGCACAAGTTGTGAGGATCAGATCTTTTTATGGGAGTTGTTTATATTAACGCAACCTAAAGCCTGTCATATACCCAAGGATATTTAGTGTAGAGAAGTCCAGTGATCCTTGTGTAATATTATGCCATTAGTTTGTTAATAGATATAATTGATATGGAACATCTCATTTGCAAGAACAGATAAGACTTTATTGATCTCACGTTCACTTTTTCCACTCAGAACTGACTGAGTCTCTTGGTATCGGTTAATATCGGATATCGGCAGATACACAAACTCCCAGTATCGGTATTGGAAGCAAACAAGCAGGATCAGTGCATCTCTAGGCAAGCCCCTTATGAAAATAGGGCTTATGTTTGAGAGTAGCTACATCTGTGAAGGCGTAGAGGCAGTGACTTCTGTTAAATCTGAAAAGGGGCAATACAAAAATTAAAAAAACATTGGGATTATCGCAGTACCATGGAGTAGCATGAACAAACAAGTGATAGACCAGAGGTACAGTACTCTATCCAGTTCTTTTACCGAGAACACTTGCATTATTTACCTTTTGCCCTCTGATGGTAACAGTGCGGACTTCAGCATGTTGAAGTCACTAATTAACATTAAAGGATACATTCTTTGTATTACAGGCTAAAATGACCAAAATGAATCCGGTACAGGTGCACGGGACTACGGGTCTATAGGACACAGCACTTTCTGTTTTCGATTGCTTACTGTATGTAGACAATCATGTGAAGTTGAAGTGCCAACAGCATTTAAATAGCACAGTACCATCACCCCTACGAGGTGTTAGCAGTGTTATGATGTGATGTGACCTGGTCAGGAAGTGAGCCCCCGGGGGAGTGGACATCTCTTATTGATGAGGCCACGGCTATAAACGGCAGTGTGTCAGGCTCGCAGGCAGCTGTCTGCATCATGTAAACAGTGCAGCCGGCTCTTGTAAAGGTGGCAGCGAGCGCAGATTGACAACGAGCCCTGCGGGTGGTGTTTACATGGGAGACGCTAAATGTAGACCGCTGTTTGTTTGGACATTTGAACCGGCCACCCGCAGGTTCTGGGTGGACATTGACACATCCTGCAATTATACTGTAACTGACTTAATTGACATGTTGAGCGTCAAAAACACCCCCAGAGTTGTGGTTTGACTCATGCTTGAGTAATCTTTATAAATATTCCGAATCTTCCTTCTTTGCATGGCTCACCACTGGAGAAACGACACACATCTTCTGCTTCTAGGGCTGATGTTCCAACGGTAAGCCGGGAGTGGAAGCAGAGTTACAGTTTATTAAACTTCTTCCGTTGCCTTTCTTCAAACAAGCGCACTGTCTTTAAGCCCCTCCTCCCCTCGCTCCATTTCACAACAAACCTGTGCTATGGTTTGAGAGGTAAGGAAAGCATTTCCTGGTTACATAGGGCTGTGGGAGGAGTTTGGATTAATCCAGAGTAGTCACCTCACTAGTGCAACTTTAATGGAAAGATTTCATTAAAATCGAACTTTTTGAGCTTTAAATCATATTATAGCAGACCTGGAGTAGTATTTCACTTTATCAACATTTCTTCTAGTATTTATCGAGCGAAAACGTATGTGTTCTTTTGACCCTAATGTCATCTTTACATTTTTATTCAGTGGTGGGTCTCTCCATGCAGTTTTGAGTACTCCTTGTACTCACTTCGGTTGTTTTGTTTCTTCTTCTACGGTTTCAGCACTTCACTGTTCTTCCTGGGCATGATCACATCATTGTTAAACCCCAAACTGTCCTTCACACATTTTATAGTCCAACATTGGATCGGTCCTGAGCCGTTCTGCACTCAAAGTGTGTTCATCAGGCCACGCTGAAGCTGCAAACCCAACAGTAAATCGAAACGGAAGGCCACTCTATTTACTTTTAATTATTCCCTCTTCTGGAAATAACTTGCAGATTAACAAACCACAATTATGTTCAGTTTAAGCAGAAAATTCTTGTCATCTTTTTATCCTGTATTGTGTAAAGTCTCCACTGTGGGCTTGTTCTGAGTCTGAGCAGATGATCCTTCGGGGGGAACAAGTCAGCACAACACTCTGCCATCTGCCAGTGAGCGCACCTCCACCAGCATTTTTTACAGACACACCTACAGTAAGGACTGTATGTATCAATACCATCGCTCTCAAACAGCGCCTTTAGCTACTGCTGCCTTCTCATTGACTTTAGAGCGTTGCTTAATTCTATATCACTGTGGTTTTAAGTTTTGAAGCCCACACGCCCACATAGTTTTAATTTCATAACAAAACAATTTAAGGACATGTCACTTGACTGGTCAACCACTGGGAAAAACATAAACTGACGGCAATATTTGGGATTCCTCAACATTTGGACAGGGAGGTGTGCCCTCTGCGGGTGTTTTGTGTAACTACGTTATAAAGGTGAGACGCAGGTGAAAAGGGGAAACAGATGTTGAGCAATATCAATTTGGTACATAAGTGACATAACTGAGAAAAAATGTAATGCCTGTTTTGCGACAGACAGTGGGAACCAGATCTTTACATACAAATTATTTGTATTTGCTAAATGTCAGAAGAATGAGAGAGATTTTTTTAGAAATGTTTTTGTTACTTTTTACAAAGTCAGAAGTTTACATACACTAAGATTACTATTCACCTTATTCCGCCCCACTCACTTTGCCTCTTTTTGAATTGAATAGAATGTTTTGGCCATAATGACCATGGTCACGTTTGGAGGAACAAGGGGGAATCTTGCAAGCCTGACAATACCAACCCAACTTTGAAATAATTGGGGTGGCAGCATCATGCTGTGGGGTTGTTTTGCTGCGGGAGAGACTGGTGCATTTCCCAAAATTGTGAAATTTACAGATGACACGGTGGTGGTTGGGATTATTTCTAACAACAATGAAGCAGCCTATTGTGAGGAGGTGGTTCTGCTGGCAAACTGGTGTAGGGAAAACCACCTGGTCATCAACGTCTCCAAAACCAAGGAGATGGTGGTGGATCTGAGGAGGGGGCCGCACCATCACGCTCCCTTAAACATCCACAGGGCCACTGTAACGAACAGGCTGTTCGTTACTGCACACTTGCACTTTACACGCACAGCACTTTTGATATTCACTTGCACTTTTATGCACACTGCACTTGAAGCACGCTAATTTGCACATATAAAAGTATTGCACACGATTGTCGGTTTTAAATTATTTATGAAATGCATTTATTTGTTGCCCCGTAGGTCCGGTCGGGGTACGTCACCTCCAGTAATGGCTGCCGGTCCTGCGGAGACAACATGACAATTAGTATTGGAATTGTGCAATATTATGTGCCAGGTTTTATGAATTAGTTGATGTTTTAGGTGTTGCGTGCGTGCGGTGGATGTTTGAGGGTGTGTGGGTATGTGTATCGGTGTGGTTGCAAGCTGCTTACCTTTCTTCTTGTGTCCAGGGTGGCGGTGTCTGGCTAAAAGATTCCCCGGGGAACCAGACCCGCTGAAATGCGTTCCGGGCTGGACCAAGGGGAGAACAAGCTTGGGGGTGGCTGCATGGGTTTTAATTGGTTTTAGGATGTAGTTCGATTTCGTTAGGTGGTTTTGTTTGGGAGTTTATGGTAGTGGGGTGTTTCTTTGTTTATGTTATGGTTATGGGTTTTATTGGAGGATTTTAATGTGTTTTAGAAGCTAATGCTATTTTTTTTAACACCTGCTTAGCTTTTATGGTTTTATCCAGTTTAGGGGAGGGTATTTAAGGTGCCTGATGCCCTCACTCTGGGTTCTGCTGCTGGAAGACAACCATCCTCTAATGCACCTTTCTTCTTTTTTGCACGGTGCACTTTATTGTATTTTTTGCACAAGAAAATAAATATTTAAAAAAAAGAGTGGACCACTAAGACGGCCTCCCTGGTCTTTTCGTGTTACCCACCGCCACCCGCTCGTGCCGCCCTGTCACAGCCACATTGGAGAGAGTTCCCTATTATAAATATCTGGGAGTAAACATCTCTAAGGACATGAAATGGGACCAACACATCTCCACTGTAGTCAAGCAGTCAAGGCAGCGGCTGTACCACCTCAGGAAAGTGAGGCAGTTTAACATCTCAGCAAGGCTGCAGAAAAACGTCTACTGCACTACAGTGGAATCAGGGCTCACCGGCTGTCTGACTGTGTGGAGTGCTACAGAGAGGGACAAGAAGGCACTCAGGAGAGTTGTGCGCTGTGCGCCGAGCGCATCACAAGGACTTCTTTGCTCCATCCTGAGCTGTATTGGAAGGACTGTGTGAAGAGGGCACAGCAGATCATGGCAGACGTTCACCATCCCCACAATGAGCTGCTCCAGTGGCTGCCCTCTGGAAGGAGGCTTCGCTCTCTTAGAGCAGGAACTAAGAGGTTCTACATGAGCTTTACCCCCAAGGCTATATGCCTCATAAACACTTTATTGTAGCTTCTTTTCATGCTTTTTTGACTGCTTAAATGACAGAGGTTTGTTCCCTATCAAGTGTTTTAACATTGTATGACAAATATATGATCGATCTATCTATCTATCTATCTATCTATCTATCTATCTATCTATCTATCTATCTATAATAGATGACATCATGAAGAAAGAACACTATGTGGAAATATTGGAGCAACATCTCAAGACATCAGCCAGGAAGTTAAAGCTTGGGCGCAGATGGGTCTTCCAAATGGACAATTCTCAAAGCACACAGCCAATAAGCCAAATCAGCATTATCAGTACGCATGTGTGGTAATGTTCCGGTCAAAGTTCACAACTACCCACGGTGTGAACAAAGCCCATTAAGACCATACTATCATAGTGGAACAACCGGCTATTTAGTGACTATTATGGCACTTAAAGTGGTTTTACGGCGATATGCCAGGTTCGCATTCATCTCCATTGCAGTGCGACTGTCCTCATGGGCTTAATCAGTGTATGGAAGAGTTTTGCCCTATTCACGAGTGCAATAAAGGAACCTCACAGTGTTTTATGCGAGCCGCCATACGCACTCATCACATTTCCTACTAAAAGAAAAGATCCAGAACGTCGTGACGAATGGATTAAATGTGTAAGTTTGACATATAGCTAACTAGTAATGCTATTTGTAACCAATACATCTATTTACTTAATTCTCGAAGACCTCACAGTCACTGATTACTATGACAATGGACAGCGCCATTTTAGCGCCATGGCTATAGCTGACATAGCCATGGATCAATCATGAAATACCCTACATCTGACAGGGAAAGCGGTGCCAATTTTAGCTACTAAACGAAGCAAAGCTATAACTAATAAACCAGGAAGTAGACTACACCGGTTACAAATCAGACTGAACCATGACTGATTAAGAAACTAAAGCTTTTAGACCAAGAGAAAAGCACAACACAGCAGTGACAACACGAAAGATATAGGCTATTTACCTTTAGCGACAGAGCCTGAGCTCACGTACTGTTGTTATTAAGTTTACTCCAGCTGCACCGGAGGAAATCAAAGATCTGTTTGTGGAAGAGTGAGTGCTCACTCTGTATTAGACATTTTTGGTAAAGTTTCGGTAATTTATTAGTGACATAGTGAGTGCTCGTACTGTGTAAAGATCTTTGACATGTGAAGTGCTTTTGCTTTGTCAGAGCGCAGTGTGTTTAGAAAAGTTTAGCTTGCGGCTGAAAGAAAACGGTGTCATGATGTGGATCTGATCTGTCCCTGCCGCTCAGGAGGTACAGTAATACTGTCGTTTCTCTCGTTTTTATCACTGCTTAAATGGAAATTCCTCTCAAAACATGAAGTTACAAGTGACGCTGCTGCGGCCTGTTGCTTTCTGTTCTGTTTCGTGTCAAAACCACACTTAACTGGTTGCTACGTGTTGCTATGTCAGACTGCACAATGTCATACCTGATTTCGGCCATTTGTCATGTTGTTTTCCATGCCAAATGTAAGGGTAATTCTTGATTTATCCATTGCTATGTCTGGCAACGGGAAACACGCTTAAATGGTGCTGTCCGTTGTCATAGTAATCAGTGACTGAGTACACGCCGTCTTCAAGAATACAAACTGTTCTTTTTTATTTATTTATTGGTTTAGCAAGGGCCACAAGTTCTTTTTCTCTCCCCAGTAACACTGTGTCCCCGTTTCTTTCAAAATTCTTTTAAAACAACGATTTTCAACACTCAAAATAATCAATATCTGTGTCACACTCAGTCATGTACGCAGTTTGGGATACGAGCTGGGTAGTCCTGACCAGCATGCTTTGCGCTCGGTGAAATGCTGAATCCGCTTATACTGGTTACAAAGTGGCTTAAGGATAACAAAGTAAATGTTTTGAACTGACATCACAAAGTCCTGATCTCAATCTAGTTGAAAATGTATGGGCGTAGCTGAAAAGACACGTGCATGCAAGGTGGCCTACAAATGTGTCTAATTTTCTTGATACATTATTTTAAGTCATACGATAAATATACTATGACTAAGGGGTCCTAAAATACTGTAGTTTAAAAAACCTGAGTAAAGTATAAGACAAGAAATTTGATCAAAACATCAGATATTATTTAAGTAACAGCCTGGTCTCTTAAAGGAATCCATATAAAAGAGTCAATTTTTAATATTTGATGCCCGATAACTCCCATCACTACAGTATCTTCCTTCTGCCTGGACAGATTGCCTCTATCTAAAATGATATCTGCTGCGGAGGGCAGTGCGGACTGGGAACAGACGCTATAGCGACGCACAGCACACAGGAGAATGTCCCAGCTTCCGGCCAAGGACAAATATTATCACATTACCTGGCAACCCGCACATAGGCACCAGGCATCAGCTCGGAACGCATTACTGCTAATGTCTCTTTATAATGGCTCTGACTCACAGCGTGGCCATTAACTGACTATGCGCCGGAGTGAGACTGCAAATAATCATTATTTCCAAATGATAGTGGAAATTGGCTCGATCGGAAATGTACATCTGAGCGTGTTATTCAAGAAAACAAATGACTAAGTAGTGTTTAGCATCCATTTTAGCCCACGTTTACTTTACTCTTCAGCCCTGCTATCAGTGAGAAAACTGCAGGGTCTCAAGCCGTGCTAGGTCCAACTGACTGAAGGACAAGATTTATTCCCCAGGCTGTCAGGAAGCTAAACTTATTCATTTATTAGTTTATTTGACAGGGACAGTACGCATTATTGAGCCTTATTGAGCCTTTAATGTCAGCATTAGCTGCAAAGCTAGTTTCCAACTGCTATTGATACCTGTTTTATCAATAGCCTACATAAAACTATGCATTTTCTTAAAGGAGGTGCAGGGTTACACCTAAGTAGCTGAATTCATTAACATTTTTTATGTTTTTGCTATCAATAAAGGTGGGTCCCCAAACCATTAACAGTTGACAACCACTGTGCTAGAAGCTAGAAAACAGCACTGTACCTGTCCCAACCAGCTGTCGCTGGGGGACTCGAATGAAGATTGATACTCCAGTTTCCTCGAGATATTTGCAGTGTATAAGCAGATTTGGTGATGGGTGGGTGTGTGTGTGTGTGTGTGTGTGTGTGTGTGTGTGTGTGTGTGTGTGTGAAAAAATAGAAAGATCAACTGAGCACATCATCTGTCACTGCTCAGAACTGCAACCATTCCTTATCTCTTCGGGACATTTTCCACCGATCATCGCTTCATGGCAGCTCTGGTCGTCATGGCGACAGTTGAGGGTTGAGGCATTTGCCGGCAAACTTTGCACACACAATCCCAGTGGTCAGCCAGCGGGTCGTTCGCGGTCACTGTGTGTGGGCGACGGGAGTGTCAAAAATCCACAGATACATGAATGTAAGTATATGCAAGTATTACTGTACTTGAGTAACATGCGTGCACAAGTGTAGGCCTGCCCGTTCTCGGGCAGGATAAAAAAGATGGTTTGCAAATGAGGAAACGTCTAAATCAGCTGAAATGTTTTTCTTTGGTGGTCTGCTCTCGTTCGCTGTTGATTTGGTGAAGCCATGAGAACAATTTGGACATGCGGGAGTATTGTGTGAGCAAGAAACAAGTTTGAGCTGCTGCTGACAGTTTATGCTCAACTACCGCAGACATTCACCACTTGCAAACCAAAAGAAATGGGTAGTGAGGCTTGAAGAGGAAATGGTTTAATCTTGGCTTCGGATACCAACCCCTATCTCACAGTTACTAAAGTATCCTCAAAGGACTGTCGAAGCTCAGCTCTCTGCGTGTTTTATTTCATAAAAGGAGCTAGTGCTCAGTGAGTGAACTCTGGAGGTTCTTAGCTTTAAATGAGGAATGTCATGGTCACATATCCTGAAAGGTTAAGGTGTTTTTCCACCTGCAGGGGCGTGTCTGCCTTATGGCTCTTTCACCCGCTTTCACCCACTTTGTCGAGCTTTTCCATAACAAAGGCCAGCAGCCAACAAGTGTCAGCAGCAGCTCAAACTTGTTTCTTGCTCACACAATACTCCCGCATGTCCAAATTGTTCTCATGGCTTCACCAAATCAACAGCGAACGAGAGCAAACCACCAAAGAAAAACATTTGAGCTGATTTAGACATTTCATCATTTGCAATCAATTTTTTTTATCCTGCCCGAGAACGGGTGAACTTTGTATTCTAGATGATGATTAGCTTTTCCAGCAGGCCTACACTTGTGTACGCGTGTGTGTGTGTGTGTGTGTGTGTGTGTGTGTGTGTGTGTGTGTGTGTGTGTGTGGTGTGTGTGTGTGTGTGTGTGTGTGTGTGTGTGTGTGTGTGTGTGTGTGTGTGTGTGTATGGCAGGCAAAAAATTCCCTTTAAGCTGTCTCAAATCACGTGCGGCTCAGGCCTGAAGGACACTGGCAGAGGAGGGTGCGTTGCTCAAAGGCCGTGACATCATGAGCAGCTTGGCACAGCAACAATCACATGACCCTTCAGGTGGGATCATGGCTGAGATGTTACTCAAGTACAGTAATACTTGAGTAACCAAACCGGTCTGACCAGGTATAGGTTTTGGGACCGACCTCTGACTGTGGCCAAAGCGCGCTACCCCGTGTCTGATGTGACGTAAACAGACTGCTGGCCTCTGATTGGCAACGAGAGAGTGGACAGCCCTCACTATAAGCCCAATGCCCATCTCGACTGCGCATGCGTGAGTCAATCAGGCTCCTAATTTCAGCCCAAACAAACCACTCCGCCATTGAAATGTGTGAGCGAGTTCAGGTAGCGGAGCGTGAACACTGGAGTATATTGAGCCATAACTGTGAACTATAAGGCTTACGGGCATTGGTTTACAGACTATAAGTCTCAAGTGACATTTCTTGCAAATATTTAAGTTGTCAATATCTTGAAAGCGAGGGAAAAGTCAGGGCGGCGGCTCCGTAAGCAGGAGCGGACCATCGCGACAGGGGAACGGCAGGACCTATGGATCAGCCCGACACAGACACCCTCACTTTAAATCATTTGAATTCGTCTTGTAATCACAGGGAAAAGTTCCAAAATGGTGTTGATGTTAAATACAGTGGGTACATTTCCGTCTGTCAAGTTAGCGACCGATTAGCTCTGTTGTACCATCAGATCACTCGTAAAAAAAAATTAATAAAATAAAGTACATTTAGATGGCATAGCCTATGTGTGTATGTGGATCTCTCTGGTCACAATTAAGAAAAGATTGTCTACTGTCCACCTCCTTATTGACAAAAAAAGAGGGATTCTATGTATTTATTTCTCATTTCAGTTTAAATGTTGTGAATATCGGCGACATGAGGCCACAGTTTCAGAGCCTGGACTTTGTCCAACCGGCCCATATCAAACCTACCGTTCTTAGGAAAAGTCCTAGAGAAAGTAATATATCAACAGCTCACTTACTTTCTCCTATCTAACAATGTGTTTGATACTTTCCAGTCAGGATTTAGGCCCCACCACAGCACTGAGACAGCTCTGATCAAGGTGACAAATGATATTCGTATGAACACAAACGCAGGTAAGGTCTCAGTTTTAGTTCTGCTGGACCTGAGCGCTGCCTTTGACACAGTGGACCACAGGATCTTACTTCACAGGTTAGAAAACTGGGTGGGAATCTCTGGTACTGCTCTAAACTGGTTCAAGTCCTATCTCGAGGATAGGACGTACTTTGTCGAAATTGGCAACTGTGTCTCAGACAAAATTTCCATGACCTGTGGAGTCCCCCAGGGGTCAATCTTGGGACCCCTCTTATTCAACTTGTACATGCTTCCATTGGGTCAGCTAATAAACAGCAACAATGTGTCGTACCACAACTACGCAGATGACACTCAGATCTACGTGTCACTGACGGCAGGTGAACATGGGCCTGTAGATACTCTCTGTCACTGCATCGAACAGATCAGTTTGTGGATGCAAAACAACTTTCTCCAACTAAACTCAGACAAAACTGAGATCATTGTCTTTGGCCCACAGACACAAAGACAAGTGTTATCAGTCACCTTGAGTCTCTCGCTCTGAAACCAAAAAATCAGGTTAGAAATCTAGGAGTAATCATGGACTCAGACCTGAACTTAAACAGCCACATCAAAGCAATAACGTCATCAGCTTTTTACCATCTGAAAAACATTGCTAAGATCAGAGGAATAGTGTCAAAACCAGACTTAGAGAGACTCATCCATGCATTTGTCTCCAGCAGATTAGACTACTGTAACGGCCTGCTCACTGGCCTTTCTAAACGAGCTGTTAGAGCTGCAGAACATCCAGAACGCTGCTGCTCGAGTCCTGACAAGAACAAGGAAATACGACCACATTAGTCCAGTGCTCCGGTCTCTGCACTGGCTTCCTGTCACTCAGAGAATAGAATTTAAAACAGCTCTGCTTGTGTACAAGTCTTTTCATGGTTTAGCACCAAAGTACATCTCTGACATGTTAGAGCCGTATGAACCATCTCGGGCCCTGAGAACTTCAGGGAGGGGTCTCCTGGTGGTTCCCAGAGTCAATAATAAACACGGTGAGGCTGCGTTTCAGTTTCATGCAGCTAAAATCTGGAACAGTCTTCATGAGGATGTGAGACAGGCCTCAACTCTGACAATGTTCAAATCCAGGCTGAAAACAGCTCTTTTTACCCGTGCATATGAAAACTGAAAGTATTTTATCTGCACTCTTGCCTTTTACTGTCATTGATTAACTTTATGTTGATGTTTTATTGATTGATTTTATCTGTTTTCTTGTAATTTTCTGCAACTGTGAAGCACTTTGAATTGCCTTGTGTATGAATTGTGCTCTACAAATAAACTTGCCTTGCCTTGCCTTGCCTTCAAGGGTCAGAAATGTTTTTCTGACATAGTTATTCCAACTATATGAACAAGGACTGGTCGTCATTTTTAACAGCGTCTCTTCGTATGAATGGCAGTTTCATTTCTGTCTATCTCCGTACGCAGCCCCGGTTGTAAAAATAGACTTTAAGTTAATATTGTAACAGGCTCCATGGCGACGACAAAAATGCTTTAAATCATCAACTTTCCAGTGGTTAAAACGGTCCAAATCAGAGCTTTCTTCATTGCTTTACGCTAACTATCATTATTGTTTGGTAGCCAAAAGACATTCCATTACCCATAATGCAACGGGCGAGCCGAGATGGGCATTGGGCTTATTGACACACAGGTCATATGGATTTCATATTTCACAAGATCATACGGCTGTGCTAAAAGGGGATTTTGCCGATAATAGCATTTAGCCGCTGTTAGCGTAGCTTTAGCTGGTGTTAGCATAACATTTGCATGTAGCGAACCTTCATAGTTGTATTTAGTGGTTTCTTTTCTGTTTTAATACAGCTTGGCTCCTCTGAATGATTCCATAACTCCCACCAGAAGGCAGCATTTGTCCACATTTGTTCTCAACGCAGCTTACAAAACTTTTAATGATGATCTGTACAGCGTGCTCCTCTGTGCGGCGCCGCCCACAACAAATGTGAGTGTGTGTGTGTGGTGTCGATACGTGCACGTAGATCGTGGCGTGCGCGGCCGGGTCGCACTATGTGCAACGACGGCTTTAGTGATCTGCTCTGGAAGGTTGGTCTGCTGTGATAATGTACAGGTCTAAGAGTAGGTTTGACTGCGCGTGCCCTCAGTCACGCAAAAAGACCAAAGATGATGTTAGCATTTATCCTCTCCTCTACGGGGCCAAACAGGGGTGAAGTTAGAAACAACCAAGCTCTTCCACGTTTTCCCTATTTAAATACGGTTACGTGAGTAGTTACACGATCCAAGTATAGTTACACAAAATTAAACATGACGATTTTTGAAGTGGATAAAAAAGAGGTACTATATTGTAAGGCGTAATAACACCTTAGGAGCACTTCGACATCCGCGCAGTAATATCTTCTTTAGGAGTGAAGATATCACTGTGCGTAAGTTCTATAGTAAAAATTGTTGAGCGATGTCATCATTTCCCAAGAGATTTAGACTTAAGGCCTTGATTTTGGCACAATTAATTTAATGACTTTTAACCTGTTACCTGCCACCTTAGGGTTAGGGTTAGATTTGCATATCCAAATCTCAAAGCATATTGACTGGAGAGTTTACAGCCTATTATGCCAGTGTGATAACTCATTTGAAAGCCAAGACCTTCTAGTTTCTAAAATACGAGTGAGATCTGTGTGAGTGAAACACAACTTACATCAAATTAGCCGTGGCTTACCCTAATCATAACCCTGACCCTAACCCTAACCCTAGCCGCGTGATCAGGGGGACGGCAAGTAACAGGTTAATGCTTTTTAATGCCCAGCAGAAATCCTGATTTAAGTGAAGGCAATGCAACAAGATCTGTTTTCACTGTGTTAATAAAATAAAATTAGTCTACAACAACAAAAAGTCAGGCACCCCAGGTTTAAGTAGTTTCTAAATGCTTTCCAAATGAGAGGTGTATCTTTTGTTTGCTCGAATCGAGTGCCCGTCAGTTTAGCTCAACTAGAGCTTTTCATTCTCACTGAACGATGCTGATGCCAAATACCGTAACTCCTTAACGTTTTCTTTCTTTCTTTTCCTCTCATAGGCTTGTTGCACATAGCCACCAACTCCGTCCACTAGTGCATGTATCCACACCCAGACTCACATCACAGCATGCACAATTCCTCCTCCTGAAAAATGTGACTTACTGTATATGTGTGCGATTAGCCTGATCATGGGCCCATTCCACTTTATACCCGTTTTATCTTTAGACATTATGCTATCCACTAAACAGACCTGGGTTATCTAATGGCACAAGGCCACAGAAACAACAACAACTTCTTCTTCGAGTCGCCAGCCCTTACATAACCCTCTTTGGTCACACTTCTAACTATGGGATTTACGTTCAAGTGTGAAGAAACACAAAACCGTAGGGCCCCTCAGAAATCCCACTTTCTTCCAGGTCACATGATGTGTGCCGCGAGATGACGCATACACGGTAAATAGTCCTACTTCTAGTCTATTTTAAGGAGGGCCTTTAGGACACCGCCATATAACGCTATATACCAAGACGGTGGCAAACAAGGACATGGCAAACTAGCTTGAGCCTCATTGGTTACTATCAGAACAGGATTGGACAAGGAACCCAAATGGCATCTATTTTCACAACATGGACTCTTTCTCCCTTTGAATCACTGAACTTAAAGGTGCACTATACAACTTTTTATGTAAAAAAAAGAAGAAGTTGATGTCGTATTTGACCTTTCATCGACCACAGTGACTGTATGGGTAATTAGCTTAGCGCCTTTTGGTGACCCCATGATGCGTCCAGACCAATTTTATTTCAAGCTCTTAGGATTTCTGGTAGGTTTTCGAAATGAAATGTATGTGTAACCATGGAGACGGTTCAATCTGCAGTGAAAACCTACCACAAATCCTAAAAACAACTGATCATGGAGCGTCTTAGGGGCCACCGGGCTGGTAAGTAAAGGCACTATGCTAACCACCCAAGCAGCCACTTGGTCGCTGAAAGGAACACTATTAATATCAACTTTTCTTTTAACATAAAACAAAGTGCATATGACAGGTTTAAATGCTTTTGAAAATATGACGGATAAGGCACCCTCAGTGCAAGAAGGAGCGCTACCGCAAGGCCTTCATCCCCACCGCTGTCAGACTGTACAGCAAGACTGTAAAGTAACATGTGCAATAACCTATTTGCAAAACTACGTGCAATAATCCCTGTATTACATCACTTACCTGCCTTACTTTATCAACCACTTGCACTATGATTGTAAACTGCACTGCTAACCCTGACTATATCATTTTTTGTTATAGTCTGTTTACTTAATTATTTACTGTTTATACTTTTTGTCCCCACAAAGTCCATGGTAATCATTGTATATAAGATACCACTATTTACTATTTAATTGTTTTTTCCCTGAGTGTTTCTAAGAGCTGAATGTACGTACATTTCTCTATTGTGAGATCAATAAAGGCTATCTTATCTTGTCTTATCTTATCTTATCTTATCTTATAACATCTGTTTTAAGTAATAATTACAATTTTATTTCAGCTGCAATTTTAATGAAGACATGTTGGGCAGAAAAGTTATTTTTATTTGAATTTTTAATCTATTGACAGGAAGTGACATAGATAGATGTTAAGTTCCATAGCAGGTTGACATAGATATAGATGGCATGTGCCCATATATGGTCATGTTTGAAGCAGTCAGAGGAAGAAAAAAAAGAACTTTCTCCCATTTCTCCACTGTTACTTTAACAAATGCTGAATTATGCATATGTTTTTTCGACTAAATAAAGAGACAGAGACATGGAGTGGAGCAAGTGGTCCAACAGCCCATAAATACTTAAAAAACAGACAATGCTAACCAGGAAGCTAGCGAAGCTAACATTAGCTTCATGCTACATTAGCTAACGACTGCCGTTTTTGGCTTCCGCTGTACAATTTGCTGTGAAAAAACATCCATATGGACCCGATTTTGGCTTGACTTTATTGCTGTCTGATAAATATGTTTATAGTCCGACAGCAAACGACTAAAAATAGTAAAAAAATTGTGACTCTCACGGTTTTCTACCCATTGTGTGACACGTTGCCATCTGTATCTATAACATGGTTGGCACTAGGGGTGGGAACCTCTGGGTATCTCACGATTCGATACGATACGCGATACATGGCTTACGATAACGATTATCTCACGATAAGCCGATACTGCGATAATCGATATATTGCACAAAAATAATCTACGATACATCACGATTAAAAAATAAAAACATGCTACTTTTAACCTTTATTTTAACATACTACATATTATTCATCATTTACATTTCTTTTCATGTGCTTTGTACCACTTTTATAAATGATCCCTGACTTACACACTGAAAATGGGTCTATAGATCTGTCAGTGACTTCATTTACATTTAAATAAACAAGAAACAACAAAAATGATAAATCAACCCCAAATGAATCTTCTTAATAATTATAAAAAACTATCATTAAAAATAATTTAATTGTGTGACAGTGTTTGGTCCAAGTGCTTAAAACTGTAGTGCTGCCCCCTGCTGTCCTGACTGAATTCTTAATCATTGTTTGACTCTATTTACTGTGAAAACATTGGAGCACTGCTGCCTCATTAATATGCATGACGTTGCTCATTAATATGCATGACGTCATCAAAAGTATCGATATCGGAATAAAAAGTATCGGTATCGTATCGTCCCGCAAAAATATTGCGATATATCGGAAAATCGATATATTGTCACACTGGCACAGCAGCAGTTTATAATTGTTTGCCTCTATCTATGTCACTTCCTGTCAGTGTCCAATAAGGAAGTGAAACTATAAACATCTGAAAAGAAAGAGAGCTGGGTAACATTTTTACCAAAATCTGAAATATAATTGAGTTAACTATGTTTTAGCAAAATTGCCATGTGCAATGTGCCATGTGCACTTTAAATCAGCTTGTGTGCTAATTGCCCTCTCTGACAGAAACAGCCATTTATTTAGGCTGAAACTGCAGCTATACTATTCCACATTGGCCTACTTCGATGTACACCGAATACTGTAGGTTTGCCAACACAAGCATTGGCTCTGGAGAGATATCAGCTGACCAGCGACCCCTCCCTCACTGCCAAACAGTTAGCTAGCTTGACTATTCCGTGTTTGTTGAATGTCCCGAGACCCCAGGTATATATAAGTACGTGTTCAAATCCGAAGGTTTCCGAATGTCCATACCATTCCCCACATTGTGGTTTTGTAGTGGTGCCCGAATGTCCAGAGAGAAAAAAAGCTGTGCACTCAAAATATTCCACATCGCATCTCTAAAATTAGTGAGACGACCTGAGGAGTCTTTGAAATGCTCAACACGAATTAATGATAACAGCCAGGAACACCGTTTCAGGCCTTATTCGCACAGGATCAGAATTACCAAAGGACCTCAGGTAAAAAGTCAAAATTACTAACGTCCTTGGAGTGTCTATGCCTGAACGTTAAACGACCGATAGCTTCCCTGCTCAGGCAAAGAAAGGTCAAATCTATAAATCCATTGTTGCTGGAGTTTAGCGAACTTTATAGCAGATAGTACAGAAGAGAGAGAGAACTATATAATGGCGATACCACCTTTGCTATGCCTGATCCCGTCAGATCTTGGAAGCTAAGCAGGGAAGGGCCTGGTCGGTGTTTGAATGGGAGACTGTTTGGGAACACCAGGAAGCCTGGGGTGAATGTAGTGAGTGAGTGGTGGTGGTCGGAGGGGCCGATGGCACAGACTGGTTGCCTCGCTTCCGTCAGTCTGCCCCAGGGCAGCTGTGGCTACAACAGTAGCTTACGACCACCGAGTATGGAGTGAATGAATAATGACGAGTGTAGCACTTTGGGAAACTTGGCAATACAGGATTGTAAAGCGCAATACAAGTGTAAGGCATTATTATTATTATTATTATTATTATTATTATTATTATTATTATTATTATTATTATTATTATTATTATTATTAATGTAGCACTACGAAGAGTTAGGGGCATGGATGGCTTTGGTCACAGCCAGAGAATCCTTTAACTTTTTAACACAATGGCCCCATGGAGTTGTGTGACATCACACGCCAACCAAGCTACTTGGTCTAAACTGTTCTTCCTTAGACAAACACTGCAAAAATTGCAACTTAATTTTAATCTCCTGCTGACTCACTTAACAAGAGGCTCTGTGCACGAAATGATACTAACTTCTTAGGGTAACGAAGATATTTTATTATTATGAAGCGTTAGCTGTGTCTTATTGAAATAAATATTCACAGTACGTGGCAGAAAACAAGCAACAGTAGAATAATTACTTACAACTTTACTCAGGATGTTAATACTTCACCGGAGGAGGCTTCTGTGTTTATAGCTGTCAGTGTTTTAGCCTAGAAGCTAAGCTAAGCTTTTTTATCTTTAATTAGGCTACATTAAAATGTTGACAGGAAGTAGTCTTTACCCTTCATTGGCAAACAGGAAGTTAGCCAAAAACATTCAGTGCACAGAGCCTATTGGATTATGCACTCGCGTCTTTTGCAGACCGAATCGAGTTGAAATATTTATGAGCTTCGATGCAAACTACCCCAGAGTCTCCGCTGTGACCACAATGCATCTTTTTCTACATAACTTTTAATGAATGTCTGAGCCTAAAATAATTCAAAGTAGCCCTGCTGCTGCGCCGCTGCTATCTTATTCAGCAACATCAAACTGCCCTTTCAGAAGTTCCCACTGCATCGTTAACTTTGTGTGTCTTTGGCAGCGGAAAGCCATTAGTCTACTGCTCCCCCCAGTGTCCGCCGGGCTCCACAGCACATCAGAGAACCGCCTCAGCCCCAAACACTGAGGCTGTGTCTACAGCCTATCTGTGTGCTCAAGCAGTGTATGTCTGTGGGGAACTGCCTGAATCCGTGAAAAAAAACTAAATTATCCAGGAAGAGCTATTCCATGGTTTATAAGACCATAAAGATCTTGTTAATATACCACTCGAATTACCTAAAGTACGTATTTTTTTATAGCCTTACCATTATAGTATTATCACACAGTAAAAAATGTGTGTGCATTTGGCCATGTATAAAGTAGTATCCTCATCACCCTTTCGTTACTTCGGTTCATGTTTCAGCAATCCTGCGTATTTAGCCCATGAAAATCCTCCAGACACTCACATCAGACTTAAAAGAAAAGGTTACTGTTAAAGTTAAGATGTCCAAAATGTTTTGTCATTTGTTTATCAATTCTTCAAGTATCTGCCAATCAGCAATTGTGTTAAATCTCAAACTAAAGAAGATTTCCTAATAAACCTGATGAATCCTTACCTTTAGTGTGCTTTTTTATGTTTAAATCCAAAGACTGAACAAAAGGTTTAATAACTATAGTGTATTAAATTTCTATGGAAGCATACCAGCTTATGGCTGCAGTGTATAGTGGTGCTACTTCTGGGTCATTCATTACACATTTATCAATTTGGATTTCTAGAGCTTTCTACACTCTGGGACGGTTACCACCACCAGTAAGATTTTGAATTGGGTTTTATAACATTGTACAATTTTGCCCTTAGTCGGTTACGGTCAAATAGAAGTCAGCTTCAGCTTTCTGCCAAATTGAGTTTTCCCTGGGTTGACATTATTTGTTTTTATTTAACTTCCTTATTGGGCACTGGCAGGAAGTGACATACATAGGCAACACAAGGCAACTTTATTTATACTGCGCATTTTGTACACAAGGCAACTCAATGCGCCTATAGAGGTAAACATTTTCAACTGTTGCTGTGCCAACCATGTTATAAATTGAGACGGCAATGTGTCATACAAGGGAGCGTGGCCTAGCCGATGAGGAAAGAAAGCATATAAGAATCACTATTTTTAGCCGTTTTCTGGCGAACTATAAACATGCAGTATTTATCACACACCAATAAAGTCAAGCCAACATTGGGCCCATTTAAATGTTGTGACTCAGCAACTTCCAGTAATTGAAAAACCGGCACTCGAAGCTAGCAGTTAGCATGTAGCATGAAGCGAACGTTAGAATTAAGTCAGTAAGTGCTTTATTTGTCATTGTACAACCATACAACAAAATAGTGTTCAGGTGTTAGTCCTTAGCTGCTGCGACTGAGCCGCGCCACCACTCTGGGCCAACCTGACCAGGATGTTTTTGGAGGTAGAGGAAACCATAGCTCACGGAGGACACCTGGCTGGCTGCCTTCAGTGCTCCTCTGATCCTCTGCACCACCTCCTGGGTTTGTCCCTGTTTCAGAGCGTGGTGTCCTGCACTGGTCATCTCTTCCTCCTGCGCAGCTTTCTCCGCTCCACAACAGTCTTTCACCATCTTCTGGGAAGAGCGTAGCAGTTAATCTGTTTTATTTTTCAGCGTACGTTCATTATCCAGAACAATAGAAGGCATGTGTGGCTTAGCTGTGAGTCTCGCCCGGATACCTCCGGATACAAAAGCATCCAGTAAAACAATGTGAAGCACAGAAACCACAATGCAGTTCGCAGAAAAGGCACAAAACACAGCTGTACCAAGAGAGAGGGAGGTTGCCTCTTGTTTATTTTGGTTAGCATTCTCTGTTATTTATGTATTTATGGTCTGTTGAACCACTTTGCTCCTTTCCATATCTCTGTCTTGAAGAATATATTCATAAATAAGCCTAGTAGAGTAATGAGTGAAAGAGTAGTTCTTTTCCCTCTTTGTTTCCCCCCTCTGGCAGCTTCGAATTTGACCATTTGTGGACGATTCCAGAGAGGCTGCCTGTATCTATAGGACTGTTAAGTGTAACATCACACACAATAATAAGCTACTTCTACTGCCAAACAGTTGAGAGCTCCATTGACAAACACAGCAAAAAAAAGCAGGTTAAAATCCCATTATAGTGAATAGGGCTAAAGTTCCATTGGACCTGGAAGTAGAATGAGGACATCATCACTTAACAAACCCATACCAATGAGAAGTGAGTGTCAGAATTCTATACAACTATCCCTCTATGTCATGAACAAACATAATGAAATAACTGAAATAAGAACACGATTCATACTAACCTAAGATATTATCCATCAAACTAAGCCATATGGCATTTCAGATCAAAGTCATGCAATGTGACCGATCTTAACAGTGCACTGTATCGGGCAACGGCGCAACAATGTGAATCCCGGCGTTCGTGACGGTGACGCTGCTTTGGGATGAGAACATTGTGTCCCGAACACGTTTCCTCATGCCCCTCCCGTCACGTTCTTCTCATACTCTCCGCTCACATCTCCCTCACTGGATATCCCTTCCGTGAGTCGACTTCACAAAACGTCCCTGTGTAAGGAAGTTTGTTGCTGGTATTTTTCCCCTGATCTTTGACATGTCTCTCTGCCGGATTCGAAGCCCTTCCAATCACGAACACCTCACTCTTTGGTTCGTGTTCCTTCTAGGTTAGAAATACGCACATGCACATAAAAGTAAATTATACCGTAGCAGGCTATCAGCAAAAAACTTCCGCTCCAACACGGGGGCTGCTGTGTCCCAGTTTCCCCTTACGCCAGCCTGATTTATTTTTAGAAGCAGGCTGGAAGATAGAGGGGTGAAAGAATCCCCTAGAGTCAACAAGCACTTACACCTTTGGAACATCCACTTGCCCTTCATGCGTTCTCCACAGGATGTGCCCTTCATTTTACACATATAGTGGATTTGACACCAGAACATAGTAAAACGTCACCTACAGTCTCTCCTGATTATACGAATGTGACGAACAAACAAGTCGAATTTCTGCAACCATACTGTACCGATGTGTCTATGTCTGTAGTGTTCAAATGCAGTGGTTCTCAAAGTGTTCTTTGGGTTTCTTCAGGAGGTACTAAGGGTCATCAGCAATGTGGACTTTATTGATTTATAAAGGCGTGGCATGGCAGGTGTAAACATTAACATTGATCGTTAATCCCGTGGTCAATTTAGAGATCTTTGGCTAGTTTTCAAGTAAAGAATAGACCAAACTCACCCATTACAATGTTTATTTTAGGATGTTTTGTTTACTTTTGTGATGGATTTTGTCCTGAAATCAATTCAACATGACGTTGCGTATTCACGAGCAATACTTAACAATTTGTTGACGTCTTTTATTTGAAGGGTTTGCCTGATTCACTGTGTTTTGAACCCCAAAAAACCAAGGCAACTTTTTTTTACAGCTTTTTTCCACTTAGCCTATTCAAAACTAAAAAGATATTCAAAATTCCCTCTGGACAAATATTGTGACTAATATGCCAACAACATAAAACTAAATTTGAACCTTGAACCTTTGCCTTTCACAGACATGGTCACAAAGCGCTTTACATGGGACAATTTACATTCACTTCATACTCACCTTAGTATCTCACCATTACCCAGAGGAACTCTACGCAGACACGGGGAGAACAGGCAAACTCCACACAGAAAGGCTCCATCTGGCCAGAGATTGAACCCGTGACCTTCTAGCCGTGAAGCACGAAGGCTAACCGCTGCGCCACCGTGCCTCTAAATGCCAGTTTTAAGAAATTTAGTAATGTGTTTTGTCCTGAGTTCAAATATTTCATGAGGTGGAACTTGGTGGGAAAAGTTTTAGAACCAAGTCTATGTTTTTTAACTCTTCTTCTTAAAAATGCTGTGGGTAATATCTTATCAAACAAAACAAGGCATGAATACCTGTCATATCCACAGGTACTTAAAAGTGCATAGACTTTTCTGGCTTTATGTGATATAATGTTCCTTAAAGGATGTCTGAGTAAATTTGCATATTTCTGTCTTAAACTTGCTAATCCTCCTTGATGTGTCTTTGAAGCCCAGACACCTTCATCTGACTCATTCTTTTCATTTCAGCACTCAAATTAAGACTACATATCATTTCTTGCTTTATCACTGGCCGTTATTGTTTGTTTATAGCCTCTTCTAACTGCTTTACTCCATTGTGTCAGCCGAGGTTTAGTTCACTCTATAATTACATTATAGGCTGCACGTATTCATGTAGCTTGCAAAATGGCATGCAGAAAGTAAACACATCTTTATTTGCAACAACAGCAAACAAAACAAATAGGAATTCATTAAATAAGAAAAAGTGAAGAATTTAAATCCAGAAAGTACTACATGTACTATTTCAGGACACGCACACCCTTTGTAGCTTTTGCAGTGAAATCGTGTGCGTACATAAAATCCACTGGTATTGTGCTGCCATCATGTGGACACATCTATAAATGCAGAAACTATACCCTACATTTTCCGTAGTAAGTCATGTAATCATGTTTAGAGAACTTTTCAAACATTGTTGAAATGTTATATCGTTGTATTTAGCCTGAAGTCTCTTGGATGCATATACACACCAGTGGACTAATTATAGTCTGCTTCTTCCTGAAGCCCTAAAGAAATGGGGGGCAGGCTCCGGAAGTTCCTTGCTATAATGGACTTTCCATTGAAACTTTTCCCCCATCTTTAAATCATCATTGAACACAGGCTTGTCATTCTGACCTTCATGTGTTTGTCTTAACATGCGCATTATCATCTTATTTTCTCCGTTCGCAGTTTAGTTTTAGCATACGGTACTTCTATGAAGTATCTGAACTCTTACTTGAGTAAAAATTATTGTAACTTTTTCCACGGTGAGTAAATCTTTAAGCGCCAAGTGCTTCATTTTGATGTAGATGTAGATCGTCCCGTGCTACTTGTTATTTAGAATTATATTGTCTTGTATTTTCTGTCATTTTCTTGGAATTTTCTTTGGAAATATCACTATTTCCACATAATTTGATGTTTTGTGTCACGCAATTGATGGCGTCATTGAACATAAATTAGCTCAAACAGTTACTCACAGTACTCAACTAACATTTTCTCTTTTCTCTTTTTTTACTCTTACTTGAGTAATTATTTTGGTCACTACTTTTTACTTCACGTGAGTAAAATATTTTCGAAGTAACGTTACTCTATTTTTTTTTTTACCTTTATTTAACCAAGAAAGTCCCACTGAGATTAAGAATCTCTTTTTCAGGCTGGTACTGGCCCAGCCAGGACCCTATTATAATCCTATTATTATGTATAATAGGATCCTAGAATACATATTTTCAGTGGTAGGGGAAACCTACGCAGACACGGGGAGAACATGCATACTCCATACAGAAAGGCCCTGTCTAGGAATCTAACCTGCAACCTTCTTGCTGGGAAGCATGAGCGTTAACCACTGCAACCATACCGCCCAAGTACTGTTGAATCAATATATTGGCTTCTCTACCTACCTCTGATTATGGAACTGGCTGTCTCAAAAACAGCCAAACTGTTAGTGTGGCATGACCAATTTTATTGTTAAAAATAGGCTAGTAGATCTTATTAATTTAATATTCATTATTGGTGTATATAGCATCAGAACATCAGCAGATGGCGCTCGACCCCTTAAAATCCTATAAAAGCCCCTCCCCTTCTGTCATTCGTCCTCTGTTATTCTCCGTACTTCCGCCTTGTGTCCGCTGGGCTGGGAGAGCCCAGGGTGTGTGTACGTCTTCTGTCAGGTAGATATTGCAGCTATTTGCCGTTCATTATCTTTGTACTTTGTATGGCCGCTAATACGAGCTTTTCTGTAGTGTCGCGGATGGTTGAGGGCTTCATAGCGCACCATCACATGGCGTCCAAAGCTCTGCTCGGTTGGCATTCCAGGGTCTGCTGGGGTGCGGTGTGAGCACTATCGAAGCACTGGAATGGCCGTGTAGCTCGTGCAGGCGTGCGACGGTAGGAGTCAGCTAGCGTTACGGTCATTTTCTTTCTTTTTATGTTACAGTCTAACATTATCTTTAATTTATAGGTCGAGGGGTTGGGTCATGCCCCTGCTGCTTGTGTTCTCCTGCTGCCTTGTTTTTTTCTCGTTTTATTAGTGTCCGGTTTGTATGGACCTTTTCTTTTAAAAGAAACGAAAACACTGTTAAACGATGAACTGATTTCTGAGATCGCAAAATAATGGACATGTGAACAAAAGATTTTAAAGGAAATGATGTGATAAAATAAATATCATGTATACTTTTGGAACATTGTCTGTCCTCCATCAATGAACGAACCTACGAGCCTTTCTAGAGGTCCGGAGCCTTCTCTCCGGTGGCGTTGTCTTTAGTTTTATTTAATTTGAATCCTGCTAAAATATAACATCACCGCTCGTCTTGCTACATTAGCATGAACAAGCTTCAGTTAGCCTGTGCTGAATGCTTTGGGAAGCCACGCACCCTCAGTCCATTAATATACAGTCTCTGCTTGGATGAAAGGCAAAACGTCTTCAATTCTATACAATCAAGAACACATGACTACTTTTAGAAAACCTTTTATGCGTCAATAATATATAGGCCTACCTTGTTTCTTGTTTGTGCTCATAAATAATGGATTTCAGTTGGGAGAAATAAAATGAATTTTAATACTACAGTACAATAGACACAATTAAGGTTATTAAGCAAATATTAAAGCTGACTTGCACTTTGTAAGTAGACAAAATCCACCCATTTTGTTTTACTGTTAGCATTACGGCCCACTTTGGAGTTTGGTTGGTACAGTAAGGAGGATTTTTTTTATCTGCCTGCTTGTTGTTTTACTTTTTTTTTTTATTCAGCAAATAATATAAAATGCATTAAATTAGACCTAAAGCTGAAGTTGGTAATTTTGTATTTCTTAGACTTTACGTTGTGCATCACTAAATAGCCTACAAGTGATGTAAAGCGCTTCTAAACCATACAAATGTTATAAGTAATGAAAATATTACAAATGAATGAATATTACAGTACAATCCTTGCAACCCCCATCCTCACACCCCCGGCACTGGTGCCACCCCCGGGTCACCCCAAATAAAAGGTCTGGACATGCCACTGTTTACCCAATGCTATTTTTATGGGTTTCAAAATAAAGCATTTGGCTACCTTTGGTCAAAGTAAAGCAGTTAAGAAGATGACAGACATCAGTGGACTGTCACTATCCACCAATCCACAGAGTATAAGAAATTATGATGTGCCAAGGTAAAATCTAGAAGCTGCTAAAACAAAACGATCAAAGTAAGCTAATGTGGCTAACGTTATGCTGCAAAAGCACGTGGGCCTACTATCATGGTACTGTGATGTTGTGCAATATTAAATCATGTGCTTCTTTTACTACATTTATTATGTCTTGATGTTCTGGATTAACCAGAAGCCAGCAGTCTGTTCACGTCAGTTAGGCTGATTCCGAAACCCTTAAATTACAGCCTCTATGTCAGTGGTCGCCATGTCCGGCCCGGGGGACAACTTTGGCCTGTTGCCAATATTTTTTGGACCGCCAGAGGATATAAAAAAAAAAGAAGCCTAACAGAGACTTAATTGTTCTTTATCCGCAAATGTTTTGCCTCTGACCTTTGCTTGTGTTTGGCACAACACCATTCCACTGTTGCATTTTAACTCTAAGCCGCCTAACTTCTAGGTTAAATTGTGGTTTGTTCTGATCCTCATACTTTACCTCATCCAAGCGCTACAGCGCTGCTCACACAACTGCGGCGTGCCGGTGTTACGCCGAAAACTGCATGACCGCCTAAAAATGCACCCCCTCTTCAGGGCTGCCAACTCTTACGCTTTCACCGTGAGACACACGCATTTGAGTGCTTTCACACACTCTCACGCCACACTCCTCATATAATTGTTAAGAGACAGTCCTAGAAACCTTCCTCTCTCTTTGCAAACGGAGATTACCTCGGTGCAGATGAGGCACAGAGGTTTGGCATTCACATATTCAGGTAGGATGAAACCCTAAAACACCTGTTTTCACTGTCCACTTTTCTTTTTTGTCCTTTGGAAAGCGACATGTTTGTGATGCTTTATTTTTTGCTAGTGCTGTGTAACCCGCGAAAATCTGACAGACTCGGGGATAGTATTTTATTTTACATAAAAAATATGTATAGTTTGGGTTTATCTAGTATTGAATATCCATGCATGAATAAATCTATTTTTTATCAATGAACTGGCTGGCCCACCACCTATCGGCATAAAAAAATATTGGCCCGAAGCCAAGCCAACTTGCCGACCCCTGCTCTATGTCCTAACCATAGCTCCTGATCCTTAACCTTTCATGAGGTCAACTGTTAGATCCCTATGCAGTTAGGGAACTTTTGCTTCTGCAGCATTTGCCCAATTCGACCCAGGGGAAGGGGAAATGACATCACCAACAGCTGTTCTTCTTCTTTTTTAAGGTTATTGGCAGGCAAACAAAAGCGCATACCGCCGCCTACTGTAGTGCATATGCAACAACATAGTGTCCAAATAAAGACATTTGTCGGTGGCTTATGGGATGGCCAGTGAGTTAGCATCAGAGATCCCTATGCTAAAGCGGCTATGATAGTTAGCACTGAGGCTCCTTTTCCTGCCCAGAGAGCGCACGTTTATGTGAAGAACCAGTGAGTCAGTGTTTAAACTGCTCAAGACGTTAGCATGCTACCGGTTAGCATTTAGCTTCAACAGCTCAGCTTTGACCTCTCCAAACCAAACTCCAAACATCTAGCCTTGGATACAACATGTGACAGAGGTCAGAGCTGAGCTGTTACTGTAGTATTTCCTCAGTGTTCATAGATGTGTGCAGCACATGTGTTTATTGTGTTGAAGTTGACAGTTGCTAACCGGTAGCATGCTAATGTCTTGAGTAGCTTAAACACTGACTCAGTCTGAGAATCTGTTGACATGACAGAAATCACAGAGAAAGGTTTTCTGTTTCCTCTTTGATGAGTTAATTTAGTCTGAGTGAAGCAGATCTTTAGTAAATCCTGCTGTAGCTCGACAGACAGCGCGGCTACGTCTGTGCCACATTTGCTGGTTATATCAAACGTGCGTCTCTGGGGCCGTGTTTTAACTGTTATCTTCTTGAGCAATGATTACGAGGACATAAAATGCCACTGTCAATCAGTCGTCTTTCATTTTCATCCTAAGTAGAGATATTGTTACATGTTGAAGTACTGCATAATTCTACTTCAGTATTCAAAATCACCGCCGGAACCTTGTGTGATGTAATTGGAAACACATTTATAGGAATTTTTTCTACATGGAGTGCTTTGGACAAAATATTGCTAATGATAGTCACTGCTTTGTAGCAATATTGGCCAATTATTATATTATCTGCATATTACATTTTAAGACTGCACAATTTAAAACGGCATTGGCCGCTTTTACATGATCAGTTCCTACAAGTTCCAGAATAGTTTTGCAGAATAGGCCCTTTTTATTTTGCCAACTCTCTGTTTAGTCCCTGAGCAGCGTAACAAGTGTTTCCGGGTGTATTCCCAAAACCATTGCTCCGTGTCAATGAGTGCACGGCTATCTGGGAGTGTCTGGGGGAAGGGGGAGGGAGGGTTATTAAGATCTGTCTGGCCCCTCTGGTGGTCCGGACCCGCGGCTGAACTTGATAGTGAAATTGTCTGCGTGGTGGAGGTGATGTGGCGGGGGCATTGAGGGGTCGGCCCTGGAGTTTTCAATCGCACGTCAACAGATTTAATGAAGGCGACCTCTTGTTTCATGAGAGGGGTGCAGAGGTCACGGGTGTGCGCTGGCTCTGATGGTGGGACGGGCCCGTGGAGGGAGGGAAGGAGGAGGGGATGGGCACAAACATTGGGGTTAGTTAGATCCGTATGGGCCGTTTCCTGTGTGTCCAGCTGTCGGCTCTGATATTGGGATACGAGCGGAGGAGAAGAGAGGGAAATAGTAGGACACAGGGGAAAAGCATTTGTGCACACAATGACTGAAAAGTAAGAGGTAAAAAGTAAGATTTATAGTAAACTAAGTCTTATTACGTAGTTGGATGGGATATTGTTGCTACTCATACTTTTACAACAGTAAAGTCCCAATTTTATGAAGAAACATTGAAATGCACAAAACCATGTGACATAGAAAGAGGGATATTGTACAGTAGATACTTCTAAATATGATCTGATTTTAAAATCTTTACTTTGATGTATCATTTCTGAATGACTGAGAAAGAGGGATGGTTCTATAGAACGCAGACTCTGTTTCTAATTGGTATTATAAAATTGCCTGGCATCGGTTATTGAATTCCACCACTTTGGATGTCACTTCCTGTGCCCAAGGATTAATATTAAAACATCAGAAAACCACAAGAAAATTGAATAGGATTGTTTTAGTTTCAGTATGTTTCTATGAAATGTGTCTATGCACTTTCATGTTACCCACTTCTGGTCCACTTTGAACTGTCTATAACGGTATATAAGACATATCATCCCATGTCTTTCATTTCACTGTGATTTACACGTTTTGCTCACACAGCCTAAAACAAAAGCGCATGGCGCAAAAGTTCAGTTTTTCCTTTTTTACCCCTAATTTTAGTCATGGTTGAGTATTTGTTGTCTTATTTTGAAGGGGTGGGGGATACGTTTTGCTTAAACTGAATGTGCTTATACACTGCCTGAGCAGAAAACAGGTCACCGCCTGGATAAAAACTAACTCTTCAGATCTGATGTCGCTGCAGTTAGTTAGGTCTAGTTTCAGCAACACTATTGTCCCTGAATGACCAGGTTATTCCATCAATGGGTTTCTTCTTTGCTGATGACACAGGCATATTCCTAGATGACAATGCCAGGACTCATATTGTGAAAGAGTGGTTCAAGGAGCACGGCAGATCTTAACCCCATTGAGAATGTTTGGGATGTGCTGGACAAGGCTTTGCCCAGTGGTCACACTCTCCCATCATCTATACAAGATCTTGGTGAAAAATAAAACACTGGATCTTTTGACGTTGCAGAAATGTATTGAAACCACACCAGAGTGAATGTGCTGTGATCAAAGCTAAAGGCAAATAGTGTGACTTCTGATCAGGCCGTGTCTGTGTTGAAATGGATTAGTCAGATGTTGCAATATAAATCGCTACTGGAATATCCAAGACAGTTGTGGATTATCCCTGTTTGGAAGCATGTTTCCCTTATTTGTCCAGGTCTCAGACTGCAGTACATTGTCTTCTTGTTATGGTACTCTGACACAGATGTGTCCGGCCGACTGAGACAGAGAGCTCCTCCCCTGGCCCTGGGGCCCCCAGCTTCGGGCCCCTGTACATGAAAGAGACGCACCGGGCCGGACAGACCCAGACACAACACAGCAGTGCGCGCTGCGGGCTCCACAGCTGGGCTGGAATGTGACCTGAGCAGCAGACAGACAGGGCACTCGCTGAGGACAAGTGTTGCAACAGCGTCTGTAGTACAATACAGAACAGAACAACAGCAGCAGCATTCAAGTGTTTATTTACACCTGGAAACACAATTAGACCTTCATGACTGCCATCGCAAAGAGGCACTTCTCATTTTGACATAAAACATCTGGCAAAAATCAGACACATTAGGGAAAAATAAATACATCCACATAATTATAATATTCAATAACTCAATAATGTGTCATTTAAAGCATTGGTTCTCAGCTGAGATGGCACCGGGACCCAGCAGTATCCTTGGATGAGAAGCCAAGTGACAATATTTATCGCTATCCACAAAATACTTTGAATTTAAAGGCACACTGTGTAACATGTTGGATCATACTGTTGCCATCAATACAAAACATGCTCCTAATGAGCAGCTGACACAGAAAATGCTATTTCTGCAGGGGGTAATCAAGGAATGGATTTGGATGAGGATCTAACATTTAAGTCTTATATTTGGCTGTGTTTAGTCTCCATGGAGACGAGCTGCAGACGTCCCGCTCCTAGTAAAGTTACAGTCAGGTCTGAGGAGAGGTGAACCACTCACAGAAACATACGCTTGTTTGGTCAGTTTTTAGCTATTTTTCAACTATAAAAATATCTGAAATTAATGCTTGTTATTTATTCGCTGAAATATTACGAAGTGTGGCTTTAAAAAAAAAAAAAAGAAGAAGAAAAGATCCTAGCAACAGTCATTTTGACAGTCTTGGGCTTTTCAGTTGATAAATATAGGAAGTTGAAATGTTCCTGGCAAAGGCTTGCGACCCACTGAAAATGATACCTCGAACCACTTTGGGTTCCGACCCATCTGTTGAGAACCACTGCTTTCAAGTCAATAAACGACTAAATAGATGTACATGAACACAAACAGAATATCTGTTCCATGACTCTATGAATCAACATCATATTTCTATCATTCTGTAAAGGACTACATACATGATTTCAGGATATATCATTATTTATGAGTAATGTTTTCTCTGTATACAAGAGTGATGGCAGGACGTGCACGTGGTTGAACCTGGTATGGCTTGTTGATGAAGGTAGTTGTTCTGGATTTCCCAGAGTTATTTGTAAAGTCACTGACGTCTCATGGACAAATCAAATGGAGCTTATTCTGTTGGTTGTGAACCTAGTGCAGGGGTAGGCAACGTAAGGCCCGGGGGCTAAACACGGCCCTCAAGCATATCTGCTGGTGATCAAAGTTTCATGACTTCAGTAAAAGTACCACTACGGCTGGACAAATATTACTCTAATAAAAGTACAAGTTGTTCTCAAATTAGTGCTCAAGTGAAGTACAGCATAGCTTACTCAAGTATTCAAAGTAGAAAGTAATAATCCGGTTTAATAAATGTTAAAAACACAAAAATTGCACCCAAATTCACTACGCATACAGCAACACGGCGGGGACTAACGTTCTTCTTTGTTGTGAGCCACGGGCATTTGGCAGATCATCTGCCCAGCACCACCTACTGACTGGAGGGTGACACATGGCCAAATTTACTTTTTTCCTTGGAGCCTTTTATGTTGTGGAGTAGAAAGTGTCATATTTGTCTTTCAAATGTAGTGGCGTAAAAGTAATAAGTTCTCTACAAAAATGCTACTCAAGTAAAGTACAGATCCTCAAAAGCTCTACTTTAGTACAGCATTTAAATAAATGTAGTTAATTACTGACCACCTCTGCCCAATAGTGATCTGAATACTTGTCAAAAATACTAAAATATTGTCATTTACTTTAAATATTTCCTTGGAGAACAGTCCGTGTATTTTTTTTTAAATATTAAAATCCAAAACAAAATCAATCAGAATTGTTTGCTATTAGCATTAGCAAAATTACCCAAAGTTAGCTTAATAGCAGATGCTAATAGCAAACTGTTCTAGGTCGTTTTATATTAGATTTTTATTTGGAGATTCACTGATTAAAAGGTAGATCCTTTTAGGTCTATACGACGTATTCGTAAAAGGTTCGTCCCTCCATTGTTGGGCTCGGGGAAAAACTCGGCTTGCCACCCGGCACCCTTGCCTACCCCGGACCTAGAGTAATGTGTGTTCTCTGAGAGAGCGTGTACCTGAAGAGCAGAAGTACGAGCAGTACCAGTCCCATGGGCTCCTCGCACAATGACAGCAGGCTAGTTCCGGTTCACTGTTAATGCACAATACCCCGTTTCCAGTTTCTTCAGGGAATTAGCCAAGTCTCGCTTGAATTAAGAAAGACTTACAGATGCGGAAATAAGTTACTGATGGATAATCACTGACATTATGTTTAAATCTTATAGACAATAATATTTCAACTGACGATACATCTGTGTTCATACTGTAAAGGGAGATGTTTTTATCATGAAGCTAAATATTACAACTTAAAATAAAAGTAAAATTAGAAACAAGATGATTGCTTTCATGCAGATTAACTCAGATTGTTGCATTATTTTCATACTCATTAAGCGACACATTAGTTAGCCGTTAGCCTCACCTACCCTTACTAAACAGAAGACTCCACCCGTATTTATCTCCAATGCTAAGCTTTCCACTTGTTTGTGATTAAACCCAGAAGCTCTGAATGACCTCTGCATGTTAGCATATTCTTTTATTTGGGCTTGAGACTCAGGTAATTCCCCATAGGAAAACGTCGGAAGTGCAAACAAGGTACTGCGCATGGCGACTAAGCTAGAACAACCGTACTGAAATGGTGCCAGGAGCTGATTGCAGAGCAGTGGTCCTGAGTTCGCAGGACTATAGAGATTACTGTGCGCCGGGGAAGTCCTTGAGGAGCTCGCAGGTCTTCTTGTGCACCAGCTCGCGGAGCTTCCTGAGCCGCCGGCTGCTGGACGAGCTGGCAAAGCTGTCCGGCTGCAGGACCGCCATGCCGTTGTGCACGTCTCCCATGATGATGAGCGGGCTGTCCGTCGCCGTTATGTTGGGGCAGGGGCAGTTCCAGTTCATGTTGAGCAGCGTCACCTCCAGCGGCTCCTGCCCGAAGAAGCGCAGGCCCATCTTCTCGTCTTTGAGAATCTCATCCACGGTGACCAGCGCGTGGCCCGACTCCTGCTCCTCTGTCAGCTCCGTGACCCGCCCCAGGATCACAAAGTCACTCTTGCAGAAGCTGGGCACCATCTTGCGGCGCGGCTTACACATCTTACAGTTGTGGTTCTTCGGGAAGGGGCACGACTCCTCGCAGACCTCCTTGGACTCGAAGTTGTTCTCGTTGCCGCCGCAACCTCCGTACACGAAGGACTGGCATTTCTTGAGGGCACTGCTGTAGGCCCAGCGTGGCTCGTACGACTTGCAGGGCCCTTGGAGGCTGGGCAGGCTGCAGGGTGCGGCCAGCTCCGCGCCGCAGGACAGCATGCAGGCCTCGTACGTGTCGAAGTGGTTGCGGTTCTTGTTGCACTGGCTGTAGGTGAAGGTGAAGCAGTTGTTCCTCTTGGATTCGTAGTACCAACTCATGCTGTCGTCTCCGCAGTCTTCCGTGTCGGGACTCTTTAAGCACTCCGCTGCAGGGAAGGGCAGAACGGTGCTGTTCTCCACGCTCTTCCCCCGCTCTCTCTTGATAACGGCTAGGGGGAAGTGCGCTGACGCACTGCCCCCTACGTTTTTGGCCGTGCAGGTGTAGATGCCGGCGTCCTGCAGTTGTGCGTTGTAAATGACCAGTTGACCGATGTTGGTGACCACCGTGTTGCCCTTCACGTTGTTGGGCCTCAGGACAGTGTTGTCCCGGCCCTTCAGCTGCTTCTCCCAGGTGATGTCGGGCTGGGGCTTCCCAGACACCTCGCACAGGAAGCTGGCAGTGTCGCTCACGAACACGGTCTGCTTGGTGACGGGGCTGTGGATGGCGGGGGGCTGCACGTCCGTGGGCAGCGTGGTCTGCAGAGCGGTGGTGGGGTGCAGAGTGGTGTCTGCTGGGAGGGGGCTGGTGTTGGGCCAGGTCAGGTGGAATCTGTTCATCCAGAGAGAGAGAAATCAGATATGACTCCTTCTGTATCCATGTCAATGAGAACCATGGAGTTATGAGTTCACGGATTATGCTTGTAACATAAGTTAAATGCATTCATGTTCAGAAACAGTATTTGCAACAAGGGCTGGGTATCGATTCGGATTTCCCAAATTGATTTGATTCAGTTAAGGATATCACATAGTACCAATTTTACTTGGACATGGAAGACATTCTCAGAAGAACTAATGCTGCAAATAGTAGAAACTAACTCTAACTTGGTGCATTAGTAAAAATATGAATATTTTTTATGAAGAATTGAACCCAATGTTGTTACATTAATCATGTACTTTTTATTTAACATGACCTGACCAAAACAAAAATACAACAAGTCACATGGCATTATTATGAATCGATATTGGGCTAGTCAAAGGAAAATTGATTCAAATCGATATTCAAACCCATCCCTATTTGCAACATGCAAAGGCAAAATACAGAACAAAAACAAAAATCTAAATGAAAGGCCAATATAAGGATAACTTTAAAGTGGACATAACATGCATATGGGCCTAGAAAACACTCTTTTGTGTATTTCAAAAAGGTTCATACTGTCTTCTTAGTTGAAACTATTAAAGACAGAAGGTTTGTTTACCTGCTTTACTAGTTTGACCACCAGGTGACGCTTCTGAGGAAGATCACAGGAAGTGATTGAAACAAAATAATTAATTATTTTGTGTTTCTGAGCATTGATATTTAACGTTTTATACGTTGAAAGAATGTAGGAAATGACAATGGCAACTCATATGCCAAGTCTGGTGAGGAGTTTACTTGGAGCTCCCCCTGTAGGCAGCAGTAGGAACAACTGAGTAAAAACAAACTTTTAGTTTAGAGTTCAGAGTTTCAGTTAGTAACTCGGTGATGCCGCATTGAACAGATTCTGAGTGCAAAACTGCTCAGGACTGATCCAAAGTTGGGATTTTAAAAACATTAGGACAGTTTCACGTTTATCCAGTGACGAAATAACCAAGAAGTGCAGATCCAACTAAAGTTCAAGCAAAGTGAACAAGATTACTCAAAACTACATGGATTAAAAAAAAAAAAAATTACTCCAGGTCTGTTTTTGAAAAAGGAACAACAAAGTTGATTTAGCATATGTCTCCTTGAGTTGCCAGCCACATAATGGTTTAATTCTCTTAACATTTATTATCAGCTTTGGCTCCAGATTAAGACTAATAGTATTCTATAATCAAAAAAACTGTTTAGCCATTTGGAGGGCTGGAGACCCAGTTTCTAAAAGACTTTGTTACCTGTGGGCAGCAGCAGAGAGTATGAGGAGAGTACTTAACATGTTACCTGCAGGTGACCTCAGTGATAGAGATACCCTTGGAGCAGGCCTCCGCGTCCATGTAGCACTTGTTGTAGTAGGTCATGCCGTCTGACGCGCAGGTGAAGTGGGGCTCTCGCTCGCAGCGATCGCGGCACTTGCAGACGGGCTGACCGTCCCAGATGTCGCACTCGGAGCCCTGCTGGGCGCACATGAACTTGTCGCAGGTGGCCCCCTTCGGCATTCCAATGGGGCCCTTGTTGCCTTTGACATCTATGTAGCGCGCCGCCACGCAGCTTTTGTTTCCGCACACATTGGGGCAGCACTTCTCAAAGACTCACAGTCCTGCAGACGAGATACGGGGCTCAAAAGTATGATGACGAAACCACAAGTAATGCAGTGGGGAATCGCATTTAAAAGGTACAGGTCTAGGAGCATTCATATTTGAACAAAGACTTAAAAATCCTCAACTACACTAGTGTGTGACGAGTCCAATGCAATTCAGAACATGTTTGTGGAGGAATAAACAACAAGGGTACACAGGAAAAAACAAATCTAGAGATAAGTATTTATTTTCTTAAAATAGGAATACTTGACCCGGATTTTAATGAGTGCGTAAAGTATCTGGCAATGGAATGAGCCTCTATGAACTTAAAATAAGAAAGGACACCTTATTGGACTTATGAAGTAGATAATATATCTATCAGAATTATTCAGCTCAAGGTTCTACATTCTTACTTCCAGATAGCAATTTTTGTAGAGCTGCTTTTTAATATGTAGATTGTGGCGTTTGCAGAGAATCTTGCACTCTTAACAGCCTAGTTGCTTGCTCATTTCTACCATTAAAATTGCAGTTGTGACTGTGATTAATAGTGCAATAGTTTCTAAGGAAACAAAATCATCCTCACAAAACTTCTCCTCTATAGCTACTAAAACGCACATATTTGGAACAAATTGCATTACTAGCCTCCCACACATGCATTGTCTTTTAATATAGCTCAATTATTTCTCTCTTCCCTGAACAATGGCCCAAGGCAGTGAGTCTCAAACTCTGTTAAGGCTTCCACTTTTTGCACTCTGTTTCTCATGCAATTTCACATTTAGTTCATTTCATTTAGGCTTTTGAAATCTATTGCATACTGGGATGTGTCATTTAGTAGATTTAGTCCAACTTAGTCCAACTTTAGCCCACTTTTAGACTTGGTTCTGGTAAAGGGTCGACTCTGGCTACATAAATACTTCATGATGTGGGAGCTACTTGATGTGAGAAGTCTGATAATCATTGGTCCAAGAAGCTTGATTAAAGAAAGCAACACGTATTTCGCACAGACAGACGCAGCCCTTTACGCATATAACGCTTTCAAATCTCCACTCACCTGATCGGACTCGCACTCGCGCATGCAGGTGCTCATGGCGTCCACCCACAGGTTCGGGTTGAGCTCGTTCGGACACAGACCCGCGTGGGAGTACACCAGCTTGGCCACCTGTCCCATGGGCATGGCTCTGACGCGCCGCGTGTCCCACAAGGAAAGTCCCAGGGCGAACCAGATCCATCGGGGGAACAGCATCCACCACATGTCCGCGGCGGAGCGGGCGCGACAGGCAGGTCGAGAGAGAGAGAGGGAGGCTCCGGGAGAAGTGTGTGCGCAGGGGTTCAAAGTCAGGGAGAGTGTGGAGGGGAGAGAGGCAGTTCCCAGGCGAGGAGGGATGGAGAGGGGAGCGACGGGCGGCGGTGGCACAGAGCGCACCGCGGGGTTTGACGGAGCACAGGATTACGCGGCGACAGGGAAGAGAGAAAGAAAAGAAAAAAACTCGCAGTTACAGTGAGCTGGCTACAGTAATGAGCCGCTTCATTGAGAGGAGAGATGGTGCTTGGAGGACGGGCCGTCACCTGTGCACGTTAACCCTTTACTTGCAGCATAGGCGAGCAAATAGGCTACATAAGTTACCTATCCCGCCATGATCCAAATTTGACAATAATGGCAATAGTAGCTGTAAAATTAATGAACACAGGAGTGTCCACAATCTGTTTCCCCTACTCCTTTTTAGGTAAAACTTTAAAGCCACACTGCGGAACATTTCAAGTTATCTCCTGTGTGAGAATGGCCTGGTTTTACCATACCCTCGTACTCATTTCGTTTCGTACAGAGGGTCTGGATCTTCACAATTGAGCTCCGTTAACAGGTGGGACGGGTGAACTCCTTTGAAACGATTGGATCTGATTTTCGTTAGCGTTTGGTCGTGACGTATGTAATGCGCCCGTGTTGAGTGAAGCAAGCTATCATAACTCTATCATAACTCTATCATAACTCTTGGGAGCATTCCTTAAGCATTCCAAGGCTTCAATATTTGGGAGCTGAGCCAGAACGGATTGAAGAGCTTCCATTACTTTCGTATCCGCCGCCACTGCCGAACTACAACACCCGCCTCCCCCGCTCGCTGACTGGTAGGTTGAAATTCAACCGATGAAACGCAGCGAGACTGAGATCAGGCCCAGACGTACATGTAGGGAAAAGATAATTGACCGGAGTTTACGGATTGGTGTATGAATGGGTGAGTGGATCCTTGCTGTAAATCGCTTTGAGTGCCTAATGTAGGTGGAAAAGCGCTATAAGTTGAGACCATTTTACCATATATATATATATATATATACAGTATATATATATATATATATATATATATATATATATATATATATATATATATATATATATATATATATGTATAGCAATACCTAGCAACTTCAACATCAGGAAAAAGGAACACGAGAAACTAGAGAAATACCAGGGGCTCAGAGAAGAGCTAGAGAAGGCCTGGAGAGTGAAGGCATCAGTGGTGCCCGTGGTCGTTGGGGCACTCGGGGCAGTGACCCCCAAACTGGAGGAGTGGCTCCAGCAGATCCCAGGAAATACATCAGACATCTCAGTCCAGAAAAGTGCAGTTCTAGGAACTGCAAAGACACTGCGCAGAACCCTCAAGCTCCCAGGCCTCTGGTAGAGGACCCGAGCTTGGAGGAAAAAGAGACCGCCCGCGGAGGGTGAGGAAGAGTTTTCTTTTATTTTATATATATATATATGTATATATGTATGTATGGATGGATGGATGGATGAATGATGCGAGGCGTTTTAAAGGAATAGACCACCGTTTTTACATACTGAGATATGTTCTTACCTTAGCTTAGATGAGTTCATTTGTACCTGTCTGGTCTCCACGTGTGCCTTCCGTAACGTAAACAGAGCACAGACGGCGTTAGCATTTAGCCTCTCCCCCTCTCCTCTATAGCTCCAAACGAGGTGAAGATAGAAGCTACCAAACTCTTCCACGTTTTCCCTATTTAAATATGGTTACGTGAAGTGTTACACTACAAAGTATAATTACACAAAATTAAACAATGTGGATTTTTTAAGCGGATAAAAAGAGGAACTATATTGTAAGGCGTAATAATACCAGGAGTAATTCAGCATCTACACAGTAAAGTGAAGATATCACTGTGCGGATGCCGAATTTTTCATAAACTTGCACGGATTCAGTTGTGCTTGTTTACGGCCATTTCCCTGTATTTGGTAGCTAATGTTTGGTCATATGCGTTCCAGGCATGAAACCGGTACATTTCTGCCCCGACACTTGGAAAAATGACTCGGAACGCCGCTCAAACTCGTAATTACAACTTTTATACTCGGAGATATCCAAAGAGCTCCGAGTTTGGATGCGAGATGAAGATGGTAATGGCGGCCCCCGGTGGACTATTACAGTAGCTGACTGTTGTAGGCTAGCGTTAGTTGTTTTGTTTACATGAGTTTATTCAGCTGGACGCTCTGAGGTCAGACGTTGTCATTTTCAAGTGGGAAAAATACCAGTTGCTGGAAAGCACCAATGGATTTGTAGAATTATACGGAGGTCGGGTAGTCTGAGAGTACCCATGCTGCTGTGTGTGCTCGAATCATTTCAAACCATGGCTGAAATCTTCACATGGATTTGGGGATCAATCACAGAACGAGGAGGGACGGCAAGACGATGACGCACTATTTGACATATGGAAGCTTGTAGTTTGTTTACGAATTAAAAAAATTAAACGTTTATTTACGGATCCAACATGACAGCAGCAGACATGACGCCATCTTTCGATCAAGCTTTAGAACGTGTTCTAAATAGTTTAGCTCAAAAGTTTACAGCGGGTACGTCATACGTCATCTGATACAATGATACGATTGGCTATGGCTACGTGCAGACGCATGAGAGACATTCATAGCGCCCAATAAACGGCTATGGACAATTGTAAACCGCACCTCTCCTACAAGAAAATGAATTGGTGGTCCTCTAGGCTAGAGGTCGGGATCTAATGTACTAAAATGTCTGTTACCATGGGAACCCGCCATTTTTAGGGGCAACTAGCAAACATTCCAAAGTTAGCATGGTTTTCATATACTTAACAAAAGAACCCTGAAAGTTATGGACTGTCAAAACAAAACGCTAAATGTTGACACTCATTTGGCTGCCGTTACTATGCTGTGACATCATCTGCATGCCCTTTATGAGCTAGCATTTGCTAAAACCCCCTACCCCCCCAAAAAAGAGAGAAAAGTGCCAATCTCCATTGTTTTATTATTATGGAATGCGCTAGGAATCCCAGCAATCTTAGCGGTTTTGACGACTGAGTGGGGGTGGCTAATGAGATTTCAGATTTCAGGGGTGGCTTGTGCTACCCCCAGCCACTCCCTAGACACGCCCCTAAAAAGAAAGTGACGAGCAATGATGATGCTTGGTTACGGGATTTGGGGGTAAAATATCATACAGTAAACTTCCATATGCGTCTCCAAAAGACGGTAGCCATCTATTTCCTAGCTCTTTGCCCAAAGTTGTGCTATCTCTAACCTCTGAGTGACCGTTATTATGATGTGGATGATGTTGTGACGCAGAAACCGTCTGTTGATCTCACAAAGGCCTTAAGCTAATGCCAATGTTTTATCTTTTATTTGCGCCACACAATGGAATCTTTGTCCTACGGAGGGGCTGGACTCGTATATAAATCATATTGTATTGTGTGTACTTCTCATGCTGGATCCCTGCTGCGGGAGGGGGCCCAGTGCTCCGGGAAGACCCTGGGCTATAGTCTGGTGTTCTGTCTGCAACCCCCGTCCCACCCCCATCCTCGTCCCCATGTTACACCAACTGCATGAGCAATTGGACTATAATTTATATAGGCGAAAGTGGCAGCCGAAAACGTTTCTGGGAAGTCAAGTTTACCAAAATACTATCAATCAATTAGAAGTAGGAAAAAAAGCGAATTAAACAGTTAAGTATTGCACGGGTAGGGAGACTTATGTCTTCTGTACTTGACCTAGCCTAGACCCACCATGTCAGTGCGACCTGGGATTCCTCATCAATTCATCTCCAGCAGAGAGTACACTGCATTAAGGCGTTCAGGGCTTAAAGGGCTGAATTTTCTGTGGCTCAACCAGGACTTTTATTGATACTCCTTATCGATCCGGTACTTTAACGGTATTCTTATCGGTACTTTAACAGGACAATAATATATGGGAGGTAAAATACAAGTATAGACCAAAATGTAAAGTTAATATTATTCAAAATTATCCAGTAAATAAAGGATTAAGTCTCATTTGGCTGTAGCACTGGGACTGAGCCCAAATGAAAACGTAGTGCTGTAAAATAATGAACAAAAGCCACAGCCTGTTTTCTGCCACTCTCAGCTTGTATCAACAGCGGCTCGCACGAAACCCGTAAGTTTGGGTATTTGTGAAAGGAAACAGTGCGAGGCTCTGTTCAATATGAAGGTGTTACGTTTGGCTTTCTACAGCAGGTTAGCGGCAGCAGCTCGGGGGGTTTTACACCGCTCTCTCCCGTGCACACCTGTGCAAGGAGGAGGCACGTAGCGGAGCGGGGATGGTCCGACACCGTGCTCTCGTGCGGGGTACCGGGGATGGACAGATCCGATGCAGTGAATGAATTCATGAGAGCGACAGAGCCTTATGCCGTGTTCAGACTGAACGCTCTTGGGCGTCAAAAATGCGCCTCAAGCCCGTGGTTGGACGCTTGTGCTTACTGAAGTCAGACGCTTGTCACAAATGTCACCGAGCGTCAAGACGCCCTGGCCGCGCGTCAGCTCAGAGTGCGTTCGTAGCCATCTTGGAAGCAGCTCTGAAAACTACAGTTGTTCGCAGGCTAACTAGTCTCCCTCTTTGCTCCTGCCATGTCCTATGGATCTTTAACTATACCTCCACGGTCTACGCAGGATCTCCCCAGTATTTAAGATCATATCCAGCCCATACGGTTGAAGGGACATTGGTGGCAAGTGGCTATAAGCTAGGTTAGCCTGGTTAGCTTGTTGCGATCGCGTACAGCTCATTGTTGATTAAAAAAAAAAAAAAAGTGTGCACAAATGTGTCAATCCCATCTCAGTGTGACCATCATAAAGGTTGTTCGGTGTAGTTAAGGGCTTTATTGACGTTATTGGTGCATAAAACTTATTTTCATGGGGTCAATGCGAGCTATCTGTTTGCTGCTAAGCGGCTAGCATAGAAATAATGTATTTCTATGCACACTAACTCAGAGAAAACTACGGCCCGTTGTAGATCAAATGTGAGCAATAAACTTAAAAATCAACAAGCCTGGCTCAGTGTGTGATCATTGTTACACGGTTGCTTTATGTAGATGGGGCTTAATAGACTTTATTCGTGCATATTTCTCGTTTTCACATCGATTGGCTTGTAGCAGCTTTGGGAATGCTCTGTGCATCATCAAGGCCCAAACACATTCCCAGTGCAGATCCAGCCACTCAAATAAGTTTTCTTGTTGCCGCTTTTAATCCTGGGTGTTTAGGTAAAGAAACACTGATGTGTGTCTTTGTAAAAGTCCCAGAGCTGCTGTAGCCCCGGTTCACAACAGGATAATCCTCCATGACTGTTTACATCTGCGGGCCGGCAGAGGATCTGCCCCAGACCGACGGTGGCTCGGCTACAGCGTACGTCACTGTTGGAGAAAGCTCCTGATTGGTCGACGCTCGCGAATTTCTCGAAAAAGTTCAACAATCCCAACTCTAGCGTCACCCGCGTCCGAGGCGCGAAATCTTCAAAACGCGCTGCACAGGAGGCGCGTCACGCGCTGCGGGGCCTCTCGACGCTCCTGGAGGCGCGTCCCCCATGTATTTTCAATGTAAACCTGACGCTTTGGAGGCGTTGGAGGCGTTTGGTCTGAACACAGCATTAGTGCTTATTGTAGCGCCGGTGATATGGGGGGCAACGCAGCGACCCCGTTAGCCCGACTTTACTCGTAGGCTATATAAACTCTACACTCACTGTGGATCAGTCGTAGAACTTGCTGCTCTTCGTCTCTTTATCCGATGATTCTCACTCGTCTGGTCAGTCATAGTGTCCATTTGGCAAAACTTCTTTTGCATAATCCACAACCACAGGCCTATCTTCACCTGCCCTGCGTCCATCGCCGCTTCTTTTACATGTCTAAAGTTGTAAATAAGCCATTAGCACTAACAGCATCCGCGTGGCTGTTGTGGTTTCCAAGAGAAGCACGTTATAGCGAGGCTGCATGTGAGATGCATTCAGGAACCGTCAGAAGTGCGGGAAAGGCGAGTTTTTTCCCACAAATGCGCAGAAAATCGGGACAAATATATAACGGTCGAGGTCTCCAGCGGGTGGCAATAGTGGTGACAGGTAGGTTAAAGGGGACCGGTGTGTTATTCAAGTCAGATTAAAATCCCTCCGACTGTAATTTGCAGCCTGATTAATACATTTTGTTTGCGCCAGAGGCCGGACCTGCCTTCAAGCCGGAAATCCGGCACCCAGCCGGCATTCTTTAAGCCCTGTAAGTCTCATTTGGCTGTACCTCTGGAACTGAGCCCAAATGAAAACGTAGTGCTGTAAAATAATGAACAAGAGCCACAGCCTGTTTTCTGCCACTCTCAGCTTGTGTCAACACCGGCTCGCACGAAACCCTTAAGTTTGGGTATTTGTGAAAGGAGAACAGTGCGAGGCTCTGTTCAATATGAAGGCGTTACATTTGGCTTTCTACAGCAGGTTAGCGGCAGCAGCTCGGGGGGTTTTACACCACGTGTCTCTCCCATGCACACCTGTGCAGGGAGGAGGCACGTAGCAGAGCGGGGATGGTCCGACACCGTGCTCTCGTGCGGGGTACCGGGGATGGACAGATCCGATGCAGTGAATGAATTCTTGAGAGCGACAGAGCCTTAGTGCTTATTTTAGCGTGGGTGATATGGGCGGCAACGCAGCAACCCCGTTAACCCGACTTTACTCGTAGGCTATATAAACTCTACACTCACTGTGGATCAGTCGTAGAAGTTGCTGCTCTTCGTCTCTTTATCCGATGATTCTCACTCGTCTGGTCGGTCATTAGCCTCCATTTGGCAAAACTTCTTTTGCATAATCCACAACCACAGGCCTGTCTTCACCTGCCCTGCACCCATCGCCGCTTCTTTTACATGTCTAAAGTTGTAAATAAGCCATTAGCACTAACAGCATCCGCGTGGCTGTTGTTGTGGTGTCCAAGAGAAGCACGTTAGAGCGAGGCTGCATGTGAGATGCATTTAGGAACCGAATAACCAAATAACCAAATAAGGTTATTGAGGCCAATGATGATGTGGAGGACCAGTACACAGCAGAGTCTGAGCTAGAGGGAGATGCACTCACCGAGTAACAGCAAGCCGACCTGGAGAAGACACGAAGTGAGTGTGAGAAGAAATTAACTGAACTTAAAGATTTAATACTAACAACCCTGTGGGCCGAAGTTGGAGAGAGCTGAAAAGTGTTGTAAATACAGCTGAGTCGGAGGCTGAACTAGTGGCGGCAGTTGAACCCAATGAGGACAGAGAAGGCTATAGGTTCATGGTGGAGCAGCTGGAAAGCCTGGCGGAAAGGGCCAAAGATCTCCATACCCAGTGGAAATGTTGGGACCCTCCCGCAGAGCGACGAGCACTCCAGTCCCGTGTCCGTGACCTACAGCAAACGGTTCTCAACCTCACGACGAGAAAAGCCCAATTCAGCGCCAAAGAAGACCGACTAAGCTCCATATCCCTCGGCAACGCAGCAACACCAGCCATACACCTGAAGGCGACTTCCCTGCCAACATTTACTGGTTCCAGACGGGAGTACTATCGCTGGAGGAAGGACTGGACTGCTCTACAGGAACAAGGTGACCCTACTGGATCGAGAGAGGTAAAAAAGTTTCAGCTTTTGGACAGTATAGACGACCAAACCATTCGAGATCTACGGCTGTCACGTACACCACCGGTGACGACATCTTCAGGGTCCTGGACACTCGCTATGGCAACAAGACATCCATTGCCATAGAGATTGTTGAGGAGCTCCAGAGACTACCACCTGTCAGGAGCTACCAGCCAAGGAAGATCCTAGAGCTGATCCAGTTGGTGGAAAAGGCACTGATTGACCTGAAGGACCTTGGTCAAACCGGTGCAATAAAAAAACGCTTGTGACAAAGACCATAGAGAGCAAACTGCCAGAGACACTAAAAAAGAGTGGCTTCTTTATGCAGCAGGAAATGGAGCGGAACCAGATGTGCAATTCGACACACTGCTGTCTTTTCTTAGAGGCCAAGAAGAACTTTATGAACAGCTGGATCAGCTGAGGGATGAGGACGCTCCCAAACCAAGGCAAAACCGAACCACAATGCACTCCAGCGGCATTTCCCAGGATGTGTGGTGTGTGGAGACAGTAAGCACAGCCGAAGACTGTACTTCTGTAGGAAATTCTAAAAAAGTAAACTCTCAGATAAAAAGGATGCTGTGAGAAGACTTGGGGCCTGCAAAAAGTGCCTTGAAGTTCACAAAGAAAATGACTGCTGTTTCTGTGTAAACGTCCGGAATGCAGTAAAGATACAATTCACCACTTCTACCTGTGTCCTGTAACAAAGCCCTTCCTAGCTTTCCTAACACTCAAATTCTTTTCAAAGATGAGTTTCTAAGCATTTGTTACAACTTTCAGAGAGCAATACTGTTACATTAATGAAAAAGTACTAACTGCTAGTTAACAAATGGCGCTCAACATTCGAGACTCTGTCCAATGCCGAAGGTAAAAATCCCAGTCAAAATCTCCATAAACGTTAAAAGCACGACAGAGGCTAATCAGCTATGTGCTAACTACTGACAACGGCGCTAATATTTCATAAGAGAGATAATGGCAAACACTTGAAAACAAGGCGTAATGCTGTCATGACTTTTCAGTCTTGAAAATAATTGTCTGCAATAAGTCCTTCCGCATTTTTCTCTCGAGACACTGTTATTGTCTCTGGTTCCTGTGAAGCCAATGGAGAATCCAGCATATCTCTAGTGGATAAATCAATATTTTAAAATTACATAATGGACAGCTTCATTGAAACAATCATTTAGGACATCCATAACTGTTTACAGGACGTGAAAGGCTGTTTTGCCATCAAACCATAAGCTAGTGGCTAGTGCACATTCTCATTGTTATGTGCCGGGAGGAAGTGGCACAAAATAAAAAGGGCCTGTAAACTGAAGGAAAAATATATATAAATAAAAAATAAAAAACAGTGATTCCACACTTTTAATTTAAAATGTTCTATAATTGTATTATTCATATTGTTTTGTAGTTTAAATTCAAAAGTCGTAAAAGTGATTGAGTTGAAACGTTTTACCTCTTCACCTTTGCTGTCAACAGTTTGGACCGAGAAGTAGCTTATTATTGTGTGTGATGTCACACACTTAACAAACATATGGTAAACTCATGGAACTGAAAGCCAACACAAACATTCTTTGGAAGCATGTACCTACTGTAATACTATTTCCTCTTACAATAATAGGAAAAAAATGAAACATTATGGCAACTAGCATGTTTTCATCTTATTGCCTCATTTTTATTTTTACCCTATACCTCTGATTCTTGTACTTACTTGAGTACATTTCTGGCTACTATACTCCAGGCCTCCCCCCTCGCACTGGGCCCACATTCCCTGCAGCAGCAGCACGGCGCTGGGCTGTGGGCTGAGGCCGGGCCCTTCAGGGAGCGGTCTGTGTGCCTTCCCTGTGTATTGTTCCCAAACAGACCTTGAATTTGACCTACTGTGAACACTACTGACCGCACTTCAAAACAAATTGACAACTTATGTGACATCTGCATCCCGGTGTTGGCTTAACAAATCGCAGACACCTGCGCAGCAGTGAAGCTCACTGTTTATGAAAAAGTCTGGATTCTGTTCTCAAATCAAAAGGAACCATCGTCACTGACATTTTATTTATGTTTTCACTTTGGGTTACTAATTTCTTCCTTTCATCTTGACTTTTATCTTTCCTGTTTCAAGCCATCGGGCAATAAGGGACACAGCTTCAGGCTATGCAAATGCAGAGGGCCTCACAAGCCACCGTGGGCCCCCAACAGCTGAATATTCATTTAGTGGCAGTGAGGCTAACTTGGAAAAAGAATGGAAGTGATTGACACTTGTCCATCCTTTAAGGTGCGTACAGACCAAACGCCACCACACCTCCAACTTCCATGTTAACCCTATGTAGACGTGCTTCGACGCGCTTCGAAATGTAAGCAAAGCCGTTCGCACGTATGAAGTGTAGCAAATGCGAGCGGATGAGGAAAAACGTGCGTCAAAGCCAGGGAGAACAGCGCGGTACACGAGCAGGGTGCCGCGCCCACTGCTTCATGCACTCAAGTAATCACAATCTACACGTGCGTTCATTTACGCCTTGTTAGCCAATCAGGGACTGGGCTCAAATAGTGAGCACAAGCGTCACCTGTTACCTGCAGCATGGAGGACAAGTTGATCATCGCGGTTTGCACTCGGCCTGAGTTGTATGACACGCCTCCTAATTATGACGCTTGCAAAACTTCACGCGCCAGCAAACAGCCGTTTCTCGCGAGTGTGAGGCGCCAATGTTTGGCGTCCAACTAGAGGCGGATGGGGTGTGGATGCACGTTTGGTTTGTACGCACCTTTTAGAAGGCGCATTGCAAATTTCTTATGAACTTCAATCTTCTGTAGATTTGGGGCAATAGGTTGTGGCATGGATGTGGATGGACTATATACAGTGTCTCTCGAAAGTACTAATACACCTTGAACTTTTGCACATTTTGTCATGTTTACAACCTTAACCCCTTAACACCTGAATTAATTTCCAATTATAGAAAAAATATATTATCAGTGTTTTTGCTTTCAAACTGATGCTAAATTAAGTGGAGATTGTTAATTTATCTGTAGCACATAGTATAGATATAGTTTTAGTTTAGTTTTAGGCAATATTAGGTATGTCACTAATTTGAGACAACAGGCATAAATACAGCAGCTCACTGCTGCTGCTTTCATCACCTGATGTAGGGGGAAAAAGCAAGGTGCAGACAATTTATCTACATAACATAGACATGTCACCATTTTTATTACTAATTATCATATTTTACTCCCTTTTCTGAGGTGAATGAATGCCACCATATGGCTATTGCAGTTTTCCATTATGGCCTGACGTCGCTAATTCGCGACGTACCTAAATCTTAAAATAACCATCACACGAAGTTCATTCCAATAAATGATCTAAAGATGGAAACGATGAACAGCTACATTTTTTTTTTTTAAACACTCAACTTACATTTGAAGATTTTGTCGAAGTTGCAGCCTCGATTTGCAGAAATGCTATTTCCGCAAAGTAGCTACCATAACCCGGATGTGGTTCCTTCTCTAACCGGTCCTACGAGAAACTAGTGCTTGCAAATGGTTCCTAGGTACGGCATGGATGTGGGCAAACAAGGCATCAAGGGAAAACATGCATTATTTTAGCCACAGTCTTGCAAGAAGAGGTATGTCATAAATTTGAGACACTAGGCGTTAAGAGGTTAAACATAAAGTTTTTACTTTACACACACGAGTAACAAACAACTGTGAAGTGAAAGCAAATTGATACATAATTCTGTTATTTTTCAAAAAATAGAAAAGTGAAAAGTGGGGCGTGCATAAGTATACATACAGCATTTTTCTGAGTGCATTAAATTGCCTTTATAACATTCCTAATGACTGCAGAATGTTCACACCTTGCCCTAACCATTAAATAGAGGCCACGTGTGTGTAATCTACTCTCAGTATAATTCCAGCTGTTCTGTGAGGGCCTCAGAGCTATGGTCAGAGTGTATTGGTCACTAAACATCATCATGAAGGCCAAGGAGCACACCAGAGAGGTCAGGGATAAAGCAGTGGAGAAGTTTACAGCAACATTAAGTTATACAAAGATTTCCCAAGATTTGAACATCTCACGGAGCACTGTTCAATCCATCATTCGGAAATGGAAAGAGTATAGCACCACTGCGAACTTACCAAGACATGGGCATCCACCTAAACTAACAGACCGAACAAGGAGAGCACTGGTCAGAAATGCAACCAAGCGCCCTAAGATAACTCTGGAGGAGCTGCGACGTACTGCCGCTGAGCTGGGGGAATATGTACATTTTTATTTATTTATTTGAGCAGTAAGTCTGCTCAAAGGGAGTGGGCCGGAGGAAAAGCTTATAAGCGCACAACCAAAATTAAAAACAATAATATTTACATTAACAACCAAAGCAAGGAATGTAATGCAAGATAACAAATCATAAACAAGGGAACATAAGGCAAGGTAACAACAAATAATACGGAACAATAATTAAAAAAACACAGCAAAATAAAGAAACAACAACAAAAGAATATACTACAACACTCACAATAATTGTTCGTATTTAATAAATAATAATTCTTTGTAAACCTTTTTAAAATGTACCAGGTTTTTACATAATTTAATGCTTTAATCTAAACTTATATTATTTCTACACCACGTCTCGTGGGACACATGCTTTTCAAAGATGTTCTGGAGTACTGTTTATTGAAACTCATTTTATCTCTCGAGTTTGTCAGTCTTTACACCGTCCGGAACTTCAAGAAAAATACCTCAGGAGAATGAACTTTTTCGAAGAAGTCTTTATTTGATTAATATCGCACACACTAGTTACATCATAACAATATCAGGAAGTCTGCCGAGCAAATCTTGTGCCCGTCTCTATATACTTGTTAGTTCCGCCTCTAGTCCAGACGCACAAACTGACCATATCTCAGACATTACGTCACTAACATTGTATCTCGGCCAAGATGGATCTGCCAGTACTTTTTCAAGGTAGGACATTTATTGAAACAATAGCAAAACAGAATCATAAGACAAAGACTACGTTGTTCTCCTCCTAACTAGTATTACAGTAGATAAGGCTTAAGCAAGTAGCAATACATTTCTATATTTCACAAGTTCTATTTAACTTCTTGTTTGCAGAACATATTTTGCATATTCTCAGGAAGCGACTTTAATGAGGCTTTGAACATGATTTGAGCCATCTTAAATTCAATAAGGTCCTCAAATTTCATTATTTTTGATTTAAAAAATAAAGGATTTGTGTGATCACGGTATCCAGCTAAATGGATTATTCTTATTGCCTTTTTCTGAACTTTAAACAATGGGTCAAGATTACTTTTATACACATTTCCCCAGGTCTCTACACAATATGTTAAATGGGGAAGGATAAGTGAACAGTATATAATATATAGAGCTTTGTTGTCAATTATATATTTGATTTATTCATTAGAGCTAAAATCTTTGCAACTTTAGTTTGAATTTTTATGATGTGGGGTTTCCAGCTGATTTTATGGTCGAGTGTTACACCAAGAAATGTATGTTTATAGACTCTTTCATGGGACAACTATAAGTCGTACTCTACACAAATCTGGCCTTCATGGACGAGTGGCAAGAAGAAAGCCATTATTGAAAGGAGGCCATAAGAAATCCTGTTTGAAGTTTGCTAGAAGTCATATGGAGGACACAGCTACCATGTGGAAGAAGGTGCTTTGGTCAGATGAGACAAACATTTAACTTTTTGGCCCAAATGCAAAACGTTATGTATGGCACAAACCTAACACTGCTCATCGTCAAATATGGTGGGGGGAGCATCATGCTATGGGGCTCCTTTTCCTCAGCGGGGACTGGGAAGATTTTAAGAATAGTTGGGAAGATGGATGGAGCCAAATACAGGGACATTTTGGAGGAAAACCTGCTGGAATCAGCAAGAGAATTGAGGCTGGGGTGGAGATTCACCTTCCAACAGGACAATGACCCTAAACACAAAGCTAAATCTACAATGGAATGGTTTAAAAAACAACATAGCTAAGCTTTGACAATCTGATCAGGTATTCCGATGTACGTTTGGTTCATAAGATTCTTAATGATACTGCCCCACCCCCCTAAAAACATATGTACAGCTTCGCTCACAGCTAACCAACAGAGCATTAAGATCTGTGTCCAGGGGAGACTGCAATGTGCCTAAGAGAAAGTCTGCCTTCTCTCAATCAGCCTTTTCCTACAAAGCCACTAAAGAATGGAATGGGCTCCCAGACAATCTAAAGAACAATGCAGATTTCCACAGTTTTTCACGGGCAGTTAAAGACTGGCTTTTAGATCAACAGTCCTGCTCGCACTAAAAGTACCAGATGGGTACTTGGCCATCAGGTGTTACCCTCGCGGTATCGTCTGATGGCCACCACACTATTAGTGTTAAAACCATTGTATCTATGTGCTAATTATGTATAGCTACAAAATAATTATGAAAACTGTTGCATTTTGTTATTCTGCACTTTATGAATGCAACTGGCACTTTTTATCTGCACTTTTCATCTGCACTTTTTACTGTATATTGCACAAATGTATATTGTCTACGTTTTGTATTTTAATTAACTCTGTTATGTATTTTAATTGTATTTTTGATTGTATAAGGACTACAGATGGAAATTAGCATTGTGCTAAATCTGGGGCAGCCATCTTTTTAATGTACCTGTCCGTTGTCCTTTTAAATAACTAACTAAACTAAACTAATATTAATGTGTTAGAATGGCCCACAAAGTCCTGACCTAAATCCTATTGAAAATCTGTGGAAAGACCTGTAAACTGCTGTTCACAAACGCTCTCCTTCTAATTTGACAGAGCTTGAGCTGTTTTGTAAAGAGGAATGGGCTAAAATGTCAGTCTCTAGATGTGCAACCTTGTAGAGTCCCCAGAAGACTTGCTGCTGTTATTGCAGCAAAAGGGGTTCCACAAAGTATGAAGTCGTGCTGTATCAATACTTGTGCACGCCGACTTTTCGGTTATCTATTTTTTGAAAAATAACAGAATCATGTATCATTTTGCTTTCACTTCACAGTTGTCTGTTACTTGTGTGTGAACTTTCAGAAAAAAATTCAAAATAAAATCTTTATGTTTATGGTTGCAAACATGATAAAATGTGCAAAAGTTCAAGGTGTATTAGTAGTCGAGAGGCACTGTAATTGGGTTCAACAATCTGTACTTTAGGTCACAATAGACCCCAAGAATTAGCTTACCGGGCACAACAAAACTCTCTCTGGTTTACTCTCTGGTGTCTGAACAGGATTAAACCTCTGGACTATGGTTTTACCACTATATGTAATTAATTTGATTCATTTGTGTAATACGAGTCCTCAATACTTTCTTTGGGCGAGGAAAGCACTTCTTGGTCCTCATAGCGGGCAGCTGACATTACTGTAATTACTGTAAGTGGAAGCCTAAGTCTATGGCTGTTTCCCAATTGCGAGGATCCGTCCTCCGTTTGTCCACTTCGTTGACATCCTCGTACCGCCACATCTGAGCTTAATTGGAACGGCCTCCGGAGCGAGCGGTTGCGTCATGTCATGTGTCAAATCATATAATAAAATGTCAATCTATTACAAAATCTACTGGTTTATGAATAAAAGCTGTTTATAAACTGGTTTTGGTTGGATGTCTTACTGTTCGAACATTTTGGCCTGAATAAAATAATAACATTTCTGCAAGGATTTGTAAGAAATTCAATTAAAATATCAAATATCTTTAGCAGGTCCAGTTTATCACTAATCGGCTTCAAGTGCAGACTTACGTTAACAACCATAGGCCTGATTTATCAATAAATAGGCCTATTTATTGGCCTTTCATTAACTTTATATAAACCTCTTTTTTACATCTTTACTTGCTTACAACACTTCTACCAATGATTTTTTATTACAATTATTTTTTTGCACAAAGGTGGAACAAAACTTCAAACTAATAAAGTTTTGCGAGAAAAGGGAAGAAAAAAAACAGTGTTGCAGTGCATCCTGGGTAATTTCAGCTCTCCGAGGCGGCAGAGGATCCACCGGTGCATCCTTCGTAAATGAGCCAAACGGAGGAGTCGAACTGCGAGGAGGCGAGTGGTCTGAATGAATTGGAACACCACTTGGTGGCGCTGTGATGACGTGAATTACGTCCGAAGTGGTCGAGACGCTGAGGATCCTCGCAATTGGGAAACAGCGACTGACTGACAGGCTCTGTGGAAGCTCGTAGCCGGTCCACCTGCCCTGTGAGGGCGGGGCTTCCCGCCTTTTTGCACTTTCAAGGAACAGGCTCCATAGAAGAAGAATAAGCAGCCATTTTAATTTCACAAACCACTCGGGATCATTACTATGTATGCATGGAGCTGAATGGGACCCGCCAATGGTCAAACGCTGAGAACACACTTCCTTAAGGTTCACGCTCCTTCAGCCTCTAGTTGGACGCCAAACATTGCTGCGTCACACTCGCAAGAAACGCCTGTTTGCGGCGTGTGAAGTTTTGTAAGCGTCATAATAGGAGGCGTGTCATACAACTCAGGCTGAGCGCAAACCGCGATGATCAACTTGTCCTCCATGCTGCCGGTCAGGGGCGCAACTACCGCAACTATCCCCCTCACACACACACACACGGCTCTTTGATGTTTTTTTGTTTTTTTGAAGAAAATAAATACCCTCTGAATTGACACTATTTCACACAATATAACTTCGATATTTCCCTCTATGGAGTTTGTTATCACAAAAAACAATCACACGGCCCGATTAAGCTTCTGTTGCTTCATTCACGTAACTTTTCCTCCTCTCCCTCTCTCTCCCTCACGCAAGAGGGGAGAAAACAACGCAAGTGAAAGAGGCGTTTAGCTTCAACGCGATCTCCTCTGTAACCGTGTTTATTATTTCATTAGGACTTTTATTTCTCAAACTTGTTGCCTTATGCTCACTTTGAGCTCCTCGTGGGGGGTGGAGATGACTGTCCCTCTGCCAATCCTACACTCCTCTCTGCCCCACTCCAGCAGTGACTTTTGTTTCGCAAAATAAGCATGCACAACTAAAGTGACGCCTCTCCCCCAAAGAGGAATACAAAAAAAAATACTTCACCTCCGCGAACCCGTTCATATTGTTCACTGTAAAGACTCGTTCAAAAGAGCCGGATCGTTCGCGACTGACACATCACTATTGGCGCCCCTATGAAAGGCATATATTGCGTATGCCCTTTTTGCGCCACTGCTGCAGGTAACAGGTGACGCTTGTGCTCACTATTTGAGCCCAGTCCCTGATTGATTAACAAGGCCTAAATGAACGCACGTGTAGATTGTGATTACTTGAGTGCATGAAGCAGTGGGCGGGGCATCCCTGCTCTGTACCGCGCTGTTCTCCCTGGCTTTGACGCGCGTTTATCCTCATCTGCTCGCATTTGCAACGCTTCATACGCGCGGACGGCTTTGCTTACATTTCGAAGCACGTCTACATAGGGTTAACATGGAAGTTGTTGGTGTGTCAGCGTTTGGTCTGTACTCACCTTTACCAAGACATGTACCTTGACCAATGGTTCTCAACTCCCAAAAGTGGGTCGCGGAACCATTTTCAGTGGGTCACAAGCCTTTTCTAGAGTGCATTACTTTAAGTATTTATCTTCAATAAAAGTATAGAAACATTTAGAATATTTAGAAATTCCTGTTGTTTTGGTCATAATTTCAGCTCCATTACTTTGTTATTTATGTTTGTTCAATATTAATTTGTGGGGAAAAAACAACAACAGTATTTTACATTATATTTAAGAAATTGACATCCTCGCCTCAACTTTATTATTTATGTTTATTCAATATTAATTTGTGAAAAACAAAACAAAACAGTATTTCACATTATATTTAAGAAATGGACATCCTCGCCCAGGGGTCTGCAACCTTCAACATCAAAAGAGCCATTTTGGACCATTTCAAACCAAATGGAAGTCTCAAAGGGACTCAACAAGCTGATTAATATTATTGTTGATCTGTTTAGAAAAATACAAATAATAATTGTGAATACAATATGTATTAAAATGATGAATTGATTTTAATTGTTTTAATGTAATACCTAATTGGAGCGTTTCTAGGAAAATTTGAAGAAATCACATGCCACTTCCAGCATTCTGTTGCATTTTAGATGTATCATTTTAGCTGTGTGGATTGATTCAGCAATCTACAAAACTCATTATATTCAAACACTGTAATTAGGCCTTCTCTATTCCACCCAGCTTCACCATCTCCTCACTCTGCACCTTCACTACATACTACTTTGCCAGGACCTTTGAAGACATGTTTTACGTTGCGTTTGTAACTTTACGTTTTGTATTATGCGAGAGCGGTGATGATTCGCTCTCAGCGCCACGCAAGAGCGCTGAGGTTAGGTTGGATTGAAGTTTGCACTGCTTCTTCTCCTGACATTGATTCGAGCGTCATTTGAGAGATTGCTCCCAGTCCCAATGAGTTTATGAATGATAAACACTACAGTCAATATAATGTATATTCCTTGGTTACTCATAAAGAAACTACAGTTCCGTACATTGGCTCATTCAATGAGAGTGGGCTGATGAATGAGAGCAGCACACAAGCACATAGTATACTACACACAGAGAGAGCACAAACTGGGCTGATGTAGGTCGGCCCAGCGTGTTTGACTGGAAACGCTGAGGCAAAAGAGAGGACTGATCGTAGTTTACAATATGCTCTAGGTTTTCACAACAGACAGGTTTTTTTTTACAATTCATTTTGTGTGAGGAATCCACCCTCACATAGTCCATTGCAATTCTACAGTCTGTGACGTAGACCTTGACGAGTCCAAGTAACCGTTCACCAGTCATAGTGGGCTTGGACCTCATGATATATGAAATGCATTAATCTCCCCATGCACGGCTTTACAGTGCTGCATATTTGAGGACATTATAAGCCGTGTATATTGGCACAAAATGGCACCGAGACCAGCCGCCTTGTGTCTCCACTCCCAAAATGCTCTTAGGTTTGGGTTTAGGTGCCCGGGGGCGCTGGCGGAGACTGGCTCACCGCAAGGAGTGTATTATGCCACATTCACGGGTTCTTGGGTGCTCGTCTCTCCGACAGACCTCTGTTCATGCTTAAATTGGAAAATTGGTATACAGAAATTTAGAAAACAAAGGTTTGCAACGAGCAAAGACGGGAATTATTTAGGTCATAACGTCATGTTCTGATATACATGTGATGTGTTTCTTTGGTCTCCTTATAGCATGCAAGGCAAATTTATTTGTAGACCCAAAATTCAAAGTGCTTCACAGTTGCATAAAATTACAAGAAAACAGATAAAAATCAATCAATAAAAATAAACAACATAAAGTTAATCAATTACAGTAAAAGGCAAGAGTGCAGATAAAATACTTTCAGTTTTCATATGCACGGGTAAAAAGAGCTGTTTTCAGCCTGGATTTGAACATTGTCAGAGTTGAGGCCTGTCTCACATCCTCATGAAGACTGTTCCAGATTTTAGCTGCATGAAACTGAAACGCAGCCTCACCGTGTTTATTATTGACTCTGGGAACCACCAGGAGACCCCTCCCTGAAGTTCTCAGGACCCGAGATGGTTCATAAGGCTCTAACATGTCAGAGATGTACTTTGGTGCTAAACCATGAAAAGACTTGTACATAAGCAGAGCTGTTTTAAATTCTATTCTCTGAGTGACAGGAAGCCAGTGCAGAAACCGGAGCACTGGACTAATGTGGTTGTATTTCCTGGTTCTTGTCGGGACTCGAGCAGCAGCGTTCTGGATGTACTGCAGCTCTAACAGCTCGTTTAGAAAGGCCAGTGAGCAGGCCGTTACAGTAGTCTAACCTGCTGGAGACAAATGCATGGATGAGTCTCTCTAAGTCTGGTTTTGACACTATTCCTCTGATCTTAGCAATGTTTTTCAGATGGTAAAAAGCTGATGTTATTGCTTTGATGTGGCTGTTCAAGTTCAGGTCTGAGTCCATGATTACTCCTAGATTTCTAACCTGATTTTTTGGTTTTAGAGAGAGAAACTCAAGGTGACTGATAACACTTTGTCTTTGTGTCTGTGGGCCAAAAACAATGATCTCAGTTTTGTCTGAGTTTAGTTGAAGAAAGTTGTTTTGCATCCACAAACTGATCTGTTCTATGCAGTGACAGAGTGTATCTACAGGCCCATGTTCACCTGTATCAGTGACAGAGAGTATCTACAGGCCCATGTTCACCTGTATCAGTGACACGTAGATCTGAGTGTCATCTGCGTAGTTGTGGTACGACACATTGTTGCTGTTTATTAGCTGACCTAATGGAAGCATGTACAAGTTGAATAAGAGGGGTCCCAAGATTGACCCCTGGGGAACTCCACAGGTCATGGAAATTTTGTCTGAGACACAGTTGCCAATTTCAACAAAGTACGTCCTATCCTCAAGATAGGACTTAAACCAGTTTAGGGAGTACCAGAGATTCCCACCCAGTTTTCTAACCTGTGAAGTAAGATTCCTTGATCCACTGTGTCAAAGGCAGCGCTCAGGTCCAGCAGAACTAAAACTGAGACCTTACCTGCGTTGGTGTTCATACGGATATCATTTGTCACCTTGATCAGAGCTGTCTCAGTGCTGTGGTGGGGCCTAAATCCTGACTGGAAAGTATCAAACACATTGTTAGATAGGAGAAAGTGTGCTGTTGATATATTACTTTCTCTAGGACTTTCCTAAGAACGATAGGTTTGATATGGGCCGGTAGTTGTTCAGTACCTTGGGATCAAGGCTGCTCTTCTTTAGAAGAGGCTTAATGACCGCGGTTTTCAAGGCCTTTGGAAATGCTCCAGTCTCAAGTGAGATGTTAACTAACTGAACAAGTTGTGGTAACAAGCTGGTCACACAGACTTCAGAAATCTAGTGGGTAATTCATCAAGGCAGTATGTACATGAACTCAGACCGGAGATAATCTCTTCGATTGTTTTGTCAGTAACAGGTGTGAAATGTGTCAGCTCAAGGTGTCTATCTGGTGGCAGGGTTGCCATTTGTGTTGTGGAAATTATGGCATTTTTAATGCCTTGGACTTTGTCATAAAAAAAATATTACAAACTCATTGCACTTAGATGTAGAGATTAGTTCTAAGGGCAGTGAAACTGGAGGGTTAGTTAATCTGTTTACTGTGGAAAACAGAACACAAGAATTGTTTCTGCAGTTTGCGATGATTTTAGAGAAGTACTTCTCCCTTTCTCCATGCAAAATCTGGTTCAACTCACAAAGCACTTCTTTGTATATCTCAAAATGAACCTGGAGCTTTGACTTGCGCCATTTCCGTTCGGCTTTCGGCACTCCCTTTTCTGTGCCCTGACCGAATCTTCACTTCTCCAAGGTGCCTTTTGTCTATTGTTAACCATTTTAACCTTGACAGGAGCAATAGTATCCAAAACATTTAAGACGCTTGATGTATAAGAGTCCAACAGATTATCAGCATTAGAACATGGAGGATTTTCAAATCTGATCATTTCCCTAAACTGTGTCCTTGTTGTATCATTTATGTGTCTTCTTTGAATAACTCCAGGCCCAACCACTGGTTTGGGTGTAACAGACAGGTCAAAGAAGACACAAAAATGATCAAAGCAGCATCAACAACATTCACATTTGATATATTTGATATATTAACACCTTGAGTGTGACAAAGGTCACACTCTAGATCTAGAGTGTGACCTTTGTTGTGAGTGGCCTCACTCACATGCTAAGTTAAACCAAACATTTCAAGAACAGCACTAAGTTCTTTTGCATGCCTGTCATTGGTCACATCCACATGCACTAGGGCTGGCAATAAATCAAATGAATTCAAATAATTCATGCTTTTAAAAACAGACGATGTGGAAAATGGCTAAAACGTAAAATCGTGTCCGCCGCTCCATGTCCGCCTGACGAGCACCGTGCTGCCGATTTAGCAGCTTTCCAGACGCTCCGTGACTCTTGTCGAAAATGACACCAGCGGAACCAGCCAGCGACTTTTTAACGATCTCTGCTGCTTTATAAAAGCCACGTGTTGTGTTTTTGCTGTGCACGATTGAGTTTTCTTCGCTAAAACAAAGTTTCCCCCCGGGCTGCTTCTCTCCCCTTCTCTCACGCTGGGCCATGCTCTGAGCTGCTGCAAGCATTTGTGGCATGCGAGTGGTGCAAGTTCGTAAATGAACATATGTTGTAAAAATAATACCAACAATGCCATAAAAATAAAAGGACACAGGTTCGTACAGATTGAGAAAGAGGCAGGACATGTTCCACTTTAAATTACTGTATGTTTAATTTAGCTTTTTTTGTAAACAACATATTTGAGTTTCGTTGAGTCCATTGACTTTAGATTTACATTGAGTCAATTCTGTTACACCTCGTTCTGTTACAAATCTTCTTAAGATAGCCAAGCACAGACCACAGTCCAGGAAAAGGCAAGGCGGCAATTTGAGCACCTACTGTATGTTTAAAAAAAAAAAAGGTTTAGTACAAGAAGATGCAAGACAAACAAAATCAAACCCACCACTTCAATGGGCAGAGCCATGAACCCACGATGGTAACTATCCTCCTAGCCGGCTACACATGTTTATTGGTTTATTTGGTAGGGACAGTGCAAGTTAATGAACAAGCCCCACCGGATTGTAGCCTTGGGCTAATTTCCATCCGTCGTCCCCCATGCCACTCTCAAACACACTGTCATTCATCCTGGCCTATTGTACATGTTTTTAGTGGTAGGGGAAACCGGAGTACCCGGAGGAAACCTACGCAGACACGGGGAGAACATGCAAACTCCACACAGAAAGGCCCCGGCCTTGGTGGGAATCGAACCCGGACCTTCTAGCTGTGAAGCACGAGCGCTAACCACTGTACTACCGTGTCGCCACACATGGACCCCAGCTCCCCCAAGCCAGCTACATGCGGACCCCAGCTCCCCAGGACAACCAACCACCAGAGTACAAGGCGACAGGGCACCATTGCAGTGGTACGGCACATTTCTGAAAGAAAACTTAAATTAGGCTACATTTTACAAATAATCTGGGTGAATAAACGGAAACACATCTACCTGAGCCTGCAGACAACCTGGTGTGCACACACACCCAACAGGAAGAGGAAGTATGGAAGGCAGGAGGAGAGAATGGGATAGGGGCACTGTTATACTTTAGGTGCTGCCACCTGCTGGCTAAGGTCTATACTGCCACACATTTAACTCCGCCCCTTTCCCTTTAAGTGTCCATGGAGACGGTTGTCAATCACAGCTGAGCTCGAGGATGATAAAACTAAAGGCTTACTATAAAGAAGTTGTACTTTTGAGAGCAGACAAATAATATTTAAAATAGAAATAACAATTTTGAATGGGCTTAATTGTAGGCTATATTATGAATCTAAATATTAATGAGCAGTTTTCTTCATATGAAAGATCAGGAGACCTTTTTAAGTTTATTTCCAATCAAATCGATTAAAGTCGTAATCGTCCATCCTGAGTAAAAAAATCGAGATTTTATTTTTTGGCCAATTGCCCAGCCCTAACATGCACATTAAAATCACCTGAAATGACTAAACAATCTAAATCAGTGCATATAAATGAAAGTAATTCAGTAAAATCTTCAATAAATCAATTCTGTGGTGGTTTGTAAATAGTCATATAAAGTATGGAATATTGTTTTATCTCCATTTTGAAAAACACATACTCAAATGATAGAAAAATCCCAAATGACAATTTGTGGATGACTATATTGTCCCTGAATATTGCACAGACACCCCCGCCACTTTGATATTGCCGTGTTTCAGACACAAAATTGAAATTTGATCGACTACACTCAATCAAAACTGCGTTACCAGTGTTTTTGTCGAGCCATGTTTCAGTTAAAAACATAAAATCTAGATTATAGAGGAAATAAAACATTTATTAAAAAGGACTTGTTTTTAATGATCTGACATTGAGTACAGCATGTTTGAGATTTACTGTATCAGTGTTTGAGTGGTTGGATCTTTTTGTAAGGGATATGGATTAGAGTTCTTTGATTGGACGGTCTGACTGTCCCTCTCTTATCTAATCTATGTTGTTTGACAGTACTAATTGTTTCAGAAGAACACACTCCCTGTATGGTTTTGAGTTTGCTATGCATGGTAGCAACGCAGAGGCCCCTAATGTCCTAGACAGCAGCAGTGAAGCTGCTGGAGATAACAGCTGTGGGCACAGGTGGTGGGGGCCGAGCTGGGGAGACCTTGGTTGGTGAAAAAGGCGAAGGTGGGAGAGGGGCATGATACTTCTTTGTGGATGAAAGCCTTGGTCTTGGCATGACTGGAGTGAGGGGAGTCATTTTAATCCCTTGTATTATCAAGGCTTCAAAATGGTTGGGGAATCCCACAGGTGACTTTGGAGATGGGAATGATTCAGAAAGATCTCTGGAGGGTGTGATGTAGCAGTCAGGCTCAAGGCCTGTGGTGGAGTTGATGACAGTGCTCCTTCGGCTGAATCATTTACTATAGATGCAGGTGGTACTGAAGCTGAGCTTTTCCCCGGAGATGCAGATGCAGGTGGCGCTGCTGCTATGGTTGAAATGTTTTCCAGAGATGCGGATGGTGCTGCTGTGGCTGAACCCTTAACTGTCCATTACTGTAGGTGCGGCTGCGACTGAATCTTTTCTTGGGGATGCAGGCGAAACCTTTGCAGGAGCTCTTCTCATGCTCCTCTCTGCTCTCTTTGTTGCTCAGGCCTCCACTGATTTTGCAGAGCATGGAGGAGATTTTCCGTCAGTCGTCTCACTCCATCTCTGCTCAAATGTGGGCCATTTCCTTTAAACAGATCGTACGTTTCCAGAAAAGATTAAAGTTTTCTATGAAATACAGACCTCTTGACTCACAGACTTTGGACAGCCATGTATTCAACTGAAACAGTTCATAAGAGCAAGGAACTTCCGGAGCCCGTCGTTGTTTCCTTATGGTTACAGGAAGAAGTTGGCCACAATTAGTCCATTCTTAATTTTACAGTCTATGGTAGAAATGCATGGTGGAAAAGTAAACATATTTTTACATGGTGCGGTTTACAGTATACTGTATGTCAATTATTAGATTTGGACATACCGGTACATGCTTTTGGTAGCTACCTTTCTGAGCACAATCATGACAAAATATTAAGTAAATTAATGATCAAAACCGATTTTTCTTTTTAAATCCCCCTCAAGGCAGACTGTTTGGAAATTGAAGACCAACTGCAACAAACTTTCTCCTCAATTGTATCCGTTTTGCAATTGATGGCTGTCCTGGGAAGCTGGTAGCGACAGGCTCACACAATGAAGGTGTTATGACTGTTGGTGCTAAGCGTATTATGAGAGTCTGGCGGCCGAACAATGGGGAGGGCCACGTCCCGCCACAGCAGGGCCTAAGCTGATTCCTCTGGGTTAGTCTAGACACAGAGCACAGGCAGACAGGAGCGCTGCGCTTCGTGGGTGTCCGCTGGCTCGTACAGTTTGGGAAATATCGTTACTCCTGTTTAGAAAGTCTTTTGAAGGACTTTTTGAACGGATTTCAGTTTTTTTTTGTGAGAGGTCTGATTTCCAGTGAGATACCTTGAACATTTTCAGGCCAGAGACCCCCAAAGTTACTGAAAGATGAACCGCTTCGGCAGTGTAAATCTATTAATACATTGGTTTGTGGTCAAATGCATGTCAAATTAACCAAATGATTGCTTGACCTTAAGGATATAGGGCTTACCTCTTCAATCCCAGAAGGGGTCACAGCCTCCACTTTGAAGACCCCTGCTCTGACTATTTACCCAACTTGTTAGTGATGGGCAATTGAAGAGGGGCTTTGAAGCACGCTTTGAGTCTTTACCAGGAGCTGGATTGGTGAAGCCTGTTACGGAGTGTGTATAGATTGCATTCACGGTCTATAATTTGATGATGTCGTAATCTCAGATGGAGGGCAGGGACCAATACAACTCTATGGGAAATACACCGTTTTTAAAGAAATCTCCAAAAACAAAACTGACATATGTTGAAATGTATCATTATTTGGAAGTGAGTGGATTCACAAACCCGACATATTCATCTTATAATTGAAAGACATTTCATCTATATATTTTTGATTACATATTTTTGATATTAGAACTTAGGTTTTAAGTGCTGAAAAGACTCACAATTTAGATTGTTCCAGTAATGAGATTTTAGCCAAAAACCAAGACAAGAAAAATCTGCATTTTGATGGTGAGAGCAATAAAATTGGTGAGCATTACAGTTGTGCGGCTCTACCGTCATTTTTCTCACTGTGCTGTTTATTTGATCCAGCATGGCATAGCGCTGTGGATGGGCGCACCTTTCTTCTAAATCTGTAGCCTCCCCGGACTATAAAATATGCACACGTTGTGCGCCTTAGTGACTAAAGTAGGCACACACACACACACAAAAAAGGTTTCTACATCTTATGTCTACATTGCCAAAAACCTAGCCGCAACAACCTGTGATTTGAGTTCAACCCACTTCTGAAAATGAGGAGTTTAAGCGGGCTGAGACAATACGACAAATATCACGATACTCCAGTAATTATAAGCAACATGTCTACTTTAAAATGTGTAAAGAGAAAACAGTCATGTGTCCCAAGTCTATAAACCAAACTGACATTTATTGAAGTGTTAAGATTGAAAAATGCATTAACAGAAGGTGTAACGGTTAATGGAAAATACAGTGTACATGATAAAAATGCCTCCAAACCCAAGTATTGAAATGTTTGATTAGGTATACATAGTATTGCAGCAAAAAGTATTGCAATTACGATATTAGTGGAAAGATTAATATAATCATGTAATGTTAAAGGTGCACTATGCAACTTTTTATGTGGAAAAAAACAAAAAACGTTTTTTTACCTTCAATGACCCAGCGAATGCTTGGGTGGTTGGCATAGAGCCTTTACTTTCCATCGCGATGACCTGTGGCCAGGGTCAATTGTTTATTAGGGTTTCACTGCTACTTGAACACATAAGTTGAACATATGCATTCTGTTCCAAAAACCCCAATAAGACTGAAGCATCATAGGAGCCTCTGGTATGGAAAGTAGAGATGCAAGGCTAACCAAACATACAGCCACTGGGTCACTGACAGGTCAAATACACACCAATATAAAGTTGCATAGTGCACCTTTAATTAAACTTTTTAAGTTGATTCACTATCCACATCACTAGCATTCTTTCCATTTTATGTCCACTAGATGGGGCAGTGGAGCACAATGAACCGCCTTTTAAAGCTTCAAAGTATTAATGAGAAAACAGAGAAGCAGGTATTTGAGGCTTTTTTGAACTTCACAACTTTTAGCGGGATGGGAGCTTTACCCAGGGAACTTTTCAATTTAATAAGTACCCAAATCTGATCAAATAACATGGACATGTGTTCTTTTGACAATTTCAGGTTTACATTAGGCCAAAATCAAATTATACTGTATTTTAAGCGATTCAAGCCACAAAGTATTTTATAGATAGCGATGAATATTGTGATTTGGGGTGATGGTGGGTCCATGCATCGATTATCTTTCCTTTGAAATTCAACAATATTTTTAAAAGCTAGATGTAAACACACAAAAAGCAAACAGTCAAAAGGTTTTAACTTTTTTATTCATCAAGACACAAAGTACATTAAAAGCAGCATTATGTCAACTTTCTGTCTCCAAGTCAAATTCGAGTTACTTCAATTCTATACAGTGAGGGGACAGGAGCATTCGCGCTCGGGCCCGAGAGAGTAGGGAGACACGTCCTGTTCGGGGATTATCATAGTACATAAGCTTCACTGCGAGGGTCATGAAGCCCAACAACTTAAAACAAAACCACAAAACACTTTCATTTCCAATTCCACTAAAATGCCAAGAAACAAGGAAGATGTAGCGTCAACATAAGAAAAAAACAAAAGCGGAATTTTGCCTATTGGCAGCTGATGAACCACGTCTATCCTCGTCAAGCCAAATAAAGAATAGGCAAAGAAGGGGACTTAAAAAAATAACCACTGCTTTTCTCTCATCATTGTCATGTACAATTTCTTTTTAAATAAGCCACTACACATTTGTGGTTCACCTTGTTTTTAAGAGGCGCAGAGTCAGGCTCAGGGAGAAGATGGCTTAGCTCTTGGGGGTTTTCGTCTTCCGTACACTGCAGCTTCCCCTGAAAGGCAAAAACGGCCACAAAAGGTAATGTTAGCAAAGGCCATGCATACGGATCATGTAGCAACTTGCTGCTACAATGACAAAAAAAAAACAAAAAAACAAAAAAAGAACCTGACTATTGTGGTAAACGTCTATTGCCAATAAATTTGGACCCAAATGTAGCAGAAATCTGGCCAATGGTTATAACTTGTGATTATATGCACTTTGCCAGAAGAAATTGCATTTTCAACAACTATGTCGCTCAAACGTCACGCTCACTTTTAAACCTGCTCAGGAACGTAAAACAAATATACAGTGGGGCAAAAAATGATTTGGTTGAAATCCAATAGGAAGTCTATGGGGAACTAAATACTTTTCTGCCCCACTGTATATATTATATCAAGAATATGCTATGTAGAATATGCTAGCTGCACTTTCTGTTGAAATACAGGAGGGAGTGGATCTGCATTGGCTTTATATTCTAGCAAAATACACTGGAAGTTGCAGACATATGTTACGACTGTAATTTGTTAGTTTTGAGAAACTTTGGGCAGGTTTGGCCGCCAATACCTGGCAACTCTGATGAGTTAGCACATAGCTGATTAGCATCCATCACTCTTGTAAACTCCTACTATCGCGTACTCACATATTACTTTTATCAAAAAGGTCTATGAGGGAAAACCAGTTTCTCAAAACCCAGAGCAGGTTTCAAAGTGCATGAGATTGTTTAATTCCATTGGCAAAGGTAGATATTCATGAAATACTTTAATATTTTCAGCTATTATTATCACACCAATCACAAATAAGCACAATTATATAAAAACATTCAGGTGTACAGACATGTTTGAGAAAAGATGTGTGTGCGTTTGTGTTTGTGTCTGTCAGGCAACAGCATTCAGAAATGAATGTGGGTAGAGAAAGGAGTACCTGGGGTGAGTACCTGCACAGTTTGACAGTCAGAGTATCCATTTCTAATTTGCCCTTTTTTCTCATGTGGTCTCGCTCACAACACCAACGCTGTGTGAGGTATGGAAGTCAGCTGCAATTCATTTCATACACCCTACTGTCCAGTTAGTAGTTTGGTTAAGGCCCCTGGCATCCCACAAACACTCTGCATTAGCACAGGACACTGGACGACAAACCCATGGCATTTGAGTGACAATTACGGCAAAATCAAGTGTTTGAAATGGTTGTCCGTTCTCGAAAATAGTCCAGTGTACGTAAATTGATGTTTTCAATATGTCAGCAAATCATAATGACATGGCAAGACAAATATGTTACAATATAGGTCAGAAATTGGTTGGGATGTTTTTTTCTTTTTTAGCCGCTTTGTCCAAAAAGACAAAACATACACATCTAAAAAGTATCAAAAACTGATACAAAACGAGGGGTACCTCCACATGTTTGTTCAGGGCTACACTGGCCTTTCCCTCTTGGCTTTGTGTGAATGATTTCTACCTTCTTCTCATTCATCAGGCCTAGTCCTTCATCTTCAGTGCATACTTAAGATGCACTATTCAGAAACAGGATAAAAATATTTGCATATTGTACATAAGACAAAATCAAAGGCATAAACTTAACAAGTGGGAGAGGTGGGGAAAGTTGGGTGAGGAGGGGAGGGGTCAGGAGAAGGTGTGGGGGTGGAGGGGTGGTGGAGACCAGGGGAGCAAGCAGGGGGACACACTTACCTGAGTCTGATCTGAGGTCCTATCAGATCAGTTTTAATTGGACTGAGTGTCACCTTCAGATTGGAGGAGCTCTTGCTGGCCGTTAAGCAGCGGGGAGGAGCCAGAGGCAGGAGCCTCAGTCTCCATTGGTTCCGCTTCAGCTGAAGCCTTGACGGCTGGTGCATCGCTATCTGACTGTTTGTCTTTCTTGGAGCTGCTGCTCTTCTCCTCAGTGTCCTTACGGTCTGAAAAACACATGTGTCACATGATGTCCAGGGAAGTCACACTACAGTTGGACACGGGCGCTCACCTTTGTCCTTGGATGAGTGGTCTTTGTCCCTCTCTTTGTCCCTGCCCTTGTCTCTGTCCCTGTCTCTGCTGCGACTGCGGTGTCGGTGAGACTTATGTTCTGAGCTGCGAGACCTCTTCCGTTCACGACTGCGAGAGCGCCGCTTCCTGTCAGAGCGATCGCGACTGCGCCGCCTGTCCCTGTCTCTATCTCTGCTCCTGAGAACAAACAACAAAATACAATTAAACAATCCTTTTGCAGAACATGAACATGACAAGTGCACAGACTCATACCTGCTGCGTTTGCGCTCACGGTCCCGGTCTCTGCTCCTGGAGCGACGGCGCTCTCTAGAGCGGCTCCTCTTTCGCTCACGGTCTGAGGTTCGGCTCGAGTGGCGACTATGGGAATTGCTGCGGCGAGCTCTTCTGTCTCTGTCCCGGTCTCTATCTCGCTCTCGGTCCCTCTCTCTGTCTCTCTCTCGTTCACGCTCCTTCTCTTTCTCCTTCTCCCGCTCTTTCTCCTTCTCCTCCTCCTCTTTGCGCTTCTTTTCCCTCTCCTCCCTCTCGCGCTCTCGGTCCTCACGGTCCTTCTTTACAACAGGGTTTTCGCCTGGTGGTTCCTCAGAGCGTCGACGTAGCTTGTCCTGCAAGGACAAATTACTAATGAAGTGGAGGGATTTACATAACGTGTGTACACTAATTGAACAGTAGGATGTATTATTCTGCTATTCAAGCATACAAGGTACCAGACAACATTCACATACGTGTACACAAACATTACCTTAAGCTCCTCAACAGTGGATTTGATTTTAGCATAACCCATGTGCTGTTTGCCCATCAGGTGATCGTCCACTCGAGACTGAGCATCCCCCACAATGAGAAAGGCGCCACACACCTCACACACTTCCATCTGTTTTTCCTGAGCAGCAAAGCTCTCAATGGTCTGTGCAAACAAATTATTATGTTATCGAGCAGGCCGCAATAAACCGATAGCACTTGCTAGAACATAAACTCACAGAGGGCGTTGAGTTGAGAAGTTCTCGTTCTTCCTTAAGCTGCTCCACGAGCTTCATCATTCCCTGGGCCTCCTCCACTTTTCCCTCAGACCCAGCTCCTCAATCTGCCAACACGCACACCAATCAAAATTCATTTTCAAGTAAGTGTGTTGAAATTTCAAACTGTGAAATGACTTTGGTACAAACCTGCATAACCAAGTCCTCGATCTTCTCCGTTAGGACCAGGATCTTCTCCTCATTCTTGCCTGCTGGAGGGGGGGCCTGTGCACACAAGTATACAATGTATTAAAAAGACTGGAAACTACAAGGATTTCAATCATTAAGAGGAAAATTATGGTGATTATAATTTTGGAAAAAGTCAAACACATACCCCTGCACTCTGTTGAGCTTGAGAGAGTGCAAGTCGAGCGTGCCCTCTGCGAATCCTCCGCTCGACCTCAGCCAGAAGAGACTGAAGATAACGCAGAAAGTCTCGCTCATAACCTTCTTTTAAATACCGAGAGCTTTTCTCATACCTACAGAATATGCCAGAACACACACATGAGTACAAACACATCGGCAGTCGAGTATGGCGTGGTGAAATGTTAATAACCCACTTACGTTTTCTTGAGGTTTTCATCATGGATTTTCTCGCAGGGCCCTGTAAACACATTCGACTTTAATCTAAATTCTAATTGAATTGACACAATCAAGCTTGTACCTAATCACTCACCTAAATCTGAGCGGGTGTTTGTGAAAAGCTCAGCCGGGCAGAAGCCGCACAAATAGTATCGACAAACCTGAGGAAGACAGAGAGAAAAAAATCATTCAAATATTTCTGACAATAACTTTGCCATTTATAAATGTGGCCTGCTAATTTAACCTCTTAACCCCCACCTTAACTTACAGCCTATAGGCCAGTCTAACGCCTCATTTGATTGTACATTTTTGTTGCGTTGTCACTGCATTTGTGTCACTTTTTTAAGCATTTTGTTGTGTTTTTTGTTGCTCTTCTATGGCTTTTATTGCGGTTTTTCCATCACTTTTTAGTCGTGTTTTTGTCACTTGCTTATTGTGTGCTCTTCTGGCACGTTTTTGATGCGTTTTCATCCTTCTTTTCTCCTTAAATGTCTTTATTTGGACACTATGTTGTTGCATATGCAATATAGTAGGTGGCGGCATGCGCTTTTGTTTGCCTGCCAATAACCTTAAAGAAGAAAAAGAACAGCTGTTGGTGATGTCACTTCCCCTTCCCCTGGGTAAGAACGGTCGAATTGGGCAAATGCTGCTAAAGCAAAAGTTCACTAACTGCATAGGGATCTAACAGTTGACCCCATGAAAGGTTAAGGATCAGGAGCTATGATTAGCACATAGGCTATAATTTAAGGGTTTCGGAATCAGCCTGAGACTCACTCATTTCCCATTGACTTAACATGGTCGGCACGGCAGTAGTTTAAAATTGTTTACCTTCTTCTATGTCATTTCCTGTCAGTGTCAATACGTTTGTTAAGTGTGACGTCACGACTTCCGCTTCCGGGTCTTAGCATATGGGCAAATATGCGAGAAAAAAAACATAAAATCTTGTAAAAACAACCATCAATATTTCTTAAACTCAACGGAGAGTTACTGAACCTACTTATTTCTCAGACACATTAGCCAAAAATTCCGCACCTACTGCTAAAAAGTAATATTTACTAAAGTCGCCACTTCCGGGTTTAGCTGAGGTACTGCACCGTTAGCATTTTTCTCAGCTAACCCAGATGTAGCAATTTTGGTAAATATTACTTTTATAGCAGTAGGCACGGCATTTTTAGCTAATGAGTCTGAGAAATAAGTATGTTCAGTAACTCTCTAAGTTTCAGAAATATTGATGGTGGTATTAAAGAGTTTTTTGTAGTTTCTCGCACATCTGCGGACTCGGATGCAGAGCTGTGACGTCACCACTTAAACGTATAAGGAAGTGAAACTATAAAATCACAAAAATGGCCAGACTAAAGAAAGCTGGGTACAATCTTAAATATAATTGTGTTGCTATGTTTTAGCAAAAAAATGTGTCCAAGTTGTCATAACACTTTAAGAATCCGAATGAGAGCAAAACCTATTACGTACTGCCCCATAATTTCAAAACATTTCAGTTTCTATACTTCAATAACACAATGAAGAAGCTGGCAGTAAAGCACATGTTGAATGCTACCCTTTATTTATTTGCGAGTCCTAGCATTAGCGTGCTACACCTGCTATCACTAGCACAGAACAGTAGTTTAGAATGCCATACTCTCCTCACACTACACATGCTCGCTGTTAGTATCAAGTGCACTCGTGTAAAACGCGTTTGCATGATGTTTTTCAAATAACAGTTCGGTTATTGACATGGGCATCCTCGTTAGCTCCCCATGCTATGCTACAAGCTAACTCACGCTCTCGTCGTCCCAGCGCACGTTACACCTCTTCTCATCCGGCGCCAAGTTCCGATCCCGGCCCATTAACTCATCGAGTAACTGGGCTGCGGAAAGCATTTTTCCTGAATCGGAGTCCCCGGGTTCAGGATATGGTGTATTTTTCTCGATCGCAGCTCCAGACCATTTATTGCGCCCAAATAATGTGATCAAAATGGCAGACGCTGAATCCAACAACGCCCGTCGGTCTGCTGCACTGGACAAAGCGGAAGTACACAATATAAAGTTTAATAAAGGTGAATTAAAGTTGTATTTAAAATGACTAATTATGGGACGTTTCGGTATGTATAGTTATTTGATTAAACGTACATTTGTCGGAGCAGTTTTGTGTAGTATTCAGGAGTTAATTTCTACTCTACTTTTGTCTAGCATAAAGAAGAAATAATTAAGATTAGAACAAAATATCTTTCTGTCCCAATCCCATTGAAAGTTCATGTTTTTCATTTATTTCATTCATTTAAAAACAGCATTTAATATGAATGAAAAGGAGCAGAAAGAAGTAAAAACTTATCATGTCTGCCCCCTATCAACACAAAATAATTTCCAGTTCCAGTTCATTTAACTTAAATTAAAAGTTAAATTAAGTTAATGTGATTTTTTTTAAATATAAAACATAGATTTAAAATAGAAACCGAAAAATGTATTTTTTGTTTGTCTATTCATATGATGTAATATCAAGTTTTTGACTTTCAGAGATGGCTTCAGTCCAAGCGGATTCAATTTGCTACTTTAACGATGAATGAAGTCAAATTTGGGATAAATGTTAAGAATATTAATATGGATTATGGTGTTTATAATTTATTACTTTTATGCAATCATTTTATTCACAAATTCTTTAAAACTAAGCCCACTGTACCCCACTGGAAGAATGAGCTTAAACCTAACTAATTGAACAAAAATATGTTCTGCAAATATTCTTGAAAGTTTTGTTATAGATTTTGGTCTACCTGAATGATTTTTATGCTTTTCATGCTACCCCTAACTTTATTATTATTATTAATTATTATTATTATTATTATTATTATTATTATTTACTGACATTGGCAATGTATGCATAACGTACCTTGTGTGTTTATGTAAATTGTAAAACAAATAATTTAAAATAATTTAAAAAAAAGACAAACTTGAATGACAGCGGAAGTAGCGGAACCAAAGTTTGCCCCATAGTGCCACAGATAAATATGTCCCTCCCACCCCCGAACGTTCCGGGTGCGCAAGTGGCAGCGAAGTGGCCGAGTGAGCACCGCTAATCCCGGCTGAGCAACACAGGCAGGCTGCGATCATTAAACGCGCAAACAAATAAGAGATACATAGCAAACAAGTGACACCCAGAAGCTCATGTCCACGAGCATAAAGCCAACACTTAACGCCACGAAAAGACTGACTTACGGGCATGTTTTGAGTCGTTAGGATAGCACGTCGCCATGCCAGCTAACTAGGTAAGATTAGCCATTTAGCTCGCTGTTTTCTGCACCTACAACAGCGGGGAGTAAAGGCGATTAGCGTTAACCCTTCAGTACCTCTGCCGCGGACGTATCACATGCTCACGCGAGTTTAGATGTTATTTTGAAGATGTCCACCACTTCGTTGGATAAGGAGTTACAAGAGAGACTGAGAGAGGCGTCTGCCCTCGGGGACATCGACGAAGTGCGGACATTAGTTGAGAGCGGAGTGAACGTCAACTCCCAAAACGAGATCAATGGATGGTGAGTGGAAATGCAGTTAAAACATGTTGAATTTCTGCGCAGTGGTGAAGGGCGAATGCGCTTTATGTTACAGTGAGCGGAAGTGGACAGTGTTGGTGCACAGTCCCATGGGGATGAAAGGGGTTCATATCACAGTTTCTAATGTTACAAATTGTCCTCCCGCAAAAAGCATGCCCGGTGGTGTTTGGTTTCATTCCTGTATCTTGCAGTAGTCTGGCATATTCAGGGTCCTTCTTAAGTTTATGCTCAAAACAAGGCTTACCCACCTGTTGCATGTGGTGTAATGATTTCAGCGCTCAAATTTCCTCCACTACAAAGCAATCATCGGTAGGTACAGCTTACTCTAATCTCCCACAAGTTATTATTTTTTATCCTTTTCAAGACTACTTGCACTCGCTTGACCTTTTTCTACACTTAAAAAAAAGTATTTTTTGTATAACATTTAATTATCACATTTGCTGTAGCATAATCTTGCTGTTGAATCTCATCAACTCGGACAAACAGGTTTGAGTTTTTCATGTGCTGCTTCTTGAGAAGTTTTACCCAACAACACTTGAACTCAGCATCCATATCTTGTTTGGGCAAATATACTTGGCTTGTTTGCCTTGACTGAGGTGTAATTTGAAAATTATACTGAATTATACTGAATCAACTCTAAAGTACCGGTAATCGTTTTCACTTGTGAAAAAACTTGTGTTTCGATATCCCACCACAGGACCTGTCTGCACTGGGCGTGTAAGAGGAACCATAAGCACATAGTGTCATATTTATTGAGTTGTGGCGCAGACAAGGACATTCCCACCGCTAAGGATGAGGTGGCCTCACAACTTACATCCAAAGCAGACATCAAGAGACTACTAGGAGGTACAAACCACACATTTTAGATACTAGTTTCTGGTTTGATCAAGTTCTTGTTTTTACTTTTAGTTTTAATCAGAAATCTAATAATTCTTAGAAATGTCATGTAAATTTCATAATGTATTTAGTCAAACCACGATCGATTAAAGTGGTATTCTGGAAGTCTAAATGTATTACAAATTGTATACAATGTGCAAAATCAACCACCTGGTCTTGTATTTTGATGAAGTAATATTACTATTATTTTTACTTTTATTTTTTGTAAAGTCCCTCCTTCCCGGATTTCGGCAACTAATCAGAGTTTAGTATCCTCTCACGTTGACCAATGAGACAAGCTTTTTCTGTGAACCAGCCTGTCAGGTCCAATCGGGAGGAGAGGGGGAGGAGCTTGATCATTTTACTTTTGAAAATTCTGTTCCTGCTCTCATCATTTTACAAACTATGAAGAGCTTTCTGGTTAAACAGGGAAGGAATTTGATTGTTTACTTTCAAATTTCACTCCATCTCTCCTCACTTTGCAAACGTACAGACTATCACTTTAAAACCGTGAATTCACTTTTTTGTTTTAGTCAGCAAATGATGACAGCAAACAACTGCAATTAGTTGTCATCAGTACAGACTGAAAATTGTCTCAGGTCATTTTTATTTCTTTTCTATAACTATTTCACAGTTGAAGTAGAGGAAGTGCCTGAAGTGAAGGAGCCCGAGTTACCGATCATCCCAAATTACCTGTCCAACCCGCCCTTCATCTACTCTGCTTTGGACAGCAAAGCGGAGGATCTCCTCAAGCAGCGCCTTGTACAGAATGGCTCTTCAGAACACGCGGAGGAGGACAGCAACAGCGAGTCCGTCCCCCTGTCCCCTTACATGAGACTGAGACGACCCAACCCCAGGCGTCCGAGAGTACGACCAACCCCGGGTCGCAGCCCCTCGTCCAGTCCGGCGGTCGAGGCTTCATCCCCATGTGCGAGCAAAACGGGGCGTCCTCCACCAGCGCCCTGCCGGCGGTGAACTGCACGGTGCCCATGGACCTGTCCGTGGAGCCTCACCTGAACCACATCGACCACCAGCATGCTTCCCACAACGGCTCGGCGCATTCCCCTCCGCTGGCCGGCACCGGTCTGCCCAGTAACGGCGGAGGACAGGTCCCAGTGCCCAGCTCTAACCCCGCCATCAGCCGGCAGCCGTCCATCCCTCAGCAGCTCACCTACAGCCCGGCGGGAGGGCCCATGCCAGCCTTCCAGCCATTTTTCTTCACCAGTACCTTCCCGGTCAATGTGCAAGGTGAGCAGCTTAACTGTATATCCATAATTCTAGTCTCCATTATTTTAAAGAGCCAATAGTTTGCCAAATCAACCTATTTGAGCTTTGGGATGGGACGATATACAATTGTATTGCTTATTGCGGTGACATGAGAGCATGATTAATGGATTGCTTATGACAGGGTTTTCACAGGGCATTAAAAAGTATTAAAATTCATTGAATGAATTGTGCCAAAATCAAGGCCTTAAATGTCATTTAAAAAGCATTGTATTGGACTCAAACTGGTTTATTGGTAAAATATGACATTGCTCGTACAAGTTCAACGAAAATACCAAAATTATGGTTCAGTTGCAGTTTTGGTTGAAATTGACCTATTTTTTTTGGGCCTGACCGAAAAGGATTTTTGGGGTCCGATACCGATATCAAGGCAGATATATAGGCCGATATTATAAGTAATTTAATTTGATGTTTGTTTTTTTATCTTTCAATTAGTTTATAGTTAAACAGTTATTTGGGCGATTTTGATTGGCCGATGCCTTTATGCACCACTGATATTTTTGGCTAATATTATTTTTAAATGTCTCATCTATAATCCTGTGCATGATTCTTCTAAATGTGCCAGTGTTGAACTGTGCCAACAGGGGGCGCTGTACATTCATGTTTAGTAGGTACTTAAGAGGGAGCTTGTTTGAAAGACAAAAACCAGTAGATTTCAAAACAAAAAATAAAATATGTAAAATAGATGAACAAACTGGTGACAGGGAGAAACTTCTCCGCTCCACTGAGCCCTTTCCAGTGCAGAAAACGGGAAGTCTCTTATCACTTTCGGTTCCGGAGATATCGGCCGATAAAAGGCAGATATTTGGGTATCGAAAATACTCAAATATCGGCTCGATATATTGGTCGGCCCCTACTCCTTTTTACCCCAATTCTCTGTCCTCTGTTTGAAATGTTTGCGAATCTTAATAAATGAAATATGCGCTGCTTTTTATTTTTTATTTTTTTCTCTGTGTGGGGCATTAAAAATGGTATTTAAAAGCATTACATTTGTTTCTGCCTAAACCCTGTATGAAGATAATTGCCAAAATAACTACCCCGCCACTCCGTCAGTCCAGCTATGACTGCATGACTCTGCCAAAGATCTGCTTCCACTCTAAATACTTAATGATGGAATCAGTGAGGTAATACGAATCCTTTCTCTGTGAGTTTGTTAGTTTGTATGACCTTCACAGTCTGTGTTTTTGCTGATCGGGGTGTTAGCTTGTAGCTGCTATAATGCTAAATGCTACAGTACCTCTTGCCTCCGTCAGCATTTTGTCCGTTTTGACAGTGATACCGAAGCCTAATACACATTTAGGAGCTACTGTCCCTTTTCCCAGTGAGACAAATTAGAAATGGGGAAATATTAAACTTTGAACCCCAATCTGTAGAGGCTTAGTCAAATAGGTCTAGCACTTCAAAAATATAGAAACTATTCATCATAAGAAATTGTTTAATAATTATTATATAAGATGAGATAATTGTGAGCCACAATTTCAATACGGTCCCTACTTCTAACTGTACGGGTCCATTAAAAAGCACACTCCGAAATGCGTCACGCAGCGTAGTCCATGATGTTTTCCTGAGTTTTGGGCTTCAAATAAACCTCATCAATGATTCTATCCATGGTCAGATTCTCCAGCACAGATCGGCTTGTTTGTGGGCCTCTGGTGTTGATCTCTCAATTCGATCTGCTGTTACTTTGTATAACTACATGTTTTACTTGTATTGGAGGCTTTCGAAACCATTATTCCTGTACTAAAAAAGTATCAAGTGTAATGACTCCTAAAGTAGTTTAACAAATCTGAATATAGTGTTTTCTTTTCATGTTCTCAGAGTTAGTGTTGAAAGTGCGTATCCAGAACCCAACTGCACGAGAGAATGACTTTATTGAAATCGAGCTGGACCGACAGGAGCTGACCTACCGCTCCCTCCTGAGGGTCTGCTGCCGAGAGCTGGACATCAGCGCGGAGCACGTGGAGAAGATTAGAAAGCTGCCTAACACCATGCTGAGGAAGGTTGGTGGGAAAACTCCTACTATTCATTGGTTTCAGGGGAATTCATTGGAGGAATATGTAAAAGAAATAAGGTTCACGTGGGTTTAAAAGGAGCACCATCCGAGAAATCTGCCCCCCCCCCCCCCCCCCCCCAAAAAAAAACAACCTGTAGATAGGTTGCTTGTTTCAGTTCTAAATGTTATTTCTTTGTACAAACCAGTTATAGCTTTAAGTGTTTGTCTTAAAGCAGTACTAAGTAATGTGTTTACCTTAATAAATCCTTTTCGTAGTCCCTCTGGGGGTAATACAAGTGTTAATGGGATGATTGGGGGGTCTTTCATCTCCCCCTGGTGTCTCTGGCCAGACAACCATGCTTGCAACTTGACTGCCACCGGGGCGGAGCAACCAATACACACTAATAGAATCGCGGAGAAGAAGCTAACAGGCTAACGGGCAAAGCTAACTGCGGGCTAGCGCCACTTTAAACAGTATTTACAGCCAAGTTTGAGTGAAAAAAAATATTCCCATTGTATAACTGGATGTACAACAGCCCTCTCTCCCTTCACCTTTTCTGTCAGCGTAGTATTTACTCTCCAAGACATTTGATAAGTTAAAAAATCGTAACTTGCTAAGACACCTGCAGTTGCGCTTATGGCCTCTAGGGGCAAGAGTTAGTACTGCTTTAAATTTTACCTTAAGTGTAAAATCATTTAAGAAGGAAACATTTTGTGGTCAATTTATTGTGTAGCAAAAAATCAAGTCAAATCGATTTGTGTTTTTAGAAAATCGATTTCGTTTTTGTTTAGTATTAAAAATGTGGATGTTTAAACATTTTTTACAGTGATTGCCATCGCTTTTTTCAAGGTTTGTTGACGCACTTTAAGACTATAAACAATACATTTATATTTTTCAATATATTTACAGTAGGGTTGAACGATATTGAGGTAACGTGCGACGATATTATTGCAATGTTTCAGTAAAGCATTTCAGCACGATATGTTCCATTTGAATTAAACACAAATCGTAAGTAACTCGTTTTTTATCAAATTGTGTCAAAAGAAGACTTAAAAAAAAAAAGACTACATCAGGACCAAACCAAGACTAAAATTGAACTAAGTTAGTAAATGTTTAACCTTTTTAACGGCCACTTTAACGGAGGTCATTTTCTCCAGTTCAGCTTTACCCAAACCTACAACCTCCTACAGGCCAGTGTAACGCCTCATTTGAAAGCCAAGACCTACAACATGACCTTCTCTATCAAAGGAGTTCTTTTACTTTCTTGAGTTTTATTTTAATTACCCAGCAACCTCTTTTTCTTGGGAGCCCTGGCGTTTGGCCCCAGCGCCTCACAGTGTGTTTTGTAATTCTGTGACAGGACAAGGACGTGGCGCGGCTGCAGGACTTCCAGGAGCTGGAGGTGGTGCTGGAGAAGGCCGAGGGGCTGTCCTTGTTCTCCGGGGGCCTGACGGACCGACCGTGCTACAACATGAAAGCCTCTCGCCTCACCTACTAGTGCTACTGCTGCCGGGCCCTAAACGTTTCCCACTGACGCTGCGCCGCTGTAGCTCACACTGGACCGCCGCTAAACACTTGGCCGGGCCACTTCTCTCGTCACAAGCTTCGTTCAGCTTCGGTGTTTCGCCAGTCTTTCCAAAATGGGATTAGACTTTCTTCTCCAGGCGCGGTGGCAGTGTTCATTTTGTTGACTAATATATTCAGCGAACAAAAAGTAATGAGTGAAAACCGAAATTAAGACCAAATCTCAGAATATTTTTAACAAAAGAGACTATTTCTTACAAGATCCAGGTTCCCATTGAAAGAATTTTGAATTAGGTTTCTTCCATTTTCATCACATACCCCCAAACCAAACAAATACAACATCCCAAAAATTGCGATATTTGATAACTGTCTTAAAGATTGCAATATTTTTAACCATTGACTAAAACTGAACCCTTTTTACATTTTTAAAGTGATAGTCTGGAGGTCTCAGTGTTTTACAAATGTTGTGAAATGTGCAAACTCTACTCTTGTCTTTCATTTTGATGTAAAGAAAGTTACAATATATATTTATTATCTTTTGTTAAGTCCCTCCTTCCCAGATCTCTGCTACTAAGCAGAGTCTAGTATCCTCCCGCGTTGACCAATGAGACAAGCTTTTCCTGTGAACCCGCCTGTCTGGTCCAATCAGGAGGGAGGGGGAGGAGCTTGATCGTTTACTTTTTTAATTCAGTTCCTGTTCTCCTCATTTTGCAAACTAAGAAGTGTTTGTGGTTAAACAGGGGAGGAATTTGATTGTTTACTTTCAAATTTCACTCTTCACCTCACTTTGCAAACTTACAGACTGTCACTTTAAGTCACTATTAGTGTTAATTTTCTTGCAATACGGACATTGCGTCACCTAACCTTTGTGATAATAACTTGTGAGTGTGTAGTGCAGGCCTAACTAATTAATGTTTGTCGTCAAAATGAGCGCTGCTCCGTAGCCACTGCCCTCCTGCACTTCTCTGGCCCCTCTCTTCTCCCGCTTCAGTGTGCTCCCGGAGGTTTACTGATGCATGCCGTGCGAAAGTGAACGTACGTGAGCCTGTCCCGCTGCACTGGGTGGGACGGCTTACTGGGGCACGCTGGTCTTCCGTATGTAAGAAGGAGGATGTTTGCAAAAATGAAAAAAAAAGCCTTACATGGAAATCTGTACTTCGGTCCTTCGGCAGACCTGGTAAATGCTAAGAGACACTGTTGTGAAATCCTGGTCGTTGTGGGATTGGACATTCGGCTAACGCACAGACTACACAGATAAAACTATGGAAGGGACAATGTCATCGCCCAGTCTGGTTTCTTTGGTTGTACTAACAATATATTTGATTTGAAGTTGATTATCAGAGGTGGGTAGTGATCAAATTTACATTTACTTTGGTAACTTTCTAAAGGATAGTACTTTTTACTTGTACTAATGATCATATTAGTATCAATATTTTTACTTGAGTGTAACAATTTCTCTTTCCATCACGAGTAAATCTGTAGGATCTTATTTTGTTTTGTTTTGTAAGTTAGCTTAAAGGCCTTGAACTGTCTTGCAAAAGTAGACATTTGTGGGTGAAATGCCACCGGTCAGGAATGCATTGAATATATCTATTATAATAATAGTTCTGATAGGCGCTCTAACAGATCTGTGATTTAAATAGACAACGCTACACGTCTGGATACATCAGCTGTTTGTCGACCATTCACTAAAACATTTGGTGAAAACTGCGCGAAAAAGCAGTGATCACATCTACAGGCCCTGTGCATGGAATGTTTTTGGCTAACTTCCTGTTGGCCAGTGTAGGGTAAAGACTACTTCCTGTCAACATTTTAACATAAATTAAAAGTAAAATGAGATTTAAAAAACAGAAGATAAGTTAAACGTTAAACTGAGTGTGTTTCACGAAAATTAGTTGGTGCTATTTTAACATTAGCCTTTTAGCTTCAAGGCTAAAAACGGCTCCTCCGGTGAAGTATTTACATCCCAAGTTATGTTGCGATTATCCAACAGCTGCTTGTTTTCTGCTGCCTACTGGTTAAATATTTATTTCAACAAGACATGGCTAACTTCGTTGTTCCCCTAGACATCACATTCCGTGCACAGAGCCGGGTGTAAAGCATTTTTCTCAGTCAGGAACTAGAAGGCTAGTTGTTTTTAGCATTCATGTGACCAATGCGCCGCTTTGCTCCGCGAAAGTTGAGAAACATTGTCATAAAATCATCACTGTGAAGAATTTGTATTTTAAAAACCATGTTAGAAAAGTTTGGAATGAGCTTGGACAACGCCCACTTGCTCCATCTTTAATTATTTGTAACAAAACAAAAAGTACAAGGCTTTTAAAGCGCTACAAAAGCTACCTAAATCAGAGTATCGTTACTCCTTGAGTAATTATTCTGGCTGTTATTCTACCCACCTCTGAACATTCTAATCTTGGTATTTACCACAACCCATGTTGGACTAACACTAACTATTTTGTTTATGTTCACACGAAAATGTAACACTGCACATTCTGCAAAGGTGAACACGCTGTACGTTACTAACTATATTCATTTAGCCACCGTTACTCTTGGCTTTCTGCTGTGATTTATTTTTACTTTTTTAAATGGCATAACAGACATAACAAATGAGTCTTTTGTGTCTTAAGTACAAGTGATACAAGTGGTTCTATAGGCCTAGAACTGGAGAATTTCCCCTTTTTAAAGGCCCTTTACATAATATCGATATAGGAGAGGGGCTTACTGCCAGAAAACTCCTCCCTACTAAAATCGATGCGCAGCCTTGAGTTTATCAGTGCGGACTTTGACAGGCAGCGGCTGATATCGCCATGTGCCGCACGACTCAGCCGTAGCATGTAGTGCCGAGTTGAAAACACAATGTTTGTGTTCGCTCTTAGCCACCCAGGAATTTTCAAGGTTTTCAAAGTGGAAGACCTCTACCACACTATATGATGAATGCCCTCGCATCCTCCTATGCGAACGGCTATTTACTTGCAAAGTAAAATCCAAACCAAAAATCTATCGCAGTCTCTTGAAAATTGCTTTTTTTTTTTTAAGGCTTCCTTGAGTCATTTTTAAAATTATTATTACACTGCCTTTTCCCCCTGTCGAAGTTCTGAGCGTAAGAAACAGTCTGGATTTTTACTTTATAAATGTTTTACTTTAAAGGTTGTCTAAGAAATACCGCAGTTGAAAACACTACTTTTTGTTATTTTATATTGTTGACTGTAAAGCATTCTGTTCCTGCTGCTCATTTTTGAAGAACGTAACTTACATGCTTATAGTTTACTATAGTTTCCTTGAACTAGTGTTTACGATTTAGCTGCACACCCGAAGCTCTTATTGTTGTTTGTATGGAGTTTGTTTTAATTTTATTTGTAAAATTACTGTATCAAAGATTTAATTATATTATGGTAGCCGAGAGTTCAGCAGCAGATCTTTTTTAAAGGTCCCAAGTTATGCAATTTGAGTCATTACCTGATCAGTGTGGAGCCTGCTCTGATGCCCTTGTTCCTGCGGCAACACAAACGAGACGAACTATATCTGACATATATCAGTACATGTTGATGGTTAAATATCTGCCTAACATTCATAAAAATATATTAAACTACTGATAAACCTAAGCAAACAGACCAGAGCTAATTGATTTCAGATTAGCATTATTTTACGGCAGACACAATGTTTGACATGCCTCGCTCTGGCGTCTATAAACTTTTTGCAATGCCATATCTCAACTTTACTAACCTTAATGAATGACAAACTAAGCATACAGCTCCGGGAGAGAAAGTATTTAGCCCTTTATACCTAGTCAAATTAAATGGGCAAACATGCTAGCCAGGCTAACGGACTAGCATGACTGTCTTAAATTGGGTAATAACAAGGAGTACGTATATATAATTACAGGGGTACTCCTTGATTACATAGATGCAGCCGGCAACATGAGGGGGAAATACTTCGTAGATAATTGAAATTACAATTTTTTTTCTCTTTAGACATTTTTGGACTATAAGCATATTTAGCATTCTCAAAGTGGAATCAAAAGTATGTCCTTAGGACCGTCCATTTAAAAAAATTAAGTAAATTGTGCAATTGAAGTGAAAAAACGGCACTCAAAGCTAGCAGCGATGGCATGTAGCGCACTGCTAATGTTAGAATTATAGACCGGTTAGCTATTCGTTGTTTTATGTACCAATTTGGGCTTTTGGAACACTTAAAGCAGTACTAAGTAACTTGTTTACCTTAATAAATCCTTTTCCGTAGTCCCTCTGGGGGTAATGCAAGTGTTAATGGGATGATTTGGGGGTCTTTCATCTTCTCCTGGTGTCTCTGGCCAGAAAACCACACTTGCAACTTCACGAAGAAGAAGCTAACAGGCTAATGGGTAAAGCTAACTGCGGGCTAGTGCCACTTAAATGGTATTTACAGCCAAGTTTGAGTGAAAAAAAATTTCTCCATTGTGTAATTGGATGTACAATATCCCTCTCTCCCTGTCAGTGTAGTATTTACTATCATGGACAATTAATGAGTAAAAAACCGCAACATGCAACGACACCTGCAGTGGCGCTTATGGCCTCTAGTAACTAAGTACTAAGTAGCTCATTTAATGAGTTACTTAGTACTGCTTTAATTTGCTCAACATGAGTCTGTATGTGGGTGTTCTTTCTAGGTGCCGGCTGTATCTATGAGACAAGCATTTCAGCTCCAGCGACAGAATCGGTCAAATGTATGCAGGATTCTTCAAAAATGCTAGTGTATATAACAACAAAAAACGACTTAGTATGATATTTATTAGGAAACTAAACGTGGTTAAAATCTCAAAGTTGCGTGATATGGGACCTTTAAAATGTAATGGAAAGTGCAATGCAGGGGAGGTATTTTTAAGAAGAAAAACGGAGACTACCAAGTGCTTTTATGTTTGTCAAAGGCTTTATACAGATCATTTGCCACATCGAACGGGCAGAGCGGGGCATTTATGAGCGAGCCTGTTTGTAAGTAGGTGCAAAGACGCCCTTTTGGTTCTAGGGGAGGGACAGACTTTCTTGGTTTTGCTGGGTTGCAGAATAGAGTTCAACTTAACCTATGCATTCAGAGCCTGATATTTTTATATGCAGTATGTCCTGTGTATTTGTTCAGATAACCCTAGCCACAGCCAATATCGTATCCGTTATTCAATGAAGCATGGTTTTACTTAATCAGGCAGTTGGTTTCTCTTAAAAGTCATTACAACATGGAAACAATCATATTAATAAATTTCTGTCTTAACTTTATGCCAGGCTTGGTATTTTGTGTGTTATTGCATCGGTACCCAACCTTTTACTCAACATGAACCATTACCCGCCATTCAACACTCATTTCCAACCAAAGGACCCATCTTAAAGGTGTATTGTGGAATTTTTTTATTCGGAAAAAATAAATAAAATCTGTACCTAATTTTTGTTTTTACTAGTAGTGAAATGAAATGTGTCCCCCTTCAGTGTATTGAATATGCAGTGGCCATTTAATTGTAATTATAAAGCATTTGTATCAATTGTGAGCTTTTATAGGCCAGTTGTTGTGTAGCATTATTGTGACGGTAACTCTGAAAGTTGCGAAACTTGCTTTTCATCTCGTCCCTGTGATGAAATAGGGTGTTGGGAATGAGTTCAGACCACTAACACCGGGATTCCACATCTCGCGTCACCGCCCCGCTCCAGCCCGCCACGGGCCGCCTCCGAAGGATTCCGAAATCAAACGCCCACTGCACACGTCTTGCTCCGTCTTGGCTCCACTCCGCCCAACCACGGAGCTGAGGAGAGCATGCGCGAGACGTACGAGATCACGTGTAAATGTATACATCATTTACACAATAACCATCATTTATTGACCACAAAAATGCACGTAGGACAGAGTTAACAGTAAATAGTTTATTCAGTATTATTACAGGCTCAATGCAATTATATTTATTTATCAAAGAAAGTGAGTCATTGATGTATTTTAAAAATATATTGTAATGTAATTTTGTGATTTACAAGTAGTGTACGATAGTGTACGAAAAATATTATATATAGCACAGCTTTAATGTAAATATATGTATAAAAATACTTTATATGTTTGAAACGTTCTGGATTTATATTTCTACATTTTATTTCGAAAATCCGGATGTTTCCGTTCTCTTTCCTGTCTTCTGGTGCGTTCTGAACTGTTGAGCTTGATACGGACGGAGCTGACGGGGCGCAGACGTAGCTGAAAATAGAGTTGGTCCGTATTTTTATCGTGCCAAGGCTGAGAGGCGGAGCGGCGACGTTGGCCCTCGGAGCGGAGTGGACGATGTGGAATGTTTCTGAACGTTCAAAATAGCAACGTATTTGCTGCGGCGGTCGGGGCGGAGTGGAACGGAGCGAGCACGGGGAATGTGGAATCTGGGGTGACAGTTTAAACACCAGCTCCCTCTTTTATTGTTGTAAATCAAACATCAGGTATAGGGCGTTTAAGTAAGCCTACTGTAAGCACATTTATTTCAGTACCGATCACCTCTGTAATCACGTAAACATTGTTTGGACGCCAGACTTCACTATGAGGGAGAATGGCTCCATCTGTGGGTGGTCTGCAGAACCGCAAGTCATGACTCGAGTACAATACGCGAGTACAGAGTATGTCACTGGGCATTAAAGTGAAAACTATGATATTTCCAAAGAGTAAGGCTTAAAAAGTAGATGCATTGTAGTAAATAAGTGAAATTATACATGCATGCATTATTGTAAAAGAGCGTTGGTGAAAAAAAGGCACATCCCACAGCTGTTCATTTGTCCAGACAACATGCTATTACAACATGGTTAGAATTTTTAGCTCATCACAATAGGGCTGTTCTTGTCATAACACCCTCCTGGGCTTAAGTTCCTAGAAAGTGTCCTTCCAAAGAACTGCCCGTGTCCAGCTGCGTCGCCGAGTATGTCCCGAGGAGCAAAGCATCATGGGAGCCCGCCTTGTTATGTTCCGTCTGCGATATAAAGAACATAAACAATAAAGAAGATGAGCAGATGGGCCGACAGCGTTTCCGTGTTGCATAACGGACCAAATTTACTATAATGTCTGGATTGTCGAATTAGGTTTAATGTGAATGTGAGGGAACCTGTAATTGTAATATTAATTGTAGCGCTTTAGCTTTGATCACAGCGCCATTCACTTGCATTGTTTCATGAAGCTTCTGCAACGTTCAAAGATCCAGTGTTGCTTTCACTTTTCACCAAGATCTTGTATTGATGATGGGAGAGTCTGACCACCGCGCAAAGCCTTCTCCAGCACATCCTAAACACTCTCGATGGGGTTAAGATACAGATTTCCTCAGGTAGTAAGAGTAACCAAATGTTGAATTTAAAGTGCATATGACAGGTTTTAATGCTTTTCAAAATATGACTTATTTAGATGGATTACATCAGTTGCAAGTTCATCAGTTGCATAGTTATCATTTTTTTCAGTGAAGCAGCAATTTTAATGAAGAAATGTTGGGCAGAAAAGTTATTTTTATTACAATTTTTAAGCTGCTGACAGGAAGTGACATAAAAGAAGGTAACATTCCATAGCAGTTTCACTCATTCATTTCCCATTGACTTAACATGGTTGCACGGCAACAGTTTAAAATTGTTTACCTTCTTCGATGTCACTTCCTGTCGGTGTCCAATAAGGAAGTGAAAACATAAACATCACAAAAATGGTCAGATTAAAGAAAACTGGGTATAATCTTTAGCAAAATCTTAAATATAATTGTGTGTTTTAGCAAAAATTGTGTCTAATGTGTCATATGCACTTTAAGTGAGAGCTGTTACTTCAAACCGAAGTAATAGGACTGGGTACCGTTACTTTGCCCCCTCCCCTATACGGGCACTTTAACAGCACTCGGTTTACCATACCGATACTTTAGTTCTTTATTGAAGGGACAGAGCACAGAGACATTATGCTCAAAGACAGATATATCTGCACCAGATTATAACTACATGTAAATAGCTAGTTTCCATCTGCAGGCCCTGGTTACTTGAATGATACTCTTTTCAATACCTGGCTATACCAAAGTATTTGTTGTCTAGATAGAACCAGGAAAACTGCACAATAATGTTAATATGTTTCTATTTCTTTAAAATTTGGATCATTTATTTGAGGTGAAACAACCCAGTCACATGCTGCCCCTGAATCAACAAGCGTCAAAACTTGTTCCCGAAAGATTTTTTTTTTCTTTTCCTATGCCTGCTTTCGATACTTTAATTTGTTCGATACCAGTTGTACTTGCATTTTTTTTTTCTCAATACCATACTGGTATTGTTTAATGGTATACCCAGCATTGGTCCAGCAGCAGTAAACAAGAACAGATACTACAAAAACGTAACTCGGTACTACCCGCCTCTTGGAATGATATTGCTCAAGTACAAGTACAAAGCAACTGTGTGACGAAAGTACCTCCAAGCAGTTCAGTTCCTACACTTATAGCTCACAAAGTTACCCAAAGGAGAACATTGAGTACTCCCCTAATCTGGCCCAAAGATAATCCATTTTAAAATGTGCTGTTTGTCCTACTTTATCCAATTTTTATCCTGCTTCTTTGTATCAAGCTTTTCAGTTCAGAGGTCTGTTCATTCAAGCGCTGATCATTTTGGGATCCCAATCTACCAGTTGATGACTGTTTTATACAAAGAGAAAAACATCCCGTCTCCATGATTGCCCTTTATGAGAGTCTTGCATTATGTTCTTGTATTAGTTTAGCAGTCAATTCAAACATCAATCCCAGATCATCAAATCGCACATTTTCAGAATAACTGCAGTTACAGATGTTTCCCAAACCCTCTCTGCACAGCACGGTCAAATCAGTGCAGTTCACACAGCATTGTACCGATTTTTGCTTTATTCGATGAGTAATAACATACTTAATGATTATCCTGGGTTTGGGAGGCAATTGGTGGAAAACTGGCAAACTACATGAAAATATATCATCTCCAGACAACAACAAAAAAGAATAAGAAAATTGATGGAATGGCCAGTAGATGTCACTGTGGTCATATTTTCAGAGGCGGCGTTTAGCTTACAGTATGTGAAATGATTGAGAATGACAGAAAGAGGGAGTATATCACAAGGCTGCGTTTATTATGGGCTTAACCAAAGCTAACAAAATGGAGGACTCTATTTACATGTAAACAGTCATTTTATTCAAACCGGGAGAAAATGCAACAATACGTGATGGAGAACAGGTTTTTGTTTGGCCTTTATAGGTTATAATATATATGAATGATTTAAAAACTGAACTTTGCTAACAGGAAGCCGGCCTGCTCTCGCCCAAATACAAACTGAAGTGTTAAAAAGTATGCTCAAAAATTCGACAATTTTACGTTTTTATAACCTGAAGTAGATTTGTCATAAACACAAAAGATGTCCATGCAGAAAAGGATCCTATACCCAAGGTTATGGGAGTCGACTATTTTGGGGGGGAACAGAAATATTCAGCTTTTCATTTTTGGAGTTTGTTTTTGGAACTTTTTTTGTAGAAAGAAGCGTTTTTTGTTTTTTTTATATATATATATATTTCGGGGGTCGGCCCATTAGTCCGACGTCTCATTATTCCGAGAATGTCCCATTGAGTAGGGTTGAAAAGTAGAATTAGGTTCAGGCAAGAGTCCACTGACCTTAAAGGGATATTTCAGGATTTTTGACATGGGGCCTCATTTCCTTTCCTTTTCTTAAATTCATGCAGTTCTTATATTTGAAGAGTCTAGTGGCGCTAGGCTAGGCAGGCTAAAGCATTTCTATGGTATCAGTTAGCCTGCATTAAAAACAGTCTGACCCACTCACAGTGCACCTAAGGTAAATCACTTATAACGCCAGACTAACCATATAAATGTCTGTGTCAATAGAATAATTTTAACCATTTTGCATTTAAAATAACTTATATTTGAGCAGCATCAGCTTCGTGGTTGTAAGCTAACGCAGCGGCGGAGTGATCTGCGAGAAAATAGTCCCTCAAAATGCGGTAATTCATGTGATACAAGGTCAGTTATATTTCAAAAATTATTCTATCGACACAGACATTTGTATCGTTAGTCTGGTGTTATAAGTGATTTACCTCAGGTGCACTGTGGAGTGGGTCAGACTGTTTTTAATGCAAGGCAAGTTTATTTGTAGAGCACAATTCATACACAAGGCAATTCAAAGTGCTTCACAGTTGCATAAAATTACAAGAAAACAATGCAGGCTAACTGATACCATAGAAATGCTTTAGCCTTGCCCTAGCCTAGCGCCACTAAGCTCTTCAAGTATAAGAACTGCATCATCCAAACATCAACAACACTCTGGATAACTAGGAAATGAGGCCCTATGTCAAAAATCCTGAAATATCCCTTTAAAGTTAGGGCCAGTGGTTGTATATGGCTCTCTAATCCACAACACAACTGGGTTGGACTAATGGCACCTCTGCTCAATAGTACATTTTCGGAAAACGAGACATCGGACTAATGGGTTGTCGGACCAATGGCATGGCACCAATATTTTGAGTATAATGTTGTAAAGTTAAACAGTAAAGTTGTATTTTTTTACGGCATATTCTCCTCATATTTACCAGGGTTGTCTAGATTTATTGTGTGTTTTGATGATATAGCATGATTACAACTTCGGGGGAAAAAAAAAAGATATAATATGCCAACTCCAAACATCACCTCATTCACACTGGTAATCAAACCCGTGACCTTTTTGTCCGTGATGAGGGCAGATAACGCCTCTTCCACTGCGACACGGCGTTCTCTGGGGAGGGGCTTTAAAGTGTGTGCTGAGCGATATGGGAGACAGACAGCGCGTGAAGCAAGTGAAGGGTGTACGGTGCGCGGCGCAGGGGGGGGGGGCCCTTCATCTGACAGCGTGATTAATCTGCTCCCATATACTCTGACACAGACTGCGCTTATGTCAGCTGTCACTCACCAGAGCGCACTCCCACTACAGACTATGTAGCTCCTCTTTCATTTTAGACACAGCTCAGGGAAGAATGGTAACGCTCAATTAGGTCTGAAATACTGGTCAATCTGATGGAACGATTGTTACAAGTATAGGCTCTCTGTTGGGCGGCTGATCTGCGGGAAAATTGGCTCTGCGCATGCTCAGATGTCCTCACACTCTATCCAACATTCCATACTAGCGCAATATTAAAAGTATGGTGAGGTACATTTTGTCCTTTTCATGGCATTTATAGCTAGAATTTCTGTAGTTTATTTATCATTAGTAGGGTGACCAGATTTTCCAACTAAAAAACGGGGACAATATTCGGGAATAGGCCGCAGGGGTTCCAAATCTAAACTGTCTTTACCCATGATGAATGGTTAAACTGTCGACGACTTATGACATGCACCAATCCGCATCCTGAATTGAGATTTTGAATTGGTTTACACTTGGTAATTGATACTCCCATGGGCCAAAGACATACATTTTCAAGTGAAGTATGCTATTTCGGGGACTACATTGGCCAAAACCGGGACAACTGGGATAGATTACGAGTAAAACTGGGACAAATCAATGGTTTTGGAGAAATCTATTGGGACGTGGGACAAGGGACTAAAAACTGGGACTGTCCCGGGTAAACCTGGGACATCTGGTCACCCTAATCATTAGCATCTTATAAGATGAAGTTTAGTTGCCATTGGATGTGTATCCGACCCCCCCAAAAAAGCAGAAACTTTACTGAATTTGAGTTAGCATTTGGCTCAGGCGTCACTTTCAACGCTAATTAGTATCTAAAGTAAAATCTCAAAAGGTCTGTGGATGCAGTAATGATTTCTAACCAGGCTTTGACCTAAATGTGGTCAATGGTTTGACAACAGCTAAAAACATCTGGATCGTTCATAATTTGCAATGTTTGATGGCTAATGCTAACTGCTATTGAGAGTGAGGAGTCACGTGCCGAGTTTGTTTTTGATGTAAGTTACTACACGATGCAGGAGTTTAAAAGCCACGAGTCTTTGGAAAGTCACGAGGCTTTCTTGGCCATCTACAAGCCTCCAGCTGGTGAAAACAGCGTTGTACTGGCAAAAGTAAGTTTCTTCAAATGCGTTTTAGTGTGTTGTAATTACATGCAGACACTTCTTGACCAAAAAGGGGCTCTGTGCCATGACGACAACTCCTCACTCTCAATAGGAAAATACATTGAGCAGGCTAATGGACTAGCTGTCTAGGATCGAATGCTGCTTCTCCTTTTGATTTGGTTGTTGCTAGATCATCGGATCGGGAGGGAAGGTCTGCTGTGATTTTGTACAGATCTATGAGTTAGTTTGTCGAAAAATACGAATAACCCTAATCCTAACCCTAATCCTAACCTTAAGGTTAACCATCTCCCTGGCCCTAACCTTAATTTGTGTCATGAAATGTTTTCACAGCAGACCGTCCCTCCCGAGCCGACGATCTAGCAACAACCTTTTGATTTCTATGGCTGTTTCCCTTGCCTTGCCTTGGTGTTGAAGGCAGTGCCTCCAAACTCACTCAAGGCAAATGTCCTGCCTTGGTCCAAAAAGAGCTGCTAATGGAACACACTTCAGAGCTAAAGGAAGTGACATCACAAAATAAAACAGGAGGTTGTGTTTCATCCAGGGGAGAGGAGAGGATCTGCTGAGGAGGGGGGTTCTAAAGCGCTACAATTTTATTTTACAGAGTACACATAAACAAAAAGAGTTGAAAATACAAAATAAAACTCGAAAGAACCAAAATAAAAATTTTAGATTTGAAAGTGCCTTATGTCAATTAAATTCAATGCCCAACCAACAAATCTGGTTCTTTGTTGCTTTATGAAGCCGTGACATTTACCTGAATGTTTGAATCAAATAATATAAATGTCAAGTTAACAAAACAAATGATTAATCAGTTTTTTCATTATTTACTTAAAAAAGACAAAAACCTGAAATTCATGAGGCCAATTTGACCAAATCTTGACAAAAACTTTTGCTTTTTTGCAATTAAAATTTACATGGCTGCAGCCAGCAAGCTTGTATTATTTCCTTAAAAAGTGGAATTTAAGTGCTTTAACAAGTCACATAAGCCAGCACCACCTTTTTTTTTTTTTGTGAGCCATGGTGCATTATGGGTGATTTTGGCTGGAGCAAGGCAGCGAAGGCTACACTGATGTATCCTTGGTATATTAGCCACATGCTAAGCAAAGGGAGGACACATGCCTCCAGACGACTTGAACATTGGAACAGCACTTGGGCGCTGAGTGATGATGTGGCTGCCTGACCACGCCCATTTCAGACCAAGCAAGGCAAGGTACCTAGGCTTTGGGAAACAGCCCCTGGCTCTCTACAGGCTCTCTACATGGAATGTTTTTGGCTAACTTCCTGTTGGCCAGTGTGGGCGTCCTGTCAACGTTTTAACATAAATAAAAGATAAAACATGATTGAAAAAACAGAAAAAATAACTTGAATAAACACCATACAAATCATTTCAGATGGTGGTGCTATCTCAACATTCGTTAGCATCAAATTAATGGGGTCAGCCCGATGTTCCCCGGGTCCGATGTTCCCCGGGTCTGATGTTCCCCCGTACCTATGTTCCCCGGGTCCGATGTTCCCCGGGTCGAGGCACATCGGACCCGGGGAACATCGGACCCTCCGAACGCCGGAGGGCCCGGTGTTCCCCGGCTGCGGGTCTCGCTCATAGACATCATGCGCCTGACAATTAAAGTCCTGCTGTAAACTCTTCTAACCGACAGGCCTATAGGCAGTAAACGCTCGCCTCTCACCGCTCTTTCTTCTTTCTTCACCGCCTGGCACAGCACGGCCCGGTACGTGCGGATAATGGAGCAACAAGCGGCTTGATTTCGCTCATAACTCGCCTACTGATAACTTTATAACATATTATAAGCCTTGTAGATCTCGCATTGTAATAGCCTGCAGCATGTTTGTACAACCTCAGAATAAGAACGTGTCGCAGTCCAGACAAGAAAAGTAAAATTAGCTACAGCAAACTCACCCACAACCACAGATTTCCCTCCGTTTGTTTGACTGGTTCGTTGTTGTAGCTCGATCGTGCTTAAATCCATGTTTTTCTCCGTGAAGCCCCAGCATACTCCATCACGCGGTGTGCGGAGAGCCAAGTGCAGCGGCTCGTGCCATACCGCTCCTAACTCTAAGCTCTAAGCTCTAAGTTTTATCTGATGGCTGCACTCCAGCCTTATGCACATTAAATTAGGGATCTTTTTAGAATGGGGCAACACATGCATTGCGTCCTCACTTCTCTCCCAGTGCCGCCACCTGTCATGCGCTCATTACGCACTGTGCCTCGGCCATCAGACGCTCCGAGAGGCACCACTGAGGCCTCTGTGATTGAATGACGTTGAACAGTATTTGCGCTGCTGTTTTATTAATGCAGCTGACAAAAAGCGATCCATAGATATTAAATGAGAACGATGAGGAAGAGGAGAAAAGGAAAATGCTAACATGTCCAGTGATCGGGGCAATTACGCAGCACCGCGGGTGGACCTGTGAACACCCACTTTTGTCCTTAGCCCACCCGACGGTCCTTATCATTCACTTCACTGCCTCTCCCAGGACAGAGACATCTGCACGGTCTGCACCGTTGTCTGCAGGACGCACATCTGGCTGTCTCTGTGCAGATTGTTGCATCGTGCGCTCTGTTCCTAAAACTTGTGTCCCCGACGTCCCTTCTTGCATCCTCTCTTTTATCAGCCCTTTTTCAAATCAATTGACCTTATTTATTTGTATTATTCTTATTTATTTTGTGAATTTTAATACGCTTTCACAAGACAGAGAGTTGCATTTGTCCCACTGTTAAGCGTACAGAAGAGAGAAAGAGAGGAGAGAATGTGCCGCGGTCCCGCTGTAGCGCGCTGCATCAAAGGGCTGCGCTCCACATTTATAGAAAGGCCTTCTGTTTTTTCAATTTAGTAATTTTGTTTTCAAATTGAAAACAAAATAAAAATTGTAATTGATTTTCGATTATTATTTTGAAATGACAAACAAAGAAATAAAAAAAAACAAAGAACGAACCACGGCACCTTCTCAGGTCCATGCATCCGTCCAATATTTTGGACTCTGCTGGACTGAGTCAGTGCAAATGGAGTACTAACTAAAACGAATTAAAAGAAAATTGGAACGAAAAGAATGAATATCTGAAAATCTGATGTTGCAAAAAGGCGTCTTGACCAACTGATAAAAAGGTTCAAACCTAATGTGTGTTTTTACAAAGGAACAATGCACATCTCAGGAAACGAAAATGCTGAAGTAAAAGGCACTGGACTAAAAATACTGGGACTAAATGGCAAACGAAAAATGATGTATTCGCGTTTGACCTGAGTGATCTGATGGAGCTATTGCAAGAAACCAAAAACACTAAACGAGGCGTGCAAGAGACTGCGCCAATCGTTTATCCTTTTGGCTTTTTATCGCCTTTCAAACGTGGATTTAAATGCTTCTTTTATGAAATGCTGAGGCGATGGAAATACGACGAAGACTTGTAACCTTGTAACTTGTTGGAGAAAGTTCTCACGCAAAACATCCAAGGACTTTCAAATCGGAGGTCGTTTAAACAAACGAAGTTTACTATTTGGAGAGGATGCTCTACCTGTGATGAGCTGACCAGAGTCAGGCTCACCGGCGGGGGTCTGTTGTAGCTTCTCATTCTCAGCTGCGCAAAGCGAGCGCACCTTACCGGACCCGCGCTCCTCCCAGAGGGCTCCATTATGCGTAAAAGCATGATGCTCTAAGCAAAATCGCGTGTTTGAAAAACTATGCAGCAATAGTTTCAATCGTCTTCATTTTATTCAGTCAGAGATGTCAAATAGCAGATGCCTGGGGGAGAGCGAGGGGAGAGCTGGATAACGTGCCCAAAGTTAGCCATTGACACAAGCTGCGATCAGCTGAAATATGAACACACAGAGAGCGAGAGGGAAAAAGGAAAGTAAATAGGCTAGTTGGTATTTCCTCTCTATAGGTATTCACAAAAGTTGGCGTGGATCATATCCCGTCTTTCGTGGATGAAGAAATGCGAACATCAAAGGGCACACGCGGGGAACAGCGGAACTTGTCTCATTGTTGAAGTCCCGATGTTCCCCGGGTCCGATGTTCCCCCACTTCTATTGGCGGGGGAACATCGGACCCGGGGAACATCGGGACCTTTTAATATGCGAGGTACCGATGTTCCCCGGGTCCGATGTTCCCCCGCCAATAGAAGTGGGGGAACATCGGACCCGGGGAACATCGGTACGCACCCAAATTAATGATAGCCTTTAGCTTCAATGCTAAAACAGCTGCAGTTTTAAACACACAGAAGTCTCCTCCGGGGAAGTATTTACATCCTGTGTAAAGTATATAAAATGTTGTCAGTGATTATCTAACAGCTGCTTGTTTTCAGCCACGTACTGTTTAAATATTTAATTCAACAAGACTACTGCTAACTCCCCACAGGAATAAAACGCAGACAGGAAACAATAACTTTCCGTGCACAGAGCCTATAGCATGGAGTAATATTGAGATTTATGCAAGATGGCGTTTGAATATTAAGTCTCCTGAAGTCTGCATTTTCCTCCGGGTGCTCCGGTTTCCCCTACCACTGTAAACATGTGCAGTCATATTTATCCCATCTTCAGTCAGGATGCATGAGAGTCTGTTTGTGAGTGCAGAGTTTTATCACAGATAAAAACTAAACTAAATTATTCGGCAATATGGACATTTATTGATTGATTGATTGACTGTCAAGGAACATACAAATCGTTGTACTTGTCTGATATGAATTGGATATCATTTTCATTCTAAAACCTCAACGTTTCTGACCGATTGCCAAAACCCAAATATTGTTTACGATTTTAAGCACTTAAGCTTTACTTTATCGTCACCGTTTGAGTAATTTGTCCTCCTCTTTTGACCCATCCTTCAACTGTCGGGAGCCGTGGGCGCCCACAGCGCAACGCCCGGGGGAGCCATTTCCAGATCTTGAGCTTGGTTTCGTCAGGACTATCACTCTCTCTTTTCTCTTTTTCAGCAGATGGCTCCACCGCAGGAATGGGCTGTGGACCATAGAGTAACCGTCCAGCACATTTCTTTTTGCCTTTGTCTTTTATGTGTGTTGCTTTTGTAGTGTTCCGCTCTTCCGCACAGCGCCGTATTTGGCCGGGCATGAGCTTACCAGAGCCAAGAGAATCCAAAGCAGGAGTCAGCAAGATTATATCTGTCCTCTTAAGCTTTAAATAAGACACCTTCGATGGCACTTATGCTAAAATGTTGCTTCTGTTGAGTAATCTTGTTTATTTCTTTTCCTGCATAAAGTGATTTCTGTTGTGTCATTAGAAGAATTGATTCATGAGCCATCACCGGACGTATTCTGAACTGTTACACAACTGCCTTCAATACGATGGTGTTGATTTCTTAGCATGCCGTTTGGGTGCGTACTTATGTTCCCCGGTACAAGTTTTCCGCTTTTTCTCGGAACAAGGGAGTAATGGGAGTGGTAAACTCAAAACAAGAACTGTCTTTCCCCGCACGCTGCCAACTCCCATTTCCATGGCAACTTCGGATAATGTTCCTTGCCCCCTCCTCCACGAACAGATCCGACATCAAGAAGTCAAAGTGCTTTCATTGTCATTATACAACTGTACAATGAAATTTGCCTCCATTCCCGACCCCAATCCTCACCCTTACCCCTTATTTCCATGGAAAAGAGCAGGGAAAGTATGCAGTCCCGTTTGCTACAGAAGAAACAATGGTGCCTGAGAGGATAGATGAAAAATTTGGCAGGAGTCTGGACGTCTTAGGCAGGAGGAGTTTATTTACCATCAGTGCTGGATCCGCAGACATGAGCTCCAGACATCGCGCTATATAGTCTAACCGCTCAAGTCTGCCTGTGCCTCCATATGAAGAGGGATAAATACCCTCTGTTGTGCATATACCGCATATGCAAGCCAAAACATTAAGGGCCTGGGAGCCACAGTGCAGCAAGAAGGTCCCAGGTTTGATTCTCACCTGGACGGGGCCTCTCTGTGTGGAGTTTGCATGTTCTCCCCGCATCTTTGTGGGTTTCCTCCGGGTACTCCAGTTTCCCCTGCCACTAAAAATATGTACAATAGGTTCCCCTCTGGAGCCAGGACTCCCTTGTAAAGGCGATACTTAATCTCAGTGGGACTTTCCTGGTTAAAGTGCATATGACAGATTTTAATGCTCTTGAAATATGACTTATTTAGATGGATAACATCAGTTGCAAGTTCATCAGTTGCATAGTTTTTTCAGCGAAACAGCAATTTTAAAGAAGAAATGTTGGGCAGAAAAGTTATTTTATTTGAATTTTAAGCTGTTGACAGGAAGTGACATAAAAGAAGGTAACATTCCATAGCAGTTTGACTCATTCATTTCCCACTGACTTAACATAGTTACACGGCAACAGTTTAAAATTCTTTACCTTCTTCGATGTCACTTCCTGTCGGTGTCCAATAAGGAAGTGAAAACATAAACGTCACAAAAATGGTCAAACTAAAGAAAACTGGGTACAATCTTTAGCAAAATCTTAAATATGACCGTGTTAACTCTGTTTTAGCAAAAATTGTGTCTAATGTGTCATATGCACTTTAAATAAAGGTCAAACATATATCGTTTGAAATGGTGCAACTATATAGCATAACTCAGTATGATAAATAGTGATTTCATTTTATTCTCAAACACCGTTCATGCCTGGCCTGTGTTGCTTATGACTTTGGCGGCGGTGCTGCATGTGCTGATATTGTGTCTTGTGAAGAGACACTTGGAACAGAGATCTTACTTGCTGTGGATGGCTCACTCTGTGACTAGCGTTCCAAAATATCAGACACTGCCGGATGTCGGTCGCAGCTCATCTTTAGTCATTCAGCGGTTCTATTTTAAATCTTTGTCCCTGCCTCACTGTACGGCCTAAGATTATCCCCTTGAGGAGTGATCATTTGTCGCAGACGGCCAAAATTGTACACCCGGCACCCAGAGCCTCCAACAGAGGGCGCTCCAATCACACATAAAGAAGCAAACCCTCCCAGCACTCTTCCATACTCACAGAAAATAATCCAAGTTTAAAAAAATTAAAAGCTGATGTATCTTCAAAGCCGAGGTTCTCAACAGCTGTGGCGTCGGGAAATAGCCAAAATAAGATTTAAAATAAATTATAAAAACAACTGTCATGAACTGACTCATAGTGGTTCTATACTTTGCCAGTACTTACATTTATAAGCCACGAATATGCATTTTAAAAAGTAGTCGTAGTTACTAATAATAAGAACTTGTATTTTTAGCAGTTGTAGTTAGTAGACGCAGTAAAAATGTAGTAGTACTGGAAGAATTAGACGTGGTATTGGCGGGAAGTACGTACGTAAACGTTACGTCTTGCTGCATAGTTTAGCATCCTCTCTGCGGGCCATTATCGCTTATGGAGTATGGAGAGACTTGGAACAACATCGTTTCGGGTTAATTGCTGCCAAAGCAAAGTGCACACATTTTGAAAGACGGAGCCGAAATAAAGGGATGCCCTCCATAACCCTGTCTCCATGGCAACGGCTCCAGCTGACCTTGTCCGACAAATGCAGAGTGTGGAAAAGCTATGCGATGGATGCCATATTTGGAATCTAATGCCTACTACAACTAGAAAACGAATACACTTTTGGATTAAAAGGGGAGAGATGGAGGGGCTGATGGTTCCGCTGCTGCACTGGGAATAGAGTGGAGAGGGATTGGTTGTAGCTTCTGCTTAAATGCTTTCTCACAATCCTCACACAAATCGAAATTATGAGTGTGAAGTTGTGTCAAAACGAGACTTTAAAAATATGTATAATTACTTAATCAGGACCAAATCAAGGCTAATATGGAACTAAATTTGTAAAGTCATGACTAAAAATAGCTAAATGCAGTTTTTTTTACTTCATACTGTGGCTGAAATTCATGGAGCTACAGTCTCCAGATCAAAAGAAATGCAAGCTCACAACATTTCTGCCTCATTAAAACAGCGTCACCAGCGCGTTTATTTACGTGTGGATAGCGGTCTCGCTGTCGTGATGTCGTGATTGATCTTTGTTCCACGGGGTGACATTAGTATTGACTCGCACTTGGAAGACTGTTGATGGCTGTCTGAAATGTTGCTTAAACCATGTGCAATAGGGGCCCAGACTAACCTGATAAAGGGATTCTGAAATCTCACGGGGGACTGTCCTCTTCAAATAAATCAAATAAAAAAAACAAATCCTTCATACACATGCTCCCTCAGGGCACCGAAAGCCACATCCATCCCTGCCAGTGAGATTACTCATTGGCCGAAGTATAGTAGTAAAACGTATCTGGAAAAGTGTTTTGTTCAATCCATCAATCATCATCTTTACTGCCAGACTCAAGGTCCAAAAAAACCTTACACGTGAACAAACAACACAACACACATAAAATGATCACAAAACAGTCATTGTCCAATCATACCTCACAGTAACCGTTGCTAACAGATATCCTCCAAATGCTTTTCAACGCTGAAAATAGCACCTGCAAGCTTGTAAGCTAAGGTAAGACTTATTTACCATTCGTCTTTTGCATTTGCCAAGAGTTTCATGAGCTGTCGTTGCTGGACGTCGTCACAAAAAAAAGCTTTTTCTGATTATCTGGCGCGTTCACTTTTTAAGTGATACGGGAAGCATGGAGTCCCTCTTCAATAAAGGACTTTTCATTTATCTTCGGAGTGCCTCGGATTTTTGCCCATTTTTACACGACTCTAGTAAGAGCTTCTTATCTTTATTTGATACAGGAAGCATGTGTTGCTCTCAGCAGAGCCTTGAGATTTGAGCTGCAGGGGTTTTTCTTTCTTTCTTTTTTTTTTTTACCAGCGCCTATAGCTCACCAGACATCGTGGCTGAGGAATCATGATTGAAATGACACGGGGGAGATAGAGCCACTGCAGTCAATAGTTCCTGTACATTTAGCAAGCAGCTAACTTAACAAAAACGCTCATATTTTTTCAATACTAAAGTAACATAAGAGAATGCTCCCGGTACTAGTTGCATTTAAGGTAGGTTTATGGTAATGAACAACATTAGATTTAACTTGTCCAATTTTAGATATATTAGACATAACACTTTTTCTATTTTAATAACAATGATTGTTTCACACAATCATTGTGTGAAACTGCATGACAAGTTGGGTGTAAGACCACTCTGAAACCTATTGAGACGGTTGGGTGCGGGTGGAAGGATGTGGGTATGGGGAAGGCTGGTTGGAAGTGGGTGATGGGTGCAGGTTTGTGGGTGGGTGGGGTGTATAGGACTGTGAGTAAGTGCATGTGCGTATGTGCAGAATAGATGTTTGACGGTTAGGGACAGAGGATGGAAATTAGCTTTAGCTATAATCCTGCATTTAAAAAATATATATATATATTGAACTTTTTGTAAATGCATTGTCCTTTTAATTAAATACACACAAATACAAATACAAATGGTGCTTTAGCCTCGACAGATGTAGTGTCCCCTTTGTTGCAGACTAACTATATTTCTCCAATGCACATTGTAACCCATTTTGCTTCGATCTGGATGATATTGCGCTGGTGTTGCAACAAAAAGAGCCACTAACACATACTTATCCCCCGTTATGACCCGTGTTCAACTCCACTTCTAGACGGAGCTAGCTAATGTTTGTCAAGGGGGCGGGGCTATTGCGAAAGGTCAATTGGCTTCACCACTGTAAGAACAACAAACTTCTCAGACTAGCATTTCATATCTCATGAGAGCAAAGTGCAAACAAAAGACAAACCAACACTTGTACCTTGTTTTTTGTAAGAGGATAGGAAAAGCATTTTAAACAACATGAAAGCTTTTTTCACAGTATACAGAGATGTACAGCATGTTCTCAACAGCTGGTGTTTTTAGAAATCCTGAACACAGATGGAATTTCTCACAAGAATGTTCGCTTGGGCATACCGTGACGTAGTTTCCTGATTATGGAAACCCGAAAATGCAATTCTCCGATAAGGAGAAACTTGGATTCTCCGACAGTAAATGGGATATAACAGCATGTATACGCAACTTCCCATTTCTTGCGCATGTGCCGTTAATCGCAAACAAACATGGCGGCGACTAGTCTGAAGCGCTCCTATTTCTGGAATCAGTTTTTTAACAATGAAAGAACTAAAAGTAGTGAATATTGTAGATGGGAAGAAGCATCATAATGTGGATTAATGTCAAACTGTTGGCGATTGTTTAAAGGCTGCTAGTTTTCCTACACACTGTCTAACAGCTACGTTGGAAAACCCCGAAAAAAAAAAACCCAAAAGGCTGTCGATGAACTCCATCACCACCACTCTCTCCCTCCACTCCCGACTTCGAACCTTCCCCTGTGCTCGCTGGTCCACATCGATGGCAAAGACAGACCCAGGACTAGTGAAGGTAAAGAATTAAGGCTCATTATGCTCTAATTTTGTACGTAAATAGATCTGTGTGTTCCAAGCGTAGATACTGTCACTGCATCCACACGTTTCTAATTGCCAGCATGTGTTATCGAAAGTTACCACCAGAGGGCGCTGACAGTGAGTCAGAAATACAAAACGGGAGAAGATAGCGTAAACAATATGGCACCGCCCACAATGGTTTTTACTCTACATTTACTAATAAAGAGGCAAGAAAATGAGGTAAAGCAGTGATGGTTTGTTTGCTAATTGCTTTTCAAAGTTTAGCCGTTTGTTCTGCTTCACCTGTTGAGCTGACTCTGCATAAACAAAGCGTCTGACGGAGCGCACGGACAGAACCGCGTAGGAGACGGATCCGTATGGGTTCCGAACGGAGAGCGTAAATGAGCCTTTACCCACAATCTGCTGCCACTGTCCTATTGTGCTCAAAAAAATATTATTTATGCGCATGCGCTGATGTCGCCTCAATACGAGAAGCCGGGATTCCTTAGTTGATCATGTCAATCAGAGGATTTGCGTTTCCACCACTTCTCAGTTACATATAAACACCATATCCTGAAAACTGCCATAACCGGAATATAGCTAATAACCGGAATACTCCAGCGCATATAAACTAGGGTGACCAGATGTCCCAGTTTACCCGGGACAGTCCCAGTTTTTAATCCTTTGTCCCACGTCCCAATAGATTTCTCCAAAACCATGGATTTGTCCCAGTTTTACTCGTAATCTGTCCCAGTTGTCCCAATTTTGGCCAATGTAGTCCCCGAAATAGCATAGCCTACACTTGAAAATTACTTGTCTTTGGCCCATGGGACTATCAATTACCAAGTGTAAACCAATTCAAAATCTCAATTCAGGATGCGGATTGGTGCATGTCATAAGTTGTTGATAGTTTTACCATTCATCGTGGGTAAAGACAGTTTAGATTTGGAACCCCCTGTGGCCTATTCCCGAATATTGTCCCAGTTTTTTAGTTGGAAAATCTGGTCACCCTAATATAAACGCACTCATATTTGATTCCATAATTAAAGCAAACATTCAGAAGTTCTTGAAACCTGGCACTACTGGGAGAGAGAATGGCCAAATTGTCGTCGATTCACAACAGTTTGACCGATATCGCACAGTTATTAAGTTGTATTGACAACAGACATCAGAATCAGTAAGTGCTCCCATGTGTGTACCTTCTCAAAACACCTCAGTGCTTATATCGTCTTTACAGCTTTTTCAATATGGTCTTTCTAACAAAAAGCAATCTTCCTGTACTTCTCTGTGAAAATAAAAGGGCAACAAAATATTCTGTAGCCTACATAATCTAACAAGAAACCCCACCAAAGACACACAGAAGCTCTATAAGGATAAATGGAGTTGACAATTAATTACATGCCGTCTTTGCAACTTGAACAAAATGTCTTTGATTTTTGAAAACTATTTGCTTAGCCACACGCGCACACACCGGTCTGTTCCATGCAAATACATGTAGGGGGGTACATAACTGCTGATGGTGCAATTTGTCCGCTCGCCCTTCCTTCCTTTCCCTTTCAACCGCCGCATGAATAATGTATCTGATTAATTAGGCTCATCATTACCGTAACATGGTCAAGAGGAAATCTGGTCTGCTCCAGTTCAAACAAAGTGGCGTTGTGTCGGCAGGATGGGAAAGGGGGAGTGTCCCGTGTGTTGTGCTTTTTTTCCCCCCTTCTTATTGTACCTCATGAGGATGCGGCACGGGGGAATACAATGAAATAACAAGATAACAAGATAAAAAGCACGCAGCGGACTTCAAAAGGTGCCTTGGTAGAGAGCCGGTCTGCATCGCCGGAATGGTACAGTCATCGGCGGAGTTTGTGTGCATGTATATAGACGGCTACAGACACATGGGAAGAGCTAGCACATGCATGTACGCGTGATGCCAGAATTACGCGCTACGGTATCAGCCTCGGTTCACCTTTTAGCATGTGACAGTAATAATAGTAATAATAATAATGCATCAGTTTTACATAGCGCTTTTCTGGACACTCAAAGACGCTTTACATTGCATTATTCATTCACTCCATACCTGGTGGTGGTAAACTACTATTGTAGCCACAGCTGCCCTGGGGTAGACTGACGGAAGCGAGGCAACCAGTCTGCGCCATCGGCCCCTCCGACCACCACCAACCACTCACACTACATTCGCTAGGCTTCCTGGTGTTACCAAATGGTCTCCCATCCAAGTACCGACCAGGCCCTTCCCTGCTTAGCTTCCAAGGTCTGACGGGATCGGGCAGAGCAAAGGCGGTATGGCCACTAATCTAAACACTGTGAGCTGAAAACGGAATTTCAAAGGACATCTTTCCATTGGGGCGGTACACGGCGGGACAGATCGTTTCTGGGTGTTTACACAGCCTAAACTGAGCCATTCCTCGCCTTAAAAGGGTCCAGGTTTAGGTCAGATCAGGTCAGAAACAATGGACATTTGAGCAAATTGAAGAAGCCTAAAAGCAGAAATAAGTATACTTCTGTTTTGTTTAGCCAAGCGCTTTTCTATTTTGGTACTTAGCACTTTAGCAAAACAAAGCTAGCTTTTTAGCTGTTTCCGGTTGGGCACTCGCATTGAGAATACAAACGATGCAGCTCTTGTTTTCTCATCTCCTGTTTTGAAAGCATGTAACACTAGTTAAATCCATTACATTGCATGGCGAGTTGTTAACCTGTTAACTGCCACTTAAGAATTAGGGTTAACAATCATTTGTATCCAAATTTCAAAGCGTATGGAGACTGGAGAGCGTAGGTTTAAATACTCGACAGGCTTCACGGTGTCATTTTACACCTCCACAGCCGAGGACAAATGCTCTGAAGAGAACTGTTCTGTACAGAGCGATGGTTCTGTGGAATAAGCTACCTCAGTCTTTAACAGCATTGGTGTTCAAAAGCTGTTTTAAAAGAATGGTAAAAAACACATCCTAAATCATGGAATATAACGTAGAGAACAATGATCTCCCTGGTTATGTATGTACAGTTAGGTGTATTGAAACATTGTATTAGCATGATTTGGTGGTGTTCAGGAATGCAATTTTAATTATGTATTTGTATATGTAATTATGATGTTTTGTAATATTTTAAATGTAGCATTATCATGGACCCCAGGAAGAATAGTCTTTACTAAGGTAAAGACTAATGGGGATCCATTAATAAATAAATAACAAAATAACAGCCTATATGCCAATATGTGTGAAATCCGTGTGAGTGAAACACAACTTACACTACATTTGCCGTTCTTAAAGGAACAGGTCACCGTTTTTCCATACTGAGATATGTTCTTACCCGAGCTTAGACGAGTTGATACATACCTGTCTGGTCTTTGTGCCCATGGAAGAGCTTGGTCACTTCTAACTTCACCCCGTTTGGACCCATAGGAATATGCTGGGAGAGGCCAAATGCTAATAACATCTTGTCTTTTTTCTGGTCTTTTTGCGTGACTGAGGGCACACAGTTCTTCCATACTGTGATATGTTCTCACCTGAGCTTAGACGAGTTGATACGTACCTGTCTGGTCTTTGTGCGGGCCTGTGGAAGAGCGTGGTAGCTTCCAACTTCACCCCCGTTTGGAGCCATAGGAATATGCTGGGAGAGACAAACATCTTTGGTCGTTTTGCGTGACTGAGGGCACGCATAAAGACCAGACAGGTACGTATCAACTCGTCTAAGCTCAGGTAAGAACATATCTCAGTATGGAAAAATGGTGGCCTGTTCCTTTAACCCTAATCATATCCTCATTAGGGTTAACTAACCCTGGCCCGCTGATCGGAGGGACACGGCAGGTAACAGGTTAAATTGTAGCAACGTGGGCAGTAAGCAGAATTGTAGCAATATTTCTGAGTTCACAAACACATGAGAATCCACCTGGTGCTGCTCACACTGATGTGTTTGAATCCAAAAGCACTAGTAACTTGAGTCAATGGCGTGGCAGTTGAGTGGCTGGCTGTAACATTTTTCAACAACAAAACTAAATGTTTCATGGATTTATGGTTTGTTTTGAAACTTGGTTGTGATTGGCTAAAACGAGGCACGCTTGATTCAGTCAAAAGTAAATGCTTCGGCAAACGCTACGTGTCTCTGAGTACTATTACACAGGACTAAACTGGTGCTAAACTGGGACTAAATGTGACCAGGCTGAAGCGTTTCTAAACGTTGAGTAACTCAAAAGAGGGGGGGGAAAAACACAAGTTGATTTGTCTCTAAATTAAACAACATGAAGCACAGAGAAGCACATTCTGCCGCCAAGATCCCAACAGGAGTAACGTGACCACATAAAAATATGTTGTGATGGAGGTGGCCGTCAATAGGAAATAGAGAGAGGCTGAAATGGTTCTGCTGCAGCGGTGGTGTAATAAAGTAACCTGACAGATAATGCAATTTATTCACAACAAAGCAAGAGCGACTTAGACAAATGATTAAGGTAAATAGTTTAATTAATCAATATTGTATTTAGGCCCTGAGAGCTTGGCACATACACGGAAGTACAATAAGTGTTGGTGATAAGGTTGGAGAGGTTGAGGAGGCTGATTATGCTCCTGCTGTGGTGGAGATGAATTCCCTTTAATTCATATACACTTTATAAATATTAGAAAATCTCAAAGTGCTACACAAAAGATGACGAAATATGTGCGTGCGTAGAAGAAATGACCGGAGATGAGAGGATAACAATCATAGTGACAACTCATACCATGGCTCAAATAAGAAGGCGCTGTACCTAATTCACTATTACGTCTATGTGCTTGGCCAGCCACTGCTTTTCCGGGATAAAACGAACCCCGTAATGACTGACTCACGACTTCGCTCTTTTCAAGTGTGGCAGACGACACCGCATCCAGGTGATATAAACCACTCTGAACAGATGAGTAATCAACCAAGTCAATAACAAAAACACTAAACGCAGAAAGCAATTTTGTACTTTATTGCATCCTCCTCTCTCTCTCTCTCCGCTCATCCTCCCTGTGTCTAATTTTGAACTAATCTCGCTTTCTCCCCCCCCCCCCCCAGCCTACCCCCCCACCCCCTTTATGCGTGTCCCCTTTCCTTGTCAGGTCCTCCATTAGCACTACGGTGTCATTCACGGGGACAGCGCAGTCGGGCCGAAGTAAATCAAGAGCGAGAGGGGGCAACCTTGCCGCATGTCCAGCCCGCTTTAATCCTCGCCGCGGACCAACGAGCGGAGGAACAGGCGAGCGAGCAGGCATGGGCTGATTTGCATGATTACACAGCATCCTGCCAGACAGCCCGCGTCTCATCGGCCTCCAAAAAAGCAGAAGCGCTCACGAGATGATTACAGGAAGTGTGAGAGAGGAGAGACGGTACAGGTTGTATACGGTGTTAAAGGGCTGAGCTTTGTATTTGTTTTGCTCCCATGCAGCATATATTGCATTCACAGACATTATTCATATTTTAGTCATTGCAAACCTGGAAGAAGCGCTGAGGATGATAATTTCTAGCAGGCTAATTAACTAACAGGCCAACTGGTGTTTGCATTACTGGGTTCATAGCGTTAAAAAAAAAAATCCTCAATAGTGAAGAAAAGTGCTTGGAAACTTTAGTATATTGTAAACTCTGTGCATAAAGCATTTGTATTAATTTTATGTACAACAATAGCAATAGTTTCCTAGCATTTCCGGGTCACGGCACCAATTGTTAGGACCCGGCTCTTTTGTATCACGCGTATCAACAGTTATTTGGATATAACCAAAGCATACACTGGAGACATAAGTTGTCTCAAAGATAAGGCGTTTATTGCCGTTGTTCCAAGTTACAAAGAAGTATAACCAGCTGGTGACTTCAGTACCGACGTCCGTTGACAGTTCCCTTTTATCCTAGTCTTGCACTTCTCTACGCAGACAGGGTGACTGCCTATCAATGAATCAGTTGTTTGTGGCTATGTGTTTGTAAATCTGTACTTCATGTTATGTGCATAGTGATTATGGTGTTGATTATTGTCTATCAGCTAATCTCACTGATATGGTCTTCATGTTCTGTAAGCGTGCAAGCAAAGCATGAGTCAGAAGCTTGTTCAGATTTAGTTCAATCCGTACAGTGACGGTGACCCTGAAAAGTGACTCAGCAACTTGTGAAATGTGCCAATAAATGTATCCCAGTGAAGAATTGGGATGATTCAAATGTGTTGGGAAAGTTATAAATGAGATTGGATACAATTAGCATTTTAATTTAGTGACTTCCTCTTTCATTGGTTGTAATAAAAATGTTTTTTTTAAATTACATCGTTTGCATCATTACAAAATTACATCATTACTAAAAATGATCAAGGGGCAAAAAGAACCTAACCTAATCTTCTAATTCAACTGTTTGAATTTGTAAAAGCTTTGCAATGTGAGTAAATCTAAATATATATATTTAGAATATCTTTTTAAAGGGGGGGTATTATGTAAAATCGACTTTTTCAAGCTTTATATCATGTTATTATGTCATTCCCTCATTAAACACATGCCTGGAGTGTTGCCTTGGCTCATTCACATATTTTTGAGTAATCAGTAAAACTTAGACGGCAGCCATTTTAGGTGTAGCTATGCCTCAGTCCTCCTAGGAACGCCCCCACCTCCTGGAGACGCCTCTGGACCTTTTGTCACCAGCCAAGCCACCAACCACTGCTCCTCAGCTCAGCAGAGCCCCCTCCCCGCACAGTAGTGTTGTTTAGATGCCACAGCAGTGTGCTGAAGGGGGCGTGTCGGAAAGCTTCTTAAAGAGACAGAGGCCTATTTCAAGACGTTCAGTACAGCCATTTTGAGAGAGCAATTTTATTCAAGGCAGTTATTTTAATTTACTGCATATACAGACCAACAGAAGGTTACGTCATCATTGTAGTATGCTATAGACTGGTGCTATGTGATTGAAAAAGCATAATGTGATTGAAAAAGCATAATACCCCCTCTTTAAGTAATTTTATTCCCAGTCAAGGGAATACATTGGAACCACAATCAATACATTTCAGCATCAGATTCAAAGATTCAGATTCATATTATTTGCCATTTGCACTATAAAAAACACATTGGAAAAAAAGATGCAAGTAGCTCAAGGTGCACTGTCAAACATTCACTCATAAAACATAAAAGACAGTCTTAAACGCAATTAAAAGGTAAAAAGTAATGAGGCCTGATCAGAGTGCATCACAAAGACAACAAATGCCCATGTGCGCCATCTGTCATGTGATATGATCTGCTGTGCTGCTGGTGTGCATTTGAGAAGTGCATTTTTCATTCCTAATTAGTGGTAAATAGGTTCACAACAGGCACAACAAGTTTAGCTATGTTTTTAATCGTATGCCACATTTATACTGTACAAAAAAATTATGCATATCAATGTGAAAGTAACAGAATACAATACTCTGATTGGGAAAAAGTAACAGAATATGTTACAAAAATACATTTTCCGGCAAGTATTCCATATTATATACCTAAATTCAATTTCAAAGTATTCTTCCCAACACTGGAAATCAATGTGTTCGCCAAAGGCAATTTCAACTGAAAAACAATTACTTGACTAAAACACACAATCGCTAAAAGACTAAAATCAAGTTAAGTTGTTTTCAAAATTAACTCAGAGGGAACATCCTCACAATCGGGCCGAAGTAATCAAGCACGAGAGGGGGCAACCTTGCCTCGTACCCGGCCTGTTTTTAACCAATGAAGGAAGGAGCGGGCGAGCTGGCGTTTGGCTGATTTGCATGATTACACAGCATCCTGCCACACTGCTCGGAGCACTCCTCGTCAGCTCCAGAAGCAGAAGCGCTCACAAGATGATTACAGGAGGCGTGAGAGGAGGGACAGGTAGTATTGCGGAATAAAGAGAAGAAAAAGGGGAAGAGAGAAAGCGTGCGCGTTTCACAGCTTGTGTTTAAATTCACTTCGGAGCTGCCAGTAAATTAGCATAAAAGACAAGCTTCCTGCTGCTAGCCGCTCAGCATGGTTAAGCTGAGGCTGTTCCAAGTAATCCGCCAGAGCAGTTCCCAAAGTGTGGAAAGGTTAACACTATAGGTGCATATGATTCTTTTAATGGCGGGACTTGTTGCTCTCAAACTCCTAAATTATGCTTTAGTCAGGTGTTTCCCAACACCTTGTGTCTTTGAGAGGGATGAGCGGTACCAGTGATTTTGGATGTGATCTGACACCAAATAATACTTAAAAATAACGATCCGATACCAAGACCAACGTATTGTACATTCAACTGCATTAAAACTAGGAACATACTTAAAGCCTTAATCTCTCACAAAGCTCAAATTGACTGATAAGGAGTAAGTCAAAGTCATTCTTATATATAGAAAATACTGATCTATGATATAACAAATGAGCAGAAAAACTAAAATTCAATCCATCAATTTAATAAACTTGACTTGAAACAGTATTTCTAAAGAAATTAGAGTATTGCTATTTAGACATGAGTATTGACACTTAAATATTCATATTTTGATATCTATCAGCCAATCATTAGTCATTGGGCATCCATCATTGATGAAGATGGCAATCCGGGTATTGTGGTGAATGTAGTGAGTGAGTAAGTGGTTGGTGGTGGTCAGAGGGGCCAATGGCGCAGACTGGTTGCCTCGCTTCCGTCAGTCTACCCAGGGCAGCTGTGGCTACAATAGTAGCTTACCACCACTAAGCATGGAGTGAATGAATAGTGCAATATAAAGTGTCTTGGAGTGTTCAGAAAAGCGCTATATAAAACCGATGCCTTATTATTATCATTATCATGACGTATCCCGCTAGTTACGACATCCGCCATATTGGCTGTCATGGAACGTGTTAATTCCTATGGGCGTCTATGCAGCGAACGGTATTTAGTGGCAGGTTGCACCACACAAAATTGCATAAACTGTGGTAGTTTCTGAGCGTGTTACAAATGTGCACTTACAATGTAAACGGCTTCATGAACCTATAGAGCTTTTTCTCCCCGCATGGTCTGGAGTGGTGAAGCCAGTGCCTACTATGGCAAGGTAAGAATGTCCATTTCATGGCATTTATTTAATTTCTGAAATTTCTTCATAATAAACAAATTATTAGATGACGTTTAGTGGCCGTCAGACGTGAACCCGACCCACAATTAGCAGAAAAACTGAAAATGTTTTAACATTTGGATCAGAAGCCACTTTTATACTGTTTCATTCATAACTTCTAACTAGGCTTTGACTTCATCTAAATGAGGTCAATGGGTTGACAACAGCTGAAAACATCTGGATTGTTCATAATTTGCGATGTTTGATAGCTAAATGCTGGCGGAAATAGGAAAATAAACTGACCAAAATACTCAACGATTCCCAGAGTAGCCGGCTTGATAACTGTTTCCTGAGGTAGTAAGCCATCTGTCCTTTCTATTTTAGTTGTATAAAGCGTAAAATGTAAAAACTACGAAGCCTCAAAGCTGCATTATAGTCAACGGGGAACTGCCTTTCTAACACCTTCTTCCGGATAGTCTCGTGGTTCATGACGTCGTGCCGTCCTCATCAATCCACCGGGCAGATCTGGCTTGAATTAGCTCGACACTATATTCATATTAACAGTGAGCAGTGAAAATATTCGTATCATATTAAACTGCAGTGTCAATACTGAATATGCATCTAACACGCATTACTTTGAATTGAAATGAAAAAGAAAACATTGCTGTCGTGCCAATAAATGTTTCTTTTTCTATTAACTCCAGTAAAGAAAATAATCCAATTAGCCACTGCTATGTTAAACAGGCGAGGACGACGTCAGGCTAAAGACTTTCAGCCTCCCTGTGCGCCTTTGTCGTAAGCAATGATTAACTGCTCACGACGAACGTACGACTGAAAATTGCACTGTCGCCGGGTTTTCTAACCTGTTTCATATTTGCCGTGAGCCGTGGGGTTCCTCGAGCTGCTGGATCCGGGATAAGCTGCAAAAGTTTGGTGGTCTAATTTAAGCTAAGCTACTTCATCATCGGTTGCTGAAGTTTGTCTTGGCAAAGTTACTTAGTGAATGTCACTCCGATTCAGTCGCACATTGTGAGTTGATGATTAATTTAGCACGTTCAAGATCATCCAAGGCAGAGCTTAGTGCTTCATGTGTATAATCGTAAAATTCCAAATGTGGCAATACCAGTTTTATTAACTGTATTTTTAAATAACTTTATTAAATGTATGCATTTTAAATATAAACGGTCAGCAGATGGCGCCACCACTCAGAATAAGTATAAAAGCCCACCCTCGTTCACACGCACTTCCTCTGTCTCCCTCACTGGCGTCTTCCGGCCTGGTTGGGCTGGGCCAGGGTTGTGTGTGCTGTTACATGGGTCCAGGTAGCTATTTGTTCATTCTTCCATATTGGTGTAGCTTCTAACGCAGGTTTAATTTAGCGTCACGGGTGGTTGAGAGCCTCAACGCGCACCACTCTATGGCGTCCATTGCTTGCTCTCGGTGCATGGTGGCTCGGGGTCTGCTGGGGCCCTCCTGTGACGGAACTGGGGGCTATCGAAGCACCGAACCAGCCGAGAGGGGCTAGATGTGGGCGTGCGACGGTAGGATCGGCCTTGCCTGGTGGTTAGCCTTTATTTTGCGTGACTGGTTCCTTAACTACCTTTTTATTTACATTTAGGTGGACCTAACCACGCTGCTGTCTTGTTTCTCCTTGTCTTGCTTTCCCCTTGTTTTGTTTCCGTTTTGTTGACCCGCTCTCGGGCATTTGTGAGCCCAACTGAACGTAACGTAAAATAATGCTGTGTGTAAAGAAAATATGAAATCCGAACAGCAAGATAAACAAAAGTAAACATTGAAATAAACCTAAAGTGAATGTACAAGGAACATGATGCCTCTGTCCTTATGGGTCGAACCTGTGTGCCTTAAAGCACATCTATTTCCAGTCATACTGGATGGCGTTGTCAGGCTTTCTTTATTTATTTTATATACCACTCGTCATGTCACACAACATCTTAATTTGATGTTAAACAATAATAAAGTAAGACATTCTCTTCCCACCATTAATCTGCATAGGCTCTTACAGATATTATGAAAATTCCTGAACGCTTCTATGTCCACATTGTCATATTGAGACCTCGACTGGCGAACAAAAACAAACCTCTCATAATAAAAGCGTCTATCGACCGCACGACACACATCTACACAAAGAAACAAGTGGCAATCGATACAGAGCTACTGCAGCCTGGGATCGATAAAAGGCCAGAGGATTCACAAGTGCGGGGCCGAGCTCCCACCCGCTGCTGCTGCTCACCCCCCGGTGTGAGGCCACTGCATTAGAGCATGTAAAAGCATCTGGCTGTGTCTTACGGTGTCACAGTAAAAAGGAAAAGAAGGCCGGCGGGCGGGTGTAACACGCACAGAAATCGGTTTCCTTCGTGTGTTTGAATCCGGTGAGGTTAAAGAATGGTAATCTGAAAGAAGGTTAGCGGTCTCTTTCATTCCATGTTTTCGGGACAGGAAATTCACACGTCAAACCTAATGTTTACGTATGCTACACAGGGTCTTCAAACTACTATATCTTTCCCACCATCCTCCCGTATTAGTATTATCCTGTAAATCTTTTGTATTATAAAGAAACTGAACTCTGTCACTAGCCTTGCAAGACCTGCCACCTGCGGGAGCCTGGGTGGTAGCTGCCAAGTCTCCTGCTTTGGCTGGCAAACGACCATATTTTACCCCTCTTGGAACTTGGTTGGGGTGGTGCGACTGCTTGGAGAGGGCGCTGGAAAATTCCCCGTTTTCAAATCCAACACTTGACAGGTATGTGTATATTCCTTATTGTAAAACACTCTGGTACATTTTATTGTGAAGCACTTTAGTCAACCGAAAATAAACCTCTTAACCCCCACCTGAACCGAGGAGTTTGGCTTTACCGAAATCTACAAGCTTCTGGGAGAAAGCGTCAAAATAACAAGCAACAAAACGTGCCGGAAACGTGACAAAACACCACAGAAAGCAACAAAAAGTGATGAAAAAGACACAAAAAATGACAATAAAAGCAACAATGAAGCGACAAAGAGTGACAATAACATGCCAGAAAAGTGGGGTTGGCCCATTAGTCCGACGTCTCATTATCCGAAAATGTTCCAATGAGTAGGGGTTGAAAATATATTAGGTTCAGGCAAGATCCACTGACCTTAAGAACAGGCCACCGTTTTCCATACTGAATATGTTCCTACCTGAGCTTAGAAAGTTTATATGTAATGCACGCACAAAGACCAGACAGGTACGTATCAACTCCTCTAAGCTCAGGTAAGAGCATATCTCACTATGGAAAAACGGTGGCCTGTTCCTTTAAGGTTAGGGCCAATGGTTGTACTGTATATGGCTTTCTAATCCACAACACAACTGTGTTAGAGATGTTGGACTAATGGCACCTCTGCTCAATGGTAAATTCTCGGAATATTGAGACGCCGGACCAATGGCATGGCACCCAGAAAAGCAACAAAAAAGTGAGAAAAGAATGAGAAGTGCAACAAAAACATGACGAAAACACGACAAAAACGCTTCATATTATGTGACAAAAATCCGGCGACAACGTAACAAAAATGTTAGGATCAGTTCTGTAGGCCCTCGTTTTCTAATTAGACATGTTGCTCGCCAGGCATTTTAGATTTGGGTAAAGCGGAACCTGAGAAAATGTGCTCGGTTATTCAAATCAGGCTTCCCCATAACGTTCAGCTGGGTATATGGAGCATATGGACAAGCCTGTGTTCAATACTGACTTACAGGAGGGCAAAAAAGCCGATAGGAGCCAGGAACTTCAAAACTGCAGTTGAATGCGCGATTATATTTTCAATGAACTTATGCAATGTCATCAATTTCCAAGAAATTTCGATTTAATGTCGGTTTTTGAATCCAATTTGATGCCTTTTTAATGACAGGTTAGGCCTTTATATTCTCTCTTAATTACTTTTAATGACTTGAATTACCCGTTGAAAACGCAGTAACCTTTCTTTACTTCAAACGGTGCAGTATGCACACAGCTTACTGCATGACCTAACACTAATGCATCCCCTGACCTGCCCATCCACCTCAGTTCACTCATTTCAGACCCATGACCTCGTGTGAATGCAACATAATATATAACACGGTCCCTCCCCCGTTTGCACTCTGGTCCCCTCCATCCGTGCCTCCAGAGGCGTAGTTTGCTATAAGGCAAGGCAGGCAGCTGTCAGGGTCAACAGATTTGACAGAAACGACCAAGAGATACAGTCACTGCAGCAGCATTGACAAGGTGCAACGACAATTGTACGTCGCATACTCCCTGAAAGAGCCCCATGAGTGCCCTCCCCCACCTGTTTCTCAGGGGGCAAGGAGAGAGACAGAGAGAGACAGAGAGAGACAGAGAGACAGCGCAAACCCACGTGTTGGTGTAAACAGAGCAGCTACGCATCTCCTCCAACAAAATGAAGAGACGTTATGCCTCTGACAGCAAAAACGAAAGAAAATAAGTTGAAAGAAGAGGAAGGAGAGCAAGACCAGAGTGTAATAAGTTACTGTAGTTGTATGTCTCTGAAGTGCCTTCTTTTAGCAGCCTTCATTGCTTGGCATGCAAATATCAACGTCGTCCCCCCCATCGCAGAACACAAAACGGCCGCCAGAGGGCCCCCTACTGACATTCCTGCTTGGGGCTCCCTGGTACCCTTGCTACGCCACTGCGTGCCTCCCAGGCGCTGCGGCTGGCTCGGCCCACTAGTGTCACAGCTCGGCAGGATCGATAACTGCTTTGCAAATTTACAGCGCGCAGTAGACGGCACCTCGGGCGGGGAATTAGATGTTGGCGCGAGATTTATCGCCGCGTGGCTTTCTCGCCTTGCCGCATGTCCCGCCACATTGTGTGACGAACGTGAAAAGGCCGATGTATGGGCTTTACGCGGCATTCGTGCTGGGTTTGGATTAAGAGGGCTTATATAGCTTCAAGGCTGGGAAAAACACAGTTCCCACACACACATAGACCACAAGCTTCCTGGAGGCATTTTTAGGTGAAGAGAAAATATAAACCAACGTCTGTAATATGTAACAGCTCACAGTACATTCACAAAAGCAGCAAAGTTTACTCCAAAAGCTCACATTCAAAGGATAAGTGAACACTTATTACCGACTCGAGCGAGTTTGCATGTGAATTTTTTCAACACGGAAAAATGTTTACTGGGTTCACAAGGTCCTTGATTTAGAGATGAGAGATTAAAAAAAGAATTTATAATGAAAGTCTGTGGGTGCGCTCAGAGGGTACAAAACCTCCCTCTCACACAAACTGGATGAAATTGGGAATGTTAATGGAATAGGCCACCGTTTTTCCATACTGAGATACAGTATGTTCTTACCTGAGCTTAGACGAGTTGATGCGTACCTGTCTGGTCTTTGTGCGTGCGCTCTGTCACACAAAAAGACCAAAGATGTTGGTAGCATTTAGCCTCTCCTCCTCTCCCTGGGGCCAAACGGGTGTGTAACTACTCACGTAACCGTATTTAATTATGGGAAACGTGGCAGGGCTTGGTCACTTCTAATTTCACCCCTGTTTGGCCCCATAGAGGAGAGGAGGAGGGGCTAAATGCTAACAACACATTTGGTCTTTTTGCGTGACTGAGCGCACGCACAAAGACCAGACAAGTACGCATCAACTAAGCTAAGGTAAGAACATATCTCAGTATAGAAAAACAGTGGCCTATTCCTTTAATAAGCAAGTAAAGACACACCTCTTATCATGGGAATAGCCAACTCTAGTTGACGTCACAAAGCGAGACCAACAAACCATAGCGTAGTCGCAGGATCTTGTAATGATGAGCCTTCTCCGTGGTTTAGATGTGTTAAAAGCCTTTGTTTTGGGTGGAAATGCTGTTTGCGTCCTTTCGTTTACATCATTGTTGCTTCCTAGATATCTGAGAGCGTTGCTAGTATCGACTCTACATTCTCTGACCTTTCTGACCGACAAAATGCAGAGAACAAACGTACCTGCTTTGCCTTGTCCGTTTTTTATTTGGCCCATTCTCTTTCCAATTGTGTCATGTTGTCGCCATAGACATATTATTAATAGACCGTCATTACTCGCTCCTCCCCGTTTACCACAATGACCACGTTCGAGGGGAAATCATGGCGGATTTACAGACTCCTCCTCCCCAGCTCTGACGAAGCATGTTCCTAATAAGGGCATAAGGGCGGGATCTCACTGTAGACTCGGCCCTTGCGTGACGTGTAGCTCGCGCAGCTCCAATGCTAACAGTCCGACCCTCATTAAGTACGAGATTTCTCAAATGTATCCTAACCAGCCCGGTGCCTCTGATTGTGTCTAACCCAGCGTAATCACAGGAGGAATATCTAGTTGTAGACAGTTCCAAAAAATGAGGCACCGGGCATTAAAGTTGTTTTCAACGTGTCTAAAGTGCAATGGATTCCAATGGGGGAGTAGCGGCAGAGCAATGGCGGCCTCCAGTGTCGTCGTCACAAAGCAGAGCAGCCAGCGGCCATTGGTTGTCGCAGATCTTACCGGGCTTTGGAAATGGGATTAAAAAATGTTCCATCCTCTAGAGTCCAAATTGCACCCCAAGAGCAGGCTTAGTTCCTCCGTCTCCTTCTTTCAACCTAAGGCCGCCATGCCTCCACCTACTGCATCGTGCTTAGTCCCTTGGCGTCTGAACATATTTTGTAGCCAAAAACATTCAAAGACTGACAATTGAAGCAACTCAGAAAGAAAATAGAAAATAGAGAAGATTAAACCAGAAGCTTGGGAGATTTTGCACAAATACGTGAAAGAAAAGCTATTTTCTACCATTTGTATTGGATCTGCGGTTCATATTTCAGTCTTCTTTCCACCGTTCCGATGTTCCAAATATTGCACTTTTAGTCCACGCACGCTAATCTGAATCAGTATGTCGACAGCAGCAGGTGAACACTAAACAGCGTCCCTCTCTTGAGCGCAGGTGGCGTATAGTCCCAGCGTGTTCTGTTTTGGGGCATCTCTTGAGCTTGAGTTGAATGCGGACTGGCATTTTCACTGAAGTGTACTGAAATGTAAAACAGCGTGAAGCCCGGCGAGCTCTTCTCTCACCTCAAACGCACGCCGCCTTTTCTTTGGTTTAAGAGGGTGTTTTGTGCAAATTTGTGCCCAGCGTGTGAGCAAAATGTCTGGGGGAGTGTACGTTTGTCCGATGGAAAAAAAGCTAAGCAAAGATAATAGTTAGCTTTATTTACAGCCGCAGAACGTGACATTTCAAAGGGTAAACAGAACAGTAATAGGCAAAACAAGGTTATTTGTAGTGCGTGTTTTGTCATACGCACAGCTAAATACTGTAGAAGTGTTTTCAGCCTGGATTTAAACATGATCAGAGCTGAGGCCAGACTCACATCTTCTGAAAGACAATTCCAGATTTTAGCTGTTAGCATTAGCCATCAAACCTTCCAAGTTATGAACAATCCAGATATTTTCACCTGTTGTCAACCCATCGACCACATAGGTGATGTCAACACCTCGTTCGAAATCATAAATGAATGTACAGACCTTTTGATTGATTTGACTGATTGATTGATTTTTTATTTTATTTCGAGCCACACGACACAGGCAAAAAGCCAGAAAACACAACAAAAGAAAAATAAATAAATAATTACATTCAACACCTTTTGAGATTTTACTGTAGATACAAAATGGCATATAAAAGTGGCCCCTGAGCTAAATGCTAAATCATTCAGTTAAGTTTCTGCTTTTTGTGTGGTCGGATACACATCCAATGATCACTAAACATAATTTTATGATATGTTGATGATGGAGAAACCACAGAAATACTTCGCCATACTTTATATAGGGCCCGGCTTCACCATTCATTTGTATGGAGATAGAACGCTCCAGTTACACAGGTCCGGGAGCCATTAGCTAACAGGTGTACACAATTGTAGGAACAGCTCAGATGGCTAACTGTGATTTCCATGGTTCATATGGCTCTAGCATGACAGAGATGTACTTTGGTGCTACACCATGAAGAGGTGTGTACACAAGCAGAGCTGTTTTAAAGTTAAGTTAAAGAGTAACTAAACACCAAATCAAGTTTTTTTTTACTGATAAACTGTCTCAATGGGTGTCTCATAGTGTTGTCTACTGGTCCCTGTCATTATTCTGACATTATAGCGCAAACATGTGTTAAATCCTAACTTTGGCCTGAAAACGAATGGGTTGCGCCCCCTTCAGGGTAAACTCTGCTACTAAATTAGAATTTCCTGATTGGCTGGAGACGTGTCCACGGCCTCCACAGAACGTCATAAGCCGCACCAGCTCCACACATCGTCATCAGGTGCTGCCCATTATCCTGCCCCTGTACCTGTGGTATATAACCAAGTCCCTCCCACGTAATCTGTCTGCTGTGATTGTGCCAATGCAAATGTGATATTTCAATCAAGGCCCACACACCCCCTGCATGTCACCCCCAAACTTCAGAGACCGCCTCTTTCGCTGCAATTTTTGACTTTTGTTTGTGGGTGGGGAAGGGCTTTGGCACGCCCGTTTAGGTACTCTTTAAGTTATATTTTATTAATCTCTGTAGAGAAAAGTGTCTCTGCATTTGACCCATCCTCAATGCCGCTGGGGCAACCTGTAGGAGCAGTGAGCATCCATCATGGCCTGGAATCAGGCTTATGGTCATAATTACCTGGCTGGAGGATTAACCCATTGTACATGTTTTTAGTGGTAAGGGAAACCGGAGGAAATCTACGCAGACACAAGGAGAACTTGCAAACTCCACACAGAAAGGCCCCGCTCGGGTGGGAATCGAACCCGGGACCTGCTTGTTGTGAGGCATGAGCGCTATCTGCTGCACCACCGTGCACTGGCCTGTCTGTGTGTTAGACCTGAGCACTGGACTATACAGTATATGGTCCTATTTTCTGGTTCTAGACTGGCCATTACAGTAGTTTAACCTGCTGGAGTCAACGCAATGGATTAGTCTCTCAAAGTCAGGTTTAGACCGCAGACTCTTGGTTTAGTCAGTGATTTTTAGATGTCAAAAAGCTGCTGATGTTATTGATTTAATGTAACTGTTAAGTTCCATGTCTGAGTCCCTTTTAAGTTTTAAGTTTTAGAGCGAGAGACTCAAGGTGACTGATAACACTATCTCTCTTCAGTTCTGACCTTACCTCATTGTTAACAAAAGCCTTGTCCGTGTCCAGCTGAACACTAGGAGTTTGGTATTCTTGGTATTTTATGAAAGTGTGGTTCATAATTTGAGGTAGCAATTTATAATCTGGAAGATTCCGCACCATAGCTCCCAAATCATGTCAAATTCTGGGGATTTATTCATTTCAGAGAGTTGATGATAACTGATCTTAAAGTTGGACTGTTTTCAAATATGTAAATGTACATAATTTGAGCCACATTTCATAAATCCTGTGAACTATTGTCATGTGGCCTTCTTCCATTTCCTCCAGTTTCCTCCAAAACAAACTAAAACTTTGAGCCACCCCTTGCTCTGGAGATGAACCTTATTTTGCCATTTGTACACGGCAAAGACAGCATGTTTATGTACATAACAACAATGAAACCATGCTGACCCGTAGCCGGCGGCTGTTTTTTCGTCTGGTTCTGGCCTGCAGCCACATCCTGACCGCTCTGTCGATATTCGGTTCATTTATTATTTAGCAGACACTTATCTACATTAGATCACCCACGGGACTCAATTATTAACAACTCATCAATAAGTAATAGCAGTACAAGCGCTGCAAAATGTAGAACAGTTTAAATACCTTGGGCTTGCTATTATAGATTTTAAAAAGTCTTTCCAAAAACATGCTCAAGAATAGTAAAAAACAACAACTTCAATTTAATTTGAAACATATTAGAGCTTCTTTGACACAAAGCAGAAACAACATTCTTACATTGTGGATACTGTCTCAAATGAGTATCATATCACCAGCTGGTCCTAAACCGGTCTATCATTAGACCAACTGAATTATGTTACAAAAGAGCATTGAAAATAAATAAACCCTTTCTTACGATTACTGTCAAATCCTTGATACCTATGATTACTACATTTCTCAAATTAAATTATTTGAATCTTCCTGATTGATCTGGTTTGCTGCCTTCACCAATGAGGAGTTCCTTAAGCAAAACTATGTCAGTGGGTCTACACGCGTGACTTGAGCCACTGCGCAATATCAGTGCAATGGTGATCAGTGCAATAGAATCCATCAGTGCAATAGAAATCCATCAGTGCAATAGGGAAATCAGTGCAATAGATGGGAGCAACATCTGGGAACTTTTACTGGGCAACGCCCCCTTTTGGGGGAATCGAGAGTTAAAAATTGCATTAGTGTGTATGTGAAACAGGGACTATTTCTCGTTCGGAGGATAAAATATTCCAAACCAGTGATCAGAACTACAGGACAATGTCCGCTCTTGATTACAGACACATCAAGTCACTGTCAGAAGACGATTGGAAGATTTTTTATTTTTTGTGGACACTTATGAGCGAGTTTATCGATCACTAGCATCTGTTATGTCCATGTCAGAGCTCATTACTGAGGAAACAGCTCCCCCTGGTGGCCGTGTATTATGCACTTAGTCTTAACATCTTTAATAGGTAATTATTCAAACTCATTAAACCTGTTCAGCATTAGGCCTAATTAATGATTCTCTCCGTTTTAAAACGTTCATTAATGTTTTAAAGGTTAGGTTAGGTTAGCTGCTGAATGAACCATACCATTTGCTCTCATAAGCTATAAAACTACATTGTAGGCTTTGTGATTTAAATTTAATGATAAAGCAACAGACTAAAAGCTGAAGCTGTTGTAGTGACATTATAAAGCATCCAGTGAAAAAGTTACACAGGCAAATGTCACAGACAAGTCATGATCACAGTGGGTTTAGCAGCTCAGTTTATAAACGTTAACCGTCTTCTCAGTGAATTATCTGAAACAACAGGTCACTTCCATGGCTTCCTTTTCACGTTCCATAATTAAATAAAACAAAGAAAACGTTTTTTCATGTGTAAATTAAAACTTTCAGACGATCTTTCCTCATTCATTCCAATGTACGGAGCTTTTGTTTCCCCCGAAAAGGGGCGTTAACCTTTTGGCACCACTGATGTGACGTAGACGTTGCTCCATCTCTAGGGAAAACAGTGCAATAAGGATCAGTGCAGTAGAGATCAGTTGTTGAAGATTTATATATTAACCTGAATGTAGATATGAACCTTCATAAACTTATAAGGTAATACTCAGTGCTATAAGATATTTGTGCAATAGAGACATGTAGCGTGCAATAGCCGGCATGCGGACAGTGCAATAAGACCAGGCAATAGAGACCCAGTGCAATAGAGACCAGTGCAATAGAGACCAGTGCATAGAGACTAGTGCATAAGACCAGTTGCTAGGGAGCAGTTGCCTAGAGACCGAGTGTAATGAAGCGACCAGTGCTATAGAGCCAGTGCAATAGGGACAGTGGCAATAGAGACCAGTGCATATAGAGAAGTGCCATAGGGAGCAGTGCAATAGAGACCGTGAATAGAGACAAGTGCAATAGGTAGAGAGCAGTGCAATAAGCAGACAGTACAATAGGAGCAGTGCAATAGGGCATGCAATAGAGAGACCAGTGAATAGAGACCGGAGATGATATATAGGGACCGAGGGCAATAGAGACGGAGTGTGCAATAGAGAACCGAGGGCAATAGAGACCAGTGACATAGAGACCAGATGGCATAGAGAACAGTGCATGAGGAGGCAGTGCAATAGAGCATGGAATCAGGACCATGCGCAATAGGAATCAGTGCAATAGGGAATCAGTGAAATAAGGATCAGTGTAATAGGGATCAGTGTAATAAGGATCAGATGCATAGGGATCAGTGTAATAGGGATCAGTGAGACCGCAGCAGTGCAAATAAGGGGACGGCAGTGTGCAAGTACGAGACCATTGCAATGGGACGACCAGTGAGATAGGTAAGACCAAGTGCGATATGGAGAGGCTGCAATAGGGACCAGTGCAATAGAGAACAGTGCAATAGAGACGCAGTGAAATAGGGACCAGTGCAATAGGGCAGTGAAAATAGGGACCAGTTGCCAATAGGGACCAGTGCAGATAGCAGACAGGGCAATAAGAGACCAGTGCAAGGGAGCAGTGCAATAGGAGCAGTGCAATAAGCGGACCAGTGCAATAGAGACGCAGTGCAATAGGGACAGGCAATCAGAGAAGTGCAATAGAGACCAGTGCAATAGAGACCCAGTGAATAGGGACGTGAAATAGGGACCAGTGATAGGGACAGTGCAATAGCGGACCAGTGCAATTAAAACCGGTGCAATAGAACCAGTGGCAATAGAGACCAGTGGAAAAATGGGACAGTGCAATAGAGGACCAGGAAATAGGGGACCAGTGAAATAGGGACCAGTGCAAGTAGAGACAGTATGCAATCGGACCAGTGCCATAGAAGACGCCGTGCAATACGGGACCAGTCGCAATCCCGCACGAGCGTAGGGATGCAGTGCAATAGGGATCAAGTGCAATAGGGATCAGGGGCAATAGGATCCAGTGCAATAGGGATCAATTGGCAATAAGATGACAGTGCAATAGAGACAGTGCAGTAGAGGACCAGTGCATTAGAAGACCAGTGCAATAGAGAGCCAGTGCAATAGGAGAGCAGTGCATAGGGAGCAGTGCAATACGGTCGGACAGTGCAATAGAGACACAGTGCAGATAGGGACTCAGTGCAATGAGACCAGTGCAATAGAGACCAGTCGCAATAGAGACCAGTGGCAATAGAGACCAGGGTTTAAATAGGGACCATGCAATGGGACCAGTGGAAATAGGGACAGTGCAATGGACCAGTGCAAAGAGACAGTGCAATAGAGACAGTGCACTAGAGACGCTGAAATAGGGACAGTGCAATAGAGACCAGTGAAATAGGGACCCGAGTGCAGGGACTGTGAATGAACCAGGGACTAGAGACCAGTGAATAAAGCCAGTGCAATAGAGCGTCAGTGCAATACGGGACCAGTGCAATAGAGACCAGGGCAATAAAGAGCACAGTGAATAAAGACAGTGCAATAGAGACCATAGTGCAATAGGGACGAAGTCGCAATGAGACCGGGCAATCAGGAGATCCTAAGTGCAAATAGGGAGCAGTGCAATAGTAGACAGTGGCAATAGAGACAGTGCAGTAGAGACCAGTGCATAGGGGACCAGTTGCAATAGAGACGCAGATGAAATAGGGGCCAGTGCAATAGGGACCCAGTGAATAGAGACAGGGCATAGAGAACAAGTGCAATAGAGGACCGGTGCATAGAGAACCAGTGCAATAGAGACCCAGTGCAATATGAGACCGAGTGAAATAAGGGACCAGTGCCTAGAGACCAGGAAATAGGGACCAGTACAATAGGGACCAGTGGCAATAGACGACCAGTGGCATAGAGACCAGTGCAATAGCGAGAGTGGGCAATAGAACCAAGTTGAATATGGGACCAGTGGAATGGGACCAGTGCATAGGACAGTGCATAGAGCAGTGCAATAGAGAACGCAGTGCAATAGGGCGCAGTGCCTATAGAGACCAGGGCAATAGAGACGCAGTGCAATAGGGAGCAGTGCAATAGGGAAGCAGTGAATAGAGGTGGACCAGTGCAATAGAGACAGTGCAGATTAGGGACGAGTGACAAATAGAGACAGTGCAAATAGAGACCAGTGCAATAGAGACAGGTGAAATAGGGACCGCTAGTGTCAATAGGGCCATGAAATAGGGACCAGTGCAATAGGGACCAGTGCAATAAGAGAACGTGCAATAGGGACCAGTGCAATAGAGACCAGTTGAATAGGGAAGTGCAATAGAGGACCAGTGCAAATAGGGACCAGTGAATAGAGGCGGATCCAGTGCATAGAGACAGTGGCAATAGGGACAGTGCAATAGAGACTATGCATAGAGACCAGTGCAATAGAGACCAGTGAATAGGGACAGTGCAATAGAGCCAGTGAAATAGGGACCAGTGCAATAGGACCAGTGAAATAGGGACCAGTGAAATAGGGACCAGGCAGTAGAGAGACCAGATAGCAATAGGGACCAGTGCAGTTAGAGACCAGTGCAATAGGGACCAGTGCAATAGGACCAGTGCAATAGGGACAGTTGCAATAGAGACCTAAGGGCATAGAAGACCAGTGCAATAGGGAGCCGAGTGCAATAGAGACCTAGTGCATAGAGAACAGTGCAGCTAAGAGACCAGTGCAATAAGACCGCCGTGCATGAGACCAGTGGCAATAGAGACCAGTGGCAGATAGGGAGCGTAGCAATAGGGAGCAGTGCAAATAGAGGTCGGACAGTGGCCATGAGACCAATTGGAATGGGGAGCCTGTGCAAATAGAGACCAGTGCAATAGAGACCAGTGCGCATAAGAGCCAGTGAAAGATAAGGGACCAGTGCAATAGGACCAGTGAAATAGGGACCAGTGCAATAGGGACCAGTGCAAGTAGGGAGACCGAGTGATAGAGACCAGTGCAATAGAGACCAAGTGCAATAGAGACCAGTTGAAATAGAGCAGTGCAATAGAGACCAGTGATAGGGACCGTGAAATAGGGACAGTGCAATTAGAAGACCAGTGCAAATAGGAGACCAGTGCATAGAGACGCAGTGAATAGGGACCATGCAATAGAGACCAGTGCAATAGGGGACAGTGCATAGCCGACCAGGGCAATAGAGACCAGTGCAATAGGGAGCCAGCTGCAATAGGGGCAGTGCATAGAGGCGGACCAGTGCAATAGAGACTAGTGCAATAGGGACCAGTGCAATAGAGACAGTGCAATAGAGACCAGTTCACTACGAGACAGTGAAATAGGGACCAGTTGCAATGGGACAGTTGAAATAGGGACCGTGCATAGGGGACAGTGCCAGTAGAGACAGTGCATAGAGACCAGTGCATGGAGACAGTGAAATGGGACCAGTGCAAGCTAGAGACAGTGAAATGGGACCAGTGGAAATAAGGGACCACCAAGTGCAGTAGAGACAGTGAATAGGGACCAAGTGCAATAGGGACGCATGTGCAATAGAGACCAGTGCAATAAGGGAAGTGCAATAGAGGACAGGGTCAATAGAGACCAGTCAATAGGGAGCAGTGCAATAGAGACCATGCATAGAGACCATGAGTAGTAGACAGTGCAATAGAGACCAGTGCAATAGAGACCAGTGCAATGGGAGCAGTGCATAGGGAGCAGTGCAATAAGAGGCGGACCTATGGCATAGAGACCAGTGCGATAGGAAGTTGAATAGAGACCAGTTGAATAGGGACAGTGCAATAGGGACCGTGAATAGGGACAGTGCAATAGAGACAGTGAATAAGAGACCAGTGCAGTAGAGACAGTTGCATGATGACAGTGCCAATCGAGACCAGGTGCAATAGAGACCAGTGCAATAGGAGCAGTGCCAAATAGGGAGCATGCAATAGAGACAGTTGCATAGAGACAGTGCAATAGAGACGCCAGTGCAGTAAGAGCCAGTGCATAGGACAGTGCAATAGAGAACCAGTGCAATAGGGACAGTGCAATAGAGACGCAGTGGCATAGAGCCAGTTGCACTAGAGACCAGTGCAATAGAGACCAGTGAATAGGACCAGTGCAATAAGACCAGTGAAATAGGGACCATGGAATAGGGATCCAGTGCAATAGAGACCAGTGCCAATAGAGCCAGTGCATAGAGACCAGTGATAGGACCCAGTGCAATAGAGACGCAGTGCAATAGGGACCCGTGCAATAGAGAAACCAGGGGAATAGGACCCAGTGTATAGGGAGGCAGTGCAATAGGGAGCAGTGCAATAGAGGCGGACCAGTGCAAATAGAGACCAGTGCAATAGGGACAGGTTGCAATAGAGACCAGTGGCAACTTAGAGACCAGTGGCATAGAGACCAGTGAAGCTAGGGACGCAGTGCAAATAGGACCCAGTTGAAATAAGGGACAAGTGCAATAGGGGACCAGGCGAATAGAGAACAGTGCAATAGAGACGCAGTGGCAATAGAGAAGTGGAATAGGCGCACCACGTGCAATAGAGACCAGTGGAAATAGGACGTGACATAGGGACCGTGCAGTAGCAGACGCATGCAATAGGGACCAGTGCAATAGGGACAGTGCATAGAGACAAGTGCATAGGGACCAGTGAATTGAGACAGGGCAAATAGAGAACAGTGCAATAGGGAGCAGTGCAATAGAGCCGAGTGGCAATAGGACCAGTTGGCAGTAGAGACCAGTGCAATAGAGACCAGTGCAATAGAGACAGTGCAATAGGGAGAGTTTGCAATAGGGCAGCAATAGAGGCGGACGAGTGCAATAGAAGACCAGTGCAATAGGGACAGTGCATAGAGACCCAGTGGAAATAGGGACCATTGCAAAGGGACCAGTGAAATAGGGACAGTGCAATAGGGACAGTGCAATAGAGACAGTTGAATAGAGACCAGTGCAATAGAGACGCAGTGCAATAGAGACCAGTGCAATAGAGACCAGTGCATAGGGAGCAGTGCAATAGGAAGCAGTGCAATTTACGAAGACCTGCAATGAGACAGTGCAATAGAGACCAGTGCAGTAGAGGACCAGTGCAATAGGGACAGTGCAATAGAGACAGTGAAATAGGGACAGTGCAATAGGGACCAGTGCAATAGAGACCAGGGCAATAGAGACAAGTGCATAGAAGACCGGTGCAATAGAGACGCAGTGGCCATGAACAGTTGCATAGAGACCAGTGGAAATAGGGAAGTGCAATAGAGCAGTGAAATAGGGACCAGTGGCAATAGGGACCAGTTGCAATAGAGACCAAGTGCAATAGAGACAGGTGCAATAGAGACAGTGCAATAGAGACCAGTGCAAATAGGGCAGTGAAATAGAGACCAGTGCAATAGGGAACCAGTGCAATAGAGACCAGTGGCGAATAGAGACCAGTGCAATGGGACCGTGCATATAGAGACAGGGCATAAGAGACCTGCAATAGGGAGCAGTGCAATAAGGGAGCAGTGCAGATAGTAGGCGGACATGGCAATAGAGACTAGTGGAATAGAGACCAGTGCAATAAGACCAGTGAAATATGGGGACGCAAGGCAATAGGGCCAGTGAAATAGGGACCCAGTGCATAGGGCGTGCAATAGAAGACAGTGCAATAGAGACCAGTGCAATAGATACCAGTGAATAGGCGAGTGCAATAGGGACCAGTGCTAGAGACCAGTGAAATAGGGAACCGGTGCAGTCAGAGACCAGTGGCCAATAGGGACCAGTGCAATAGAGACCAGTGGAAATGGGACCAGTGAAATAGGGACCAGTGCAATAAGACAGTGCAATAGAGACCAGTGCATAGAGACCATGCAATAGAGACATGCAATAGAGACCAGTGCAATAGGGACCGTGCAATAGAGCCAGTGCAATAGGGAACAGTCAATAGAGCAGGGCAATGAGACCAGTGCAATAGGGAGGCAGTGCAATAGGGAGCAGTGCAATAGAGGCGGACCAGTGCAATAGAGACCAGTGCAATAGGGACCAGTGGCAATAGAGACCAGTGCATAGAGACAGTGCAATAGAGACAGTGGAAATAGGGCCAGTGCAATGGAACCAGTGAAATAGGGAAGTGCAATAGGGACCAGTGCAATAGAGACCAGTGCATAGAGACCAGTGAAATAGGGACCAGTGCAATAAGAGACCAGTGAAATAGGGACAGTGAATAGGGACCAGTGAGTAGAGACCAGTGCAATAGGGACCAGTGCAATAGAGACAGTGAATTAAGGGACAGTGGCAAAGGAACAGTGCAATAGGGACCAGGGCAATAGAGACAGGGCAATAGGCAGTTGCAATAGGGAGCAGCTGCAAGTAGAGACATGCAATAGAGACAAGTGCAGTAGAGACGCGAGTGCTAGAGACCAGTGCAGTAGAGACCAGTGCAATAGGGGGCAGTGCAATAGGGAGCAGGTGCAATAGAGGCGGACCAGTGAATAGAGACTGCAATAGGGACCAGTGCAATAGAGACCAGTGCAATAGAGACAGTGCAATAGAGACCAGTGAATTGGGACCACGTTGCAATAGGGCAGTGAATAGTAGGGGACCAGTGCAATAGAGACCAGATGCAATAGAGACCCAGTGCCAATAGAAGGACCAGTGCAATAGAGACCGTGCAATAGGGGACCAGTGCAATAGAGACCAGTGCAATAGAGACAGTGCAATAGGGATGCAGTGCAATAGGGACAGTGCAATAGAGACAGTGCAATAGAGACCCAGTGCAATAGAGAAGTGAATAGGGACAGTGCAATAGGGACCAGTGAAATAAGGGACAGTGCCTGAGAAACAGTGCAATAGAGACCGTGCAATAGAGACCAGTGCAATAGAGCCAGTGAATAGAGACAGTGCATAGAGCCAGTGCGCTAGGGAGCGGTGCAATGGGAGCAGTGCATATAGAGAAGTGCAATAGAGACCAGTGCAATAGAGACCAGTGCAGTAGGACAGTGCATAGGGACGCGTTTGCAAGATAGAGGACCAGTGAAATAGGGACCAGTGGATAGGGACCAGTGCAATAGGTACCGGGCAATAGAGACCAGTGCAATAGAGACCGGTGCATATAGAGACCAGTGCAATAGAGACCAGTGCATAAGACCAGTGAAATAGGGACCAGTTGCAATAGAGACCATGAAGATAGGGAACCAGTGGCAATAGGGAAGCAGTGCAATAGAGACATGCCAAGTGCATGACGACAGTGCATAGGAGCCAGTCGCAATAGAGACACAGTGCCAATACGGGCCAGTGAAATAGAGACCAGTGCATAGGGACCATGCAATAGAGACCAGTGCAAGAGACCAGTGCAATAGGGACCAGTGCAATAGGACCAGGCAATAGAGACCTGCAATAGGGAGCAGTGCAATGGAGCATGCAATAGAGGCGGACAGTGCAATAGAGACCAGTGCAATAGAGACCAGTGCATAGAGACGAGTGAAATAGGGACGCAGTGCAATAGGACCAGTGAAATTAGGGACCAGTGGCCAATGGACCAGTGCAATAGAGACCAGTGCAAAGAGACCAGTGGCAATAGAAGACCAGGCAATAGGGACCAGTGCAATAGGGGACAGTGCAATAGAGAACAGTGGAAATAGGGACCAGTGCAGTAGAGACAGTGCAATAGGGATCCAGTGCAATAGAGCTACCAGTGAAATAGGCGAACAGTGAATCAGGGACCAGTGCAATAGAGACAGTGCAATAGAGACCAGTGCAATAGAGACCCAGTGCAATAGAGAACCAGTGCAATAGAGACGCAGTTGCAATAGGGACAGTGCAACTAGAGACAGTGCAATAGGGACAGTGCAATAGAGACAGGGCAATAGAGACAGTGCAATAGGGAGCAGTGCAATAGGGAGCAGTGCAATAGAGGCGGACCAGTGCAATAGAGACCAGTGCAATAGGGACCAGCTGCAATAGAAGAGCCATGCAATAGAGACCAGTGCAATAGAGACCAGTGAAATAGGGACCAGTGCATAGGGACCAGTGAAATAGGGACCAGTGCAATAGGACCAGTGCAATTGAGCGACAGTGCAATAAGAGACCAGTGATAGGGACCAGTGCTTATAGAGACCAGTTGAAAAGGGACAGTGAAATAGGGACAAGTGCAGTAGAGAACAGTGCAAAGGGACCAGTGCAATAGAGACCATGCAATAGGGACCAGTGCAAATAGAGGCCAAGTGCAATAGGGACATGGGCAATAGCGACGCAGGGCAATAGAGACCAGTGCAATAGGGAGCAGTGCCAATAGACCAGTGAGATAAGACAGTGCAGTAGAGACCAGTGAATAGAGACCAGTGCAATGAGACCGTTTGGCAATAGGGAGCAAGTGGCAAATAGGGAGCAGTGCATAGAGGCGGACAGTGCACATGAGACAGTGGCAATTAAGGGACCAGTGGCAATAGAGACCAGTGCAATAAGACAGTCGCATAGAGCCAGTGAAATAGGGGAAAGTGCAATAGGGACCATGAAGCATAGGGACCAGTGCAATAGAGACCAGGCAATAGGAGACCAGATGCAATAGAGACCAGTGCAATAGGACCATGTAATAGGGATGAGTGCAGCCGACCCAGTGCAATAGAGACAGTGAAATAGAGACAGTGCAATAGGAGCAGGTGGCAATAGGGAGGCAGGTGCAATAAGGTGGTATGTGTATTAAGGTTCCATAAAAAGTGGGACGTTGTGTACAGGAGATGTGCAATTCAGATAAAGTGGGTTCTGGCTAGTAAAAGTAAAAACTGTAATTAGTTTGTTAAGAAAAGTCAGCTACTAGCATGTTTTAAATTATAGTAAGTGTCCCAATAGATCAAAACGATTGCGAATAATTATGGTTTGTGAAAGTAGTTTACAAGGTCCCATGAACATTAAATCAAAAAAGCTCCATTTGCCAAAAAAATAATGCTTAATTCACAACAACTGTGTTAGGTTAGGAATAATTGAAGAAGAGAAAAGTGATTTTAAGTCTTTACATCCAAGCGAGTTTGTGAAGGCTTACAGGACAGGGTATAGGGAAAAGTCACAGAGCTGTACTTCAATTCCACACACACAATCGGAGGTCAGACAGGCGTAACAGAGTCCAGTGCGCATGTAGCTTACTCTGCCACAGCATTAGAGCGTCTTTAAATTACCCCATTAGGCGTTCGCAGGCGGTCAGGAGATCCAAGCGGTCCTCCAATAATGCACGGTGGAGCGAGGAGGAGGAGAGGAGATATTGGATGTCTAGTTTGCTCGAGCTGTGGTATACCATTTGTCTTATGGACATAACACACAAGCTATTGGTGGTATTTTAGAATAATGATGTCCCTCTCAACAATGCAGGAAGGAGCAGAGAGAGTCTACCATGGATATAAGGCTCATCTACAGCTACAGAAGCCAGCACATACAGCGGGAACCATATGTTTGCATAGACGCTATTAAAAGACTAATTAGCATTTTTTTTCTCACTGTCTGACATGAAACCAGAATTCACTTTTCTTTTTCTTTTTAGGTCAATTAGAATTTTAAACATTATTTCTATTTGTCAAATTACAGAAGAATGAGAGATATAATGTTCTACACAATTTTGTAATACTTTTTACAAAACCAAAGGTTTACATACATTTCATTAATATTTGGTAGCATTGCCTTTAAACTCTATAACTTCAAACGTTTTGGATTTCCTTCCACAAGCTTCTCACAATAGTTGATAGGAGTTTTGGTCATTCCTCCATACCTAACTGGTGTAACTGAGACACATTTGTAGGCCACCTTGCCAGCATCTTCACCAGGTCTTTTGCATATTCACATTTCAGATCACAGCACGTTCATCTCTGGGACACAGAACCCGCCTTCTTTCTGATCTGTATGATGGCTGTTCATCAATGTTATTGTTTCCCAAATTGTTTAAAGGTAGTAATCTTCGTGTATGGAAACTTTTGGTTTTGTAAAACGAAATAAGAATTAGTGTAAATTTGACAAATAGAAATAATTTTAATTAAAAATTCAAATTGACCAAAAAAGAAAGAAAAAAAGTTAATTGTGGTTTCATGTCAGACAGTGAGAAAAAAAAAGGCAAATGTGTCTCTTTATGAAGTGTATATAAATATATGGTTCCCGCTGTAGGTTAATAAACTATAGGCTCTATGCACATGAGAGACATGTAGGGTGGCCAGATGTCCAGATTTCGTCCGGACAGTCCAGTTTTTGAACCTTGTGTCCGGACGAAGAAAGCCAGTCCTCCCTTTAGGCCGTCTGTCCGGTTTTATACCGTGAGCAACAGCTGTACATTAATGCAGACCTCTGCCTCCTCTATAATCAGCGCTGTTTGCTTTGGTAAAATGTGTATTCATTTAGATTCGTCACGGCCACTGTGAGACGCAACATCCACCTTTTGGTTTCAGCCAGACCCGCACCGTGGTCATTCAGCTGCTCTGCTCAGAGCGGAGGCTCAGCGTGAGTCGACAGCCTAGCCGTGCCACCGCACACAACATTCAGCTCAGCGCACATTCTACATGTGCTCCACATGTAGAACAGGGAAGAGACAGGTATCACGCAATCATCCTACTTTTGTTTTGTCCTTCACAAGTGTGAACTGAAGGAGCCCTTTCCCTCAGCGTTACCATGGAGACCTGTTCCGTCCAAATGCATAACTGCACATAACAATGATGGCAAAATGTAAATTCTGTAGGCTGATGAGATTTCTATTCTTATAATGCAACAATATTGATGCTTTGTGCATTTTAATTTAATGCAACATGGTTTAAATATATACATACATTTTGTAACAAATAAACTAATGGAACACTTGTGCCCTTTGTGTCCTAAAGCTAAGGTTAAAAACCTCGGTCTGCTTCAGCTAAAGTTGTGCTAACAGCAGCTAAATGCTATCATCGGCAAAATCACCTTTTCAACAGCGGTATGATGTTGTGAAATATTAAATCTCGTATGACCTGCCTTTTTTAGTGAGGGCTGTCCTATCCTCCGTCCTATCAGAGGACAGCAGTCTGTTCACGTCACATTAGTATCAGTTCAGCGCATTGGCCCAGGGCGGAGCTCAGGGGCGCTGGAAGTGGGGGCACAGCAGGTGCTGTAGCAGCCCATGGTGGCGATGCTTGAAAGATTGCAATGACAATAAAATGATAGCTTATGAATATATCTGGTAGCTGTTTCATTCTGTTCCACAACATTGTAAGCCTAAAGCCTTGTTTGGGTGAAGGATGACGAGAGGGATAATTTTATTAGTAATAAAAAACATTTATTATTTTCAATGCATATTGGCCAATCAGATTTGTCTTGACAAGATCGTAATACAGCCCCGCATAGCATCTACTCGCTTGCTGCTGTGTTATCCACACACAGAGACTGTCTTTGTCCATGCACTATTGCACATATTTAATCTACAAACTGTTCATAAGTGTATTTGTGTAACGGCGACCCATGTGCGCTCTCCCCCTCCCTCGCTCTGCATGAACCTCGCTTGCCCACTTTTGCGTCTCAAAGTGCTCCTCAGTGACGTCTTCAGGATGATAAAAGGTGTGTGGTATCTATGAACATTTTGCCGTTGTGTCCCATTGGTCTGTGACTGTATCAAACCTTTCTCTGGCCTGTTGTTTTTGTACAACAGATCAAATGCTAACTTTAGCTTGACTTATAGCGCTGATGCTCCAGACTAAACTGCTGCATTAAATGTCTGCAGAATACAGAGCCTGCTCTGCCTTGTGTTACATAATATCTATAGAATTCTATAAGCCCCCGCACCCTGCCGAAAACGTGTTCCGGCGCGCCTGGCGGAGCTTGTACCTGGTCAGCCCGGATTATTGTTTTATTAGGATCCCCATTAGCTGCCTGTATAATGGCAGCCAGTCTTTCTGGGTCCTTCAACAGACTACAATTACATACTCCACAATACAAAATAAATGTGCACAACATGCTTTAAAGTGTTTACAGAAATACAGTGAAACACAGTGTCAGTAAATAAATAACATGGCAGGAAAGTCTCATTTTCACATGGTCATCTGCAGTAGTTTTTAAATGTGTATTTATTTTTAACTCTGCATGTGCTAACTGAGAGCTGATTCCAGTAAATATTGCTCTGTAAAGCCTGTGGACTTCAGAGAATTTGGGACAAGCAAGTTTTAAGTCGCCACCCAGTGCCTGTCTGGTGGCATCTGTGGCTGCTTCCTACAAACACAAGCTGCTCAGAAAAGAACTGTGGCTGTTTTTGAATACTGAATTCCACATCAGTAAAATGAGTCTTGGTTTAATTTTGTTGTTAACTGTAAGCCAAGACAGGCGTGACTGCATTAGTGCCACATCGGTCCTGTAGGAACACAGTCCTGGCTGCCTGTTTTGTGCCACTTGAAGTTGTGAAGATCTTTTTGTGAAGCAGATCACCAGTATTCCAAATGACACAGAACAAGAGACCGTACAACCTGTTTAGCAATAGACATGGGTATGTGTGCCATACATTTCCTGAATATTGCAATACCTTTACCCACCTGGCTATGATTTCATCGATGTGAGCAGACCAAGAAAGGTGAGAATCCAAGGTGACACCCAATAACTTGGTTTGTTCACATGTTTCGGGTCAAGCCCACCAGGGTCAGCTTTCACTTCATTACTTTGTCTTATTTTGGAAAATAAAAAAATCAACTTAACTAAAAGTCAGAAGAAAAACGAATGAAACCCAAACAAACGAATGTTTACACAGTGATAAATTACCAATATTTTTCCAAAAATGCATGTGCAATGTAAAATGTAATTTATCAAGACTTATGAACACTAAGCTAAATAGCGAGTAAAAGCTGAGAACAAAATATGCTATTTTGTGGAAACTTTGCATCTAATTGGGCGTTGACCAGTGCAGGAGACCACGCTCTGAAACAGGGACAAACCCTGAAATGACTTTGCTGCTTACCCACTTTTGCACATACTTGGTAAATGACCCCTTAGTTTAATAAATAAATGCATTATATTTAATTTTAACATGTGAAATACCAACACACTCTATGATGATTGCAGGCCTACAGAATGCTGGGATGTCCTCTGGAACCACCAACAGCGCACGGCTCGACAGAGACTCGTACTTAGCTAGCGCTCGGGAGGGAGTGGGGTTCACGCCGCACATCTCCCGCTCCTGTAAAACTAATAAAGCGCGGAAATTAGCCTACGGACTCACTCGGGACCGCGCCACTAATGGAGTACCTGTCCAAAACCAATCTGTCACCCAACGTGGCAGGCCTAAATGCCACTAGAGCCATTTGCGGGGCCAAATTGGATTTCATTTGCGCCGTAATGAATTTAAATAGGAGTAAACCCGGGTTCATTGTTCTAACGCCGTTTTCCTCAAGTGATGTTTACTCGCACGCTCGATAGAGCACATCGTACACTTGGTTTAGTCCAAGGCAACAGGAGAAATAAAATCCATTTAACTTTAAATGATGGCGAGACGCTGCAGGTGAATGGAGGGGAAAAGTATAGAGGTATCAATTTGGAGCGTCTGCTGTAGATTTTGCATAAAAATGGCCAAAATTGCCTATATTCTCTGCAACAAAGTCTAAATAATGGATAGAACCAGATTTAAATCTATCCTTTTATTTTGTAGATGGATTGTCCAGAGAGGATTTGGAATATTGTGTTTAGTTTTTGAAAAAGGCAAGTGAAAAATATTTGTTTAATGTGGATCGAAGCTTCAGACTTGGAATTAGATATTAAACCATCCCTCTTAAAAACCTTCATAATAAAGAAGTTTGGAGTCTGTAGGAGCGACTAAAGTGGAGATATTGTTGCAAGAGTGTAAAGATATCTTAACTAATGGCCCTAAAGTTTGTACATTTCTTCCGTATTTGGTCACCTTTCATGCTATACGTGTATACCAAACATGTATAAATGTGTGAATGAATACACGCGGGAAACCGTCCAGTGAGCCGTGCGTTTTAAGTTATTTCCGGTAAATGTCCGGCTCGCTAGTGGACAAAACGTCATAAAATAGGCAATGCACTGTAAAGATTCTAAAGCGACACGTCAGTAATGCTTTCCCCTGATCTCGGCGGACGCTGTCGTGTCACAAATTCCTTGACCTTCTCCCGTCCACATTGCCCAAAAATAAAACACTTATTCAGCGAACTGACGTCTGAGTCAAGACCGCATCTGCCCTGTGATCCGTGCTCAGAGACGCTCGGGCTGCCAATAAGGGACTGGAGACAGTTGTGTTCAGGCAATGAGATACAAGCAGCTCATTCAAATGCTAGACTCAGAAGTGTGTTCAAATTAGGGATGCACAGATCCGATACTGGTATTGGATATCAGAGCCGATGCTGGAAAAAATACGATATCGGGAATCGGCTACAAATATCTGACACTGAATCGATACCTGTTTTGGCTCAACGTTTTCATTTCTCAGTGAATATGGACATGCTGTATCTCATTTTGAAGCTTAGAACCCGGTATATTGTGTATTTTTGATCACCGCGCAAATGCCGAGACTAGCTACAGTATGCTAATGCTAGCGGCAACGCATCAAGGCGGGGACAGAAACTGTGATAGGATCACACCGAAAGTAGCCTAATAAAATAAAATAGCCGCTGCAGGAGTGGCCAAATGTTTATTTTAGACTTACAAAAAAGAAAGACACCCCCTTGTTCCGACGTCTACATCTGTCTACATCTCATTTGCAAGAAAAGATAAGACTTTATTGAACTCAAAATGATGAAAAAAGGACCATTCACTTTTCACTCGGGGAAAGATACTTTTAAGAAAGTCTCTTGGTTAATGTTGAATATCGGCAGATATTGAAACCCCCGGTAAGGTGATATTGTAGTGGTGATATTAAAGGATCTGTATCATGCTATTTTAGCCATTCCAAAGTAAAGTATAGGCATTATATGATATATTGTACCTCTACCACTAAGGAGTACTTCATTTTGTGATAAATATAAATATTTTCTGGAGGTATTTTTTCAAACCCGGAAGACAAGACACTCCGCCCCTCTCTCCGAGTGATGCAGCCGATGCAACTATACCGTAGTAGAAATCTAAATATCACTGCAAAAAGTGAAGTTACTTCACGATGCAGTTATAAGGAGTTGACATTTGCAACACAGCTTCATAAATGGCTAACACACACGCTAACACAGTTTTGATTGACTCACCGGCCGCTCTGGCCTCTCCATCATCGCTGGTTATAAGATTTTAATCCACTTTGATTCTGGCCAAGGTTCACCAAGCATCCATCAGTGAAGTGACAGTCACAGACAAACACTATTTTGGCTGATAGTCGCTGAATCCCGGAAAGAAATTCCAACTTGTGGCGAGTGGCCTCTTCTTTAGGAAGGTTGAATAAAGTCCTGTCCTCGCAGCCAAACGCGCTTTTCTCCGTGACATTATCGTGAGGTAAGAAAAAAGGTGTCCAGAGTATGTTAGAAAGAGCTCCTTCTTCACAACTTTCGGTGCAAACACGTCTGTTCAGACGCTCAGGGGTGTGTCTGTTTGGACACGTCCAGCTCTTGTTTTTTTTCTTTCTTACAACAGAAATAATAAAAAAGCAAAGTTTTACTAATTAAAATCAGGCCGTAAGGCATTACAATGAATGTAAACAGCTCAAATAAACTAAAATAAACTAAAATAAATTTAAAAATGTATATTTTTTCAATGTACTTGTTTTGTAAACAAGATTTGGGGCCCGGGCCCCTCTTTGGGAACCACAGCCTTAAACCATGCAAGGACTGCCTTTAAAAGAGTCGAAATAAAAATGTACACTTGTTTATTAATTTGTAATTATACATTTGAAAATATTTTCTGGAACTCTACTGGAACTTGGACTAAATGGTGCTCTCACATTTTGTGTTTTGTCCGAATGAAATTCTGATTCACACTGATTAGTAGGTTTTATTTGGTTAATTGTAAAGTTATAGACTAGGTTTATGTCCAGTTCAGTTCTGACTCTAAAACAGCAATTTAGTGGAACTGGACTGCATGAAAATGTAACACATTGTTTTGCCAATCAAATCCCATAGGAAACAACTGTGTCCTGAATTACCAAACAGCCTGTCCCAAATGACCAAACACAATCCCCAACAACCCCAACCCAACAAGAATGTGAGTCACACTTTGTAAAAAACATCACACAAGAAAGAAGACACTCTGTGGATTTCAGAGATGTATCACATACTGGGATATTGTCTTCACTGTGGACAAGAGCCAAGGGACAAATGAAAAATAACAAAAACTGTCCCAAATGACCTGAATTGACCCTATTGTATCAGAAGCCAAAAAGCTGGATTGGTACATCACTAGTTAAAATGTCTAGAATGTCATCAAAATCCATGATGTATTCAAAGAGATGAAAAGAGTCTATAGATGAAAGTATCGTCGGTACCTGCTCTGGAAACATCCGTCCTTTTCACTCTTCAGTTTGCATCCCCTCTGGGCTGATGCTTCCACGCCTTAGCCGACTATAGATATGCTGAAACCAGTGAATAAGAACATTTTTCATCCATCTGTAAAGCAGCAGTGACATTTCGTTTAACAAATTCTTGCCAGGGCTTATTTTCGAAAGCTTTTGTGTCCGTTTTCAATTCTCTCCCTGCAGCCTCTCTGCTTTCCCTTCAGCTCTGTTTGTCTGTGATTATGTCACAGCGTGCAGAAGACGAGACGTGTTGGAGAAGGGTTCACGGAAGCTTTGGCTTCAACGTGTGAAACGCCGCTGCTGCTGCTGGAGGTTGCCATATTGAGGGCAAGTCATGTGACACCTATCAATCGCATAGTGTATAGTGATGATAGAGTGTAACCATCATGTGGTTAGTTAACAATGCATTAGCGATTTATGGCATTTTCCAGACGCTAAAAGTCACTTTAAAACAGCCTGCATTGTTCATTCACTCCTTACTTTGTGGGACCGAAACAAAAAAACCTAACTGAGCTACAGTATGTTAGTGCACTATTGGCCCCTTCGACACAGAAAGGCCCCGCGCAACCTGGGGATCGAACTGCGGCTACGCCTTATGGTTTCATCCTTACTTTCTGTAATTAAACATTTCTCTGTGCACTCTTACCCAGTCTCGTCTCCCATTGTTTTGTTGCGGCTTTGAGCCATTCTTAACACGACAGGTTTCAAATTAGTTTACATTTATCACAGCCGTTTTGTCAGGTCCACGAGGAAGCGCCGTGTTTGGCTTTGGAGAAACACAGAAAGTTGTCATGCCTCGCAGTCAGGGCCCCCTTCCGCCCGCATGAGCGAGGGGGTATGGCTTATCAAACATTCCCTTCTATACAGTAGAAAATTGTACAATTGTACAATGAAACTGCCTCCAGGTGTTGGGTTAGTCCTGAGCCGCTGCGACTGAGCGCGCCGCCATTGTGGGCCAACCTGACCAGCATGTTTTTGGAGGTAGGGGTACTGTCTGTTAGGGCTGGGACGATCCACTTTTGTCACGATCCAATGCGTATCACGATACTCAGGGCCGATCCGAACCGTATTGCTATACAGTACAGTGGAGGAAAAAGTATGTTGGATTTTCTTACATTTCTGCCTAAATTGGTCATAAAATGTGGTCTGATCTTAATTATAATCACAAGAATGAGTGAACAGTGTCTGCTTAAACTAATACCACCCAAACATTTACATGTTATCATATTTTGATTAGCCATAACATGTAAACATTCACTAGAGAAATTCCAAAAGGGCTCACATCACTATTTCACTAATGTGATAAGTAATATGTTTACTTTCAAATGTGTAAAAGACAGTCATGTGTCCAAAGTTTATAAACAAATGCCATTTGAAATGTATTGAAGTGTTAAGATTGTAAAGTGCATTAAAACAAGTGTGATGAAAAAATGCCTCCAAACACAAGTATTTAAAGTTTTGATACTTGGTATTGCAGCACAAAGTACTGCGATCCAAGTCCGATCTGATATTTTGTCTCAGCCCTACTGTCTTCAGTGCACCGCCTCCTGTGTTTGTCCCGGTTTCAGAGCATGGTGTCCCGCACTGGTCAGCTCCTCCACCTCCTCCGTTCCTCTTCGTCCTGCGCAGCTCCCTCCGCCCCACAACAATATAATCGGTCTTATTCTCCAGTGAACGTATATAGCCAGAACAATAGTAGGGATAGAAGATTTGTGTGGCTTAGCAGCGAGTCTTGTCTTGTTTAGATGAAATGGTGTAATTGTTTTCCTCAGACCCTAAGTTTCTCCGCAGACGCTCAGACATATCTTTCCTCTGTCTGTCTCTCTGGGCCTTCATTTGTCTCTTCTTTCACTTGCCGCTGTGACTGCCAGATCCAGAGAACTACACACTGCTAACTCGGGCATCTGAACCTGTGTTTGCTGATGATTAGTTTGAGTTTTTTCCTGTTGAATGAGCTATGCCGTCCCTCCTCCAGAATACACGACGGTCCGTTGTATTTGACTTTTCTTACTCCAATCTGTCTACAGCATTTTCATACAGTGTGAATGACCCTACTAGGAAAATGGTAAAAGGAAGAATCCAAAAATCTAAAAGATCTCCATTTTTATTCATTACTGCACTCCTAATCGTGCCAAGAGCAGACTGTTAAAGGTAAACCGCGCAGGACAATGGCCCCGTGCGGACTATACGCTCGGCAGAACACCTAATTGCGGTGATAAATACGAGTGTGGGAGAAGGGGAGTTTAAAGGAACGGGCCGCCAGCCCCGGGGTGACCTGGGGAGAGCTTAAAGTGACATAACACAGAACTACACACTAATGGGCTTGTGTTGTCTTTGCTAGATAATCATCACAAGTCTATGCCAAAAAGCAAGCAGGTAATATCCCACTCCCAGAATGGTTTTAAGAACAAATTCTCCTCTTGTTTATTAGCAATACTTTAAAGATGTTGTTTTCCTGCAAATTGTGAATTTGCACAAAATTGCATTGAACGATACATTTTGAATAGCAGGTACTGGCAATCGGTAGAATGATAATACTCTGTAAATGTTAAACTTTGCATTAGTAAAATGTATATCTAGTTTAGTAAATCTAGTAATAGTCTGTAAAATCTCAATGAAGGTTCTTGAGTCATCTTCTGTACTCTGTAGTTGAAGTGTAGGACATTTCGCCTCTCATCTAAAAGGCTTCATCAGCGACACTTAAGTTTCCAGTTCAGCCCACAGTCCAGATAAAGACCACTGACTGGGAGGGTTTGCTTGGCTAAGCTGCTCCCTTCTATTAACGGCTACCCTCAACTGTGGGTAAACGACTTTGTACTTCTAAGTCTCAGCGACCCACTCACCTGAGATTCAGTCTCAGGAGAGTAGCCGTTATTGGGGGCTTGGCTTAGCCCCTCCCCCGCTAATAGAGGGGAGGGACTTAGCCAAAGGTCCCAGTGGTCTTTATATAGTCCACAGCTGAGCTGAAAACTTTAGTGTTGCTGACGAAGCCTTTTGGATGAGAGGCGAAACATCAGACATGTCAAGAACCTTCATCGAAAATGTACAATCCTGTAGGACTGAGAGCCTACACAGACAGTCTGTAAGATTGCAAAAATAGGGGAAAAAGTAAACTATCAAGCGGCCCCCCCCTCCCCTCCTGATTGGACCTCACAGCCGGGTTCAAAAGAAAGCTCATCTCATTGGTCAAAATGATGGCACCAGGATTCTGATTAGTTGGATTAGGGACTTTGCAAAAAAAAAAAAGATTTAATATCACTTACATTGCGTAAAATGGCCCAGGCGATCAAAACATTTCAACTTATAATCTCTACAAAGTTCAAACACAGAAAAACTTAAATTGAAGAAGTTTAAGTCTATCCCCGGACTTAAAGGAAAATTGAGCTGTGGGCGGGATAACTTCCTTATTAAGTTTACCCACCACTGTTCTCTACACCAGGGGTAGGCAACATCAGGCCCGGGGGCCAAAACCGGCCCTCCTTCATACAACCTCTGGCCCTCGAGATGATTTTGTGGAACATAATTACACAAATCAAATATCTAATGCCTGTTAAAGTGCTCTAGAAATGTGAAGAATACTGTCCATTCCTTTAAAATGTTTTAGAAGAACACTCACTTAGGCCATTATGACGTACAACATTGGCATTTGAAGAAAGTGATGCTTACTTCGGCCACAAGTGGAGGGTCTGGCCTTTGGTCTTTTGACGATGAAAGCAAACTTGCCTACCTACAGGGTAGTAGTGAAAAGTGAAATGCTATAGTAATGCTTAAAATGTCTTTTGAGAGTGTTCAGTCACTCAATATTAGCATCTACTCATACAACATCCATTCCATTCATGAACTGTTGCTTTAAACATTTTTTGACAGCGTCACATAGAAACATATTTTGCATATATTCTAAAAGCCCTTCTTACTTTGACGCAACTTTAACAAATGAGATAATGAGAAACGAAGTCCGTTTTGGTTCCAAAGTATAAACTTTATTCCAAATTCAGCATTCCACAGCTGCACAAGTTCACCTTATCTAACTCCGCTGTCGAAGGGCTCGTTTTCATCCTTGCACTTTCTGCGCGCTGTAAACAAACGGTCGTACGAGCGAGCGTTTGGTTCTTTCATGTCGCGGACTTTAATCAGGGCTCTGTTCTTTGCCAGAATAATTACATGGATCACGCTGAGCCGCTGCGGACCACGGCTTAACTGAGCATTTTAAACGAATGCGCAGAAGTTGCAAAAAACAAATAAGCTGTGAGGGGATGTGAGGAAGCGGTGGACAATATTGCACATGTAGGCGGCAAGTTACACCGCCTGACCAAAAAAAAAAAAAAAAGGTCACATCTCTTATATCTCGTCTAATATTCGCTTAGCTTTAGTGGTTTTCTTACAGCCGCAGAGCTTTTCAATCCCAATCTTTTGAGTTCCCTTGCATTGTGCTTGTGGAAATGCTTTTCTCCATCAGGCTTTTTCTCCGACCACATTTCTTCCTCGAACACGCACCTTCCAGTTTTTAATAACGCGTTGTCATAGTTGTTTTGCGATCTCCTTAGATGTTTTCTCTGCTTGATGCCAATGGTTTGACCCTTCTCAAACAAACGGACAGCTTTTCCACAACCACGGGTTTCTGTTTCGACATGAGAAGCTGCTCACTGCATCGGTTGGGTTATAATACCGTGTTACCAGCGCAAAGACAATGACCTATGCAGCAAATATCCAACAGGAGGCTCGTACCTACTGTATTTGCTCAACTTTACGAAAAGTACAGATAAACGTACTGATAAAACTATTCTAAGAAGTACAGTCATTGGGCCGGGATCACAAATTCTATGAGATGAGATGAGACGCGAGATTGGGTTCATGAGAACGATATGACATTTGGACAAGATTTGTAATCTCAAAGGAATATGTACTGAACGGTTTAACGAAATCAAGACCAATATATTTAGAAGCATTGGTGGGTGGTCTAGATCCGGTTAGAGTTAGACCTATGGAAGTGAGAGCTGGACGTTAACAGACAGAAAGAGAATAGAGTCTTTTGAATTGTGGGTCTGACAGAGGCTTCTATGTGTTCAATGACCAGACAAACAAATCAATGAGTCCTGAACCGAAAAACGTGTCTAACATAATGGCGAGGAACAGACTGACTTTCTATGGACATGTGATCAGAGCAGAACACAGTTTGGAATGAGTCATCATCATGCAAGGAGCCATAGAAGGAAAGAGACTGAGAGGTGGCCATGTCAGAACAGAAGAGTCTTGTTCTGACAAGAGACCGGACGAGATGGAGATGCCTTGTCGATTTTGCGTCACCAGCGGTCGGAGTCGGCCTGATGGGTGAAGAAGAAGCAGTCTACTGTAATGCATCCACAAAAACAAACAAGAAAAAACGCACACAATCTACAATATTATGGGCGGTGCCTAAGCCTTTACACTGGAGAGGACGAAGTGAAGAAAACTCGAACATCGCTGAACTGTCTTTGCCGCAGACTTCATGCTAACAACAGTGCATTACAACTATGGACAAAGTTAATCCACTAAAAACTTGCCCAAAGATGCAGACGCTCCTGATTTTCATTAGAAAACATCCTCTGGGATAGTTTTTGTTTGTCCAGCATTCACAGGGCTGCGAGACTTCAGAGGAGTTTTGCTTTGCTTTAGCGTGAAAATAAAACAGAAAAGCTCGCGCTCAAGTGAAATCAAAAACCATAGATATAATAATTAGAGATAGATGATTTCCTATTCAGCCCCATTCATAGTAAAGGACCCAAGTTGTCTGTGAAACTTACATGGGCGCTCAATCTCCTCCTATGCAGCCTGTGGGCGGCGCCTCCACTGAGCTTCAGAGCTTGACTCTCTGGACTCTGGAGCCAGACTTTTAAGCTGTTCTATGGAGGTCTGAAGTCCCATTAGAATCCTGTCTACCAAGTGTCTTTTGGAGTCGCCCCTGGCCACCAGGGGGTGGTATTACAGCAATGCTCCCTGCCTTGAGGACCATAGAGAAGCACGTTCCACGCCCATTGTCAAAAACAGATAGTGTGCCCTCTGCTGGGTAAATGCTGAAATTGCGCCATTCATCTGACGGCTGTAACCAGGTACCATCGCCATCATTCGCAAAAACTCTTTGATGGAAATTTGTTTTTGTTATGCACATTTATTATGCAAATTTTAGACAGATGCACATTTTCTTGTCGGAAATGCAAGTATTGCCCCTTAATTCTTGATGTTTGAAGCTATTTCTTACTTTAGCGTAGCGTTTTGTATATATTTTGAGTTGAAGGTTAAAGGAGTAAATTATATTTGTGTAGTGCACTCTACAGTATATCGCTCCCCTCTTTAGTCTGGCACTAAAGGAGAACATTATGTAAGACCTGCCATGCAACAGCACTTGAGTAAACTGCTGCTGTAGCATTGCTAGCATTTGCTTACTCCGTCTGTCACTTTCCGCTTCTAATACAGTAACACAGTAAGTCCTTTTTGATAATGTCCCCCCCCTTAAGAAGTACCGCGTTTTAAATCCACCCGGCTTCAAACGTGACAGCCCGGAAAAGTAGTCGTTTGTTGTAAACACAGGCGCGGCGTGATTGAACCGTCAGTCCCGCTATTGAATAAATCTCCGTAGCATAACCGCTGTCCCCCGCGTTATTTTTCACCATTATCTTCTTACTCCGAGGCGGCGGGCAGGTGCGGAGCGGAGCGGTCAATCATCCGTCATGATGAGAGAGAGGTAAGAGTATATAGCGGTGTGTCAGCACTGCGCCCCAATCTCCCGGCTACAGCTGTCAGGGCTCCATCTTCCCCGGCTCTGCGGCGTGAACGGGGAATATAAGGCACCGCAAATGAACACTGGGAGGGGATCGGTACGAGGTGTTAGTGACATCAGTAATTCCCTCAGTTTATTTATTGTGTTTCCTGGAACCCAAACCCACCAGCCATTACCAATCACACAAATTACAGACCACATTAACACATGTCGGCAAAGTGGCTGAAGTGTGCCACAAAAAAAGCATATCAAGACACCCCCACAGGATGTCTCGATGCTGATATGAATGTGGTGAACATTAGCAGTTAACACACATAACCAATATTTATTGAACATGGGATAATACAATGGCTGACGCCGAAACCATTAAATTGGTAAGAGGTCTTACGCCAAACCGGATGTGCGTCAGCGTCCGCCATGACAAGAAGCATACGAATTGGGCTGTCAGTTAGGAAGGAGTTAGGGAAAGGAGCCTCAATGCTAACTGTCATTAGCCACTTTAGCATAGGGATCTCTGATGCTACATCACTGGTGAGTAGGAGCCATGTGCCATCCCATAAGCCACCACGCCACATGTCCGCCCCCCTCGGCCCCACCCTCGAGTGATTCTTCATGCTTTGATTGACAGGTGCATAATTAATTAAAACAAATATATAAGAGATTCTGCACCAGCCACATTTTATAAAAGTGACGAAATACATGTTGTCGTCACCACAGCACAGTCACATGTCAGTGTTTTAAAGAGCTGCCTCAGTAAATGGCTTAAATGGAGGCAGTTTGTGCTTTTGCTTTCATTTAGTAGAAACTTAAGCCACATGGCTAATTTGCATACTGTAGTTTTATGAAACAGCTGTTGAGATAAAATAACGCTAAAGGAAAATGTGATGGCTCATTTGGATTTTCTTTTTTTTCTCCTTAAATGTCTTTATTTGGACACTATGTTGTTGCATATGCAATACAGTAGGTGGCGGCATGCACTTTTGTTTGCCCACCAATATCCTTTAAAGAAGAAGATGAATAGCTGTTGGTGATGTCACTTCCCCTTCCTCTGGGTAAGGAAGGTCGAATTGGGCAAATGCTGCTGAAGCTCTAGTTCACTAACTGCATAGAGATCTAACAGTTGACCCCATGAAAGGTTAAGGATTAGTTGCTAGTGTTAGTACTTAGAGACTACAATTTAAGGGTTTCAGAATCAGCCAATGAATGCTAACCACTGACGCCTGGGAATAAATTGAGAAAACAATGCTAATACGGCTAAACAACACGACTAAAAAACAAGACATTTCAGAGAAATGACAGCCTGACAGAGATACCAAGACTTAGAAGTAATACAAACAATGACAAACAATGAGTGTTTCTCACATTCTGCTGTTGAATCGATGACAATGTTGGTCCTGGTTTTGCATTGGAAGTCGCTCTGAGCCATTGATTTCCAGCTGTTTCCAGGGCAAGTTTTCGTTTCACATAGAGGTTTGTTTCAAAATGTCAAGATGATTTTCTAAACGATCAGCCTTTCAATCAACATTCAAGAACATGTCCTTGCGCAGCTCAGGAACATGTTTCGCTGTTCGCGGTTGAATTAAAAAACAGAAAAAGGGACATGGCTCTGGAACATGCAGTGTTTGGAACATGCTCTTAGATTAAAGCTGGGCTTAAACAGTGACATGTTTGGGTGATTTTGAACATGCCAAATGTGACTGACTCTCATACGAGGAGAGCCTGAGCCCACGGAGGACGTGTTTTACACTGTTAACACATGACTGACCTGCTCACACTGTACAAGTGACATGACCTCACCCCGTGAGGTGATACAAGATGAGCAGGGTCTGAATACAGTGCATTCCAAATTTCTTAGTTATGGAAAGAGCATTCTAAATACTTTCTGATGGTTTTTGACCTAATTAAACTACAGACATTGTGTGTTTCAGCGTAAATGCAGTGCATGTAAATGAGGCTTCATAAACAGACTGTAGCTCAGTTTAATCCGAAAATGTGAAGATCAACACAAAACAAAAAGTGTTTTCATGCTGACAATCATCTCTAAGCCTAAAAACACATCTGAGTAAAGTCTTTGTGAAAGATCTCAGAATTAGAAGATATCCACAGAGGATAAGTGGAGACAACTTGACAACCTTACATGGGTCAGAAAACTCTTCGACGGTGAGCTTTTCAGTCATAAGTTTATTGTGAGCAGCTAATCGTGGCTCGTAGTTTCGTTTCAGCTTTGACGGCTCGTGTTCCCACATAGTTTATGTCTCTAAAACTCATAAAAGTGGATTAGAGAGAACGGTCTAAATGCAAACAAACAGAGGCCCCGCTCAAACTGGAAATCCCTCCCACACGTCACGCAAAGGCTCATGGGGCATTGGAATTAAGTGGATAGGGGTTAACCTGCCAGTGGCCTCGTTTGCCACGTCAACAACGCGTCATGTCCGATCAAGAGTTTTATTAAATATCTTTGGCTGGTGCCTTTACCATCAGTGTTGCAACTGGCAGTGCCCACCTGCACGCATACTGCCACATGGTTGCAGATGGTGTATACAATTTAACTGACAAATCAGAAACTCTATGTATTTTTGTTAGCGAGCCCTTGTGGCTGAAGGCAGTATTGTTAGCCACATCTCGCAACAGTTTCACACAACTCAAAACACGCTTCTGAAAGAAATTCTCATCATTTTTTCCGGAGACTTTTCAAAAGTCTGAGGCTACTAATCACCTATATATGTGGTAACTACTGACTATGACGCAAATAATGTTGATGAAAGGAATGACTAAATATTTGAAAGTACAGCAAAACACTATACTACATCTATACTATATCTTTTCTGTTCATAAAGTGTATGGGAATTTTACCTCCAGCTCCATTGTCAGTTAAATTTGCTTTTCCATGACACAGTTGCCGGAGGTGCAACACCTTATTTGTCCATTCTGGATTAAAACGATCAGTGGCGCCACCAGGGGGTGGCCAGGGGTGGCCGTGGCCACCCCTGGCCGACTCCTGGCCACCCCACTGGCCAGTGTTAATTGTAGTACTGTAGTATCAGTTATGAATGTTATTGGATCATTAGTAACATTAAATATAAAAAAACAAAACAAAGTATAGCAGTAGACAGACAGCAGTAGACTATAGCAGTTTCCTTAAGTCTTTCTGATACTTTTCTACAGGCCAGTTTACTACAACAGTAAATACAATTGTGAAATTATGGCTGATAGTTTTGGTTTGCCACCCCAGATTTTAAGTGGCCCCATCTGGCCACCCCTATGAACAATTTCTGGAGGCGCCACTGAAAACGATCCCATGTATTTCTCTCGACGGCAGCTCATGGATGATGTAACCACACGCCTTTAGCTTTTTCTGCCTTTGGAGCCCAGACGCAAGCCTACTAACCCGCATACATACATCATGAGGAGAAAGAGAGAGTGCAGCCTTGTCAGCACTGTGCCCAATCTCCCGGCTACAGCTGTCATGGTATGAAGGTAAAAAAGGCACCGCGGAGGAACTTTGAGAGGGGATCAGCCCGGGCTATTAGCAATGATCCTTGAATTCAAGCCTCCATGCCTGCCAGGAGATCAGCGGCTAATGGGAAAGAGGTGACGTGCATTTAAATAGTGCTGTTCAAGATGTTTTATGCCGTACAGCGTGATATTTCACCTATAAAAGGGAATAAAATATAAGCATTTATTTCATTATAGCCTTTTACAAACATGCACTTTCAAATGGATAGTGTTAGCTTAGAGCTGACGATGTATTGTAAAGGCTCATGTATCCACTCTGTGCATAAAAGGATCAGTGCGTTCCAAGCGTAGTAAGCATCACTGCCTTTATGTAATCACACTTTTCTAATGTCTAGCCTGTGCTTTCGAATGTTACCACCAGAAGGCGCAGAAGCATGATGCCGGCTAATCGGCTATGCTAACTACTGATCATTGCGCGGATATTTTACAAGAAAGAAAACACTCAATACTTGAAAATACGGCAAAATGATTTTTAAAACTTTACTGTTTATAACATTTTAGATAAATCTTCAATTTAACCTTATGTATGTTTTGTGTCCATGAGTTAGCATATAGCTGATCGGGGGCTAGGGTTAGAGTTAAATATAAAAATATCTTAATTTTGCCTGGAGAAATGGTGAGCTATATTATTTTAAAAGTTGTAAAACTGTTTTTGGCCTTTTATCTGTTGTTATTTTAGCAGGAGATTTAGATGACGCTGCGCTATTCGCCGTTTTTTTTCAAAGTAGCTTATTATTGTGCGTGATGTCACACTTAAAGGAACAGGCCACCATTTTCCCATACTGAGATTATGTTCTTACCTGAGCTTAGACGAGTTGATGCGTACCTGTCTGGTCGTTGTATTCAAAATTCTTTAGAAGTGAAGATATTACTGCGCAGACGTCGAAGTGCTCCAAAGGTGTTATTACGCCTTACAATATAGTACCCCTTTTTATCCGCTTAGAAAATCGACATGTTTAATTTTGTGTAACTATACTTGGATCGTGTAACTGCGCACGTAACCATATTTAAATAGGGAAAATGTGGAAGAGTTTGGTCGCTTCTAACTGCAGGAACTTTAGGAATATGCTGGGACAGCCTAAATGCTAACAACATCTTTGGTCTTTTTGTGTGACTGAGCGCACGCACAAAGACCAGACAGGTACGCATCAACTCATCTAAGCTCAGGAAAGAACATATCTCTGTATGGAAAAACGGTGGCCTGTTCCTTTAGCAAACGTATAGACTCGTAAATTGCCTTATGCTACAACAAGTAGCTCATAACGTGCTAATGCTATATTAAAATTCCATCAAAGCAGATATACCGTAATTCAAAACATGCTTATAATGTTATGTTGAAGGCTGTGATCAAAAGCAAAAGTTCACGTCACTCTGATCGTCTCCGAGTTTACACGTTAGCATTTTTCCGAGTCGGAGGTTGGACACTTTACAGTTATCGGTTGCCTGGAACACAGTGTAAGTCAATGAACAATGTTGTCTTGTACCAGACCCATGGTAACTTTCCATCCTGACCTTCATTACTCAAAAAATAGTCAAGAAAATGTAGTAAAGTAGTGATGGTTTGTTTGTTCTGCTTCACCTGTTGCATTGGGATCAGAGTTTGACCAGTGACAAGATCAGAGCAAGTTTGTAGTTTGAAGTGTTAGGTGTTTTAAGTCTGGAATGCGCGAAGGAAACAAGACAAGAAACAACACTCCATTTATTTTTTGAAAACTATCTCTTCCAGTATGCTTAACAACTCATAAAAGTAGATTTTGCATGACACAGACTCTTTAAGTTACACAACAAGTAAAGGCCTCGGCAACAGCTTCACCTCTACCTGCAATCTGCTGATGAGGAGAAATCGCTGTAGTAAAACTCATTAGTGCCGAGTTTCATTGCTCCAAGCCATCCTGAACATTGACAGGCAGTTGAGCTCACAGCCTCGGGAGGAAAGTCATTTCAGCGGTGCCTTATATAGACGCCTTTGCAGCTGTAGCTTCATTGTCTTGTATTTTTTCTCCCTCCTGCCCGCAGCCTCTCTCTGATAGAATCAATGGACTTGGACATCTCCCTGGACATCGCTTCTTGACAGGCAGCCACAGTCTTCACACACACACTCGCACACAAGCCGAGGATAGCAGTGCAGGTGTATGGTGGTGAGGACTTTGCTCTATAGGCGACATAATAGTAAGGGATCGCAGTGTCGACTTCAGTTTTTGAGGTGAGCTGCTGTTCAAACCATCAGAATTCTGTTTATTATTGTAGTATGATCACAGAAATACTGCATTCGCTCGGCCAGTAGGAAGCTTTTTAACTTTATATATTAATTTTGCTCAGATTGAGGATATTAAAAGTCTTCTGAGACGGCAGTAGAGAAAGGTAAGTCAACATCTGTCTTTGTCGTTTTCCAGGAGTTCCATAAGCTCTCGTTGCTGGATATCATCACAAAAAGCTGGAATCTCTGTCACGTTTACTTTAAGTGCTACAAGGAAGCGTTTAGTTGCTCTTAGCTAACTTAACAAAATGCTCATACTGTTTCCCCTTTAATTCCCCCCTTTTGCCTTGATCTGGAGGCTGGTATTGCACAAAAAAGAGTCACTTACACGCCCTTGGCCCCTGTTTTGACATGTGTTAAACTCTGCGTCTGGACAATTTCGAAGGGGATGGAGCTTTTGCGAAAGGTCAACACATTTTGCTCAGATTACTGACATTTAAGACCAGCTTGGGGGAGATAGTAGTAGTTCTGTGAGTAGCGCGCTTGGTTTAAAGTATGTAACCCGATGTTTATGGGTTTGTTTCTCACTTTCTCAGTCACTGAACTGATGGCGACAAGGACACAGGTTGCACTTGAACTCACGACTTAAAGGCTGAAGAGATTTTCTTAAAGCCCTACAACTTAACCACTTGACCATGGTAGCATGCACTGACTGAGTACATCTAAAAAGTGGCAAGATGGCTCCTTTCTCCTGTTCCTTAAACTTTGAGGTCGACCTTGAGGAAAGGTTCCTCAATGAATATGAACAGGAGCTTCAGTATCTCCTTTTGCCCATCAGGACAAACGGAACCATCCTATCTTAGCGGAGAGAACAACCAGGAAGTTACGTCGTACAATCTGCGCTCCATATCCTCCTGCAACGAATTTAACGACAAATAAACCACATAAATGTTGTTAAATAAACAACGTTTTGTAAACTGCACTGTTCATCACTGACTCCGAAAGTTTCAAACATGAATAGGGTGACCAGATTTTCCAACTAAAAAACTGGGACAATATTCGGGAATAGGCCACAGGGGTTCCAAATCTAAACTGTCTTTACCCATGATGAATGGTAAAACTATAAACAACTTATGACATGCACCAATCTGCATTCTGAATTGAGATTTTGAATTGGTTTACACTTGGTAATTGATAGTCCCATGGGCCAAAGACATTAATTTTCAAGTGTAGGCTATGCTATTTTGGGGACTACATTGGCCAAAATTGGGACAACTGGGACAGATTACGAGTAAAACTGGGACAAATCCATGGTTTTGGAGAAATCTATTGGGACATGGGACAAAGGACTAAAAACTGGGACTGTCCCGGGTAAACTGGGACATCTGGTCACCCTAAACATGAACCACTGCAATATTAAACTACACATCACATCATCACAACTACACTGATGATGAAAATAATGTTTCATCCTCTGGTTGAGGTTCCTCTACTATATATGATAGGAAGCATCACAGCTCCTTTCCTCACTACTGCACTGACACATTTGGATGCTCCTTGTCACGGCTGACGATGGCGCACGTCAACGATAAGGAGACTAGAAATTGCGGTAAATAGAAGACTTCCTTCTTCTGACCCCTTGTGACCGGAGTTGGTATTTTTCATCTTGCAACATTCACCCCTTTATTATGGCTCTTCCGAGTCACACCAGGCCACGCTCGCCGAAGGTGCAAACGGGGAAAAACAGCTCAACAACTCATTTACTCATTTCTGGAATCCTCCGGAGACAAACGCGATGTTGTAACTATTGCCTTTTCCTCCCTCCGCGGCTCCCAGACACAACCTATTAAAATGACGCCATCTTTTTTTTTTCCCTTTCCCCGCGCTTTGAGGAACAATCTTTTGACAGCAACAACATTCTGACCTCAAATCTTCGGTGTCTTTCATAACTAGATAGCGCTAATTGGATGAGGTTTCTTTTCATCTCCCTGTCAAAGTACAAGCAGCGCCGGCGTTTGAGAAGACGCGATCCTTGAAGTCGGGAGGCGCAGCGGTAGTTTTCCAGGTTGAGCTGGAAAAAAAACTCTATTGTACCTACAGGGCCTCGCTACACGGAAATCTGTCAGAGTAGACGCTTTGGTATGTCGCGTCAATGGGTGAAAGCAATCGCAGTTTGCACGCAACATGGACATAAAGAGTTGTTTTTGTTGAGATAAATGTAATACTTCCTACTCCACTGCATTACAGGCTCCAAAGTAAAAAGTAAAGTTGGCCACGTGTTCATAGCCTAATAATGCAAACTATGAACAGCAGGTGGTGCTGTGGAGATGTAGAGTCAAATGTCACTGACTAAAGACAAGGAAGAAGATTTGTCCCTGTCGTGTTGCCGTACAGAGGGAGAATTTAGGTGCAATTTTTGTGTGTGTTACTTACTTTCAGATTTCTTGTGCAGATTTCCCTTCTACTTTGAACATTATTGACCAATTTTGTGAGATTTTGACTAAAAAGGTATTTTGTCAAAACGCCTTTTTAGTCAAAATGTGACTGTCACGGCCGTCCTTCGGAGTTGAGTTGTAAGTACATTTCTTTTGCCACCACAGATCTACTTTGTAAACGCCACATTTATGAAAGAAAAACTGACCGCTTGTGCTGTTACAGTGGGAGGGAAAAGTGAGTACACCGTTTGGAAATTCTCAAATTTCGGCCTAAATTGATCCTAAAATGTGGTCCGATCTTTATTAAAATCACAAGAAAGATTATACAGTGTGTGCTTCAACTAATACCACCCAAACACTTACATTTGATCATATTTTTATTGGCCATGACATGTAAACATTCACAGGACAGGGAGGAATAAGTAAGTACACCGCCCGAATCTCGCTGAACTGCAGCAGTTTTGTAAAGAGGAATGGTCTAAGATTCATCCTGATTGTTGTGAACGTCTAATCTGCAACTAAAGAAAAGCAGTTATTGCTGCAAAAGAGGCAACAAAACAGCCCCACACCATGATTTCCCCTGCTCCATACTTCACAGTGAGTATAGTGTAAAGATGTTGATGTGCTGTTCCATTTTTCTTCCACACATGACGTTGAGTGTTCCTCTCAAACTATTCGACTTTGGGTTAATCAGTCCACTGAATATTTTGCCAGTAGTGCTGTGGAGCATTCAAGTGCTCTTTCGCAAACCAAAGTTGAATAGTTTGAGCGAAATGAGGAGGAACACACAACGTCATGTGTGGAGGACAAATGGAACAGCACATCAACATCAAAACCCTCTCCTCACTGTGAAGTCTGGAGCAGGAGAATCATGGTGTGGGGCAGTTTTTTGTTGCCTCATGGCCTGGACAACATGCTATCATCAATAGAAAAATTAATTCACAAGTTTATCAAGATATTTTGCAGAAAAACCTGAGACATTCACAACAGCATGTGAATAAGTGAGTACACCCTTGTATTAAATAACTGCTTTTCTGGAGTTGCAGATTAGATGCTCACAACGATCAGGATGAATCTTGGACCATTCCTCTTTACAAAACTGCGGCAGTTCAGTGAGATTCAGGTGGTGCACTTACTTATTCTACGCTCTACTGTGAATGTTTACATGTCATGGCCAATAAAATATGATAAAATGTAAATGTTTGGGTGGTATTAGTTTAAGCAGACACTGTTTACTCATTCTTGTGATTTTAATAAAGATCGGACCACATTTAGTGACCAATTTAGGCAGAAATGTGTACTCACTTTTCCCTCCCACTGTATGTATCTAAATATAGCACAATTTTCCAGGAGTAAGATATAAATGTTTTCCCCCCACTTTCCAAACGGATCGAACTGATGTGAACAATGTGGATGTTCTGGAAGGTCTGTGAGAACTAGAAAGTCGTTCAAACTGCTGGTAAGACATTTTGCTCAACTATCTATGACTTTCATTGTTTGAAAAAAAGAGAATGTATGTAGTGCAGTTTTCAAATATTCAAAGCTCAATGCCCGATGTGTCCTCCCACTCATCTGAACTTTTCACCAACCTGGTGACCAAGTTTCTCTAAGGCATAATGTCCTAATCTGAACGGCCCCGTGTACTTTGCAGTTGGTGCGCTCTCACGTAGGGCGCACCTATTTGTATTTTTCCAGCGGTGACATTTGAGTGACAGAGCCCGGGGGCGAGGCGGTCCGCAGAGGTGCGTGGAGGATGCCTGCCTGGTCGATCGGTCGGTGCGAAGGAGGTAAACAACAGCCGAGCGTTCAGCGTGCATGCATAATGCGGGCTCTGGGCCGGGGCATGACAGGCCGTCTGCAACGCTCCCCGGCTCCCAGAGCGCACGGCGAGAGGGAAGGGAAGGTGAGGAGTCTGAGCTGTCGAGGAGAAGCGGAGTGGAGCCAAGACGCTGCAGTGGGATGGGGGCCTGGTACAATTCCCGCGAAAGAACATACTGTCGCCGTGTCCCTGGGTAATGCACTCCAGAGTCCTGTCTGCCTGTGGGAACATATTCCAGGCAGTTGACCAAAAAGAGGAAATTCAGAGTTTATATGATGACACATTTCACTTGAACAGCCCTGGGTTCCCAAACTATTTGGGACGTGACCCCCCAAAAATCACCAGACCAATCCGGGACCCCCTTCTGTAAAATGTTATTAGCATTTACCATGAATTGAGTTGCAAAGCATTAAAATCTGTTTTATTAACCCCCCAACCATAACCAGTTCAGCTTTATCCAAATCCATAAGGTGCATAGCCTATAGGCCAGTGTAACGCCTCATTTGAAAGCTAAGACCTACAAAACTCATCTAAATGGATTTTTTGGACATTTTTGCTACATTTTCATTTTCTTTTTTGACACTTTTTTGTTGCTCTTCTGTGGCTTCTTCTTTTGCCACGTTTTTGTCGATGTTTTGCCACTTTTTCCAAGAAGCTTTTAGATTTGGGTGAAGCCAAACGGGAGAAGATGTGCTCTGTTCAGGTGGGAGTCAATAGGTTAATGTATATTTGGATACTATATTTCAGGGCTGCAAGGTTTATCGATATCCAGTCACAATCGAGGTTTTGACTACTGCAATAACCAAACCTCAAGACGCTGCGTTTTTTTTTTTTTTTTTTCTGTCTCTGGCATTTGAGTGATAGATGTCATCGATCACAATAGTGAAGCCTCTGATCTCAGGTTCAGCAAGAGATAAAAGTTTGTCTGAGATTCCATGAAGCCCATTCTAAAGTGTTTAGCTCTTTGTGATTCCATCCTGGACTTATTTCAGTAACGTGGCTGTCCCCCAGAGGTACTCTGAATGTCGGGGAAACTCCACAAGAGGGCGCTGTCCATATAGAACCAAATATTTTTGGAAGTAGATTATTGTGTATCGTTCTAATGTGGGTCAATTTGATCAAGAATATGTTGTTTGATTAAAGTCTAAAAGTAACATGACTTCCTTCACTCATCATTTTAGCAGTTTTGCATTTAAAGATATCAAATATAAAAATCGAACATCGAATGTTGAAAAATCCCTGAGACATTTGGGGACCTAAACTGCAACATAGTTTCATTTTTCTAACTGGCCTTAGTTTGTGTTCACACCTCTTTTTGTCCATTGAATCATCATTTTAGATCAAAACAGGAAAAACTGTTAAACACGCTTATCTGTTTGGTCGATTAAACTCCACTTCCTTCTCGTCTCTTGTTTACAAAATGGAACGGTATCAGATTGTGGCTGTGTTGATTTATCTTTTCATACTTTTTAATACCAGGCAGTAATTACACTTGGAAAGCACATATATTTTTTACGTATGGAATGGGGGCCTATACACGGTGCAGCAATGGGCTCATCACGAAAAGCAGACGAGGTAGTGGAACATGGATATATTTTTTCTTCACATGAGACAACTGTGAAGGCTACATGTGACGTGCTCAAGGCAGAGACCTCGAAAAACGACATACAACTACTATTTGAGGGATACCGACGTGGAGCGAGGTACCAAAAAGGATCGACCGTAATCAAGGCTTTGCTCACTGGCCTCTGTTGCTGCTACTTTCAAAGGGTCTACCTGACATTTTTAATAGGAACCACAACATTCCGTAATGAATGTCCTGATTGTCTCCGCTCTCTTCTATCGTCGTGCTACTCGTTTGTTTTGATTGTAGCAACGATGTTTGCTTAATGTTTTTATTCCACTTTCAGACTCAGCTGGCTTCACAAATTAAATGATCCGATTCAGAGTTTGTCTTAACCGGACAGAGACCTAGGTTTTCAGTTGGACCAGATTGGCCCGGATCAGAGTCCGTTTGCACATTTCACGACACCCCAAACGAACTGTACTATCCGAGCAAACGGGCCAGGATTCAGAGGAGGTTGTGAATGCTAATGCTGCACTCTCCTATCCTAGCAGAAATCATGGCTACTATTGACTATAGAACAATGTCACTGATATGCTTGATGTCATCAAAGTACTGCGATAGAAAGAACACACAGTCAAAGCTCGGGCAGGGCATACACATGGAACATTTATTGCTGTGTAGTCAGGCTTTTTACCTTGGATGCCATGTTCACTGACACAGGGATTTGTCATTTCTCCCAAAACAAAAAGATACAAGATCTTTGCTTAAAACAGCCCTTAGATACTTCCAGTTCCTCCAGAGTGGACTCCTCACAGGGAAAGGTGAAGAAGTGGCATCCCCCCTCCCCGCATACATAAAAACACACACACACACACACACACACACACACACGGACTCCTTTACAGCCGGTCCTGCTTCAACAGCCAGATGATACGGGAGGAAGGAATGTGGCGTGATTGGAACAAGGTCTGAAAACAGTTGGGACATTTGTAGGGCTGCATCATATATAGAAAAGTTGTCTTTGCAAGTGTTAGCAAACCGCAAGGTGTTGATCGTCAGAAACCAGTGTTGACGTTGGGTCGCTGTCCCACACGGTTGGAAATTCAAGTTGGACAAGTTTGGCTACGGTTTGAGTCCGAGTCATCAGTCGGAAAGTTTTTCCCATTTTCCCATTGTCTGCACAAGAAAATAGCTTGTTAAAAGTGACCATGCTTGTCCTAGTCAAAGCTTAGGTCAATAATATGAAGTTTGTGCCAAAGTCCTATGTCCACGTCAAAGTTCTTAACCATTTTTTTTTTGTCAAAGGTAGTTGAAGTTCTAAAATTGTAGATGCTAGACTTGAGGACCCAGATCCAAACGTGCGTTATGGCTGGCTCTAGATAAATGTTCTACTCAGCTACGCAATATTTAACTGGAATCAGCCTCTGGCTTGAAGAAGCCATATCATGCAAACTTGACTTTTCTGCGCTTATAACCATGTTGTAAGGTTGCTCGCTGATCAATGACAGTTTGGAGTAATCCTGTACATGTTTCTAGATTTTGTTGCGTCATAGATGGAACATAAAAGTTTCCTTCATATAATCTAAGTTCATAAATCATCCCTGGACCAGCTCTGAGCAGCCATCTTTCATTTTGTGTGAAAATGTTTATGATTAGTGATTAGCTCTAGTTCACAGTTTAGTTATTTTTATATGTGATAGATTTGGTCTTGTCAAAAAGGTTTGAGTTTACTTTTAGTCAGTTTTATGAAGAAAAAAAAATTGGGATCAAGGTTGACAGGTTGCATCAAGTACATACTTTCAATGTAATCCATCAGAAAGAAAAACAGAATGCATTGCAGTGGAAGATGATGGTAAATGTGGCCACAAACTATGTGGAAAGAATACCGCTTAAGGCTGATATTTTTTGTAAGGTTAGTTATAACAAGTCATATTAACATATCATATACACAAGCTAACTCGACAATCCGCTTGTGATACATTTTATAGTAGCATAAAGTTTACCATATATTTCCTGCCGCAAATGGACTGTTAACTTCTGGCTAACTAGCGAGCTTCTTTGAGGCAGAAATGTTATGCACTGACAACTTCTGACTGACCACTTAGTGACATTATCGACTCGTCATCAAATGCTTGCACAAGTCTTGTCAGGTTTTAGTCACAAAAGAGCTATAGCTCGTCATCGCTATAAAAAAGGGGCGTCGTCAAAATAAATTTGTCATCATCAACATCAACATCGCTGCCTCTGTGCTTAAAATGTGCTAATCATGGTGCCATCGATATTCTAGCCTGACTATACAGTAGCTGAAAGTGAAAGCTTGTTTTTTACTGTTTTAAGTGTCATTCTCACTGCTGCATGAAGACTGTGCTGCAGGCCAATTCAAAATCAATCTCCCTCACATAGATATAATTTCAGTTTTTAAAAGTTACTGATACAGACGGAAACGCGTCAAACTAGGGGGCGTGGCCTAGCATGGGAAAATTACGTTTTTCATGGAAATTTCTCTTCTTTTGGTTTCTGGTGGACTATAAGCCTATTGTTAAGCAGATTGTCTTTAGAAGTAAAAAATAAAAGGTGCTCAAAGCTAGATGTTAGCATGTAGCATAAAGCTAACATTAACATTATATTTCTTTGTCTCTTTATCTTTATTTATCATTCTATCAATCATTCAACATTTGTTAAAAGTGATGATAGCAATTGGTGAAAGTTTCTTTTCCCCCTTTGCTTTCCCCTGAGCCAGCGTTGAACATGACCATTTGTGGATGTTCCCAAAGATGCCATCTGTATCTATAAATGCCGAGGCATCCCCCAAGAAATGTTTTTAGGCCTAAATTATGCATGATATGCCCACTTTAAGATATTAACGCAAGATTGACTGCAACTGAATGGCGATAAGAGCTATATTAAAATTACAAATGAACGTCCATCGTCTATATATCATGCAGCCCTACTTCTCACTCTTTATCACACAAGTAAAGGTAATGCCCAAAACACGAGGGAGAGAACGGCCTACCACTGAGAAACCAAGCATCGACAACATCTCATATTTGAACCCCCCCAAAAAAAAGATTAAGATGAACGTTTGCATTGAGAGATGGGCGTGCTGCTCTTCGATACAGTGCTGAGAGTCAAAACAAAGGTGTTGCTACAATGTACTTTTGAGTGGAGAGAGAATGCATCATGATGTCATCTCAAGAATAAGCGTACCGTATTGCAATCCCAGTACCATGCTAAAGGAACACCGGCGTGTCCGATATGTTGTGCTGTAGATTTTCCAAAATAAAGCTCTAAGAAAGCAAAAAAAAAGCGACGTTTCCTCCCATGCGCTAAGCGGCTATGGCTAAACCCATCTTCTTGTCCCGTCTCTACTTCGTTCCCTCGAAAATAAATGTGCTTGAGGGAACGCGACACCAGCGCTTTAAACAGTTTGATTTTTTTCCCCCGTTTTGTACATCCTCTGCACCTGTTATAAAATCTTATAAAACTGGAAGCCATGGTCGAAATGAAACAAAAAAGAAAGTCCTTGAAGCCTGCGACGGTTGAATCACGGACTTCGCACTCACTTCGCCCCCGAAATGTTCTCTACAAAAATAGTTGTATAGAAACCACACGGTCGTCACTCCACATTGACATCGTACGCAGGTAAAAAGTTAAATGCAATTCCGTCATGCAGTCGAAAAGTTCCTCGTGTTGGGTTTTGTAAAAATCCGTTTTTGTCCGAGGTTCCAGGGTGAAGCTCCCCGGAAAAACTCTCCGCTGGAAAAAAAAAGAAGCTTAAAATCCATGCAAATCCGTTCGTATCCTCCCATTGTATGTTCATCTAAACATCTTGACACTCAGAAATAAATGAGCTGAGTGAACGAAGAAATGTGTGACTTATGGCATCAACAGGTTTTGTGGAGAAAAATATCACTTTGCCAATCTTTCCACACATGAATAAAAGAGAAATATGCGTTGGCTTGGAAAAAATATCGATTTGGAGAGTTGTATTTTTGCATTTCCGACCTCGGTGAACCCAAGCTCCAAAACGGCCGCGGCCAATCCAGTAAAGTGTCTTTGTAATTCCTCGTCCGGCCCTTGTGTCTCATGCGCCTGCTGCTCCTGGTCGTGGCCCTCTGGTGCAAGCTGCTCAGAGGGCTGCAGTGACCAGCCTTTCGGGTAAACCTCCAGGAGCGTTCCCACACGCAGCACATGGAAGGACAACAAAAGGGGAAATGTTTGGTTTTGGAGTACAGGACGTCACACCGCCCTGCCCCTCTCTGCTCAGGGACAGCGATGGGTCTTTAGATCCCAGGAATGTCGCGACAGAAGCGAGAGCAGGTTTCATCTGTCTTTGCGACAGGGCCCTACAGCTGTCTGACTGGAGCTCTTCCCCCGGAGCCCCTGCTCTCGGTCTGCTCTCTGTGAGTCAGTCCACGGGTGCTCCAGACTGTCTCTGCCCCGGGACAGCAGTAGGCCCCCTGGCTCCAGGCTCCCAGTGCTGTTGCACTTCTTCACACCTCCTGTAGGGTACAGCAGAGCGCTGGGGGCCAGCAGGGAGGTGAGGGACAGGCTGCTGAGAGCCTCCGACAGGTGCTCACTGTTTCCTGCCTGGCTGGACGGGCCCAGCACAATGCCCAGGTCCTCATCAGAGGGGTCCATGGAGTCCTCACGGGTGTATCCCGGGCTGGTGCTGCCTCGCCCGCTGCTCTGGCTGCGCTGGTGCCCCTGATGGCCTGGAGGGTGAGCACAGAGGAGGGGGTGGGCCTGGGCCTCAGGCTCTGCACTGGGGAGGACAGCACAGTGTCTCTGGGCAGTGGGACCGGACAGACCAGAGGTAGGGGCGCTGGAGGCAGAGCACACTCAGAGACCTGTGGAGGAGACAAACTGAAGCTCAGCCCCTCCTCCATAGTGTTCTGCAGGCTGCCCTCCGAGCTGCCTGTGGCCAGGGACGAGTCGCTGTGGGAGGGGTACTGAGGACACACAAGAGTGGAAGTTAGCAACGTAGAATAAAACGGAAACACGCTAAAGCTGTGGATCTCACACTGTGGCTTTTCAGGTGGTACTCTAAGTCATTTGGAATAATTTAATTTGTGCTGTTTTCTAGTTTAAACACGTGAAACCCAATTTAAACATAAATTAGTCCTATTTTAGACTCTTTTTACTGTAGACACGATGTTGTCCTGATTTGATCTACTCGAACTGTCAAATAGTTCATGAGGTGGTACTTGGTGTGGAAGTTTGGGAACCACTGCACTAAACCCTCTCTCTCTCATACCTGTGTGCAGAGCTTCTTACTGCGGGCCCCTGGAGAGCGCATAGAGGCCATGAGCGTGGGGAGGTGAGGCGCAGGCCCTTGGTTAGCCTCAGGCTCCGGCTGCGTGGGGGCCAGCGGGCGCCGCGGGTTGGAAGAACTCTGCAGGGAGGTGCAGAAGAGGCCAGAAGCCACTGCCGGACGGCCCTCCTTCACTGCTCCTCTCTTTGTTACTGGAACTCGAAACTCCTCCTTAAAGTAAAACAGGTGTATAATTCATTTTGAACCACTGTCTTTGTATTAGTCGATGTCTAGTTTATCTCACCAGGGCTCCCCTGATGTGAGCTCATAAGGGCTTCAGTGGTTGGGATTTCACACTCCTGGAGGACTGGCTCCAACTCAATGCATGGCTGGCCTGTTCCCTGGACCTGGCTTTGGACCACCACTTGAGTGCACTGGAGCCTGCCCCCTTCGTCCTCCTCTGAGCTGGGAGAGTCACTGCTGAAGCCGGCCTGCCAGAGAGAGACAAACACACTAGTTTATCATCAATTACAGACAATTCAACCAAAGTGTAGCTTTTCACAATTTCAAACCAACTTCTTTCTGCTGATAGACTGTACGTGACCTTTTTAGAGTACCGTCTACTGTTCCCACACTAATGCACCTTGTGGTCTCAAAACGGTAAACTGCAGTTCGGGTTTTTGATCGATCTGATAAATAGATCTTTCCTCAATCACGCCCAGTGGAGGAGGAAGTGTGGGCATTCACAATTGCATCCACAAAGCATCAGGCGAGTGTGTCATCAGCACTCACCGCATTGTGACGTTTGCTGCACTAGTGTGTTTACCTAAATATTGAGATTTCACGATTATTTACGGTTATCGAAATCAAGGAAGAAAATGACGAGAATTTCTCAAATCCTTTACAGTACTGCCTGAATGTTCACATAAAATTAAGTTATAAGACTATAACACTTTCCTAACATCCTGATTCTTCACAGTAATGAGTTTACAAGCACAGCTAATACAAGATCTTTAACTCCAATGGGCCCTTGATTACTGCACCAACCCTCCATTGTCCCTGCGACATATTGGGTTCGAGCCCTGTAGTGCCCTGTTCACACAGCCGAAACGCCCAGTCATTTATACAAAGAACAATGGCTGACAAATACAATCCTTAACCTTGGATGCCTTCACACACACACGCACACTCTTCCTTGCTCCGCTAATGAGCCAAGCCGGCCGAGTGTGGGCTTATCGGGCTGCCCAGAACCAAGGAGCCCTGCCCCTCTTACGACCAGGGGATGGCATGGACCAGCGCGAGAATGGAAGATAAAGAAAGAATGAAAGAGAGAGAGAGATACAGCTTCAGGGAGGTGCGGGGATGGCGTTGCAATTACCGGAAGGGAGCTAACGCCGAGATATAGGGAGTGCCAAAGATTAAGTCCAAAAGCAGGAGTGGGCGCGCGGGAGAGAAGCGCGGATATAAAAAGAGAGTCGAGTGGAAAGATTTATTCATGAGGTCTGGAGAGGGGGAAAGGGGAGCTCTTCAAAGGCATGATATTTACCGCAGATATATCCAGGGAGAACGGGATAAGGCTGCGTGTGGAATTCAGGGATTACATTGATATTTGTGTTAAGCCTTTTTTAAAGTCTTTGAGAGGAGCTTCCTAATGGGGAGTCTTTCTCGGAATCCTCACGCATTGTCTGCCAGTACAAATCCAGATTAAATGAAGAAGTAGAACTCACTACAGACAGACACGCTGGTGGGGAATGGATTCCACCAAATGATATGTGTGCCATTAGTTAATTCAGATTTTGGAACTGTTGGAAGGTGGGTCAAAAACTTCACATCGGCAACATCCTTATCAATAGAGCTCTGCAATATGAGAAAAAAATGGGATAACTGTTTGTTAACTGTCTTAAATATTGCAACATTAATATTTATATAATGGCGCAATGCTTATAATAAGCAGTATGTTCCAGTTGGAAGCAATATGAGTTGCACTTTACAGTACAATAATAACACGGTAATAGGAGAGAAATAGCATGGGAACAGGGATAACGGGAGAGTATGCATCATACAAAATGGTATTACCATTCATCAAATGGACCCACACCGTCTAGTGTCCTTGTAAATACCATGTTACCATGTTTTAATGTGACACATTTGGAATAAATTTGATAATGGCACACTGATCAGCTGTTTGCACAAACTTGCATGGTTTAAAAACAAAAAAAGACACTAAGTCACACTCTGCAAAACATGAAATAAGTAAATTAGTCTTTGATTTGAGTAACTCAGGTATTCCCAAAGTCCTGGCTGTTGTGGCCCCCTTATTGAACGAAATATCTCACCAGGGCCCCCCGAAAATGATAACCCACTCTTTACAAAGCATTTGTCATGTTTTACACCTTAAATTACATGTAATAACAAGTAGCAGCAATGAATATCTAAGCAAAATGCTGAAATTTAGAAAATAATGAAAAAAACATCTCAAAAATAAACGTTGCAATGCAGGTAGAAACTCTATCTTTCAAAACAATAATATTCTTTGGAATCAGGCTTTAGAGTTGTTTTTGACAAGTGTAAATGTAAATGCTCAGGATTCTGTGTTATGGCGTGCTTTCTGCAGCCGTGTTGTCACTAGGGAGTGGTATTGCTAAGATCTCAGCCTCCTCAAAGACGGCCATGAAGTAGTGCAATCATTACCCATTGGCTCAGTTACATTTGTGTACATTTAAAAAAATGACAAAAAGAAAATTTGAAAACTGAAAAAAAAAAAAAAAAAAAAAAATCTTTCAGTTGGTACCACTTGTACTACAAAGCCCTTCAAAGATCCAGTCCGGCGTGTTATTGGCGGCAGCAGCCCTCACCTGGGGGTCCGGGCAGATGAGGGGGAAGGCGGTGGTCCCGTCCAGGCTGAGCTCGTCTGGCAGAGCGGGCGGCGAGGACTTGTCAGACAGCTGCTCCGACTTCAGCGACGCCTGCTCTATCTCCGCCATCTTGATCTGCTGCGGGGAACAACCCTACTCATAGTTATCAACATCAACGCAGCAGCAAGAAGAATACACACAGTAAAAAGGAGTATCAACAAGAGCTCCAGTGAGTTGTATTCATAACATTAGCTTTGAGTTGTTTTGACTAGTTTACGCCCTCGCAAAAAAGTTGGCTTTACTTGCATATATGAGTTTGCTGTATTAAAGTTATCTTTTCCCATCTACTTGTTTTAAGTTCTTCTAACTTCAGAGCATTTTTGCCCCCACTCAAAGGCAGTATGTAGGATTTAGTTTAAAAACAATGACATAAACATGATCATATGTCTACAAATAAAGAAAGAAAAGAAAAAAACTTTATACTTTAGGTCTTGCCAAATGCAAGAATCCAAGATTGCCTGAATAATGTGACAGAAATTTGGCAACCCTACATGTTTATTTTTGTAATTTAATTTAAAAAATAATGTAGTGTGCATCTTACATACGTCCGGTATTGTTGATCTACTTAGAACTATTACTTTAATCAACATAAAACAATTACGTGGAAAAGGGTATTTATAATTTAAAAGTTTAAGTTAAGTTCATACAGGTGATACTTAAGAATTATATTGTTATAAAAGATCTTGTGGTGGGAATTGATTAAAATGTTTAATCGAGTTAATTATGGCCTTTGTACTTAAGTAATCACAATTAATTGCTTTTAAGCATAATTTGTATTTGCTTAATACAAATTAAGCAAATACAAATTGTATTTGCTTAGTTGTATTTATTGCTTAGTTGTATTTATTTTTGGAGATACATTTTTTATGCTTCTTTGTATTTTTCTACATTTTAACTTATTTTAATTGAAGATGTGAGGCCTGTGTGATCCTTTCATACACTTCAAAGACAGACGCAGTTTGATTTATTTTGGAAAATGATCTTTTTGCAACATGTTTATTTAGGCTTAACTGTGTGAATAAAGAAATTTGACAGCAACATTAAATTTGGTTTTATGCGGCGTTCGTCCCTAAGGAATGTGAAAAAGAAACTGAAAAAGTGTCTGTGCTTAAGTAAAGTGTGATTAATTTTGATTAATATTTTTGTTAGCATTAAACCTTATGTAATTAATTAATCAGAATTAATCGCAAAAAGTCCCAGGCCTACTTGATATAAACAAAGAATAATAGTTATTGCTGTGGTAATAACTAATGGGGATCAGAAATAAAGATATAAAGAAATACTAATTCTTCCCAGAGATTATTGAAAGAAAATGTGAATAAATGAATCAGTCATAAACTAGTCAAAATTACTCAGAACAAGACACACTACGAGCGCAACTCAACAGAACTCAAGTTAGTCATCTTTCTTTTTTTCCAGTGTAAGACAATTAATTTGCTTTAAACTGCATTACTTATTCAACTATTAGTATAGCAAACTATGTATTGGAAATAAACACAACAAGAGTGTCTGGAGAAATCTTTCTTTGTGGACAACTGATAAACCAAGGCAAGCAAAACCTCCGGCACCAAGCCTCGACACGCTTCACCAAATGCGGACAATTCAAAGTGGCACCTGTTTGTGGAGAGAACAGCATAAGGGTGAGTACATTGCTTTCTCGTCGACAGTTACAGCAGTGCCAAACAGACGCAAGCTTCTGCACGCAGCGTTGTGGTGACGAGAGCACATGCAGTATCTATGAGTATACAGCGAGAGGAAGAGGTCAAGTGACTTTGAGTTTAATGTTCAGGCAGCTTCAGATGCTCGGAATTACTCCCAACGGCAAAATACAACAAAATACAGTCCATACAGCGCTGTGCAAACGTCTTAGTCAGGTTTGAAGAAGCCTTCGAACGGAAAGAAAGATGAGACAATGTCAAAAAGATAAAAGTATAGCAACTCTTCCTATGCGCTAGTCCTGTTTGAAATGAATGCAGTATTTTGAGTTGTATGGACTTTTTGCTTTATTTGAAGCTTGACAAGCTTTTCAAAGTGCTATAGACAAGTAGTTTCCAAGCTTTATCCCTAGAAGTGGCCCAAAATACAACTCCAGATATGCTTTTGATGAGGGAAGAGCATTAACATGGTAAAAAGCTCTCAAAAGTCAATGTTGGCATACAGTAGTAACCCTTGCCTTTAAAACTTTTTACCATTTTATGTGCTCAGATAATACCTATGGCCCTTATTCATTCATTCCCTGTCCTGGATGGTGATGAGCCCTGGGGCTGTATGATAGGAACAAGGCTGCCTATCAACAGCTCTTTTGGCAACAACCTGCAATTCTTCAGGCGAGAAAGAAAGATACAAAGATAGAACAATGGAATGCTCTGGTCGAAGATGGCATCGAAGCAACAACCTTGTGATTATATGATGACTGCCCTACCCCCTCTACCACTATGCAAAAAAAAAAGTTTTTCATTAATAACTTAATTTCACCAAAAATGGCATATAAGCCTTATAAATTGTAAGAGGACAATATTTGACCCCAATGGTTGACGTTTCAGGATTAATAAAAATCCCTTCTCCAGAGCCCAAATGTTTGTGACAGGAGGGTCAATTTCCCGGACTCATATTGTCTACCTGGATATTTGAGCATTCTTATTAAAGAAAATAGTATCTGCATGCAAATTCGAAAACCTTTCCAGCTCTCAGGGATGAAGCAACAGATAATTCCTGTTGGACACTTGGGTGGAAAGCAGAAACGAGCTGTGCGTGTCTGCTAAATAGACAACTTGCAAAGCCTGCTTTTTCCTTGCCGCGTGTGGGCCGGTGTGCTATGGGTTAAACAGGTGACGCAAAAGAACAAACAAAACATATTTAGAAAAATGAGTGAAAGCACAGCTGCATCTTCACACCTTGCTAACACCTTTGCACAGCACTGTTTACTGTATGTGCTTTTATTACCTGCTTCATTGTGAATAGGCGAGTAATAAAAATCCACTTTCGGTCTGTCAGGCACACTCATTGTACGCCGGCACTTTCCTCCTCCTCCTCCTCTCTCAGTTAAACAATTTCTGCTTCATTTGCGGCAACACGGGCTCTCTCTGCTTCCTTTTATCTGGCCTGCATGTCACTAGACACATATGGTTTTTCAATTAGTTGTAAATTATCATCCGAGGAGACTGAGGTGTGCCTTTTTTGCTGGAGTGGAAACCCAATGTTCTAGTTTATAAAGGACTGAAAGGATAAAGGATATTGACTGGTTCAAGATCTGATAATAGCTATATTTTCTTCCGATAGTGAGAGAGACAAAGAGGTTGGAGAAAATGATTTATCGCTGACGTGAAGCAGTAAATTGCCCACCATTGAGCTTCAAGGAGGGGGAGAGAGGAGGAGGGGCCTATACTGTACGATGTGGGATATAAATCAGTTTGACCGCACTGCAAAAAGAGCAATATCCAGCATGAGCTAAAAATGACTTGAATTTAGAATATTAAGCTCGAGTTATCCTGGCAAAATGTATTTGCTTTTTGCGTATGGACTTGTTTGGTGATGGTTATGTTTCTTAAAGTCCAATTCATGGAAACAATTCGGTGAAATGTGAAGACCGTTGCCATAAAAAAACTAAATAAACTTTTCATTGGTAGAAAGCCCTCAAAATGAAATCTATATAATGCATTTTTCATGCCCTATTAAAGACAGAGGTAAACATCCTAAGTGATGTAGGTCTTACATGTCAACAAATGTAATATATAAATTTTTAGGTCATTTTTTGACTCTGTAGATATCCTTTTATTGCAGTGTGTAATTTTCTACAGTGTGATTAAAATAATGAACCGAGAGCAATGAATAGAGGAGATGCTTCACGGTAGCTGGCAGCCACAATCTATGATATGTACATTATAATAAAAGGAAAAATAAATAAATAAAAAATCATGCAAGGATCCGGACCTGTCATTTGCGCAATTTGAGAGTCACCACCAATACCACCAGGCAGCAAAAGCTTAAAATAGGACAACAAACACGGCCGCGCTCAGGCACTCGACAAGGTTGCCCAGTGTCGCCCGCTAATTTTGATACCCCTGATTAAAACCAAACAATAAAAAAAAGTAGTTTCAATTAAATGTTTGTTTTATTTTAGATCTTTTGCTGAAAAAAGGGTAAAATACTGCCATGGGGAAATATAAAATATTTGGAGTCAATATTTTTTTAATAGATTAAGTTTAATACATACGTGCGTAAGATATTCACTTAAATTAATATACACACAAACTGTAATGTAGTATTTCTGCTTTAAAGGAATAGTAAGTGAATCCCCTAAGTCCAAAATTCTCCATAGATCACTGTTGGAGACAGCTCCCTGGGGGTCAGAAATACAACACAACGTTGGATATGTTTGCATCAAGGGGTGCCAATATTAGTGAAGAGCATTATGCTGCATCCGAGAGTGAATGATGTCAAGTCATGTGCACATTTCAGTTTACTTTGCAAAAAACTAGTCAGGTCCAGTCAAGAAATTGGCCACAACTTACGCAATCAATGTGGAAAGAGCAGCGGTCGAGCACCACACTTGTACAGAGCATCTTCTCGGCCCTAATTTGACCCTAACAACTCTAACACAATTTCTTATTTTCCAACCTGACCCCTAAAGCTCGTCAGTTGTCAACATCTCAAGCATTCATACTTGATTCATACTTACGTTGGACAAATCAGACTAAAAAAGTGTTGTCGTCACAGACCAAAACTGATTAAAAGATTAAAAGCAAATTCCGTAATGAAGATCGAGTTACTCCAAAAGAATGGTACTATCATGCCAGTAAAAGTAAAGGTAGTCCATTTTGATATTTTAAATTGTATGAAAACTATACCATTTGAGACAAGTGATGCACATTGCTGCAGTGCTTACTGAGTATTACGTGCATTTCAATTGTATCCCATTTTATGGAATGAATACAAACTATTATTATCTTATATCAATTTTTATCAATCATGAGTTAAAGCATTAACTTTGACAGCCCAATAAAACATGAACATTTTGAATGTTGTAATATTAAAATGTACGGTCTTGAAAATCTGATTATGTATTTGTGTAAGATAAAATAAGGAGATACGGCTGAAATGTTTTTATAGAAAGTTGAAAGCTCTGTGCTTTTGAAAAAGACAAATGTTTGGATCAAAATAACAAAACCTCTCTAGATTTACCAATATTGAAACTTTCAGTAGCTTACACTTGGAAAAGCAGGTTATAATTTGCATTGCCGTTGGAGGAGTTTGGCATTTCTTCAGTGACTTGACTCTGAAAACTCTATTCCACCTGCTGTTATGGAACCTTTCCAAAAATAGTTTGCCACACAGACACACTCAGACATAACCAGCACCCACAGCTCTGAGACTTTGCACCTCTTTTGTTGTATCAGTTACAGTAACTGAAGAGGGAAACGGGCAGAGGAAAGAGAGAACATGTGAAAGAGTATAGAGAGACAGAGAGACTGAAGCTTTGACAGCGTCTGCAGACAGGTACCGGACGTGGAGCCCAGAGATTGTATCTTCTGAGCTGACCCGCTGCACTGTGTCAAAGTGACAGACAACACTGGCACAGGACAACATGTTAGAAGACAGGCTTTTAAGGAGCATTTCCTGTACACGGTAGTTCAAAACACATATATACATAACTATAGGGACAACTGTTGGAGCGTGCATGCATGCAAATTGTGCTGCATTTTATATGTCCTTTTAAAACCGAGAAGTAATCTCTCGAGAAATTTAAGAAACACCTTCGAACAATGTGATTTGGAACATAGACATGCCGTTTTCTTGCATGCATGCACAGAAAGTGACCTTAGATGTCAAATAATGCATAAAATATGGCAGAAAGAGGGGTTTGGGTTTTGCTGCTAACGGTAATAACTCAATGTAAACTACAGTGCCCTACGAAAGTACTAATGCACCTTGAACTTTGCACATTTTGTCATGTTTACAACCCTAAACATAAAGATTTTATGTTGATTTTTTTACTGAAAGTTCACACACAAGTAACAAACAACTGTGAAGTGAAAGCAAAATGATACATGATTCTGTTATTTTTCAAAAAATAGAAAAGTGAAAAGTGGGCGTGCATAAGTATTCATACAGCATTTTTCTGAGTGCATTAAATTGCCTTTATAACATTCCTAATGACTGCAGAATGTTCACAGCTTGCCCTAACCATTAAATAGAGGCCACCTGTGCATAATCTACTCTCAGTATAATTCCAGCTGTTCTGTGAGGGCCTCACAGCCGTGGTCAGAGTGTATTGGTCACTAAACAACATCATGAAGGCCATGGAGCACACCAGAGAGGTCAGGGATAAGCTGTGGAGAAGATTAAAGCAGCGTTAAGTTATACAAAGATTTCCCAAGATTTGAACATCTCACGGAGCACTGTTCAATCCATCATTCGGAAATGGAAAGAGTATAGCACCACTGCGAACTTACCAAGACACGGCCGTCCACCTAAACTAACAGACCGAAGAAGGAGAGCACTGGTAAGAAATGTAACCAAGTGCCCCAAGATAACTCTGGAGGAGCTGCGACGTACTGCCGCTGAGCTGGGGGAATCTGTACATGGGACAACTATAAGTCGTACTCTACACAAATCTGGCCTTCATGGCCATGTGGCAAGAAGAAAGCCATTATTGAAAGGAGGCCATAAGAAATCCCGTTTGAAGTTTGCTAGAAGTCATATGGAGGACACAGCTACCATGTGGAAGAAGGTGCTTTGGGACAAAAATTTAACTTTTTGGCCCAAATGCAAAACGTTATGTATGGAGCAAACCTAACACTGCTCATCGTCCTGAGTGCACCATCCCCAGTGTCAAATATGGTGGGGGGAGCATAATGCTATGGGCTGCTTTTCCTCAGCGGGGACTGGGAAGATTGTAAGAATAGTTCGGAAGATGGATGGAGCCAAATACAGGACATTTTGGAGGAAAACCTGCTGGAGTCAGCAAGAGAATTGAGGCTGGGGCGGAGATTCACCGTCCAGCAGGACAATGACCCTAAACACAAAGCTAAATCTACAATGGAATGGTTTAAAAACAAACATATTAATGTGTTAGAATGGCCCAGTCAAGGTCCTGACCTAAATCCTATTGAAAATCTGTGGAAAGGCCTGAAAACTCCTGTTCACAAACGCTCTCCTTCTAATTTGACAGAGCTTGAGTTGTTTTGTAAAGAGGAATGGGCTAAAATGTCAGTCTCTAGATTGCAAACCTTGTAGTCATACCCCAAAAGACTTGCTGCTGTTATTGCAGCAAAAGGGAGTTCCACAAAGTATTATTTCATGCTGTATGAATACTTATGCACGCCCAACTTTTCGGTTTTCTATTCTTTGAAAAATAACAGAAGCATGTATCATTTTGCTTTCACTTCACAGTTGTCTGTTACTTGTGTGTGAACTTTCAGTAAAAATTCAAAATACAATCTTTATGTTTAGGGTTGTAAACATGACAAAATGTGCAAAAGTTCAAGGTGCATTAGTACTTTCGTAGGGCACTGTATATATTTATTGGTGGTAGTCAATAATGTCAATGTGAAATCAAAAATGTTAATAAACTAAAAAAGATTGAGCAATTGTCTCTATGCATGGAATGTGCCAGCTAACTTCCTGTACTCATTGCTGTTTCCTATCCTTGTTCTATTACTACGGGGAGTTAGCCGTGAGACATGTCTTGCATAACTAAGCGTATATTCTAACACAGAGTGGCATACAATATGCAGCTGGCGGACAATAACTTACAACATGTTTATTAATATGGGTGTTGTAAGCTTAAGCTAAAGGCTAATGCTTATTTTGTAGCATAATAAATGTTAAAATAGCTAGCTAAGTGGCTAAGTGTTTATAGTTAATTTACTTAAACAGTTATGATTTTCAGGAAGTTAGCCGCAACCTTTCATGCACACAGAGTCAATACCATAGAAATAAAAAGGAGAAGTTCCGTTCAACCCTAACCTATGCGGACAGTTAGCAAGTCGGCTAGTTTGGGAAACTTTTCAGAGTAGCCTGCTCAATGTATTATTTCTATAGCCGTTAGCATTTAGCCATCATCAGCCAACATCCCAAATTATGAACAATCAGTTCTTGCCAACCCATAGACAAAATTTCGGTGATAAAGCCTAGTTAGAAATCATAAATTAATATAGAGATCTTTTAAAATTTGACTTTGAATAAGAATTAGTGTATAAAAGTGGCCTCTGAGCTAAATGCTAAATCGTACGTTTCTGCTTTTTGTGGTGTCGGGAACACATCCAATGGCCACTAAAAATAATCAAAATCATTATTAATGATAGAGAAACCACAGAACTTATATAAATGCCATGAAATGGACACCTCGCCATACTTTTACATAGGGACTTCAAACAGGTCCGGGAAGCTGGCTAACACATGTACTCATTTGAAGGAACAGGCTCAGTTAGCTAACAGCATTTCTGTGATTTCTATGGCCTATACCATTCAGTAGCTACAATCATACTTTAAAGATTGTTGTGTAGTAAGACAGCCACAAGTACATCACCCCAGAGGACACGGGTGGCACATTAGCGTACTTCAATTGTGCACTGTGTGTGATAACCATGTGGTCGTGGCCCGGGAGTACCTCTTGCGGGTGGCCCTTGCAGTGTTTGCAGAGCGGAGGAGAGGAGTAGTGGTGGAACACAGAGCCAGACAGGTTATCGATCATCAGCATCTCCCCCTCCAGAGAGTCCTTCATGAGGAGAGACACGCTGTCCAACCACTGGCTCTCCTGGAAGACACAGGGACACAGGGGAGGCACAGGGGCGGGCAGCAGACCAGGGGGCAGTGCAGGGGGTGGACGGGCATACAAACAAGGGGACATGCAGACATGCCAGGACAAACACGCAGAGACGCACACTGTCATCAGGGCAGAAAGAGACGGTCAACAGCTGTGTTTCGCATTATCACACTCACCCATGTTCTCACTCACACTAAAGGTTTCAGACATTTCTAATGACGTTTCTCAACTCAACCCGGAGATAGCTCGCTACAGTACATGCATCTTTCTCATTGTGTTATACAAAGTAAGTCCTTGATTTTCTCCACTATCACTATATTTCCACTATATTATAGCATTGGATATGAACTGAAAAGGAGTGACGTCAATATCTACATATAGTTTAACCAAGTTACCTTTAGGTTAGCACACCTTCAGATTGTTTCAAATACTTATCTTTGAGTTGCTAGAAGACATTTTATACTACATTGTGTTTGACCTGTATGCTAATCACGGTTGTTAATCATTCTTTAGCATGTGCAGCCTTTCCATCCTTCCTTTAAGTTGAACACAATGAGAAAGTTGCATGGCTGACCCGGCTAAAAGTTTGAAGCGCACATTCAGAACCAGCCGTGAAGGATTAGCATTATGTTTGATCACCTCAATTACTCCCTTCAATACCTCCTTAAAACAATTCCAGATTTAAGCTCGGTGAAACGATTAGCACAAAAGCCGTTTAGACGTAGCAAATTAACGGAAGCAAAATAATCCTTCCCACCTCAATCTTATCTGTCACATCGGTGCGCCCAAAAAGCAATCTGCAAAAAAAAGAGGTGCTCGCTGACAGCCAAAGGAAAGTACAATCCAAGTGATTAATGAGCTTGGCGCCGATTTTTGAACGGAGAGTGGGGCGCCCCTGGCAAATTCCAACGTGTTTTTCAAAAATGACTGCTTAACATACAGTAGGAAGCTGAGCACAATACATAATTTTGACGAGGCCGTTATTATGATAATGGTACTGGGAATGTTATACCAATAAACAAGAGGAGACACTACTGTATATGTAAGACGTTTAGACTCTGCATAAATTGTACGATAGATTGGGATGATGAAAAATTGGCGGGTAGAAAAAGTTACAATTATTTGTACTTTGTAAACAAGTAATGTAGCTGTATTTTATTATTATAGAAAATTGTTGGACCAAATTAATGCATGTCCACATGGTCAACTACTACTCAACTTTCAGCTTGGAAATAATCACTAATTCTTAGAGTCTTTCCTGGTCAGAGGGTCGGGTCATAAGAGACATTTATTTGGCGCAAATTAAACTGTAAAATAATCATTACATACCACCATAGACTGTGGAATGCCGATGGAGTAAGTGAGGGTGGCTTCCCTCATAGCGTTGAGCGCAAGCTAACTGAAGCTGGTTCATGCTAGCAAATTGGCTGGGATTTTGAAGCCAGCTCCAAAAATACACATAGCTAAAGGAAAAAGGTAAATGTAGTGTGTATTAAGACAAACACATAGAGGTAAGAATGACAAGCCTAGTTCAATAATGACTTAAATAGAGGCATAAACGTTTTTGATGGAAAGTCCACAGGAGCCAGAAACTTCCAGAGCCTGCCCTCATTTCCTATTAGGCTTCAGCAGCTAATTGCGATGCTAGGTCCATGTTTTTCACTGTCAATGCATCTGACTAGACCTCCCAATTTCTCGTATCTGAAACCTTTGGATAAACACTGGTGAAGAGATTATGACCTGTCCGATCTGGTTTACCTCTTCAGAAACAGAACACAACCGTAAAACTGTTCCTCTAGTGTTTTATTGTTTCCTTACGAATGTTGCTAATCTTACTGTGTGTCTATCTGCTCATTTGCCTATATACTGAGGGTGAAGAGAAGAGACCTCAGACTTGACTTAGGATTTTGCTGTGATCACATTATTGTCTGTCAGTCTCACTTGTATTTTTTATTGTTTTATTCATTTGCTATTCACAAATTATCATTTTCTACTGCTTATAATACATCACCAAAAGACAACTGTTTGATTTCCGTTATTAGTAATTTCTGCAACTACACATGTTTTCATGCATTTGCCGGAGCAGCGTTTTTTGGACTGTCTATATTTTGCCTAGAGAGTTGTTGACTGGTTGATTTAAAATATGGGGTCTAGTCCTTCCATTCAAAGTAAAACAAAAAACAAATTGGCAATACTATTTGCCCTGGCTCTATTCGACTCATATAATACACTAGCTCTGCCATCTACAAAAGAGCAGGCTGCCGTCGTGTGATAGCCTCCTCTGTATGTGGAGGACTTTGCTTGATTGACTGCTGGTGGCCTGTGCAAGTCCCTGTTAATAACTGAATTAGTGGACAACAATGGGGCTGTCTACTGGGAGAACTGAGCAAAAAGTGAAATGAATTACTCCTCCGCTGTCACGGGCGCTGCTGCCGACTTGGATTTCAGCGAATATTATCCAGTATGGCCTTTAGTGCGCAACATATCCATATGAGAAAAAAGTAAAAAGAGTCCATTATTGCGCATCATTCGTACTTTTAAACACATTAGCAGTGGTGTTTCATGCTTTAGCACATATGGACGTATAGCCAACTGGGGGAGAGCAAAACAAGCAAAGTTAACTTTTAGTGTCCCCAAAGTGTCAGAAATATCTGAGGAATTGCCATAAGTACGTACATACTCAAGCACATTTACTCAAATGACTTTAAGTGTCTCAATTCAAAATCTAACTTTAAAGGCAGTTTATGTAGGACTTTATCAAAGATATTTCATGAACAAGACATAATAACTATTAACTATTACTACTAATACTAATTGTAATGTTGATTTATTCGCAATTACAAAATTACAACAGACTCTGTGCGTGGAATGTTTTTGACTAACTTCCTGTCAGCCGGTGTTGGGTAAAGACCACTTCCTGTCCACATTTTAACGTATATTATGGATGAATAAGATTTAAAATCAGAAGGAAATTTTAATAAACATTAACAGAGTGTGTTTCATAAAAATGTGTTCAGTTAACATTTGTTAGCGTCAAATTAATGTTTAGCTTCATGGCTAAAACATCTACATTTGTAAACAGTGAAGTCTCCTCCGGTGAAGTGTTTACATCCTGTGTGAAGTTTTTAATATCGCCAGTGAATATCCAACAGCTGCTTCTTTCTGCTACGCCCTATTTAAATATTTATTGATTTCATGGCACACGCAGACAGGAAACAGTTATAACCCCAAAGGAAGTTAGCATCATGATGCTATCCAACTCTCAGGGCTGATCTTGCTCTCTAGAAGGTAAAGTTTAATGACTGATTTCTGGAGGTTCTGAGCTTTGAGGAGAGATTAAGTAGCCAAGGGTGGCATGGTGGCGCAGCGGTTAGCTCTCGTGCTTCACAGCACCGGATGCGGCCTTTCTGTGTGGAGTTTGCATGTTCTCCCCGTGTCTGCGTAGGTTTCCTCCGGCTACTCCGGTTTCTCCTACCACTAAAAACATGTAGGTAGGGTGACCACCTGTCTCCCCTTTGGTTGCACTGCACAGCCATTTAGACCTTTGTACCCTCTTCCCACCCCATCAAGTTAGATTCACACAAAGAATGACAAATTATCCATCAGTGTTCCAGTCAATTCCTAAATTTCTTGATCTTTTATTCCACAATGCTTAATCTAATGTTTCCACATGTTTAGAAATGATTCATGCATTGACTTGGAGTTAAAAAAAAAATGTTTTTGCATAAAATGTACGATATCGTGTCCTAACTTTCCGAATTAGGATATTTTGTGATCTATTTCGATTCGCTTTCTATCTATTGCTGAATATTCATTAACATGCACGATCCCAACTGGTGAATAAACAAAATCAACGAATAAAAGAAAATAAGGCAACCCAGATTGTGACTGTACTGCCTTTTTTTTTAACCAATAGGAGCGGATTCTACACTAAACTGCCTCTAAAGACATGGGCCGGCCCTCGTACCATCGGAATGACTAAGTCTCCGTACCGGCGAAATCAAATTTACATGTCCTCCGCATAATTTAAGTTGTGAAAGTGAAAAATCCTCATCCAGGGTATTATAAAAAAAGCCTGAATAATGCATGATGATCTCTTATACATTTCATTGTGGAACTCTGTCCTCATTTAAAACCACAAAAACTCCACTACAGACAAGCAATCGGATAATTCTCCACTCTCTTCCGCGTCGCCAGTTTGTAACCGCTCTCCGAATGCCGGGCTGTTGTTGACCCCTTTGGTGTTTTACCCACTCCAACGACCAGTCTGTCATTTTCTCTGCATGAGCTGCTGCATCAGGGCGAACTGACAGCAGAGAGGGCTTTTCACAACCCCCTCTGTGTTCAGATTTGGGCCAAAAATGAAATTAGTAGTAATGCAGTCGCACACAAAACTTCCACACTGGCAGAATAAAAACAACACTTTTAGATTTAATGGAAATATAAAGCATAATTGAGGCTTAATGTTCATTTTGGTAGCTCAGCGTTGCTATTTTACCTTTAAATGTTTTTAAAATAATGTCCATGTGAGAGACAGGACAGAACTGAAATGAGTATATTTATATATACTTAAAATAAGCCGTCACTGGGTATGGGAAAAAAAAATAAAAATGTATACATTTCTAAAGAAAAGCCAGAGTAAATATCATATTTCTGTGCGATCAGATGTTTAAAAAGAGTATTGTACAAAGTTTTGAAGCTAATGGTTCAAATCAGAAAAATCCCATTATAGTGAATAGGGTTTAAGTTCCTTTGGGCCTGGCAGTAGAGCGATAATATAATCACTTAACAAGAGGTTGTTTGCTTGGTCATTTTGAGGGTCACCGTCTGAAAAGTATGGGAACCCCTGGTCTATATTAACCCGTTCGGTGACCATCATTACTCACTATCTTTCCAATGTCCATTGCGGACGACTACGTTTGACTCTAGGGTCATTTGAGCAACACTAAACATTGCCGTGACCACTATATAGTAAACTATGAACAGAATACATTCAGACATACTTATGCATCACTAATTCCTCACTTCTGAAATACGTGCTTGGTCAATATTGAGCTCAGTTGCACATGCGCAAACACGGGAGAAAGAATGAAGTTGGGACATGAACATCAGTGAAACCTTTGTGGGACAGGGGAATCACAGTCGAAAAGCATCGTTAAGTAGAATTGAAAAACCTCGTCGAAGCAGTGGAAACGAGAAACGATGAGCTGTAGCTTGAGGAACACTTCCACAAAGCGGAAAAGAAAAAGCTATTTGTTGGTTAGCGCTTAACAGGTAAGTCACTGTGACTGTGTAACATCACTCAGTCACCTGATCACTCATTTAAATCACTATTTATCATATAGGCTCATGCTGTGTGGCCATACCATCTCGCTACAGCCATAGTGCTAACATCTACAGCAGCGTATAAATACACCACGGGTCAAGGTCATTATTGTAAGGAAAGAACTACCTTTGCTGTCCTTCCATGTAGCCTTTAGAGTAGAGTCAGAACTCTTGTAGAATTGAGCCCAACAGCTGTAATCTGGAGCGATGAACAAGCATATTAAGTAGCCATGTGCTCCCGGTGCGACTCAGTCATTCAAAGTAATACAATAGAACTGGGAAGCCTTTAGACACTGAACACTGAAATAGCATGTGCCTGTCATGGCGGTGTTTCAAAGTGGATTAAAATGCTGGGAAACCTTATTAATGTTTATGTCCAAACTTGCGTTCTTACACCCGTGTTTCCACATGCGCGCCTTAACTCAACATTGACCATGTATGTATTTGGAGAGTGAGGAGTTATTTTTGAACAGTTTAGGGTCTACAGGAAATCAGAAAGTGCAAAAAATGAATATGAAGCAAACCAAGGCAATAAATCAGCATGTGCGTATTGTGCCGATCAAACCTCATTCCCTCTCGCTTCCCTTTGTGATTAGCGTGTCGTAGTGCTCGAGTGCCCCAGGCTCACCCACACCACATGACAATATGCCCGCATCACAGCCCCGGCCCCCTCACCTGTGCCGGGGAGTACAGGCTCTGTCCGAGTCCCTGATGCTGGCTCTCGTCCCCCTCAGCCCTGCTGCTCCTCCTCCTCCTCCTCTGTCCGCTCTGCCCCTGTCCCTCCGGTCGCCCTTCCTCGCGGCCGGCGGCACCGTTGACGCGGCCACCTTCTCCACGACGCCGCCCCCGCCGCATCCGGGGGCGCCCATGCAACAGAGGGTGCCCTGGGCCAGCTCCAGCTCAATCTCTGCATCCATCTCCGCCTCCTCTTGGGCCTCCTTGTTGGAGTCGTCCAGGTGCTTCATTAACACGGCCACCACCACATTGATGAGCACGAACTGGGCGGTGAGCACGAAGGAGACAAAGTACATGGGCGAGATGAACTGCAGGCTGGGGTTGCACGCGTACTCCACCTCGGTGCCGTGGTCTGGCGGGCACTCGCGCAGTGTATCCTGAAGAGGGACATAATAACAGAGATGTTCGGAGGTTAGAAGTTAGCTTGTTAAAAGAGCATATGATAAAACTCGAGAAAGGAAAGAGCAACCAATGCAGTGGCCAGTGGTGGTCAAAGCACTGGATTCATTCATTGAGTAAAAGTACAGTCAAATATTACTCAAATAAAAGAACATTTGCTCCATGACTGCTTTCATAACATTACAATGTTGTTCTCTCATCAAAAACTGAACTGGAGCCGTGTTTCGAGCCACTGGCACAATTTTGAGTAATCTTTGGATCTTCACCAGTAGTTATTTTAAGCATCGCGGCACAGCTCCCAAAAAGCTTGAAAGTGAATTTTGTTTCAGCTGTTATAGATCAATATTGCATTTTCTAACCAACAAAGTGTAAGATAGTGATAAAGATGTGTTGGGACATACAAATAATTGACTAGATACAAATGTACAAAGGGGAAAAGAACTACTCTTTCACCAACTACTCCACCAATACTTTAACAAATGCTGAATTATGGATGCATTTTCTACTAAATAAAGATATGGAGACATTGAGAAGGACAACATGGTTTAAAGGCCCAAGTTGTACACATAAAAAGAATGCTAAACATAATTTTAACGTTAGCTTTATGCTACATGCTAACGCTAGCTTCGAGTGCCGATTTTCACTTCTACTGTGTCAAAACAAACATATGGACTGGATTTTGACTTGACTTTAGTAGCGTGTGCTAAATATGTTTTCTCATGAGCCATATGATTTCCGTGATAGACTTTCTTCACCCTCGCTAGGCCACACCCCATAGTATAATGCTTTCCATTTGTAAATAAATCTGATACAGCGGTAATTTCGGAGTTCAATTAACACAGGGAAGGGCATCTGTGTTTGTCAGGATATACGTCACTGAAATATTTACTCCTGAATTATATATTTACTCCTGAATTATATATTTACGCTGAACTAGTCCCTGTTTTACACAGATCACTTTAATATGCCCAACCATGATGTTGAACCACTTCATACTAGTTTTACTGTGGATTTTTTTTGTTTTTTGTTTTAGAAACACAGTCTAGTAAAAAGTATTATAGTATTTATCTTCCAAATAATAATATTATAGTGGAGTAAAAGTAAGAATCTCTTAACAAAAAGACTTCTCCAGTAAAGTACAGATCCTGAACGATTATTTAGCATAATCTGTCTCCTTAATGTTTCCCCAGTTGTTCTATTATAATCCACTTGTTTACTCCCAAGATGGTACTTTTCCCTCTTTTTCTGTTTTAGTCTTAAAATAACTTCATCCAAATCCCATTTTATCCCTCTAATTACCATGCACCATGTAGAAAATCCCCACAGCCTGGTAATAATCTTTTTTTTCCCAACATGGCTTTTATTAAGACTGTCCAAACCAAAACATGGTACAGTAAGAGGCTTTTAGAGCGTGTTAGCACACAATCTCTTTACAGGAAACAGAAGGAAGACATTTTTGGAACCAGAAAAGTTTAGGGAATGAAAGTAATAACACATTCAAAGAAGTCCAATCTATACAGGGTTTGATACAGAATAAAAACCAATAGCAAAGGGAAAAGATGCAGCGGAGGCAGCCATGGGAATGACAGCTGAGGTGGAAAGAGTCCTGCCGGGCTTCAGAGATCTAGCCTTACATTAAATATAGATAAGAGTGTTGCCATGCATTTTAAAAACAAGCGAGTGTAATCAAAATACCCAGATTTTGTAATGATTAAAAACAAAATTAATGTTGTTGATGCATTTAAATACTTAAAGGTCACAATAGATAAAATGCTAACATATAGCCTTCATGTACTGCGGTGTATAGAGTAAAAAGACAGATTTTTTTCTAATTAGAATATTCCGATTGCTGTAGGCCTAATATTGTATAGGCTATGATCCATATACAACTGTTGGTGTCTTGGTCAATGTATAGATACAGACGGCAACGCATCATACAAGGAGGCGTGGCCTAGCCGAGGGGTAGGAAACCTCTCATGAGAGTAAAAATGTATCGCTGTTTTCTGGCGGACTATAAACTTATTCATCACACACCAATAAAGTCACAGCAAATTGTTCAGTAGAAGCGGAAAACGGCACTCGTTAGCTAATGTAGCATGAAGCTAACGTTAGATTAGCTAGCTAACCAGGTTACCTTAGCTTCCTGGTTAGTCCGTTTTTTAAAGTATTCATGACACCTTTCCAGAGACGTGGAGAGGAGACATGCTCCTTCTCCACGTCTCTGTCCCTTTGATTAGTAGAGAAATATATTCATAATTGAGCATTTGTTGGTGGAGAAACGGTAAATAAAGTGGTCACATTTATATAGCGCCTTTCTACCTACTTTAGGCACTCAAAGCGCTTTACATCAAGGAACCAGTCACACATTCACTCTCTCATTCATACACCAGTGTACGCAGACACTGGAGGCAAGCTGGGTGTCTTGCCCATAGCTGTCAAGTGTCCAGTTTTTGCCGGGAAACTACCGTATTTTGCCCCTCGTTCCCGCAGTCTTCCCGCATCATCCCGTAAATGTCCCGTATTATTACAAAAAAGCAGTTCTCTGCCCCTCCGTTACTAGCCTCGCGAGAAATGCCGCCTGCAGAAAGCTGAGTGGCAGTTGTCGCGAGGTTGTATGGCTGTCACGTCTCCCGTTTTGGCCGGGAAACTACCGTATTTCAGCCGCCTTGGAGCTTGACTGGGCTGGTGAGACGGCTTGCAAATGGGCTCACAGCGGACGCTAGAAATGTCCCGTATTTTTGAAACCAAAACTTGACAGGTATGGTCTTGGACACGACGACAGTGTGCACCTGCGGGATTCGAACCGCCGATGCTCCGATCACAAGATGAACTGCTCTAGTCTCTGCGCCACTGTTGCAAATGGGACAAAGTTCATTTTTTTCTCTTCTTTGTTTTCCCCCTCTGACTGCTTCAAACATGACCATATATGGGCGAGTCCAGAGATGCCCTCTGTATCTATTGTTGTGCACAGTCCCCTTTCAAATAAACGCACACCAGACCATACCATCAAAATCAATATTGGTTGCAGCTCTTTATGCATAAGAATTAAAAGTATTTTCATGGAGAAACGTCTCTTTGGCTTCAAAAGGTTCCACACCCCAGGGTTATTCTGAGTACTCCCTTATTAACGCAAACACGTAAAAACAATTATTATCACACTGTTACAAAGTTATGAACCATAACACACTATTGGTGTCCTGTGTCCAGATCATTGATAATGAGATAATGACCAAAACAAATTCTATGTGTGCTCTACACTGCCTGATATAAAAACATAAAATAAAAAGGCATATTCCAAGATGACAATGCCAGGACTCATCGGACTCACTGGGAGCAAGAGACTTCATTCTGACACATGGATTGGCCACCACAGAGTCCAGATCTTTCTGCTTCTTTTTGTCTTATTACGTTTTAAATGTCTGCCCATTTTTCCAATCTTAGACGACCAAAGATTTTGAGTTGTCTCCACTTGCATGTAACATTATATTACCAGCCTTTACAAACTGCTCACCAAGACCATTCAAATTGGGATTTCATTCTGGCCACGAACACGTTTATTTTACATCGGGAAATCCCTGGACTCACTTTTATCACCGACTCCATATTGCTAGCATATCCTCCTCATTATTAAATCGGCACATTTAAGTTAAATGTACTGAAGACACTTACCTTCATTATGCCGTTCCAGTTATCGCCCGTGGACACTTGAAACAAGGTCAGGAAGGCCATGCCAAAGTTCTCGAAAGTAGCGTGACGACTAAAACCCTCACATGGGTAGTCTTCATTACAGACTGCGCACGATCACAAAAAGAAGACGAAAAACAATGTTTGTGTCAGTTATACACGAAGGGTCTCATCTAGCCCTCAGCTGTACAGAGAATACCTGCTCTCATATCAACATTTCAACACAAATTCGCAAAACCGTGCAAGGTTTGTGAAACTGAACAGCTTGTGTTTTAGTGCAAACACGTCCAGTCAGGCTCCAAAAACCATCTGTCTGAAATGAGAAGGAGTCTGGCCAAATGCTATTATTATTATTATTACAGGCCTACTTTTTTATTTTTTTTATTTTTTTATCTCTTTAGCCTAAATTTCAATATCATTTTTGGAATGGCTTCAATCCCTTCTCCTGCCATCATCTTCACACATCAGAGAGGATATGTTTGCATGCCACTTATGTGCTGACAAGTGGAATGCCAGGGCAGACTTAGACAAATGAGTCGGCGTGTGATGATGAGTTTGTAGATCGAATTTGGCGTCGGGGACTCTGGCCGGAAGAGAGATGTCGGCGATGCGATGAGAAGGGAAAGGGGAATGGTAAATTTGCTAAGCTTGGGTAAGGGATTATCAAGTCTCTGAGGGGCACCACACTGAGGCCAATGTGATCGTACAGTATCTACAGTATACAGTATCTGCACCGCTGTTTACTAACGCAGCTGACAAAATCACGGCCGGTATGCAATGAGAGCGATTAGAGAGAAGGGTTATAGAAATGTGGCCAATGCGACCGATGACACAACGCATGGAGGACTCCCTGGAGACTTCACGCAAACGCAGTACATTCGTTTGCAAACTTAAGTTCCGGTGTCCTGACAAAACATTAGTGTCATGTCGCGTTCTCTGGGGCCTGTGCTCGCAGCAGCAAGTCTGAAAGGAAAGAAGGTTCCCTGAAGATTTTTGCTTAGGGCACCAAAATGGCTTTCAGCGGCCCTGGCCACGGTTCTAAATGTTGGAGTCATGAATATTGCGATTTTACGATTATTCACGATTGAAATCAAGGTGGGAAATCATGAGAATTACTCAAATCCTTGTTTACAGTACAACACACTGTTTCTGTTTATTTGAAAGTTTATTTAAAATTGAAAATCGTATTGAACATTCTGCCTTTTACTCTTATGTAGAAAAATAAGAAAAACATATATACTGATGATTTTAAAAGAATCAAGAGCCAATAGATTATTAGAATTACAAAAGAGTTCCTAAACAATTATCCATGTGCAGCTGGCACCGTTTTTACCGTGACATTAACACAGCGTGGTTCTTTTGGGACTCTTCCTTTGGCAACGTTACTCCATTACCACGCGAAAACAGATCAGATTCGCTTCACTACAGCAGTTGCGCAGCGAAGGGGAGCAAGAGGAGAGAGGTGCGAGGGGCTTACGGTGAGCTTGTTTGAAAACCAGGAAGTGAAATACATTTTTGTTTCAGCTGCTTTGTAATGTGTAAGATAGTGTGGTAAAGATGCATTTGACATTATCGCCCAAATACCTGAAAAAAGCATCATTAATATGGATTTGATTGTAAAATGCTTTGGCCCTTAAGTTTCTTGTGAGAAGGAGGCGACGGAAAGGCTGAGGGGGCGGTTTGTTCTCCTGCAGCGGTGGAGATAGGGGCTGATACTAACTTAATATGAATGTCTGTGATGTGCTGACAGTGACAGACAGGTGCCATGAGGCAGGAACAAGAGGGGAAAAACAGTCATTGTGATTGAATCTATGCGTCCGCTTCGTTTTCTAATTTTTCAGCGCGTGTCTTTTGTTGCGTGCGACTCACCTAGTTCTCCAAACAGCTCCACTCCTAAGGCGGCGTAGATGAAAAACAGTAGCATGAAGAGCAGGCCCAGGTTACCCACCTGCACAGACACATCAGCACAGAAAAGCAGTTTAAAAAGACAGTAGAGTTTTGCACATGGTAAATAACTTGTTATTAGTTGTCACCATTTCAGACACAGGACAGAGGCCTGCATAAGCCTATGGATGATTCATTGATCGAGAAGTAACCAGACATCCATATTGCCCTAACAGACCTGTGCTGCTGGAATTAGGGTGACCAGAAGTCTGCACAACATTTTCGACTCAAATGCTCCATTATGTGTGATACAAATTGCCAGCTTGCATGAGAAACTCTCAGCGAGGGAACGCGATGCAGAGGAACCAAATCTTTTCTCCTTCTTTTACACAATAATCAGATGTCTGGACTGTGCATCACCGCCTGACACAGGCAGCAGAGGGACTGGGGAAGCTATGGGAAAACCACAAAGGATTTTAACTGTAAATAAAAGAGTACATACATGAAACTATGCAGCTTTAAAAGTGTATGTTGCTATAATAAACAATGACTCCACCAGCTCGAAAAATCTTTGATTCCTGAAGACAACAACACAGACCACTATAAGCCAATATCACATTATTATAGCAATGAAAAAATCAATTCTTCTTTTCTTTTTAATTTATTTCTTGGTTATAGTCATTGTTTTGTGCAGGGAGCAGTAGAAAGGCTCATTTAACAAGCCATGAATCAAAATCTCTCCTAAATTTAAAGTGTATATATAAAAAAATGAAGAGCCATTTGGGAGCCAAAAGAGCCGGCTCTTTTTGGTGAGCCGATCCAAATGATACGGTTCACCAAAAAGAACCGAAAATCCCATCACTACAGGTCTGTGAAAACGGCGTGATTCATCTGCGTGTGGCGCTGTGATGCTAACATAGATAACAGAACAAGATGTGGAGGGCGCATGCACACTGCACAGTAAACGTTTGTGGAATGTAAACAATGAAAATGAAACTGATTCATGGATTTACGATCTACAGAAGAGACGAGGAGGCGAGTTTATTCTTCAGACGAAACGGGACTAAAACAGAAAAACCTGTCAGTGACCGGACCTTTACTGTCAGTCCAAAAACACAGACTGACTGTGCCGTGTTTTTCTACTTGTCACCTGTGGCTTGCGGGCTGCAGTGGAGCTAAGAGGAGCGGAGCAAAACCATAATAGATCCATGAGTAAAACTCATTATAAGGTCAGTAGATTATGAATAACAGACACCACCAGTGACGTGCGGTGAGGTTTGTTGCTGGTGAGGCACATGCTATTGACTCCAATATAAAGTAAAGAAAACTGCAGGAAAAAATGCAACTTGCTGTCTCTGGTATTCTCTTACTTTGAAATAGCATTCAGTTGCAACACATTTAAACATAAAATACATTCTCATGATATTGCAAATAAAAATTAAAAGACAACATTATGAACGTGACCGGGACTCGTACCCCGCCCATCTAAATGATAAGTTATTGACAATCCTGATGCGCCACGTGGGCGGTGCGTGATAGCATCGACATTTTCAGCATAAAGACTCGTCTACAGCATTTCATCCATAAAATGTCAGTCTAATCAGTTTTCCCTTTTACTTACTCCTTTACGTTTAAATTGCCTCTCCTAAACCGTGCAGAATAATACAACAGACAGTTTTTTCACTTGTAGTCCACATGTTTTGTAGAATGTGTAGCGCTGACACAGCGCCCCCCTCGTATCGTCAGAGCAGCGCAATGGAGGCGAGCCTCACTTCGGGCCTATCAAAACGCGGTATAAAGTCAAATGAACAGGTTAAACAAGTCGTTCTTATGCCTGATTCTTTATCCAGGTGATAGAAAACCAACGCGCCCAGCAAAAACCCATTTACCAATGTAAAAAAAGCCCCGACTGGGACAGAGCGTTGAGTGAATGAGCCGAGCTCAAGTGTGTGCGGGACGCTGGAGGCTCGCTGCACCTCCGCCCTCTTTAAAATCATAGGAAATCCATATCATCTTAAGAGAAGGGTCTTGTTTTTATAAAGTGTATTGTATTTTTTAATTTTTGTTTTTTTCCATGATGACTGGTGAGGCCTGGCCTCCACTGACCGCACGTCACTGGACACCACTCTGGTGCTGTGATGTCATCGTTTTAGTAAAAGTTGTAACAACGGAGCCACGTAAACAGCGTTTTGAGATCTTTCCACTCTGGTACCTAGTTTGGAAAATGTTCGTTTACAGACCCCCCAAATTGCTGGGTTCGTATGGATGATACACTGGATTGATAAAATATCTTTGCGTTTAGTCCTCAGCTTGACTTCGTGTGGAAGGGCCTAAGATTGTGCCGAGGAACTAGTACTTTGTGTTGGGATTGGAGCAAGATGTTAAAATAAGTTCCTTGGTTTTGGCCACATTAATTTGAAGCTGACTGCTGTTACACTCTAAGAGTAGTCTAGGCAGGCCCCCTCAGCTCACGGGTTGTTTGGATGCAGTGAGTGCCATGTCGTATTTTAACAATTGGAATTGGGTGTCATTTATTTGAAATTCATTTGTAAAAAGACTGAATAAAGCTGGGTCAATACGCTCCCTTGTGGACATCCAGTGCTCACATTGTTCTACTTTACACTCACTTAGAATAACACTCAAGTCTAAACTGTTTCACTTTACACTAATGTCATTTTAAGAATGTACTTCATGGTCCTGCTTGGTCACCTTTAAAAACACTTCATGTCCCACATTTGGCCGGTTAGATCTGGTCAGCCTCGTCGGTCGAAGAAGACAACAAGTTTGGTATTTTCATTCTCACTGTTGGACACAGTGTCTATCACCGCGGGTTAAACGCTCCATCTCCCAACTGCCATATATTTTCATCTATAACACGACTGGAAGGCTTCAACTGGGGAACGGTTTCATTATCTCTCTTAATTACTCCCTGCGCACCCTGGGAAAGAAGCGAGGCCTCAGTCTTAATGAGAGAGGATTAGTGCAGGGAAAAACACAACCTTCCGTCCTGTCCTAGACTCAGCTGAGTGTTTGATCACTAACAAATGAGTAAAGAGAAACTGTTGTAGTGGTGTAGGTTGGTTAGGTGGTGGAAAATATAGCCTTCAGAGGTAAGATTTTGAAGCATTTCTGTGTAAATATGAGCAAGACGGAGGTCTGTGGAGCTGGAGGAAGCTAGTTTTGGGCAATTGCGTTTGTCAAGATGGCGTCTCTGTCACCGCAGTAGGAGCGTTGTGCTTGGTCTAGCACTACCGGCCATGCCAGAGCTGTGAGACGCATTAAATTGGGCTTTATCGCTCGCGCTAATTTTGCAGAGACATAACATGATGCCACACGCACTGTGCGGTTGTGGGGCTCGGTCTGGGGTTTGGGTGTAAATGTTCCTCTTAGCCGGTTAGACGGGGTCAGGCGAGAGGAAACCTGAGCAGACAAATAATTGCCCTGCCCCCTGAAACAGCGACAGGGCGTTTGACTGGTGTGAATCCACCTTAAGGGTTTGTTTTCCAATATATTGTAAATCTATGGAGAAAAGCTGATTCAGTAAAATAGTAGGCACATTGAGTTGCCTTGGGTACGAAATGTGCGGTATAAATACACATGCCTTGCCTTGCCTACTGCAGAGCAGCATATTGGGAAGATTTGACAATTTCCCATGTTTCCAGGTGAAATTCATATGTTACGTGAGCAAAGTGGCCCAAAATCTGAATTCTTGGTTGATTTTATTGACATTTTCCAAGGTTTTTTAAGCTTTTCAGTACTGTAGTTTGTTTACCATTGTCATATACAGTAAATCCAGATGTTATCAAGTGCACAATAGTGTCAAAATAACATTAGCACAAAGCAGCGAAGCTTAAGACATGTCAAGAGGAATTGGAATATCTTAAAAACAATAGTCATGTACCAGTAAATATAGGCCTGTGGTATGCATTAGAAAGTCATTTTAATATGGATTTCCAAAAGCTAACATGGCCGTGATGACACATGAATGCAAGGCCGGTCTATAAAGCGTCCGTCAGAGTCGGCGGCGCAGTGTGAGCTCTCAGTGAGCTCTCCGTGGGGCTGAAATGGAAACAAGACGCCCCACGCTGCGAGCTCTGGGAGGGGGAGTGCGCCGCGTTTCGGTTTTTGTGGCAGATATGAGTCATCTATTAGCAAATGTCCACAGGCGAACAGAGACGGCGACTCTCTACCGTTAGAGTCGGGGCCATTTCTCGCTTCGTGGGGTTTCGTGTGAGAGGCGCTTTTAAGATTTAGTCCAAGTAATGAGCAACTGTTTTACCATATTGTAGCCTAAAGGAGCAAACATAAACAAATGACGGTATTTGATGTGTTTGACTGACAGAGTGGGGCATTGTACTTTGTGCTTTATGTTGCATGCTATTGTTGATGTCCCCAAAAGCTTTGTACATTTGACATATTTATAGATGCATTTTCTAGTTTTCTATCATCATTTTTGGGCAGATAGGCTTCATGAGATGCGTGATACTAGGGGTGTGGAGAAAAAAAGCTTGTTATGGGAATCACTATCTTTTCACTCTTTTTAGATGTTTTCCTGCTAGACCGTATCCATATTTAGCACACAGATAACACTAATTCAAAATGTTTTGGAATGTACTGATCTTTGTCTTTCAAACAGAGTACCAACTAAACATGAATGTCTTAAAAAAACTCAGAGTCACAGTTAAACACCGACACCTTTAGAAGCATTTAGAAGAGACATTTTAACCTCTTTACCCCCACCTGAACCGAGCACACTTTCTCCAGTGTGGCTTTACCCAAATTGTAAAAGCTTTTTGAAAAAAGCGGCAAAATAGTGAGGATGATAACGCTACAAAAATGTGACAAAAAGAGCGAAGAAAAAGTGATGAAAAACACAACAAAGTAACGGCGGAAAAAAGCCACAAAAAAGTGACAAAAATAACATCAAAGCAGCAACTAAAGAGCCAGAAAAACATGACAGAAAAGCAATAATAACATTACAAAAAAGTGCCAAAAAAACGTGATGACGACACACCAAAAATTGGACATAAAAAAAGCCGAAAACATGACGAAAACTCTTCGAAAATATGACAAACCGCGCCAACGACGCAACAAAAAAAGTTACAACCAGTTTTCTTTCAAATGAGGCATTACACTGTTGCTCTCCAGTCGAGAAGCTTTAACATTTGGGTAAAATTAAAACAAATTTGAGATTAAAACAAATTGGCCAAAATATCAGAAATGCATATTGGCATCGGCCTTAGAAAAACCCACATCGGTCGACCTCTACAGTATATTTCTAAATATTTCTATGATTGAAACTTTTGATTACTATAATAATACTTGTTTAATAGGCTATTTGAGAGACACGAAATTACATCAAATTGAAAAATATCGCTCTATACAGTTTATCGGCTATCATCCAACACCCTTCATATCGGTATCGGCATCGGACCCCAAAAATCAAAATCGGTCGGGCACTACTTTTGACTCCCTATCATCAGAAGCAGATTGTGAAGTAAACGTGAAAAACAACCCTTGAAGCTAGCGGCGATAGCATTATGCATCAAGGGAAGTTATGTGTGTACACATTTGGGCTGTCTGTCTTTATTTGGTAGAATATGCATCTATGAATCTGCAATCGTTGAAGGAGTTGTGGAGAAGTCGGTATAAGAGCAACTCTCCAATCTGTGCATCGTCGAATTCATTTTAAAATGTGTTTGCTTTCAAGTGTCTTCCTGGTTTGGCCCCTGTGGGACTCGCTTGTGCCCCACACTCCGTCTCGCTCACAGAGGTCTGTCTGCAGATCAGGCTCTGCTTTTTGTTCCCAAAAAAACAAAAACAAAATCTGAGAGGTGATCGCGCCTTTCCAAGTCCACGTCGAGTTAAAAGTCATAAGTCCTTTTGAGTTTCGTTTTCACTATTATAATCAACGTGACTGACCTGACTGACCTTAAACCAGTTTTAAATTCTACAATCGCCTTAATATTGAACTCCGCAGAGGGCATGACCATCGACTGTAGTTTACCTGAGGCAGGGCTTGGACGACCGTATCCAGCAGGGCTCTCATTCCCGTGGCCATCTTCAGCAGCTTCAGCACTGGCCGTGTGTGTGCGTGTGGGCAGAGGATCAGAGAAACACATGTGGCGAGTTAGTGGAAAGGACTGCGTTATGTCACGTCTGTTATTTTTGTGACATGACCTCATTGGGGTCATTCCAGCAAAAAACCCAAGACCACATAATATAGTGGAAACTGCAGTTCTTAATACTCAATTTGCTTCTGAAGTATCCTAATTTTAGTGAGGTTTTCATATTACTATTAAATGTGACCTCTCTGTAATCTACTGTTGGAGCGGGACATGTCTCGATTGTGTCGAGTAGCAGCTCCAGAAGCTTATCTTCCCCCAAAATTTCAATCAAAAAAATTGCCAAATAGAATTCTTTTTATGTTGCAAATGTAGGCGTGAAATTAAACATAATAAATCCACTAGAGTGTGCTAAATGTCATTTGTAGTGTAGGTGTTTCAGTGTGTAGTCTCCCTGTCCCTCAGAGCTGCTGAAGCTCTCCCATTGAAGCTCTGCTTTTAGAGAGCAGCCTCTGATTGGCTAACGCTGATGCAGGGCTTCAAAGCAGGGGGCGATGTTGTGACACCCACCAGCTGAATGCTGATTGGCTGCCTCCACAAAAAGGGTAAAAAAAAGAAAAGCTTTGACTGAAAGCTCCTGATAAGCCGGCCCTGTGTCTGAGAGCAGAATTAGCATTAGCATTAGCATTAGCTGCTGTCACTGTGAAGCTACAAGAGGAAAACTGAAGCTGGACTTTATTTTATGATATATGATTGGGCTGAATCATAATGGCAAAAAATGATCACAGTTTTATTCTCATATGGATTGATCTGGACTTTTTATTTTATTTTTTCATAATAATAATAATAATAATAATAATAATAATATTAACAATAACTTACACTTGTATTGCGCTTTACAAGCCTGTATTACCAAGTTTCTCAAAGCGCTACACTGTCGTCATTATTCATTCACTCCATATTACATAATGTTACTGTACTTGTACAGCACTTTGGTCAACTGAGGTTGTTTTTAAATGTGCTTTATGAATATAATTGACATTGACATCCATACTTGGTGGTGGTAAGCTACTATTGTAGCCACAGCTGCCCTGGGGTAGACTGAAAGAAGCAAGGCAACCAGTCTGCGCCATTGGCCCCTCCGACCACCACTCACTCACTCACTCACTACATTCACCAGGCTTCCTGGTGTTCCCAAACGGTCTCCCATCCAAGTATCGACCAGGCCCTTCCCTGCTTAGCTTCCAAGATCTGACGGGATCGGGCAGAGCAAAGGCGGCATGGCCCTGTATGTGTTCATAATAAAAATGGTGGCTGAACTGGACATCCAACCGCCCTGGGCCCGCGCCTGTGACTCCTCGTCGTGGCATGAAGGTCGGGCTTTGTGCTGTCCTACCTCGAGCGATCCTCAGCACTCTCATGATGCGGATGATGGTGGGGTTAATGGGCAGCGCGGCGCTGATCTCTATCTCCTCCAGAGTGATGCCCATGATCGACAGCAGCACAATGGCCAGGTCCAGCTGATTCCACCTGGACACACGCACACACGTACAGGCACAGTACAGAGGAAGAAGGAAAGGAAAAATATGCATTATTGTGTTATAAGCGAGCGATCTTAGCATGACCTTTGTGACCAAACGCTAAGCAAGAGTAAACAAAGGAAGCCGGCGGAGTTAGCGGCGCTCTGTGGGCAGTCTGTGAGCTCGACGTGGTGCTGAATATGAAACTGTCCAAGAGCCTCCTGAACAACCTCTGAACAAAGCAACAAAATAAAACCTTTGAAGACGGGAGTAATATTTATCTTCTATAAAAGGATAGCAGCATCTGAATCTGTATCCGTTTTGGTCATAATTTCACCTTTAAAGGTTTATTTAATGTTTATTCTACATTGCATTGTAGAGAAAATGCAGTATTCAGTTCTTATTTGGCTGGAAGCTCTTTGTCATAGCAGCTGCACAATTTTGACAAAAAAACTCATTGCGATTTTGCAGACAAATATTGTGATTCGTTTCAATTAGCTATTTTTATATTTGATACATTTAAATTAGTGATGGGCAAAAAACCAGGCGCTCCGGAGCTTGTATTGCTCTACCCAAAACAGATTGCCTTGTAACCACTGCGTCGGAGTCTGTAACAGCTGGTCATGTGACTAAGTGTCAATTGTCTCGAAAAGTGTTTCAGTCTGCTAGTTACGTATCAGTGTCTCGAGGCGGGTTATTGGCTCAGAGCATTTCACTGTGCTGCCGTGAGTGGCGAGGCACTAAACCACGGATGCTTTCTGGTCCATATAGTGATGTAAATCATTAGTGATAAATAAATGTGCTGTATTTCCCCCATTTCCCATTTAACCGCCTTCATGAGGTGAAAGTGTCTGCGCCGCTGTGGGCCAGTCAGAATAAACACTTTTCCTTTTCTTTACAAAGTCCTACTTTTGAAGACATACAAAAGCAGGCGTGGAGCTGATCAGGCGAGGGAAACATAAAGAGTACCATCTACAACAAATAGCGGCAAAATGAGCTCTGACGGAATTAAATAAAAACATTGCACATTGATGTCCTGCCTCAGAGCAGCAAAGCGGCAGGTGACTGATTCCCGCCCACTGGAGATCTATGAAGCACAGACCCACATTATAAAGAAAATGACTCTTATTTATCGTCCTATGATTGATTTAATCATTCAAACATCAATATCAGGCTGCAAATGTTAAAACCGCTACACGTGTTTATGTCGCAATAATAAAGTTTGTCCACAAGAGGTCAGTGTTCAAACAAAATGAAACAGCGCTGAGACTTCGAACCATACAAGACGTTTTTGCCAGGCAAGCCTTGAAGTGTTACAAGGCTTAAACCACTAATTAAACATAAACTGCTAAAAAGATGAGTGAAGAATGTCATGTTACTTTTAGACAGTCAAACAACATAGTATTGCTCAAATTGCCCCACATTAGAACAATACACATTAATCTACTTTCCTCTCCTGGAGGAGCTTCTCCCGACATTCAGAGTAGCACTGGGGAACGGCCACGTGACTAAAATAAGTCCGGGTTTGCAATCACAACCACAAAAAACAAAATGAAATTTAAATCTTTAGAGATTATTTAAAACTAAAAAGATCAAATTCCCCTCTGAAAAAAATCTTTGTAACTGATATTTCAATAAAATTAACTATACATCCAAATCTGGCTCTATCCATTATTTAGATTTCCTCACTAAAAATATAACAATGTGGGTGATTTTATGCATAAAATGCCTCATTCTGATAAGAAAACACACAATGACAGAAAAGTTGCAATACATTTTTTCCTCATAATGATATCAGTAATCTACAGCAAACGTTTCAAATTCATTTCTCAAATTTTTTGTTTCTTCCCTATTCACCTGCAGTGTCTCGCATTAAATTGCCTTCACTACAAAACCAAATCCAACACAAGCACCCAACGCCCTCCAGCCCTGTTCAAACCGGCGCGATCTTGAGCCAGTGTCTTGGTCAGGATTAGCCCGCTCTGCATGTTTTAGCTTTAATGAGAGACACCGGAGCACATCTCTTGAATCGAACCCGGGATAAGATTGCCGCGCTAATTGCTATCCACGCCAAGGCCGCCCGGAGGAACTGTTCGCACACACATACAGCACCAGCACCTGCCTTTTCTGTTCAGTCGACCAACTTCTATAAACTTCAGTCCAGTCTATAAATCACTACATGCACCGCGGCGCCGCTCGGGCTTCTGCTGACACAACAGGAAAAGGGATCAAGTGCCAATGGACTGAGAAATTCACTTAATCCTTAAAATAAATCTTTTTTTTACTCTCATTTGTTATCCTTTCACATTTTGCCTATAGCTTCCTTTTGCATGTTTGAATGCATTTGGACACAATTACATAGGATTGACTGTGAAGAGTGGGTAGAGCCCCCAGCATGGATTACTGACCCCCCAAACAATTTAGAGAAACACACCTGTTAAACTACTCTAAAAATACAGGAAATATAGTCAGTTCCTTTGCTGAGTTTCACCCCATCATTTGACGAGGAAATGCCATTGACCTTTACTGTCGGCTAAACGATTGTCGCCAAAAAACACATGTGCACATATGCATAAAGCATTTTATTGTCTTCAATGTTTGTCATAATACTCAATTTAACAACTGAAAATTAGTCTATGATCCCTTTATACAGCCGAGTTTGTTTTTATCATTCGTGGCTTGAGTGGAATATGGAGCTGCAGCGTCTAGCTAGGCTAACCGTTAGCATGTTTGTATCTTTTAGAAACAGAAATACGCTAAGAGGCTAGTTGTAAATAAGGGATTAGGGTATATTTTCAAAATTAGTGCATTTGTGCGGAAGCGCCGACGATTGTGCGGCCATAGCAATTTCTGACATAATTTGTATGGTGGGATACTAGCGCTGCGGAAACCGGTTAAAAGCAGCATGTACACAATAAAGTACAGCTGCATGCGCCAGGTGGAAAGAAACACAAATCTGAATGGATGGAGGGAGGGAGGTGAGCCAGAATAATAAACTGCATGTATGATAACGTCTCTCCCTAAACAAAATACTCTAGATTGGTTGCCATTGGTTCTAAAAGAGTTACAAAAAAAACTGAAAACTGAACTTTCCCCCATTTCTCCACCATTACTTTAACAAATGCTGAATTATGAATATATATTTTCTACTAAATAAAGAGACAGAGATATAGAGAGGTGGAAAGTGGTTAAACAGTCCATAAATACTTAAAAAACAGGTAATGCTAATCATGAATCTACGGTAGCTTCATGCTACATATTTCGCTTCGACTGAACAATTTGCTGTGAAAAAAACATCCACATGGATCGGATTTTGGCTTGACTTTGTGTGTGATAAATATGTTTATAGTCCGCCAGAAAACAGTTAGAGGGGGAAGAATTGTGATTCCCATGAGAGGGGAAAAGCTAAGCTAATTTAGCTAATGATCATTTCTTTGCTAAAGAATTAGCTTGGCACCCGCCCATACAAATAGAATATATCTTATTTATCCCATTTTTGGATCTGTTGGACAGATTCAGACATAAATCTCATAAAATTAGAATATTTATATAATAATCATCAAAATTATAACAAACAAAGGCTTAACATGTGTCACTTTGCATGTAATGAGTCTATAATCTATATCATATAATAGTTTCACATTATAAGTTGAATTACAGACATAAATGAACTTTTGAACGTTATTCTAATTTTCCGAGTTTCACCTGTACAGTCTCGAGTTGCACACACCCTTATGGGTGCGTGAGGACCCCCATCATGAGCTCGTTCTCTCCTCATTTGAGATTCAGAGGCACAGTATGAGTTGATGATTAATTTGGCATGTTCAAGACAAAGGTTTGATTAGGAACTCTGAAAGCAGTTAAGAACTTGTTAAGAACAGATCAATATTTTTTCATGAAGGCAATTTAAAAGTGAGTTTGGGGAAATTGTATGGAGACATTTTATCACACTTTTGACGAGGTAACACCATCATAACACTACGAAAAGCTCAGAAAGTTGACTCTTAACAGGCCCTTCCTTAAGCTCAAAGACACATTCCCACATCGCTGCTTTAATAGGACAGCTGTTGTCAAATGTGCTTCTTCGACAAAAAAAAAGAGGTTTAGCACATATAAAGAACACGCCTAAAGGATCGGATGTACTTCTCAATCCACTGTATCCCATCAAAGCTGCTTCTGTTGGCTGATCAAAGGGGGATTTGTACAGCACACACACATGAAACAACATGGTGCCTTGTTATGACACTGTTCATATCGGATGTTATTCTACAGAGAGAGAGATTATGTGCGAGCGCTGAGAGTCCTGATGATTAAGCTGTGAATTTGTGAAGCTAATTTGGCAAGTTCCTTCCCCAAACCCATTAGCGAGTGTTCGTGCTGCCTTAAGAGCAACGGCGCTCAACAGCGGCTGCGCACAAGCATGAACCCCCAAGGAAATCCGGAAGTGGAAATCTTGAACATTTTTCCTAAGACTTTAGGAAAATGTAAGCATCAGAGATTTAGTTTTCTCATCCTCATGCTCAAGCTCTGCTCATTGCTCTGCTGTGATTGACCGTCTCTATGGAGACTCAAGGGCGGAGTTAATGGTACTGCGGCTCCGCCATGTTTGTCTCCGCTCTTAGTGGGAGAAGGGAAGAGAGGTTCAGACTCGGGGAAACTTTGTTTAGCGGAAGAAAACTCCATTGCGCACTACGAAAACACAACACTCGGCCTTTGTGAAGCAGCAGAGATCGTTGGAAAGTTGCTGGGTTCTCCACTGGCGTCACTTCCGAAAACAGTCGCTACAGAGATTCTAGGATTTAGCCACTTTCCACGTCGTCTGTTTTTAAAAGCATGAATTAATTGAATTAATTGGATTTATCGCCCAGCCCTAGGGTGAACACATGCTTTTGTTTGTTTTCGCATTTCGGCTGACTTTGCCATGTCCAAGCCGGTGCCGCTTGGGAAGCGGCAAACTAAAAAAAGTTTTTAGTTTGACCTGACAGAGTTTTAAAAAGCCCGTAACGCTAAACAAAGAACACGAGGTAGCGCTATATAAACAGGGTAAAGAATGTGAGGCTGCTATAGGAGAGCAGCACACTGTGCTGTTTGTAATAAACCACGCCTCAGTCGACGTGCTTTTTTTTTTAAGCGACACATTTTTCAAGTCAATAGAGATTTTGAATGGGATTTTGACTTGGTTAGGTGGAGCTGTTGAACTCAATTTAACTCTCAAGAAGGGCTGGATAGATCTATACCTTAGCTATGTATTTATCTATTTAATTTAATATTTGCAACTTTTGTAGTTTAATAATATTATTAAAACTCCGACATACTGGCTATACATAATAGGACAATATACTAATATGATTCTGTATTTTGGCTATGGAATATTGATAAACAGTCTAGGGCTGAAGTTTTAGGGAAAATATATATTTTGATTGCGAAAAGATCATATATTTTCATTTGTACCCTAATGCACTGGCATTAGCACTGGAGAGAAATATGAACTGTTAAACTAAAACAAGAATCCAGAACATGTTTGTAGAGATCCAAAGTAAATATCAAAGTCTCAAGGGTAAAAAGAACAGGTTGAATTCAGTGCAGCCACAAACGGAGACAGAGCCGCCGACTGTAGAAAACACTGTACCTCTCCTTGAAGAAGCGCCGGAAGCCAAAGGCGGTGAGTTTGAGCACAGACTCCAGCACAAACGTGGAGGTGAAGAAGTAGTTGCAGTACTTCAGGGCGAGATCCAGGGACTATGGAGAGAGAGAGAGAGAGTGAGAGAGAATCATTATGTTAATATCTGGGACCGCAAGAGCCCATGTGTTCCCATTGTTTTTTTGCTTAAACAAACAACAGACTGAGCCCAAGGCAAAAAACAGATTACAGGAACAACTCCCACAATGCGCTTCTAATCTATACAGGATTCCTCGAGTTACTGTGTGCGCCTCTTGTTTACAGCCGGAGTGTAGCCTTTTGTGAAATCTCAATTTCAAATGTAATTAAACAAACTGTCTGTGGTGACGCGTGTATATGATTGTCTGCATGTGAAGGATTTCTGAGAGCTAGAAATGAGTTGGGGCTGCCGCTGGCAGTTTCAATTCAACTTCCTGCCTCTGTCACTGTTTGAGAAAAGAGGAAAAATGCAATAAATAGGGGGGAATTAAGCTTTTTTACAATATACTTTAGCGATACTTGGTCCGAAACCAATACCTGAAAAGTACCTTTTAAAAAAAATATCTATTCTGAAATATGTGTCGTCTAGAACCTGAAAACAGGGTTCATCTTCAATGTCAAGAAATGTGTGAAAAATGGGAGAAATTGTGGCAAAAATAAGGAAAAAATGGGAATAAATTGTGGGAAGTGATCAAATTGTGGGAAAATTTGATACAAATTGGGGGAAATAAGGACAATATTAGTAATAGAAATGAGCAAAAATTACGGGAAAGAATTAGGAAAATGAGAAAAACATTGGGGCAAAAATATGAAAAAAAAAATTGGAAAAAAAATGGAAAAATGGGGCAAACATTGGGCAAAGGTATTTGAAAAAATAGAATATTGGGTAAAAATTGGGCTATTTGAGCTGAAACAACAAAGTCGCTTCCTTTAATGCTGTCCCAATGCTGACCAAACTTGGATCTAATATTTCAGATTTTTCAGTACCTGCTTTTGATACTTTCATTTTTTCAATACCGGTAGTACCTATACTTTTCTCACATTTCTGCCTAAATTGTTCTTAAAATGTGGTCTGATCTTTATTAAAATCACAAGAATGATTAAACAGTGTCTGCTTAAACTAATACCACCCAAACATTTACATTTGATCATATTTTTATTGGCCATAACATGTAGACTTTCACAGGAGAGGAAGGAATAAGTAAGTACACCCCCTGAAACTCATTGAACTGCAGCAGTTTTATAAAGAGGAATGGTCCAAGATTCATCCTGATCGTTGTGAGCGTCTAATCTGCAACTACAAAAAAGCAGTTATTGCTGCTGTTGTGAATTTCTCAGGTTTTTCTGCAAAATATCTTGATAAACTTGTGTATTAATTTTTGTATTGATGATAGCACGTTGTCCAGGTTCTGAGGCAACAAAACTGCCTCACACCATGATTCTCCCAGCTCCATACTTCACAGTGAGGAGAGGGTTTTGATGTTGATGTGCAGATCCATTTGTCCTCCATACATGACGTTGTGTGTTCTCCTCATTTCGCTCAAACTATTCAACTTTGGTTTGCGAAAGAGCACTTGAATGCTCCACAGCACTACTGGAAAAATACACAGTGGACTGATCAACCAAACAAAGTCGAATAGTTTGGGAGGAACACTCTACGTCATGTGTGGAGGAAAAATGGCACAGCACACCAACATCAAAACCCTATCCTCACTGTGAAGTATGGAGCAGCAATAACTGCTTTTCTGTTGTTGCAGATTAGACGTTCACAACGATCAGGAAGAATCTTGGACCATTCCTCTTTACAAAACTGCTGTAGTTCAGTGAGATTCAGGCGGTGTACTTACTTATTCCTCCCTGTCCTGTGAATGTTTATGTCAAATTAATATATGATAAAATGTGAATATGTGGGTGGTATTAGTTTACTCATTGCTCATTCTTATGATTTTAATAAAGAACAGACCACATTTTACGACAAATTTAGGCAGAAATGTGAGAAATTTCACACAGTGTATACTCACTTTTTCCTCCCACTGTATTTAGCTTTTAAGTAAGGGATAATGTCATTATCGGGAAAATAAGTAAGTTCGCCAACTGTGTGTACCAACTGTGTATACACAAATAAACTTCATACACTTTTATGAAGGCAGAAAGGTTTATTTAATGATTTCCGCTGCAAATAGTTCCCAAAGTTTGCGCGTTGCTTGGCAACGTTTGTTGATTCCAGGCAGTGTGGCGAGGCTAGTAGCAGCACAGCTAGCTACTTATTGCTAGCCTAGCTACTTAGTTTAAGGTGTAGTTAGAGAGGAGGAATGGTGGTGAATCTCTGGGTAAGTTGAAAGTCGGACTCCCGTTAACTTCAAGAGCGATTCCCCCAACTTCTCTCGCAGGGACGGGGACAGAGATAGTGTCCGCCTGTCCGCTACTACTACTTGCGGAGTGATATGAAAGACCTGTATTACAAGCACAAACTCCATTGCCATTGGCAGCGGTCATTATTTTTTTCAGAGGTCTTCTATCAGAAAATAATGACCAGCAGAACGTTGGGAAATCACATTCAAATCAATGGAGCGTTCTACTTGCATTGTGAAGGGCCGTATAATAAGATTAGATAAGATATGATTAGATAGGACTATACTGATTTCACAATGGCTCTCAAGAAACATTCAGAGGCTGCAAAATAGACAGGAATATGTGCAATCAAGTAGTAATGAGAGGAATCTTATAAACAATGAATTGCTCAACACTTTAAAAGAAATGTTTAAGGATCTTGTCACGCTTTGTTTGAAAATCGGGGAAAATATCAAAAATAAACTGTTTCTAGTTGACTAATTTAAAGGTGTCGACTTTCTATGGTCAAACAAACGATCTAACAGTGAAGTAAGATTATATTAAAGGCCCTATACCTGATCTTTGATAGCAAACAATGAAAGAGGAAGCCACACAATGAAAGTGTTAGTTGTGGTCCAAACTCATTTATATCTTTCCGGACACATTTGTAGCATCCCAATTTGTCCATAGGGATGAGTTTATCGGCGCATTCCTCAACTTACAGGGTCATTTTACAGAAATGCTAGAAAACTAGCCTGCAAGTTCAGAAAATGGTTCCAAATGCTTTATGAGTAGAGGCACAGTGTTGTTTTTTTAGTTTACAACATACTAAACCCATCCTCCTCTTGTTTGTTGCTAACTGCATTCCCATCAGTAATAGAATCCACGTGAAAATATCAAACGCTGTAACGAGTGGGCGAGCTAGCTAAATGTCAGAGCAGCAGATGACAAAACAACGGCGCCGACTTCTTGCTTGATATTTGTTTCACGCCTGGGATAACGGGCTCACTTTTAAAGGCCAAACGGATATTTATCTCTGTGTCATTGTTTTGGTCTCACTCGCTGTAATACTCGACTGCTAGCATGTAGCAACGACGTTCAGCTAGTGGGGGGGCGAACCCAGGCGCTATAATGCTAGCCTGACGCAGCGCTAATCGGTGTCACTCACGTGCGGCTGGTCGTAGTGCTCCAGGGACATGGTGATGACGTTGATGCAGATGATGAAGGTGATGATGAGGTCCAGGTAGTGGTTGGTGCACAGGGTGTGGATCATGAGGCGCACGCGGCCGTAGCTGGAGTAGTAGGGCAGCTGCTGGGCTTCTGCAGGAGGTTAAGATACAAAGGGCAAATATTACTCCGACATGATTTTTTTCTTTTTCCATTGTAGGTTTAATTAGACTTTTGACTTTATTGTCTCCGAGGGGAAATTCTTGTTCACGTACACAGTGCATGTTTGACAAAAGACAGACAAAACAACAGAGAACAGACAGTTCTCTGTGGAGTACACTCAGCGGGGCCTGTTGTTAAGAAATTCGATGGCTGACGGGATCAGGCTTCTTTTCAAACGAGCCTTCCCGCATCTAAGTGTCCTGTACCTCCGTCCTGAGGGTGTTTAGAGGAAAGGGCTGAGAACACATCCCTGCAGAACCCCACTGTTTATAGTGAGAGTATCTGATGTGTTAGATCCCAGCCGTACGACCTGTTGCCTGTTGTTAATTATGCTTATTGCAAATTGATATAGGCTACCACACATATGTATATCACAACATTTTCAAAAGGAAAGTCGACCTGAATTTTTTATCTTGCCAGTTTAAGCTAATTATAGCATCGACAGCTAACACTAGAATGCTTGATAACACTTTAGATTATAGCCTGCGAGATCCACGTGTAGTACAGGAACAAGAATTAGTATTACACTTGTAAGTACAGGCAATTACAAATTAAAGTGCAGGGTTTAAGTGTAACAAGGGTACAAAGTGTAGTTCTAGGTGTTTTGGCAGTCATATCGATGTTCCAGCTTTTAAGTTTCATAAATTGAAATTCCCCATACCTAATGTGTAGCTACATGTAAGCACAGGCTGTAATCTTAAGTGAGACTCTATGTACATCTTTGTTACACTTTGTACACTTTTATTACCTGTACTCACATGTGCAATTACTTTCTTGTTACCTGTACCTACACATGGAACTTACAGGTTATAATCTAAAGTGTTACCGTTGCTTTCGTGTGACACAGTGAAAATCTGAAAAAGGGTCTCCTCTGGTTGCCCCAAAGGCACTGAGGATGGGTCAAATGCAGAGAACGAATTTCCCAATGGGGGTTAATAAAGTTAACTTTTTCTGTGCCTTTACTTTACTAAACACCTAAAAGTCCAAGATTATGGATATATTCTGGACGTCTTCTGGCTCAGAGGGGAGTGACAATAACTACCAAACATTAACCACTATCTATTTTGAAAACAAAATGAGTCCATTGAAGGTGTCCAGACTTTAAAAACACCATCAGAAGGTTACGGACAATTTTGAGCTCTTGAGATAGAGACACGCCACATTCTCCACATTACTCAAACATATAGTAAACCCCACTACAGTTCTCTCTTCCATTGGAGAAATGTCACTTTTAGCGTCCTAGCTTCAAACCCTATAGTAGTGCTCATAAACCCCTTACTCCTCCTCTTCTTCTCCATGCGTTTCTGTCTCTTCTCCTCGCGCCTCTTGGCCTCCTCCACCTCCTGGTGCTGTCTGCACTTATGGAAGTTCTCCACCACCACGCCCACGAACATGTTCAGCACGAAGAAGCTCACGATCAGCAGGAAAGAGATGAAGTACAGCAGCATCCACGGGTTGTTGTTGGTGATCGGCTGCAGGGGAAACACGAAGAGAGTGAAGCGTTTAAAAGTAATAAAAAAACAATGCTGATGAGTGGTTATTTGAAAAGTTACCTGTTGGTCGACGGCGACCGCATCCAGCCCGTGGTACATGATGTTCACCCAGCCGTCTTTGGAGGCAAGGACGAAGAGCGACATCAGAGCCTGGACAGAAAGAGACGAGACAGTACCGTAGGTTTTTTTTGTACTTCTGTGTGACTAAAACTCAAATGACGAGGGTTCTGGGTTCGATTCAGTTTTTCTAATAGTTATCCTGCAAAAAAAAAGTCCTGCGGTGCGACACTTGAAAATTACTTAAATTCGTTGAGAAAATAACTATCAAATGAAATATAATTATAAGTAAAAAAAATCTTCAGTGGGACCCTAATGCAAACTATATGCTATGTTTTGCTTAGCTAATGACATTTTGACATAAGATCAATCAGAAGTGGTCGTTTTTATTGCCTGTACTACATGAAATACTTCTTAATTTTGTATATTTTAGGGGGGAAATTATCCAAATTTATTCTAACAATAACATTATGTACTCTTTTAACAAGATATTATTATCCTTGTTGAAATATTAATAACATTTTTCATTTAAAATACAAAGTAGCGTGAGACCAAAGGACTTGTCTAAAAGTGTCCAAATATAACATTATTTTAAAATAAATTTGTCAAAAACTTTAAATCAGTCATAACATAGGTTGTAGTACGTAAATGACATAGAATTGGGGGTGAAAAAAAGTTTCTTAAATTACAGTTTTGACTTGATAACCCCAAAAAATTGATTTAATTTCTCCTTTTTTCCATTTTCTATGATGCATTGGTTGCATGGGTCAAAACGCTCAATGAAACTTTGGCCGTGTGAATCCCAAACTGTCTTAATCTGGAGTCTTGGCAAACAAGTGCGATGAGATAATGCAATTTTCGTTTCAGAATGTAAAACAAGTCTTGCTGGGCACCTTTTAATAAAATGTACAGGAGCACTGACGGCATTAAATGTTAACTGAAATGTTAACTGCAGAAGTTCTGGACGTCTGAGACAAAGATCACTTGGCGTGGGAAAGGTTTTATGATGTGTTGTACAGTGAGACAGAGATAATGCCAAATTTATACCAACAACACTACGGGAGTGAAATAGCAGTTGCCCGTTGTACGCACATACTATTATGTCTCAAGACTTTGATTTATACCAAAAGATCCAGAGTCACCCAACAGCAGCAGCGCATTTCTATCTCTCCATTCCCATTGAAACTTTCTTATGGAGTCCAAAGTGAACAGGCAGACAAGACGGGGTCATCTCACGCTGACTATTGAGCCGTGCACACAGTTAGTTGGCCCCGTGTGTGTGTGCTTTTGTCTGTGGCTGATGAAAGAGCAGTGAAAAGGAGAGTGGAGATCTGCTCCAAGGATGATCTCTTTTACTTGGGTGACGACATCTGAAAAAAAGTGCCACACTTGTGCATGAAATCACTCTTTAAGGGTCTATCTCACCGGAGGAGAGTTGCGGAAACTGCCAGTTGGCAACTTGGATTGATTGCGCGCATACAAAGATCAAAATCTCACTGGCCTAGTGAGATAGGCTCTTTGTATGTTAGTTGGAGAGTCGAGTTGCCGCTTGACACGAAGATGTCTCCGAGACGTCCCTTGGAGATATGGCGAGTCTCCGGGTAGTCTCGGTGAAAACGGGAGGGTTCGAGTTCAGCTGAGTTGTGGCAACATTGCGAACACTATTTGTTGTCCTGAACCTGTGAGACGTTTCTGTGACGTCCCTGCAATGACTCCGAGACCTGCCGGATACCGAGGAGATCTCAAAGAGACTCCATATCTCCTTGGTATCTGACAGGTCTCAGAGACATTGCAGGGACATCACAGAAATGTCTCGCAGATTGAGGACAATAAATAGTGTCCGCGACACAACTGCTTGAGACTGCACGCACATTTAGGCTGCATGGAGTGTAAGCGTAGTATGTAAATATCTCAACATTGACCACTCCGTACGACAGAAGACGAGCTGATATTTTCGAGTGTTGGTTGCAGAGTGAACCATGATCTCACTGCAGCTATGATCTCTGCCGAGTGTGTCGTCAACAACTCGCTGTCCACCTTCCCCTGAGGCTGTTGTCAGCCAGAGTTACTGTGGCAATGGTTCAATAGAGGACAGAATGAAAGGGAACAAATGAAGTGAGTCACACAAACCTGTCCCAGGTTGTCAAAGTTGTACTTATGGTGGACCCACTTGTAGTTGGCCTCCAGACAGTCCGACTTGTTGGTGATGTTTTTTGTGTCGGGGCCAAAGCAGTAGAAGAACTTCCCTTTAAAAAGCTGTCAGGGAACAAAGGCACACACCGCGACTTTCACTTTGCAGCAGATACAAGGTATTTATAGAAAGAAGAGCAGAAATAATGAGGCATAAAATGCAAAACACAAACACTATGCTTACAATTTCTGCAAAAACATTTAAAAACACTATTAAAATAATTGCTGCATAAACACAAATTACCCAACGTAGCCTTGGCAAAAAGAAATGAATATATGAAACCCCAACAGCAGCTATATGCAAGTAAAATATAATATAAATACTATAAAGCAGAAAGGTGATGAGTTAAAGTTACCTGCACTCCGAGAATGCCAAAGATAATGAAAAAAGCGCAGCAGATGAGGACTATGTTCCCGATGGGTTTGAGGGACGTGATGAGGGTCTCCACCACCAGCTTCAGACCTGGAGCTCTGCTGATCACCCTGTCAACAACAGTCACTTTTCAAGGTTCTGTACGTGGTGTTTTTACTCCTACTAAATAAAGTTGGTTTTGTCCCTTGGCCCAGTTTGACACTAACTTTTTAAGTCACCGGCCACTAGTGCTGGGTTCCATTTGTTTTTTTCCAATACCACTACTTTAAAGCTACTCTAAGTGATCTCATTTTGACGGACCACTAGAAGCGCCACTCTCGTAAAGAGTGAGGCAACTTTGTAACGCAGAAGGAGACCGGCGCCCTTCACCATGTGAACACAAACGATTGCAGAGATCGCAAAACAGCAGACGCTGCAACAGTTAGTGGCTAACAATTTAGCATTGTGATAGAAGTTTACAGAAAGATCTCAAATTGACAAACATCTGACCAATCTGCTCTGATGCAGCTGAAATCCTCATGAAATGTCAGTTTGATTATTATTATTATTAATCCAGTATCTACAGGGAGCCGTCAGGTCTTTTTCCTCCTTATGATTAAAAAGCAAAGCAGCATCTAGAGGCTGAGGCGTTCAAGGGCTGCGGGGAAAAAAAGCTCTGCACTCTAAACTTAGTTCTAAATGGAAGTATTATGTTCTAAATGCAAAAAAAAAAAGAGAGAGACTTACATGAAAGTTGCAATTTAGCAAATAAATGTAAGTCTCAAATGTTTACTTTGCTACAGATCTTATTTATGCTGATAAATGTCTGTTGCACACAAGATTAATGAGATTTCCGTATCGCATTGAATGCAATCAGAGCAGCGTGTGGTCTATGTCAAAAGGACACAGCTTAGTGCGGCTTTAACGATACCTGCTTTTCGGAACCGGTGCCATAACAATACTTTTTTCGATACCTATGTTATTTTAATTGAAGTAAAATGACCCGGGTATAAAAAAGTATCGTTCAGGATGTCCTAAAACAGCACAGAAAGCAACACCAGCCCCAGCAGCGTCACCTGCAACTTCATGTTTTGAGCACAATTTCCACTTAAGCAGCAAAAGAAAGAGAGAAAGGACATTATTACCTCCTGAGCTGCCGGGACAGACCAGATCCACATCATGATACGGTTTTATTTCAGCTAAACTTTTCTAAACACGAGCTGCGCTGTTTGATCACACGTCAAAGATCTTTACATGGTGCCTTGGCCTCTATAATGCTCCAGGATTCATTTTTTGGGGTTTCTGGCAGGTTTTCGGGATGTAATGTACTGTATGTGTAATGGAGACGGTTGAATCAGCAGAGAAAACCTACCAGAGGCCCTAAAAACGATTGATTTTGGAGCATCTTATGGGGCCATTACGCTAACCAGCAGCTGGGTCACTGGAAGGTCAAAGACTTTAATGTTTTGGACAAAAAGTTGCATAATTCACCTTTAAGCGAGCACTGTAATAAAATATCTACTGGATAAATCTAACCCGCCACAGCTGAAATCTAATGTCAAGCCCCGTCCTTCAGTGTATCGTCAAAGCCCCTGTTCCACAACCCTTCCCCCCTGTCATTTCATTTCCCCGCTTGTCCCCGCGTGCCCGTACCGGAGCGGGCGCAGCGTCCGCAGCAGCCTGAGCACCCGCAGGACGCCGAGGATCTTGGCCCCGCCCGCCATGGACACCACGATGTCGATCAGGGAGACGAAGACCAGGAACCCGTCCAGAACGTTCCAGCTGCTCCTGAGATAGGCCTGCTCCCCGACGTACAGGCCCATGGACACCACCTGAGGAGACAAGAATACGCCATTGTTCCTGTCGAATCTGTCCTCTGTCCAGCCCAGTTGAAACTATCCGGATAATCTTTCAAGGCTCGATGGCAACGGATGGGAGAGGCTGATGATGAGAGTTTACCTTCAGAGTCATTTCTCCCACGAAGATGGCGGTGAAGATGTAGTTGGAGACGGTCAGGAACACCCTCTCCTGCAGACGAAAAGACATGTCAAACAGGGCTCGGGAGCAAAAAAGGAACAAAAGTAAAAACAATACGATACAAATAATCTGTGAACTTGACTTGAATAACATGTTTAGATTTTCTACTTGGTCTAATAGCCCGGTCAGCAATAGTCCACAATACTTTCTGTTTTAAATCAGGAGTATTTTGAACCCTTTTCACAGCCAATCACGCCTCCAAAAATAATAATATTTGTTCTAATCAATCCAATCACAGATCAAACCTGTCGCGATAATTACTACAGGTGAAACTCGGAAAATTAGAATAGTGTGAAAAAGTTCATTAATATCTGTAAAACAACTGACAAAAATCACAAAAATGTGAAACTAATATGTGATATAGACTCATGACATGCAAAATGAGATATGTCATTCCTTTGTTTTAATTTGGATGACCCCAAATTCAAAATCTCAGAAGATTAGAATGCATGAAATCAATTTAAAAAAAAGATTTTAAACAGAAAAATGTCAGTCCTCTGAAAACTATAATCATGCATATGTACTTAGTACTTGTTTTGGGCCTTTTACTTGAATGACTGCCTTAATGTGGTTGCGTGGCATGGATGCTCTCAGCCTGTGGCACTGCTGAGGTGTTATGAAAGACCAGGATGCTTCAACCAGAGGAATCTGACATCTGAAGCCCATGTCCAGGATCCGTCTGCGTGTGGTGGCTCTTGATGCACTGACTCCAGCCTCACTCCTTGTGAAGGTCCCCCACACTTTTGAATGGCCTTTTCCTGACAATCCTCTCCAGAGGAAACAATGATATTTTTAGTCTTGGTAAATGCGCGATAAATGTGTGTGCTTAAATAGGGAGGATTAACGTGATCACAGCTGAGTGAGCGGAGCATCCATCTGCCAGTCTGTCTCCCTGTGCTTTAAGGCAGCATTGATCACATCGGCCGTATCCCCGCATGTATCCAGATCATTTATAGATCAGTGCTGCTTTTGGGAGAAAGGCGGAGTGTAACAAAACAGCAAGCTACAGGGCGCCAGAGCTTTGCCGAGGACTTGATCAAACGCTCCACTCGGCACCTCCGTGTGAGGACATTTGGGATTTTACCCAAACAAATGCATCCCGGAGAGAATAACAACATTAATGAGGACTGCAGGTATGTCCAACGTTTGTGAGAACGGTCAGAACAACGCCGCCCAGTCAGTCAATGTATCAGAGCTAATCAGCACTACAATCAGCGAGAGGAGCCCGACTGCTTTAGTCACTATCCAAATACAAGCGCGATAGTCCTGAGAACATTACTCAGTACTTAAAGGAACAGGCGTAATAACACCTAACCACATGGACCGCGCTGCTGCTTCTATTTGGACGCTTGAAAGGCTTGTAATCAGACGCTCATATGTGTTCACCTCATGCGGAGCCACTGCTGCGCGATTCTATAGGGGAAAACAACTCTGCACTGTTGCTGCTAAGCACTAAGATATGAATGAAAACGGTTTCCTGATTCTTTGTTTGTGCTTTAGTGACAGTGGAATAGTTTAACTAGCCTACATTTTTCTGACACTTGAAGCAAATCTCGCCTCTTTCCTCTCTCCCTCTCTCAGATATTATTTCAATACGTGTGGCTTTGAGTGTGTAGTACCTGTCTGTCCAGCGATCATGTCATGATAAAATCCCATTTTAAACATGTTTGTAATCCAGTGCCTTGTTAAATGCGCCAACGTTCGTGTTTTCACAAGTTTATTGAAGCATATTATGATTCCTCTGATCTGATTGCCTCGGCTCGGGAAAGGCATTTCAAACCAAGCTGTGGCTTTTCCTCCTCTTTCAGACGGCGTTTGCGTTTCACTTGTGTCTTTATGATGTAGAAGATGTTGCTTCAAATTCAGATGATCAATAAATGAATCCGGAATGTGTGTTTTTGTGTGACTATACTTGGATCGTGTAACTACTCACCTAACCGTGAACTTGGTCGCTTCTAACTTCACCCCCGTTTGGCCCCATTCAGGGAGAGGAGGAGAGGCTAAATGCTAACAACGTCTTTGGTGTTTTTGCATGACTGAGCGCACGCGTAAAGACCAGACAGTTATGCATCAACTTGTTTAAGCTCAGGTAAGAACATATCTCAGTATGGAAAAACGGTGGCCTGTTCCTTTAAGCGTCACGTTTCTGTTCGGCACTGTTCAAAAGCCAGAGAAATGCTGCAATGGTTTGACAAACAGGCAACAAGTTTCCCCCTAACAGCTGCTTCTCTCCGACAGCCGTGTGTGCAGGAGGTTATTAAAAAAACAAAAAACATATACTGGCTAATTTTGCATTAATGTACATGTATTATCTGAATCAATACATTTAATTCTAACCAGGTTTGATTTGACACAGAATTGAGTTTTTGTCAGGAAAGATTTCACCAGCATATTGTTGATGAAATCAAGATAATATAGTTTAGAGATAATGTAACGTCCTTAAAAAATAAATAATCGTGACCACCCTACATGGAACAAACATTTTGAACAAACTTCATAACGTACATGTCTTAGTGTCAGTAGAATATACAGTACATAATTCAAACTGGCATCGAATGAAAATTTCTTAGAAAATACACACAGCAACTATTTTTTACTGCGGGCTTTTGTCAACTATTTCAGCTGTACAGTTCTCACATAAATTTTACTAAATCTTTTGCTCAAAAGTTTCCCGTTGTGTCCAATTTTGTTTTGGATATCAACATTTCCCCTCATTCCCGTTTGATTGAATAGTTACAAATCTTACGAAATGAAATAAGCCAAGTATTTGATTACGTAAAATATGACAAACATCTTGCACCACATTTCAAAATGAATACATAATTGAATAAAATAGAACAACACAAATCCTAGAAGCTCTTGTACCCAACCTTTTCTCTCTCTTTTCTTTTTTACTACATTCCCGGAGCACTAAACCTTTATCTACCTTTCCACATCACACTCAAACTAAACCGCTCCCACGGTGGCCACAAAACCCCCTGAACCGGCCGAGTGTTTATTTGAGAGCGATTTACCAGGCTCCCCTGCAGAATCTTGGGCCTCTCCAGAGCCACGGTGATGCAGTTGGAGAAGATGAAGGCCAGCACCACGTAGTCGAACAGCTTATGGGCGATTATGGACTGGCATATGATGCGGAATCTGTAAGAGACAAGAATATAAAAAAAATAATAATAAGAAGCCTATTCGTAATTCAGGAATGACGTGAGTAGACACAGACAGACGAGTGAGATGATTATAGTCATATGGCAGGGGAAGACGTCGGACGACAAACTGGTGGTGGTGAAGATGAGGGGGTGAAGTCGCTGACGGTTCTGCAGCTGCGGTGGAGATGGGGTGGAGCGGGGTTTGAGATGAAACTGGAGGATGACAGGGAGAGAGAGGGCATTAATATTCTAAGCAAGAATGAGCAGAAATTCAGTGTTGTATGCTATGACAGTACAATGTAAAGGACCTGTATGATACTAAATCAACTTTTTTTCTTCTTTTTTTTCTTACAATGTTTTAACGTTATACCCTCATCATACACTGAGTGGTGACTGGATTAATTAATGTTTAATACATGCGTTACCAATGAAATCACGCATAGTTCTGGCCGCCATTTTGAATATTGCAGTACTATAACATGTAACAATATCTCTACTCAGGATATAAATGAAAGACAACTGATTGACAGTGGCATTTTTATGTACTCGTAATCATTGCTCAAGAAGATAACAGTTAAGAGAGCGCATGTTTATGTGATATAACCAGCCAATACGGCACAGACGTAGCAGCTCTGTCTGTCGAGCTACAGCAGGATTTACTAAAGATCAGCTTCACTCCTCATCAAAGAAGAAACGAAAAAAAACTTTCTCTGTGATTTTTAAACACTGAGTCAGTGTTTAAGCTGCTCAAGACGTTAGCATGCTACCGGTTAGCAACTGTCATCAACTGTCAATGGCTTCAACACGATAAACACATGTGTGGCTCACATCTATGAACACTGAGGAAATTCTACAGTAACAGCTCAGCTCTGACCTCTGTCACATGCTGTATCCAAAGCTAGATGTTTGGAGTTTGGTTCAGGGCTTTCTCTTGGAGAGGTCAGAGCTGAGCTGTTGAAGCTAAATGCTAACCGGTAGCATGCCAGTGTTTTTACTGTTATCTTCTTGAGCAATGATTATGATTACATAAAAATGCCACTGTCAATCAGTTGTCTTTCATTTTCATCCTGAGTAGAGATATTGTTACATGTTGTAGTACTGCATAATTCTACTTTGGTATTCAAAATGGCCACCATAACAACAAAAGTCACATGACTGAAAGGCATGTATAACCCTGTTTCAATAATACTGCATATTCAGTCGTGTCTTCTTCCGCACTCAAAACGCCAGCCCACACTCCAGTAAACATCACGGAATAATCCAGAATATGGACATATAACTCCGAATTTATAGAGAGCCTTAAACAAGTCTACCCACAGCATCGCAGTTTGAACAAAGAAAGTTGGAGCTAACTTCCCCATGGTGCGCTAAGTGCTAATGATACGCTATAGCCTGGGAACGTTTGGATGCTGTCGGCCCTAGGATGACACTTTTACAGAGATTTTTGCTGCAAAAAAATTCACCCTGTCATTTCTTTGAAATTTGAATAAATTGTATTTTTCATTTATAGTTAATTGTATATAACATCCAGTGTCTGCGTACACTGGTGTATGAATGATAGTGTAAATGGGTGAGTGGATCCTTGCTGTAAAGCGCTTTGAGTGCCTAATGAAGGTGGAAAAGCGCTACATAAGTTGAGACCATTTACCATAATAACTAATCGCCTAATGTCATTACTGTGTATAATCATTGTAGTTTTAAATATACTTATCTGATCCCGATTTATACCACAAGAACAAAAAAGGACTAGTTATGATTAGTACCAAGAACACACAAGAATATGACAGTTATCGATAGATGGCAGTGCCGCAGGTCCCGCCTCCAGCACACACATATTTGGCTCCGGGACTGAGTCCGGGCCTATTAGAGAGCAGCCACACCACGTTGAACACTCCTCATTGGTTACTTTCACTTGCAGGCAGTCTCTGTAAACACTATGGGAAAATAGATAATAATACCAGTGGATCACTCGGATATTCTTTGATTTTTTTTACGACTCCTCGCAACGGGACTTTCCGCTGACACAAGATGAAGTGGGGAAGCTGCCGTGTGTTTATGGAGTTTTAATGAGGCTAAACAGATGTAAGGACGTGATGCTCCTCAATGCTACGGGTGAGTCCATGTTTACGCCACGGTTCACATTTGTCCGGGTTCAGTGCTGTTGTTAACTTTAGCAGGACATAAACAACTCCTTTATGCTCTCATATCCTTGTGCTGAGGGTAAATGCATTGTTAGGTAACCGTCTGCTGTTACTGGTGGTAACTGATGAAATGCAGACTTTTTGTCTTGGTTTTTGGCTAATAACTCCTTCATTATTGTCATTACTCATCACTTACTCTTTCACCAAAGCAGCAGTGGGCAGCAGTGTGTCCCCTCCAGGCGTATTGTACCTACATTTTATCAAACCTAAAGTTCTAAAAATATCAAAGCTTAATGGTCCTAAAGCCGTTTAAAGCAGTACTCGTGCCCCTAGAGGCCATAAGCGCCACTACAGGTGTCGTAGCATGTTGCGTTTGTTTACTTATTAATTGTCCGTGAGAGTAAATACTACGCTGACAGAAAAGACAAAGGGAGAGAGGGATATTGTACATCCAATTACACAACGAAAATATTTTTTTTCCACTCAAACTTGGCTGTAAATACTGTATAAGTGGTGCAAGATGAAGATTAAAGACCCCCTAATCATCCCATTAACACTTGTATTACCCCCAGAGGGACTACGGAAAGGATTTATTAAGGTAAACAAGTTACTTAGTACTGCTTTAAAAAGCCCACAAAACACAACTACACCTGATACGCTATGGCTGAAAGACTGAACACCACCAATGTTTTCACTGACATGAGGAGATAAGGCATAACTGCTGATATTTTGTGGCCTTTTAAAATACCGCAATAAGCCCCCCTGGCGAGGAAAACAATACAAATTGGCCCAAAAAGCCCAAAATAATCAGATTATTTGATCTTTTACGCCTATACACCAAGACCATTATAGCACTGATCAAAATCCTAAAGAAAAAAGGTAACCATGTAGATGGGAGTCTCACTTGTTCCGAGGAGAGAAGAGGAAGACAGACCAGTCCTCACGGGATTCACACCAGTCTGGCCTGTAAGCCTCCAACATCTTCTGGATCCGGAAGCACAGACTCTGCAAATATAATTGCAAATAATAAGATGCAAATAGCAGTTGCATTAGTGAAATATGAGCCTTAATATTGAAAAGTAGATCAGGGCTCTGAATAAGTCGTCCTCCTTAGAGACTTTAACACACAAGTCGAACACATTTTTTTAACTTGAGCTAGTCCTAAGTGAGTCTGACTCGAACAAGTTAGCACAATATTCAAGCCAATTATCGAATATTTTTTTTTTTTATCATATTGTGTTGCCTAGAAGAGAGCAAACCTGGGGCAATTTTTAATGAGGAAAGTCAATTCTTAAAGCTCAGAGATAGCTAATGTGGCCTTGAAGAGTGGGGAAATATAGTCATAATATAATATCTAACTTTAAACACATACCATAAACTCTCTCTGAGTCAGACAGAAACCACTGAAAAAGCCAAAGCCGCACTCTCTCTTCTTGTTTGCGCGGAGTTTAAATTATTAACAAAACAGAAACACTTCTATAGCGCGGGCTGGGTGCGCCTCTCAACACCACCATCTGCGTGGCGCTCTCCCCTGCTGTCTAAACGCTGCCTTCTAATTAACCTTGTTTTCCACATATGCAAACTGTTTACAATAAAAACAACGGGATTCCCGAGAGGCTCAGGTGATAGCGAGAGCAAGCGCCAGACAAAAGCATTTGAACAGGGAATGATAAACATATTAGTACATTGAAACAAATCACAAAGGTGGAGGAGATGTTAGCAATGTGACATCATGCTGCCAATAATCTCATACGCTGACCAAAGAGCCAATGAAATAACCTATTATTTTACCCCAATCTGTTTTTGCAGAATTTTATCGCATAATATATCAGAGGAACGAAGTGTCCTCATTTTTTAAAGGCCATAGACTAAGAATCTCCAACCGAAATCTCTCGAGGCCTCTTCAGCTGTCTCCCCAAAGTCTTTCTGTATCTCCACTGGGCTTGGGGAGCAATCTGCAAACATTCAGGTAAATATATTTAAGTATACAGAGGGCACTCAAGTGATTTTTCTTAAAATCACGTTAAAAATAATCTAGAAAACTAACTTTCCAGGTTGAACTCGTGATTACACGTGTCTGCGAAGCAAAGGTAACTGTGACATTTTTCTTATGTGAAAGTAAACTATATTGCTCACCCAAAGTGTGCAGAGGTCGTCAACTTTCTGCAGAGTCATTCGCTAAAGACCTCCAAACATTGCTTGGCCTTCAGAACAGTGCGTAGAGAGAGTTTCAAATACGCAGCAGCCAAAAAATGTGTAATGAAGAAGAAAAAAGCATAGATAAGTTGCTCCGGAGTATAAGACGCACTAGTCAAACATTGCCTAATGAAAAAACAACAGGCTGAATAGGCGTACGGTATGCTAACGTAACACATTGATGGTGTACTGTTATCGCTACGTGTTGATACGGCGTGTATGTGAACGCAGGTCAACAGCAAGCCAAACTCGTCTTTCATGAGCCAGGAGAAATGAGCGTCATGCTCCTTTAATGCAGTCTTCTTACAGTTATAATTGTTGGACTCGATGAAAACTCGAGTGAAACTGAAATAAACAAAAATAAAACGAGCATTAACTTCAATGCAACAGCATGAGAAAATAAATGTGCCACAAAATGGCTAATGCCAGAAACTAGGCATAAAGTTAGCATAGCTGATACTAATTAGCATTTTCGCGATCTTTTCATATGCTAATTAGATCGTTAGCACAGTACTCTCAGCTAAACAGGCTCTTCTAAAAGCTAATTCTTGGTGACAACACAATGTACAAAAACGATCTCTTTAAACAGGTGTAAAGTTCACCAAACACATATAAACTTACAGCCATTGCTTTCGAACGTGTAAATAAAGATGTAGACCACAGGAGGTCAAGTTTGCATGGACAGGCAGGTTTTCTGCACGTTTTCACTCGTTTGGCTATTGCTTCTGCTACCCATAATGCATTGCAACTACTGACTATGCCTTCAAAATAAAGTTCAGCTAAACCAATGCTGACCACATGCAGAAATATCTTTTCTTTAAACCAAATTACTATTTTTAAGATGAATTGCAACAGATGAATTATAACATATGTATTCCTAAATTATTAAGAATCATTTTTAACCTTTTAAAGAAACACACTTTTACATAGGGCAGAACAGATGGTTAATAACATGAAGCATAAACAACGAACTAAATAGGTGTCTGGTATTTAACGTCACATAAACAGTTCAGATAACCAGTGGCGTAGCAAGGGTACCAAGGGGCCCAAGCAAGAATGTCAGTTGGGGGCCCTCTAGTGGCGATCGGTGTACTGCGCACTGGGAGAGAGGACGTCATTTGGGCAGGAGCGGGTCACCTGAAAACTCCATAATGCAGTTCTCTGCAGAAGTTTTCCTCAGAACAGAAGGCTGAGGTTCTTTAGGTCATGAAGAGAGTTACAATAAACTGGTTTCACTATTAGAATATAATCTGGTGGAGCCATGAGTAAAAAGTCTGTCCACTGCTCATTAAAAGTTAACATTAGGGAACCATGACTCACTAAAGCATGCAGCAGGATGGGGATAAACAGCGCCACAGGCCTTGGTGGAGAGATGATGTAACTGCATCATCAAAATCACTAGGAAGGCTGTATATATCAAGCGTTTACTGCAGGTATCTGAAAAACGGGTTGGTGCATGGGGGCCCTTCACAGTTGGGGCCCCAGGCAGCTGCCTGCCTTGCCTTATGGCAAGCTATGCCTCTGCAGATAACTATAGCATAAAGAACATACCAAACTCTCGATCTCACTCCAAATCAATTGCCTTGGCAACTACCTGGGCACGGAGATGTAACTGCACCGTTGGCAATCCTCTCCCAACAGCATATTTTCAAGCTCGCATCTGCAAACTTGTTCCTCTAGCTGTGGCCATCTAGCTTTTAGCCCGTGATTAGCTTGTTTTGTTTACTTCATTGCAGTAAGCTCCGCTCTCTCGCTCACTCCAAACTTTCTTTCTGCTGCTCCATTAGCCTGCTGTGCCCTCTAGCGCCGTGTGAAAGTATATATTTGAATAAAAATAAATAAAAAAATCACATATTAGTTGCTCCGGAGTATAAGACGCACCCCATGCCAAACTATGAAAAAAAGTGCGACTTATAGTCCGGAAAATATGGTAATTGGTTCAGCAGTTTCCATGGTCAAGCAGACGCGTCCAAGCCATTCATCACCAGGTGAAAAGATGCGTCAAATGTAGTGGTGTACAAGACAACGCCAACAGCTCTAGAGCAGTGGAGCGTTCTCGGGAGTGACAAATCTCGTTTCTCCATCAGGTAATCTGATGGACAAGTGCAAAGTTTGGTGGAGGTGGGGATCATGGTGTGGGGTTGTTTTTCAGGAACTCGAATTGGCCCCTTAGTTCCAGTGAAAGGAACTCTGAATGCCAGAGATTTTGAAGAATTCCATGCTCCCAACTTCGTGGGAGCAGGTTGGAAGGGCACCTTCCTGTTCCAAGATGACCAGTGATAAAGCCAGGTTCACAAAGATATGGACTGGTAAGGATGATCTTCACTGACCTGCACACAGTCCTGAACTGAATGTGCTTCTGGAAGAATGGTCAAAACTCCCCATAAACACACTCCTAAACCATATGGGCAGGTAGACTGACATCATATTAAACCCCAAGCAGGTCAGGGCAGGTGAACCCTGACTACTATGTGTGTATGCCCTGCTTTCTCTACTCACATATTCAATGTCGTCGTCCATGTCATCCCGGTTCTTGCTGCGCGTGTTGACCTGAGGGAAGACATCTGTCCTCAGCTGGTTCTGGACGTTACTCCTGCCTGGCTGCTCGCTGTGGTGTCGTGAAGATGTGTGTGGGAGCTGGACAGGGGGTCTTGCCATTGCAGTCCTGGTGCAGCCTGTCCCCGGACAAGCTCGTCTGCCTGTGGAGATCAGAAGCAGACTAGGACTTCAATCACTTTGGGGATTTTATTTGCTTTTAACTCCTATGTGTAACTTTTTTTTTTTTGCTTGGATAGAGGTTAATTTATTTAGCTTCCACAGATTGTCATGTAAAAGCAGCTATTTGTGGTGATATTACTACATGCCTCTAGAGTCAACCTCTACAACAGCCATATTTCATATATTTCAAAAGACTTGGACTACAGTAGTTTTCTAGTTTCCTATTATAGAATTGAATCTCGAATGTCCACATTGTCCGTAGACTAATATTAGCAAAAAACAATATTAAAAAGAAGAAAAAAGTGCTGTGGGACAACACAATCCTGAGATATAATAAATCCTTTTTACGTAATGTCACGCTTCCACCTTTTGCTCTCACAGTGAAGTTTAAACTTTTTGTAAGTTTCTGTGAAAGCCTAATGTGCTTGACAGCAAGTTTTATTTCATTCTTGGAGCACATTCAAAACGGTCTGTAAGACGTGACAGCTTCACCAAACAAGTCATTTTATCCGTGTCTTTTTATCTTCATACCACAGACAAACCAATTGCTAACGTCTAGTGCGCACAGTCATCCAACTGCTGTGGGAGATGTGACTAAACTGTGAAAAGGGTTTACGATGGCACTGAAACAGAGCAAAGGATGATGGTCCATGTAGCTCCATCTGTAACTACAAAGAGTCTACAAGTTTACTATTCACTATATTTTCTTGGAAGCACGCACAGATGCAGTGGGAGTTGTTGGTGACAATAAAGTTAGCTTGTGGCTAACCATTTAAATCCAACTTTAAAGGCTTAAGTACAAGATTGTTTTTCAAGAAGTGGAGGGAAATGTGTTTCATCCTTTCAATTGTTTCAAATTAAGAAAAGAAAAAACTTTTGGACAAAACAAAGTCATTAAAAAGAATGTTTATCGACCGTGAGCTAGTGGGCTAGTTGTTGTTAGCATACACCTCCACTGTGCTCCCTGATCTCATCTCTGTGAAGAATTGGAACGTTACAAATGTGTTAAGAAAGTTAGGATTAAGCTTGGACCACAGCTTACAGTTCCAATTTTATTTGCTCCCCCTTTCATTGGTTCTAAGAAAAACTAAATGAAATAAAATGGAGGATGCACACCTGTAACCATAGGAGTGCTGATCTGGCAGAGTCGTTAGCGCTAGGTCCGGCACTTGTAACAGGTTGGGCAGTTCCAAAGACAGCGCCCGCCGGTCTCTCCTCGGCCCGAACTGCCCCGACATGACAGGGGGCGACAGGTGATGGAGGGAGGGCGGGGTCAGTAGGGACTCCTCCTCCTCGTCGTCCGGTCGGCCGTGTTGGATGTGGCGGTGCGGGGAGGAGGCGGCGCGGGGCCCTCGGATCCGCAAACTCCCTCCCATCACCAAGCCGGCTGGGCAGTAGCCGTAGCTGTAGAAGGGCCTGTGGGTGGAGGTGGGGGTGGGGTGTGGCGTGTAGCCGGGGCTCGAGGAGGGCGAGGAGGCGGAGAAGGGTCTGACCCCGCCCACGCTGTTCCAGCTGGAGCGGCGGGCCCAGAGGTGATGGGGGTGAGGGGGCAGCGCACGGCCCCAGTTGTGGTAGCTTCGCCCTGGGTACTGCGGAGAGGGGAGTGGGCGTATCATTTACATTTTTATTGTTAAATATTTTGGTTTTATTATGTGGCAATTTGATATTAACGTTGTTTAAATTATTCTATGATTTTGACTTTTTCTCTCACACGATCTCATTCACATGGAATCAACCACGATCCAACTCCGGGACCGAAAGCACGTTTGCTTCAGACCTTGGATACACGTGGATGATGCGAGTCGAGAGGTGTACACAGAGGAGGGCAGTAGCAGGAGAGAGGAGAGATGGAAGATCTGCGATGTTTCATAAACACTGAGAATTGCCTAAAAATTAAGTTAAAACTTAGGAAAGGGAAATAAGCCTCTATATTGTATTTTAACTCGGAAAGTAATCTGGCAAAACTTGCTTACGTGTGAGCCTACATTATTAAATGACGGATGAGGTGTTATTCCTCCGCTGTTGATATGATGACTTCGTCACATGACTAGTCGAGTTCGACTACTTTGACAGCTAAGTCGACCTTTAAAAATCTGTTGTGGTTCAAGCCCTACCGTACACATCAACAGTTCATAATATAAAGCAAACTTCATTTCGATTTCGAGACAGTGGCCCTTGAACTTACAGTTTACTGTATAAATCTTTTTTTTTTTCCTTTTTATGTTAAAACATCAACTTGGCCTCAACCTAAAACCTAAGGTTGACCAAAATTAACATTACATGCAGCGTCTCCCTCAACCCCCGAAATGGTACTTTTCCAAACTTGTTGAAGACCTATAAGTCAAGCCAGCCCTTACCATAGCTCTCTGGTCCAGATTGGCTCTGCCCAGGGAGATAACGCTGTTCTTCCTGGAGCCCAGCCCATAGGTCCACTCCCCCGGGAACAGACCGGGGCTCATGGTCGACATGTCCAGGTGACCGTTGGGTGTCAGGGTGCAAATCTTTGGGTCTGAAACAACACGGAGGAGGAGAATGGGGTTTTAAATTAACCCAGGAAAAGAAATTGTGTTGCAATACTGGGTTTGAGAACATTCTTTTGGTCTGATGCCAGGCAAAGTGACAACTGTATTTTTGTGTAGGTGTTGTGGCAGCGCTGGCCGGGATAGAGGATCTTGTAGCTCCCAAAATAAGTTAGATTAAATAACTGATGGTTTTACTTTCAATTTCTTTAGGAAATATCATTAAATTTGTGCAGGTTAGATAACGTTATGTGAATTACACCAAACGTGCATGTCACAAAACCGCAGTGGTTTCAGTGGTGGTCAAAGTAATTGATTTCATTACTTGAGTAAAAGTACGGATACAACATTTCAAACATTACTTTAATAAAAGTAGTTACCTTGACATTATTTGATTTTTTAAAATATTTTTTTTAAATAAACAAATTAATATGCAGCTTCAAAAACACAATGGCTGCACGATTGGCAATTTTAACATGCTAACGATTAGCCTAGCTAGATGCTGTAGCTCCGCCTCTCACTTATTGGGCCACAAATTATAAAACAAACATATTTTTCAGGACAAATATTTAAGACAATGACGTGCGAGGAATTAGCATCGCACATGTGCAGTTGTGGTTTTGCCTTGCAATCGTGCAGTTGCCAGTGAAAAGTCGGTGACAAACACAAAGATCATGACCAAATTCACAATTCTAAAGCTAACAAACCTTCTTCCTTGTTGTGAGTCAGTGCCTTGACAGCACACCTGCACATCGCCACCTACTGGTCTGGAGTGTGCTTTGTTTTTTTTAATTTTTTTATCATTTTTTATTTCGAGCTAAGGCACAAATCCAAGAAAAAAACAGAAAATATATATACACAATAAAGAAAAAACAAAAAAAGAAAAAATAATAATATACATTCTAACTCGAAAAGGAGTGGGAGAAGACAAGCTATTGACTCCCACCCCTGTTCATAAACTTAAATAACAATAACTAACAACACTGCATATTTCTTACCATCTTACAAGACAACTATCAACCGAGTTGGTTACATTTCAACAGATGCCATACTGCATTATACCAGGTCAACACTCACAGTATGTCACACGCTACAACCATTGTATTATTTCTGTTTCCCATACCGAATTCATTACCGTGTTGGCATTATCGTTATTTATCATCACCATTACAACCCATATAACATTATTCTGTATCAAAATGTTTGATACAGAACATACTCCACATTTATTCATGAAAGGTACATTAATCGCAGACCGATTGATGCTCATAATAACAAGAATGATCTTAATGATGTGTGTTACAAGGGATTCGTTTTTTCGCTTTGCAACACTTTTAAATGGGACAAAACACTCTGCCAACTTTATAGAAAAGTAGTGGATCAAAAAATATCATCTTTATAAAGTAATAAGTTCTCAACAAAAGGGTAGAATTACCGCCTTACCGCCTTTGCTATACCTGATCCCGTCAGACCTTGGAAGCTAAGCAGGGAAGGGCCTGGTCGGTACTTGGATGGGAGACTGTTTAGTAACACCAAGAAGCCTAGCGAATGCAGTGAGTGAGTGAGTGGTTGGTGGTGGTCGGAGGGGCTGATGGCACAGATTGGCAGCCTCGCTTCTGCCAGTCTACCCCAGGGCAGCTGTGGCTACAACAGTAGCTTACCACCACCGAGTATGGAGTGAATGAATAATGCAACTGTAAAGTGTCTTTGAGTGTCCAGAAAAGCGCTATTATTATTATTCATTTTAACATTCAAAATATGTTGATATTGGTGATGTCAGTCATGAAACAAAGACTCTCAAGTTTGGTGATTTCTGTCAAAACAGTGAATTGTCAATAGACCCTACCCACCATCAAAATTACAAAGTTATTGAATGCTACCTATTGACATTGTACTGCGAAAAGTATGTTATACAGTATTTATTTTCAATGTGAGTCAGAAAACATTTGACTAGCCTCAACACTGCAGAGCTCTACAGAAAAGGCAATAAGGAAATAAAACACAAGCACAGGAACCGAGCCATTTCCCTACGCGGAGCAGTAAAGTCTGTCCAAGTCTCTCACGACAGTCACGCGCGTACAGTATCTCGGCGGCCTTATGAAAACAAACAACGCTTCTTATTACCTGAGAGATTCAGCGGGTCCTTGGGCTTATCACTCTCCTCAAAATTGCAAGACGACCTGTCATCGTCGGAGTAGGAGCGGTTGGCGTCGCCCTGCGAGACGACAAAAGGATAATGCGTAAATGAAAACAGAATGACAATGAAAGCATGACAAGGACGATTCTGATTCACTCCGCTTCAGAGCGCCTTCAGACATTACTTTGTTGCACTCACTTCTTAGTTTGTTTGCAAAAAATGTCATTAAAAAACTTTTTTGTTTTGTTTTTTTGCACAGCACTTTTTTCATGGCCAGATTTGGGATGAGGTGCAGTGTTACTTTCGTCAACTCAAATATTTGTCATGATCTTGGTCAAATAAATATTTTTGCTGAATAAAATGAGACTATAACTAAATTAAAAGTTGTTTATGAACTATTACTAAAATGTCCAGATATGTTTGTGACACTTTGAAACTGCCTCATGTCATTTAAAGCCATAAAGGAACATGTCTGTGTTTTGTTCATGCAGGAGAACAAACATGAAGCAGAGAACCTTGATTAAATGTGATTATAATAAATATTATAAATGCAAAGTCGGCAAAATTACTAAAATAGAAGACAATTATTTGACTAAATCTTGACTAAAATTAAATGACAGTTTCGTCAAAAGCCTATAGACTAAAACTACATTAAAATATGTTAATGCTGATGAGGTGTGTGGTTTGGTGCCCTCTGCTGGCAATACTGGGGACAGAATCATGCTAACAAAGCCGTGAGCAGCGCAGCTAATTAGCAACTTCTCGCTAAAATGAATAAGCTTTGTTGTAAACGATTCTTAAACATCATAATCATGACTTTATTAGGACTTTTAAGTTTCTTTACCTTTTCTTTTGTTCTGGAGTTCACACTTCTCTGTATTTAGTTATAATGGCCTGTTGCTGGCCAGTAGGAGTGGGAGGAGATTTAGACATAGCACGATTCACTTTTATATCACCTAAGTCGAGGTAATCTTAGCTTCAAAATGACTGCAGCGAGTTTGGTGTAGGTGGATGGCATTTGAAAACACATAGGTGAACTGTTCCTTTATAGGGAGATGGCCAAACCAAAGAAGGTAACTTGGGCCAACGCACACCAAGACGCACAGCAACAAAACTGCGTCATCTGGTTTCTATTGGAGCACGGACATCAGTGACGTTCGACCAGGGTTGCCAGGTCGAACTAGGCGGCCTTTTAAGTCCCTCCATGGGTGGAAAAAGCTGACAGTGTTGTTTGCCATGCTGTTCTCTATAAACTAGTGTTTCAAATGACTGAAATCCAAGGTTCTCAGAGCTGCTTTTTCAGGGAGAGAGAAAGAATAGGGGTGGTTGCGAGTCATGGAAATTCCAGCCGCGCCATATGTCCGTGGGTTTTGGGTGGTTTTTCAGATATTTTTTGGCGGGGTTTGGCTGCCGAGACCTGGTAACCTAGCACTCTACCCTTTACCACTATTTGGATCAGCCGAATTAAGAAGTATGTCATGGCAGAAAACACTTGCTTTTTGCTCTTCTGCAGTGAACTCGAGCAGTTCTCTGACTTGTGACGAACAGAGGGACCGCTCTAAACGTTGAAAACTGCTATTCACAAACACAAGCTTCTTAGCACAGTATTGCACCGCATACCTTATTTTGTCAATAACTGGATGTATCACCGGTGTAAATCACCCCATGATACGAGAAATCCTTGAGAATTTACAGTAGATACTGCGAACAGATGTTATCTGCCTTACCTCGGCTTGAAACCCTCCACCAAGATGGCGACCAGTAAGTTGAAAAGCACGTAGTTGCCGAAGGTCATGAGGGCGACGAAGTAGAGGGCAGCGCAGGGCGAGGTGGAGGCCATGCCATTGTACAGCACCATGTTCCAGTCCTCCTGGGTCAGGATCTGCACCAGACATGCATCACAATCAGAAGCTTCACGACAGCGGCCGTCGTACTGACCAGAGCGTTGTATACAGTATATGGCAGTTAAAAGGACTTTGATTTGGCGGAAGTATCACACCAATAGTCGGTTTCTTAAGTACCATCAGGACAAGACCAAGACCAAATCTGAATGAACTGGAGTTTCAAAATGGGCTAAAATCGACCTAAAGTTGGGAGTAGACGCTCATTGTAAACCAGGTCTAAACCAAACTGCAATGTAATACAAAAAAAAGAAGGTTGTTTTCTATAAAGAACTCTACGTGCCACTTTGGCATGGATTCTTTTCTTTCTTTTTTTTTAGTACATTTAAAAGGATAAAGGAAAACAAACATTCTTGAAGAGCATCTGGCTACTTTTTTTAAGCCCGAGCGCCATCAGGGCTGGCGAAGGGGCTCTTAATCGTATAGAGTGCGCGGAGCGAAGCGGAGCGCACTCCCCCAAAGTGCGCTCGCCTCCTCTCAAACATGCACTAATGCACTCTTCTTGTCATATATAATGCAAAAATCAACATTGTAATTGTACAGAGCCCATAAAAGTCAATGGGCGACTGAGAGCCCTGGGTCACAATGACCCAGGACCTCTACCATGAGGTAGGAATGCGCGAGCACTTTCCGAAAATATATAGTTTATGGTGCCCGCGTAAGCGGGAACATTGTTTTCGTATGGATGTTATCCAAAGGTTATCCAAAGTACTTGGATAACCTTTGTGGATGTTCTGCGGCGCAGCCGCAACCCTAAGTAAAATGTAAAAATATGCTTCAGTTTGCAGATATAGTGTGATACAAATTCATACTAATTTTTCTCTGTATAATGTCAAAATTGAGCGCGGAGTGCGCGTTAGCGCATTCCAAAAATCCTAAAACTAAGACCCTAGGGAAAAAAGTTAAAAACAAACATAAAGTCAGTAGCAATACCGTAATTTTAGACTGAGGGAGACAAAAGGGCGCGAAGCGCCCCCCTGCCCATTGTGACCCAGGGCTCTCAGTCGCCCATTGACTTTTATGGGCTCTGTACAATTAGAATGTTGATTGACTTATTGCTGTTATTTTAAATGGCTTCCAAAAGGGTCTGAGGCCTCACTGAGATATGAAATTGTTTAAATATTACTAAACAATAAAGGTCGTTTTATCATTATAGTACCAACAATTAACAAAAAACTCCATCCATTTACAATTGTTAGCTGTATTCCAAAAATCATTCCTAAGTTTATAACTCATAAAAATGTCCTTGAAGGTTTTTTTCATAAATGCCAGCTTTTACAATGTGCTGACGGTCAAAACTATTGATATTCCATTACTTGTAATAAAGTCCGGTGTAAGACCTTTGACTGCTACTATCAAACCTCATAAGTCAGCATTCAGTGAGCACTCAATTGCATGCATGAACCCTACATTATTATGATTACACAGTACTAGTACCTGAAAGACGGTGACAATGGCCCAGAGCAGGGAGTCGAAGTTCTTGCGGTCAGGAACCGTGTCTCCGGCCTCTGTTTTCAGACTGAACTTGCAGCCAAAGATGTGCATCCCCAGGATACTGCGAAACGAAGCACAGAGGGCCAACATTATGTCAAGAGGCGGGTATGGTTAGTTACATTTTCTCGTGCATTTTTTTATATGCGAAAAGGTCACACCTTTCCTCTCATTTTACTTGTAACTGTAAATGTTGACATTGATATTTTAGGATAACACACACAAATGTAAATCTTGCTCCAGTTTTGTTTTGCTTTAACAATTAACAAGTATAGTTGAGAAACATTTGCCAAATAATGCGATTCATTAAAAGTTTACTCTTTTTTTTTTTTACATGTTACACAGGGCACAGCCATCTTTAAATAATCCTTCTCAGGTTAGGTGATTCTGTCCCGAGTTTCCGAGTCAGAATTAGGTTGGTGCGTGTTCCAGTTGGAATACTTGAAATCCTGGTTAAGTGGGCCACAAATTATAAAAACATTTCTACCGTACAAACTGTATTCAATACCGATCTGCATTAAAGTGATGGGAAACAAATATTTGAGTGTTAAATCATTTCTGTGACAAACAATAAAGTGCAAAGAATTAGCACTGCTCAAGTGCAGTTGTGTAAGTCGGTGACTGTGCAGCTGCCAGGAAATTGTCAGTAACAGTTCCATCGCTGTCACTGTGCAACCATGCTGTACTTAAGGGCAATGAGAGAGTCCTAGTTCTATCCTTGGAATATGGGATTTTCACATTTCCAATGTTACATTTCAGAAAATATTTATACACTTACTGTGAATAATACTTATCATAGGCAATATCACATCAAGCTATAGAAAAAGTAGTTCCATCACTTCCTCAATCACTGTGTGGTACCCCGGCGCTACAGACCGGGGTACAATCATCGACTGCAGTGCATTGTGCGTGTTGCTGAGGAGGTGATTGGCTGTGACCTCCCACCTCTCCAGGACCTGTACAACTCCAGGACCCGGAGGCATGTGGGTCGGATCACAGCTGACCCTTCTCATCCTGGACACGGACTATTCACCCCTCTCCCCTCAGGCAGGAGGCTACAGTCTATCCAGACCCATACCTCCCGTCACTTGAACAGTTTTTAACACGCCGCCATCAGACTCATGAACGATGCCAATACCCAGTAACTCTTTATCAAACTGATGAACATAATAACCTGTTCCAGCCATTTGCACAGCTCTATTGCACTATGTGGTCTGTCCACACTCATACTGTATCTGCTGCTGTCACTTAATACACAGCTGTAAATACACTCACGCTGTTGTTCTGTCAATTGTTGTCTTTACCATAGTTTATTTGAATCTTCTTACACATGCCCTAAACATCTTATAGTTTTAAAGTTTTTTTTTATCGTTTATTAGTTATCTAAGTCATGTGTTATATTTTCTATGTTTGAATGTTGCACGATCAACCTAAACACATTCCTAGTTGTGAACCTGTTCATGACAATGGCAATAAATATTAACTTTAACACAGTGCTCTTCATAAAGTACAATTGTTGCCACGTCAGGTGAAGTCATCATTCAGAAATACTAGCAGTGAACTCCTCTAATATATTCACTCTGTGACTGTTGAACAAACCCGGCACTAATGCTGGTCACGTTCCCATTCTTTCGAGCAATTATGGAGCGGATTCAAAGTTTAGCCTAAGCTGAGTGGCACTGGGCATTAGGAGAATGCCAAATGCGGATCGCCCGGGCTAGCTTTAGCTGGGAAAGAGCTGCTCTGCCATCTGCTTTGGCACATTCAGGCTTTGGTTTTAACACAAAAGAAAAATAAATACTGGAAGATAGGTGCAGAAATCAGCTTAAAATAGAGGAAGTAGTAGCCGGATTAAGATATTACTGTTGGCATGTCATTACATTCAAGAATTAGATTTAGCGAGCTAGTTTCCACAGAGACACTGCGAGCAAACCATTATTTGTCAATGGCAGCTTTCGGGAAGGTTTTGCCTCTTAAATGTAAGCTGGAAAACCTAGAGACGAAGAACTTGTTGGATCTACTCATAGAGGCGTTTTGTTATTTCCCTGAATTCCCATTCATCCATGGATTACGAAGTGAAATTGTAACTTTAAGGACTATTTTTCAAAATGCTTTATTCCATCTCCACAACAAGCTGCACATTTTCTATTCTTGTACTTAATGTTTTGAAGGTTTTCTTTGAAGGTTTGAACGTATGTTAGTTAGACTGATAGACAGATCAATTGATAGAATGATGGATAGATCGGTGGATAAATTGCTGAATAAATCAATGGATAGATAGATCGATGGATAGATCAATGATTGATGGATAGATTGATGGATAGTTTGATGGATAGACAGATCGGTGGATACAGTAGATCAAGGTCGATGGATAGATCGATGGTCAATTGGTGGATAGATCGGTGGTAGATAGATTGCTGGTGTAGTGGGAAAATGATTGCTCGATAGAGGCTCTAATGAGTTTTATCTAATAAAGGTCCGGTTTATTGAAAGGACAGGGAAAAGGTTTGAGGCAGACAGCCTGGGGCCTGCGTGGGCCTCAGTCTGGCATAGTGGCTGTCTCTCACAGAATGACCGTGTGGAGTGATTCATTTATACATTGAATACAAGGGCAGAATACATTTACAAAGCAGAGGTGTGATAGAGTTTCCTCTACTCATGTGCTAATTCATTCAGGATGTCTGTGCCAGAGGTCTTCAATACACAATACATTTCAGTCAGAGCCATGAATGTTGTTTAATTAACAAAAGCCAGAGGTGTGCGGAACGGCAGCGAGCCTCGAAGTTGGCTTCAGCTCGTCCGGGCGCCTGACCCGAGTTTGGGTATACTGTTAGATCTAATCCCATAGAAAATCTTGTTTAACTTAAAATATTTTCATTACAACAGATAGACAGATCGGTGGATTGCATCAATACAAGATCGTGTTGAAAAATGAATGCAACCCTGGATCTTTTGACATTGCAGAAGCTTATGGAAACAATGCCACAGCGGATGCGTGATGTAATCAAAAAATTAGAGCGTGAGACATTAGATGGATGGATAGATTGATGCATAGGTGATAAATGGATGGATGCGTATAAGGCCAGTCAGAAGGTTCGCAACCTAGTTTGATAGATAACATACTAGACACGCAAGATAAATAGACACGCAGATGGACAGAATGATAGATAGTTCAATATATGGATTCATAGATAGTTTAAGACTGAGAAAGTTCGATAGAAGGATGGACAGACTTTGGGGATGCCACTCAAAGAGAACCCTTTCAGACTCTGCATTGATGTAATGAAAAGCCTGTCTCCTGACGCTCCCCGCCGAAAAAAGTGAAAGCAGTCCTAACCTTCACGGCACGCATGCATTTTTAAAGAGGACAGACACCTGAGAGAGCGAGTCTGGGCTGAGCGGCGCTCCAGTAATTGGAACACAATCCTATTATACCGCACAGAGCATGTACAGGCCGGTGGCTACAGCTGCCCCACAACTCTCCATCGGCATGAAAATTAGGAGGAATCATAATGTTGGTCAACCTCTTTCTATATACTCCATTTCCCACCTAATATATTGACAGAAGCATGAAGTTAAAACCATTAGGAATGCACCAATATGAACTTTTCGCGATCGAATATGAATGTAAGTACTTTCACTGGAATTGGCAAACCGCAAAGACTGCAATTGTTTATGCGGAACAATTTTCCAGTCTTGTGCCTTTTGGTTTGCCTTTGATTTAATTACCTTATCCTCTGTTATTGTTGTTCCATATTTCTTGGTCAGATACAAATAAAATATAATGTGGCCACCTTAAAATCATCCAGGCAAAGGCGGGCTGGGTACAACTTGAGCCATAAGTAACGGGACAGTGATCACAGTTTCACAGTTCAGCACCGTGGTCAACTGTAGTTTTAAAGTTTGACGGCACGTTTGAATTTAATTTCTGAGTTGATCACGGAACTGCAGTAAAGCCTGGTACATGAGGACAGTGACAAACTCTTTCTAATTTGGGCTTGGATGAAATGGAAAACACTGAGATGCAGAGTAAAGACTAAGGTCAAGAGGTTGAATACATGAAACACAGAGAAACTACAACGGTTTCAAAGAAGCCATTTCATTTCAGCATTTGCATCAAGTCATATACATATAACCTTCTAAGAAATGCACATTCATCACATTAAGTTGAAACTATTTTGAGGGAAGTGACAGTCTGACGGCTGGAACCCTCCTCCGTGCTGCTATGCCTTTGGGCCTATACTCCAGTTCTGTAACAAACCAAGTCCTTTTTAAACTTTATTTCTATAGTAGGTTTAAAGAGGGGCTATAATGCTTTTTGCAGGTAATAATCTCAAACACATCTTTATCACTATCTTACCCTTTGTAGGTAAGAAAATGCAGAATTTACGTATATAAAACATCTGAAAAAAAATTGTCAGGTAGGTTCCTGATATTCACACAAAATTCCCATAAACCCAAACTCTCTCTTGCTCCCCTTCGCTGTGCAACTGCTTCAATATAGAGTATAAAAAGTGACTTATTTTCGCGACGAGAAGATTAAAGGGGGGGTATTATGTAAAATCGACTTTTTCAAGCTTTATATCATGTTATTATGTCATTCCCTCATTAAACACATGCCTGGAGTGTTGCCTTGGCTCATTCACATAATTTTGAGTAATCAGTAAAAACTTAGACGGCAGCCATTTTAGGTGTAGCTATGCCTCAGTCCTCCTAGGAACGCCCCCACCTCCTGGAGACGCCTCTGGACCTTTTGTCACCAGCCAAGCCACCAACCACTGCTCCTCAGCTCAGCAGAGCCCCCTCCCTGCACAGTAGTGTTGTTTAGATGCCACAGCAGTGTGCTGAAGGGGGCGTGTCGGAAAGCTTCTTAAAGAGACAGAGACCTATTTCAAGACGTTCAGTACAGCCATTTTGAGAGAGCAATTTTATTCAAGGCAGTTATTTTAATTTACTGCATATACAGACCAACAGAAGGTTACGTCATCATTGTATTATGCTATAGACTGGTGCTATGTATGTGATTGAAAAAAGCATAATACCCCCTCTTTAAGCTGAGCAATATTTCAGGTATTTTCGGTATTTCAGCATCTGTCCCATTACTTTTAAACTCCTGAAAGCGAGACAGATTCATTTTGCGGACCGGAACTCTTGGATGTGACCCTAAAAAATAAAGCTGGGAGTCTGCAACCGAAGCTTGAAGCACCTTTGATGAACAGATGAAAGACCACTCCAATCCCAGTCTCTCTCCCTGTGTGTGTGTAGCATCTCCTCCCGGTGCACCTACCTGAAGATGAAGATGAAGAGCATGAGGAGCATACAGAAGGTGGCCACGTTGTCCATGGTCTTCATTAGCACCACCAGCTGTCTCCTCAGCGCCGGCATGAACCGCACCAGCTTGATGACGCGCAGCAGCCTGAAGGTCCGCAGCACCGACAGGCCTCCGTCAGCCTGGCCGATTATCTCACACACACTGGGACATGGAGAGAGAGACGGGTGAAACTCACGACTTAGGATATTAACTTTGCTGAGGTGTACACTGCATACGGTCTAAACATCATTTTTTCCTGCTGCTCGAACCGATATACTGTGACCTAGATTTTACACTAGTAATGTTATTTGTATAGCTTACAAATACCTTAACAAAGGTCCAGATCTGGCTCAGAGATAACTGTCTAGTCCTCAATACTAAAAAAACAATGTGTATGACATTCACCAAAAGACCAACAAAGCAGAACAATCTTTCAGTCTCTATAGATGGTGAGGTGCTTGAACTGTTCTCAGTTTAAGTACCTTGGAGTCATACTGGACACAAATTCCACCTATTCCACCCTATTAAAAAGGTTATAAACACTGTAAAATTCAATCTCCATAACTTTAAACAAATCAGGCCTTTTATCTTCACCACTGCTGCTAAATCGTATCTTCATTGTATGATTTTCTCGCACATAGAGTACTGTTTTACTGTATGGTCATTTTCTGGCATCACTGCACTAAAACCTGTTGAACAGCTGTACAAAATCATCTCATCATTGTCCAATTCTAGAGAAATATCATATTTTGAGTTTTGAAAATTTCAGAACTTTTAAACACACTTGTCTTGTCTACAAATCCCTCCATGGTCTCGCTCCACCCCCTTTCGAGGAATTCATTAAAGAAAAGATGGTAATCTTAGACCCAGATCAGCCACTAGAGGTGACTGTGAGGTCCCATTCAGACGAACCGCCACTGGACAAAACACCATATCTGTGAAAGGGTGCACCAGCTGGAATAGTCTTTCAATGACTATTCGAGAGTCCTCCACCTTTACAGTGTTTAAAAAAAAGAGCTTAAACTGTGGTTAAAAGCTAATCAATCTTGTGATCACTTGTAAGATTTACTGTTATAGATTGGGAAACTTTTTATAATGCGCCGTAAATAGTGTAAATACTATATGTCCATGTTTGTTTGTTTGTTTTAAACATTTGTTGTCTTACATGTACAGTATGAGGACTACAGATGGAAAGTAGCCCATGGCTAAATCTGGCACATTTACACAAAGTATCTGTACTGAGTGTTCATTAATGTGCACTGTCCTCTTCAAATAAACAAATAAAGTAAAGTATAGATTAGCAAAAGTTACATGGAATGGAAAGGATAGGATAAATATTGCATGTTGCTGGTTTACACACATAAATAAAAGCATAAACATATTAATAGGTTGTGTTGACACTGGGGTGGAAAAACAGAAGCTCTATGGTATAATGTGTCTTTTTACAGATTTTTTTGTCGCAGGTTTGTAGAAGTATCTTTGAAGCTAAAACTAAACTAGCATAAGTTCCGTGTCTTTAGTGTCTTCACATGAACTATGGTTAACACTTTGGTTTTAGTAAACTGGCGGGTCGGGACCTAACAATAGGTCTCAAAACCAATTGCAGGACTTGCTGATTATTGGGAGGAGCTGCTGATTAATAAGATGAAAATAATATTCTTATTAGGGTGGCAGCTTGTTGAGATACTGTGTGTTAATGGTGCGTCTTGAAGCTCGTTTGAGAACCACTGGTTTAAGAGCCCTAATCTTTATTATCCAGTGTTTCTTTTTGCTGCTATTCTATATTTTCTTTTTGAGATTTTTTTTCTTTTCTTTCATCTGCCTTGCAGCTCATGGCATGATTTATGCAGAATATTTCTTTTAGGCCAATTATCTAATCCGATCATTTGTGTGTATTATGTGTGTGTTATTGGGATTATATGTAAATATGGATTTGGCACATTTGGCACACGACTAAAAATTGCATTAAAAAACACCACACATGACTTTTTAGCATCTTTTTGCAAACTGCCAGAGATCCATCCAGAAACTATGAAACTTAAAACAATAATAATAATGATTAGAAAAAAGTGTCTTCAAGTGTCTTTGTATGAACGTCGAAAAACGACTAGATTTTAAATAGTGCCAGTGGGTAATGAAAAAAGAAGCAGGTGGAAAAACATGTTGCATATTGCGTTACTGTGCATATTTTCCCAGATTCGTGTACACTAGGGTCACAAAATGCTTCCACAATTGAGGGCACAAAGGTAATATGACAAATTTGTGGCCAATACACTTGGAGGGTCAGTTGTTACTTATAAACTGGTTAAAAACATGTAATAACACTCACCTGATAATGACAATGATGCCGTCGAATATGTTGTACGGGTTCCTCAGGTACTGGAAGAACCCGAAAGCGGTGAGCTTGAGGATCATCTCCAGCGTAAACATGCTGGTGAAGACTATGTTGCAGATCTCCAGCACATTGGTCAGCTCTTCGGGCTGCACAGGAGAGACATTATTGAAACTCAGCTTGTACAAATTGCAGGCTTGATACACACCGAAATAAAAACAACGACAACAATATAGCAATCTCAAAGCAAGAGCGCGTCGACAAAAGCTGCTCGGATCTCGGCAAAGAAAACAATTGTGCATTCAGCAGCTGTCAATCAAACTGTCAGGCCACTGGAAGAAGTATTGTACCTGCAAAATAATGAAGCGCTCTGCTATCTTTAACAGACACAAAGGAAGAAGACGGAGGAAAGAGGGCTGTGTGTTTTTCCCCAAAAATAATTATGATAAACCTCCGACTGTATAGGTTATTAGAAAAAGGACTGAGCCAAAAGTGGACTTGGAAAATAAAGAGGATGAAATGACTTTGGCACAGAAAGTAAGATGGTAGGTAGGAAAGTTGATTGGTAGTTTAGTTTGTTGGTAGGAAAAGTTGGTTGGTAGTATAGTTTGTTGGTAGTAAAGTTGATTGGTAGGTAAAAATGGTTGGTAGGATAGTTGGTTGGTAGTAAAGTTGATTGGTATTTGGTAGTAAGTAGGTAGGATGTTGTTGATGTTGGTTGGTAGTAAAGTTGATTGGTAGGATGTTGGTTGGTAGTAAAGTTGATTGGTAGGAACAAATGGTTGGTAGGATAGTTGGTTGGTAGTAAAGTTGATTGGTAGGATAGTTGGTTGGTAGTAAAGTTGATTGGTAGGATCGTTGGTTGGTAGTAAAGTTGATTGGTAGGAACAAATGGTTGGTAGGATAGTTGGTTGGTAGTAAAGTTGATTGGTAGGATAGTTGGTTGGTAGTAAAGTTGATTGGTAGGATCGTTGGTTGGTAGTAAAGTTGATTGGTAGGAACAAATGGTTGGTAGGATAGTTGGTTGGTAGTAAAGTTGATTGGTAGGATAGTTGGTTGGTAGTAAAGTTGATTGGTAGGATAGTTGGTTGGTAGTAAAGTTGATTGGTAGGATCGTTGGTTGGTAGTAAAGTTGATTGGTAGGATAGTTGGTTGGTAGTAAAGTTGATTGGTAGGATAGTTGGTTGTAGTAAGTTGATTGGTAGGATTGGTTGGTAGTAAAGTTGATTGGTAGGATAGTTGGTTGGTAGTAAAGTTGATTGGTAGGATAGTGGTAGTAAAGTGATTGGTAGGATTTGGTAGTAAAGTTGATTGGTAGGATGGTTGGTTGGTAGTAAAGTTGATTGCTAGGAAAATTGGTTGGTAGGATAGTTGGTTGGTCGGAAATTGGTTGGTAGTAAAGTTGATTGATTGGTAGGAAAGTTCCCAGTGGGTTGCGACGGTTTCCCAAAGAATGTTTCTTCAATCCCAAAACTGCTTAACCTGTTACTTGCCATCCCCCCGATCCAGGGGCTAGGGTTAGGGATTGGTGTTATGATGATGTAAGTTGTGTTTCCCTCACATGGATCTCACACATATTTTTGGAAGGTTGTGGCTTTCAAATGAGGTTTCACACTGGCATATAGGCTGTAAGCTCTCCAGTCAATACGCTTTGAGATATGGATATGCAACCATAAACATAAACCTAACCCTAAGGTGGCAGATAACAAGTTAAAAAGCTGGAAGACACTACCAGACTGTTCAATTGCACCACCATCTCCTGTTTTCAAACCGTGAAAGTCTGAGGTAGTTGAAGAAAACACAAACATACTGTAGACTCTTACTTCCGCATTCGCGATCAGTAAAAATGTGCAATATTCAGGCACACAACAGTGCATGCAGTCGGTTTTTCTATCGCAAATGCTGCGTTTACAATGTTGATCTATGGTGGCAAAAGAAATATACGCAAATACCTGTATATCAATTATAACAACTTTTAATGTGGTTTTGATCAAGAGCTAAAATTAACATTAATCTGTGACAAAAAGAGAATTTGACAGTAACACTGCTGTGTTTTATGGTTGGCATACATGTTTTTAGGCTATTTGGGTCATGCCTCGACATTTTAAGGTACAGGTGTTCCAGTTTAGTCTTGGTTTGTCCCCAGTTTAGGCCTGCTTTAGCCCCAGTTTATAAAAAGAGCGCTAAAAGATAGTGCCAGATCCATAGACTACAACTCCTGTCAATCCCATCTCCATCTGCACCCGCAGACATACATTATCCCCCGCTCTCTGCATGTGTGTCACTGACTGTGCGCTCTGCGGCGATATGGATCTGACGCTTTCTCCGATGCCCCCGTGAGTTTGTGTTCCAAAGCCCTCCACAAAGGGAACCGTCAGCGAGGCCCTGCCAAACTTAGCAAAGCGTGACAAAGGAAATAAAAAAAACAGCGCTGGCTCCACCCCGCCTCCCCCGTAATCCTTTCTCTCGCTCTCTCTCCTCATATCTCTCCATCCGTCCGCCTCAGGAGTCTATCTGCACTGTCATTATCTGACCTGGCCATCTTTCCCCAATCGATGTGGTCAGAGGAGATCCATCTTTCCAAATCGGTTTCTTCAGGTGAGGCGAGAAATGACTCTGGGTTTAATTGAATAGGGAAAAATGTCTAGAGGTCCAATACTGATCTTCATCAGGGACTTTGGGTACCTTTGCAATGGTACAGATACAAACGACAAACAGTCACGTGCAAAGCTCCCAGAGTGGGAAAACAAAGGTGGAAAAGACCTACTCTTTCACCTATTACTCCACCACTACTGTAACTACCCGTTAAATGTTTGTGACATCACATCCGGGGACGCTTGGGACACAACCACGTCATGTTACATCAATTATGTGGGTTCATAGCCTTGAGATCGGTGACACATGACTTGCAATGGTGTGCATTCATGTGTCTCCATTTGACTGATTGCTGAAATATGGATGTGTTTACTATCAAATAAAGATACAGAGACACAGAGAAGTGACACAATGGTTTAACGGCCCAAATTTGTACAACAGGGAATGCTAATCCTAATAACGTTTTGCATCATGCTACATGCAAACGGCAAGGTTTTTTTTTTTTTTTTTTACCTCTAGTGGTTAATCTGCTGTGTCAAAACATTGATAAGGGCCCAATTTGACTTGAGTGCTAACTATGCGTACTGTCGTCCAGAAAATGTCAACAAATCATGACAGACTAACATTTAACCTCAGTTCAGTGATTAATATACAAGAACCTGCAATATTGTTTTTATTCAAGGTTTTGCAATCAAAGACTTCAACAATGTGTCATTTTGTAGACTTTGGATGTAAAATACATTCACTTTTCTCACTTATTCATTCATTTATTGTTTATTAATTGATCTTTTTTTTTGACAGGGCCATTGCAATTCAACACAATAACAGGTTTGCAGCTGATGCTGTGCTAATTTTCGACTCCAGTCTCTGGTTGGGCCTTTCTACACGACATTAAAATTACATTTGATGTACATTTTCAATTTCATTCTAAAAACTTACCTATACAAACACACGTACAAATCATTCATTCAGTCAAACAAACTCAGTGCTGTTTACAAATGGGTTCATGTATAAACTCCGTAACGTTCATTGTGACTTGTGTTACAGTATAACTTTCAGGGTTCATTTTGTCAGACACTAGGGTTAAAGAGGTTGAAATCTTTAACTATGTAAAGGTAAAGATTTCAACATCTCTAACCCTAGTGTCTGACAAAATGAATACTGAAAGTTATATGGGTTCAGTTCTGTTTCAAATTCAGACTTAACTCGAGAGGTGAACATTTTGAATTCAGACTATGGTTTTAAGTTCAGTGTGAGTGCACCCTAGAGGAGATCGAGCGAAGGGAATGCAGCAAGTGCTTGTTGCAGTCAGCGCTGCTTGTAGCTCACGCCTTGGCCATCCACCTTCCATCCAAGGTATTTAAATTCTGTTACTGGTTTTATCTTTTTCCATCCATCCATTTTCTTCCACTTTTCCATTGCCGGGTCGTCAAATCACATAGCACCAGCCCCTATGGCTCCTCCTGCAGGTGGTGGGTCCACAGAAGGACGGCATCATGGTTCTAACCGGGCCTGTTGGTCTCTCATAAGGGGCTTCTGAACCGCTCTTTGTCTGATCCGTCACCTAGGACCTGTTTGCATTGGGAGACCCTACCAGGGGCACGAAGCCTCCGACAACAGAGCTACCAGGATCATTTGGATGCTCAAACCCCTTCACCACGTTAAGGTGGCGGTTCCAGGAGGGGTGTATCTTTTTATTTTGCAAATTAATTTGGAAATTCTGCTCTACACACACTTGTATTGGTCTCATGCAGGTAAACACGCCATGGGCTAGTTTCCATCCGTCAGCCACATAAAGTTCGACAGATTAGTAGCAAATCAAGACCAAACAGCAAAGGTCCCAGTATAGAGCCCTGTGGTATGCCCCTTTGAAGGTTTAAGAGTGGTGACTCATCCTGGCCGACTTTAACACACTGATGTCTGTCTTGACAAGATGTAAACCGGCCCACTGCCTCAGCAGAGATGTTAAAGGGTGTCATCTTGGAGAGTAGAAGGCTATGACTGACCATTTTGAAAGCCTTTTTCAGATCTAAAAATACTGCTCCAACCACCAGTCTTGGGATTTTTAACACATTTTCAACTAAAAAGCAGTTTGCAATTTCGGTCAAATAACCAGATCTGTGGGTGGAGGAGCTGATTGGCTTACATAAGGTCCATCATTATGCAGCTACTACTTTCTCAAGTACTTATGATAAAATAGGCTAATAGACGAAAGTATTTCTTGTACTTGAAAATGATTGTAAACACAGAAGTCTGCACCAGTGAAATATGTACATCCTATGTAAAGATAACATGTTGTGTCTTTATCACCATCTGTATGTTTCCTGCTACAGTCTATAGAAACATGTATTTAAGCGAGACATGGATGACTTCCCATCGGAATAAAACTAAGAGCGAAAAGACCTCATTGTTGCCTCATTATTTTTTTTTTTGCCACAGCTATTTTCCAGTAAGGCAAGGCATAATTATTTATACCGCACATTTCCTACAAGAGGCGACTCAATGTGCCTTACAAAGAAGAAAAGCAAACATGTTCCATTAAAAGATAAAGCACTATGGGCTATAAACATATTTATCACACACCAACAAAGCCAAGCTAAAATTGGGTCTGTATGGATGTTTTTTCACAGCAAATTGTTCAGTAGAAGCAAAAAATGGCACTCATTAGCATTGCTCGCTATCGTTAGCATCCATAGCTTGAAGCTAACATAGCTTGCTTGTTAGCATTGCTAGTTTTTTTTTTTTTATTTTTTTTTTTGCTGTATCTTTAATAGAAAATATTCATAATTCAGCATTTGGTAAAATAATGGTGGTGAACTGGGAGAAAGTTACATTTCTCTCTTTCTTATTTCGCATCTTTCAATAAATCAATCGATCAATCAATGAATCAATCAATTGATAAAAGTTGATTCACTGTAAATTGTGATTAGTAAACCTTACTCAAAAAAATTGCAGACACAAATTGCCACAATTTAATTGAGTAAAAGTTACCATTATACAAACAATTAAAGCGTGCTCTAAATGATCAAGGAAACCTTACTCTTTACAAAGTAAAGTTTACTCTAAATGATCAAGGAAACCTTACTCTTTACAAAGTAAAGTTTACTCTAAATGATCAAGGAAACCTTACTCTTTATAAAGTATAGTTTACTCTAAATCATTAATGAAACCTTACTCTTTACAAATTAAGGTTTACTCTAAATAATCAATGAATCCTTATCTATTAGCGCCTGATTAATGAAACTTTTAATAACCTTAGTATTGTACAATGTATATTGTAAAACATTAATACCCAACATTTCTCGTTGTGTAATAAAACAAGTTGGTTAGAACAAAAGAGCATTTATTTTTTTAAATAAACAAACGGTTTTCTTCGAAAAAATAAAGGAGAAATTAGACATCAGTAATCTCTTGAACAGACAAATGTAAAAGGTTTTTCTCTCTGCATTTCAGAACAGATTATTTCTGAATTCCTCCAGTAGTTTATCTAAAAATTGCTCAACTATTTTAGGAGCACATGGTTCTACCTCAGAATCTGGCTGATCAGGGTACAAGTTGTTTTGCTCTACATTGGTATCCTCACTGTGACCCTCAGTGTCAGAAGACTGCAAGACAAAGTATCTGTTTCCTGTAGACATGTTTTCTAAAAGAATGAAACTAGGAAAAAGTTGACTGCCAGTCATTTATACCACAGGTGATACTAAAACCTGGCATGAACAAGGCCAACATGCTGAAATAACTTAAGATTGCACTTGGGGCACTGGTATAGTTGTGGGATGGTGATCTAGCACAGATGGTTGATGATTCTACGGTTACAGTTCGAGTACAGTTATTGGTAGAGTCTTGTCTCCCTCTTCCACAATGCGCCTCTGAAGAAAGGTGCGGGTGTGGTGGGTATGCAATGTTGAAAACGAAGTACATACTGAAGGCTGTAAGGAAGGCTTCTACACCATCTACTTTCACCACACTGGGCTCAGCACTGGTCGTCATAATTTCCAATCGTTCTTCTTCAGTTAAATGGTTGGATAGGGTTTAGCAGGATCCCCTAAATAAATGAAAAACAACAAAAGGTAACATATCAGCAAATTCACATAAATGACATGATTTTAAAATGTTTACACTTAGTTTTTTCAAAATACATTAGATGAGCAAATTATGAATATACCAACATAATTCCTATTTCAAGTACATTTGTTTTCCCATTCATATAAGATCTAGTAGTCAGCAATGTAGACAATTCAGATGCCTACCTCTCCCAGTGTGATGTAGTGTTTGATATTCTCGTTGAAAATGGATGTCAAAAGGTTGAGTCCAGCTCTCAAGTCGACTCCTCAAATACAAGAAAACAAAAGCAATCACAGATTACAAAATGCAACTACAGCAGATTTACTTTCATGTTTATTGGTATCGACTACCTGGTAAATCTTCAGCCAGAGCATCTTGTCGGGCATCAGTGTAATCTTTGGCCACCTTAGACTTTCCCTGTGCAAGCGATGGCAGAAGGCGAATGTTGCAGGGTGAATTCTGTCAACCTCATCAATACACTGTAGAATATACAAACACATGATAGATTAAGTATTGATGAACCAACTGTCTGTGATACATTAATGCAATGCCATTTTTACAATGAACAAAACTACACTGACAAAAGCATTGAAATTAGGGACAAGACAATCATTTATATTGTTTATCACAATAAAAACAATTGATCATTACAATAATTGTCATTTATTTGGAGCACATTGCTTTTTTTTCCTTTTCTTTCTATTTTAGTGTATGAGGAATTCATATTATTTCCTAATCCAGCTGCTTTTATTTCTGTGTGCCGCTCCGTAGTCCCATCAAAGGGTTTGCTTTGAAGTTACCACCTCTGCTTTCTACATGACTTATTAGCCCAGTAAAAAGAGTAACACAGACACGCGTATTTTGTGATGTATTCTAATTTACTTAATTTAAAACACACGGATGTGTTCAAATCCCCCGTGTCGCGCTGTGTCTCCCCCCACGGTCACTGGCTACACCACAGCAACATGGGGAGCCGATGGAGACCAATAGAGACTCATGACACAGCTAATCCTGTCAGTGCAATCAGGGCACTCTGGATAATCTCACCCGTCTTTACAACATTTTATTATATTTTATATTTATTGAAGATAGGCTGCTATAAGATGAATTCACTTTTTTAGTTTTGTATGAAAACAAACTTGTAATGTCAAATTAATTTTCAAACATACAACAGCAGACATAATTTTTCTAACCATTTATTCTCTCCTCACTTTATATTGGCCCACTGGAAAAATGGGAATAAATATTTAGCCTACAGACTTCTAATTCGATAATATTATGATTACTATGGGCACAAACACAAACAAAAATTGCAGATTGTCCCATGCCTAATTGACATTCAAATGTGTTGACGTACTTACTGTAGCAGGTATCTTTAGGACATGATATCTGTTGAGATATTGTTTCTTCTACTGGCTATTTCACGTCGTCTCCAGGAGAATGTTTGTGCCATGTGGTCTATGACAGGTCATATCTGGATGCATCTTCCGATATTCATGCTGCATGGACTTCAACAGATGTAGAATCCTCCCCAACAAGGATTTCCTTTGGCACAAAGACAAACAGTGCACAGAGGCCGGTAAAGACTTATTGTATAGCATTTGAATTTTAAACTTTTAAAATGTATTCCAATCAATTATTTTTTACAAAAGTCATTATGTCAAAAAAGAATACATGGAAATGCACTTACATGTTGACTTGACACCTTATGAGACAACTTTGTAGATGTGTTGGCAGCCTTGGACTGCTTTGTGTGGCCAAACTTCTCCTTCAGCTTTCGGACTTCAGTGTCACTGTACCTTCTGCTCAAAGACATGTGCCAGGTGTGCTACAACAAATTGTATAAAACATTCCATTAGTTGGCTAATTGAGCAAAGATAAATCAAGTATCCAAAATCTAAGTATACTCATATTTTCTTAATAATTACACAATGGCCAACAATTAAAAATGCTTATATTCCCTCCAAGTCTCTCAGGACTCTTGGCAGTATACCCTACATTGGTGGGAAATTTTTGTTTTTATGTATCAGTTACTTTTTTTCACTTCTACTACAATAATATAGAAATAGTAAAGAATAGTTACTTACATGGTTTGGGGATTTTGTGTTCTCTTGCATCACGTTTCATCTGAACATCTTTGGGAAATGACTGTCACAATTGGTAGTCTCTTGTGAGCCGCTTATCCACTGAAATGCAGAAAGAAAAAATAACATTTCCTAATTTTGATTTTAAAAACAGCCGGCCAATCACTTACTAATCAAAACTTTGGGGAAAAATTGAGAAAAACAAAAACATCCTGTCACCTGGCATCTCCAGCAGTAACCAATGTTTATTTTATTAGGCTACTTTAGGTCCCTGCCTTGATTAGTTAGCATTAGCATGCTAAAGCTAGCGGGAGCTAACCGTCGCATTTTGGGCAGTGATCAAAAATAAATTTGCGGAGGTTAAAACTAACTCAGCGATTGGATTCTCCGGGTTCTTCCCGTTACAATGATATACAGCATGTCCATATTCATCAGATTTAGTTGTTGAAGGTTGTGTTCACCAACTAAAGCAGATGCAGATGAGGCTCGGTTCATTTCAGTAAATGGCCTTCGCCCCCGGTTCAACAACTACGCGACTCTCCAAAAGTCCGCAAATAATGCTCTCACATGAATGCCACCTCGCCACACGGGTGATAGAAATGATCTAATGTACAGTAGCGTGTATGTCAGATAATGCCTATCGCCAAATAATGTCCAGTTACAGAAAAATTAGACTCTGAAAGGGGTGGACTCGCTGCAAGGTCAGACGTGGACAAGTAAACAGGTAGCCCGGGGAGAGAGGCAGCAGCAGCCCCCATTGAGAAGAGCAGTGTAACTACTCGTTGTATATCAGGAGTGCGTTCGCCATACAAAAAAAAATCTGTTTACGTTAACATTTACAAATATCTGATCTTATCAAATACATTTGATTTAAAAAATTAAAATATGGCAAATTGAATTGCAAGCTGTTTCCCTTAGTGGAAACACTTTAGGCCTACATAACTGCTGATAGACAATAAATACACGTTACACCTGACAGTAGGTAGTTCAACATATGGAAATAATCTAAAAAGCGATAGTTATTAAAAATATTTACTTACTGTACCAAGTAGACAGCAATGCTCACATTCAAGTCCTCAGTCCGTTAGGAACATGGCCGCCAAGACAGGAAGTGATTTGAATTGCCATGTGGTGTAAAACTCAACTGCGCATGTCACTTAAACTTACTCAAGTAATATCAGCATCATTTTGTTTATAAGATTAAGTAAAACTACTGACTTTACACTCATCATTTAAGTAGTAACTGATACAGAAACATGATAAAGAATAACAGGCCAATACTGAGGAAGTGTAACTTGACCATATCTTGTAAAACTCTGTTTTTGACATTAATGTATAGGTTACTTATTGTGAGTAGGTAAACAGAACACTTTGGGAAATTTAAGTAAGGTATTATCAATTTACTTAAAGGGTGGTTATTAAGTAAAATTGACTTTTTCAAGCTTTATATCATGTTATTATGTCATTCCCTCATTAAACACATGCCTGGAGTGTTGCCTTGGCTCATTCACATATTTTTGAGTAATCAGTAAAAACTTAGACGGCAGCCATTTTAGGTGTAGCTATGCCTCAGTCCTCCTAGGAACGCCCCCACCTCCTGGAGACGCCTCTGGACCTTTTGTCACCAGCCAAGCCACCAACCACTGCTCCTCAGCTCAGCAGAGCCCCCTCTCCGCACAGTGTTGTTGTTTAGATGCCACAGCAGTGTGCTGAAGGCATGTCGGAAAGCTTCTTAAAGAGACAGAGGCCTATTTCAAGACGTTCAGTACAGCCATATTGAGAGAGCAATTTTATTCAAGGCAGTTATTTTAATTTACTGCATATACAGACCAACAGAAGGTTACGTCATCATTGTAGTATGCTATAGACTGGTGCTATGTGATTGAAAAAGCATAATACCCCCTCTTTAAGTGAGGTTGGTATTAGGATTTACAGTGTTCCTAAAGCACTTTACAACAACACAAGGAAGGCCAAAGTGCTTCACAGAAAGATAAAACAATTTAATAACACAAAATTGACTTCAAATCATAACAACGCCGCCCAAGAAGTGACTTCCTGTTTCGATCCAGCACACCAAAATAAAAGCACCATCTTATTAGTTAGTTCAGCAGTTCACTGGTTCAACTTTCTTTCTGCCTAACTATTAGCAGACAAAACACTTAAAATGTGTGTATTTAATTATATTGTTGTAATGTTGCAAGTACCTGCTGAACTAATCAGTGAGACGAGCTGTGCGCTTTTATCTTGGCGTGCTGGATCAAAACAGGAAGTCACTTCTTGGACAGCGTTGTTATGATTTGAAGTCATTGAGTCCATTATTACATCCTAGACATAAATCAGTGCGTTCTAGGTGTTAAAAGCCAGCTTGAAGAGATGAGTCTTTAATCTGGACTTAAAAAGAGACTGATTTGTGGGAAGAAGCAGACTGAGGGGCAGGCTGTTCCACAGTTTAGGTGCTGCAACCCTAAAGGAGCCCCACTGTTTGTGGGCCCGTCCAGAACCATTTGATCGGCAGACTGGAGAGCTCTGCTGGGGCGATATACGGTCCTTTGGCAATTCATAAGATGCATTCTACTGTATCTATTTGAGATTCCATTTCATTTATTTCAAATCAAAACAGAATCTCTGCCATTTAGAACAGCCATCATCGTCATGGCAATATTAGTCCTCATGTTCCAGAAGGCCTTTCTGATTGGATGGGATTGGTCAGGTATGTTACATGTAGCAAGTGATGCAAAGATTCGCCATTCAGCGCAACGCTTTTACCAGGGAAAACGCATTATTTTTGCTCCTGTACGTCTTACATCTACACAGCGGATCTCAACTTTAACCTAATGGACACTACAACAAACATGGATCTCTCTGGTAAGTATCTTTTGTGTGTGACAACTTTTAGAATTGTTTTGTGGTTTTGGAGTTGGCTTAAGCCAGGGATCTCCAACCAGTAGCTCGGGAGCTACCAGTAGCTCGCCAAGCCTCTGCAGTTAGCTCGCCAAAGACTTTCTACATCTCTACACGCTTCATAACTCACATTTTAGATGCATTTTCTGTTTGTTCTGAACATGCTGAACACAATCTGTGACCAGTTGGTTCAATATTGTAAAGTACGAGGACTAAACTCAAGTCACTTTCTCTGAAATACTATCTTGGCAAGTAATACTTCTGCGTGAACTCTTCCTAAGTTGCATTTTACACAAGTGTTTTCGAAGCATAAGTAGCTCTCTGATGTTCATGTTGTGTAAAAGTAGCTTGCCGAGTAAAACAGGTTGGAGACCCTGGCCTAAGCAGTACAGTTTGTTGTTTGCTAATGCTCTGCTGAGTCTTTGTGCTTTCCAGAGAACCTTTTTTATGAACTGTCTTGACTATTGACACTATTATAGCAATAGTTTATGCATGGTTCATTACATTTAAACAAAGATAGTCAGAAATTAGTTTTTTTCTATCAAATTTAGTCAAAACAACTCCATAAAAGACTAAATTGGTTCCAAAACAAGACTTAAATGGGAGAACATTTGAAAAATCATCACTAAAACAAACCAATTTAAGTTTTAACACTGCGAATAAGTGTAAATCTCAGTCAGATGCATGGCTTCAGTTATTTTGCAATGTATACGCGAGACAGTGGTTCCCAAAGTGAGTTCCTCCGGGATTTCGCAGGCATTTTTCCAGCAAACAAAGGGCCACCAACGCCACCGCGTCCCGGGGGAAAGAATATTTAGGTCAGATCAAAACCAAACTCGGCCAGAGGGCAGTAGGAGCACACAGCGGCCTTTGCTGTGAAGTCAGAGCCAGGCGAGTGAGAGGAGGTGTAGCTGCAGCTGCTCCACCCATTTCCTACACGCAAGATAATAATGTAATGGCTTTAACTGGTCAGAAACTCACTTTAGCTGTGCGTACGTTGCAGAGTTAAGGAATAGTTGCGTTAATTGCGTTAATAGTAGTGATTGCAATGTCGCGAGATCCTGGAGGGACTAACAGCTTGTCTATAAAACAAGTGCATTGAAAAGAAAATATTTTAAGAGATAAAATACATTTATTTGCTCAAATGTATCACTTTTAACCAGCATATAGCCTACCGTCATTAAGAGATGTTGCTTTTTATGTAATTTTCCTGTAAAATTATACTGTTGACCTTTGAATAGAGTTTATATTTTATTATGCCCTGAGAATCAATAAGTCTTGGAGTTTGGGAAAGGCTGATCTTCGGCCATGCTATGGTGCAGGGAGAATCGTAGTGTGGGGCTGTTTTGCTGCCTCAGGGCCTGGGCAACTGCTATAATCAATAGAAAAATGTTAATCAAGATATTTTGTACAAAAACCTCAGACATTCAAAACAGCGTCGACAATTAAGTGATCCCTTATATTAAAAAGCTGGCTGATCCTTCTTTTGTAAATAACTGCTTTTCTGTAGTTGCAGATTAAAGGCTCATAACGTTTAGGATGAATCTTAGATCATTCCTCTTTACAAAACTGCTGTAGTTCAGTGAGACTCCGGGGTGTACTCACCTATTCCCCCTCTCCTGTGAAAGTTTACATGTTATGGCAAATAAATATATGATCAAATGTAAATGTCTGGGTGGTATTAGTTCGAGGAGACAGTGTTTATTCATTCTTATGATTTTAATAAAGATCAGACCATATGTTATGACCAATTTAGGCATAAATAAAACAGTGTACTCACTTTTTCCTCCACTGTGTATATATATATATATATATATATATGTAATTATTTATTGTGGCGCACCCGTAGCAAATTTGTTTGGTTGTTAACATTCTTGTTTTTTTCTTATTGCAGAACTATGCGAGGGTGACATCCTTCACGGACAAACTGCCACTTACACTGTGCTGAGGTTCCTTGGTGAAGGCTCTTTTGGGATGGTGGTGGAGTGCCTGAAAATGGACACCAACGAGAGAGTGGCAGTGAAAATGCTGAAGAATCCTGCAGCCATCAGAGAGGCCGAGGAGGAGGTAAGATTGCTTTCATTTTTTCATAATCTTGTTTAAACGCCCCAGGACATGTGTAACCGTGTTTTCTTGTTACAGGTGCAGATGTTGGAGATCATCGGACAGCTGGACAGTGAACGCTGTAACGTGGTGCAGTTCAAAGAGTGTTTCCAGTACATGGGCCTCACGTGTCTCGTCTTTGAGATGCTGAATATGAGTCTGTGGGACCTCCTCAAGAACCATAGGCCTGTGCTATCTATCAGTGAACTTCGGCCGATCGCCCAGCAGCTGCTAGTTGCCTTCCACGCCCTGAAAGACATCGATGTGATCCACGCTGACCTAAAGCCGGATAACGTCATGTTAACCTACCAGCCTTACAGGGTCAAACTGATCGACTTTGGCATGGCCCTCACCACCTCGGAAGTGAAGCAGGGAGTTATCATGCAGCCCTCTGCGTACAGGGCTCCAGAGGTGACTCTGGGATGTGTGTACGACTTTCCCATCGACATGTGGGGACTGGGCTGTACTTTGGTCCGTCTATTTGCAGGGAAAACCTGTTTCCTTGCTGTGGATATCAATCAATAAAGATGATGGTGGACCTGCTGGGGATGCCTCCTGAAGACATGCTTAATAACGGAAAGCATACAAAGTTCTATTTCACCAAAGAAGAAGACGGCCAACCGAATCCCAGATGGAGGCTCCTGACGCCTGATGAATACAGTCGTGTTAAACGTCAAGAACCTGGAGAGCCCGGTCCACTCCAGAATGACCTGACGACATTGGACGATTTGCTCAATGTAAGTGCTCTAAGCCAGAATGACAGTCACTTGTCTCAGCTCTGACATTTCTACTTGATAATATATTATTATTGTAAATGCATAGAGCATTATGGAGCTAGATTCATGTTTAGTCAATGTGCATTTGAAAATCGAACATAACTCTAACGCTTCTTGTCTGTTACAGTCTTTCGTGTGCCAGGACGAAGAGCAGGCTGAAGACCTCAGGATGTGCATGGACCTCCTCAAAAGTCTTCTGTCTTTCGACCCCAGACTCAGAGTGACCCCAGTGCAGGCGTTACAGCACCCTTTCATCACCATGACCCACCTGAGTCAGGACAGCCACTAGTAAGTGTCACATTTCAATCAAATCAAAGCAACATTGCCTCAAAGTTAGCAAGGTGGTTCTTGTTGGCATTCCCAAACACATAACCTCTTTTTAGCCGCTGCAGCTCAATCTGAAATCTATAGAAATAACTTTTGTATTTTATTTGTATTGGAAGATTTAGTTTGTTTCAAAACTGGGTGACCTGTATATGATTAAAAAAGAAAAAAAGTGAGTTATGTGAGTGAGTGAGTTATTAATGTTTCCTTTTTTTTCTTTTCAGCTCAACTTTCTGTAGATCCATGATGCAGCATGTTAATCCAACGGAGTCTGACGCCCATGAAGAAGGACAACTGCTGGTGTTACCAGACGACGCCCAATCCAAAGTTTCAAGCCTGGTTTCCTTGGACTCTGCTGCTGCGGCGCCTGAAGTGGTTTCAGCCCGAGCTGTGAACCATTCCCTCAGGCCGATGGGTTACATGCAGCTGAGAGTGTTACCAGCTCAGAAGAACATGCTTCACATGGTGCAGGCCACGAGGTCAGACCTGACTCTACAGATCAACCTCCTTCGATACAGATGCCATCGCAGGCTGAGGAGGTGGAAGAGGGAGGTGAAATCCGTTCCTCTGAAGGAGAACTTCCACAAACGGAGCTCCAAAACAGAACTCATGACCAAGCAGAGAGGACAGACCAGGACAGTGGACATGTTTCTTGTCTTGTAGAAACATCTGACTCCCCTGACCTCTCTCCTGTGATACCGCTGGTTTCACAACCAATGAAGCCTATGTGGCCAGCACATGTGACCCCTTGGACATCCAGCAAAATGTTGACGAAGAGACTACACATCTAGATGTGTCTGGTAAGTATCATTTGTGAAAATAGCATTTACTTATTTTTTTCTAATTTAATTTGAACAAATGTTTGTGGAATTGGTTTTACATTCCAACTTCAGGACTCCTAAAATATCTTGTGTTTTCAAATAGAAAGATGTAAAGCCATTTTCTTTTTTAACTTGAATATGATGAAGCGGACAGGTTTAAATGTTGTTCTGGTATTAGATATTACTGTTTTGTGTGTGTGCAAAGTTTGTTTGGTTGTTAACATTCTTTTCTCTTATTGCAGAACTATGCGAGGGTGACATCCTTCACGGACAAACGGCCACTTACACTGTGCTGAGGTTCCTCGGTGAAGGCTCTTTTGGGATCGTAGTCGAGTGCCTGAAAATGGACACCAACGAGAGAGTGGCAGTGAAAATGCTGAAGAATCCTGCAGCCATCAGAGAGGCCGAGGAAGAGGTAAGATCATTTTCATTTCTCATGATCATCTTTAAACAACCCAGGACATGTGTAACCGTGTTTTCTTGTGACAGGTGCAGATGTTGGAGATCATCAGACAACTGGACAGTGAACGCTGTAACGTGGTGCAGTTCAAAGAGTGTTTCCAGTACATGGGCCTCATGTGTCTCGTCTTTGAGATGCTGAATATCAGTCTATGTGACCTCCTCAAGGAGCATGGGCCTGTGCCTACTTTAAGTGAGCTCCGGCCGATTGCCCAGCAGCTGCTAGTTGCCTTCCACGCCCTGAAAGACATCGATGTGATCCACGCTGACCTAAAGCCGGATAACGTCATGTTAACCTACCAGCCTTACAGGGTCAAACTGATCGACTTCGGCCTGGCCCTCACCACCTCGGAGGTAGAGCAGGGAGTTATCATGCAGCCTGCTGCATTCAGGGCTCCAGAGGTGACTCTGGGATGTGTGTACGACTTTCCCATCGACATGTGGGGACTGGGCTGTACTTTGGTCCATCTACTTGTAGGGACAAACCTGTTTCCTTGCTGTGGATATCAATCAATAAAGATGATGGTGGACCTGCTGGGGATGCCTCCTGAAGACATGCTTAATAATGGAAGGTATACAAAGTTCTATTTCACCAAAGAAGAAGACGGCCAACCGAATCCCAGATGGAGGCTCCTGACGCCTGATGAATACAGTCGTGTTAACCGTGAAGATCCTGGAGAGCCCGGTCCACTCCAGAATGACCTGACGACATTGGACGATTTGCTCAATGTAAGTGCTCTAAGCCAGGAGGACAGTCACTTGTCTCAGCTCTGACATTTCTACTTGATAATATATTGTTATAGTAAATGTTAGAGCATTATGGAGCTAGATTCATGTTTGAAAATCTAACATGTCTAACTCTAACGCTTCTTGTCTTGTTACAGTCTTTCGTGTGCCAGGACGAAGAGCAGGCTGAAGACCTCAGGATGTGCATGGACCTCCTCAAAAGTCTTCTGTCTGTCGACCCCAGACTCAGAGTGACCCCAGTGCAGGCGTTACAGCACCCTTTCATCACCATGACCCACCTGAGTCAGGACAGCCTCTAGTAAGTGTCACATTTTAATCAAATCTTTAAAGGGCTAGAGGCAAGTTGGTCATTTTCATACTCACTACTGCCACCTCAGGTCTTACGTGTAATTGGAGTTTCTATGTTAAGCTCGTGCCTGACGGCAATTCGGACCCGAATTAACACCTTTTTTGAGTGACAGTGCAGGATTTTAGAGGTAGTTGTGGTGAACAGGTCTGGGCTCATTCTACACATTAGGACATTGCTGGAACATGTAGGGGGAGGAAAATACATAGTATTAACATTTTTTAACTCTGTATAGTCCCTTTAAGCAAAATTGCCTCGAAGTTAGCAAGGTGGTTCTTGTTGGCATTCCCAAACACATAACCTCTTTTTAGCCGCTGCAGCTCAATCTGAAATCTATAGAAATAACTTTGTATTTTATTTGTATTGGAAGATTTAGTTTGTTTCAAAACTGGGTGACCTGTATATGATTAAAAAGAAAAAAGTGAGTTATGTGAGTGAGTGAGTTATTAATGTTTCCTTTTTTTTCTTTTCAGCTCAACTTTCTGTAGATCCATGATGCAGCATGTTAATCCAACGGAGTCTGACGCCCATGAAGAAGGACAACTGCCGGTGTTACCAGACGACGCCCAATCCAAAGTTTCAAGCCTGGTTTCCTTGGACTCTGCTGCTGCGGCGCCTGAAGTGGTTTCAGCCCGAGCTGTGGAACCATTCCCTCAGGCCGATGGGTTACATGCAGCTGAGAGTGTTACCAGCTCAGAAGAACATGCTTCACATGGTGCAGGCCACGAGGTCAGACCTGACTCTACAGATCAACCTCCTTCGATACAGATGCCATCGCAGGCTGAGGAGGTGGAAGAGGGAGGTGAAATCCGTTCCTCTGAAGGAGAACTTCCACAAACGGAGCTCCAAACAGAACTCATGACCAAGCAGAGAGGACAGACCAGGACAGTGGACATGTTTCTTGTCTTGTAGAAACATCTGACTCCCCTGACCTCTCTCCTGTGATACCGCTGGTTTCACAACCAAATGAAGCCTATGTGGCCAGCACATGTGACCCCTTGGACATCCAGCAAAATGTTGACGAAGAGACTACACATCTAGATGTGTCTGGTAAGTATCATTTGTGAAAATAGCATTTACTTATTTTTTTCTAATTTAATTTGAACAAATGTTTGTGGAATTGGTTTTACATTCCAACTTCAGGACTCCTAAAATATCTTGTGTTTTCAAAATAGAAAGATGTAAAGCCATTTTCTTTTTTAACTTGAATTTGATGAAGCAGACAGGTTTAAATGTTGTTCTGGTATTAGATATTACTGTTTTGTGTGTGTGCAAAGTTTGTTTGGTTGTTAACATTCTTTTCTCTTATTGCAGAACTATGCGAGGGTGACATCCTTCACGGACAAACGGCCACTTACACTGTGCTGAGGTTCCTCGGTGAAGGCTCTTTTGGGATCGTAGTCGAGTGCCTGAAAATGGACACCAACGAGAGAGTGGCAGTGAAAATGCTGAAGAATCCTGCAGCCATCAGAGAGGCCGAGGAAGAGGTAAGATCATTTTCATTTCTCATGATCATCTTTAAACAACCAGGACATGTGTAACCGTGTTTTCTTGTGACAGGTGCAGATGTTGGAGATCATCAGACAACTGGACAGTGAACGCTGTAACGTGGTGCAGTTCAAAGAGTGTTTCCAGTACATGGGCCTCATGTGTCTCGTCTTTGAGATGCTGAATATCAGTCTATGTGACCTCCTCAAGGAGCATGGGCCTGTGCCTACTTTAAGTGAGCTCCGGCCGATTGCCCAGCAGCTGCTAGTTGCCTTCCACGCCCTGAAAGACATCGATGTGATCCACACTGACCTAAAGCCGGATAACGTCATGTTAACCTACCAGCCTTACAGGGTCAAACTGATCGACTTCGGCCTGGCCCTCACCACCTCGGAGGTAGAGCAGGGAGTTATCATGCAGCCTGCTGCATTCAGGGCTCCAGAGGTGACTCTGGGATGTGTGTACGACTTTCCCATCGACATGTGGGGACTGGGCTGTACTTTGGTCCATCTAATTGTAGGGACAAACCTGTTTCCTTGCTGTGGATATCAATCAATAAAGATGATGGTGGACCTGCTGGGGTTGCCTCCTGAAGACATGCTTAATAACGGAGAGTTAACAAAGTTCTATTTCACCAAAGAAGAAGACGGCCAACCGAATCCCAGATGGAGGCTCCTGACGCCTGATGAATACAGTCGTGTTAACCGCCAAGAACCTGGAGAGCCCGGTCCACTCCAGAATGACCTGACGACATTGGACGATTTGCTCAATGTAAGTGCTCTAAGCCAGGAGGACAGTCACTTGTCTCAGCTCTGACATTTCTACTTGATAATATATTGTTATAGTAAATGTTAGAGCATTATGGAGCTGGATTCATGTTTGAAAATCTAACATGTCTAACTCTAACGCTTCTTGTCTTGTTACAGTCTTTCGTGTGCCAGGACGAAGAGCAGGCTGAAGACCTCAGGATGTGCATGGACCTCCTCAAAAGTCTTCTGTCTGTCGACCCCAGACTCAGAGTGACCCAGTGCAGGCGTTACAGCACCCTTTCATCACCATGACCCACCTGAGTCAGGACAGCCTCTAGTAAGTGTCACATTTTAATCAAATCTTTAAGGGCTAGAGGCAAGTTGGTCATTTTCATACTCACTACTGCCACCTCAGGTCTTACGTGTAATTGGAGTTTCTATGTTAAGCTCGTGCCTGACGGCAATTCGGACCCGAATTAACACCTTTTTGAGTGACAGTGCAGGATTTTAGAGGTAGTTGTGGTGAACAGGTCTGGGCTCATTCTACACATTAGGACATTGCTGGAACATGTAGGGGGAGGAAAATACATAGTATTAACATTTTTTAACTCTGTATAGTCCCTTTAAGCAAAATTGCCTCGAAAGTTAGCAAGGTGGTTCTTGTTGGCATTCCCAAACACATAACCTCTTTTTAGCCACTGCAGCTCAAACTGAAATCTACAGAAATTATTTGTTTGGGTATTAGACAATTGTGTTTGTTTAACTACTGGATGACCTGTACATGATTTAAAAAAAAAAAACATTGTGCAATGTTGCTTAAGTTAATTATGACATGTGTTCAAGTCCCACCTGCTTTAAAGTGAGTTATTAATGTTTCCTTTTTTTCTTTTCAGCTCAACTTTCTGTAGATCCATGATGCAGCATGTTAATCCAACGGAGTCTGACGCCCATGAAGAAGGACAACTGCCGGTGTCTCCAGACGACGCCCCATCCAAAGTTTCAAGCCTGGTTTCCTTGGACTCTGCTGCTGCGGCGCCTGAAGTGGTTTCAGCCCGAGCTGTGGAACCATTCACTCAGGCCGATGGGTTACATGCAGCTGAGAGTGTTACCAGCTCAGAAGAACATGCTTCACATGGTGCAGGCCACAAGGTCAGACCTGACTCTACAGATCAACCTCCTTCGATACAGATGCCATCGCAGGCTGAGGAGGTGGAAGAGGGAGGTGAAATCCGTTCCTCTGAAGGAGAACTTCCACAAACGGAGCTCCAAAACAGAACTCATGACAAAGCAGAGAGGACAGACCAGGACAGTGGACATGTTTCTTGTCTTGTAGAAACATCTGACTCCCCTGACCTCTCTCCTGTGATACCGCTGGTTTCACAAACTAATGAAGCCTATGTGGCCAGCACATGTGACCCCTTGGACATCCAGCAAAATGTTGACGAAGAGACTACACATCTAGATGTGTCTGGTAAGTATCATTTGTGAAAATAGCATTTACTTATTTTTTCTAATTTAATTTGAACAAATGTTTTTGGAATTGGTTTTACATTCCAACTTCAGGACTCCTAAAATATCTTGTGTTTTCAAAATAGAAAGATGTAAAGCCATTTTCTTTTTTAACTTGAATTGATGAAGCAGACAGGTTTAAATGTTGTTCTGGTATTAGATATTACTGTTTTGTGTGTGTGCAAAGTTTGTTTGGTTGTTAACATTCTTTTCTCTTATTGCAGAGCTATGCGAGGGTGACATCCTTCACGGACAAACTGCCACTTACACTGTGCTGAGGTTCCTCGGTGAAGGCTCTTTTGGGATCGTAGTCGAGTGCCTGAAAATGGACACCAACGAGAGAATGGCAGTGAAAATGCTGAAGAATCCTGCAGCCATCAGAGAGGCCGAGGAAGAGGTAAGATCATTTTCATTTCTCATGATCATCTTTAAACAACCCAGGACATGTGTAACCGTGTTTTCTTGTGACAGGTGCAGATGTTGGAGATCATCAGACAACTGGACAGTGAACGCTGTAACGTGGTGCAGTTCAAAGAGTGTTTCCAGTACATGGGCCTCATGTGTCTCGTCTTTGAGATGCTGAATATCAGTCTATGTGACCTCCTCAAGGAGCATGGGCCTGTGCCTACTTTAAGTGAGCTCCGGCCGATTGCCCAGCAGCTGCTAGTTGCCTTCCACGCCCTGAAAGACATCGATGTGATCCACGCTGACCTAAAGCCGGATAACGTCATGTTAACCTACCAGCCTTACAGGGTCAAACTGATCGACTTCGGCCTGGCCCTCACCACCTCGGAGGTAGAGCAGGGAGTTATCATGCAGCCTGCTGCATTCAGGGCTCCAGAGGTGCCTGTCCATCTACTTGTAGGGACAAACCTGTTTCCTTGCTGTGGATATCAATCAATAAAGATGATGGTGGACCTGCTGGGGATGCCTCCTGAAGACATGCTTAATAACGGAGAGTTAACAAGTTCTATTTCACCAAAGAAGAAGACGGCCAACCGAATCCCAGATGGAGGCTCCTGACGCCTGATGAATACAGTCGTGTTAACCGTGAAGATCCTGGAGAGCCCGGTCCACTCCAGAATGACCTGACGACATTGGACGATTTGCTCAATGTAAGTGCTCTAAGCCAGGAGGACAGTCACTTGTCTCAGCTCTGACATTTCTACTTGATAATATATTGTTATAGTAAATGTTAGAGCATTATGGAGCTAGATTCATGTTTGAAAATCTAACATGTCTAACTCTAACGCTTCTTGTCTTGTTACAGTCTTTCGTGTGCCAGGACGAAGAGCAGGCTGAAGACCTCAGGATGTGCATGGACCTCCTCAAAGGTCTTCTGTCTGTCGACCCCAGACTCAGAGTGACCCCAGTGCAGGCGTTACAGCACCCTTTCATCACCATGACCCACCTGAGTCAGGACAGCCACTAGTAAGTGTCACATTTCAATCAAATGTTACTACAGTTTAAAGCAGCATTGACCTACAATAATTCAGGCTGAATTCAAATTGTTCCTTTCCATTTTTTCAATTTAACTCCATTTTTAGTAAATGGAATTTAGTAAATTTTAATCTTCTTCTTTGCACAACATGACTAAATTTGAAAGCACTGAAAATCAGACTTAATTTTACAATCTGGTTTCAACCAAAGACTGAACAATGTTGCTTTACTATAATTACATATTAATAGTTCTCATTGTTGCATTTCATGAATTATTATTAATTTATACATTGATCTGTTTTCAGTTCAATGGAGACCAGGTCCTTGATGCGGCGAGTTATCTCCACTCAGTCTGACAGCGATCAAGGAGAACAAGCTACAACATCTTCAAGTCCAATTTCTTCTCAGCCTGCTGAGGAGTCTGACAGGACTTCTGCCAGAGCTGCGGAACCATTCGCTCAGGAAAGCTCTACCAGCTCTACCAGCTCAGAAGAACAACCTTTAAGTCAGCGGAGCACAAACTTTGACCAGGCCTTTCATCAGAGACGTGACTTACTGGACATTCAACATTTGAATGAGGACTTCAGTTCCTCTGAAGGACGGCCCCCTCATGCTGCTGATGTGGACAGTTCAGATGTTTTTAAAAATGAAGTCCCAGGTACATCCCAGGCGCATGCCTCCAGCTCCTGGAGAGGAGATGCAAACTTCGGTGCAGACTTAGACGTCTCACTCAATGCCAGGTTACTTAATCTAGAGCTTGGGGAGACTGCTGCAAACACATTTGTTTTGCCGCTCTTTGTCAAAGACTTGAATGTAGTCAGTTTACCTGTCAAAGCGATTGATGTGGATTCAGGTCTTGGGGTCAACATCCACCAGAGTCCAACTTTAGATAATATTAGACCAAGTAGTGTAGTTTCATCTCTTAAACAAATCCCCTTTAGTCCAGCCGCAAACTCAAAGGCAAAGAAAGATTTGCAAGAGGCCATTCTAATCAATAATAGAAACATGTCAGATCCAGGGCACTGCCTCCAAGAGAAATGTAACAGACGTGGGGAATCAAAGACCTCAGCTCTCCAAAGTCTGCCTCTCCAGGCCGCCAGGTCCGAGGGTGGAGATTCACACGTCACGGACGTCTCATCAGGCGAGGGGCTACTCTCTGGTGACTGGGCCTCTATCATGGAGCAGATTGAGTCTCCTGACATTAAGGAGGGCTGTGGATCAAGAGGCTTGGGCCGCAACATCGAAATAATTGAGATGGGCAGAGCTGAAACCCCTTCCAAAATTCCTAAACCGAATAGCTCTTCAGAAAAATGCGGCCATAGCATTATAACAGCTGTAACAGCTGCGTTATTACACAGTCCGGACAGTGTGATAGTGTTAGATTATAAGGCTTCACAATTAGCCAAGCAGGATACAGTCCCAATGTCCAACCCTCAGAGAAAAGATGAAAAGTGGAACAGAGTGGATGTCGACCCTATAAGCAGAGCTGTAGTGGTTCACAGAAGGGTTCAGGGAGACTTGGACTTGATTGTGGTATTTGTGAAATGTTACACGGTCTCTATCAGGTGGCTTTTATCACGGCTTCAGTCTGGCGTTATTGCTAGAGTCTTTATCGTCCTCGTCTGGGATCCAGGAGGAAAGAGGCGTGTCCAACGGTGCGTTCACACTTGGTCCATTTGGAAGCGAACCCTGATGTACTTCCCGGGAACGTCCTCTTTTGTGCAGGTCGGTTCCCAAGAAGCGCACCAGGACTCGCTTCAAATGGACCAAGTGTGAATGCGCCCTTACGGAACACAGTCGTACCTGATTGCCACACAGGTGACTGTCGCGTTCAAAGGCGTGGCATGCACCGGTTTCTTTCAGGAGATTTAGTTCCGTGTTTTGATTTGGGTTTGGATTGGACAGAGAGGATCGCAGTGTTAACATCTATTCAATGTTTTCTAAGGGTTGGTTTGGTCTTTAGTTGCACTTTAAATATCAGAATGGTGTTTGTCTGATCCATGGTGAGGTCAGGTTAAAAGATGGTGCATGCATCTACTTCAGGTGAGACTTTGTTTGGGGGCGAACCCACATTCTAAGACAGGGGGGACACATACGTACACAGCCCGGGGCACACATACGGGTAAATAACTAGATGAGGCATTTTAAAGCACAGGGGCAGAGTCACAGCTGATATCCACACAGGTGACTGTCGCGTTCAAACACGTGGCATGCACCTGTTTCTTTCAGGTGAGATTTTGTTCCTTGTTTTGATTTGGGGTCTTCGTCGCACCTGTTCCCCACACAGGTGACTGTTGCATTGGGACCATGACTTTTGCGTGGGACAGATGTAGCTAGCAGCATGTGTCAAAGCAGAATGGCGTTTGTCTGATCTAGCATGAGGTCAGGGGTTTCAAAGATGTGGCATGCATCTGTTTCAGGCGAGACGCTGCTCTTCTTGTTTTGTTTTGCGTCGCCTCGGGTGGGATTAGACAGTGAGGGTCGCAGCATCGTCAGTATTGGATTGTCGGATTAGTCCATTTGAAAAGGGGAAGTGCAATTTTTGATTCAACTATGAAAACCAAAGAGTTATTTGCAGCCATTCACAGGCCCTGGTAGAGACAGTTTACCAACTACAAAACCATATCAATATCAACTACATCTTAAAGTCTGTTTCTGAATGAAGCAACCTCCCTATGTTGTAATGTCAAGTGTGTAATATGTGAAATGCTCTCTCTCTCTCTCTCTCTCTCTCTCTATGTAAATAAATATTGGTGCACAATATGATATGACCCAGCCCTAATGTGTATAGATATTATTATGTATCTGCTATAAGGGAGAGTGGGGTACGTCGAGCCTAAGAACTGCTCATTATATTTGAAAAAATAAACATTTATTTATCATCATCATTTATATTCAATTGACCCGGGGCATTGGGGTAAACTGAGCCGCCTCTGACCCATAAGAAACACTGAATGAACACAAACTACAATCATTCTTTTATTTACCAATCTATTGTTTTTACATTGTTTCGAGACAAAATTGCATAAGAAAATGTAAAAAATGCATAAAATTGCAGTAAAATGTAAAAAAACAAAAAACAAATGGGACTTCATGGATCATGGACTTCAGGATCAATTTCATCTTAAAATCTGGTGGTTCAACTTACCCCAAGACCGGGTTAAACTTTCCCCGCTCCAGGGGTAAATATGAGCCACAAGGCCCACATCTTTAAAACCATATAATTATTGCAGACGATTTTTGAAAATGCAAACAAAGAGAAAACATCCAATTGTATATATATAGTAAAATCTTCTATATATGAGACACCAAAGCAATAACTGGCTCATCTTACCCCACTCTTCCCTATGTATAGAAGTCTGCATTTATGTTAAATGTTATGGAGGGGGCTTTGAATAAAATAAAATTGATTGTTTCTAATCCACTGAGTGATGTGGCATTTTATTTTGGAAAGCATATTGTAAATTGTTGACAGTATTGAGCTGCGAGGTAAATAAATACACAACTGGGTAAATAAGACCTACAACAAAGTGTACCATATTTGAACGGTGTAACTTTCTTTTTTACTACAAACCTGATGTGTTGGCTACAATCAAACACTCGTAATTTATACAAAGGGGAAAATAATTGAGTATTTCCAAGGGTGAATCGGCTCTTCTGGATCTGGATCCAAATGTTTGCAGACGCCTGTCCCGAGAGGTTAGCATCACGATGCTATCCAACTATATAAGCACAGAGCCTGCTGCCAACTCCAGCAAATTAACCAAATCTAGTTCAACGTTCCCCAATCATTCGTCAGTCCTCATTCCATTTTGATAGTTTTGTACATTATTGAAGGTGCATTATGCAACTTTTATGCAGGTAAAAAGTTCATATCAGTGTGTATTTGAGCTTTCAGTGACCAGTATGGGTGGTTAGCATAGCGCCTTTGCTGATAGTGAACTCGCTTAGCAGCTATAGTGTTGGTTACACTACAGTCACAGTATTGCTCCGTGACAGTTATAAAAACAAAAACAAAACATGTTTATATGCTTTAGTAAAGCAAAATTCTGGGAATTAATTCCAAGGGAATTAATGGGAATAAACAGGGAATTATCAAAACAAAAACAAAAAAATCAAAATTCTTGAAGTTTGCCCTCAACATCTGCACTTCTGACACTACTTTTGGTGTGCGTTGCTCCTCTTTCCTCAATAAACAGGGATTTAACACAGGTGAATGTCGCTTCTTTACAGATAGATACAAACATGGAGCATCAAATTGATTTGATTATACACTGAAATATCTATCACAGCAGAGATGAAAAGTCTCAAAGATATCATCTTCGTCATGTCTGAGTGCCAGGGTTTGAAGAGGAAACAGTTTTGGGTTGTGGCCGATACAAAGAAGAGCCCTTGGAAATGTTTGCGTCCATATATTAATCTCTGGTGTGCAGTATTACAGTATTATACTGTTTTAAAAGGTCTGTTTAATGCATCTCCTCGTACTGTCAGTGGTCAGTAGGGTCAGTGTCTGTCATGTTGTAGACAGGTGAAATTAACCACAGTGTGATCAAGAGAAATCATTATATGAAACTTTGCCGTTTGTCCCACCGCTGATTAGAAAGAGCATTAAGCAGAATGTAGGGTTAGGAGAGACAATCTAAATGACATCTATTTTATAGATCAAACTTAAATATTTACTCACGGTGGAAAAAGTAACATTTATTTTTACTCAAATAAGAGTACAGATACTTCATTATAGTTTTACTCAAGTAGAAGTAAAAAGTACCGTATGATAAAACAACTCTAAGAAGTACAATTTCTTCAAAAAAGTTGCACTTGAGTAAATGTAACCAAGTGTGACATGTGTTATTGTTCAAAACATAAATAATGGGCAGCTAATAGTTCACCAATTGACTCTGTGCATAACTTCAAATCATAACAACGCCGCCCAAGAAGTGACTTCCTGTTGTGTATTTCATTATATTCTTGTAATGTTGCAAGTACCTGCTGAACTAATCATTGAGATGAGCTGTGGGCTTTTATTTGGTGTGCTGGATCGAAACAGGAAGTCACTTCTTGAGTGGGGTTGTTACGATTTGAAGTTATGCACAGTCAATTGTTTAAAGAGTACCTGAACGGGCGTGCCAAAACCTTTCCCCACCCACAAACAAAAGTCAAAAAGTGCCGTGAAAGAGGCGGTCTCTGAAGTTTGGGGGTGAAATGCAGGAGGTGAGTGTGTGGGCCTTTGCATTGGCTCAATCACAGCAGACTGATTACGTGGGAGGGACTTGGTTATATAGCACAGGTACAGGGGCAGGATAATGGGCAGCACCTGATGACGATGTGTGGAGCTGGTGCGGCTTATGACGTTCTGTGGAGGCTGTGGACACGTCTCCAGTCAATCAGGAAATTCTAATTTAGTAGCAGAGTTAACCCTGAAGGGGGCGCAACGCATTCATTTTCAGGCCAAAGTTAGGATTTTACACATGTTTGCGCTATAATGTCAGAATAATGTCAGGGACCAGTGGACAACACTATGAGACACCCATTGAGACAGTTTATCAGTAAAAAAAAAACTTGATTTGGTGTTTAGTTGCTCTTTAACTAAACAACAGAAAAATTCACATATATATGACCATTCCCGAGCTGAATTTCCCATTGAAAGTTTCCGGAAATGTATTGGGCATTTTCCGCCCCTTTGTAACCCTAGTTAGGAGTAATGAGTAAAAAATTTCAAATGTATGCTTTTTCATTGATTAAAAAAAACAACAAAACAGCTACAGGTCCTTTAAGTGGAAATACTGTAACTTCCTCTGGCTCATTCAGCACTCAACTCTCTGCCAAGTTCTCAGCGCGGAGGTCGACAGTATCTCGGCTGAAACCGCACTGCATACATGTACCTTTAAACGCCTGCTTTCTCCATTGAAAAGTGCTGTGTAACCGGCGCGTGCCCCCGCCTTCCCTCCCTTACCCGTTTATTTTTAGACACTTCCGAGATGAGAGTACGCTGTCAGGGTGCGTGGGCTGATGAGAGAGAGAGAGAAAGAGAGGGAGCGCGCAACAAACTAATGATAGGCAGGACGCAAAGCAGCAGACAGAGCCGTACGGAAAGAAAAAAGCAGCACACAGGGATTTAGGGGGGAAATATAATTAGCAGGGGAACAAAACTGGGAGCAACAACAGAGAGGGGAGAGAGAAAAAAAAAAAAGATTTATGTAACAGATTGTATTGCCAAACAGCGCCGCGGTGGATGTGGGGGCGTGTGAAGAAGGCATGATATATAGAGGAATATTGTAGTCTCGCAGTGTCATTTGCGGAATTCATTTGTAAAGACTTCAAAACCCGTTGACAACAGTGGGATTTCAGCATGGGAGTTCAAGGCTTTGGACCGCCCCCACGGTTAGTCAGCGCCACATGCAGTCGGAGATGTTTGGCAAATTCAGGAGTTCAGGAGTACGCAAACAAACGTCTCGAGTTCGCAGCTCCGCAGTCAGCCGTGTTACACAATCATCTATCTATCAATTGCTTTCTCTCATGTGCTTCGATGTGGAGAGCAGAGAGTAGGGATTGGACTCAACCAGCTTGAGCTAGTGCGTAGGGGTGATCAATGTCAAATGGTATGTTCCTGTTGCAATTTCAATATCTCAACCATTATGACATTAATATCTTTTGTGGAACTTTACCGATGTATCTCACATTTGTTAAATGCCTACACTGAGTTCCACATGAGTATGCAAATTGTATTTCAGTGTCATAAGGTAAACAAAAAAAAACGTTTTTCAATAAAACTCATGGATGGTATTGTGTCCCAAGGCTCTTTGAGTCACCGACATAAATCTCAGACGCCTGGGATGATTAGTTGTTAGGTAAGTCCAGTTAAGGGAAAAACTACTGAAAAAGGACGTTCCACATTATTAAGCAGACCACCATTTTCAAGCAATATAAGAATGAAAAAGGATCTCTCAGCTGATGAAAAGCGTGAAATAGTTGAATGCCTTCGACTAGGTATGAAAACCTTCGATATTTTACGAAAGAGTAAGCATAATCATCGTACTGTTAAGAGATTTGTGGCTGCTTCAGAGCACACACAGGTTTGTGCAGATAAAGGCACAATGAGGACGGTTTCTGCCAGATAAATACATCAGATTAATAGAACAGCTGCTACAAAGCAACAAATAGGTATTTGAAGCTGCTGGTGCCTCTGAAGTCTCCTGAACATAAAGGTGTAGGACCCTTCAGAGGCTGCAGTTGAGCATAAACTGTCTAACCGGCCACCATGTCCCAACAAGGCTGCGCCGTCAGCAAGGAGGGGGCGGAGTCATGTTTTGGCCTGGAATCATGGGGAGAGAGCTCGTCGGACCCTTTGGGCTCCCTGAAGGTGTGAAAATGACCTCTGAAAAATATGTGAAGTTTCTGATTGACCACTTCCTTCTATAGTACTAAAAGGAGAACCGTGCTTTCCCTAACAAAATCATCTTCATGCATGACAACGCACCATGTCATACTGTAAAGAATACCTCTGCATCATTGGCTGCTATGGGCATAAAAGGAGAGAAACTCATGATGTGGACCCCATCCTCCCCTGACCTCAACCCTATTGAGAACCTTTGGGGCATCAACAAGCAAAACATCTATGAGGGTGGGAGGCATTATTCATCCAAACAGCAGCTCTGGGAGGCCATTCTGGCATCCTGCAAAGAAATCCAAGCAGAAACTCTCCAAATGCTGCAAATTCAACAAATGATCATGTTCAGTTAATTACAACCTTTAAATGTATTGAAACTATGAGTTGCATAATAATTTGGAACAGTAGATTTTAAGCTGTTTATTATATTTATTTTTCAAAAAACAAAAAAACAAAAACTTATCATTGGGAGGTTCAATCACATTCAAATTATCCTCTAACAGTTAAAGGCTTGAAAATTATGCTGACTGTCATTTGAGTTGACAATTTAAAAAATCGGAGAAAAATATCATTTGCATAATAATACGTAGTGGGCCCTTTTAAAAACTATTTATATGATCATTTTTGAGTTTTTATTATTCATTGTGCATACTACACCTTACTATTTTGCACATTGCCCTGTCCCTTTTGGATTGAACATTTTCCACCCCCTGGTATAACAAGTGAATTTCTCCATTGTGATCTTAACATACATACCATCACCACAACCAAACCCCAAGATTGGCCAAAATGGGACACTTGACAGCTGTGTATCTTATATTATATTACAGTAGCCGAAGAGAGTCACATATTTTTGTCTCTAGCGATTACCCAGCACGCCACTGACCTGTTTATTTCCGTGGCAAAAGTGGCTAATTTTCTGGTCACCGCTTGAAAATCAGAGATAGTTTCGCAATATGTGACACTTCTGATATAACGTTCAATAGTCAACTTCTGCATTGTTCTGTTACAACAATTTTGGCCAAACAGAAAAGACGACTGTGCAGACATCATTATAGTATTTTAGTGCGGTCTGCATGAAGAAAGAATTGTTTAAAGTGATACTCTGGAAGCCTAAATGTATTACAATTTTATAAAATGTGCAAAATTGACCACCTGATCCTGCATTTTGAAGTAAAGTAAGTAATAAATATATATATATATATTATATTTTTTGTAAAGTCTGTCCCTCCCGGATCTCATCAGCTAATCAGAGTCTAGTATCCTCCCGTGTTGACCAATGAGACGAGCTTTTCCTGTGAACCAGCCTGTCAGGTCCAATCAGGAGGGAGGGGAGGACCTTGATAGTTTACTTTTGTAAATTCTGTTCCTGCTCTCCTCATTTTGCAAACCAAGAAGGGCTTTCTGCTTAAAAAGGGAATTTGTTGTTTACAAATTGAATCTCTCCTCACTTTGCAAACTCACAGACTATCACTTTAAATTGGCGTGGTATTCCAGCTTTTGCCTATGTTATTTCTTGAGTTGTGCACGTTAATAACTATAAGCCCTGTTATAAGGTTGTATACCTCAGACAGATACATTTTCCACACACTCACTCATAATTTCATCTCTCAAACCGCCTTTCCGACAACAAAAGTACCTGCTAGCGCCAGGATTTCAGTCGGCATCAAATCACAAATCCAAGTGTTCAAGAGAAAATACATTATTTTCAATTATAGTTGTTTGTCAGAAGTGTTCGGAAAAAGCCAGAATAATCCCACTGAATTTGTGATATTTCCAAAGAGTGTTATTAGAGGCTGAAGCTTGATAAGGATAAAAACAAAACCAAACAAAATAACCACAGCGAGAGTTTAGATTTCTTCCACGCTCCGAAACCCGGCTCGTGTGTCCCAGCGGACTTGTTTTGGGCCTGTATTAAAAGTCTTCTCTGTTTGGTTCAATGTCAGGCTAAATGTTTACACCTCTGTCAGTATTCACTGCGGCACCCTCGCCGTCGCCCCATCCCTCCGTGTGTCACACAGCGTTAGGCTGGCTCAGCAGTGAAGCTTCATCAGCTCTGATAGCGTTTGTCTCCTCGGGCGGATTAATCAACAGCATAAACAACTGTCACGTTTGGGTATCACAAAGTTCATCTCCTCCGCACCGCTTCTCGCTTTGTGTGGGCCCAGTGCAGACGTCTGTTGGAGGCCCACTGAACTAAAAACAAACTACAAAACACTTAACGAGAGAATAAGCAACACCATTTAACTAACTTACCCAGTTACCGAGGACCGCGTGAACACAGCATCAGGCTATCAGTTAGCATGTTAGCATATTTGAATCTTTAAAAACAGAGAAATATGAAGGAGAACCAGCATTCAATCCTAATGGATATGTGGGCAGTTTGCAAGTCTGCTAGTCCAGGAAACTTCTCAGAGTTTGTTAGTCTGTTCAATATATTTTTCCGATAGCAGTTAGCATCTAGCCATAGCAGAATATGAATGGTCCAGATGTTTTCAGCTGCTGTCAACCCATTGACCACATTTAGGTGATGTCAAAGCTTAGTTAGATATCGTTCATAAAGATACAGTCCTTCTGAGACTTTACTTCAGATACGAATTATAAAAGGTGTCCTCTGAGCTTAATCATATGCAGGTACCTTTCTGCTTTTCGTGGGGACGGATTGGACGAGTGTCCTATGACCACGAAACATCATTGTATAATATGTTAATGATAGAGACACAACAGAAATTAAATAAATACCATAAAAGGGACACGTCATACCTCGCTATACTGTAATATAGGGACTGGCTTCACCGTTCATTTGATTGGGGAGAGACTCGCAGGGGTGTCAAACTCATTTTGGGTCATAGACCGAAATTCAGCTCCAACGGTGGGTCGCGGGCCACATATAATGTGTACAGTACAAAAATACTATTAAGAAAACATTTTTTTCTGGCGGACCCGGGAGATATTGTGTCTTCACACGAGACAACTGCGAAGGCTCCGGGCAGAGACGTGGAACACTACAGAGTGTCCGAGGGAAACGGACGCGGAACAAGGTACTCATCTAATCAGTGCTTCGCTCACTGGCATCGGTCGCTGCTTATTTCAAAGTTTTCTGCCTTATATTTATATATAGCCACAACTTGGTCATGGCTATAGCGCATTGAGTTGCCTTGTGTATGAAATGCGCGGTATAAATAAAATTGCCTTGCCTTGCCTTGCTTGCAAGTTTTTGAGTAAATTTCGTATTTACTCTGTTAGCTTTAATTATAGAGGGTCAGCACATGCGTTTCAGAGCCCACCACATTTCGTAATGAATAGCGTGATTGTCAACGCGTCTGTTTGTTTGTTTTGGTTGTAGCAGACGCACAATGCCCAACAACTTTCTCTTCCTGGTTTTGTTCCGCTCTCTGGCTCAGTCGCGTTCACAAACCAAATGATCCGATTCAGAGTTCGTCTGAACCGGACCAAGGTTCGCTTCTTTGGCCCAGATCATCAGAGTCTGTTTGCGCGTTCACAACACCTCAAACGAACCTTACTATCCGAGAAAACGGGCCAGGATTCAGATCAAGAGGGGGTTGTGGACGCAATGTACTTCGGAAAACACACAGTGACTAGTTGAGAATAAGGTCGCATTCACACCTGGGACTCGGTTCGATTGGGGACCAAAGTTGCAACATTGTTTCAGCTTTCCAACTGGCGCGGTTTGCATTCCTCTGCACGCCTGTGGGGGCGCTGTATCAAAACCTTCCACAGGAAAAACAGTGAACAAGAAACACACTTCTCTGATTGGTCGATTAAACTCCACTTCCTATTCCATCTTTTGTTTACAAAATGGAGCGGTATCAGACAGTGGCTGTGTTGATTTTTCTTTATGCACTTTTTAACTTTTTAATATGAAAGTGACAGTAACTACGCTCAGAACGCACAGATCTTTTTATGGACGAAATAGGAGATAAATGAGCCAATACTTGTCATGAGAGAAGATGATGCCAGACGAGGCAAAAACTGGGACTAAAGCAGGACTGGCGGACCCCGGAGATATTTTTTCTTCACATGACAACTGCGAATGCTCCGGGCAGAGACATTGAAAACTACTTATGACGACTGTCCGAGGGAAAGAGACGCGGAGAAAGGTAGTTAAAATGATCTGATCAGGGCCTCTGGCGCTGCTTATATCAATGGTTTCTGCCTCATATTTACAAGTTGTGGCTTTTGGTGTATTAACTGTTAGCTCTAATCACAGAGGGTTTGCACATGCGTTTTCATTTACATTCCGTAATGAATGTCGTGATTGTCTTTGCGTAACTCGTTTGTTTTGTTTATATCAGACGCACAACATCCTACAACTTTCTCTTCCTGGTTTTGTTCCGCTCTCTGGCTCAGTTGCGTTCATAAACCAAATGATCCGATTCAGACTTCGTTTGAACCGGGCCGAGACCCACATTTTCACCCGGGCCAGGGTTCGCTTCTTTGGCCCGGATCAGAGTCCGTTTGCGCGTTCACAACACCTCAAACGAACCAGACTATCTGAGCAAACGGGCCCGGATTCGGATCAAGAAGGGGTTGTGAATGCGACCTAAGACATTACTTTTCACACCATCATCTAATTGACAGACATTTCACAAACTTAAAAGTCTCTCACCTGGTTGTGGTGCTCGATGCCCATGCTGATGGTGTTGATCAGGATCGCGATCATAATCCCGCGGTTGAAATACTTGCTCTCCACGATGCCCCAGAGCTTCCTCCTGATGTTCTTCCACGTGTTCTTACAGTGTTCAAAACAAGTGTAGCCCCGGTTCTTCCTCCGCCGCGGAACCTGGCCCTCTGGGTGGTCCTCGCGGTCCGGCTCCTTGACCGCCTCCTCGTCCTCCCCGTCCTCTCCGTCGGCGGTGGTAGTCTTCTCTCTCAGGGACAGGGAGCAGACCGGACACTCCTCGGCGTCTTCGGGCAACGCGACGCTGACCGAGTTGGCCAGTGGCTGGGAGTCATGCGGCTGTTTGGGTGGATGTGGACATCGGCAAACTGGAAAACACAGAATATTAGAAATGTATTAGTTAAGGCAAGACACTGGAAGGGAATTGGTCATTATTTTCTTTGCAGTTAATAATTTGAAACTTTTGCTCTAGATAATTGAAAGACTGCTTTGGAAGTTTTCTGTCATTTTCTATTTTCATATAGGGCATTTTAAAAATTGCCATAATTGCCGATCATTTTTATATTAATAATGGATCGAGACAAGCTTAAATGTATGGTTTTATTTTGCTGATGAATAAGTTACAAGGTTTTTTTCAGAGGGGAGTTTGGATCTTGTTTAGTGATAGTCTGGATGTCCAAATGTATTACAAATTGTATAAATGGCAAAATCGACCACCTGGTTTTGCATTTTGATGTAAAGTAAGTACTAATATACAGTATATGCAGTACATATTGTATATATTTTTTTGTGAAGTCCCTCCTTCCCGGATCTCAGCAACTAATCAGAGTCTAGTATCCTCCCACGTCGACCAATGAGACGAGCGTTTCCTGTGAACCAGCCTGGGGAGGAGCTTGATCATTTACTTTTGAAAATCCTGTTCCTGCTCTCCTCAGTTTACAAACTAAGAAAGGCTATACATTTGATTGTTCACTTTCAAAGCTATACCTGATTTTTTTCTTTTCTTTTTGTACGGTAAAATTGTTATTGCCCCATAAAAGTTGTTGCTGTTTTGTAGTGCCATGATAGTAAAAATACTCATTTCGTCACATTTTCACTCAAAAGGTGCAATATTAGGTATAGTCCCTTTAATCAGAATCAGAATGAATACTGTACATTTTGTAAAAATGTCAACTTTGTCTTAGTATTTGGGGTTCAACGCCTGATAAATCAGTCTAAAAATGTGTTATTAAAAGTCCAAAACTGGAAACTTTGGAGTCAGAGCTTGTGTCAAAGTGGAGGAGATGCTGTTGCAAGAGTGGAATTTGAGAAAACTGGACATCTGCACATGCACTTTTAGATTTCTCCCGTCTCTAGCCGCTGCTGTCGCCCAGAAAGGAAATGACCATATCTGCTTTACAAAGTTACTCCAGTCTCCTTCCGTGCTACACGTGGATACCAAACATGTCAAGACTTGCAAATGAACACGCGTGTGGGGAAAAAGGCCACTGCGGTGCGATTTCGCAGTTACTTCCTGGAAAACTCCGGCTCGCTAAATCCCAGGCTCGCTAGCGGACAAAACATCATAAAATAAGCATCGCAAAGGGTATGTTTCATCATTCCATATACTCCAACATTAAAGGTAACCCGCCTTAATACAAATAAACCAGAAAAAAAGGGCAGCCGATGCTCAACAAAGCAAACACAGCCACCTCTCTTTCTATTTTTGAAATCCAGATTCTCCTCACAAAGCAGTGTGTGGTTTTCAATTTGGTTTTGATGAGATCGTTGACCCCGACAGAGAACGAGATGGATCGGAATTTGGTGAAAATAACATGTTTTGGAATTGATAGCCTCACCATGTCTAAAAAAATAAAAGTTGTTATAAAAGCAGTCAATACAAGGTGTTAGGGAGTATAAAACCAAATAATGAAAGACAGCTGGAGGGGAATTTCGGAACAAATTAGATTCACCGGCAACATTTCACTAAGCTACCCTGTAATTACTACAATTTTGAACGCCCGTGATGTTTGATCCACCAAACAGGCAAAACCACTCGAAATCATAATACTTATCACCAAAAGTATGGCTGCTTTGGGATTTCTGGATGATTGCACTGAGTAAAAATATTGGAAAAAGCGTGATTATGTCTTATCAAAAGCCTTACCATTCTCACAATATAAAACATTGACTAAACCAGTGGTTCCCAACCTTTTCCTTGAAGCCCCCCCTCCGCGTGCTGTAGTCGGGCCGCGCCCCCTCCAGTCCAAAACTGTGGCCCCCACAAATGAATCACAACATGAAAATAATTGCTATTAAGTATTTATTTCAAACAAATAAACTGAAATTGGAGTGTTTAATGCATCTGTAGTCCTTACTCAGTCATATTCAATAATTTTAGACCATTTGTTTTGCTTAAATAATAATATTTATTCCAGGGAGGTTGGGAACCATTGGACTAAACTATTCTCAAAAATACTAAAAACTAGTTCAGTTATCTATCTTTGTACACCTCTCAATTGATATAGGACAGACAGTGGAGGGAAAAGTATGTGAAACCTTCGGAATTTCTTACGTTTCTGCCTAAATTTCTCATAAAATATGGTCTGATCTTTATTAAAGTCACAAGAATGAGTAGTGACTGCTTAAAGGGACTTTTGAACCTTTTTAGTCAAAATGTGACGAAATGGGTATTTTTACCATTACGACCGTCCTTTGGATTCACTATGTGAGGAAAAGGTAAACCCCTTTTTTTTCCGTCACATATTAAAGGGATACTTCGGGATTTTTGACATAGGGCCTCATTTCCTAGTTATCCAGAGTGTTGTTGATGTCTGGAGATATTTTTTTCTTAAATTCATGCAGTTCTTATATTTGAAGAGTCTAGTTGCGCTAGCCTAGAGCAAGGCTAAAGCATTTCTATGGTAAACGCTAGCCCGCATTAAAAAACAGTCTGGCCCACTCCACAGTGCACCTGAGGTAAATCACTTATAACGCCAGACTAACCATATAAATGTCTGTGTCGATAGGTTAATTTTAACCATTTTGCGTTTAAAATAACTTATATTTGAGCGGCATCAGCTTCGTGGCTGTAAGCTAAGGCAGCGGCGGAGTGATCTGTGAGAAAATAGTCCCTCAAAATGCGGTAATTCATGTGATACAAGGTCAGTTTTATTTAAAAAAAATATTCTATTAACACAGACATTTATATCGTTAGTCTGGTGTTATATGTGATTTACCTCAGGTGCACTGTGGAGTGAGTCAGACTGTTTTTTAATGCGGGCTAGCGTTTACCATAGAACTGCTTTAGCCTTGCTCTAGGCTAGCGCAACTAGACTCTTCAAATATAAGAACTGCATGAATTTAAGAAAAAAATATCTCCAGACATCAACAACACTCTGGATAACTAGGAAATGAGGCCCTATGTCAAAAATCCCGAAGTATCCCTTTAACTATTTGGGTTGACCATACACAACATAACAAAAATCATAATATGGCGCAAACTTCACTCATCAGGCTGATTTTTTCACAAATGATTACTTTTACAAAACACTTTTATAATTACATATTATCATGTTTTTATTGGCCATAACATGTAAACATTCACAGGACAGAATCCAAGGGTTCACTTACTTTTTTTCTCACAGTCCTGTGAATGTTTACATGTTATGGCCAAAAAAATATGATGTACATGTAAAAAGCAGACACTGTTTACTTATTCTTGTGATTTTAATAAAGATCAGACCACATTTTACGACCACTTTAGGCAGAAAAGTGAGAAATTCCAAAGGGTTCACATACTTTTTCCTCCCACTGTATTACACACGTTTCCCAAAACCCAGCACACTATTTTCTTAATCAGGACCTAATTCACAAAACACTGCAATGTTCTCCCAATACTAATGAATGGTGAAGCCAGTCCCTATATTAAAGTATGGCAGGGTATGACATGTCCGTTTCATGGCCGTTTGTGGTTTCTTCATCATTAGCATCTTATATAATGATGCTGAGTGGCCGTTGGATGTGTACACGACACAACAAAAAGCAAAAACTAAACAGAATGTGATAGAGCATTGAGCTCAGAGGAAATTTACATACGCTAATCTAAAGTTGTATCTCGAAAGATCTACATATGTATGAATGATTTCTAACTAGGCTTTGACATGACCTACATGTGGCCGATGGGTTGACAACAGCTGAAAACATCTGGATCGTTCTTAATTTTTGACGGCTAATGCTAATGGCTATAGGAAAAATATATTGAGCTGGCTAATGGACGCTGAAAAGTTTTCCGGACGAGTCGACTTGATAACTATCCGCATACATTGTACCTTTTTCATTTGATGGGTTTTCACTGCTGATGGAACCATCTGCATTGTTACGTATATGTTCTCATCCATCCAACCTACCAGAAACCCTAAAAACAATTGATCCTGGAGCGCCCACCACTTTCTACAAATGCCAGTATTATAATGACCTAATTGGATATTTTGTTTGGACATTAAAAGGGATGAATTAAATGTGTAGAATTAGCCCAGACCTATTCACCGCAACTGCCTCTAAAATTTAAAGTACTTTCTGTTTAGTGTAATAATATTTCTCAAAATCATCTTGAGGACCAAAGGTTCTATGCTGGAGGGCTGGATTTGGCCCCGCCAGGCCTGACGTTGCCTACCCCTACCTTAAACCATCACTCAAAACTGCATTTATAATGTCATCATCGATTTGTTAGCATGCCACTGGCAGAAAATGGTCTTCTTTTCTGGTTTATTCCTCTTGCTGCCAGCAGAGGGTGCTCCAAGCAACATTTGAGCTGTCTTTTCAATATATTACATTTATTTAAAATATAAAATGTGAAATATCAAAGCAGATGTGCTGAAAATAATGTTTCAAAGCCACAATTATGCATGAATGATATGTCCACTTTAACACCACAAGACGTTCCATTCCGTCCTCATGACCTCCCCCTCACCTCTCTGCTTCCTGTTGGGATGTCTCTCCCTGCTCGCGTTGGCCCCGCCTGCCCGCCTGTTGCCCCTGCCCACTCCGGGCGGGGGGGTCTTGCCCCGCAGGCTGTAGTAGAGCGCGGCCGACCGCCTCTTGGCCTTGCGCAGGATGTGGCAGACCAGCTGGAAGATCTCCTCGTAGCAGTCCCCCGGCTCGGTCATGCTGGCCAGGGTGGAGGAGGACAAGCACTGGGCCCTCTGCTCCTGCATCAACTGGTGCTCCCGCTGCTTGGTCTCCGAGAACTGCGTGGCTATGACGACCAGGCACAGGTTGATCATGAAGAAGGAGCCGATCTAGTGGAGGGAGAAGAAGACGACATTTAGCAATAAATTACTTTGTGTCACTGAGTTTGGCTCATTTTCCAAGCCTTCAGCCATAAGTAGGTCCATGAATGTGTTTTTCTCACTTTCAGATGTCATTTAGCCTCCCTTTTTCTCGTTTTTTAATTCTCATTATATAACAAGTTTTGCACTTAATTGTTTCCTATCTAATGACCTGTCAAGGCATGCTGTTCTTTCGCTTGTAAGCTGTGCATATGAGATAATAGTTTCTTGAATAATGCGCGGCACAGAAAGACCATGTTTGTGCAAGCAATGGAAAATTGCTACAAGGGACGTGTGCAAATCAGACCCAAATCTCGCTCAAAGACTGAATAATTCTGAATGAAGTAAGGCTGAAAGAACACTGGGCAGTGGAGGGGCAGGAGCTAACCGAGCCAGAACAGCCTACATTTAGTGACCTAAACTGACATTAGTGCTTCAAATAAAAAGGGACAAAGTTAGTTTAACACATTCTGCTTCTTCAGTCCTATATGTCCTATTTTGCAATGTTGCATTCAAGAAATATTTCTTCAAATACAGTGCCTTGCAAAAGTACTAATACACCTTGAACTTTTGCACATTATGTCATGTTTACAACACTAAACATAAAGATTTTATTTGGAATTGTTTACTGAAAGTTCACACACAAGTAACAGACAACTGTGAAGTGAAAGCAAAATGATACATGATTCTGTTATTTTTCAAAAAATAGAAAATCGAAGTGGGGCGTGCATAAGTATTCATACAGCATGAATTAATACTTTGTGGAACCCCCGTTTTCTGCAATAACAGCAGCAAGTCTTCTGGGGTATGACTCTACAAGATTTGCACATCTAGAGACTGACATTTTAGCCCATTCATCTTTACAAAACAACTCAAGCTCTGTCATATTAGAAGGAGAGCGTTTGTGAACAGCAGTTTTCAGGTCTTTCCACAGATTTTCAATAGGATTTAGGTCAGGACTTTGACTGGGCCATTCTAACACATTAATATGTTTGTTTTTAAACCATTCCATTGTAGATTTAGCTTTGTGTTTAGGGTCATTGTCCTGCTGGAAGGTGAATCTCCGCCCCAGCCTCAATTCTCTTGCTGACTCCAGCAGGTTTTCCTCCAAAATGTCTCCGTATTTGGCTCCATCCATCTTCCCAACTATACTTACAATCTTCCCAGTCCCCGCTGAGGAAAAGCAGCCCCATAGCATGATGCTCCCCCCACCATATTTGACACTAGGGATGGTGCACTCAGGACGATGAGCAGCGTTAGGTTTGCTCCATACATAACGTTTTGCATTTGGGCCAAAAAGTTCAATTTTTGTCTCATCTGACCAAAGCACCTTCTTCCACATGGTAGCTGTGTCCTCCATATGACTTCTAGCAAACTTCAAACGGGATTTCTTATGGCCTCCTTTCAATAATGGCTTTCTTCTTGCCACTCGTCCATGAAGGCCAGATTTGTGTAGAGTACGACTTATAGTTGTCCCATGTGCAGATTCCCCCAGCTCATTGGCAGTACGTCGCAGCTCCTCCAGAGTTATCTTGGGGCAGTTGGTTGCATTTCTGACCAGTACTCTCCTTGTTCGGTCTGTTAGTTTAGGTGGACGGCCGTGTCTTGGTAAGTTCACAGTGGTGCTATACTCTTTCCATTTCCGAATGATGGATTGAACAGTGCTCCGTGAGATGTTCAAATCTTGGGAAATCTTTGTATAACTTAACGCTGCTTTAAACTTCTCCACAGCTTCATCCCTGACCTCTCTGGTGTGCTCCTTGGCCTTCATGATGTTGTTTAGTGACCAATACACTCTGACCATAGCTCTGAGGCCCTCACAGAACAGCTGGAATTATACTGAGAGTAGATTACACACACGTGGCCTCTATTTAATGGTTAGGGCAAGGTGTGAACATTCTGCAGTCATTAGGAATGTTATAAAGGCAATTTAATGCACTCAGAAAAATGCTGTATGAATACTTATGCACACCCAACTTTTCACTTTTCTATTATTTGTAAAATAACAGAATCATGTATCATTTTGCTTTCACTTCACAGTTGTCTGTTACTTGTGTGTGAACTTTCAGTAAAAAATTCAAAATAAAATCTTTAAAATCTGGCAGCTCAAACTTGTTTATTAAAAGTTTGAGCTGCCAGTAGACGTTAAGACTGCCAATGATGGAGGCACATTTGAAGATTTTGAACCAAATAATATATGTATGTCATGTACCTTCCTCTTTCACAGCCTAATAAAATAGCTAATAAAAGAGCTAGTTTATTTTAAATAGTTAGTCAGAGTTCCAAACATGCCCCTAACTTTCCAAACACTTTTCTACGTCCCGACTTTTGCGCAAATGAGTTCACAACCGTGTTTCACAGCTTTCAGGATGCATCAGTGCTTTTGGGTTTGTGTTCACCCATAACACAAACGCTACACAACTGTCTCTTTTTATCCATAAATGTCTGTGAAGACACTATACTGCAAGGGGGAGAACTGATAAAAGTGTTCACTGACATTCAAGCATTACCTTTAAGCCAGGTGTGCACAGCGATATTGACCAACTGCGAAGACCCATCACTTGTCATAGGGAACCATCGTACGACCAAAGACGAGCTGCGACCGACATCAGGGGCAGTGTCTGATATTTTGAAAGGCTAGTCTGACAACGCCGCACGGCCCCAGAGTCATAAGCAACAGAGGCCAGGCCTGAGCAGGACAGACTCTGCATTTTACAGGACTTTCCCTGCACTTTTCCGCGGAAATAAACACTGCTAGCATGCGGCACTTGGCTCAGTTTAACACACGCCTTCTGTAGCCTGAAACTGCTACGCAGGGACGTAGCACCAAATTCTGGGCCCTGGGTACAAACTATCTTGGTGGACCCCTTACTGTAGCTCCTCCCCCACTTAATTCACATTTCATATTTTATGTGTTTTTAACCACATAACAGTGGTTTAATTTGACAGTGCAGTTCATTTATTTTATATTCTAACTTTATTATATATGAAAAAAATAGGTCAGCCTAAAAAGTGCTTCATATACAAACATATATCCAATAGAGATTTGTCCTGGATACTTAGTTCATGGTTTGTTTGTTTTTTTAATTTATGGTGTACTCTGACTTGAAATTTCATCTGAATACCAATTACAGAAATTGAATAACCTTTAATCCAGTAGTGGTATAGATATTTAAATGGGTGGTGGAATATTCTACTTTCATTGGGCCAATTGAAATGGCTAGTTTTAGATAGAACATAATGAGTATTAGCATACCACATTAAACAGGAGGGCTGCACCAGGGACACAGGATATTTGTGCTGGGAATAACACATTTGTGACTTTAAAATAGGCATTAAAATGCTATTTTACAAAAAATAATGATACTGTATGTTGTCTCTGTGGCCCACAGGCATGAACAAAACACTCAAGGGCTTCAGCCTGATTTAGTCTCTCACCATATTTGAAGCCTCCCTGTAAGTGTATTGTCAGTGAATTCTTGTTCAAAAAAGTTACCCTGGAATAAGCTAAATGGCACGAAACATCCCACGTTTTCGCTGGAACCACTTTGACTCGTCTCCAAAGCTGTGCATTTATAATGTGAGTCTCCAAATGCGCGCGGCTAATTACCATATTAATTTGGCGAAAATAGCGTGAGCGACCTGTGGCTTTTGTCACTGTATTGACCTAATGGCAGTCAGTTACAATAAATATAAAGAAAGAGAAACTTTAGAGGTTAAAAGGTTCAGCACTTTTTATCTCCACTTTTCATCTGCACTTTTACTGTATATTGCACAAATGTACACTCACCTAAAGGATTATTAGGAACACCATACTAATACTGTGTTTGACCCCCTTTCGCCTTCAGAACTGCCTTAATTCTACGTGGCATTGATTCAACAAGGTGCTGAAAGCATTCTTTAGAAATGTTGGCCCATATTGATAGGATAGCATCTTGCAGTTGATGGAGATTTGTGGGATGCACATCCAGGGCACGAAGCTCCCGTTCCACCACATCCCAAAGATGCTCTATTGGGTTGAGATCTGGTGACTGTGGGGGCCATTGTAGTACAGTGAACTCATTGTCATGTTCAAGAAACCAATTTGAAATGATTGGAGCTTTGTGACATGGTGCATTATCCTGCTGGAAGTAGCCATCAGAGGATGGGTACATGGTGGTCATAAAGGATGGACATGGTCAGAAACAATGCTCAGGTAGTCCGTGGCATTTAAACGATGCCCAATTGGCACTAAGGGCCTAAAGTGTGCCAAGAAAACATCCCCCACACCATTACACCACCACCAGCCTGCACAGTGGTAACAAGGCATGATGGATCCATGTTTACGCCAAATTCTGACTCTACCATCTGAATGTCTCAACAGAAATCGAGACTCATCAGACCAGGCAACATTTTTACAGTCTTCGACTGTCCAATTTTGGTGAGCTCGTGCAAATTGTAGCCTCTTTTTCCTATTTGTAGTGGAGATGAGTGGTACCCGGTGGGGTCTTCTGCTGTTGTAGTCCATCCGCCTCAAGGTTGTGCATGTTGTGGCTTCACAAATGCTTTGCTCCACACCTCGGTTGTAACGAGTGGTTATTTCAGTCAAAGTCGCTCTTCTATCAGCTTGAATCAGTCGGCCCATTCTCCTCTGACCTCTAGCATCAACAAGGCATTTCTCCCACAGGACTGCCGCATACTGGATGTTTTTCCCTTTTCACACCATTCTTTGTAAACCCTAGAAATGGTTGTGCGTGAAAATCCCAGTAACTGAGCAGATTGTGAAATACTCAGACCGGCCCGTCTGGCACCAACAACCATGCCACACTCAAAATTGCTTAAATCACCTTTCTTTCCCATTCTGACATTCAGTTTGGAGTTCAGGAGATTGTCTTGACCAGGACCACACCCCTAAATGCATTGAAGCAACTGCCATGTGATTGGTTGTTTAGATAATTGCATTAATGTGAAATTGAACAGGCGTTCCTAATAATCCTTTAGGTGAGTGTATATTGTCTATGTTTTGTATTTTAATTAACTCTGTTATGTATTTTAATTGTATTTTTGATTGTATAAGGACTACAGATGGAAATTAGCATTGTGCTAAATCTGGGGCAGCCATCTTTTTAATGTACCTGTCCGTTGTCCTTTTAAATAAATAAATAACTAACTAACTAAAACAAGGAGAGAAGGAGCTCTGTCTGTGGCTCTTTCTCTGACTCTGCATCTTCCACTTCTCAGCACAGGCAGAGGCAGGGACTCGCCTCACCTCATGTTTAACTGTCATTTATGACAAGAAAGTTGCATCTAAGGCCAGCTAGAATAGGCACATTTTTAAAGGGGTGTCAGGGCCCTGAGATTCATCCATCATTATTGTTGGTGCAGAAGTCTGTCTTGCAACCATTGTATTTCAGCCCAGTTGTATTCAATTCTTATATCAATTACGAGGAATTTAGAAAGTACAATACAGAACGCCCTACCCTATGACAAAACTTTGGTCATAGCTACGATTGTCTCTTTGAGCCATCGCACAGTGGAAACGAGAGCAGCTCACGATTTTACCATCCCCACATCGTGCAATGTCACATCTAAAAATCTTATAAGACAAAACAAAAATCGCACATTGTACACCAGCCGTTAGTCCAAAAGCTCATAGCCGATGGTCTACCAATATCAACCTGATATTAACGTTTGTCTAAAGCTGGATTCACTGCAGCTCCACACCAAACACACGCATTACGACGTCGGCCAAAACCTGCCCGACCCGACTGCCGATTATCACGTTCTATCTATCTTCTTGTTGAGACGTAAACGGTTTGACTAATTAGTGGAGAGGCCAGAGTTTAGATAAGCCTCCAGTTTGCATATTTAATCATTAATAATTACATTACACTACAAAAGCGAGAAAAAGCTTATGAAGATAAAAGCGAAACACCCTCGTATCAAACAACCCAGTCCAGCTGATCATCTTTGAACATCTCTCCTGTGACAATTATGTTAAAGAATTGACACGTTATCCCTTCTATTATATTTGTCAAATAAATTCATGTAGAGAGGGTTTTAAATCTCTCGTCACATTCCATTTATATGTGAATGAAAGCCACAAAAAAAACTCAACATAGTAGGTTTGCTAGACTAATATTGCCTCAGTCTTTTGGATTTGCACTGCATGGGAAATTAAATATAACACAATAGCCTAGCAAGTGCAATAATCAAGATGAAAAAAAAAATGGAAAAAAAAAACTGCTAAAAGTATATTCAATAATATGCTTTGAGTGCGAATTTCCACACATAAACTTTTAAAGAACGCCACTCCATGTATTAGGCTCAACAGTGGCGCCTGATGAAATGTTAGCATACATGTTAGCGCTAAAGCTCTCGCGGCCTTCTTCCCACCGGTTTGACTCTGATGCGAGCAGGCAGACATAACAACACAAGCCTTCAGCCAAAGAGCGCCTGCTTCTTCATTCCTCTATCTATCTCATGTCTTGCTTTGGATTTTTTTTTTTTCCTCCTTTTCTCTCAAGCCCGAGTATAACTTTATGTCTTTGTTTTCTCGCACTGCAGTCTGCTTCACACAACAACAATGGCTCTCGATCAATACGCGTCAGTTCTGTCGAAAAGGTTCTGCTGTACGAATCAAGAAGCAAAGAGGAGTTGTGGGGATGCTAGCTTTAGTGTTGGAATGGGTTGAACAATTTTGGAGACTGGGAGTGAACAGAAACGCTGTTGTTGCTAGTTATGGAGACTATTTGGATCTTTGATGACCGCTGATTAAAATGCTACGAAAAGTTCGAAGTTTTATGGGACAACATGCACCAAACTTTTAAGGATTGAATGCCCTAACACTTTTAGAATATCTGGCAATAATTGGTTAGAGCAGAGGAAGCTGTAAAGAATACAAACGGACAAGCAAACTGGCTAGCTAATGAGTTTAAGCCAATGGACCTTTGTCGTGTTCGGTCGCCTGGACAGAACCTGCTTGTGGTACCAAAGGCTTGTTGTCGAGGGACCTGTTATTTTAGTCTGCAGTATCAGAAGTAGGAAACTCAAATCAATCTGTACTGCGTATGTTTTCCCAATTGACAAAAGAGCGGGAGATTTGGATCCTCCCCCAGGAAACTTTTCAGAAATTGATACTATTCTTTAGTTTTTTTATAGTGCTTTAGGTGCGTGTGTACAGTCATATTTCTCAAAATCATCGGGCCAGAGAAGATATTCTGTGAGTGGTCGCACTGTCAGCTTGTACATTTACTTACAACACTACGCCTATATGCACAGACGTTTTCAGATACTTGCAGACTGTTTATTGTACATGTGTACATTAAAGCCACGCCGCGTAAAATGTCAGCTAATAAGCAGTATTAAATACAAGCATTTATTTGTGACGGATATTTTCATTATTGAAAATACCTCATGAATGTACAAACAAACAATGCTTTTGTTGTGAGCGGCTCAGCTCTAATAAGACATGACTTTACCGGGAGTGGGTACGTCTCCAGCTCGTCTCCATGGAGATGTCGACTAAAGTCAGCAGAATTTGAGATTTAAACAGGTTAGGTCCTTATCCAGATCCATTCTTTGATTATCCACTGCAAAAATAGCATTTTCTGTGTCGAACTGGTCATTGGGAACATGTTTTGTAATGAAGCTTCACCTGGAGACGTGCCTGCAGCCTTCACTCATCGTCTCAACGGCAGCCTTCACCAGTCACCCAATCACGGCCCCAGCGCATGCCGCACCTTCGCGTCAGCAATCATCGCAGCTGCCTATTCCGCTCAGCCATTTATCCAGGATCCCCTTCTTAAGCTCCCCGGTCAATCACTCGGCCGTTTCCCAGCTGTGCAGCGACCCTCCTCTGCCCTCCTCCTCAGGCTCTGCGGTCCTGTCCTACCACCACCAGTGTCCAGGCTCCGGGGGAGGATTCTGGCCATCATCTATCAACACCATGCATTCCATATCGTTCGGCCATCTTCCACCGGGGTCTGAGCCCCAATCACGATCCAAGTTCAATAAAAACTAACGCAGTCTGTCTCTGTGAGTCCTTTCAGGTTGAATTGATGGCTACAGTATAGTCCAAAATGTTACGCAGTGTGCCTATAAGATCATCACAGCTGCAGAGGATTACTCAGCACTTTAGGCACAAAACTTCTTACAATGGCTATTTTTCATGTTTCAAGATGTGGCTGGATTTTGTGCAGTATCTCATGTGGTTGTACTAATTCTGACAGTAAAGAGAGAGAGAAAGGTACGATAGTTTACAAGATAACAGGCTACTCTTTCCCTTTGGAGTTTGATATTACATTAGCGACCAAAGTTTGTAACTTGATTGGCACTGTTAGCAGTTGAATAACTCTAAATGTGTTTTCTAATTAAGTGTAAGGAATAAAAACGAATGTAGGATGTACTAGGAGAGAGAGAGAGAGACAGTGAAATGGAGATGAAGTAGTGAGAGATAAAAAGAGAGAGAAAGGGAGTGTGTGTGTGGAGGAGAGACGTCCAGATGTGGCCTGGGGGTCGAAGCAGGTTTTGCAGGTGTGACCGCTTTGATTTCCCTCCAGGATTCATCTCTCTTCATTTTCACCCATCTCCCTCACTTTCTCTCCTCTGCGTGTGAGGGAATCTGCCGGCGCCATCACACAGGGCAGAAGCTGGCATTCTGACCCTCACTGCTGTGCACTGTAAACACGATTCCCCAACACCGAAAGAAGATACAGTATGTGAGCTTTTAAAGGCAACATATCAGGCCAAATCCACATTTCTAAAGCCAGATTCATTTTGAGAGAAAGGCGTTTTCATCCAGCGCTATTGATTTGTTCGCATGCCATTAGCTAAAAATGAAAGCTTGTGTTGCTCTTTTATCAGAGGAACCCAAAAGCATCAATTATGCATTTGCTGTATAACTACGTAATAAAACTGCATAGTTAATACCTTTTATGTTGTTGTTTTCGGCCCCTCACTCATGTTTAAGTTTGCAAAGTGCTTCTGTGTTTTTTTCGTTGCTTTTCCTGCACTTAGTCATCTTCAAGGACACTGTAGCTTTCAAAACATTCTAAAAGGAGAACATTGGTTTGTTCGCTTGTAACAGAGCGAGGTATCTTATTATTTAACTTTGAATGGGACAAACCTGTCTTTTGTGCTATGACGGGAGGAGATAATATAAGCCTTTCACTTGCGAGTGCTTGACAAAGTAACAGAACTGCTCAGAAGGAACAGTGTAAGGATAGGAAGAGACTCAAGGTGACTGCGGTACAACATGGCTTTTTGATAGATCCCTACAGAGCCCTAAGAATTAAACTAGCTGTCTGATGGGCACTAGCTCAGTCAGTGCAAACCCAATAGTCATAGAGTTGGTGGTTCAATCCAATCTACCAGGACGACTGATGCTCAGTGTTTGAAGTGTTCCTCCACAATAGCCAGACCAGCCACTTGTTTCTGATTGAAAGAAAGAAAGAAAGTCTGGGCATGACTGGTAGATCCCACGTATCTGACGTGGCGTGATGTATCTGTGGAAAGTCGACCAAGCCAATCAGAGCGAGCATCACTTTGCGTCTTTGTCGTTTAAAAAAAAACGCTCTGCAAAGGCTGCTGAGGTTAACATAGGGCTAGCGTAGCTGTTAAAAGTGCATTATGGAACTTTTTATGTGAAAAAAATCCCTTGATATTTGTGCGTAATTTACCTTTTTGTGATTCAATGGCTGTATGGGTGATTAGCATGGCGCCTTTACTTCCAATCCTGGTGGCCTGCAGGGTGAATTATTTTGTAGGTTTTCAGGATGGAATGTAAGCGTAACCATAGACAGGGTTCGTCAGCAGCGAAAACCTCCAACAAACCCGAAAAACAAGCCACATAGAGGCCACTCTGATGGAAAGTAAAGGTGCTATGCTAACCACTCATACTTCTGCTGGGTCACTGAAAGGTTTTTTTTCCACATAAAAAAGTTCCATTAACCTTTAAGTATAGTGCTTCTGTGACCTGAACAATACCATGTAAACTTCAGCAACTGGTGGCAAACTGCTTTGACCAGGCATCAGCAAACACATTCTGGTCATTTTGTCAAGATGGCAACATCCTTGCTTTGCTACTGCGAGCTCGTGTAGGTCATGCTAGTGATTCTGAAGTCCTTGGAGGCCATTAAGCATAGTAAACATAACTGTTTTACATCAATTTCAGTTGAGTTGAGTCGATTGTTCTCATTTTCCACGTTCAGAGAAACTAAAAAAATGTGCAAATGGTCCAGGGGTTTTCCCTCCGTTTTGTGGGGGAAAAAACTCCAAATTCAGTACCAAGTAACTCATGCCCCTAGAGGCCATAAGCGCCAGTGCAGGTGTCGTAGCATGTTGCGTTTTTTTACTCATTAATTGTCCGTGAGAGTAAATACTACGCTGACAGAAAAGACAAAGGGAGAGAGGGATATCGTACGTCCAATTACACAATTGAGATACGTTTTTTCACTCAAACTTGGCTGTAAATACTGTTTAAGTGGCGCTAGCCCGCAGTTAGCTTTGCCCATTAGCCTGTTAGCTTCTTCTTTGTGATTCTTTGTGATCCAATCATGCCATTAACATTTATTGAGGTTAATACTGCTTTAAGTCATTTTTGTAAGTTTGCATTTGCTTTTGTGGCCTCCAACTCATCTGAGAAAATCAGATGTCCTCTCTATTCAGGACACCAAGAGTTTGGAACGAACACAACTTCGATTTCCCTTATGATTTGACAATAAAACTAGCTCTACCTTATCTTCAAAATGACAGACAAAGGCAATACACCGTGAAAGCCTCGTTTTGCCAAAGTCAAAGCTCATCCATTTGCCGTCTACTTCAGCACATTTCTTAGCGTTATTTCAACACATACTGTACCTCCCACCAGTGCCTTCAAAAATGTACTGTAGTCCATCCACTTGGCTGCTATTGATTTCTTCAAGTCGATTAACTCTCCAGTCTAGGGTTATGGAAATATTCCCCTCTCATTTATCAAAAGTCCCAAACCACCGCTGTGCACTTGTCTTGAAAATGAGAACCTTTCATTTCAATAGAGTCCGACAATTTACTGAAGTTATCGCTTGAATTCTTAGGACTACGGAGCGATGCAGCAGGCGCACACATGGGCAGGAGCGCCGGCGTAATAAAAAATGATGTAAAGCATTAAGAGGGAGTGCCGTGGTGTGTACTTACAATGATGAGAAGGATGAAGTAGATGAAGTTGTAGAAGGAGTGGGCGTCCATCACGTAGTACATGATCTCCACCCAGCCCTCCAGAGTGATGACCTGCGGCAAAAAGAGCAAAAAGATTGAATTGAGATTTATTTCCCACTATGGAGAATGACTTGATACACATATGGATTCTTTGGCGCTGGGGATATGAAAGGGCCGAGTAGAAAGAGGTGTTAGCAAAACCCAAAACCCTGGGGCCGAAATAACTCAACGGAAGAGGCACAGTTTTGGAAAGAAATCTCTAAACAGAGAATGTCCAAATGTTTTCCCTGATCATTAATTGGAAGAGATTAGATTCACAAACCTCACACATTCATCTGATGGCTGCAAGTCTTTTCATCTGACCAACATCAAGCTCATCATTTTGAAAATTGTCTCCACTTTTGGACACCTTCGTGAGATTTTAGTTCAATGTGCTGAGAGAGTCTTCAGCTCCAGACTTAACGCAGTAAGTGGGTTGAACGGGGGCTGTGCGTGGGCTGGACAGACACCCACAGCAAATAGCGATGTAATTCAGAACAGTTGTCCTTCACCAAACTTTTTTCTCCAACAGACCGTATAGACAATATTTTAATGCGGAATGGGGGTGGCGGGCTGCTGGTGTTTTGATCACGTTTCTGCGGCGTCAATACCAGCGCCACAGCCTGACCGTCGATATAATTTATTCGCTCTCTCTCTCGGGACAGGGGCAGTATTTAACTCACAGTGGGATAAACAAAGTGTATAGTTTGCCATGTGAGAGCTGAAAAGGGATAGAGCCTAAAGGCTGACGGAAGAGCATGAGGCAGCCAGATGCTATAGAGCAGGGGTGCCCAAGCAATTCCATTGGCCCGCCAGAGAGTGACCTAGTTTTGCGCCGCATATGGTTAATACCAACTCTCTCCCATTCATTCTCAATGGTAAATAGGGGGCGCTGTTTCACTCCTTTCGCAAAGTTAAGGAAACACTGTTGTGGTTGGTTCTTGGTGTTTATCACAGAGCGTTGTAGCATCAACTTTCTCAGTTTTCCAACTTTTATTGCAAAGGTTATTGACATCAACAAAGGTACATGTTAAAAATGTACTTATAAAGAATTAATGCTGAACACTGACACTTTAAAAATGATCTAATGTGGCATTTTCTTTGAGTTAACAAATGAATGAGGTAAAGTCACTGCTGTAGATACAGGTGTTGTTGTTGTTTACATTTTGCACTATATTGCTGCAATTGTGGATTTCGTTCGACTAAAACTTGGCTTTTGCCATAGTTAACATTTTAAGTTTTAATGTAGCATGTTATTTGCATATAGAATCAAATCGATGGCCAGAATGCAAATCCTCCTACCTGAAAAAAAAATCACTTTTTTCAGGAAATAAAAAAAGTGTTTATTTCTATTATAGTATGGTCTTTGTTAAAGATATATTCTACTGTTCTTAGACCCTATTTCTGCAATATGTGTTAACAATACAAGGTATACAAAGTGCAGCTAAGTGGTTTCCCCCCCCCCCCCCTACGTTTCTTGCAGCAATGTGCACATGCAAGATGACAGTTTTGTTTGGACCAATGCTGTTTTAGGGCCCTGTGACAGTTTTTGTTTCATGTGGATAGGTCCAGCCATTGCAGAGATATTCCAACATTCAGCTTCTTTACCACAATAGAATTTAAAATTATAGGCTGTTTCGAACTCAACCTACAGTGTTTATAATTGTGGCCATGGCCTAAGTAAAGCACCACTTTCTCCAAATCCCAGTGTTGTAAATCGTGTGTGACATAATTGGCCGGAATTTTCCATAGGAACTGTTAAAGGAATTAAGAGTATTTTCAGCATTTTTCACTTTAACTGGTATTTGATCTCTAAAGTGAGTACTGATATTTCCCCAAATCATCTTGGAGGCCAGAGATTCTACGCTAGAGGGCCGGATTTTGCCCCCAGGCCTGACGTCGCCTCCCCTTCATGTATTCAAAAGCGCAGGAATATGAACTGAATTCATATTCCCTGTGTATCGCCAAAAAATGGCGATACACAGGGAATGGTTTCCTGTTTGACCTCGGCTACAGGCAAGTGTTGCGCGGCGGATTTTTCATGGCAGGGAGGGTGCTGCTACAAATGGAGCTTGCTTTACTGGGAGACCGGTTCAATCTGAAACCACTTTGAACACAAGCTGCGCTCAAGTGACCTAGTATTAGATCTGTGGACAAAACTTTAATGGCCTACAGAGCGTTAAGATGAGCGTGAAAGTCTCTCAAAGTAAGAAAGTCTACAGTAGTTGTCACACTCCTCCTTTCACATCAGTATTTTATAGGGATGCACTGATCCGACACTGGTATTGGATATCGGAGCCAATATTAGAAAAATACGATATCGGGTGTCGATTGCAAATATCTGATACTGAGCCGATACTTGTTTTGGCTTTGACAGTTTTAATAACACAACTTTCACCGACTAAATCTAAGTAAATATGGGCATATGGTGTATGTTATGTAGAAGCTCAGAACCTGGAGGGGAAGGTCATTTCAGATATTTGTGTAATTTTTATTTTATTTTATATCAGTATTTAAACAGCGTCACTCCCGTCCGGGCACTCCATGCTGCAGTGTCAATGGTGTTTACTGCTGGCGCGAATTAGAGCTGAATTATCATTCCTCATCAGAAAAGCTGCTGCTGATTATTGACTGAAACCAAAGGCACGTTTTATCTTCATGTTTGACTTTAATGTCCCCGGGCCGTCTCCATCACAGGCCTGACATCAAAACCAATCGCTATTCCAAATCAATCGTTCAGACTGGAGGATTCCATGTTATATTTTAAAAGGCTTCGGGCTGTTATTTATGCCAAAATGTTTCTCGCAAGGCTGATTAATTGGGAATCCTCTCCAGCCTTTTCCGTGCATCATGGAGGCACAAACATACAGTGCAAATCAGCTCGGCCCGTGTCTGGCTGAGATGCCGCAAACACATTTCCTCACTGTCCAATTTTTTTGTCCAAAATATTGCCTAGTTTTACCAAGTTCAATATGTTTTTGGGATTATTATTTGACTTTCTTATTAAAGGGCACAGGATGACTTATATTGTATGTATTTTCATTAGAACGGTTGCCATGCATCCATATTGTACCAATTGTCCACACGTAGCAGAGGATCTCACCAAATGAAGATATTTTCCTACAATTTGCCCGATCATCTAGCCTGGCTAACGCCAGACTCCTGTGTGCGCTCGAATCATTTCGAACTTCACACAGTCTGGGGACCATGGCCGACATTTTCACATGGATTTGGGGACCAATCACAGAACGAGGAGGGACGGCAAGACGATGACGCGCTATTTGACATACGGAAGCTTGTAGTTTGTTTAGGGATTAAAAAAAAGTTTATTTACAGATCCTCCATGACAGCAACAGACGTGATGCCATCTTCGATCAAGCTTTAGAACGTGTTCTAAATAGTTTCGCTCGAAAGTTTACAGCAGGTACGTCACACGTCATCTGATACCATGATACGATTGGCTATGGCTACGTGCAGACGCATGAGAGACATTCGTAGCGCCCAATAAACGGCTATGGACAATCGTAAACCACACCTCTCCTACAGAAAATGAATTGGTGGCCCTAAATATCACATGTGATTTTAGTCTGGTGTTAGCGTGAATGAATGCGCGGGACGAGAGAGCGCCGCGCTGTTTCAGTGATTTCCTGTAAAACTCCGGCTCGCAAGTCAACAAAATGTCATAATATACGCATCATAAATGGTGAATCTGGTCTATTTTTTATTCACAAACTAAAATTAAGATGTTAAGGGAGACAGTAGCTTAAATCATCTCGCCTTCCAGTAAATAAACAGCAGCACCACTGAGGTAAGGTTACTAACTGGAGAATAAGTCAAAGACAAAACGGGAACATGAGACAAAACAGGTCGGAACAAAACACTGTTATAGAACATTTAAGAAATTAACTTTTCTTCTTAAAATTCCCACTTAACTTGTGCAAAAATATGATTAATACTTAATACCAGGCATGACCCTATCAAACTAAGCAATATTTAGATAAACATTACAACCTCTCACATACACAAAATGTTAATCTATCCAAAAGTATTGAAGAAGTCTCAATAATAACCAGTTTATCATCACATCAGTCTCACCTGGAAGATGACGATCCAGGCGTACACGATGTTGTCGAAGTTGATGGCGCCCTTGTGCGGGTTGACGTTGCCCGTGTGGCAGCGGTGTAGTACTGGTTCCAGTTGATGCACAGCCCCAGGGCCTCCCCGGCGCTGGCGTTGGCCAGCGGCTCCGGGCTCAGCCCCAGGGCCTGTCGGTGCAGCGCGTCCTCCTTGTCCAGGCAGCACGTGCGGCCGCCCTCGCGCCTCGCCGGGACGTCCGTGCACGACATGATCCCGTTCTCGGTCGCCAGCGAGCAGATGAAGGGCCGCGCGTCGTCCTCCTCCGGCCGGTAGTAGGGAGCGGGCAGGGTCAGGCCCCCCGAGCTGCCGAGAGAGATGTCGGTTTACTGCCAGTCTTTGTACAAAGATGCTACAGCAAAAGGTTCCACTGGGGATTTGTAAGGCCTGTAGAGCCGCATTATGTAATGATAATGGAATAAATGCTCACTTCGTTGTCTAATGAAACAGCATTTTGTAATAATTGTCTAATCCTGCAATAACCAATTATATAATGCAGTAAACACTTTGTGCACTATTAACCACTAAACCTCGCCTTAACCGGGCACATTAACCCCAGTTTGACTTTACCCAAATCCAAAAGCTTCTTGAAAAAGCGTCAAAGTAGCGACAAAAATGAGACGTAAATGAGAATGAAAACACAGCAAAAAAAAGCAACAAAATTGCAGCAAAACAGGTTACAACAAAGCGACAAAAAAGCCTGACAAACTGACAAAAGCACCAAAAATACGATGAAAAGTAATGACAATGCGGTGCAACGTGAGGAAAAATCTCAGATCAGTTTTGTAGGTCTTAGCTTTCAAATGAGACGTTATTCTGGCCTATAGCCTGTAAACTCCAGGCGAGAAGCTTTTAGATGTGGGCAGATTTGGGTAAATTCTACATTACATCTAGATTTACATAATTACATTACATTAAAGAAACGTAATGTAATGTAATTAATGTAAGCTATATTGTGAAGATTAGGTTGTGTTTTTCTTGGTGTTTGGAAACATATTCAAATCAGATTTGTGCCACTAATAATAATTCTCATGATAAATCAGGTACAACAGGCTGTGAATAGTGTGTAAAAAGTGCACATTTTAAGTGCTACTTTCCATTTAGCTCCTGGCTAAGTTAATCGGGCCCTAGGAGAGTGAACTGTTGCCCAACCTGAAAACAGAAATGTTGTAGCTTTGCCTGCGGTGACTCACCTTAAATGGACATATTCAGAGAATGAACCTGATAAATGTCTGACCATGATCATTTCTGCCTAAAGCTAGAGCAGTGTTGAAGTCTTTTTGACAGCGAAAAGGAAGGGTTCATGTGTTGGGCATGAGCAGATGAGAGCTAGACTCTAGGTAGTAATAATAACCATATTCCACTACAACATGAGGACATAACAGTGACAGCAGATTTGACTTTCCACCCGTCAGAACATACAGAGGACACATCTTTATAAATATGTGAAACATGTATTCTATATCAGTGATCCTGCATATTTAGTCTGTCTCCCTCTTCCACACCCAAACCGCTAGTAGACACTCCGATATACATCATAAAGAGAAATTAACGAAGATTCTCTGAACAGTAGAGTCCAGACACCTTCAACAAACTTGTTGTTCAGTCTGCGTTCAAACTCAGAGCGAGCTTCATGATTATTATTCATTATTTTGTGAAGGGTTTACACATAACGACAAGTCAGGGATGCCACAAATCTAAATGTGTGACCGGGAATCACACATTTGAATTGACAGAGCTGTTACCACATGTTACAATCAATGCCACTAATAAATATGCACAGCCATGAATACTGCCCCGCGCTGCTGCAGGCCATTGCAAATCGCCACATTACGAATAAGCCCAATGCCCATCTCGACTGCGCATGCGTGAGTCAATCAGGCTCCTAATTTCAGCCCAAACAAACCACTCCGCCATTGAAATGTGTGAGCGAGTTCAGGTAGCGGAGCGTGAACACTGAAGTATATTGAGCCATAACCGTGAACTATAAGGCTTACGGGCATTGGTTTACAGACTTTAAGTCTCAAGTGACATTTCTTGCTAATATTTAAGTTGTCAATATCTTGAAAGCGAGGGAAAAGTCAGGGCGGCGGCTCCGTAGGCAGGAGCGGACCATCGCGGACAGGGGAACGACAGGACCTGGGATCAGCCCGACACAGACACCCTCACTTTTTAAATCATTTGAATTAGTCTTGTAATCACAGGGAAAAGTTCCAAAATGGTGTTGATGTTAAATATAGTGGGTACATTTCCGTCTGTCAGATTAGCGACCGATTAGCTCTGTTGTACCATCAGATCACTCGTAAAAAAATAAAATAAAGTACATTTAGATGGCATAGCCTATGTGTGTATGTGGATCTCTCTGGTCACAATTAAGAACAAGATTTCGTCTACTGTCCACCTCCTCATTGACAAAAAAAGAGATTCTATGTATTTATTTCATTTCAGTTTAATGTTGTGAATATCAGCGACATGAGGCCACAGTTTCAGACCCTGGACTTTGTCCAACAGTCGCCTTCAAGGGTCAGAAATGTTTTTCTCACATAGTTATTCCAACTATATGAACAAGGACTGGTCGTCACTTTTGACAGCATCTCTTCGTATGAATGGCAGTTTGGTTTCTGTCTATCTCCGTACGCAGCCCTGGTTGTAAAAAGAGACTTTAAGCTAATATTGTAACAGGCTCCATGGCGACGACAAAAACACTTTAAATCATCAACTTTCCAGTGGTTAAAATGGTCCAAATCAGAGCTTTCTTCATTGCTTTACGCTAACTATCATTATTGTTTGGTAGCCTAAAGACATTCCATTACCCATAATGCAACGGGCGAGCCGAGATGGGCATTCGGCTTACAGTATGTTAAGAATCGGCAAATGTGGTACATATATGTGAGACAACTCCTCTTTGCCCTCTCGCTCGTCCTGGTCTTTCGCTTTGTCCTCCTACTTCAGATATATCCGATGTTATGTCACTCTTTTTCAAAATTCTAAACACATAGGTGACCGTTTCTAAACTCTTCTAGTGCCGCTGTCAAGCCGTGAGCCACGCACCGCCTGCTCCATCGCTTCAGCGCCTTCTCTGCACGTACGGCGTACCACCTCTCATGAAGCTACTACCTCCTTTTTCACAATGCAAACCAAATTCTTTCAAACCAGCCAAACCAGCCTTTTGGTTGCACCGTGGCTAAAGGGTAGGCCTTTGCTGAGCGTTCCATCGGCCTTCCAAGCCAGTGGCGTGCTGGGTAATCGGGAGAGAGTCGGGATGTTTCCTGATGGGCCACTCGGTTGCGGTGCTTTTGGGCCGATTGGATAAAATAAATTATTAATAACGGACTCAGATTCAGAAAATGTTTTCGCATCAAACTTTTCATTCTTGTGGTACGGAGATACCATTGGATGTTGAACTAAGCAGAACACCCCTCCGCTTTAGTTCAAGTTGGTGCAGTCCAATCCTGCGGAGACAAGTGTCCGCGCGAGTAAAGAGGGAAAGGCAGTGAAAGGTAGACAAGTGGACAAAAATAGGTTTATCTACATAACTTGGTGCTGATTGTGGAGTGTATCAGGCTCAGACTATGTGTGCAGCGGCCATGTGAAAAGAGAAAGAAGTGGAAAAGTGTCATGGCCGTAATTGAACTGGCAACCTCCTGTACCTAAGACCTGTATAATTCCGCACGAAACTGGGCCGCCTTCTCTAAATTCCCGGTCCGAAATTAGGTCCAGCACGCCACTGTTCCAAGCTGATAGGTTTCGATCAATCACGAGCGCGAGAGAAAACAGCGATTTTGTTCACTACGATTCCATTATGAATCACCGCCACGAAATAACATGCTCAGTTGTGAACCACAAATCGAGGGTGAATCGTGACATTTGGGAAACATGTTGGCATCCAAAACATGTTACAAACCGATGCACGCATTTGAGAACCATATTCGGATGTGTGAAGTCATGTTGCGAACACAATAAACACAATAAAACATTTGATACATATTGTACTTAAGGGAAGATCAGGAGAAAAACAGTAAAGACAGTAAAGTGACTTCCTGGGCCGTTCGAAATACAGTGCACTACATGTATTCACTGAGTTTAAAATCGAGACGGTCAAATGCTGGATGTTTTTGTATACTGCTCTACACCTTTTCCATCCAGTGTTGTTAGACTTGATCGTTTCAGAGACGGCGACCGTGGTCTATAATCTCCATGACACATTTGTGCGCGGATGCGGTGCACGTCCATGGGATCGCGGCACTGGTCAGGACCAATTGTCCAGCAATACTCTCCAAGCTGGTGTTTTTTAACCCGTGAAGCCACCCATGTCCGCACCACACGCGCTCTTCCCAGTGCGCCGCGAGAGCTGGCAGTAACACGACGCTCAGCTGGAGAGAGGGGAGCCACACAAAGGTTCAAATCAAAGTCAGAGTGAGCGCCCTGCCGGAGAGCTGGAGCATGAATGAGGGCCCCCTGCTGGTGACTTGGCAGTGCGCAGCGTGGTGCGCGGCAAGCCCCGGCACCATGCTGGGAGCACACCTGCAAATACCGCGAGCGCCGCAGAGCCGTCCAGACGCAGCGGGAGAGAAGACTGACTGACTCACAGGATTAGGTGTTCCTTTCATGGTTTGCTTCGTTCTGTCCAGTGCAATGGATACAGATAAACAATGTTCCATCAAAGTGTTAAGGCGAATAACTGTAGATTATAACTGTAGCAACCAGAGAGATAAGAGACCGGTCAGCAATAGGAGTGTGACAATATATCGATGTTCCGATATATCGCGATACTTTGCGGGACGATACATACTTTTGATTCCGATATTGATACTTTTGATGACGTCACGCATATTAATGAGCAACGTCATGCATATTAATGAGGCAGCAGAGCTCCACTGTTTTCACAGTCAATAGAGGCCAATAATGATCAAGAATTCAGTCAGACCAGCAGGGGGCAGCACTACAGTTTTAAGCACTTGGACCAAACACAAATTAATGACTTTTAATGATAGTTTTATAATGATAAAGAAGATTAATTTGGGGTTATTTATTACTTTTTAAATAGGACTGTGGTTTCTTGTTTATTTAATTGTAAATGAAGTCACTGACAAATCTATAGACCTAATGTGTAAGTCAGAGATCATTTATAAAAGTGGTACAAATGTAAATGATGAATAATATGTAGTATGTTAAAATAAAGGTTAAAAGTAACGTGATGTATTGTAGATTATTTTTGTGCAATATATCGATTATCGCAGTATCGGCGTATCGTGAGATAATCATTATTGTAAGCCATGTATCGCGTATCGTATCGAATCGTGAGCTACCCAGAGGTTCCCACTCCTAGTCAGCAATGTACGTTAATTGCCCAGGGACAAATGGTTCATTTACTTTCAGTGCAGCACTGGTTGCGCACCCACCAGAGGACAGAGTTTCACCGTATACATGGTAAAGGGAGAGGCAAGTTTTTTTTAAGTCGTGACGAGAAACTTCTGGCTGCACCATTTTTGGATGACTGAGATGACGTTTGACATGTTGGGCGGCATTATTGAGCCATAAGTGGGGCCCACACAAACGCAAAGGTCTTTAATAAAACTCTAGATAGGACATGGCGATAGTAATACGTTGGAACAAATGGCAGTTCTGGCGGCCATCTTGTGACTGGCCCTTCTAACCCAGTGCAATGTAATCAAATGGGAAACACCCAGAGCCGGTGCTGGCCCTTCTGGGGCCCTAAGCAAAAATCCACACGGGGCCCTACAGTACCTACGCATCCCATGGCTATTCGAACCTGTCAACCTGCGAACCTGTCAAAACAGTTCCACTGTGCAGTAGTGCAGGGCAGAAGTGGAACATAATGACCTCAATTCAGGCCCTGCCCTCTGTGTGAGAACCACTAAGCCACTGCAAGACTGGGATTCAGGACTACTACTAGTCTATTTCCCCCACTTTTTAAAATGGTAAATGGCAATGGTCCATTCTCTCACCTTTGGTCCCTGAACCACAGTTTGGGAACCGCTGATTTAAAACTAACTAAAACCTGCACCTGACGGTCTTACTACTGAGAATTAGCCTGTGAGTAGCCCAATTAGTTTTAGACTGTGTACATTAAGCGAACCAGAGTTACTATAAGTAAACTGTGCTCATGAGAACCGTGTGGATTCAACTCCTCTTTGACCAGGCCACGTAGAACGACTTTACTCTCGTCTATTCGCCAAACTACTGTCCTGATACTCCGCTAGAGACAATAAGAAGAGAGTTTAAATGAGTGTGTGGCGATGCAGCCCCGAGTCCGAGCAGAGAAAACATGAGAGCAGCGCCCGGGACACGGGTGACATGCAGGCGCACAGGAGGCGAAATGAGCACCGGGAGACACACAGACAGCTGGGGACGCAAAGGGGAGAACCACTTGCGCCTCGAGAGTGACGGGGGAAGGCGGTAGGTCTGTCCTGCTCATCCACTTCAGCAGACTGCTGTGTTTTGGTGTTTTATGTGCCAAAGTAGGAGGAGTGTGAGTGAGCGCTGTCAGAGAGCCTGTCCCCGTAACAACGCGTTGCTTAATCAGTGAAACAACACCGTAGTTTGACTGAGATGCGGGGCCCTTACGGCTGCGGGGGCCCTACGCACCTTGCGTAGTTTGCGTATAGGAAAAACCGGCTCTGGAAACACCACTTATCTTTGATACTGTTTTGATTTATGTTTATGTCATGACTCTTGATAATTGTGACTGACTTTATGTCATATCTGGAAAGAAAATAACATTTTGAAACTGTATTACTGTGCTTTTTAACACACATGACCAATATTTATGGAACATGGGACAGTGGTACAATGAATGCTAACCACTGAACCTTGGGAATGAATGGAGAAAATTATGCTAATACGGCTAAAACAACACGACGAAAAATGAGACAGTTCAAAGAAATGACATCCTCAACTTAGAATAAACCAAACACAAAACAAGTGTATCCCACATTCTGCCGTTAAATCAATGAAAATGTGGCTCCTGGTTTTGCATTGGTTGCTATAGGGGTTAACCTCGCCGGCCAGTCACAAGCTGGCCGCCACATTTGCCACGTCAACGAGCGTCATGTTCGATCGAGAGTTTTATTAAAGATCTTTGCGTCCTCATGTCCCAAACAAGGACGCTATCGTGTTGTAGAAGCTGGCCTTGTGCGCAGACTACAGGATTATGGTGAGACTTTTGGATGTGTCTACACCAGTGGTTCTCAACTGGTGGGTCGGGACCAAAAAGTGGGTCGCGGCACTGTTTTCAGTGGGTCGCGAGCCTTTCCCAGAAAACATTTTCTCATAATTGTGTGCAGAAAAAGTACCGTATCACGACTTGAGTGTATTGAAATGACTGTTATCAAAATGTTTTGCATCCATATTTGGATTACAGCATCATCTCGGCCACCTTACATATAACACGTGGATGCCAAACATCGATATTTGTGAATCAATAAGCTGGGAAAGACAGTTTGGTCTGTTTTTTTACTCTTTCAAATGAAAATGTCAAGGGAGGAAACTAGAAAATATTATATATAAAGTTACCCTTCCAAACACCACAAAGCTAGAGCCTATGACCTCTGCTTATGACCCACTCAGACGAAATAGGCCCACGTCAAAGGTGCTGCGTTTTAAACACCGAGGGAGTTCCACTTACTCCACCACAGCACTCGACCCCGTTCTCAGAGCTAACACCAGCCACATAAGAGCTCTCGCCGTCACCTTTTTCAATCTCACTAATTACACGGAAGAGGCGCCTCTAAGCAGGATAATGACCGCGACTGCCGTGATAAAATGATACGGAACCACACCTGGATTCGAGAGCAAACAGAGGAAACGCACCTAAGGGGAGTACAATCATTCAGGAACCGACTTTACATTAAATATTATGTACACGTTTGCGCTCAACATATAAGAAACAAAAAAAAAAGCTTTTTTCATCACAAATGAGCATAATATATTTCTCTAAACCAAGACAGATATAAATTACACAATGACAGCCCTATTCTCACGAATCAGAATGACCTTGGGACGGAAGTCATAGGAGTTTCTATGGTCGTGTGAATCTGCCATGTCGGTAATTTCGAAAGTAACAATCAGTCCCTCCAGGATTTTGCTTTTTGTGTGTGATTGTTGCGCGCCAAAAACCCTGATTTCACGGGCCATTTTTCCAAAGCTCTTTTTTCTTCTTCTGTATAAACCAATACATTTTGACTTCTAAATTAAACTTTTCTTTGCATTGCACATCAGTTTAATCCAAAGAGATTCTGGGGAATAAGAAAAGACTTAAAGGCATTATTTTGAATAGTTGTATAATCTACAAAAACAGAACCAGACCCGTGCGAAAGTCTTTTCTGAACCCGCTTCAGTCTGAATGACTTCCTACGCCCAAATATGAAAAGCAAAATGGACTCAACTGATCAGAAACTCTTTTTAGTCGCGGTGAAGTTGCAGAGTTAAGCTCTTAACCCCCACCGTTTCTCCAGTTTGGCTTTACCCAAGTCTAAAAGCTTCTCGACTGGAGCTTACAGCCGAAAGGCCAGTGTCACTCCTCATTTGAAAGCTAAGACCTACAAAACTCATCTAAACAGGTCTTTTTCCTTGTTTGCTGCCGCGCAGGCATCAGTTTTTTGAGGGTTTTCATCACATTTTGCTTTTTGTTGCTTTTTTGTTACGCCTTCAACACTTTACTTCTTTTCCAAGAAGCTTTATATTTGGGTAATGCTGAACTGGAGGAAATGTGCTCGGTTAAGTGGTGCCATGCCATTCGTCCGACGGCTCATTATTCCGAAAATTTACCATTGAACCGAGGTGCCATTAGTCCAACATCTCTAACCCAGTTGTGTTGTGGATTAGAGAGCCATATGTGACCCGCCGTGGATTCCAAAGACACAAGTCGGCAGCCCGTGTCTTGAGAAAAATGTAACAGTAAAAATGTTTTTGTTCGAAAATGGGTGATTTTCACTTTTTTGGCAGAATCGTTCAGTTGAAGTCATGAAGAAGCCTCTCCATGTTTAAGCTGGCAGTATTAGTATATTTAAAAGCGTAAACTTTTAGGTTCAAACCGAGCTGTTTGGGGTTCATTTCAGAGCGTGCAGTAGGGGTGTGACTTTGTCTGTGTGTATTTACATACTCGGTGTGTTCCCTTTGTCCTTGCCCCCCGCCCTACAGCGTGGCTCCTTATTACGCAGACGATTGTCGCAGACGAGCTGAACCGTGGACGTTACAGCGAAAATGTTTGGAAATACTTGTTTGACAAGCCGGATGCTTATGAACAAGCGTATATTATACAACTATTTACCCTAACCTTAAGGTCAGCGGACTCTTGCCTGAACCTAATATTTTATTTTTCAACCCCTACTCAATGGGACATTTTCGGAATAATGAGACGTCAGACTAATGGGTTGTCAGACTAATGGACCGACCCCGGTTAAGGTGGGGGTTAAGAGGTTTTGGAACAGTGGCGGTGGGAAAGTTGCAATACCGCACTGATTTCATGCAGTTTGCTTGATTTTCCGTTAATACATCAACCAACATTGCGAAATCCTGGAGGGACTAAAAATGACTCTACTATTAATGAATAACATCACGCCACCGAAGCATTAAATTGACCCAAACTGTTTTTTTAAATCATTTTTAAAGTATGAAAGAGAAAACAAATGAGAGATGTGACCAGGAAGTGCTGCGTTGGTGTTTGACAAACCAGGCAACGTGGAGGGTCTTTGGAGAAGTTCTGATGCATTTGGTGCAAAGCTTAGGGGGAAAAGGCGACAGCAGATTGAAGAAATGAAAGAGAAAGGGAACAGTTGTTTAATAAGAGCAACATCCCAAGGACATAACGCAGATGTTGTTCGTCGTAGTGTGCGCGTACAAACAAACTCGGGACTTAAGATAGCTCGTGTATAGGTGTAAAAGGATTGTTGTCGTCATTCGGTGAACATTATCTGCCTGTCGTTGCCGGAAAAAGTCTGTAAACATTTGTGAATTACTGACATCGCGAATGCCCATAAAATATTACAGACGCCCGGAGGTAAATTCAGTTTTACCCTAGGTAATTCTTATCCCGTCTTGATCCAAATGAGAAACATTTTCCTCTCACAAATCCATCCTCCTCCTCTTCTCTCCCCACCAAGATCCAAGCCCCGATCTTGATCTTTTGTAACAAACCTTATACTCAGTCTTTGGGCATATCTCCCAGTTCAAATAATCATCTTTCTTACTGGTGTAAAAAGCCTCCGGTGAACGTCTCCATGACTGCACAGAAGGTGATGCAGTCATACAGAGTCATGAATATGGATGCGTGCAGCTGGTGCGCAATCATGTTTTTAGTCACGAAATGAGACAAACGAGCACTTCGGAGGGGCGCAATGAACGCACCCTATGGTCTTCTAATCAGAGAATGGATGTCACGCCTGTGTTAGTGTCAGTCTGTCAACTGTCTATTTAAGCAAATCAAAAATATTTCCAATGAACATCCAAGAACGGTTTGGGGGGAAAAAAGAGAAAGTCACGACATCTCAGGTTCAATACCAAAGCAATGGAATTCCCTCTTTCTAGGTTCCCTCTTCAACTGGCCCGCTCTACACCCTAATGCACCACACTACGCAGGGCTTACATCATACTTCACACATAACTCAATGAAATAAAATAATAATAATAATAATAATAATAATAATAATAATAATAATAATAATAAATAATTAAACTCAAATTAAAATTATATTGAGGATGGTAATGACAGCTGGGAAGTAGCAAGATCTCGGAATATAATATGTATTAATGCTTTTTAATGCATTACACTATGTAGGACTTTCATAATACATTATACATGAAAAATAAAATTTAAAAAAGAGGAAATTGTACACAAATTGATATTATACTGAGGGTGGTAATGACAACTGGGAAGTAGCAAGATCACAAAGTATAATATGTACTGCATAGTAACGTGCCTTTATAACATAAAAATAGTGACTTCCGGTAATGTTACACTAGTGATTTTAGTAATGTACTAATGTTTGGCATTGGTAACAATTTGTAAGAAATATATTAATGATCATCATTTGTTACTTGCTCTGTACTAGACATTGTACAAGGAATGAAACAGCTGTTGTTGTGTTTTGTATCTACTCGTTTCTGTTTATTACTGGATGAGTTAAAATAGTGCCTTGTAAGTTTGGTCTGTGTTAAAATAGCCGATTTGGTGTGATGTATTGTAATTGACTGGATATAGATATTGTGAGTGTTGTAGTACATTCTTTTGCTATTGTTTCTTTATTATTGTTCTTTATTATTTGTTGTTACCTTGCCCTATGTTCCCTTGTTCACGATTTGTTTATGTTTTTCTACCTTGCACTACGTTCCTTGCTTTGATTGTTAAATGAAAATGTTATTGTTTTATTTTTGGGGTGGGCGCTTATAAGCCCTTTGCTTCGGCCCACTCCTTAACTAAAACTAAACTAAAGAACTAAACTAGGTTGGGGTTTTTGTCTGTATAAAAAAAATGACAATTTCTCCTCAAGGATCAATAAAGTGGATCTGATTTTGAAACTGCAAATGCAAGAACATGTAGAGAGACAGCTTTATTGATTGCCAATGAGGAAAGTAAAATGATATAGACATTTACCACATTACTATGGACTGACACCAAAGGGGTCTCTGCTACAGACGTCTCAAATAACGTTTTCATTATAGAAGTGCAGTCACTTAGCATCTTATCGATTGAGGGGGGGAGGAGTAAATCCAGGCTTGGAATGAAACTGAATTTAACTTGTTCATTTTCAAACCACACACACATTCAACCTCCCAGGAAGAGGTCGGGCCTTGTTGTCTTCTGAAAAGTCCCAGAAGCCATTGAAACAATCTGGAACACTTTTGGCTTAACCGAATGCATCACGACTTTCCTTCCATACAATTTCCTCGACAACAAACTCGGCTAAAACCTCGACCATACAATTATCATCGAAGTGTACGTACAGGGTGAAGTTCTTCTCCGTGTAGCAGCGGTTTCGCAGTAGCCCCGCCCACAGCTGCACGCCGATGATGCCGAAGATGAAGAAGACGAAGAAGCACAGCAGCAGCACGTTGCCCAGCATGGGGAGCGTGTCCAGGAGGAGGTTCACCAGGATGCGCATACCTGGAATAACACGCAGAACAGGAAGTTACACAGGAGGAGATCTCTTATCAAAGAAAACATAAGAAACTTTTGGCTTTTCACAATCATGTTTGTCTGCCTCATATACAGTACAGTATTGGCAGCCTTTAGAAAACAAGTGAAGTAAATAAAGTGTTTCAGTGTTTACCCCACAGTCAGTGTAAGCCATAAAACATGATTTATGAAAATTCTCGTTTTTAATAGACTGAATCCTTATTATTGGCTTCGTTCTTTGCGGCCAAAGCTACTTTTGTGGTTAAAAAGCATAGAAAATGATCCGACGCACTCTGGTGGTTTAGTTTTAAAATCATTTATTCAATACGAGACAACAATTAATAAAGGATTTTTAAGCTAAACAGATTAAGCGCCTCAGATCCTTTATGCTTGATACCCCGATCCTTAAAGAGCACCTGCTGGATACTTTTAGGACCCTTAGATGCACTAACCCATCCCTTGACTATTATACTTTTGTTATTCTCTCAGACATTCTTTTGGTTTGAAACAGGCCAAAGAGTAAATGGATTTGTTTAAGTGATTTTGGTAAATGGTGTCTATTTACACTCTCATTCATACATCAATGCACACAGACACTATTAAAGCTAAGGTAAAAACGCATCATGTATGTTTAGGAATTTATAATAACTTAAATTGAATACAAATATTTTTTCGGAGCAAGGAGTGTCTTTCAAAGCACTCCCGACGTATGAATGGGTTCAAATTGCCATCTTCAAGGCAGTATTTTCTTCTTTTAGAAAGAAAATACAAATAACCATATCAACATGCAATGTGTAGCCTCAGCAAACACAACTCAAGGTTTGGTTTAATCACGAAACATTGAATGTGTTTTTTGTTTTGTTTTGTTGATTTTTACAAATGTCCCCTTTAAAGTACATACAGTATGACAGGTTTTAATGCTTTTGAAAATATGACTTATTTAGATGCATCTGTTGCAAATGATATCATTTATTTCAGCAAAGCAGCAATTTTAATGAAGAAATGTGTGGAAGAAAAGTTATTTTCATTTGAATGTTTAATCTACTGACAGGAAGTGACATGAAGGTAAAGTCCCAAAGCAGTTTGACTCATTTCCCATTGACTTAACATGGTTGGCATGGCAACAGTTTAACATTGTTTGCCTCTATCTATGTCACTTCTTGTCAGTGTCCAATAAGGAAGTGAAACTATAAACATCACAAAAAATTGTCAAATTAAAGAAAGCTGGGTAAAAAATTGAGCAAATCTTAAATATAATTGTGTTAACTGTTTTAGCAAAAACTGTCCCCAATGTGTCATTATGCATTATCTGACTTTTGGGTTCTAAAGTCAAATAGTCTTCAAAGTAACTTGAACAAACACATTATTGCATACATCTAAATCAGATTTAATTGAGGTGCAAACATTAACTGTGCGCCTTAATAGTCACTGCAGGTGATTGTGAAAACAGTCCAAGCGAGAGATCAAAACCCTGTTTCATTCATTAAGCTTAAACTTAATTGCCGAGGAGGAATGAGGTCCCCCGTCGGTTAATGATGACCTCACAGCACTGTGGATGGGCCCGTCCCGCAGTGATGACAAAATGAGATGGAAATAACAGAGCGTTTGACAGCTGATTGGACTAAAGAGGTAGAGTGAGAGAAAGAGAGAGAGAGAGATTGGACACCCCTGGCGAGTTCCCTTTAATTTCAAAACTACTGTCTAATATACAGTGTGTCCGCAGGATGTGACTTTAATTATCAACGGTTGCTGTTTGTGTTTTGGTCTTTCATATCAAGACTTCAGAATAACAACGCCATGGTAGTTTAATGTCCTAATTAGAAAACAGGGTGTATATTTAATACTAAATCATGTAATAGCTGCACTCTCCTTCGACTTCATCACAAGCCGTGACACGCATATAATCATAATATTATTATCTAATTAATGGGATTGGAATTATTGGTCTCTGGGATCCGTTCATTTCAGAGAGCCATTCAAAAGACTGGCTATTTTTAATGTTACAGTAAATTTGAATAACGCCAGCTAGATAACTCATAATATCTAAGATGTGATCAATAAAAGGTACACGTTTTAATTTAAATCGTCTAAAATTACAATGAGTCTGAAATTTACGTTTTTGAATCAAACTTTAAAAAAAGATCCAGCTCTTTTGACCTGAATTCAATTGCGATCCGGTTCAAACCGTTCACCTTAAACGGCTGGTCGGGCATGAATGTCACATCACTACACTCAACTTTCTTTGATTTTGACTTCATGTTCAGTGTTGGGGATAACACATAGAAAGTAGTGCTCCGATTTCTAAAAATAAATCATTTTAGTTTAAAATAGCAATAGTGGGGCGATAGTGGCTAAGACGGTAGAGCCGTTCGTCTTATTACCCAGAGGTTGGCGTTTCAAATCCCGGCTCCCACGGTGCCTTCTATCATTGTGTTTTTTGGCAAGACACTACTCCCACCTTTCCTGGTGTATGGATGAGAGTGTGAATCGGTGAATGGTTTCTTGATGTGAGCACATAATAGATGCACATGTCACACATAGGGGCGTGGCCTAGCCAAAGAGGAAGAAAACCTCTAATGGGAAACACAATTTTCACTCTTTTTAACTGTTTTCTGGTGGAATATAAACAACATATAACACACAAATAAAGTCAAACCAAAACTGGGTCCATATGGATGTTTTTTTCACAGCAGATTATCCACTAGAAGCGCACAAAACTGCACTTGCTGCTAATGTTAGCATATGTAGCATGAAGCTAACAATAGGATCAGGGTTAGCGTTGTCTGTTTTTTTAAGTATTTATGGGTTGTTAAACCACTTTCCTCTCCATATCACTGTGTCTTTGTTTAGTAGAAAAATAGATTAATAATTCAGCATTTGTTGAAGTAATGGTGGAGAAATGGGAGAAAGTTTAGTGTTTCCCCCCCTGGACCCCACTGCCGTCTGTATCTATGTGCTAGGTGGAAAAGCGCTGTATAAATCGAGGCCATTTACCATTTTACTGACCAGAAACGTTACATGTTTTGTGTCCCCAAGTAATCTAGCACTAGTGACTTTTTCAACACAGTTCAACGTTAGTTTGGGTCATCTCCTCCGAATGGTCATCTTCACCATTTGCCTCCACGAGGATTTATTGTGCTATTGTTTATGCATTACTGACATTAACTACTGTTGTTTGTGCGTTTTTTTGTGACAGCTACATATTGATGTTGATTAAGTGATATGAGGAGTTTTCCGGAGAAGCAACAATGAAGCTGAATAGTCAATTTTAAAAGTAACGCTACCCGACACTGTACATGTTATCAAAATGCAGTACTTCCTCACAGAGCTCTGTTGATTCAAGCATTGATCATGAAGATAACTATCACAAAGTTTCAAAAACAGCACATTTTTACAAAGACAACCCCACAGCTGTCCCAATCTATATAGACATTTTTTTATGCAAACAATTTTGGTTTTGAGTGGAGTAAGGGCATTTCTATCCACAATTGTATCTTATCTTAAGAGTTTGCAGTGGAGAAAAACTTTTGACCTCATTGTTTCGGGCTTGGCTTTGCCTCTTCTCAACCTTCCTCAGACTGGTCCATTTCATTTTTCTTCCTGCAGGAGCCCAACAACAAGCTCCCGCCGAGACGCTATGATTCACAGTGTGTTCTTTGCAACACCCCTGAAGAGAGCTGTGCATCGTCCGGGCAAAAGTTTCTGCTCTCGACCTTTTTCTTAAAGTTTTACTCTTCCGAAACACTTCTGTCAAAATCAGCATCAGTTTTGAAATTCACAAAATCCATTGTCATGCGATCACTGATCTGTATCGAAGTTTTATAGCGTTGGCAAATACATAAAGTATGCTTGAGCAGATAAAAAAGAATATTGCGTCACTTAATCTTTACTTGATTTAAACCGGAGGGAATTCGCTGTTTAGTTTTACCTGAGGAATCATTGCTGTAAGTGGCAAAAATGATTCAATCTCACAGTTTTTCTCAATCGCTTTGACACATTTCTCAAAACCGAACCATTTGCAACACAGCTCACACAAGTTCTTAAACTAGATTACCTCTTTTGAAAACCAGATATGATCTCAGTAAAATGAAGACCTAAATCATTCTTCAAACAAGTTTTTTCAATAGAACTGTTCTCTTGTGCATCTTAGATCCATTAATTAATTTGACACAACAGTAAAAACTGCATGAAAAATAAAACATAGGCTATATACAGGGTTTACACAGGCAAAGCGTAGAATCTAACCAATAAATACAATTGAAATACAAGCATTTATTTTATGACAGATATTTTCATCATCCCCTCCTGGAACCGCCACCTCAGCATGGTTAAGGGGTTTCAGCGCCCAAATGATCCTGGAGCTCTGTTGTCGGGGGCTTCGTGCTCCTGGTAGGGTCTCCCATGGTAAACAGGTCCTAGGTGACGGGTCAGACAAAGAGCGGTTCAGGAGCCCCTTATGAGAGACCAACAGGCCCGGTTAGAACCATGAGGCCGTCCTTCTGTGGACCCACCACCTGCAGGAGGAGCCATAGGGGGCTGGTGCAGCTCCAACAGCTGCCCCCACGACCCGACAACGGACAAGTGGAAGAAAATGGATGGGTGGATGGATGGATATTTTCATCATTGAAAATACCTCATAAATGTTCAAACAAACATGTGCCTTTGCTGTGAGCGGCTCACCTCTCCTAAGACATGACTTAACAAGGAGTGGATACGTCTCCAGCTCGTCTCCATGGAGATGTGACTAAAGGCAGCAGAATTTGAGATTCAAAGGTTAGATCCTCATCCAATTCCATGCTATTCTTGGATAGCATATTCTATGTTGAGCTGGTCATTAGGAGCATGTTTTGTACTGATGGCAACAGTATTGTCCAAAATGTTACTCAGTGCGTCTTTAATATATGCAAACATTTCATCAAACAGAAGAAAGAGAATTGGACAACACAAACAACTCCCGCAGGAAGAAAAAAATGACATGGAACAGTTTGAGAAAGGTTGAGCAGAGGGAAAGCAAAGCCCAAAAACAACGAGGTCAAAAGTTTTTTCTCCGCCGCAAACTCTTCTTGCAACAGATCAAATTGTGGATAGAAATGCCCTCACTCCACTCAAACACCAAATTGTTAGTAAAAAAAAAAGTGGTAAATTTCAGCTGCAACTGAATTTTTTAGACCATCATTTTGGTATTTTTTTGAGCAATGTCACCGTTTTCCAATACAATTTACATTTAATGCCTGTTTGAATCCAATGTAATGCTTTATAAGGCCTTGATTTTGGTACTATTTATTGAATTAGTTTTAACGCTTTTATATGCCCCAAGGAAAATCCTGATATATATAAATTAAATAAAAATAAAATCACAAATCGAAATTGTGCAGCCCTGGTACAAAAGCACATTGTGTTAGAATACAGATTACAGTCCTTATTGTGTTACTGTGATATGTATGGTATAACAATTCTTGCTTACTGCATATTACTGCATATGCATATGTAAGTGCTATGTGTAAAGATGACAGAAACAAACTGAAGAAAACAAAACTGTATTGACTGTATTGCTTGGACCATGTGTTGTTGTACCACTTATAGAAGCCTATCACAGAACAGTTAAGAAACAAATAAGTAAATAAATCATGTTGATGCCTCTGTCTTAAAAACAAAAAGTCCTGTACAGTACGTAATCCTGCCTCTTATTCCTAATTTTGTATCATGTGGGGAAATTATGAAACAAGACTCGGTGCACTGCCATTAGCTGCAGAGAGCTCACAGACTTTAGAGTTTTGCAGTTATGTTTAAGTTACTGTATTGAAAGTGACGATAAAGTGTTAGCGAAAGTATATTTGCATGTCTGCACAAGTCTAATAGTAATGACCAAACACTATGAATTCACTGCGTGTGTGTGTGAGAGCGGGGAGTGTTGTTCAGAGAAAGACTCCGAAGCAATGAAAAATGTGTCGAATAATCTGACAGCTGAGTGAAATGTTGAATGATATGTTTCAATCAAAGGAGAAACTAAGACCAGCTTTCAATCAAGAATGTGCTTAAGCGATTGAGAAACCTGTAATCTAATCCAGTTTGATTCATGGCATATACAATCTGCTCCATATAAAGGTTAACAAAGTGTCGTACCAAATGACAACCACGCAACAAGTTAGCAAGGGCTGGATTTGTTGCTTTTGTTGTTTGAGTTTTATTTCGAGCTACAACAAGGCACAAAAGCCAAGAAAGAAAAACAGAAAAATATATATACATAATAAAAGAAAAAAAAGAAAAGTTGTGACTGAAAAGTTGACACATCTCCGTAATAATTTGAGATATTCCAATGGCAGTTTTCTCTTTCCCTGTGGCACACTTGTCTCCGCAGCCACGGCAGACTTTGCCGTGTGCTGGGGGCCAGTTTAAATGTGTTGTGCTCCCCTGGGTGCTAGTCATTAGGCCGCGTTCCATTAGGCCTAATTGGGTGAGGAGAGAATGGGTGAATGAGATGCGGCCCCGAGCTACAAGGGCTAGAAAACACAAATTATTGAGTAAAGTGGAAAAACATCACTTTTAGCATCTGTCTAATAGGTCGTGTTCATGTATTGGAATTGGATGGTTTGAGAGGTAGGACGGGGGGCCGAATCTAATGAGAAAAATCATAAATTGAACATTTGTTTCTCCGTGAGTATCATGTCTGATCTCGGGGGTTTAGAGCTGGTCTTGCTTCATGTTTTTCTCGTTGCATTTCTCTTTCTTGGCGGACGTGGTCGTGTAATAATGCGGCTAAGGCTACATATTCATATGCTGAACACAGCAGTTTGCCTGATGTGTACCATTATACTGTATCAGGGTTATTGCAGGCTGAGGACTTTAATTACTTGTTCTACCCAACGGTTCTCTGTTAATTTTATTCAAGGTCTTTACAGGGCGCATTGTCCATCAAAGCATGGTAGAAAATAAAGTTTCAGACAGCCTTAGTTAGAACCCTGCATTAGATTTGGTTAGTTCCAGAAGATGAAGTTGGCGCTTCTTAAGAAGCCAAATCGTTTGCAGAAGTTGTCAAGTAAGTAGACTTAACAGCTATGGGCTGAATATCTTTGGAACGTGAGCGAAGAAATGGTTGTCCTGGCATTCTTCGACTCCCATGTGACACAAGAACAGAAGAAGCTGATGGTTCACAACACTATGGAAAAGGAGGTTCCACTAAGGCGTAGTGATCTTCTTGATCAAGTGGATTATCACCACAAGCACGATGCGTTTCTTTGAATTTCTGGATCTGCCACAAACTTTCTTAAGAATTCCTCCAATAGACATTCTTGAATTTGATGATGTCACACAATTGCAGATGGAGGACAGGGACAAATACACATATGGAAGAGAAAGGAAAGAAAGAAATATCCAAAATGAAAATTGACAAATGCTTTCCCTGATCACCATTTGGTTGTGATTGGATTCACAAACCTGCCATAGAAATGTTATGACTGATAGTCCTTTCTACTGGCCAACATCACACACATGTTTTTGAATATTGTCACCACTTTTGGACACCTTTATGAGACAATAATTGGATCATTGGAGTTGGAATGATTATGTTTATATATTTAAAATAAGACTTTATTGTGTAAGGGAAAAAATAATTGATGACGAAATTCCAGAGATAATGTAAAATGTCAGTGCGATCAGATGTTTAAAAAAAGCATCGTACAAAGCTCTGAGGCTAAAGGTTAACATCAACAATATCCCATTATAGTTCCATTGGATCCGCAAGTAGAGTGGTGACATCAGGCGGATAGGCTTGTTTTTACTTCTAGAACCCAATTTTGAAGCAGTCAGAGGGGGAAAACAAAGAAAACCGATGATTGAACAGATAAAAAAAAAAGTAAACTTTCTCCCATTACTCCAAAACTACTTTATTTTCTTTATCTTTTGATAATTTAGCATTTGTTAAAGATACAGACATGGAGAGGAGCGAAGCGGTTCAACAGCCCAGACAAAAATAATGGACAATGCTAACTATGATACTAACGTTAGCTCCATGCTATATATGCTAACGTTAGCTACGATTTTTTTCTTTTTCTCGCTTCTACTGGACAATCTGCTGTAAAAAGACTGACATATGGATTTATAGTCTGCCAGAAAACGTCTAAAAAGAGTGAAAAATTGTGAGTCCCATCACTTCCTTCTCCTTTGGCTAGGCCACGCCCCTTGCATGACGCGATGCCGTCTGTATCTATTACAAGTCATCTCAATTATAGAGATTAAAGTGAAGCGATCTTAACCTGTTACTTGCCGGCCCCCTGGTTAGGGTTAAGGATTAGGGTTATGATTAGGGTTAGGAACGGCAAATGTGATGTAAGTTGTGTTTCACTCACACAGATGTCACACATATTTTTTTGAAACTAGAAGGTCTTGGCTTTCTGTTGCCATCAGTACAAAACATGCTCCTAATAATCAGTTCGACACAGAATATGCTATTACTGCAGTGGGTAATCAAAGAATGGATTTGGATCAGGATCCAGCCTATTCAGATCTCAAATTCTGCTGCATTTAGTCACATCTCCATGGAGACGAGCTGAAGACGTACCCACTCCCAGTAGTTACAGTCATGTCTGGGTGCATACCTATGTTCCTCGGGTCCTATGTTCCCCGGGTGCGATTTTTTCTTCTTCGTAGGTGAGTTGGTACTTCAACCAATCACAAGTCATGAGAGTGAAATGTCATACATATATATCAAGCAGCTTAACCCTGACCCTGCCCTAGCCACTAACCTTAAAGATAGTGGTCTGGTGCCTAATCTTAATCAATAGAAGTGGGGGCACATAGGTACTGGGGAACATAGGTACCGGGGGAACATAGGGCTGACCCCGTCATGTCTTAGGAGAGCTGAGCCGCTCACAGCAAAAGCATGTTTGTTAGTACATGTATGAGGTATTTTTCAATGATGAAAATATCTGTCATAATAATATATGCTTGTATTTCAATTTGGGTCAAATTCTATGCGGTGTGGCTTTAACATAACTTAATTAAAGTGCATATGACAGATTTGAATGCTCTTGAACATATGACTTATTTAGATGGATTACATCAGTTGCATAGTTATCATTTTTTTCAGTGAAGCAGCAATTTTAATGAAGACATGGCAGAAAAGTTATTTTTATTTGAATTTTTAAGCTGCTGACAGGAAGTGACATAAAAGAAGGTAACATTTCCCATTGACTTAACATGGTTGCACGGCAACAGTTTCAAATTGTTTACCTTCTTCGATGTCACTTCCTGTCAGTGTCCAATAAGGAAGTGAAAACATAAACATCACAAAAATGGTCAAACTAAAGAAAACTGGGTATAATCTTTAGCAAAATCTTAAATATAATCGTGTTAACTGTGTTTCAGCAAAGATTGTGTCTAATGTGTCATATGCACTTTAACCTTCACCTAGAATCACCAAAAAGTGTGAAAGTTGGGGGTACTGTCCTTGTCTGAACCGCCTGGCGCCTGTCTGGACGTGCATGATTGTAACACGCTTTAGAGACCATTTTGTCCTTCCAAAAATCAAATGTCTTTTCTGAAACTGGGGTGAAAGACATAAATTGAAAACCCAATATCGCTGATGTTTTCACAAAATTGCAGCCTCAAGTCTCAAGACAATTGCATTTGCTTCATTCGTTATTGTTTACAGTAATTAGACATGCTGCTGATGTTATATTACTTTAAAAAAACACACACACATGGACAGTTAATGAAATTAGCCGTTGCAGCTAATACATCTGAAAAGAACAAAGAGACTGCAGCTTGTGCGGGCTAATTGGAGCTTTTGGTCAGCAGAACAAAGGAATCAATAGCGCTCAGAAGTTTGTGGGGAAAGCGAGGTTTCAGATGAAAGGAACACGATTGTGGTCACGATCTGATCAGTGAAACGGCATTAATGAATGTCAGGGAAATCGGACAAATCTCAAACTCCGGGCCCCGCGGAGACAAATGCGGCTCGCCGTGAAACAAAAGCACACAAAAGACTCTGACACTGAGGCTTTGTAATTGCCTTTGAGTTTGTCTTTTTATACATACATTTCCTTTTATACATGTTTGTGCAGGGTATTATTTTTCCTACGTGCAAATGAAAAACGGGAGCCACTCTTCACTAAGTGTATCTCAAGCCATCCAAGTTCGGAGAATGAAGTTGAGGGTCTAAGCGCCGTAGTGCATTATTATTATTACGAAGATACAGTATGAACTGTCAAATAAGATGAAGATTTATAAATAATCAAAGAAGCTTTAGGAATGATGGGTTTACACATTCCGCTTACACTTGCCTGACCAAAAGAAACGATAAGGTCACACGCTCTAATATTTGGTTGGAGCACCTTTAGCTTTAGCTAGTCAAAAGATCCAGCGTTGCATTCATTTTTCACCAAGATCTTGCATTGATGATGGGAGAGTGTGATCACTGCACAAAGCCTTCTCCAGCACATCCCAGAGATTCTCAATAGGGTTACGATCGAGAGTCTAGACTCTGTGGTGACATCTCTTGCTCCCTGAACCACTCTTTCACAATGTGAGTCCCATGAATCCTGGCATTGTCATTTTGGAATATACCCATGCCATCAGGGAAGAAGAAATCCATTGCTGGAATAACCTGGTCATTCAGGATGTCGGTTGATCTTGATTCTTTGGGCACAAAGTATTGCTGAGCCTAGATCTGACCAACTGCAGCAACCCCAGATCAGAACATTTGTTTCAATCCAGAATCCAGGCGTACTTTTTATCTTTCTTTTTTTTGGTCAAGTAGTGTAGCTCTAAACAGTCCTGTCAACATCATCTTTATGAGTTAGTAGTAGTTTTCCCAGTAGGAAATGACCATATTTGGATTACAGCGTCATCTCGGTCACCTTTCACGTGGATACCAAACATGTCAAACTGTGTGAATGCGAAGGAGCGCCGCGCTGTTGTAGTTATTTTCTGGAAAACTCTGAAGCAATACTCAACAAAACGTTATAAAATAAACTTCGTAAAGGGTGAATTTGGTCTATGTTTATTTTTATTTTTTTGACATTAAAGCTAAGATGTACATGTAACCGTCAGCAATACCGTTTTGTGTTGAAGTAAAAATTGCACAGTTCAAACTCGGATAACCTTGTTGATACAGGTTTACTCTGCAGTGTTTCTCGATTCCTTTTCTTTCCCGACAATACACGAAACTAGCAGTGACAGGCTAAAAGTAAACAGGCGCTCTTACTTGGCACTCTGTTGATGGCTTTGAGCGGCCGCAGCACTCGCACTGTCCGGATGGCTGACAGGTTGATGTTCTGCAGGTCCAGCGAGTACTCCACCATCCTGTGAAACAACAAAGTCAACTATTAAAGACAAAACGGCTTCATTCCAGCTCTTGAGGAACCTATTTTATGCTAGTACACGTCAATATTTCTGTTGCTGTCAAACCCTTGATCCATAAAACAGAAGTTATATCTAGAGAACAATATAAGAACATATGTACACAATATGGGACCCTTTTTGGATACATAGTTACTGTTCTTCTGTTCTCAAACAACAGTGAAAGTCGTTTCACAAACCTCCCGATTTACAAGAACGTTTTACAACTTCCAGATTGCGAAGCCCCACATTCACATATGATCGTTTTTAAAATATAACTCTTAATTGAAAATAGCTACAGTATTATGAAGTAAGTTCAAATAACGTAAACAATACAGAGTACTAAACCCTATTTGAATTGTGTTTTTGCTTGATATATCTATGCTGTTCATTTATGGGGTCCCAGATTGTTCGCTTGATAATTTGGAGGTCCTGTCCTGAACAGAGACACGGAGAGGAGCAAAGAGATTCAACAGCCTATAAATACATAAATAACGAGAATACGAGCTATAATGCTAATGTTAGCTTCATCATAACGTTAGCTTCATGCTAACGCTAGCTTCGAGTGCTGATTTTTCACTTCAACAGGTAATGTGATAAATAATATCTAATACAAAAGTGAGACAAAACATTCATGAGGACCCGATTTTGACTTGACTTTATATGTGTGCGCTAAATATGCCACCAGAAAAAGTCCAAAAGGGAAAAATTGCCTAGTATACTGACGCGTTTCCGTCTGTATCTGTCAGACAAGAGTGGAAATCATCACGTTGTCACAGCAAACCATACAAACCAGCTTACAAAAAACATATTCATATGGTCTGGAGTAATAGACAGACGGCAACACGTCATACAAGGGGGCGTGGCCTAGCCGAGGGGGAGAAAACCTCTCATGGGAATCACAATTTTTAAAAAAATTTTACACTTTTTAGCCGTTTTCTGGCGGACTATAAACATATTGATGACACACATATAGAAGTCAAGTCAAAATCGGCTCCATATAGTTTTTGACAGCAAATGTCCAGTAAAAGCGAAAAACAGCAACAGCTAGCATTAGCATAATGTAGAATGAAGCTAATGAAGCATGATGGTTAGCAACAATTTTAGTTAAGGGCTTTTGCCACTTTGCTCCTCTCCATGTCTCTTTATTTGGTAGAAAAATATACATAATTTAGCCTTTATTAAAATAGTAGTGGAGTAATGGGAGAAAGTTTTGTTTCTGTCCCCTATTTGTTTTCCCCCTCTGGCTGCTTCGAACATGAGCATGAATGGTCGATTCCAAAGATGCCGTCTGTTCTATCTACATTTCTGCCCATGTTTTTCTAATGGTCTCAAAACGGTGTTCCACCTACTGATGTCATGAAGTGGTGACCGCCTGCTTGAGGACGTGCTCATCCACTTTATATGAGTCCATAATGACATGTACTGTACCTTACCATTTCAGTGCTTCAAATTACCTTCACTACAAGACAGCTTTTCTATAGCAGACAATGTTTAAACCTCTACACTCCTTAGCGCCCCTGCTGGCACCAATGTCCATTTGTGTACGCATATAAATTAGGGCCGAATTACTTTTCCATGTTCATGTATGCCATATATTAGCTACAGAACAAGTAAAAAAATAAAGCTGAGCCATCAAAGTGTATTTCAAAGAACCTCGAAAATGCTTAGTATGTGGGACCTTTAATCTCGCACTCGATGCCTATTTTTAAGCCTGGAACCAATTGAGTACAAATGCCGACGGTCATAAGCAAACAACATAGAGTAAAGAGAGGAACAGAGATCGGGGGTATTAGTAGGATTCCGTCTGTTCCGAGCGTTGCCTTCAGGGTGTTGTGGCATCGCTTAGCAAGCCATTTCCACGGCGTTTCTGCGGCTAAGCTGTTTGTGCCCCCAGACCCCACGAGCCCTTTCACAGTAGGCAGGGAGGGCGGCACCAGCCAAATGTAACCACGCTTGTACAGCATGATCAAACCATGTGACTAATGCGCTTTAAATGGCACTGAGCCCGAGTGCAAACAGTGAACAGTGTTTGCCCAGAGCGGGGATATTGTGAGACAGCATGTACAGCATAAACCAAAGCATGTATCTTTTTTTTTTTTTTTGGTTGGCTCTTTTTAAATAGACTTTTCAAAAACGCCAGCCAGGAAATTATTATCTGAAACTGTTTTGTATCATGTGGATTGGTCCAGCCTTTACAGAGATATTAACCATGAACCATGTCGAAAATTCAGCATTTTGGCCATAGTTACCACAGAATTCTAAGATGCACCAATGTGGCTTTAAATTATAGAATGTTTAAAATGTTGTGATGTCATGTGAACCCAACCTATCGATGAAAAGATGCTACAACTGCGCTGCCACATAATGGTAAGCATGAAAAGCTTTCCCTGGTGCTGCCTGTTCTGTATCGGGGGAAAAAAAGTAAAAGTACAGATACTACTGGTGAAGTATTACTCCCATAAAAGTTAAAAAGTACAAATCTGTTTAGCTTAGAGTTGCGAATGATACCTTTTTGCAGCTCTTAAAAATATGAAGACTGAGCCTGTACAGCAAAAAGACGGGGACAAAACCTCGTCCTTGTGGTGAGTCATTGACAGTACATCTGCAGAGTGAAACCTACAGCTGAGTGTTCATTATAAGGCCCTTAAATGGGACAAACAGGTGCCCATCTTTTTACTTTTACTTTAGGGCATTAAAAAAATCTAGTTATGTATCATATTTATCTTTCAAATGTAGTGGAGTAAAAGTAATAAGTTCTCAACAAAAAGTACAGATTCTCAACAACTCTTTTTAAAGGGACTTTACGGAGTTTAAACATGTTAATATTATGCATTTCCCTCCCCCTACATGTTCCAGCCTGGCTAACGCCAGACTAAAATCACAAGTGATGTTTAGTCTGGGGACGACCAATTCATTTTCTCGAAGGAGAGGTGTGGTTTACGATTGTCCATATCCGTTTATTGGGCGCTACGAATGTCTCTCATGCGTCTGCACGCAGACATAGCCAATCGTATCATCAACATATGACGTACCCGCTGTAAACTTTTGAGCTAAACTATTTAGAACACGGTCTAAAGCTTGATCGAAAGATGGCGTCGCATCTGCTGCTGTCACGTTGGATCCGTAAATAAACTTTTATGTTTTTTATCCCTAACCAAACTGCAAGCTTCCGTATGTCGAATAGTGCGTCATCATCTTGCCGTCCCTCCTCGTTCTGTGATTGGTCCCCAAATTCATGCAAACATTTCGGCCATGGTCCTCAGGCTGCTGTGAAGTTCGAAATGATTCGAGCGGACACAGCAGTCTGGCGTTAGCCAGGCTAACATGTGCCAGCAATGTCCTAATGTGTAGAATGAGCCCAGACCTATTCACCACAACTGCCTCTAAAATCCTGCACTGTCACTCAAAAGGTGTTAATTCGGGACCGAAATGCCGTCATGCACAAGCTTAACATAGAGTCTGCAGTTACGCGTAAAACCGGAGTGGCAGTAGTGAGTATAAAAATGACCAACCTGCATCTAGTCCTTTTAAGAAACAACAATACAAAACAATAATATAAAATAGAACATGATAAGTCCACATAGAAAGGCCCCACTCACGCCGAGATCGAATCCAGAACCTACAAGTTTGTTTTGGCAGCCATAGGAACATTTAACTTTGCCTTTTTTCTTTTTTGGTTGATTCCTAGCAGTGATGCTGGTAACGTGTTACTTAGAACTTGTCATTTTCCATCGTCAATACCTTTTTTTCACTGAGTACCAGTACAATGTAAACTTTTTTTCGATACCATACTGATCTTGTTTAATGTTACCCAGCCCTATTCCTAGCTGTTCTCTCTCCTTCCACATTCCTATAAGCATTCACAACTTAAGTTGGATGATGAAAAAACACACAATACAAAAGGTCAAGTGTAAATCACTGCAATTTGTCTTTGTGCTATTACGCATGCATCGATGTAGCCTATTATACTCTAAAACCTGCCAAAGCATTCCTAACTCGAGGTCAGATTTGATCATTACAGACTTTTTTTTCTTCTTCTCCGCATTATCTTTTTTTCCTCTGCGAATGCCCTAGCCAGAGAGCTGCATAAATGAAGTCTCCACGGTGTGAATTGGTCTGAAATCACGCAGAAGGAGCCGGGCTGGAGAGGAGGCATTTTGAGCACTGCCGCATCGCTGAAAAGTACCCCAGCCTCTTCAGAGCCTGCTGCTGCTGCTGCTGCTGCTCTCCACCGTCGAGAGTCCTGGACAAGTGGAGCCTTCATCCCAGAGCGTGTGGTTGGAAAACAGCCACAGAGGCGGTGAGGGACAAGGCGCCCGTGGCTAGCGACGCTAATACTAACTGTTGGCAGTCATTTGGCACGGAACGCCTGGCGCTGCCCTCTGCGATTAGCCCCGCCACTGATCTGATAGAGGCTGTCAAGAGGAGCGCGAGCGATACAAACAGCGGAGACTATTTTCTTTCTGCTCTCTGATCGTGTTAAGAAAGTTATGCTAATCCTTCATACTCATGCCATGCTTCCCATCTAGACCTCAAAACACAAACAGTCACGGGCCTCGCTCTGGTCATATCATCTCTCAAAATCTTCTACTAAACACTGTCTCTAGGACTGCTTTACAGAAGAGTCCCAGTGTTTTGTCTCCCTGGAAAATAGAGCTGGATTTTTTACCTGGTCAATTACATACACACTTTGAAAGGGTTTATCATTTGATTAAAAAAATCAACTCTTCTGTTTTGTTTGTCTGCCATGCTATGAAGTACAGAGACTCTGAAGCAAGAAATATATGAGATATTCTGAGAGGGTTTACTTCTGGGTCAAAGGGAGCGATCGCTGTTATTGTTTACGCTATGGCTAAAGCTTGTCTTACGTCAATGTGCCAGATAGAGTTAGGTCTCCACATAAAGTAGCTCCTTCTTCAAAGACTACTGGCTTATTTTGTGGACAGCTGTCGTGCAAGGCGTATTTTCTTGACACATACATGATTTTCGGATGAAATAAAACAAGGCTGTGGTATCCTAAAGTAGTTCCAAAAGCATATCATTGGACGTTTAAGTTACATGCAAAGTGTCTAAGTTGGTTAAGTTAAAGAGGGGGTATTATGCTTTTTTCAATCACATAGCACCAGTCTATAGCATACTACAATGATGACGTAACCTTCTGTTGGTCTGTATATGCAGTAATTAAAATAACTGCCTTGAATAAAATTGCTCTCTCAAAATGGCTGTACTGAACGTCTTGAAATAGGCCTCTGTCTCTTTAAGAAGCTTTCCGACACGCCCCCTTCAGCACACTGCTGTGGCATCTAAACAACACTACTGTGAGAGGAGGGGGCTCTGCTGAGGAGCAGTGGTTGGTGGCTTGGCTGGTGACGAAAGGTCCAGAGGCGTCTCCAGGAGGTGGGGGCGTTCCTAGGAGGACTGAGGCATAGCTACACCTAAAATGGCTGCCGTCTAAGTTTTTACTGATTACTCAAAAATATGTGAATGAGCCAAGGCAACACTCCAGGCATGTGTTTAATGAGGGAATGACATAATAACATGATATAAAGCTTGAAAAGTCGATTTTACATAATACCCCCCCTTTAAATAATAGACAACAGGACCTTTCTAGCAATTCTACAGTGTGTGGCGATGCCTTATAGTCGCAGCACGAGCAGACAGGATTCAGCGCAAATGAAGATAAATGAGCCCCAGACTCTGTGACTCGGTGGTGGAGCTTTTCTTCGTCTGCTGCGGCGGCGGAGACTGGCCATCCATCCTCGCGCGCTGTCCTGTCTCCGTCTCACCCCCCGAACCCTGCGTGTACTGCACTACATCGCGGCGGAAGCAAAAGGTCCGCACCCTCTGGCTTGCCACCCGACTTTTCCACCCAGTGCAAATATATAGTCAAATGTACGGAAGAATTATCCGACTCCTGGAGTGGATGCCGACTACGCTTTACCCTGTTGGCAGTTTCAGAAGTAGCATCTCCGTACAACTGCAGCGGGAAAAGTACTTTACCAAACTATACTTTACAAACAATTGATCTTTCTCAAAAGGCCCGGCGCCCTAAAACAGTCAAACTCATAGCAACCGTTGCGACCACACATTCTCAGGATCTCCTTTCATCGAAACTGTGCCTGTTTCTCTCCTTTCAAAGCCGATAAGCCAAACTGATACTATTTTACCATCCATCTTCTTATTTGCCTAGAGTTTCATGAGCTGTCGTTGCTGGACATCGTCACAAAATAGTTATTTCTACTGCTGTAATATCTGGCACGTTGCTTCCTTTGCTACAGGAAGCATTTGTTGCTCTTATAGCAGAGCCTGGATAATTCAGCTGCGGTTGTTTTTGTTTTGCCACTGCGCTGATAGCACTGAAGAATCATGACTAAAATGTTACCTATAGTTTAATAAGACGTGGGGGAGATAGAGCCACTGCAGTCAATAGCAGGGGTCTGTGAGCCGCTTAGCTCCTGTAGATTTAACACGCAGCTAACTTAACAAAAACGCTCAAATTTGATCAATACTAGACTAACATAAGAATTTAAGGTAACTTTAAGGTAATCTCTGGAGGATATCGCGCTGGTATTGCACAATTTTGACTGTATTGATGAAAACTACTGTAAAGCTTGCGGTTAAATTACAGCTTTCAAGTATGACCTTCACTCTGACTTGAAGTCGGAACAGAAGTGACACATTCAAATCAGAATAATGGAGCGGAACAGGCCTCCACTCTCTGTTAAAAAATGTCTCGTCTGAAAACCCATGTTGAACTTAACGCTTGAAGGCTTTATTGCGCGTTCTCTCCGTCTATAATAAGCAGCTTAGGAAACTGACAACTGCAAAACTACGTCTACGCTAAGGCTAAGCAACTGTCAAATCAGACTGTTCCCCAGCGCGTGAGCAGAAAACATCCCACAGACAGACACAACAACGCAGCATGTTCAAGAAAATGCAGGAACCCCCGCAGACAACCTCCAGAACATAGGGTGGTCCCTGTGAATGGACACATAGAAATACGCTACAACAAGGAAAAGTCCGGCGCAGGACGCATTACCCTGTCATGACGATGAAGAAGTCCAGCCGGTTCCACGTGTCGCCCAGGTAACAGCGCTGTCCGAAGATCCCCAGAGCCACCATCTTCACCACCATCTCCAACGCGAAGAAGATGTAGATGAAGGCGTCGAAGGCCTGGAGACAAACAAAGACATTGTTTTCCGTCAGTTACAGTTGGATAATCGCCGACATTCAAGGTAGGTTGTTTTGTCCCCAACAAGGTCTCAGCAAACCTCACTCTCTTGTAAATGCTTATTTCAAAACATTCTTTATAGGAAAATAAAGTTTTTTGATTGAAATGTAATGCTTGCATACTTTTTGACGCAGTAAAAGCAGTGATAGTAGCAATAGGAGCACCAGTGGGAGGAAGAGAATTAGTAGCACAGGTAGTAGTAGTAGTGGTATTAATCAAATAAATCATAGAAATACCTTTAGCTAGCTGAGCCTGTACCTACAAATGTGCACATTGTGTTAGCTGTCAAATCCCAGACTGATTTAAATCAAACATTCTATTCATATACAAATGAATACGAAAGCCCAGCGCAATACTAACATAAAGTCTCAAATGGTCTCAACTTATATTGCTCTCATTGTTAGACGTCAGAGCTCCCTCAGACCCTCCACCAGAGCCTCGGTCAGTGGGGACTGTTCTCTCAAAATGTACAAAATCTTCTGGACAGTCCAGGTTCTCCTTTAATGGATCCAGACTGTGGAACTTAAAACTGCAGACTGGCATGAACTGCTTTAACAGAGGTCTGAAACAGTGGCTGAAGACATAATCAGAGCTGCACACATGGTAACGCTGGATGAAATGTATATTGATGATGTGTATTGTTTACCTTTGTAAATACTGTACATAATGTTAAAGCTTCAATGGGCAGTTTTGCTATAACATCAAAACCAATGCATCTGGTCTGTCCAATATTGTTAGTCCATATAGCTTTTAGACGCTAATTTGTATCTAAATCTCAAAGGTATGCACATTCATTAATGATTTCTACTATAGGCTTTGACCTACATGTGGTCGATGAGTTGACACCAGCTGAAAATATCTGGATCGTTCATCATTTGCGATGTTTGACGGCTAAGGCTCACGGCTATAGGGAAATACATTGAGCACTGTCCATATACGTTAGGATGGAATGTCGCCTCTCCATTTTATTTCTATGGTACTAATGGCAGCAGCAGTTGCAGCAATAGTGGGAGCAGTGGGGGTAGAGGTAGTAGTAGTAGGAGCAGCAACAATAGAAGCAATATACTAGTAGTATCCATTGTAAGGTTGCTACTTTCTGGGACACTTTACTGTCAGGGGGTCTGGGAGACTTTCCCTTGAATTTTTTTTTTTTTTTTTTTTTAGAACTCAGGTCTCTTTTACTCAGTTTTTCCAGGGGTTTGTATGAGGTTATAAACACATTTAGGGCTTTATAATCGGTCAGTTCAATTTGACGATAATGCCATGATTGGTAACACTTTATAATAAGGTAGTCATGCATGAATAACATGAAACTATGAATGAATTTATTCATGCATGACGATATCATGACTCATCATGAGTTAATATGACTTCATGTTCTTTCATAGATGACTTCATGCATGAATTAATTAAGTAACTACTGTAATGAATTCATGAGAAAATCTTGTTAATATATTATGATCTTAGAATCATGATGAATTCACTAAAACATTTACTTTTTTTTTTACAAAAACATTAACTAATCGTAATTATAAAGTGTAAGCATGAATATCATGATTCATCATGATTTTGAAAAAAATTGTTTGCAAGATATACCTTAATACAACATTTACTGCTGTAATGAACTCATCATTAGCTGATCCTTAGTTCATTCATAAATTCATGATGATTGCGTCCCCTATACTAAAGTGATGCACTTTTATGCTTTGGACAAATTTGTGCAAGAGTAAAAAAGTGCTATATTTTTTACTTATTTACATCATGAATAAGTCTTAATATAAGTTTTTTAAAGTTAAGCATAAATGTAAGCAATAGGCAATGTTTATGTTGATGTAAGTGAAATTGAATGGACCACAAAGCATTAACTTAATTTAAATTCATAATGCATTGTGGACAGTTCTAAATTATAATGTCTGTGAAGTTTGTGTTTGTTTTGTTCTTGATTATTGTCCAAAGCATAAAAGTGCTTCACTTTAGTATAGGGGACGCAATCATCATGAATTTATGAATGAACTAAGGATTAGCTAATGATGAGTTCATTACAGCTGTAAATGTTGTATTAATGTATATCTTGCAAACTATTTTTTTTTAATCATGATGAATCATGATATTCATGCATACACTTTATAATTACGATTAGTTAATGTTTTGTTAAAAAATGTAAATGTTTTAGTGAATTCATCATGATTCAAAGTTCATGATATATTAACAAGATTTTCTCATGAATCCATTACAGTAGTTAATTAATTCATGCATGAAGTCATCTATGAAAGAACATGAAGTCATGTTAACTCATGAGTCATGATACATCATGAAATCATGCATTAATTCATGCATAATTTCATGTTATTCATGCATGACTTCATGTAACCTTATTATAAAGTGTTACCCCATGATTACTTTGGTTGCGATTTCACAAACTCCCATGTTTAAAATAATCTCAATAACAAAGATTATTTATCTACTTAATACTTTGATACTACATTTATGCCAATCCTTAATTTGATCTGCATGTTTTCTTTTCTGTATTCTGCATCTTTCCTGTTGTCTCCCTGTATCTAACCTGTAGCCCCAGTCCACATCATGAGAATTATAATAACGTCAATGTCAAGACGTCTGATTTGAACGCCTCTCAGTTTTTAAGCAGCCTCAACAAAGTGGGAAAGTTTCCACCATCGTCTATTTTCAGAGCGCAAATATTGGCGAATATTAGAATAAGTGAGAGAGTGCCTTAAAGATTACTGGCTGAGGCACATATCTAAATCCGTACAATGACCAGACTCTGTGCTTATTTTGGGGCGATAATCGCACTGCGGACACTGTCAGCTGTCTCTGTGTCTCTGCAGAACCGGAATCAGCCTGTGACTAAATTACGCAACAAACAGCGTCCGCATTGATTCAAAACAGCAGGACACTGGACAACCCTAACCCCGTGTAGCACTGGTTGTAATAGTCGCCATGGCAATAGTAGCTGCAGTAGAAGTGGTAAAGAGTCCACCTGGATGTAACTAACTGTTCTGATCTGGGGTTGCAGTTGGTCAGGTTTAGGTTCAGCAACATCATGTACCTGAACATCCTGAATGACCAGTTTATTCCATCAATGGGTTTATTCTTTCCTGATGGCACAGGCTTATTCCACGATGACAATGCCAGGATTCATGGGGCTCACTGAAACATCACTTTCACACATGGATTAATCACCACAGAGTCCAGATCTTAACCCCATTGAGAATCTTTGGGACGTGCTGGAGAAGGCTTTGCACAGTGGTCACACTCTCCCATCATCAATACAACACAAGTCTTGGTGAAAAATAATGCAACATTGGATCTTTTGACATTGCATGTCACAGCAAATACATGCGCTGTAATTTTATTGTTTAGTTATTATTTCATTTAGAAACAAAAAAACAAAAACAAAAAACAATTGACATTAAAATAAAACTGCCCAGTCAGTGTAATTACAATGAAAAGGAGCAGGAAAGAAAATCACTCTGATGACATCTGCCCCTTGTTACTCCATAATCACTTTACAATCACTTAAACAAGGAGTTCTAGATACTTATCAAGTAATCAAAGCTAAAGGCTCCAACTCAATACTAGAGCGTGTGACTTTTTGTGATGATTTTATTTTGGTTGAGCGCTGTAGTTGCAGCAGCAGCAGTAGTTAGAAATAGTGAAAAGTGAGCATTAGAGCATATGGTGGCAGCCCGGGCAGACACATCTGTGTCCTACCTTACTCAGTGATTACTTCCACAGGACTGGATCACCCTCCTATTGTACTTTAGTATGTCATCATGGACACAATATGTGATTCTTAGAAAATTCCTACAACATACCAGTCACCAGTGACCTGTGAGACTATAGGAACAAAAGAAGTTATAGGTTGCGTTCACGTGACATCACAACATTCTTAAGAGCCTATAGTTTAAAAATGAGGCGGAGCAGCTAAAAACTCCATGGCAGTAACTATGGTAACTGTCAAAATGCAGATTTCAGAGTCCTCTCTTCCAGCGCATATGAACTATGGTCTAATTATTTCCTCATAAAGTCATCCAAAAGTGGTGATAATATTCAGAAAGCATGTTGGCCAGTAGAAAGGACTTGCAGCCATAAGAATTATGTGGCAGGTTTGGAGTCCAAACACTATCAGAAATATTTTTCTTTTTGGACATTTATTTCAAAAACGTTTCTCTCCCTAGAGTTGTACTGGCACCTGTCCTCCAACTGAAATAGAATTCCAGAACATAAACGCAACCTATTGAGAAAAAATATCCAAAAAGTACCTGGACTACAAAGCATGTCTGAGATTTACACAGCGTTCCCAAAACTGTACACCTATTATTCTTCTGAACACATTTGTCTTTCACAGCAACATGTTTCACAAAGAAATAGCTGTGTTAAACCTGCTCTGTGCTGCGTTTGTGACCCAAGAGGGCAGCGTTTTTTCTGAATGTGTGTCTAATAAATAAAACAGTGTCCAGCCTTCAGGAAACGTATCCTACAGTGCCTCTCGAAAGTACTAAAACACCTTGAACTTTTCCCTTTGTCACGTTTACAACCATAAACATAAAGATTTTTTCACTGAAAGTTCACACACAAGTAACAGACAACTGTGAAGTGAAAGCAAAATGATACATGATTCTGTTTTTTTTCAAAAATAGAAAAGTGAAAGTGGGGTGTGCATAAGTATTCATACAGCATGAATTAATACTTTGTGGAACCCTCTTTTGCTGCAATAACAGCAGCAAGTCTTCTGGGGTATGACAACAAGGTTTGCACATCTAGAGACTGACATTTAGCCCATTCCTCTTTACAAACAACTCAAGCTCTGTCAAATTAGAAGGAGAGCGTTTGTGAACAGCAGTTTTCAGGTCTTTCCACAGATTTTCAATAGGATTTAGGTCAGGACTTTGACTGGGCCATTCTAACACATTAATATGTTTGTTTTTAAACATTCCATTGTAGATTTAGCTTTGTGTTTAGGGTCATTGTCCTGCTGGAAGGTGAATCTCCGCCCTTCTTTATGGCCTCCTTTCTTATGGCTTTCTTCTTTTTCATCTTGTCCTGACCGATTTTTTTTTTTTTTTTTTTTTTTTTTTTTTTTTTTTTTTTTTTTTTTTTTTTTTTTTTTTATGGCTCCTTTCAATAATGCTTTCTTCTTGCCACTCGTCCATGAAGGCCAGATTTGTGTAGAGTACGACTTATAGTTGTCCCATGTACAGATTCCCCCAGCTCAGCGGCAGTACGTCGCAGCTCCTCCAGAGTTATCTTGGGGCACTTGGTTACATTTCTGACCAGTGCTCTCCTTGTTCGGTCTGTTAGTTTAGGTGGAGGCCCGTGTCTTGGTAAGTTCGCAGTGGTGCTATACTCTTTCTATTTCCTAATGATGGATTGAACAGTGCTCCGTGAGATGTTCAAATCTTGGAAATCTTTGTATAACTTAACGCTGCTTTAAACTTCTCCACAGCTTTATCCCTGACCTCTCTGGTGTGCTCCTTGGCCTTCATGATGTTGTTTAGTGACCAATACACTCTGACCATAGCTCTGAGGCCCTCACAGAACAGCTGGAATTATACTGAGAGTAGATTACACACAGGTGGCCTCTATTTAATGGTTAGGGCAAGGTGTGAACTTTCTGCACTCATTAGGAATGTTATAAAGGCAATTTAATGCACTCAGAAAATGCTGTATGAATACTTATGCACGCCCCACTTTTCACTTTTCACAAAATAACAGAATCATTTATCATTTTGCTTTCACTTCACAGTTGTCTGTTACTTGTGTGTGAACTTTCAGTAAAAAATTCAAAATACAATCTTTATGTTTATGGTTGTAAACATGACAAAATGTGCAAAAGTTCAAGTTGTATTAGTACTTTCGCAAGGCACTGTATCTATCCAAAAAACAATAAGCGCAACGTATGAAACAAGGCTACTTCCTGCCAACACGAATCCACCATCTGACCGAAGACCAAAGTCAAGCCCAGCTACAGCGCTCTCATAAAGGACTTCCTCGTTCTCTGAAGAGCCAGCGCCTGGAGCCGGGCCACAGACACTACAATAGGAAAACAATTTTCCACCAGCACTTTAGGTTATTACCTTTCTGTGGTCTCGGGCACGAGTTAAATGACAAACCGGGGACTTAACAACAGCCCGCAGCCGGCTACAAATCACAGCCGCGCCGCTATTGGACGGAGCAGGCAGACGAGCGCGCCAGCGACTGAGGGCTGGGTTTGTTGTGTGAGCTTCTGTGCGGTCCAAGCGCCGACAGGGATCCGCTTTGTTACGCAGCGTCGGCGCGCCTCCGTGGATCTGACACACACCCAAACATGTGTCTCGTCGGTTTACAGCGTAAACCCAGGCCAACACTCGGCTCCTGACAGGTTTGCCCCGCGGCGCCAGAGGACGGACGAGCAGGAGACAAGTTTCTCTCCTGGGACGAGGAAGGGAGTAAAAATTTAAAGTCTCATTATGAGTGATGGGAAGTTCAGGAATCAGGTCTTTTGAACAAGTCTCTAGCAGCCCCCCAGGAAGCAATTTTATGTGACTCAGTGGGTGTGACATTAGGGTGGCCAGATCGCAACCAGCCGAATGTGCGACTCGACAAAGCATGACAATGAAGGACATTTTTAAAACGTAAAATAACACTGAAAAAGAGTATGACAACAATTCAAAGTTAAAGTATAGGCTGTAATTATGTTTAGACCTCTGTAGAAGCTCCTGTCAGACAGTCTGAACTGTTCTCCTTTACAGCGTGTTTACATGTGCTCAAGTAACCTGGTTATTAGGCATATCCTGGTTATGACAGTATTCTGGATGTTTACATGGGTTTGAGAAACCAGGACACTCATATCCCGGTTTAAGATAAGATAAGCCTTTATTGATCTCATAATGGAGAAATTCAAATCCTGGACATTTTGGCTCCAGAGAGGGGCGGAGCTAATGACAAATATGGTAAGGAGCTAAAGATATTAGCAATGTTGCTAAAGAATGTTGCTTCAGACGTTTCCCTAGCACAGGAACAAGATCTATCCAAAGAAGCACTTGAAACAGTAGACTTCTGGCTAAAGGTAAGAACATAATAACATCAGTAGAGTTATTTCCCAGCTTCAGCGACAGAGGGGAAAATGGAAAAAAATAAATAAAAGAAAGATAAACAATTGGTTTGTTCCGAGAGCAGCGCTGGCTTCCACTGGAGATACCACGGACCAAAAGAAGAGTTGTTTCTTAAGGTTACTTCAATGTTTTGTTGAGGATATAAATATTTAAAAGCCCAAGTTCCAGATAAAATAGCTGTAGGAAAGTTTGTGCTCCGGCCATATCTATTTCCAACGTCTGCACATGCTCAGTACGTCAGCAACGGTGAAAACCCAGGATACTGTGTTGGTACAGTATCCAGGAAACTGTGGGAATATACCAGTGAGAATATCCTGGTTTCTGATAACCTGGATACTGGCTTATCCAGGAAACTGAAACCAGGATTCTGTGTTTATATGAACCAAAACCAAGAAACTTAAAATCCCCATTAATAACCTGGACACTCGAGTGCATGTAAACACACGTCAGCGATCCACCTCGCCGTGTTTCTCATGCGAGTCTGCACAGGAGCGCCAGCGAGCGAGAGGCGGGCTTTACAGTAGAATATCCAATCAGAAACAAGCCTAAAACGCCCCTGAGATTGTGCAGGATTACAATAAAGTGTGTGCAGTAGTAGAGAGTAGAATGCGGGACACAACTCCAATTTGCATGATGCGGGATTTGAGTTGAAAATGCTGCGCAGGCCCACACAACGCGCGGGACATCTGGTCACCAAAAGTGAAGCCTGATTTCCTTCAGCGCAGCGCATTGCCCAACAGAACAAAAACGACATGAGCAAATTAAACATGTTGATACAAAAGCAGTGACAAATGACCTGCAATATGTAGCTTTTTGTGAACGTGCAGTCAAAAACACATAGATCTTGTGTTTCTAAACGCTGACTATAGCGTAACTTTTAGCACTTAGTAGGAGCGCACTTTCAGATCTTGCAGCTCCCAGACCTGGCGCATTAAGTGGGCAGAAGAGACTCCCGTGGCACAATGGCGATCTTATGTAGAACAACCTTTTTCCTCCAACCAGACTCCGAGGGGAAAGGAGAGGGGTGGTGTGGGGGGAGTCGGGGGTGACCACGCGCTTTTCTCTGGGTCGTATTAACGCAATTACAGCCGAGCGAGCGCCGACCCGCGCCACAGCGGGACCGGTGTCAGGTCAAGATGCACTGCCTTGTCGAGCGGCACTGGAAGCTCCACTGTGCATGCTCCCAGTGCAAGTTTCGCTTCGGCACAGCAGGTGAAAGTACTGATTTGTCACGCAGTGTTCGAAGTGGAGATTGTTTTTAGCCGTTTTCTCCCTTAACATCTTAGTTTCATGTCAGAGTATAAAAATGACAAAACCTACCCCGTACAATGCTTATTTTGATGACGTTTTGAGATAACCCGAAAGTAGCAACTACGTCTTTCCCACGGGTATTCATTCACAAATAGGAGTGTGACAATATATCGATTTTCCGATATTTTATTATTTTGCGGGACAATACCGATACTTTTTATTCCGATTCCGATACTTTTGATGACGTCATGCATATTAATGAGCAACGTCATGCATACTAATGAGGCAGCAGTGCTCCACTGTTTTCACAGTCAATAGAGGCCAACAATGATCAAGAATTCACTCAGGACAGCAGGGGGCAGCACTACAGTTTTAAGCACTTGGACCAAACACTGTCACACAATTAAATGACTTTTAATGATAGTTTTTATAATTATAAAGAAGATTAATCTGGGGTTGATTTAGTACTTTTTAAATAGGACTGTTGTTTCTTGTTTATTTAAATGTAAATTTAAATCGCTGACAGATCTATAGACCCATTTTCAGTGTGTAAGTCAGGGATCATTTATAAAAGTGGTACAAAGCACATGAAAAGAAATGTAAATGATGAATAATATGTAGTATGTTAAAATAAAAGTTAAAAGTAGCATGTTGTTTTTTTTTAATCGTGATGTATCGTAGCTTCTTTTTGTGCAATATATCGATTATCGCAGTATCGGCGTATCGTGAGATAATCGTTATCGTGAGCCATGTATCGCGTATCGTATCGAATCGTGAGATACCCAGAGGTTCGAATCCCTATTCACAAATACATATTGACATATTTTACATCCACGTGTAAATCTTGTTAAGTCCAAGAGTTCGGAGTCTCCAAACTCTTGGACTTAACAAGATTTTTTAAAGTTTTTAAGAAGGATTTTTTAAATATTTTATTCCTAGCCTGATTTATTCAGCTTTGAACCCAAAAAAACAAGGCAACATTTGTGTTTTACAGATTTGTTCACTTATAATGAGCCTATACAAAAACCAAACAAGATCCAAAATCCCCTCTGAAAAAAATCGTTGTTACTAATATGTCAATAAACCATAAACCATCAAATTAAATCTAGGTCTATCCATTATTTAGGATTTTGTCGCTGAAAATATAGGCAATTTTGCCAATATTTATAAATATCAAATGCCCTATTTTTTTATATGAAAACAGAAAATGACTTGCAAACTTGCAATACATTTTTCTCATATTCATATCAGTGATGTTCAACAGAAGTTTCAAATTGACTTCTCTAAAAAAAAATGTTTTTTTCACCCGGAGTGTCCCATTTATACTTCAAAATTTATTTGCTAAACTGTTGTTCACTAAATGTTTGTCTTTTTGTTGGCATTTTATGATTAAGAAATACAGTTTGAGTGTATATCCTACTTCACAAAGTACAATATTTGACCCTCCAAGAACCACCAGAGCTGAACCATGTCTAAAAAGGGTCGGAAATGGATCTGAATGAGACAAAATGTGTAAATCGGCTGTGAACCATGTTTCAAACCAGATAAGCGCCTAATTAAATGCATGACTAAAGCGTACAAATGCTCTCTAATTAAAATGAATACAGCCTGTGATTGCAGATGATCCACCGACCGAAGAAGCCCACGTACCACAGTTGACAGTTTCCTGCGGACACTGGACAGTTAAACAAAGGAACATGAGCTCTTCATCTGCAGCTGAACTGGTGTCAGATGGCGTTCCAGTTCTCGATCTTTTGTAAACTTCTTTCACAAAGCAAAAGCAAAAACAAAGTAAAGTGACTGGGACATACTTTGCCTGGTAACTTCCCTTTTTATCCCCATCCTAAACAGCAGAACTGGTCAGACACACGGCGCAGGGGCATTTCGTTTGAAGCAAAGAGCGCTGTTTTGGGGCGTCGCAGTGGTAAGAAACTGGGGCACCTGGGACGGAGCCTGTGCGCGACAAATCAATGGTTTCGGAGAAATCCACAGCGGGGCTCAAAGCGGGGACCGTCCTGGGGGAAAATGAGGACGCGTGGTGGTCACCCTTCGATAAAGCTGCGACAACTTTGGAGCACAATGTTTGGGAATCTTTTCGCAAAACGTGGATTTCATTGAATGTGTTCAAAACTCTTTTTCAATTAACTTCGGAGGAGAAGAAAAATCAATCGGCATCTTATCTATGCTCTGGAATAAATGAAAGTAAGAAAGATAGTGAGTAAGTAATTTGTATCTGATGATTTTAATGACCCCATGAAACCGTACTCTGGACAAAAAAGATTGGTTGGGAAACAGAAGTTAAGGTGAGAAACTTTAGCTATAGATTAATGACACTCAAGTTTTCTCTCATTTTATGTTGTCACGTAAAAACAAGACATTTGATGCATAAACATTGATTCGGACTAAGCCAGGTTTTAGTTCGTTAATTCATTAGGTGCAAAGATTTGTTAAGAGTGATTTTAGATTTGGTTTAGTTCTTGAATAAGCCATATATGAGAAGAAACATTTTCCCTTGTTTGTTACGGTTCAAAGGTTAGGGATTTACATCTGGAAAAATCCATAAGGCCTACTAATTTTACCCTTTTAGTCAATAAATTATGAAATTGGTATTTGACCGTCAGGCCATCCTTCGGAGTTAATATGTGGGGCGGTACGATAGCACAGCGGTTAGTGCTTGTGCTCACAGCTAGAAGGTCCCGGGTTAGATTCCCACCTGGACGGGGTCTTTCTGTGTGGAGTTTGCTTGTTCTCCCCGTGTCTGCGTATAGGCTTACTCCGGTCCAGTTTCCCCTACCACTAAAACATGTGCAATAGATTCCCCTCTGGGGCCAGGACTTCCCTGAAAAAGAGATTATCTAACCAGGATAGTGGGACTATCCTGGTTAAATAGAGGTACATAAATAAATAAAATGTGACAAAAAACCTTTATCGTCATATAGTGACTATTTGGGTTGACCAATTACAACATCAACAAATCATAATCATTTTTTGTTTGTTTTTTTCTCACAAATTACTGCTTTAACAACACTATGATGGGAGAAAAATTATGTTTCCTTACAAAAAGAAAAAAAGTTAGGTGCAGGTGCTTTAAAGCAGTACTAAGTAACTCGATAGAATAATTGTAACCATTTTGCATTTAAAATAATTGTATATTATATTTGAGCAGCATCAGCTCCGTGGCTGTAACGCGGCGGTGGAGTGATCTGCTAGAAAATAGTCCCTCAAAATGTGGTAATTCATGTGATGGAGGTCAGTTATATTTCATTCTATTAACACAGACATTTATATGGTTAGTCTGGTGTTATAAGTGATTTACCTCAGGTGCACTGTGGAGTGGGTCAGACTGTTTTTAATGCAGGCTAACTGATACCATAGAAATGCTTTAGCCTTGCCCTAGCCTAGCGCCACTAGACTCTTCAAATATAAAACTGCATGAATTTAAGAAAAAACATCTCCAGACATCAACAACACTCTGGATAACTAGGAAATGAGGCCCTATGTCAAAAATCCTGAAATATCCCTTTAATACTATGATCTTATACACACACACACACACACACACACACACACACACACACACACACACACATGACTGTATGATAAATCAATGTTTTCACCTGTCCCGTCTCGCTTTAAGGATCACCACAACATTTTTCCCCCTGCACCACTCTTACAGGAGGCTACCATTGGCACCGTGCCACAGCGGCTCGCCTAATCTCCACACCGCTAAATGATGTTTGGATAAATAATTCAGTGTGATTCAGCCTTGTCCGCGGCGCAGTCGCGGACAAGGCTGAACCCCGCCAGTGAATAGGCTTGTGTTGCGTTGGTCGCTGTAGCAGCCCCCTCCTCCGTCAGCCCCATCAGGTTTTTCATCACAGACGTGGTTTGTAAAACGGCTGTCTCCCTGTGGCCCTTTCATCATGTGGAATCAGAGCGGGCGTGGAGCCTGCGTAACCCCGCCGCCGCTCACCGAGGAGTGTGGATGAGCACACAGCTCCTATAGTAGGATGACGGTGTGAATAAACCACATATGGTATTGGCTTTAAAAAAAAAATAAGAAGAAAGAAGCTATTTCTGTGAGAAGTGAAGGCGTGACAAAAATAAAAAATAACTTGCAGATACCAATTTGCTGGCAGGAATGAGAAGAAAATGCATTGCGAGTTCTCCATCATGCCATCTATTCATAAAAGTTGTATTCAAAGAAATCGGCATTAATGCACATCCAAATGTAGCCATTATTGTTAGTATATTTAGCCTTACAAGAACCAAGAGACCGAGGTCGGATGAGAATTAAAGGGGGTTTAAAAAGTAAAATGTAAAACAGAGCTACATTGGTCGGTTTAGTCTAATGCAGGCTCCCAAACCTGTGGGCTGCGGGCCAGAACCGGGCCGGGGGATGGCTGCTACTGGGCCGCAGTGGAAAAAATATGCACACGTGGTTTACTCATTTATACCCACATACTAAACCAGAACAAAGGGCCAATCTCACCAGCCTGGAGACTAGTTGGTAACTCAAGTTGCCACTGGTCACAGAGATGTCTCCGAGACATCCCCGGAGATAAGGCGAGTCTCCAGGAAGTCTCGGTGAAAACGATCATGTTCAATTTCAGCGAAGACTGCATGGAGACTTTTTCACATTTCCATGCAGTCTCCATGTGCGCATGTCTCAATCAGTTGTGTCGCGAATACTATTTGTTGTCTTCAACCTGTGAGACGTTTCTGTGACGTCCCTGCGATGTCTCAGAGATCTGTCAGATACCAAGGAGATCTCAAAGAGTCATATGGAGTCTCTTTGAAGACAGCAAATAGTGTTCGCAAAGTTGCCACAGCTGCTTGAGACCACGTAGACTCTCGGAGACCATGCGGAGACTATATACGCTACGTCTCCAAGCCGATGAGATCCTTTGTATGCACGCAATCTGTGCGGAGACCTTGAAGTGAGATCGGCCCATCATTTTCTTTTGGGACGGACGATTTTCTTCCTTGTCAAAAGACCAAGAGCCAAACCTCCCAGTCATGGCCCAAAGTAAACACTTTCTTCAAATCCCAGTGTTGTACATGTATGACCTAAAGGAGGGTGTTTGAGGTTATTGCTTTTTGAGAAAAGTATTTGCTCACTGATGTGTGCAACAAAATGTCTCAAAATCATCTTCTGGGCCAGAGGCTCTATGCTGGAGGGACAGATTTTGCTCCCGGGCCTGACGTTGCCTACCCTTATGAAATATGTTTGTTTGTTTCGGCATCAGCTGCATCAATTGACATGAAAAGTCTGGTTCTGGTCCCTAAGAGGAAAAAGGCTGGGAACACTGGTCTAGTGGATAAGACGGCTGCCATGTAAACGGACACTGTTCCGATCCCAGCGCCATGGCTTTACGTCTAGTCTCGACTTCAACTTATTCAGTCTGAGCTGTCCGGTCCAATAAAGGCGACGGGTCAATAATCCTTAAATAAAATAGATGATAAATTATGTCTAAACTGGGTGTAAATCATGTCAACCCCAGAAAATAAACTTAAAAGCTAAAAATGTAAACATAAATGAAAATGTCTCTAATTAAAGTGATTCAATTGCAGAATAAGAAACCCAAATAACAAGGATCAGGAACTCTACAGTGAATGTGTAAATGTGTAAATGTGTAAATGTTTACTATTGCATCCATCTGTTTTCCTGAAGATGCGCCTGAGTCAGCTGAGCATGTAGATATATAGCAGGCAGGTACAGTAATACTACTATCATCGGAAACTAATGAAAGTCATTACTGCCGCTCCACAGCGGCGGCCGTTTCCGTCGGTGCTGCAGGTGTGGAGAGAGGAGCTGTGCCTCCCTCAGAGAGGAGCGGGAGGACATGCTACACTATCTAAACCTCGTCAGCAAAATCCCTTCTGTTGCCATTAGCAACCACCTGAACAGAGCCCTCGCTGCCTGGGGACACAATCTGCTTGTTAGTGAGACAAAGGAGGGAGAGAGGAGGCAAGGGGAAGGGAGGATGGGGACAGGTAGCACACAAGTTTGTTTGCGGAGGTTTCGATTTAGGATCATATGTGGGCTTTTCTTTTTCCATGGCTTAACTTGGGAGGAGGACGGTATGTTACGAATCGAACATTATTGCCTAAATCCGCCATGTTTGTCGACAGCAGGCAACATCGTCCATGTTATATAATCCAAAACAACATTTATAAAGTTGAAGTAGAGGCTCTTTCCTCGAGTTTTAATGTTATTTTTTTAGCTTAGTATATGGACAGTGTTTGCTAGTAACCCGTAATGTAGCAAATACGGTGATATTCAAATAGTCTCATTTTATTCTGGACTCTACATGTGAATGTCAACTCCAGTATTTAGCATTTGTTCCAAATTTTTCCCATTTTCAGACCAAAAAAGGAGCTAGGAACTTATATATTTAGTCCAGACCTATTTCTAACACTTTTCTCACATCTCGATTCTCTTTTCTCCATCACTACCACTGACCTAGCCTGGTCTTACCATACCCTCGTACTCATTTCATACAGAGGGTCTGGAACTTCACAATGGAGCTCCGTTTTCAGGTGGGAGGGATGAACTCCTTTGAAACGATTAGATCTGTTTTCAAACTACAACCAGCAAATCCGGTGCAAATGTGTAACATCACCGACAGCACCCGCCTCCCCTCCGCTCGCTGAATGGTAGGTTGAAATTCAACCGATGAAACGCAGCCACTGAGATCAGACCCAGACGTACATGTAGGGAAAAGATGATTGACCGGAGTTTACGGATGCCAAAGGCCAGGCTACAACTGACCTAAAGCCAAGTGTTTGCCCTTTACCCTAGAGATATTTGAAATCTATACCCGATATGACAAGAAAACTATGAATACTGTAGCTCAGTGGTTCCCAAAGTGGGAACCACTTGGGAACATTTCTTTGCTACATTATACTTTAAACCAGTATTTAGAATACTACAATCATGGTTAAATGTTGCTTTGTATGTTATTCTGCAAAATAATACAAATTCCTCAGAATAGAGTAAATATTTTATTATGGGGGCCCCGAGAGATTTTTGGATCGATCAGGGGTCCGTGACGTCCCATACTTTGGGAATGGCTGCTGTAGCTGAATAGCAATAAGCATGCTTTAACTGTCGCAAATGATGAAGAGTCAAAAAGGTTCTGGCTGTTGCTGATGAAAGCTGACCACGATCTACTTCTATCTACTTCGTCTGTAAATTCACACTTCATGGGTTAAGGCTGCAGGATAGAGTGAAAAAATAAAGTTTAGATAGAGTTTGATATGAAACTTTTGCTGTCGATTAATGACATAAATATGAGAGAAATGGGTTGCAAGTTTGCTTTAATTGAAAGGTTTCATATCAAATGTGTAATTTTTCCGGTCAAAATTGCCAAGCTGTCCAACAATTCCGGTGACGTGTCATGCTGGGGGCGTGGCCTAGCCAAGGGGAAAGAAAGCTTGTTGTTGGAATCTCCATTTTCACCCTTTTTAGACTTTTTTTCTGGTGAACTTTAAACATATTTTGCACACACAAATGAATTGAGTCGAAATCGGGTCCTCATGAACGTTTACTCTAACGTTAGCATCATGGTTAGCATTCTCCGTTAGTCATGCATTTATGGGCTGTTGAACCACTTTATTTTATTTTATCTTTATTTATACAGGGAAGGCCCAATGAGAGTACGAGACTCTCTTTTTCATGAGCGCCCTGTTTCATAACAGAGAAGAACAATACAATATTTACAATAGCGCCCCTTCATGTCTCTGTATCTTTATTGGGTAGAAAACACAATACACAATTCAGCATTTGTCAAAATACTTCAAGGGAAGTAGTTCTTTCCCCTTCTGTTTCACCTGACTATTTGTGGACGTTCCCAAATGCCGTCCATATCCATAGAGGCAGGTTTAAATGTATGTCTTCATTTTGTTGGCGTCATATCTACAATATTGTGGCTATCTTGTTTAGTTTTTGAATAAGCTAGTCATTAGTGAAGAAAACTCAAATTACACCTTGTGTTTTGGGCTTAAAAATCTCAATTAATCAAACAAGGAATTAGACATTGTAAAGTTCAGCTGAAAAATACATCAAAAATATTATTAAGAACCAGACAGTTTGGTGTCCTGTAGGAGTTAAAGTGGAAATGTTGATGCATGAATGTAATAAAGAACTAATTATGAGAAAACGAGCTTTAGACGTTTGTCTTGGATATGCTATTGGCAAAATACTGGAAAAAAGCATCATCTTATCTGAGCAAAATGGCTTGAAAGGTGCTTGAATTAAGACATTTAAAGCATTAGTCACTTGACAATAAAAGAAATTAACATGAACACTTACAATGAGACAAAAAACACCTTTAAATGAGACAAAAAAGTAGAAAGTAAGAAAAATTCATTCTTTTTCCATTGGCGATAACCTACTCAAAATGAGCACAAATTCCAATAATTCAAACACTTTTAGGTCATTTTTGTTTACGATAAGTTGCATTTTTTACAAGTGAACACAAGGAAATTACCGGGTGAGTGTGTTACAAGTATGTTGTTGCTTTAGTTGGACATTAATACTTGGATGTTAAGGGAGAAAACAGCCAAAAATCTCGAAACTGACCACTGCGTGAACAATCGTTGTTAGCACCTGCCATGTCTCTCCATAAATCCGCCTGTCACTCGCTAAAAGCATGACAAATGACCTGTGGACGGGTAAGTCTAACCTGTCTGGTGCATTTTCTCAACGATTCTATCAAACAAATAAACTTGTAACTGGGTGTAAACCTGTCCCGCTCGGTCGTAAGAGAGCTCTTATCTGGCAATATTAAACGCCATCTCGTAGGAGCGCACCGACTGAAATTATGTTGTTCCTGTCATTTCCTAAATCAAGCCTGGCAAATTTACCTCAATGCAACGCAATTAAAATCTCGGAGGAAGGGGAGTGTGCGCAGCCAGCTGGCAAATCACTCACGCAGCATATGACCCTCGCAGCTAACCAAACAGTCTACAGAGATTTGAATCAGCCGTATTTAATTGGGATATTTGTCTTTATTCTGGCTTTTAAACACTTTTGGAGATCTTGTATCCTCTTTTGGTCGATCAGCCTTTGTCCCTCACACTTTCTGGTGAGAATGTTGGGCAAAGCTTGGACTGATATGAATGTGCAAGTAACGTTAGCAGTAATATCAAAATCTGGAAAGGCTCCGGTTTAAATCATTTGGGAAGAGGACGGACACTAAACTGCAAACCAATTCTGCCAACGGGTATAAATAAAGTTACCTTGAACCTTGTGGGGGATATTTGCTGCTGATTGGACCAAGCGCACCTCATTTTAGCCAATCACAGCTAAGTCTCCAACGTAGCTAAACGACAAAGCACTGATGCAGTTCAATATTTGGTTTGTAAGTTGGTACATGTATTTTTCCTTTCAAAATCAATATTTTTCAATGAACTTGCTTTGTGGGCAATCTTTGGGAACCACTGACCAAGTCTTTTTTTGTCGTCGTCGTCGTCGTCGTCGTGTTGTGAACTAGTATCGATAGACGTGCTTGTTGTGGTCGTAAATGTAAAACCTGTCTTACTGCAATTGGTCTGAAACCATAGTGGGAATGAATGCATCTGTCCAAGCAATTCAAGATGTTTTTCGTGAGATGGTGAATACAGATCCAGTTAGTGACTGGGAACTATAGCTTCAAGTCTCAAAAGAAGGCCCTCCACAAGCCTCATGTCTAAAGAAAGCTCCTCTGTCATCATCTTTTTGGCCGACCATCTTCCTAGTTCGCAACTTCATGGCGCTGTGATGAATGGACTTCTACGTATCTGTTGCTGGATTTTGGGCTATCGAAATGAGGAGAACAGTTTTTTTTGTTTCAGCTATAGTATGATCTAGGAAGTACAGTTTGTAGTACTGATAATTTGATGAGTAAAACTAGACTAAAACTAAATTCGAAGTAGCTAATGAGACATAAACGATGACGGCAATATCCAGATAATGAAAAGAAGGTAATAAATAATCTAAACTTTCAAAGACAGTTCACGTGGTGCTCTGTCCTTGTGGAAGAAGTTCCATGAGGCTGTGCAACATGATTAAATATGTTTGAACGAAATAATAGAAAGTTGACTTGGTCGACTAGATTTACTGGAAGAAGCTCACTAGAGTAGAGTACTAAAGAAGAAGAACATTTATTTATATAGCGTCTTTCACAAACATAGTCACAAAGCGTTTCACATGAGACAATTATCCATTCACCCCACACTTGGTGGTGTTCAGTTTCCTCTGGGGGAGGCTGACAGACACGCTGTCGCGACTGCACACATCTGCGCCAACGGTCCCTCTGACCACCATGCATTCAGACACACACACATCATTCATCCTGGCCTATTGTACATGTTTTTAGTGGTAGGGGAAACTGGAGTACCCGGAGGGAACCTACACAGATACGGTGCCATGCCATTGGTCCGACAACCCATTAGTCCGATGTCTCATTATTCTGAAAATATACCACTGAGCAGAGGTGCCATTAGTCCAACCCAGTTGTGTTGTGGATTAGAGAGCCACTCATTGGCCCTAACCTTAAGGTCAGTGGACTCTTGCCTGAACCTAATCATAATAATTTTCGGAATAATGAAACATTGGACTAATTGGTTGTCAGTCTAAAGGGCTTGGGAGAACAATGTAAACTCCACACAGAACGGCCCCGTCCAGGTGGGAGTCGAACCCGGGACCTTCTAGCTGTGAAGCACGAGCTCTAACCGCTGTGCTACCGTGCCGCCAAAAGCAAGACCATTGAAGATACATGGATTGTTCTGTCTTTCTACATCATCCGTGAGCCTGTCAACAGATTACAGCCTCCATGTTCAATATTCTTGTCGGTTTCTAAACCTTCAGTTGTTCTGGAAAGCACCTTGACGGCAGGAGGGACTGCACATAATGATGAGCGTATTAGCTGCAGCAGTTGATATTGCGTACGACTGAAACTGGGAATTGGCTCGCCACATCAGAGTTCCGCCCGCAGGTCCACGAGAATATATGAAAACAAAGTACGTCCCAATTCCCCGCGCAGAGAACGGGAGACTACCGCGGCGGATGTGTCTTTATCTCCGTGTCAAAATACAGTCTCTTCGTCAGGACTCGCGTTTAAATTGAAAGGGAGTTTTCAGATCCATAAGGGAAAGTCTAGCAATATTGAAAGAATAGACAGTGAGGAATGTCTTCATTCTTATCGTCATCACCAAGGCAGAACACGTTTTGCCAATCTTCATTTCTCTGATACAAAGACTGGCGCAGAGGTGAACTGAACTTCTCTGTCAGCACAAATTGACAAAATGGATTTGATCATTCCAAAGATTCTCAATGGGGTGAAGATCTGGACTCTGTGGTGGCCAAGCCATGTGTGAAAATGATGTCTCATGCTTGATGAATGTCTTGCCATCTTGGAACATGCCCGGGCCATCAGGGAAGAATACATTGTTGGAAAATAAATCAGATTTGATATATTTGGGATGCGTATTTTTTTACTTCCGTATTTGAAATGACTTTCATATGGGAACGCTCACAAATGGTCAGGTTTGAAACTGACAGCGGGGAAAAAATCTTTCATCTACTACACCACCACCATATCGCGTGAACACAGCCTATTGACTTTATTCAGGAACTTGTGGTGGGCGGCGAGTTACAGTTCGGCTTCGGTTCTTAACGAATCCTCACAGCCAAGCCATCAATGCAGAGTCACAGCAGAAAGTACATGAAAATATTTTTAAAAAAAATCATCTCAGGTCACTTTCTCATACCGTCTTCCCACAAACGTATTTCCTTTGACCTTTTTTTCAAGTTTTCTTTTCATTCCCATTTTGTGAAGACCACTGTCCTATGTCACTTACTGTATGTTTTAAAGATTATTGGGTAACACTTTATAATAACTAAACCTTATTTAACCTATAACTACTTAACAATGAGTAAGACAAGTATGTGAAGAACTATTCATTATGAGTTAGGCATTAACTGTAGTAGTTATTGAGTTTTAGTCACACTTCATTATGAATTTAGTATTAACTCATCATCCATTAAGTGTCACACTTAACACTTAATTCATCATGAATAATTCATCAGTTAACTCATTATTTATTAAGGCTGAATAAGGTGTAGTGTTACCGATTTTTTATTAGATTTTTCCTCATAAAATTGCCACTTCACTGGTGTAAAATTATGACTATTAACCCATCAAACTGTGTAACAATTAGAAAACCATACAAAGCACTCATGTCGCACTTTAAAGCGAGATGTTTCTCCCCTTACACATCTCAAAGCCAGACGCCTCACCACCACCTCTGACCTCTATCCTCGCCTGTCCTCTGTAGTATTGGTTCCAGAGCATCGACAGTGTACGCCCATCAGCATTAACATCATTATCATCATCTTACCTGCAGGATCTGGCAACGGTCTGAGGTGCAGTCGATGTTCTCACACGGCTGGTACATGCCCAAGGTCACACAGTTCAGGAGGATCACCATGATGCTAATCCGCTCGAACCACGTGGAGACAAGGCTGAGTTAAGGATAATATCAACCAGGCATGAATTCACAATGAATTTGTTCAACAACAACAAAAAAACACTGTTGAGAGACGTAGTCATTGGTGGCGGTGAAGAGGAGGGGATGGAGAGGTTGAGGTGATGGTTCTGGTGCAGAGAAGAAAAGAACAGAGTGGAAATTGAAATGGCGTGTTGATGGAAAGATGGATCACACAGTGAAGACAGAGTTATATAGAAACAGTCGCGGGAGGCAGAGGAGCATTACCTGCCCAACACTTTTCAATTCAATTCCAACAAATTCTGGAAGAAAACAAAGCACCATTTATGTTAAATAGAGGATGGCGTCTTCGAATAGATAGTCATCCGAAACAACGCTGCAACATCCACGATGGATGAAGGTTTTGCCATGGCCTTCAAAGTCTTCTAACACCAAACATCATCATCAGAGAGCAGTGTGTGCAAATCAGCCCAGAAACTTCTCAACTCTGACAGACATTTGTAAGGAAGAATGGGCAAAAAATCCCGCTAGAAACAAGAATCTAGGCTATTGGATGCCTAGAGAAGTGATACAAAGGTTGGGGTTTCCAAACTTTTCAGGCCGTGACCAACAAAATCACTCAAACAAACAACGAGGGACCCTTCTCTGTAAAATGTAGTTAGCATTTATAATAATTTAAGGTGAAAAACATTTTAAATCTGGTTTAGTGATGTTAGTTTGGATGCTGTACAGTATATTGATAGTTGACCTAATTTCATTAAAATAGGCAATTTTTAATAAAAAAAAACAAAACATCAAATTTAATGTCAGAAATGTGAAAAATATTGTCTGTGGCCTTTTCCCTTCTTTTATCTTTTGCTATAACAAAAATGACTAAAATTCATACACTTTACACATACTACATTTGCAGATGTATCTGTATCTTTAATAGTACTGCAACAAGTCCATGTTTAATAAGTCTAAGTCACATATTTCTGGGCACACAAAATAAGGCATCTTTTTTTTTGACACAACTATGTCAAAAATGTAACAACGGGTTGCATTAACGTGACGTTACAGCATACCCAAGAAGCAAAATTCTATCGGGGTAGCTATGGTAACCGTCAAAATGCAGATGTTTCAACTTCACGGTCTTTATCTCTGCAATGACAGGGCATATGCACATGGGGGAAAAAATGACATAATATAAAATTATTCTTTTTCCCCCCCTTTTTTTTGGTCAGTTGAAAGGTTAACATGAAAGGCTTGGGGATCAAATCATTACTTAAAAAAAAAAAAAGATGAGGTTCAATATTAGGGGGAAAAGGGTGAGATTCTCCCATTAAGTTATGTTGGCCTCTGCCCAACAAGTCTTTTTTTTTCACCAATAAAACATGCGCTTTTATAGGGTACGAGCATGAGTCAAGGCACAAACATTAGCTAAAAGCAATATCAAAAAGCAGCGAAAAGATCAAACATTAGCTGCCAGGTCACTAATGGTAAATAGAACAGTACATTACAACAACTTTACATTAGCTTATTATATTAGCTTATTGTTATGGATTATACCCAGAATGCTCAGCGGCCTTGAGAACAGAAGCTAAAAAAACAAAACAAAACAAAAAAACAACTTGCTCATAGATAAATCCCAGATCCTTATAATATAGGCATTGTTCATTTATTTCCAATGCAAACCCGTCGCCACGAGGGTTTTATCTCCGGTAATGAATAATGCATTCTCCGCCGATTGTCACGAGCTAACCCGAATATGAAAAATGTATGCTTTATAAATATGCAGCGTCCTTTTATGTTTGCTGTAGCTGTATCGGCTTATTATTCAGTAAACAGCGGCCAAAAAGACACCCACTTCACAAACGGCAGTATGGGCCAGAGTCAGTCATTCTAATAGCGAGCGTATGTGGACACAAAACACATATTCAACGGGAGGACTGGCCAAGCTTTCTCAAAGGCGCCACAAACGGTGTGGTAGTGAGTTCAATGAAAAGGTTTCCATGATGTACATTTTGGCATTTCAAATACTTCGGGAACCCTGCTTATTCATGTTATTTCGACTTAAAACCACACTGCGGAACTTTCCAGGCTACACCACAGAATAAAAGCATTTGGAATCGAACGGAGGCCTGTTCAATCTGGTTTGTCTGATGACAGCTTAGTGGGCTTCTGCTAATCTGCTAATGCTACTATGGCTACTGCTGACGTCCACAGCAGTTTATACTCTCAGAGCATATTAAGTAGCCATGTGCTCCTTCAAAGTAATACAGTGGAGCTGGGAAGCCAACAGGGCTGAAATAACACGTGCCAGTGAGAGTTATACTGTATCTGCTGCGGTTGTGTATTTCAAAGGGGCTGAAATATAATGTAAACGTTTATGTTCATTCTGTTTGAGCAATGATGGTAATGAATATTTCATTCATTTATCCCTAAAATATCAATACATTTGGCGGCGGCGGAGGTAATGCCAAATGGCCGGCACAGAGGCTGATGACCATTTGCTTGCATCAATGTAATTAAGGCTAAAAGTTCTACAGTACCTCTCCTCCGGTGAAGTAGACATATGTGTGTGTAGTTTTTAATAGGTTGTACAGAATTATCAAAGAGTTGCATGTTTTCTGTTTAAATATTCATTGAATTCAACAAGACACAGCTATCTCTCCCGAGGAATATACAAGGACAGGAAGCGGTTGTTACCAGGAAGTTAGCAGGAGCCCTGAGCCTATAATCGCTGAGTATGGAGAGAATGAATAATGACCACAGTGAAGCCATTTGATAAGGTTTTAAGAGGCTTGTAAGGTGCTGTACAAGTGAAAGGCATTAGTATTGCTATTATAAAATAATGTTTACGTGAGGGGAAAAGCTAAAGCCAGGGGCCTCATTTATCAAGCTTGCTGTGCACAAAATGAGGCCAGAACTTTGCGTAGCCGCTCTTCTGCGCCAAAGGTGGTATTTATAAAAACAAACTGAATGTGAAACATTGCGCTCCTCCACGCAAACTATATAGCTGCCGTAGGATGTTTGGTCACTTTACAGAACTAGTTTGAACTTTATTTTCATCAGAAATGACAAAGATTAGAATGAAATGAGCAACTTATCAGGATGTTTATGAAAAACATATGCGACTTGTATGTGTACTTAAGATGTTGTCTTCATACATATACGTGCACACTCGTACCCGTGCACGTATGCGCACTGGCGCTGAAGCTTTTTAAACGGGAAGCAGGAATGATCCCACTCTGTGCTCTGTGCTTATGAGTCTATGAGCTTTAATAGACTCATAAGTCTGACCATCTGGGTTAAAGTCCAAAGCTCGGGTCACATGCCCTTCAGAGCAGAGGCCGTCTTTATGCACCGGCACCGAGGCTCCACTGCCCGCTCCCTCCTCACACACCACCCGGACACTGACCTCTCATCACACATACACCACCCGGACAAAACCGCTGCTTCATCCTTCATCCAAGCTCACGTACAGCGTGTGCAATTTGGAGTTTGGATGAATGAATGCCCCACAGTTTATCGCGTTTTTATTGGCAAACTCACACCTCTCTATTGGCAAATACAGCCAACACCTAAGGCTCTTCTTTACATTCTAAACATGTGTTTTGAAAAGTTGTATTGATGGAATATACAGGTAGATGCCGTGTGATTAGAGAAGCAGAGTTCACTCCTCGAGCCCGTGTCGTCTCTGCACGAGCTGCTGCAGCGTTTGCCCCTCCCTCTGTGTCCCACGCCTTCAGTTAAACCCACCCATTACCGCCTCATGTTTAGGTCAATCTCATTCATAAGTCACTTTGCATTGCCTTTTATGGTCAAATGGAGGCGGGCAGAGGGCGTGTCGTGATGTCCGCAGCTTTCTGCTCCACGTGTGATCAGTGAAGGAAAGATTGCGGTCAGGTGTGCGTACCCGAGCATACGCAGGGTTTTATAAATCGGGGAAAAAAACCTTGCTTACAGAATTTTTTGTTACTCTGCTACACACTTTCAAAGTCAGAGTCTCACGCACAGTTTGATAAATAAGGCCCCTGATATCTCAAAGCTTTGAATAATGTCTTAGCTCTCGACTGCTGATTGTGAGAAACATCGTTTCCCTCTTCTGCGCTCACAACGCCAGCCCACACTCTGATATACAGTGCCTTACGAAAGTACTAATACACCTTGAACTTTTGCACATTTTGTCATGTTTACAACCATAAACATAAAGATTTTATTTTGAATTTTTTACTGAAAGTTCACACACAAGTAACAGACAACTGTGAAGTGAAAGCAAAATGATACATGATTGTGTTATTTTACAAAAAATAGAAAAGTGAAAAGTGGGGCGTGTATAAGTATTCATACAGCATGACTTAATACTTTGTGGAAAATGCTGTATGAATACTTATGCACGCCCCACTTTTCACTTTTCTATTTTTTGAAAAATAACACAATCATGTATCATTTTGCTTTCACTTCACAGTTGTCTGTTACTTGTGTGTGAACTTTCAGTAAAAAATTCAAAATAAAATGCAGCGCTAAGCCGAGCACAGCCAGCCGCTGCATGATCTAATCTTTAGCCAAATTAGCAGTTTTGGAGAAATCTGTGTCTCCCGCTCCTCTGAAATTAACACTTAAAATGTAAATCCTGCTGGTTTAATAACAGAGTTTTGTCAGGATGTAGTTTACACAATCAAAACGATATACTAATATATCTAAGCCTTTCAAATGTAAAACTACTTGAATGCATATCTTACAATGCCAGTGATCACAGATATTTGATCTGTTTAGTATAGGCTATGTGCAGAGAGGTATTAAACCTTTTGAATAGGACTCTCAATGAACTCTCAATCGCCCCATTCTCTCTCGGGCCAACATGGAGACGCTAATGCATGCTTTTATCACCAGTCGTATCGACTACTGTAATGCCCTGCTCTCTGGTCTTCTCAAAAAGAGTATCTCAGGTTTACAACTTTTACAAAATTCAGCAGCTCGTGTCCTGATGAAGACCAGGAGGCAGGACCACATTACACCGGTTTTAGAGTCGCTGCATTGGCTCCCCGTGTGTTTCAGGATCGATTTTAAAGTTCTCTTAATGGTTTTTAAATGTCTTAATGGTCTTGGCCCTTCTTATCTTTCAGAACTGCTTTTACCTTATGAACCTTCACGGTCCCTGCGCTCCTCCGGCAGGGGTCTCCTAGTTATTCCTAAAGTCAACAGAAAGACTCACAGCGAGGCATCTTTCCAATATTATGGCCCTCGCCTCTGGAACGACCTGAGGAGGAGCTCAGGACCGCAGAGAACGTTCATGTATTTAAGAGCAGGCTCAAGACCCACCTTCTTAGCTTAGCTTTTAACTGACATCTATTTATTTAGTCCTAATTATTTATAAATTTATCCATCCATCCATCCATTTTCTTCCGCTTTATCCGGGGCCGGGTCGCGGAGGCAGCAGTCTCAGCAGAGATGCCCAGACTTCCCGATCCACGCACACCTCCTCCAGCTGTTCTGGGGGGACCCCGAGGCGACACCAGGCCAGCTCGGAGACATAGTCCCACCAGCGTGTCCTGGGCCTTCCACGAGGCCTCCTCCCAATAGGACATGCCTGGAACACCTCCCGAGGGAGGAACATAAATTTATTTATGTTGATAATTTATGATATTAGTGATTTTGTATATTTATTTTTAGCTTCCTTAATTGCCTTTACTTCTGGATTTTAAACTCTTCTGAGTGTTTTTAGATGGTTTCTTATATTTTTAGGCTTTCCCAGTGTTTCCTCTGAAGGGGCCCTGTGGCTCGTACCAGTGATAGGCTGTGGCTGGTGGGTGCAGGTGGAGTGTGGTGTTCTGTGTGGGTGCTCAGGTGGAGGTGTGGTGTCTCTGTCCTGTGGGTGCTCAGGTGGAGGTGTGGTCTCTGTGTGGTTCGTGCTGTGGTGTCTCTGGTGTGGGTGGCTCGGTGGGGTGTGGTGTCTCTGTCCTGTGGGTGCTCAGGTGGAGGTGTGGTGTCTCTGTCTGTGGTGTCAGGTGGTTTTTTTAGTGTGGTGTCTCTGTCCTGTGGGTGCTCAGGTGGAGGTGTGGTGTCTCTGTCCTGTGGGTGCTCAGTGGAGGTGTGGTGTCTCTGTCCTGTGGGTGCTCAGGTGGAGGTGTGGTGTCTCTGTCCTGTGGGTGCTCAGGTGGAGGTGTGGTGTCTCTGTCCTGTGGGTGCTCAGGTGGAGGTGTGGTGTCTCTGTCCTGTGGGTGCTCAGGTGGAGTGTGGTGTCTCTGTCTGTGGGTGCTCAGGTGGAGGTGTGGTGTCTCTGTCCTGTGGGTGCTCAGGTGGAGTGTGGTGTCTCTGTCCTGTGGGTGCTCAGGTGGAGGTGTGGTGTCTCTGTCCTGTGGGTGCTCAGGTGGAGGTGTGGTGTCTCTGTCCTGTGGGTGCTCAGGTGGAGTGTGGTGTCTCTGTCTGTGGGTGCTCAGGTGGAGGTGTGGTGTCTCTGTCCTGTGGTGCTCAGTGGACTGTGGTGTCTCTGTCTGTGGTGCTCAGGTGGAGGTGTGGTGTCTCTGTCCTGTGGGGGTGGGGGGGGGTCGGGGTGGGAGGTGTGGTGTCTCTGTCCTGTGGGTGCTCAGGTGGAGGTGTGGTGTCTCTGTCCTGTGGGTGCTCAGGTGGAGGTGTGGTGTCTCTGTCTGTGGTGCTCAGGTGGAGGTGTGGTGTCTCTGTCCTGTGGGTGCTCAGGTGGAGGTGTGGTGTCTCTGTCCTGTGGGTGCTCAGGTGGAGGTGTGGTGTCTCTGTCCTGTGGGTGCTCAGGTGGAGGTGTGGTGTCTCTGTCCTGTGGGTGCTCAGGTGGAGGTGTGGTGTCTCTGTCCTGTGGGTGCTCAGGTGGAGGTGTGGTGTCTCTGTCCTGTGGGTGCTCAGGTGGAGGTGTGGTGTCTCTGTCCTGTGGGTGCTCAGGTGGAGGTGTGGTGTCTCTGTCCTGTGGGTGCTCAGGTGGAGCTGTGGTGTCTCTGTCCTGTGGGTGCTCAGGTGGAGGTGTGGTGTCTCTGTCCTGTGGGTGCTCAGGTGGAGGTGTGGTGTCTCTGTCCTGTGGGTGCTCAGGTGGAGGTGTGGTGTCTCTGTCCTGTGGGTGCTCAGGTGGAGGGTGCTTGCTCAGGTGGAGTGTGGTGTCTCTGTCTGTGGTGCTAGGGAGGGCTCGCCTGGGTGCTCAGGTGGAGCTGTGGTGTCTCTGTCTGTGGGGGGGGGGCTGTGGTGCTCAGATGGACATGTGGTGTCTCTGTTCTGTGGATGCTCAGGTGGAGGTGTGGTGTCTCTGTCCTGTGGGTGCTCAGGTGGAGGTGTGGTGTCTCTGTCCTGTGGGTGCTCAGGTGGAGGTGTGGTGTCTCTGTCCTGTGGGTGCTCAGGTGGAGGTGTGGTGTCTCTCTTGGGTCAGTTCCCTGTAGTTGTGCTGGACTGCTGCTCCAGGCACAGACGACTCCTCAAATGGGGTTTCCACACTTGTCCATCTGTACCCAGCCTTATGTATCTATTTATTTTATTCTGTGTGTGTGAGTTAGTGAGTGAGGGTGTGTGTGTGTAGATGGTGGGGTAAAGTTTGAGTGTGTGATTGAGAGATCTGTATAAGCCGAATGCCCGTCTCGGCTCGCCCGTTGCATTATGGGTAATGGAATGTCTTTTGGCTACCAAACAATAATGATAGTTAGCATAAAGCAATGAAGAAAGCTCTGATTTGGAGCGTTTTAACCGCTGGAAAGTTGATGATTTAAAGCATTTTTGTCGTCACCATGGAGCCTGTTACAATATTAGCTTAAAGTCTATTTTTACAACCGGGGCCGCGTACGGAGATAGACAGAAACCAAACTGCCATTCATACGAAGAGATGCTGTCAAATGTGACGACCAGTCCTTGTTCATATAGTTGGAATAACTATGGAATAACTATGTGAGAAAAACATTTCTGACCCTTGAAGGCGACTGTTGGACAAAGTCCAGGGTCTGAAACTGTGGCCTCATGTCGCCGATATTCACAACAAGAGAAATAAAAACATAGAATCCATCTTTTTTGTCAATAAGGAGGTGGACAGTAGACGAAATCTTGTTCTTAATTGTGACCAGAGAGATCCACATACACACATAGGCGATGCCATGTAAATGTACTTTATTTTTATTTTTTTACGAGTGATCTGATGGTACAACAGAGCTAATCGGTCGCTAATTTGACAGACGGAAATGTACCCACTATATTTAACATCAACACCGTTTGGAACTTTTCCCTGTGATTACAAGACGAATTCAAATGATTTAAAAAGTGAGAGTGTCTGTGTCGGGCTGATCCCAGGTCCTGTTGTTCCCCTGTCCGCGATGGTCCGCTCCTGCCTACGGAGCCGCCGCCCTGACTTTTCCTGTCACTTGAGACTTATAGTCTGTAAACCAATGCCCGTAAGCCTTATAGTTCACGGTTATGGCTCAATATACTTCAGTGTTCACGCTCCGCTACCTGAACTCGCTCACACATTTCAATGGCGGAGTGGTTTGTTTGGGCCCAAATTAGGAGCCTGATTGACTCACGCATGCGCAGTCGAGATGGGCATTGGGCTTATTCAGGCTGATGGAGGGTGTGCCGGGCGTATTGTTTTAAATGCTGTAATCTGTAAAGCACTTTGTGATACCTTTTGGTATGAAAAGCGCTTTATAAATAAAGTGTGAAGAGTGGCGGAAAGATTTATCATCCAGGGCGTCAAACAAGGACAGACCTGCCACTGCACAGATTAGCATGTTTGCCAGTTGCTATCATTATCATCTGTATACATTTTCCCCTGAGATTTATGACCAAGAACTTGTCCATGCCAGCGTGAGAATGAGTTTGGTGAAAAAGCTCATTTTCACTGTTTGCGACAACCTTTCTACAAACACACTAATTCAGCGGGAGCTTGTTAAAATGCAGGAACGGACAGTAGGATAAAATCTCCAGCGCCGGTCCCCTAGTAATTAAAGGTTAAAGCTATGGCGCTGTCAGCTAAATCCAGCTCTAACTCGGCACCGTACGCCTCCCACACCTCGGCTGGCGTCTGAGGGGGGACGTGCCATCGCTCAGGGCACATTTCTGCCTTTCCACACAGTTTCCAGACCGGCGTACGGAAATAAAAGTCGTGGAGTACGGTCGATGTTTGAACTTTGGCTGAACCTGGCATTCCAATCGCTCTCTACTCCCAATAAGATACAACTGATCGATGGGTTGATTTTTTTTTCTAAATGCTTCGGGCTACAAGAGGTATAGAGAGGAGCCAAAGTGTTACAAGGAAAAAGTATAGTCATCAGAATAAAAGAAATAGTGTGTTTGTGGCAAGTGTAACCGAACCGCTCAAACAGAATCTAATGTGTTTTTTTTGTGTGTGTGTGTGTGTTTTTTTTAAAGAGACAGATGCTTTCTTGTCTGCTTTTTAGGATCTCAAAGTTTCTGCTTGATCTCAGCCCTAACTTCACCTTGCATTTCTACAATCCTAATTCTTCTCAGAGATTTGTTTATAAGCATTTTATTATTATTATTTTTTCCACAGCGTTCAAAGTGTGAACCGATAATGTTTGCAATGACTAGTCTGCAGCAGCCTCAATGCTTTAGCGCTACTTCCCGGGTTTATGATAGCTCTTCCTCACAAACGTTTGCGAACACAATAAACTGTACGACAGGGGGGCACAATGGGCTTCACTCTGTGTCGAATGAAAATGGGCTTGGAAATTGGTTATAGTGCCTTTTAAGTATTAATGAAGCATAAAACAATTTCCAATACTGATATTAAAACGCAATAAAACAGACAGAAATGAGCGTCAAAACAACTGCAAATACTGTACAATCTTTTTGCTGGATGTTTCGTCACTTAAAGGTGAAACTCGGAAAATTAGAATGTCGTTCAAAGGTTCATTTATTTCTGTAATTCAACGTAAAATGTGAAACTAATATTTGATATAGACTCATTACATGCAAAGTGACATAATGTCGAGCCTTTGTTTGTTATAATTGTGATGATTATGGCTTACAGTCCATTTTCAAAATATTCTAATTTTATGAGATTCTTAATGTGGGGTTTTTACAAGCTGAGCCATAATCATCAAAATTATAACAAATAAAGGCTATACATATCTCACTTTGTATGTAATGAGTGTACTGTATCATGTATTAGTTTCACAGTTTAAGTTGAATAATAGAAATGAATGCACTTTTTTTCTGAGTTTCACCTGTACAGACTTAATCACAGTGGAAAGAAAATGTTTTACTCAAGTCAATTACTCAATAAGTACAGTGCCATAAAAAAAAAGAGTCTTTTTGAGAGCCAGAAAAAAGGTTTTGCGAGGGGAAGAGGGAGACAGTCCTAAAACTCAATGATTACTTAAAAAAAAAAAAAAAAAAAAGAACAGTGCAAATGAAACTAACCACCACTACAGGTTATTGATGAGCAGTGCTGTAATGTAACAACATAAATACTGAACATTTAAAGCAGTACTAAGTAACGTGTTTACCTAAATAAATCCTTTCCGTAGTCCCTCTGGGGGTAATACAAGTGTTAATGGGGTGACTGGGGGGGTCTTTCATCTCCCCCTGGTGTCTCTGGGCAGAAAACCATGCTTGCAACTTGACTGCCACCGGGCGGAGCAACCAATACACACTAATAGAATCACGAAGAAGCTAGCAGGCTAACGGGCAAAGCTAACCGCGGGCTAGCGCCACTTTAAACAGTATTTACAGCCAAGTTTGAGTGAAAAAAAATATTCCCATTGTATAACTGGATGTAGAACACCCCTCTCTCCCTTCACCTTTTCTGTCAGCGTAGTATTTACTCTCCAAGACATTTAATAAGTTAAAAAATCATAACTTGCTACGACAACTGCAGTTGCGCTTTTGGCCTCTAGGGGCAAGAGTTACTTAGTACTGCTTTAAGGGACTTTACTGAAGTCAATTTGAAGATGAAACGTTATTCTTATTGAAACAATAGTATTTGGGGTTTTGGTTTAAATGCGTGCTTGTTTGTTTTTTTCACGGTGACCTCTTTGTGACTTCAGGATGTAAAGCTGCCACGAAGTCGCTCAAACATCACAATAACAAAAGTGACTCATGCAATTCTTCATTAAAAAAACACACACATTTTAGTAGTTTTTAAGTTTAAAGTACTTCTCCCTTCACTGTTAATGAGGATAATAACAATACATCATGTTTAACTACAACAAGTCAGTGCAGTATATATTATTATTTTTACCATTGTATCTTGAACACCGCTCCTCGAGGGAAACAAATATCAAAAGCAGAAATAAATCTTGTCACTTGAATCCTCATTATAACCAGCCTTCTTCTCAAATCCACTGTATTGCTCTCCTCTCGCCTTAAAGAAGAACAAAAAAAAATCCCCCTGCATATGTCCTTGCTTTCCCTATTCCGCCTCTCCATTCATCTCCAGGTGTGACAGCCTTAACAACTATGAGAAAAATCCCATCCCTTTCGTGCAAAGTAAATACATTCCCACAATCGCTTTGAGACGCGCGCTTATTATAACCATGCAAAGCCAAAGTCATCGCGACAGCTTAGGCGTCACAAAAATGTGCAGAATAAACTAGACACTGCCCCGAGGAGCGATACAGGAGCTAACAGATGCCTCGTACTGAGAGGGGGGAATAAAATGCAGCAGTTGTGTTACAATAGGCTTTGAGAGAGAGAGAGACACGTGCGACGCGGGACCTGGCTATAAACAAACACGGCCCGCGAAACAAAAGGGACAGGAGCTATGTAAGCCGGCGAAGGAGAGGGGCCCGTCTTCAAACTGTGGAACGTTTTTTGTTCTTGTTTAAATGACTTTCCAGAGCAGTTGGGGTAAATACTCGCGATTCTCAAAGGAGTCCGAGATTGCCTGGAGAGTTGCGTGAAATGTGAGCTAGAAATGGGATTGTGCGGAGGAAAGGCACACTGCGGAACGTCCCAGGCCGTTTGCTGCAACCTTCACAGGAGCAACTGTTGGAAAAATCTCCAAACTGCGGTCGGTTTTCAAAACTCCTACAGCCGTTTGGATCTAGCCATCAAACATCGCGAATTATGAACGATGCAGAGAACAAGAAATGTACACATCAGATAAAGATTTGACTTGGCCTCTGAGCTAAATGTTTCTGTTTTCTGTGGGGCAGATGGCCTATATACAATGGAAATGAGCCGCTGATGCCCCGCTCCCAGCAAAGTTAAGAGTCAGGTCTGAGGAGAGGCTCTGCGATCTTGGCCCGATCGGCCGTAGGTCTCTGTAGCCTGTCCGTCCATGGGAGTGGATCTTTCCTTCTGTGGTTCTCCCCGAGGTTTCTCTTTTCTCCCGCTGGGTTATTGAGTTTTTCCTCGCTGTGTCAGAGAGTCTAAGGACGGAGCACACCCATGCGGCTCGTCACCATCTGCTGCTGACACTTATTTGACTTTATGTTTGCCTGGATACTTAAATTACCTGAACTTTACAGTGTCTTATTATACAGCCCTTCACAATGCAAGTAGAACGCTCCATTGACTTGAATGTGGTTTCCAACGTTCTACCGGTCATTATTATCTGATAGAAGACCTCTGAAAAAAATAATGACCGCTGCCAATGGCAACGGAGTTCGTGCTTGTAATACAGGAAGTTGGGGAATCGCTCGTGAAGTTAACGGGAGTCTGACTTTCAACTTACCCAGAGATTCACCACCATTCCTCCTCTCTAACTGCACCTTCAACTAAGTAGCTAGGCTAGCAATAAGTAGCTAGCCATGCTGCTACTAGCCTAGCCACACTGCCTGGAATCAACAAACGTTGCCAAACAACGCGCAAACTTTTGGGAACTATTTGCCACGGAAATCATTAAATAAACCTTTCTGCCTTCATAAAAGTGTATGAAGTTTGTTTGTGTGTGTACAGTTGGCAAACAGCCGTATAATAAGCGGGATAATGTATAGAACGCCGGTCATTATCGGGGAAATAAGTACCGACAGGGCGAAACAAGTTTGCAACCAGTTCGCCCTGTCGGTACTTATTTTCCCGATAATGACCAGTGTTCTATACATTATCCCTTACTTATTTACTACTCTGTTTTATTGCTTTAATGTTTGTACAGTCCTGTGAGGCAACTCCTGTTGTGATATTGGGCTTGATTGATTGACTGACTGACTGACTGACTGACTGACTGACTGACTGACTGAGTGACTGTGTGTAATGACACACCGTGTGGTTTTGAAATATTGTATTCTCTTTTTTACACAATTTTCTCAAATAAACAAAAGGCTACTAGGTTCCGTTCACGTGACATAGATACAGACGGTAACGTGTCATACATCGCGGTGTGGCTTAGCCGACGGGGAAGAAACTTCTCATGGGAATCACAATTTTTCATTCTTTTAACCATTTTCTGGCGGACTATAAACATATTTATCACACACCAATAAAGTCAAGCCAAAATCGGGTCCATATGGAAGTTTTTTCACAGCAAAGTGTTCAGTCGAAGTGAAAAAACGGCATTCGTAAGTACAATTAGCATATGTAGCCTCCAGTGATGTACCTCATATTTTGGACGAACGTGAACTGAACACACTGTATTACTACCTGATGAACGAAACTATGAACGCGTTCATCTATTTACGTTCGTTCAATAGGGTGCCAGATTTTTTTAGTGTTCCAGGCTAAAACTTGGCTGAACACACCGTAAAGGGCCCTTAATATTTAGCGTCAAAACAGCTATATATTTAGCGTAAAAACAGTCAACCTGGCAACAACCACCAGCGTCTTATCACACGCAAATCAAAACAAAAAAGCAGCATGGAGGCGGAGGCGACTGTAGCAGGTAGGACTCATAACATTTGAGCTCTATGACAAGGTCGGCAGGGAATAACGTGACATTTATCCGTAAACTTTGCCCAGCGGCTTTCAAAAAGAAAATCTGCACCTCAGTCACGTCAACAGCCAACTTAAAAAGACACGCTGAACTCAAGCACCTGGCTAGCCTCGCAAAGTATATGAAAGCACGTACCAGTACGAAATCAAAAGACAGTCACACTCAAAGATCCTCCACCCAAATCCCATTAACTGCATACAGTGGCTGCTCAATGATCTGTCAGCCGCAGGTGGACAACCTCGTGCTGCAGTATGTTGAGACCTGCGGCCTTTGAGTTAAGTGGAAAGTCCAGCTTTCATCAATATCATTAAGGGATTGCAGTCATCTAAACACGTGCCATCAAGAAAAAAAGTACAGCACTTTCAAGCTTAACCTTATTTCCTACCTCCTTTTGTGTCAGTGAAATGCTCTGTTGGCTATGCTGCTGTCCTGTTTTTCTTTATTAATTAAAAGAGACCATCTGACTAGCAAGTTTTCCCTCATGTTTTCTTTAGAATATACTGTAGGGAAAAGCTGCAGCTGCTAGTAGTGTGGGCTGAACAGACAGTAACAATGGGCTGTTCCCTAAATGCTAACGTGAACCCTGGTTGGATAAGGATTCAACATTTGATTGAAGATGAAATCTAACAAATAGTTTCATTGTTAAAGTGCATATGACACATTAGACAAATGTTTTGCTAAAACACAGTTAACACGATTATATTTAAGATTTTGCTAAAGATTATACCCAGTTATCTTTAGTTTGACCATTCTTGTGATGTTTATAGTTTCACTTCCTTATTGGACACCGACAGGAAGTGACATCGAAGAAGGTAAACAATTTTTAACTGTTGCCGTGCAACCATGTTAAATCAATGGGAAATGAATGAGTCAAACTGCTATGGATTGTTACCTTCTTTTATGTCACTTCCTGTCAGCAGCTTAAAAATTCAAATAAAAGTAACTTTTCTGCCCAACATTTCTTCATTAAAATTGTTGCTTCACTGAAAAAAATGTGCAACTGATGAACTTGCAACTGATGTAATCCATCTAAATAAGTCATATTTTCAACAGCGTTAAAATCTGTCATATGCACTTTAAAACTGACCGACTGAAAATATTGGCTGTCTGTGGTTCTACACGGGCTTTGGCAATGATATCAAAAAATAATAGCTCGCAGCAATGCAACAAAAAAAACCAAAAAAAACTATATGAACTAGTTCATTTTTGGAACTATGAACGATCTATTAACTATAAACAACTATGAACTATGAACGAAATAGTTCATTTTGAAATTTGTGAGCTAAACTTTGAACTAGTTCATATAGAAAATGAACTTTCCCAACACTGGTAACCTCCTGGTTACCATTGTCTGTTTCAATGAGCTGTTGAACCACTTTGCTTCCCTCCATGTCCCTGTATTTCTATTTAGTGGGGGAAAAAACATATTCATAATTCAGCATTTGTTAAAGTAATGGTGGAGAAATGGGAGAAAGTTATACCTCTCTGGCTGCTTCGAACATGACCATTTGTGGGCGATTCATGAGATGTCGTCTGTATCTATCTATCGCAACATTCGAAAGAGCCTGTATAGTTCACGTTGCATAGCATCCAATTGATTAATAACGTTTGTGCACCTAATACCTAACAAAAAAACTAACTCATAAATTATTATACGACCAAATAGATACAACTTAATCGCAGTTGGGTTATCTACTTCTTGATGTCAATTTTGATGTTTCAAGCGGGCCCGTATAAAGTGGTGTGTTGTCATTGGCAAACTGTGAATGGAAAAACTCACTGGGGCGAAATAAATAAGAAAATGCATTCAGGTAGTAAATTGTTTTTTTTGCACAGGTCCTTCCAGTTTCACGTGTTGATAATTACTTTTCTTCCTGTCGGTAGCGAAAAAGAAAAGCCTTGAGATGATTTCAAATGAAACACGGAAGAAGAAATTGTCAGGGGAAACAGGAAAAAATCAACAGGAAAAAAACCACATGGATTTTTGATCAAATTATTGCGCAAAACAGGAAGCACTTTATTTCCTGTTGCAATGCTAGCCCTTTAGCTAATTTAAAGTGGCAGAATTATGGTCAGAAAACATCTATCTTCTATTTATTATCAAAACAAAATCTGAATTGGGCTACGCTAGTGTTGAAAAAGCAGACCCTGTGCTTCTAGAAACCTCTTTCATTGAGGCTAACCGTACCGTAAAAACCCGAGCTGACACGGTCTGAGCCTGACGGACCAGTGCAAAAGCGGATTATGTCAATGCCCTCTCTCAAAATGGTAATGTTCCTGGGAGGGTTTGAAATGTATGCTGAGATCTTATTCACTATTTATAGGAGGACAATAAGAGAGAGCTAACAGCAACGGCAATAATAGTCCGAAAAATGAAGTAGTTTTTTTTTTTTTTTTTTTTTGATGTTCTGTCCCGGGCAGATATCTTCAAAAGGCAGTCACTGGTACATAAAAGACACGATTGGGGACATGCTGCAGGGACTGGGGAAGTAGTCACAGGATCTGACAACCCAAAACCCGGGGCCCTCTCTGCTTTACGTTTGCATAATCATCTTGAGAAGCACAACGACACCAAAATCTAAACATAATCACAAATGTTGCAACCGGTAACCAGGATTATTCCCACTTGAAAATGTACAGATCCGAGCTCAAAGCGTTCCAGCTAAATAAACTTGTAGGTAAACAAAGGGGCTAATGCTAGTACGGTTAGCTAATAAGATCATAGAAATAAAAAGGAGAAGCGGTGTTCGGTCCTAACGTTTGCGTGGAGTTGGCAAGTCCGGGCAACTTTTCAGCGTCCGTTAGCCTGCTCAATGTATTTTTCCTATAGCCGTTAGCATTACCATCAAACATTGCAAATTATGAGCGATCCAGAGGTTTCCAGCTGTTGTAAACCCATCAACCACATTCTGGTCAAAGCCAAGTGAGAAATCATTAATGAATGTACAGACCTTTGGAGATTTTCCTTGAAATACACATTGGTGTAGCCTCTAAGCTAAATGCTAACTCAAATTCAATTTCTGCTTTTGCGGGGCCGGATACAAATCCAGTGGCCACTAAAAATCATCTTATGGGATGGTAAAGATAAAGAAATTTGACGGCTAAAAATGTGTGCATTTGTAGGTATAGGCTCAGATAGCTAAAGGCATTTCTATGATTGCTTTGCAGTTAGCTAATAAGCGGCTAGCCATGCCGTCTCCAGTTCGTCTCCATGAGATTTAAATAGGTTTTAAGAGCATGTTTTGTAATGATGGCAACAGTATGACCCAAATGTTACGCCGTGTGCCTTTAAATGAACGTTTCTTCACAGCAAATATAATTCAAAACATGCTATATTACATTACCTTGAAGCCTGTGACCAAAAGCAAAGGTTCACTTCACTGATGCTGTGTTTTTTGTTTTGTTTTTAGTTTTATCATTAGCTGCACTTCTCCACTGGGGGCTGCCATTACTGTCTTCACCCCCCTTTTTTTTTTTAAATAGGGACAGTGGATATTAATGAACATCTGTAATTACAGTGTAAATATGACAGATCATAGCAAACATGCTAATTTCCATCTGCAGTCTCTAGGCAGGTGCCACAGAAAAAATGACATTTGCATACAATTACAGGGAGGCATAGAAAAAAGTAAGAGGCCGGATTAAAAGTGGTTGCACAGTTGATTGTCTTTCATCCACTGTTTAAGGTGCAGTTTGAAGGTGACCAGTGATGGACATTCTCTTATGGACAGAGGAAGCCTGTTCCAATAATGCGTCCCCTTTACAGACAACACAGTTTGACCGAATGTGGTGTGTCTGTGTGGTACCTCGCACTCTCCTTGAGCTGTGGCCCTAGTGCCCATCCCACTCGCAGTCTTAATTTCTATAAAGTCCCGAAGTGGAGGAGGCGCCAAATTGTGCAAAACTTTTTATATCAAACATGAGTTTTTAAAATTAACAAATTATCAAAACTGAGTAAACTATACTTATCTAAAACAGTGCAGTGATGAAATGAATAAGGTTTATTGTCGAGGATTTTATTGCCTTTTTAAAAGAGATTCAATGGGTTTGAGTGTTGTTTCATCAGCAAGTGACCAGGAGGTGATGCAGTACTCTATATATATCTATCTATTATACTGTATATATATGTGAGAAGATCATAGTAAAAACATTCTAGCAGCTTTCAGGGTCATAAAAGCTCTAAAATTCTGTACGTTAAAATTGACTGTATGTGTGATCCTTTTAATATGCTTTTTAAAAGTTACATTTGAGTCCAAGGTCAAGCCTAGGTATTTAAATTCATTTACTAGGTTAAGCTCAATGCTATCTAGGAAGACATGCGACTGCTGAAGTTCAGGTGGTCGCTTACCAAACATCATGCAGACAGTTTTCTTTGTGTTTAGTTGTAAACAAGAGGCCTTGACCCAGTTTTGAAGTTGAGCCACAGCTCAAGTTAAGATTTGAGAAGCCTCCTGTGTGGTTTTTGCGTGTGTAAATATAACAGTGTCATCAGCATATATCTGAACATTGACATTAGGGCACACATCAAGCAAGTCATTGTTATAAATTTAAAATAAAATAGGCCCCAGAATGCTGCCTTGGGGGACCCCTGATGCGCAAGGCAGGTTGTCTATCTGATAAATATGATTTGAACCATAGCAGTGTTTCTTCTGAAAATTAAAACGGGTCAATTTAGATAGGAGAACTTTATGGTTTACTGTGTCGAAGGCCTTCTTTAGGTCCAAAAAAATAAATAAAAAACACCTACACAAGCATTTTTGTCAAGGAGACCTTTTACCCTTTCAACAAAGATACAATTTGCAGACTCTGTTGAGTGATGTTTACGGAATCCAAATTGCATTGGATTCCGTATGGATAGGGTATTAGCCTACCGGCGGCACGGAAGCTGAGTGGTTAGCGCTCTGGCCTTATAGCTGGAAGGTCCCAGGTTGAATCTGTGTGGAGTTTGCATGTTCTCCCCGTTTCTGCGTAGGTTTCCCCTACCTCCAAAAATATGCCTGTCAGGTTGGCCCAAATTATACAGTGTCTAATGACAATTAAAGTTATTCTTATTTTTCTCGTTTGAGTGGCATTCCAAGGTATTTTTCCCAGTTGGGGGTCAGCTATTTACGGGTTACCAGTTGCAGCAATAATGCAGCAAAAGTTAAGAGTGGTCAAGTTTTTTAAATATTTGCAAACACACACTACCTTTAAGCTGCAATAGACTTTGGAGGGACACATTAACAATCATGGAAACCTTAAAGTACAAATTTACAAGTGCTTCATTAAATTCAGTATTACTAGAACTAACCAACGCTCCAGGTTTGGTTTTGACGCGGCTAAAAGATGAAGCTTAACAGAAAAACCTTCCTATTCCAAGTATAGATGGAGAAAGGAGGGAAGAGGCAGTCCGCATGCTAAGATTAACCACTGAATGTCGGCGCTTCACGCACACTTGATGGACACTCTCCAGATTCTGCCAGGCCCAAACCACACAAGAGCCACCATTTAAAAAAAAAAAAGACCAATTACATTTAACACTAAGGCTCAGTAACAGCGTGTCTCCGTCCCCCGTTCCCCTCAAGGCGGTCTTGTTGTCACAGGCACTTAAGCTCTTTCCCGACATGGTTAGGGGGCGACACGAATGACCCTCGTCCGGCGAGTGCTCCCGAGTGGGCCGTCTGAGTGAGCTGATGCCCCTCTCGCGCAGGAGGGGAGCGCCGGGTCAGGATGATGGGGAAAATGAACTCACCAGCAGCTGAGGCTTGCTGCTTCCCGTGCCTAGTGCCGCAACCTGTTCTGTCAAGGATGAGAAAGAGGTGGGATGTATGGCTTTTTGATGTGAGATGTGAGAAGAGCTGCACATCTCTTCTCTTAAATCTTGTGAAAATGTTATTGTCTCGTCAAAAGCACAACTGTCTTGCGCTTCATTCATGTTTTGAGTCTTTGGTTGTTTCATCTTCTACCGCTGAAGTGCTCTGTGTTTTCTGTATTTTTCTGCCTCACAATTTAGAACGAATCTGAAAGTGTCCTACACATTTTTAAAGCCCATGAAACGTCACCAGGGCCGCTCTGGTCTCAGCCGACGTTTATTACGCCACCGTGGGCTTGTTAGCATGCCGCTGAGTCTCCTTTACATACACGAAAATTATGTATTATACTCCTTATTATCAGATATTTGGTGATCATTTCAAACATCTTACACTTTGTTGATGTAAAACGGCTTATTCAAGTTTTCCCTTGGCCTATTCTCCAAGCAAGACACTGCAGGTGATTTTTTTTTTTGTAATATCAATATGAAACTTCTGCTGTAGTTGAAATGTTTGGTTTTATAGGTATGGTATAACAATTTTATTGCTGACCTCAGAATCCCCGACTCTATGGAATTATATTATGGAATTATATTATGAAATTGTATAAATATGTATATTAGATTTATATTACAAGCAAATGATACTATTATGACTGTTATTATTATGACTATATTATGTTTTCTTATTTTTCCATTATATTTATCTATTTATTTATAGAATTTTCTTTTCTTTTTTTAATATATATATATATATATATATATATATATATATATATATATTTTGTTATTGTTGTTTCTTGTTTCTTGTTTCTTCTTCCTAATCCTAATTGTCTTTGATTTGATTTCAATCTTGAATGTTTAGCCTTCCTCATGTTCACTACCCTATTCAGTTTACCTTTACTCGACCTCGATTATTATTGTTTCTTTACTATTATTTGTTACTACCATAATTTTCCATGTTTTATTTTTTATTTGTCATGTACAACCCAAGAATGACCCTAAGAATCAAATGTGTATCAATCTAATACCTTACCCTTGTGTATCCTTCCTTTGTCTTTGTGCTATTTGTAAGCTTTGTTTTATGTCAATAAATAAATATTTTGCTTATATATTAGTTTCTAAGATCTTTCAGAGGGGAGTTTGTATATCTTGTATACATAGATTAGATAATAAAAATCCCTCTGAAAAAAAAAAAAGGTTTGGAGTGGTGAGGTCGTTGCACGAGTGGAACAAAAACCTCATTTTGAGAAATCCGGCCTGAAAGCCTTGTAACTTGTGCTCATGCGTGAGTACGTTTCTGCCGTATTTTGTCCGCGGTGTTCTCCCACAAAGGAAATGACCATATTTGGATTCCAGCGTCATCCCGGGCACCCTTCGCAGGACACGTGGATGTAAAATCTGTCAATATTTGTGACTCAAAACCCGAGGGAAAGCCGGCTTTGTGATGCGAGGTAGTACCTGTACATCTGTAATACACTCACGCTGTTTTTCTATGTCAAACTGTTGTTGTCTTTATCATACTTTAAATGTAATCTTCTTACGCATGCCCTTATAGTGTTATAGCCTTATAGTTTAAAGTCTTTATAGTTTTCTATTTATCTAAAGTTATATGTTATATGTTTCATGTTGCACGATCGCCCGAAAAAAATTCCTATGTTGTGACATGAAAACTAAGATCTTAAGGAACTAGCTAAAAACCTCAACATTAACTACTGCGTGAAAAAATATGTTTTCACCTGCCGTGTCTCGCCTTAAACAAGTACACAGTCATTAGCCCCGCCCCCTGCTCTCGCTCCCCTTCATGACAAACCTCTATATCGTACTGTCGTGTTGTACTGTATATGTTCGGATTAGTTGTAGACAGCTCTGCTGTGTGTGGTGTGCAGTAGTGAAGCTTCGGCGGATGTTTTTTTGCCTGTTGGTGATCTGCCAAGCAGGGATAAGCTTTGCGAAAGATCCGAATGTAAGGGTTGGATGTCCACTTTAAATATAGTAATACTTTACCCTGGAAACAACTGAAAATGAAAGCACACATCAAGTTTTTCAAGTTAAAAAACAAATGTCAATCGTAGCTATGACCGAACTGTGCTGCTGCCCCCTAGTGGCCCGGCAGAATTCAAGACCACCTTTGGCCCACTATTGCTTTTTAAAGCATTGGAGCCCTTACTGTATGAAATCTTTGGCTTTAAATAATGGTTGCTTCACTAAGACTAACTAACTGCCAATCTATAAATAAATCACATTTATTTCTGTCTGGATTTAGTTTTGTAGTGTGATAGAGGAGGAGGGGAGACGTTTATGTAAATAAATTAACCGACTGCATTAAACGGATGAAATCATTTGCTGTATATGTACGTGTATGTGTATATGTACGTGTATGTGTATGTGTATGTGTATGTGGCCTGGTTAAAACAGCATGACTCATGAATGGAGTTGGTATGGCCTTTTGTCTGTATACTATTGAAATGGTGCACTTTAGTCTGGACACTGGCAAGAGCGAGTTGTAAAATATTCTAGTTACAACGGCTAAAGGTCGTACAATGATTTATTCAGACTTTTATAACTCTTTTAGACCTTCACCTTGGTATTTTTGTTACAGTATAACATTGATGAGGCCGTTCTTCAGCAGCATACAAAGTGTTTGGACTTCCTGCTTTTTGGTGCACAATTTATAGACTCCAGAACGGTCCCCCACATTGTCGAAGTCCTTGAATCATCACAGGACCCCGGATTTCATAAGGGGCGCCATTGATTTGCTAGCATAGCAGGCCGTCCGCTAAAAGTCAGACTTTGTATTTTCTATGTTTCTGTTTGTCATTGTACTGTGAAAAGAAGGCACTCCTGATTTTGTTCAGTTAAGGGCTGGGTACCGTTTAATTTTTTTTAATACCAGTACTGTACCGATACTTGGTTTTCGATACCAATACCTGAACGATACTTTTTACTACCTATATTAAAATGTTTGTCATCTAGAACCAGAAAACAGAACGATAATGTTTAGAATATATTCAAATTTACAATATTGGGTTTTTTTCCCGATACCATACCAGTATCGTTTAACGGTACCCAGCCCTAGTTCTGTTGAAAACAAAGAAAGAGGTTAAAATGAGATTAAAAGCACCTTTGAAAACTTCTAAGGTCAATGTCACGGTAATGCTAATGTCAAGGTAATGCTAACACAAAATAGTTTGCAAGCTGGTCAGTCAATAACATTTTCCATTTCACTGTAAGAAAATACAATCGAGTGCAGGGGCGTCCAACTTTCTCGGAAATCTCGGAAAAGTGAATGGTGCCGGCAAACATTCAAATCAGCGCTGGGACGAGGCGAGCGATTGGCCATGGACAGCTGCCATTTTTTATATATTTTCTTTAATGAATTTGTTTATTGAGGAAACACATTAGTGAGATACATCAAGAAATTACAAAGTATTCCTCGTCACATTATCTTATTTTTCTCCCCAAACAATAGGCCTACAATGAACAAAAATCAAGTCAAATTGAATTTAAAGGCCATTACAAATAACATACATGTGTGTATGAATGTATAAACATGTAAACATCCACACACACCAACACACACATAGGGAAAGGGACAGGTGGGAGGGTATTAATCAGAAGGCAAGGTTTGAAGTGATTTATGGTATTCAATAAAGGAACCCCATTAAGTTTGAATTTTTCCTCTTTTCCTTTCATTGCTAGATTAACTTTCTCAATTTTAAGAAATGATAACACATCGTGAAACCACTGAGATATCAAAGGTGCTTTAGGCGATTTCCAAAAAAGCTACATTTTTCGTTTTGCAATTAGTGATGTAAAAGCCAATATTTTTTGAGTGCAAAGAGTCTGTTAAAACAGAGTTTACTGGAATACCAAATATAACTAAATAAGGATTCAAGTCAACTTTAATTTTAAGGGCTTTAGATAGAACAACAGTATATTGGTTCCAGAAATTATGAAGCGTTGGGCACAAAAAGAACATGTGGCTCAGGTCGCATGGGCTTGCATGACATCTTTCACACTCATCTACTATCTCTGGATGCATTTTGACAAGCGCGACTTAGAGTAATGAACTCTGTACAATACTTTAAATTGAATAAGTTGCAACCTCGCCGACCGTGTACTAGATCGAATAGTTGCTATTGCCTTTTCCCATTGCTGATCTGACAGCTGCCATTTTGACAGTGGAAGAGGGAGACGAACTGCATATGCATAAGCAACTTACAGAAACAGAACTGTAAATGCTCTTCCATGAGGATGTAGCGTTATAACATGGTTAAAAGCTCTAAATAAGTCAGCTTTGCACATCGAGATACCTCAGCTCTCAATGCTAGAGCTGCCCCATCAAAAAGTATTTGTTTCTTTATCACAGATTGTACAAACATTTACTAAAAACTGCGCAAAATCCATGCAGGCCAAGTGTTTCTTTCGATTTACATATTCAGCGTAGACACCAGGAAGCTGAACTTTTGTTGACTGACTTTCTTGCCAGAACGGTAAATGACAGCTTTATCTTGTGGCCGGGTCCTAAAAGCAGCTGACAGCAGAGAAGGATAAAGGCGAGGGTGCGATTAAAGTCCATAGACGGACATCGAGAGAGAGGTAACATTGCACAGGAGCAGCTCATTTTCCACACGGTTAAAGCGCCTTGTAAACCGTGACCGACCCATTCTGTCGGCATAAACACGGAGAATCAGGAGCTAAAGTTTAGAGGTGTCAAACTGAACTAAATAAAGCTTCGTTTGGAGCTGGGAGAAACAAGTAAATGGTCTGAAAACGATCTGAGAAGCCTGCAGTGTCACATAATAATGTATCTCGAATAAAAAGATGACACGTTACTGAAAGAACCCAAATGTGCATGATATGGGCACTTTAAGAAAACATCTACACCCACACCGTATCTCTCTCATTTTGACCAAATCAAACCGACAGGATAGCGCGGACGCCTGGACCTAAGCGCCAAAGGTCGTGGGCAAATTATGGGCGCTGTCTGCTTCAAAAACACGACAGCCATCCTCCGCAGCGCCAGGCTACATTTTGTGACAACTGCTGTCCCGTCTCGTTGGCTTCAAAATCACTGCCTCCAAAAAGAAAATCCCTCAACTTTTTCCGTGTCAAAACATCAAGCGCGGAGTCGGTTCGAGATTTTGAAAGGCTTAGCGAACGTACAGGGCCCACATCCATCAGATGCCGCCTCCGTTTCTGCAATAAAAAGACTCCTGTTGCACATTTAACACATCGAAGAGCGTTAGCGTTTGACAGAAGACTGAAATGTGAACTAAAGTCATTTCTTTGTATGAAATCAAAATTGTGTTGGCCTTCAGTTCATTGTAAAAGCAAACAGTCGTGACAAAAAAGACCTTTGTGCCGCTGTTCATCTAAGTACAGGGCCATTATATTGATTGTAAGCTAGCAGGCTAGTTGTTCCTGAAAGTTGTGTAACAAGCGTATTAACTCCTTCCTGTGAAGAATTAGGAATGTGCTAACAAAGTTGAGAATGATTAATTTTTAAATGTACAAGCACTCCCTGTTTAATTGTTTGCAAATTAACAAACAAAAAACTGACCAATGACGTAGGAGAAATGACGTTAGCTACTTGTTAGCTACTCCGATGAAAAAGATGTGAGGTGTACTTTCTTTAAAACAAATTATTTAATTGCTTTACTATCTTGTTATTGAGCACGTTATTGTGCAGCTAGCCTGTTCCAAGCGTGCTTGATCCAATTTGTATCAAATTCTCTCTTGAAAGGCCGTCCTCTTTCCAACTGTTTTCCATAGCTGTCCAGTCTCCCGTCTTGGCAGGAAAACTACCATATTTTACACATATTACCCGCCATCCTCCTCTAATATTATCCGGTAAATCTCCCATATTATTACAAAATTGAATGAAACATTCAAAAACATTCCTCTGCCTCTCCAAGCTGAACACTGGCCTCGCGAGTGCAGTAGCCTGTTTGGCAGTTGTTGTGAGGTCAGCATAGCTGTGAAGTCTTCTGTTTTGGCTGGGAAACTTCCACATTTGACCCTTCTCGGAGCTTAGCTGGGGTAGTGGGATGGCTCGCAGCGGGCGCTGGAATGTTCCTTATTTTCAAATCCAAAACTTGACAGGTATGCAGTTTACAGGCTACGTTGTGATAATAAAGTAACAAAGACAAGATTGATATCACTATGCTAATGCTAAAAACATGGTAAAAATTTAAATATGCAATGTTCCATTATTAGATAACACACATTTCGTTTTAATGTTATTTTATGTTTATAAATTTATTCAAAATTGTAAACAAATGTAGGTCGCCAAGCTAAAAGCAGCTAGCTTATGAGCTAAAGACATTTGAGACCTACAAATTTCTCCTTATGAAACACTGAAGAGGCACCGAGAGCCCCCACACCTGCAGCACAGTGGAGGCGGGCAAGACTCACAGCTTGCAAGTCTTCTATCCCTACTATTGTTCTGACAAATGTTCATTCACTGGTAAATAAGACAGATTATATTTGTCTGCTACGCTCTTCCCAGAAGATAGTGTAAGAGCGGAGGGAGCTGCGCAGGAGGAAGAGAAAGGAGGAGCTGACCAGTGCTGGACGCCACGCTCTGAAATTGGGACAAACCGAGGAGGCGGTGTGCCGTTTCCCCTATCTCTATAAAACATGCTGGTCAGGTTGGCCCACAGGTTGTACAATGACAAACAAAACACTTACAGCCAGGCATTGCCTCATTGCATTTTGCCAAATCGGGGCCCCCAGACCAGATATTTGCACAGGCCCTTAACAAAACTCGACATGGCCCTGCGTCGGAAGTATCTAACTGCGAGATTAAGAGGCTGCAGGGAACAGTTGTTCGCCGGAGCGCACTCGACACGAGACAGGGAGACTTTTGTTTGAACAGCTGAGTAATACCTCTTAACGCTGTAGCGCGACTTAATGAAGAAAGACGGGCTGCCAGGGATCTCCCCGCTCCGAACACTTTACCACTTTCCCCGCTTCCATTTGCCAAAGACTGTGGGCATTAATCACAGAGCGCGCGGCGGACTTAGTGGATTTAACAATGAAATATTCGGGCTGACCTCAGGTTGTGACGTTTACCATTAGCGCTAACCTTTGTGTGGCGTAGTTACATCGATCTGTAATGGCTCCGGTTAAAGGTTGTGCTTGTAGAAAGTGACAAAAGTTCCACTCTATCTGAACATGCCAATGCTCATTTGAAAGCTAAGGACCTCCAGACTTCCCCTGGGCCGCGCTAGCCGATGGAGAAATAAAAGGTATTCAAATCGTGTGAACTTGATGAATACCTAAGTCTTTTCTAAAGCATGTCCTTCAACGCTTTCACAGATTTCTAAATAATTGTTAGCTCTAAACAGCTCTTACAACTATAACTCTGCAGACCGAGACGGATGTGACCAAAAGTCTACCACATAACAACCTTGAAAATTTCCTCCGAGCTCTCAGCAAGCCACAAAGTCACCCCAATGCCCGGTAGTTGCAAAGTCGCACACACACCGACCATACATCACCTCAGAAAACAAATAAAGTCCCTTCTTAAAAGCTTAAAGCAAACGCTCGACTTCGGAGCACTGCTGCTGCTTGTCTCAGCAAATAAAACTCCCAGAGTTTGCTGGCAGCAATGTACCGTATACACCAGCTTTGAACTAGCGCTTCCAAACACAATCCAAAATGTCAAGAGGTTTTGGACACCGTGGAATTAATTGAATAAAGTGTTAGAACAAGTTGTGGGGCGAAAAGGGAAGTTGGCAGTTCCATCCCAGCCCTGACGAGCGCATGCTGTTGTTGAATCCGTTTATTGTTTGAAAGATCGCTTGGATGGAGGAGTCTGAGGGCGCTGTTTCGGAGTTCCGAGGTGAGAACCGAACCGAGCGCTCTCTGGTTCCGTGTAGTAGTACGAAACCAAAAGTTTCCACGTTCAAATCAAGGAACTTTGGACATGCACAGACAAGCAAAAAGAAAGAAGAGAGACATAACCCAGTAAAGCATACAGTAAACTCATCAGCACGCAGCAGAGGCGATCGAAGTACTTGAGTTCATTCCTTGAGTCAACAACAAGTTAAAGTTGCTCAGTCGATTTTACATAATACCCCCCTTTAAGTTCTTCATATAATTTTAATGGCCAAAACATTTATAGATTCCTTTCTTATTTGAGGATAACTTCCAAAAACCACAAGTTTGTAGTAATAAAGTCTAGCAGCATTACAGCAGGAAAATCAAACCAACAATAAATCAATAGTCAGGTTTCCGTCAAAACTACCTTATGCTGGGTTTACACATAACGACGACAAGTCACGAATGCCACGAATCCACATTCGTGGCCGAGGATCACGAATGTGGGTGGAATTTGATGATTCGGGGCAGAGGTTTCACGCAACGCCACAAACTGTTGCGACCGGTTACTACGCGTTACGATTAATGGCACGAATTATTACGCACTGTCACGAACATGCATCCCGCACTGCTGCGGGACGTGGCGTGCTCCTACGCGCTGCTGCGCGCTGTTGCGGGTCATTGGGAATGGTTGAGTTCTGTCAGAAATCTGTCAAGAATCGGGCGAATGTGGACAAACCGCCTGCCGCACACACCGGGTTGGAGGCGGAGCAGAGGCGTGTTGCTCCGCCGTGCTCTCGCCTGACTCATTGGGCTCTTGCCAAATCGGGTTACACAAAAGCAGCTGAGCGTCGGGCCTGTCCATATACTGTAGAATAGCAATAGTTTTTTCATAGTCTATGGGACAACAGTTCAACCCTAAACTATCCTGTCACTGTGTAACACGAGCAAACGCTGAATCTATCAAGACAAACAATAGCAATAAACACACGCGCTTTATGCCAAATGAGTCTGTGCAACAGCGGCACATTCGCCAGACTTTACTCCACAGAATAAGCATAAAAACACTACACTCACTGTGCATAATCCAGAACAACAGGCCTGTCTCCACCTGCCCTGCGCCCATCGCCGCTTCTTTTACATGTCAGAAGTTGTAAATAAGTCTTAACACTTGTCCATGTTAGAGCTACTGTAACCACGCGTTGTTGTTTGGGTCAGTGCGTAAGGCAGCGTGGGAGATGCATTCAGGGACAGTAAGCAGTGCGGGAAAGGCGCACTTCTTACTGTTTTTTTGTTGTTTTTTTAACACAAACGCGCGGAAAATCGGGACAGATATATAACAGTGGGGTTCTCCAGCGGGGCGGCTATAGGGGTGGCAGGAACTGGCTCGCGAACATCAGGAGGAACGACCACAGGAAGAAAAGCCAGAGGAACAACTTCAGCACCTGAGGAGCGGCAGCGGCAGGTGCTGTCCCGGGCCTGGAGCGCGGACTGGCCGACTTTGTGTGACTTTTCTTTGGCATAGTGCAGGTACGAACATTAACTTTTCGGCGTAGCATGTGTTTCTATGAATTTTGAGCGTGAAAACAGTGATTCTGCTACGAACGCTGTACAAATGCTCCCACGCTGAATTACGAAGCGCCACTACGCATCACGAAAGGACACGCTCCGTTGCGAACTCCACGAACAGTGGTTGAATCGTGACATTCGTGGAAGATTTTTTGACAGACAAAAACTTTCTCCACGAACATCACGAATGTCACAAACTGATACGTTCTATTAAGAATCCCATTGAGATGCGTTAAGTCATGTCACGAACGTCACGAATGACGGAAAAATGCCATTCGTAACGCATCGTGCTTATGTGTAAACCCAGCATTAATTCCAAACTTATCTCAACATTTAACTAAGGCGGGGTGACGTGTTCCCTCTAATCTCTGTAATAGTCTAATAAGCACGATACTACACAAATGTTTTCGTACTTTCTGTCAAAATAAAACACAGTGGAACGCTCTGACATTGAATATAATTTAATAAGTGCTTAATTTGCGGGATATGGCACTTAAATGAAAGTGTTTTCTGCAGAAAACGTCTTTTCTTTTGGAAGTCCGTGACGTTTTACTTTGGAACCTTCTTAGAAATGTAGAGGAGTAGAAAGTTCTGAACATAGATATTACTCACGTAAAGTACAGATCCTCAAAAACTCTGCTTAAAGTCTAAGGTTAGGTTAGGTTACTTTATTTGTACCCGTAGGTACATTTGTCTTGCAATTCTGAGAACTAGTCAACATTAAAACACATTATACAAAGATAAAACACCACGTTCATATTTAAATATAAAACTTGTAAGTGCTCCAGATACTAACAGGATATGCCTAAAGATACAACAGAAATGTAAGCCACTGGACAGTAACAAAGATAAGAAGCCGTGTCAGGGGCGATTAGCAAAGCTTTTACTAAAACAATTCGTATGGCTTATTGGCATTAAAAGAAACTAGAAAAACAAAAACGCACACCAAGTTCTTCTCATGAGGTGCATGTGCTGGAGCAGAAATTAAATGAATGTGATCATCATTGTGATCCAAATGAATAAGATAAAAATGATCTGACGAAGGCTAAGGCCGAAACGTTAAATAAATACTAGATCTTTTGGACATCTATTCGAGTGTGCTGTGTATTTTCCAATACATTTTATTGGCATTAAAAACCTACGCCCAGATGGAAGCAATCGAAACTCTGAATGCAAAGGATGCGCAGTGTCTTTTAAGATACTTTGTGCCATCCTCTCTAACTGTCTATCATACAGAAAGTCCAAACTGGTCTGAAGCTGGCCGATGACTTTACTTGACCACTTGACCAGCTAAATGTTTTTGTTGTTGTTGTAAAGTCCCTCATTCCCGAATCTCACCAACTAATCAGAGTCTAGTATCCTCCCGCGTCAGCCAATGAGACGAGCTTTTCCTGTGAACCGGCCTGTCAGGTCCAATCAGGAGGGAGGGGGCGGAGCTTGATCGTTTACTTTAAAAAAAATTCTGTTCCTGCTCTCCTCATTTCGCAACCTAAGAAGGCCTTCCTGGTTAAAGAGGGGAGGCATTTGATTGTTTACTGTTTATTGTTTAAATTTCACTCTATCTCTCCTCACTTTGCGAACTTACTTACTATCACTTTAAGTACAGCACTAAAGACAGATTGGTCTCTAAACATGTAAGCTAAACAGACAAAGAAATACATAGTTAATTCCAGAACCGAACATCAAATAAATCAACTCTATTGCACAGAGTAGCACACTTTTCTCCATGGATTTATATGGGAAGCAGAAATATTCCTTTTGACTATAGGGGGCAGTATTGAGTACAGCCTGCCGAAAAGTAAGACATTTAAACTTCGAAGACTGTTTGCTTTCTGTTTGTTTTTTTCTCATAGACTACAGGTCTAGTAAGTAATCTTGTAATTCACAACATTTGGAGGTTTTATACAGAATGATTTGTTGTTTTCTAATTCCTTGCCGGATTGATTGAGCTTGTAACCCTGACGGCAAGGCTAAACTACATTTTTCACAGATTTCTTTTGCCTTTAACAAAAATAAATCCAAAAGGGCAACGGCAAAGCATAGCATATTTACCGTTACGCCTGCGTACCTCAAAGAGCTGTGCAGAGATTGTCCTCCCACTCAAGGTGACAGCCACTGAAACGCCATTACAAGAGTTGATCTAAGAAAATGCAATTGATCACTTGGCCGAGAGCGACTCAGGAGGATTTAATAAAGAGCGGCGTGATGAAAGCGCTTCGGAATCACATCTGACTGATCGGATTACCCTGCGAACCATCTATCGCCATAGATACTCTTCTTATTGACTTTACCGGCGAGGCCAGCGAACGCAAAGTAATGGAATCAAGCGGCGGGTTTTGTTGACAAGTTTTTAGCCCACGCCAGAGTCTGGAATTTGCGAAGGTTGGCGTCACGGGTAAGACGTGGTTGCAACTTTCTGACAAGTAGACTTAAATCTGAAAAACTTTGGTATAAATTAGTGGAACCAGACTTAGAGAGACTTATACATGCATTTGTCTCCAGCCGCTTAGACTAGAATTGTATGCAACTGTGAACGGTTACACAGTCACAGTGGGACGATTACCTATTTCTTTTACTCAAATGAATGTGGTGGGGTTTGGTTGTGAGAGGGGTCGATGGCGCAGATTGAGTGCTTCAACTAGTCTACCCCAGGGCAGCTGTGGCTACAATACAAAGAAATGCAATCTATTATTATGGCTATAAGTGAAATGATATACCACATTCAGTGAGATTCCAAGGCTAACTGGCGTGCTTTATTTTAGTATAACCGCACACGTAGTCCGGTAGTTAAGTCACTGGGATATCACTCCGCTGTGGGCATCGCTATAGCAACGCATAACACAGCTGAATCAGATAAACGCTTAATTAGCTAACGTGAGGTGACAAGTCAGCTGACTCGACGAGTGACAGGAACGAATAAGACGAGGTTTGTTGTAAATTTCTACATTTTTGGCCAAAAAATGAATGAATGGGAAGAAGAGGAGAGCAAGCAGGCTGTGTTTGAATGGGCTTAATGAAATTAAATTAAATTAAATGAATAGGCCGATAATTTGTTAAGCTCAACACACAGCAGAACGCAGCGCTCTGCAGCACGTCCTCTGACGCACGTCCATGTGGGATTTCAACACACACCGGAGCGCGCCGCGTCACGGCACTTCAGAGGCTTTTCTCAAACCGTGCGGGGCTTTACCCACGTGATTTATACATTTATCATAAATAAAAGAAGACACGTATGTCCGTGTTGCAGAGAGAGAGAGAGCAAACCTGGCTCTGTTTTGTAAGTTAGCGAGTTGGCGACGGACACAAGTGTAGCATGCTTCCCCGAAGCAGGAGCCCTGACGATGGTTTCTCTGTCTCCACAGCTTCTCTCGTCCAAACAAACAAACTTTGTCTGTCACTGACCAGACCCGCCTCTGTGCCTCTGCAGGAGGTTAAAAGTCTGTGTTTTCCTCCGCGGCGCTGCGTCTGGATTCAACAGATCTGTGGTTGGGCTTTAGCCTACATCTGCCCTGTTTGCTATGGCATTTTCCTTATTTGAATTGCTTTTTTTTGTGATGTATTTAAATGTTCACTGTTTTGTGTGTTACTACTGTTAATAAACTATGGGCTTTCCGTTTCTCTTGAAAACGGTTAAGGCACTATTCATTATTTTCAGACCTGCATAAAATGATCTCTGCACTTAAGCGTATTTGGCTGGATTAGTAAAGTCAAACATAAAAGTTTCAGTTTGTGGGACCAAGGTATACGCGACTCCCAGCAGCTGTTTCCATAAACAGTTGAGCTTCAGGTAGCTAGTTAGCTACAGTAGCTACAGCGTAAAAGTGAACTAACTCCTGCCCAGGAGTGCCACATACTAGCGATGTTTACTTCCATGGAAAAGTTCAGGGTTAGTCTGTTGTGTTGTGATTCTGTGCTGATGTTGTTTCGTTGAGCTTGATGGAGATCCTCGCTGCAGCGAGAGAACGGCTCGCTCTGAGACAAACCCTCAGACAGTGTAAGACCGGCTAAAATCCCACTGAAAATAGTCTCTGTAGTTTTGCATATTTAGCCAGCTTAGTAAATGAAAATAACATTTGTTATAAAATGTTAAGTTTGTGAGACCGTTCAAGCAGATTAAACAACTTGGAGCCGTGCATCAGACGGTTATAATGCACTCCGCTGTGCATCATGGTGTTCTTGACTCTGTGTCGTGCTTTATAACCTTGAGTTATTTAATCCTTACATATTATGTCAAAAATACCAATGAAGTACAGCCACTTAAAGGCCCTATACCTGATCACTGACAATGTCAGAGGAAGCCACAAAATTAAAACGTTAGTTGTAGTCCAAACTCATGACTTTCACAACACATTGATGACATCCCAATTCTTCACAGGGACGAGTTTATAGGCACAACTTGCAGGGTCACAGTCACAGAAATGCTAAAAAAAAAAAACTAGCTCGAAGTTCAGAAAATTGTTCCAAATTAAAATTAGATGTTGTTGATTTTTTTGCCACAAATGTGTTTACAATATACTAAAGGAAGACAAAGCACATTTTGTTCCAGTACTAGAAAAACAGGTTTATAGTGCCTTTAAATACATGTATGTGAGTAAATGTAACTCTATTTTATATGTTCAAAAAAAAGGGGGAAAAAAGCTTTTCTAATATTAATGCAGTAGTATCACCAATTTACTTTTCACTCTTACTTGCTTCATTTGGATAGCTACTTTTTTTTAAACTTCTACTCGAGTATAAATATGCGTCCCTCCAAACCGTTCCTCGACTTGTAAAAACCCCGGTTACACAAACAGCGTAATGTGTCAGACTAATATTTTCTGCGATTGGCTTGAAAAGAAAAAACACCCCGGCCGTATCCAGACCTCATTTTGTTGCCATGCATCACAGACTTTCATTCTTCACAAGTCCGACCGGGCTCATATCAGTGTCTGCTGCACTCAGCGCTGATCCTGTTTACCACAAAAACAAAGTTACAAAACAAGCTTACTGAAAGGCTGAACCCACTGCAGACTGCCTTCTTTTAACATCCACAGCTCAACAAATAGGTAATCCCTCATTGTTATTTATGCCCAACGGGACTTAACCGTAGCACATGGAAGAGTGTATACCCGAATCAAATCCACTTGGAATGTGAACTTTTATTATGCTGCTCGTGTCTCAAAGACTTACACAGAGTAAGATTTGTTTCTACATGTTTCAGCAGTCTTGTTTGCTGCTCGTTTTTTTTAGTGCCATTGAGTTCAAATGAGGGTTTTGAAAGCATATTCTGAAAACTACATAAAGCTTAAAGGGATACTTCGGGATTTTTGACATAGGGCCTCATTTCCTAGTTATCCAGAGTGTTGTTGATGTCTGGAGATATTTTTTTCTTAAATTCATGCAGTTCTTATATTTGAAGAGTCTAGTTGCGCTAGGCTAGAGCAAGGCTAAAGCAGTTCTATGGTAACCGCTAGCCCGCATTAAAAACAGTCTGACCCACTCCACAGTGCACCTGAGGTAAATCACTTATAACGCCAGACTAACGATATAAATGTCTGTGTCGATAGGTTAATTTTAACCATTTTGCGTTTAAAATAACTTATATTTGAGCGGCATCAGCTTCGTGGCTGTAAGCTAAGGCAGCAGCGGAGTGATCTGCGAGAAAATAGTCCCTCAAAATGCGGAAATTCATGTGATACAAGGTCAGTTTTATGAAAAAAATTATTCTATTAACACAGACATTTATATGATTAGTCTGGTGTTATATGTGATTTACCTCAGGTGCACTGTGGAGTGAGTCAGACTGTTTTTTTAATGCAGGCTAGCGTTTACCATAGAACTGCTTTAGCCTTGCTCTAGGCTAGCGCCACTAGACTCTTCAAATATAAGAACTGCATGAATTTAAGAAAAAAATATCTCCAGACATCAACAACACTCTGGATAACTAGGAAATGAGGCCCTATGTCAAAAATCCCGAAGTATCCCTTTAAGTTACATGCACTCAAGTGTCCATGCAAAGGGTCTAAGTCACCAGCCTGGAGACTAGGTGGAGACTCGAGTTGCCGCTGGTCACAGAGATGTCTCCTGGACGTCCCCTGGAGATAAGGCGAGTCTCCAGGTAGTCTTGGTGAAAACGAACAGTTTCAATTTCAGCAGAGACTGCACAGAGACTTGAAAACAGCTCCATGTGGTCTCGGCATGGTCTCTGAGAGGTCTCTGCATGGTCTACGTGGTCTCAAGCAGTTGTGGCAATCTTGCAAACACTATTTGTTGTCTTCAGCCTGTGAGACGTTTCTGTGACGTCCCTGCAATGTCTCCGAGACCTGTCCGGATACCAAGGAGATCGCAATGAGTCATGTGGAGTCTCTTTGGTATTGTGTAGTATATAGTGTTCGCAACATTGCAACAGCTGCTTGAGACTTCGTAGACCTCTTGGAGATCTCTCAGAAACCATGCAGAGACTCCGCTGAAATCAAATCTGCTCGTTTTCACAGAGACTACCTGGAGACTCGCCTTATCTCCAAGATGCAGAGACGTTACGGAGACACTCTCTCCGGTGAGATAGGCCCTTAAGGCGAGACACGGCAGGTGAAAGTATTGATTTTTCACGCAGTGGTGGAAGTGGAGATTTTTATCTATTTTCCTCCCTTTACATCTTAGTTTTCGTGTCAGAGTATAAAAATGACAAAACTCACTCTGTATGATGCTTATTTTATGATGAGTTGTCCGCCTGCGACGCGGAGGTAACCCGGAAGTAGCAGCTGCGGTGTGTCGAAAGACCGTCTTTCCCGCGGTTATTCATTCATAAATATTGACAGATTTTACATCCACGTGTCCTGTGAAGGATCCCCGTGATGATGCTATCACCCAAATATGGTATTTTTCCTCCTACAAGACGCCTGGTGCGGAAGAGCCAAAGAAGGTTCAGCGCACTCGCTACAAAACTTCAGGGCTTGTTTTCTCTGAATGAGAGAAGGCCCCACTCGGGCAGCGGGTGAGCCCTTATAGTCGCTCATACAGACTCCAAACTTTACAGTCTTGGACTTAACAATATTTTGAAGGTTTTCCCAGAGGGACTTTTTAATATCTAATTCCTAGCCTGATTTATTCCGCTTTGAACCCAAAAAAACTGGCGGAATTTGATTACATCATTGACTTATGATTAGTTAATTGAAAAACTGCTATAACAAAATATTCAAAATCCCCTCTGAAAAAATCTTAGTTACTAATATGTCAATAAAATAAAACCATCAATTTTAATCTGGCTCAATCCATTATTTTTATTTCGTTGCCCAAAATATAGGCAATTTTGGCCATTTTCATGCAGAAAATGACAGAACAAATGCAATACATTTTTTTCTCATATTTATATCAGTAATGTTCAGGAAAAGGTTCAAATTGATATCTCTACATTTATTTTTGTTTCCCTATTCACCTGCAGTGTCTCGACTTAAGAATTTAAATATCCTGGTTTTGTCTGTGTCCATGTAAAGTCTCCTGATTTCAGTTTCCTGGATAATTGAATGTCCAGGTTGTTGTTAGAAACCATGGAAACTCTCACTGGGATAGTGTTCTGTGCAAGCGCAGTCTCCTGGTTTCTCACCACTGCTGACGGACTTTTCAAACAGATATGACACGAGCAGAAACATTCCTACCGCAATGGAATCTGGACTTTTAAAACTTTGTATCTTGTAAAAATAAACAAAACATTGCATAAAACCTGACAAAAATAACCACTTCTCACATGTGTTGCTGAAGCTGTGACAGGGCTCTACATTTTCAGAGCTTCCTTGTCTCCGTCTTTAGGGAAATGTCTGAAAAAAGCCATGTGTTAGCAACATCGCTAAAGCGTTTAGCTCCATACCCCTCTGGAGCCAAAATATCCAGGATACTGCTCTTGTAAACAGGAATGTGAGTGGTCTCTCAGCGCATGTAAACATCAATCAATCAACATATATTAGCATAGCACCTTTCAACATCCAAATGGAGCTTCACAGAATGCAGTAAAACGGAGCAATGATAAAAAAGTGTCAAAAGGCCGGTCTAAATCATACCCAGAATACTGACATGACCGGGATACTCGCGCGCACGTAAACACTCTCATTCTGAATCCGCAAACATTTCATCTGCCTGTGTTGTTCTGCCTGCAGGGAATCCATCTGAAGAGTGGAGGCCTGGGGGTATTGCTAATTTACCACAGTTGGTATTTTGTGGAATATTTGATGTTGCTCCCCATTTCCAAAGAGTCAAATCAGGCCTCCGCTTATCGGCGCAGCAGGAGATATGACAGAAGCAGATAAGGAAACTCCTCTGTCATTCTCTCGCCCGAGAGCATTGTACAGCCCAATGTAACCTGGCTGTCGACTCGCATGTACTTGGTACGCTAACATGGCTTGTATATGGTGTTCACCGAATATCAAATCATGATTGTTAAATATGTCTAAAGCTTACAATTGTGGCTTGCGACTTGAGCGACTGACGGATGAGCTCTGGAAACAACGAATCGGACAATAGTCACCGTCAATCTGCAGTTGTCGTCCATTTATTGTTTCCCTTGTGCTAACTCCCACGTCTAGTATCCCAAAAAAGTTTGTCTTTCACGTAACATCACGTGCATGAAATGCTCAATCACATTTTCAGGGTTTCTACTGGTGCTTTTCAATGTCATTTTAACGCCTAAGTTACACATTTTTAATTCCACAAATGTAAAAAAATCCGTATTTCATTTCATACGATTTGAAAGCATTGAATTGAACCGGGGAATGAGAGGGTACTTTGATTTTCAAAACCAAATTGGCCACAACGGGAAACATTTGAGCAAAAGATTGTGTTAAATGTCAGTCAGGACTGCAGCTGAATTATTTTCAGGCCATAGCTTTTCCGTTTTTATGCAGATGTCTGCAGTAGAAATAGTTGAGTGGGTTTTGTCTCTGAGGAAAAAGTATATCGTGGCATTAAATTTAGATTTCATGCCAATCCAATTGATACAATAAATTATGCAAAAATGATGGCGTTCAAAGTCATTGAAAAGCATTCAATGACTTTTAAGGCCTTAATTTTTGCATAATTCATTTAATGACTTTTTGCATGCCCCGTGGAAACCCTGATTTTTGCAGTTGGTGGGGTCAGACACACGCCCAATTGCCACTAAACCTCCTCTTATAGCATGTTGATGATAGAGTAACCACAGAAATGATACAAATGGACATGTCTTATATCGCCATACTTTAATATAGGGCCTGGCTTCACCATTCATCTGTATGGCGATAGAATAATCAATTCAAACAGATCCAGGAAGCCGTTGGCTGACAGGAGTACGCGTTTGTGAGCAGGCTCAGAAAGCCAAAGGCATTTTCAAGACTTCTATGGCCCAGTTTGGACTTGACTTTGTGTTTGCTAAATATGCTGATGGTCCACTCGAAAAAGAATGAAACAAATAGAAAGTTCCTTTGACAGACTTCCTTACCCTTGATGAGGTCACGCCCCCCAGTATAATGCGTTACCGTCTGAATCGTTTTACTTCCGTTATACATCTATAACCCGACCACACCCCTGCCCTTGCACTGTAACCACGGCAACAAGACCAGCCGGGCCCCAAAACGGCGGGACGCCCGTATCACGGGGCCGGCTCTTCATCTTAATCTCTTGAACTGCATTTATACAGTACTAGGGGAACGCGTTAGTATTCTCCGAGCTACCGTTCCAAAGTTAAATGTTTCTAGCCCCCTCTGAGTGCGTGTGCGCGGCAGCTTGCCTCATATCAGCTCAACGCAGCGGGCCACCAGCTCCACTACATTGCCCGAGCTAGTGAAGCCGAATGTATTGCCCACGCCATGGGAAATAAGCCAATACGTAGTTGGTGCGTGTATGTGTGTGTGCGTGTACGTGTGTGTACGTGTACGTGCTGTCGAAAGTATTGCAATATAAAAAGTGAGAATCGGGGGTAAGTCAGAGGTGACAGTGAAGTTGTCGGGAGCTAAGATTTGAAAATGGAAACAAACTGCAGGTGCAAATGTGTCGGCCAGACAGTTGAAGACAAAGCGGCGGGGAGGTTTGTTGCTTCAGAAATGGGGGGGCAAAGGGATGCGGTGGCGGTGTCAGGAGAGTGTAGAGGAGCTTCATGGGAGAAAACATTTTAAAGATGTGCCACCTATTGGTTAGTGTTTATGTCCTGGTTTGAGCGAGGCACTGTACACGTTTGGCTTGTTGTTATTTATCTTTAATTTTGATTGACATTTAAAAAATAAAAATCCTTACAAGCTTTACAAACGACAAAAAAAAAGAGAGGTGTAAGCAAAATAGTAATTACTGAGTAGAGAAAGAATAGCATATGTTGTAACTTATGACAGGGTTTATAGCAGCAATGCTTTTTGCTGTCATTTTAAAGGTTCTGTATCATGCTATTTTAGCCATTCCAAAGTAAGGTATAGGCATTTATATGATATATTCTACCTCTACCACTATGGAGTACTCATTTTTGAGAGAAATATAAGTATTTTCCAAACCCGGAAGACAAGACGCTTCGATTCAGTTAACTCCGCCCCTCTCTCCGCTCATTCCACATATACAGTATTATAAATATAAATATCGCTGCAAAAAGTGAAGTTACTTCACATAATGCAGTTATAAGGAGTTGACATGTGCAACACAGTTTCATAAATGGCTAACACACACGCTAACACGCGTTTTGATTGACTCACCGCTCAGCCTGGCCTCCCCATCATCGGGTGTTTATGTTATGGGACTCGTGTTGGTTATAAAAGTTAATCCACTTTGATTCTGGCCAAGGTTCACCAAGCATCCATCAGGTTGGTTGATATAGTAGCTAGCTTAATCCCGGAAAGAAATTCCAACTTCTGGCGAGTGCACTCTTCTTTAGGAAGGTTGAATAGTCCTGTTCCTCTCGTAGCCAAACGCACATCCGTGACATTATCGTTGGGTAAGAAAAAGAACAGGCGGTGTCCAGAGTAGGTTAGAAAGAGCTCAGTCTGTTTTGAAGACACTTATGCTCGGATCGTCCGGCCGGGGGTGCGTTTGTTTACTCTCCCGGGACAGCACAGACGCGTCGGAGAATTCATTTAAAAAAACATTATTTCTCTCTTACAACAAAAATAATGAAAAAGCTGTTTTATAAATTAAAACCAGGCCGTAAGGCATTACATTACAGACGTAGAGCACTTACGTTCCTTTGTGACGACACAACTGAACAGCTCAGTCCTTTACCAGGAGAGGGTGGAGCAGCTGCTCAGAGAGCAGGATTCAGGAGGATTACTTAGAACTGCGTGAATGAAGCCAAAAACCGCTCTGGGGGTGTTTTTGAGAAGGAAATAGCATAACAACATGGTTAAAAACTCCAAAAAGTCGATTTTGCATGATATAGGACCTTTAATGCCCAATTACTAAATCTGTAATGCCACAAATGCAAAATTTCTTAAGAAGAAGAAGAACTTTATTTATAAAGCGCCTTTCACAGACATAGTCATAAAGCACTTTACATGAGACAATGATACATTCATTCCATACTCCATATTCAGTTTCCCCTGAGGGAGACTGACAGAAACGCTGTGCCAACCACCATGCGCCATACCATTATTTTTTGTAAAGTTCCTCCCCCTGGATCTTATTAACTAATCAGAGTCTAGTATCCTCCCGCAAACCAATGAGATGAGCTTTTCCTGTGAACCAGCCTGTCAGGTCCAATCAGGAGGGAGGGAGAGGACCTTGATCGTTTAAATTGAGAAGGGCGTTCTGGTTAAAGAGGTGAGGAATTTATTGTTTACTTCAAATTTCACTCTCTATCTCTTCACTTACCACAAACTTACAGACTATCGCTTTAAGATTGACAACCATTCAAACAGAGGAATGAGGGGACATTTTGAAACTGGATACAGTAGGCAACTGTTGAGCGACAAAGCGTGTACAGTTTCAGCCAAGACTGCAGTTGTTTTTGACTGTAACTTTTGTACTTATGTCGTTTTGAGACTTAATACAGTATGAAGACTTTTAATTAATACTCGCTTGATTTAGATGAGCCAACATTTTGAGAAATACCCACTCAACGCTAAGTCTATTCGATCGATAAAGGCTGTCTGTGGTTATCTTGGCCCTTGAAAATAAAAGGTATTTCTCGAAACGCTGGGTCAATCCAAGTCAAGAAATGTCCAGCTGTATCAGTGGTTTCTCTTCGGTAGTGCTCAAGTAATTAAAACAAACAGCGTTTTTGGCTAGAGTGCTTTGCAATAACCAGAACTCATCATATTTAACACTATGAGGTGATTCACCAAAAAAATATCTGAAAACAGAATCCGCAACATTCTGATTCAAGTGCCCATGACAAGTGTGCCTCCCAGCCATCTGCCAGCGGGACTCTTCAGAAAGGTGACTTCTGGGCACAATGTCCAGTGAGCGTCATGGGCTCCAAAAACGACTGACCCCGCAGTCGTGAGGAGCAGTTTGGCTGGACACATGTTGTGCTGCCATCTGCCGTGCTACAGCCGCCCGAACTGCAGCTCAGTGTCCGGCTTCCTGTGTGGCATCTGCACATCACGAGAACGCTCTTAGCACGCCAGCATTTACGCTTTTACCCCCTCGTGCAAGCACAGCTCAGTTATGAGGCATTTTATAGAAACATTACGTATTCCAACACATACGATTAGGGTGACAACGTTGCGGGAATTTTCAAAGATGAAAACTGTCCATGGAAATGAACAGGAATTTAGGACAATAATTCATAGAAATAAGTCGGGAATTAACACAAATGGATGTTGCCATGTCCGACTACTATTGATTGATTGATTTGATTTATTTGAACTATTATTTACAATGAGCTATTATTTACAATATTTACATCATTATATTTACATTATCACACAAAACCAAGAAAAAATACAAATAAATAATAACACAAAAGGAGTAGGCAGAAGCAAGAAAGCTTATAAGTGCCTATCCCATATTCAAAATACAATTATTGATTAGCAGCATTGATAATTCGAAGCTTTTACATGTCACAGGTTGAAATCTGATGAGACTTACAAGACAACTTACAAGTATGAAAAACATAGAGCGAAAATAGAAAAGTTTATGATTTCTGAGTGTACTTACTTAGTTTTGTAGTTTTGTCATTTTTTCTCATTGCTTATATTACCATTCTGGTCACCATTCTATTGATTTACTTATTGTTTAAGTAGTCATAGTGTTTTAGATATACATATATATATATATATATACACATACAGACATATATATACACACATACATTACTAGCGCACATATTTATTATACATATTATTAATAATAATAACAATATATATATATATCATAATAACAATGACAATAATAGCATTCTCAAAAGTATCATTCCTGCTTCTGCTTCAACCTGCTTCCACTGTAATAATGTTGGTTAAGATTGTTCTGTCAGTGGTTTTTGATTATCTTCCCTATTTGTGAGGTGCGGACTATTGTTTTAGAAACATTACTGTATATGGCCAATACTAAGAGGAAATTCTAGCAATGGAATAGATGCATTGCATGTCTGTATTGTGATCATGGACATATTATTAACAGACCGTTAATACTCACTCCTCCCCGTTTACCACAATGACCACGTTCGAGGGGGAATTCATGGCGGATTTACAGGCTCCTCCTCCCCAACTCTGACGAAGCATGATCCTAATAAGGGCATATGTGCGGGATCTTCACCGTAGACTCGGCCCTTGCGTGACGTGTAGCTCGCGCAGCTCCAATGCTAACAGTCCGACCCCCGTTAAGTAGGAGATTTCTAAAATGTATCCTACCATAACCAGCCCGGTGCCTCTGATTGTGTCTAACCCAGCGTAATCACAGGAGGAATATCTAGCTGTAGGCAGTTCCAAAAAATTAGGCACCGTTTTTAACGTGTCTAAAGTGCAATGCATTCCAATGGGGGCCTAGCGGCTATATGGCGGTACTACAGCAATGGCGGAGAAATGGCAGCCTCCAGTGTCGTCGTCGCAAAGCAGAGCAGCCAGCGGCCATTGATTGTGATTAGTCTACTGTATATTGGGTATTTTTATTTTTTTTCAAACACTGACAATGCCATCGACTTTACCCACACACTCTTTCTATTCTTCTGGAAAGACACAGGTACAACATAGACGTGTTAGGCCTAATGTGCTTAAACAAGACGACAAAGTGAATGTGATAAAAGAATATCACAAGTATATACAGGCGCAGCAGTTAGCGCTCATGCTACACAGAAGGTCCCGGGTTCGATTCCCGGGCCAGACGGAGTTTGCATGTTCTCCCCCGTGTCTGCATAGGTTTCCTCCGGTTTCCCCCACCACTAAAAAACATGTACAATAGGTTAATACTGCAGCCATGTGATACTGACCTTGGGTTTCCGAGCGCTGCAGTGCATATCCTTACAGGTTGCACCAGCAGCATTGAAGGATGGGTCAAATGCAGAGAGCAAATTTCCATACGGAGATCAATAAAGTATATATTTAGGTATTGTTTAACATGGCTATTCAGATTCAGAATATCTTTAAAGATCCACTATGCAACTTTTCATTTCTGGTAGGTTTTACAGAATGGAATGTATATGTAACCATGAATACGGTTCAACCAGCAGTGAAAACCTAAAAAAACTATTGAAAGTAAAGTCGCTAAGCTAACCACCCAAGCAGCCACTGGGTCACTGAAAGGTCTAATACGTATTAATATCAACTTCTTTTCTTTTTTTTACATAAAGGCTCACCATCACAGTTACAAATCACAACAAATCAAGACAAATGAAAATAGTAAATGGCAAAGACAATAAATTAGTGATAAAAGCGGCATCCTCCACTAGCGCTTGTCAAGTATAAGCTGATTGCATTCGGCAGTAAATGAGCCTTTGTTGCTAAAGGCACGCTGTAACGGTCAGACTAAACTCATCAAATAGGGGAGGCTCCAAGTGACTGGCGGTGGATTTGGGTTTATAGGGCTTTTAAATCTGAAAGAGGGGTTGATTGGGTCGCGGTGGAAGTCACATTACTCAAAATACATAATCAAAGGGTAAATAATAGAGCAAGTGATTGGCTGGCGGTGGCGGTCAGAGAGTCCACTGGCGCGGGCGATGTGCAGCCGAGCTTCAGTCTGGCTGTCAGGGTGACTTATTTCATGTGAAAAGCACTACACGTAATAAGATTCCCCTTTCCCTTTAAATCGCCAGGCCCATGTCATTGTTATTCAGTCTATGGACACGGCAATGACAGCGGATCACCTACACATACGGCACAAAGACCCTGGCCCGGTTTCACCAAGCAGACCTGCTGAGCGCGCACTTCCCCGGCCCATACATCACACCGCAATAATAAAAGCACTAAACTTTAGTCCCCGTCGGCTCGCCCGGTGCAAGGGTCACGACCGTCCTGATAGAAAGGCCTCAAATTAGGCTCGATTGTGGCTTTGTATTGCCTTCGGACGCCTCTGCCGCTCTTCGGTCATTCAGAACCATTATACAGCTGGGAGATTGCATTATTTCACCATCTACTAGTCATTCATTTGGACATTTGCTGGCTTTGCTGTGATATTGGGAAGAGCTTTTTAAAATGAAAACTTAGTAGTATGGATCAGCCTAACACTAACCTATAGAATAGAAGTGAAGGAAATATACTGAAGGTGCAGAAATAATTTTTAAGCGCTTTGTGTTGAATGCCATATCCTGCCATCCTCTAATGGCAGGACAGGGTATGATCCTTGTTAAAGAAAATAAAGTATAAGCTTTCCTTTCAGCAAACATCATACAAATAAATCAATGGCACAGTGATAAAGGCAGTTCGAATGCGCAACAGCACTGGGCTAGTTTGGGGATTCCTTATGGAAATGCAGAGAAGCCTTCTGGGTTACCTTTTCTTACATAAGACAATCAGATTTGTAGATTTGTGCAAAAACACGACAAAAATGTTGGCTGGTTGCACCGGTACGCCCAAGCCTTTTCATTTAGGCGCACCAGGACATCATTTAGGTGCATCGCCTTAGAAACCTCTGAAAGTCTCTTACAAAGAGGGTCCACTGTCAATACTAAACATTAATGTAGGGAAACTCTGAACTGCCAGTGTGAATTAAACATTTTCAACTGGGCTTTCCCGTTCGAACGTGATGCCAAGTCGTTTTAACGCATTGCAAGGTCATTACGAGATGCAGAGTTATTTGAACGACTTCTTAGAACATAGGCTAAATGCTAAAAACATGACCTTTTCCCATCGGCTTATGACATGTTACGAATAGGCTCACCAACCATGAAAATAAAATATGTAAATATGATAATACAATAAGTGCTAGTGCTACTAATAATGAAAAATCTTCTACATGATTGAGTTTGAGTTAAACGAGACAAATCAAAGGTTTTGGATGGGGAAACGCACTCCCACTAACAGGTAGGCTACCCAATTAAATGGTTCAATATTCGTAGCTCTAGCACATATTGTACGTTCTATTCTTCGTTCAAACAAGTTGGCATTAAGTTCCACTGACTTGGTATCACGTTTGTCACACTGGCAACTCTGAGTTGCCGTATTAATGTCTAACAGTTTGCTTGCTCTATTCATCTTCCATGGTCATACATGATACATGTTTATACTGTATATTATTCCTGAAGTATGCAAGGTAACAAAGACATACACAATGTAATGCAATAACGTCAAGACATCAGTTCATAAATAAGTCAAAACTAGAAAAACTAATCAGAGTGAGTTATCTGTGCTTTGAAGGGTTGTTCACAGGATGCAGAGTGAGTGATCATGTCAATAGTGCAGCGAGTCAGTCTTTTTTCATAACTGTAGCAATCTGAAAATGCTCATTCTCCTTCGTGTTAGAGCTGTGCAAATCCGGATCAGTGCGACTAAAGGAAAATATTTAGTCACACCAGTGGAATTTGGTGGCACTCTTGTTCCCTGTGGCAGATATGGGCCTCTCAAAAGCTTCCGAAAGTCCACCCCCTTTAAATGTAATCAATAATTCATTTAAATCCTCCCTGTCCAAAGTGTATCTTCCTCTAGTGGACTATTCTTAACCATCTGGTCCATCTTATATTCTTAGAAAGTGGAAATAAGGGTAAGCGTAATGATGACCGTAATGTCGGCGGAAGGCTTATGGAAGAAGAGATTTCAGCCTAAAAGTTGCTCAGGGGCTGGATAATGGAAATCAGTCCGGTGTTAATCTCCCACGAGCGTTTGTCACAGAAAAACAGAACCCATTTTGGATTCTGAGCTTTCCAACGCAATGGCAAACCTTGGCGTGGCCTCCGTTGTCTGCAAACAAAGTTTTATAAGCAGTTAACCTTGTCAATTTTGTCATTGGAGGCCGCCGGAGAACAGCAGAGGAGGACATTTTGGTTTTCATTGCCCCGGGTTAGTGAAATAAAACGACAAAATCAAAAAAAAAAAAAGTCCAGCTGATGCGTGTCTTCGATCTGTATGAGGGTTATATCATTGCAAATGGACTTTTGAGAGTTTTAACCATTTAGATCTTACCAAAAGTGCATACAACCACATATTTAGGCATTGGTTATTGACAGTACAGAAGGAAATACTGAAACCCTACTGATCAGTCTATAAAACCTTTGCGAAATCATCCCTGACCCAGTCTAAACATTTCGGCTTGATCAATAGTGGTTGGGTTTACTCTTTTCTCACCATTGGCGATGTCTCTCAGCACAGAACATCTTGTACTTCTGGACACTTCAGGTCAGTTACAGTTGCTGGAAATGATCACACTGGTAGATAATGGATTCCTGATGGCTTTATGCTGACCTGACCATACTTTGCGTCTTTTCTTGTCAACTCACTTCTTACGACCCCGTTGGCTATTGATTGTTCGTTAGTCCCGTGCCAATATATTTTTGAAATTTCAAGAAATGTCAACAGTCGAACATCGAAAGGAGCCAGCTGAGGTGGCTCGGGCATCTGTTCCCGATGCCTCCTGGTCATCTCCCTCGGGAGGTGTTCCAGGCATGTCCTATTGGGAGGAGGCCTCGTGGAAGACCAAGGACACGTTGGAGGGACTACAGTGGGGGCATGCCCGGACTGGGCTTATATTTTACCGGGGATTTGACCGGTGGGCTGGTTCCAAAATGGGCCGGTGCGCTAGATTTTATCTTTTTATTTTCTGCGCAGCCCGTGCCCCGTGCTTTCTGGAATGGAATCATCCAATGGCCAATCACAGGCGCATCAGTAGTACATGTGCCGCACGCATGATCAGTGGCACATCAGCATAGATGCAATTATACAATTCTTCCACTAGAGGGATGTGACGCCTTTTATACCCTTCTGGTGGCATGCTTTCTTGAGTTATGTTTCCCAGATAATCTCGTATAATGAGTAATGAGCCTCTCGGACCTAACATCATATTTGCCAATATAAGAGGAAATAGTTTATTGTAACTCCTTCCAGGACCCATAGAACCTCGGTTCTCTATTTTTTATACATTTTAGACAAATGTTTGCAAAGAAGTGCATGTTGGGAGTTGTCGGGTGACTCGCCCTCCTGCCCTGCTCGTCGTCAGTGCGCGCAGTTTGGAAATAGCTTCTAGTTTCCATTGAACGGATTTACAATGTTTTGGCCTTTTTGGGACTTCTATTTTCTCTAAACACCTCACTGACTCCGTGGTGAGTTTTACCATTTCATTGCCTAAATCTACAGTGTGATAATTTGGTTGGTTTTGAGAAGTTTATTGTGTTGCAGTCGCGAGAGGAACCTCATTAACGGAACGCACATTTTAAGATTGTTTAGTAATTTTACAAAAGTTCCATCAAGTTGTAAACGACAAGATTAAAGTGTTGAGAGCTATGAGGCTTGAATTCGGCAGAAACAACATGCAGCTATTGTCCTCGATTCGTAGCTTATACTGTTTTAGTTCAAGCCAAGGGCTTATTGTTTGGCTCTTCACCTTGACTATTGCATCGAATATGACAGATTTTTTTAGAGTGCCGGTCTTGACCCAAAAGTCCCGGGCCGATTTTTTCTGCCAGTCCAGCCCTGGTGGGGGGAAAAAGTATTTGGCTGAAATCCATTAGAAAGTCTATGGGAAGCTGACCAAATACTTTTTTCCCCACTGTATGTATCTGAGCTGGTGTCACCTTGGAGTCCCCCAGAACAGCTGGAGGAGGTGTGAGTGGATCGGGAAGTCTGGGCACCTCTGCTCAGACTGCTGCCTTCGCGACCCGGCACCGGATAAAGCGGAAGACATGCGGAAACAGAAAGTTCTCAAATTCTCATCATTAATTAACCTTTTATATCTGCAGTAACAAAACATAAACAAACAACAATCTTGGCACAGTAGTTACAAAGGCTTGGATAAAGCATAATATAGGATCTTTTAGTTACTCATGGGGCAATAACTCTACTGTATGTGAAATAGCTTTGGAAAAACAGCATCTTAACATCGCAAGAACATCAAGATGATAATCAAAAGATAATTCAAAAATCAAACGCTGGCTCATTCTCTTTCATCCGTGACTAGTTTGATTTTGATCAGCAGACGGCGCAACACGGTCCCACAGCATATCTCGATTAGCCTCTCTCTCTCCAAAGAAAACCAAAGGCGCTTCCAGTCTGCAACTCCATTTAAAATATTTCTGGTTTTCTTTTATGGGTTTCCTGGCGATCGCTTCAACTCTGCGAGCGCGGCGCCTAATTGCGGAGCCAGCGAGGGGATCCAGAGCCGTGCAGGTGCGTGGTGGAAGAGAAACAAACAACGCGATGACAGAGACTGATGATCGGCAGAGGAGACGAGAGAGAGGGGAAAGTCCAAAGGAGGAGACGAAGCAACGACAAACGGAATTAAGTATGAGATGTGGTCTAGTCAGAGAAAATATATACTCAAGAGGAAGAGAGAGAGCATGAGTGCAGGGTTTGTACAAGTTCACACGGCAAGTTAAACTGAATGTTGGTCATGTTGGTCCCTAAACAAACATGTACGGAAAAAATCTATACGTTTTTAGGCTAATCATTTGTATCCGTCCCATTTAAAAAACAAAACAAAACAGGTATGATGAAAAAAATATATTCAACCTTGTTATCTGCCAGCGTAGGGTTAGGTTTAGGGTTATTAATTTATATATCCAAATCTCATAGTGTTTTGACTGGAGAGCTTACAGCCTATATGCCTGAATGATACCTCATTTGAAAGCCAAGATCTTCTAGTTTCTAAAACTGAAGATCTGTGTGAGTGAAACCCAACTTATCATGTTTGCTGTTCTTAACCCTGAGCCTAACCCTAACTCCCTCCTAGATCAGGGGGGACGGCGAGTAACAGGTTAAAGCAAAGTGGACACTACCGGAATCAGTTGAGCAAAAAAAAAAAACTGATACGAGACCCATAGGGTTAGGGCTTAAGGTTAGGGTTAAGGTTAGAGTTGTGTCCTATTACATTATGTACCTAAAAACTACTAATACATATTATTCTATTGTGTCTCTAACCCATAGGTACAAGTTATTACACATTGTTACAGAGCAGATTAAATTGTACTAAATTTAGTTACAGGTACAATGTATCAAGGGTAGTGTAAAGTGTTACCAAAAGCGGTAATCATCTTCAACTGACATTGTCTTTTAAAACTCTATTTTTCAGCTATAAAGTGCGTGATTGATGTTTTAATTGTCATTTGTTGTGAAATATAAAGGAATTATCTCAAATAAAATTATTTCTACTGTCTGGGTAGTGATGATGCAACTAACCATCCATTTGTGTAAAATGTACTTTTATTCCATCAGAAAAGAGTGAATTTCGGTACAATATAAACAGTGCATTAGTGATGTCAAGATTAACCGGTTTTACAATTACTGCGGTTATAAAAGCTCGTAGTAGGTTAATCGTAAGAATCTTAGGACCCACGGTAAACCCCTATCACTTCTCACGAGCCGTAGCATATTTGCGCCAAGCGGTGCCACTCACCGGTACAAGCTGAAGAAACAAGCATCCAAAGTTAAATCGGCCTCAAACCTCATAAAGTCAGCAGCAGGTTCAATAATCCAATGTGCAGAGATCTTATAATTGCATAATGCTGCCAAAGGAAGAGTCCCAAAAGAACCATGTGCAGCTACGTTTGTTATGTAAAGGTAAAAACAGAAAGTGAAACGGTGTGAGCGCATGGAAAGCAGCTGCTGTCTCGCTTCCAGCATCGTCACGAGTCAGGGATGAGGAGATCCAAGTCTGTTTACAGTAGAGATCCTTCACACAGTCGTAAATGAATTTGCCTCGCTTTCCATGGAGGACACTGTGTTAACAGATAAAAAATGACCGAGCGACCAGAACAGGTGAGATCATGAGCACTGTTGGCAGCCGCGAAGATCATTGTTTTATGCCAAGTACATTGTGAACCTACGGGAAGTCTTTCAAGTAATGTCTATTTCATTTGTCGAGTCCTCAGTTGATCCCCCATAACGGTCACCTTCCCCTTAATAGGACATCGGAGGCGATAGTTTTGTGAACATTAGTACATTACCAGAGGTGCGTAATAGGCTGTTTAGTTACAAGAGTATTGCAACGAGTTAAGATGTCCAAGTAGAATGTGTTACTCTTTTCACTGAGTAGTTCTGTGAACTACTCAGTGAAAAGAGTAGTTCACAGAACTACTTGTCACAGAAGTGACAAAAGCTCGATAAATGAAAATAAAAGCTCGATAAATGAAAAATTCAGCCTTTATTGATTTTTAGGGTGTGAAATTGAAATGTTCCACCTTTTTACGTTCTATTAATTAAATTACATCACTACAACATGTATGCTCAAATAGGTTAGTAGTTACTCAGTACTTGAATAGTATTTTCACCAAATCCATTTACACTGTCAATAGGCTCTGATCACGGAATATAGCCTGGCAACATGACGCTAACTTCCTATGCTAGCGCATAGAAATAAAAGGAGAAAAGGCGTTTGATCCTAATGTATGCAGACAGTTAGCAAGTCCAGGAGACTTTTCAGCATTTTTTATCCAATGTACTTTTTCTATAGCCGTTAGCATTAGCAATCAAACATTACAAATTCCGAAAAGTCCAGATGTTTCCAGCTGTTGTAAACCCATCGATAACATTTAGGTGAGGTCAAAGCCTAGGTGGAAATCATTAATGAATGTACGGATCTTTTTAGAATTTATTTTAGATACAAATTAGCATATAAACAGTGGTCTCTGAGCAAAATGCTAAATCATATTTAGTCAACTTATACATAAGGACTTCTCCATTCATTTGTATGGGGACAGAACGCTCAATTCAAATGGTCCGGCTAACAAAACGTACGCATTGGTAGGAAGAGGCTCAGATAGCTAAATGCTAAATCGATAGCTTATATGGAGAGTTAGCCGTGTCTCGCTGAAACAAATGTAAACAGTAGGCTACGTGGCAGAAAACAAGCAGCTGTTGGATAATTATTAACAACATATTAAAACTTTACACAGGATGTAAACACTTCACTGGAGGAGACTTCTGTGTTTATAACTTAGCTTAGTGTTTGAGCCTCAAAGCTAAAGGCTAACGTTAATCTAATGCAAACAAATGGTAAAAGAGCACCATCATCTGAACTAACTTTTATGAAACACACACGCTTGAAGTTTATTTAATCGTATCTTCTTTTCAATTTACGTTATAATGTGGACAGGAAGTGGTCTCTTTGCTACTCTGACCAACAGGAAGTTAGCCAAAAAATATGCACAGAGCCTATTGAGTAATATTTTAATGATTCTCTTTACTTGTACTTGACTAAAGTGATTTTAAAGCTGCGTCACCCAAAAATGTAAAAAATAAATAAAAATAAAAAGCAAACTAAATATATTCAAGTTGTCAACTGTACTGGGTTAGAACCGTCATTCTCAAATATTCATATCAAAGATATTGTGGCGACTCTACCCACCTCGGTTCATTTTGATTCATAAATTCCCGCAGCATTTAATATTGCCATCGATTCACTTTTGAGCTCCATTCAGCACCGAATATGCGCCATGATAAATTTCTATTAAAAATCATTGCTCATTCCTCCACGGTCTGATGTTATTGATGGAGCGGTTGGTAAGTTGTGAACAGCGCGACAGCATTCCTCCATTGACGCCGTGTTGTGTTTGCAGTGGGAGCTAAGCTAATTAAATTACTGGGATTGCTTCGAGACTGTGTACGCTCGGGCCCGTGGGAAGAGGAGCCTGCCCGTACCGTTGGATAGTATAAAAGTAAAATAAAAGTAAGATCGGTACTAACACTGAATGCACCGGCACATCTGTAAATACACTCACGCTGTTGCTCTCTGTCAAATTGTTGTTGTCTTTATCATATTTTATTTTAATCTTCTTTAAGCATGCATGCCCCTATAGTTTATAGTTTTAAAGTTTTTTTTATAGTGTAGTACTTATCTAAGTTATGTGCTCTATGATTTATGTTTCATGTTGAACGATTGAGCACTATTCCTAGTTGTGACCCTGTTCACTAAGAATGGCCAGTAAAAATAGACAAATTATTAATTGACCGTCATTCCTCACTCCTCCCCGTTTACCATAATGACCACGTTCGAGGGGAAATCATGGCGGATTTACAGACTCCTCCTCCCCAGCTCTGACGAAGCATGTTCCTAAAAAGGGCATAAGATCTTCACTGTAGACTCGGCCCTCGGTCATAGCTGCGCAGCTCCAATGCTAACTGTCCAGCCCTCATTAGTATACGAGGTTTCTAAAATGTTTCTTACGAAAACCAGCCTGGTCCCTTTAATTGTGCCTAACCCAGCGTTATCACAGGATGAATATCTAGCTGTAGAAAGTTTAAAAAAAAGTATAGTTGTTTAGAACGTGTCTAAAGTCCAATGCGATGCAATGTAAAACTAGCTTGCACCTCACTATGCAGGGCTTACATCATACTTCACATATAACTCAATTAAATACATATAATAATAATAATAATAATAATAATAATAATAATAATAATAATAATAAAACCCAAAATAAAACCCAAATTAAAATTATATTGAGGATGGTAATGACAACTGGGAAGTAGCAAGATCTCGGAGTATAATATGTATTAATGTACCTTTATAACATAAAAGTAACTCTCGGTAATGTTTGGCACGGGTAACAACCTGAAAGAAATATATTAATGATCACAATTTTTAATTGCTTTGTACTAGACATCGTACATGAAACAAGATCGTTGCTGTAGTTGTGCTTCGTTTCAATTAATTATATAAACAGTTCAAATGTTGTTTTGTAAGTTTGTAAGTTGGTCTGTGCTAATGTAGCTTTCTTAGATATGAGTTATAGCACATTCTTTTGTTGTTTCTTTATTTTGCTGCTGTTTTTTTATTGTTCCTCATTATATTGTTACTTTGCTCTATGTTCCTTGTTTATGATTTGCTACCTTTTAAATGTATATGCTATTGTTTTTATTTTTGGGGTAAGCGCTTATAAGCCTTTGGCTTCGGCCCACTCCCTTTGAGCAGGTTAACTTCTCAAACAAATAAATAAACTAAACTAAACTAAACTAGCTTGTTCTGCTGCCCGTACATGTATATGGAGGTACTACAGCAATGATGGCCCCTAGCGTCGTCGTTGTGAATCTCTGCTACAAGCTGCCATTGTATAATTCCTTTAACCATCGAATCACTGATTAAGAAGATAGCTATATCGCTTGTAGATGCTTGTAATGTTTTCAATAATTTATAAGTGATAAAATATCTGTAAAAATGTGCCTTGTTTTTTTTATTTGTCGTTCAAAGCTCAATATATCAGGCTTGATGTTAGAGCACTCACTGTAAAACCTTCAAAAATAGTCCCAAGACTGTAATGTTTGGAGTCTGTAGGAGCTACTAAAGTGGAGAGGTCATTGCAAGAGTGTAATAAAAACCTCCTTTGGAAAATCCTAAAGTCCTAAAGTTTTGTAACGTCTGCTCATGGGTGTGTATGCCTCTCCCGTCATTGGCCGCGGCTGTCTCCCAGACAGGAAATGACCATATTTGGATTACAGAGTCATCTCAGTCGCCTTTCGCAGGACACATCTGTAACCATTTGTGCATGAATACGCAAACGAAACTGGCACGTGCGGTGCAATGTCGCAGTTTCTTTTATTTTAAGTGGCACCCCTCACACAACTTGAGGCTTTTGCGGTAGCCCTCGGGCCTAAAGAGATTGGTGACCTCTTTTCTCTGAGGACAGGCGAAGCCCCGGGACAAAGTCGCATCAGCTACTTCCCTGTTGACTGTTGGACATTCGACATTTGTCTGTTTCACTTCTTGAAATCCGTCTTTGTTGGTTTTCTAACTGTTCATCTGTTTGATAGGCTCAGCATTTTGTGTGAAGCCTTATGAAGCGACCTGCACACAAACAAACTGATGGATTGACTAGCTACTTCGTGCTGTTTCTTGCCAAGTCACACCGAACAAAAATGGAAAGAAAACTCCGGGTCTCTTTTCCCAAACGGCTCACGTTAAACTACCATCGAGATCATCCGAATCGTCCGTTAAAGTCGCATCCCTGCAGTTTTGGCCCGACATCGACGTCTCCCACGTCTTATTGAAAATGCACATTGAAGCTTAAGAAACCCCTTCCATGTCTACTGTGCACTGGAGCTGAAAGAGAAGCCGAGGCGGAGTAAAACGCCTTTTTTCTTTCTTTTTTTATATCGTAGCTTAACCTGTGCGAGAGCGCGGTGACAGCTCGCACCCTCTTCTCACCAGTCCCACAACAGCAAAGCCGTCAGTAGCACTTCGCCTGGAATAAGCCACGAGGCGCGCTGACTTAGAGTGAGTGACAGCGACATGACAGAGCCGACTCTCTCCACCTCGCGCAGAAAAAAGGAAGGGAAAATCTGGGCAAAACATAACAAAAAAGTTTTCTTCCGTTTAAACTTTTTGCATTCTCAGCTCCGAGGGGCATTATCATTCTATCCCTGACAAGAAGTAAAGCCGCCGAGGTGCTTGGTGCGACACACAGGTTGAGGCGAGGGCAGAAGATGGCGGGCCGTTTTGTAAATCAGGGAGGGTTTAACGGTTGGCAGCAGCTTTGTCACATTTTTATTGGTATTTTGCACTTTTGGCAACCAGCACATATGCATAGTATGCTTTATTGAATTGAATAAACTTTATTGTCCCTCGTGGGGAAAATTCTTCTGGGCACATAGTGCATGTGCAGCTGACAACAAACAGTATAATACGGAAACGGACTTGTACAATGTGATAATAAAAACATTTAAGGAACAAAAACTCGATCATCCAACCGACCGACAGATAATACACATGAGCGGAGCCGAGGGGATGTGTGACTCCAGATCAGCAGCAGATGAGTAATATTTAGAGAATAATTGATTGTGTCTAGCAGAGGAGGGGAGGGGAAGGACAGGGGGTCCACAGCTGTAGGCCTGCCCAGTGAACTGAGAACAACCATGGGGGGGAACTACAGTAAATGGAGGTGGGAATGAAAGAAAATTTAAATGTATTTAATTTATTTAGGCTTTCACACTGCACTTTAGATTACGCAGTCTTTAGCACTGCATTGGTCGAGGTTTTTGACCCATCAGGAAGAGGGAGGACTGAATATGCGGGAATGAAACAAACCATGTAGGTTTTCTGATGAGGATGTACGGGGTCAGCCCTATAGTCCCCGGTACCTATGTTCCCCCACTTCTATTGATTAAGATTAGGCACCAGCCTACTATTCTTAAGGTTAGTAGCTAGGGCAGGGTCAGGGATAAGCTGATTGATATGTGTATGATATTTCACTCTCATAACTTGTGATTGGTTGAAGTACCAACTCACCTACGGAAAAAGAAATCGCACCCGGGAAACATAGGACCCGGGGAACTTAGGTATGCACCCGGATGTACCACAAGTCTGGAACATACAATATGGGCATTTTTTTTTCACCCTTAATGAATTAACTAATAATTGAAGGACTTTGAAAAGAATGCACTTCATTGGTTTGGTTTATTTGGTAGAGACAGTGCATGTTAATAAACAAGCCACACCGGACTGTCCCCCATGCGCACTCTCAAACACATTTTCATTCATCCTGGCCTATTGTACATGTTTTTAGTGGTGGGGAAATCGGAGTAGCCGGAGGAAACCTACGCAGACACAGGGAGAACATGCAAACTCCACACAGAAAGGCCCGTCCCTGATGGGAATCGAACCTGGACCTTCTAGCTGTGAAGCACGAGCGCTAACCGCTGCGCTACCGTGCCGACCATCCTTTTATCTTTATCTTTTTTAACTCAATAAAAGTAGCAGAATGCCAATATACTATACGATCGGCAAACACCGATGCTATTTGCGGTTAACAATCGCACGTGCATACTGAATTCCTCCCTTACGAAATATGCGCTTGGTAAATGTTGAGGCGAGCTGCACATGTGCAAACTCATGAGAGAGGTGACAAAATGGACATAGACACCAGTCATACATCAGTGCAAATGAGCCCGAACTGTAGAAATAATTGCAGGACAAGTAAAAAGCAGTCACAGTCGAATAGTGCTAGTGCTAACATCCACCAAACAACTTATACACTCACTGAGGAGGTTCTGCGCCGACTAAACACATCATTATTGTAAGGAAAGAATGACCTTCGCTGTGCTTCCATGTAGCCTTTAGAGTAAAGTCAGAAATCTGGTCGAATCGAGCTCAACTGCTGTATTCAGAGCTAAAGTAGTTTTGATTTGGTTTACACATATTAAAGCAGAACTAAGTAACTCATAAGCGCCACTGCAGGTGTCGTAGCATGTTTTTACTCATTAATTGTCCGTGAGAGTAAATACTACGCTGACAGAAAAGACAAAGGGAGAGAGGGATATTGTGCATCCAATTACACAATGGAGATCATTTTTTTCACTCAGTCTTGGCTGTAAATACTGTTTAAGTGGTGCTAGCCCGCAGTTAGCTTTGCCCGTTAAGCTGTTAGCTTCTTCTTCGTGATTCTATTAGTGTGTATTGCACCTCTGACCCGGAGGCAGGGAAGTTGCAAGGGTGGTTTTCAGGCCAGAGACACCAGGGGGAGATGAAAGACCCCCCCCCCCAATCATCCCATTAACACTTGTATTGATTTATTAAGGTAAACAAGTTACTTAGTTCTTCTTTAAGTAGCCATGTGCTCCGGGTATGACTCAGGTTTTCAAAGTAATACAAAAGAACAGGGCGCCAATAGGACTAAAATGGCACGTGTCTGTCTTAGTGAGGGCTATAATACTGCATCTGCTGCCACTGCTGTGGTGTTTAGATGCGCCACCTTCGAAACAGCGAGCTAACTTTGTCCCACAGGAGCGCCGCCTCTCACGATGCACCCCATAACACCTGCCCCTCACCTGGCCCTCACCATGTAAACACAAACACGTGCAAGGATCGCAAATGTTTGAAGCAGCAGACGCAGCAACAGTTGGCGGCTAACACAGTCAGAGTTTAGCTTTATGACAGAAGTTTGGTGTGACCGACCTGCTCACACCAAGAGCAGGGTTCACTACTGACATAAGTAAACTCCAGGAGTATAGCTGAGGGTAGCTTTACCTATAAAATGCTGGGAACTACTTCATGTTTATGTCCCAACGTCAACGCCCAACTCAACTCAACATTGACCCAGCACATAATTCGGAATTAGAGCATAAGGGTCTTCTCGATTTTAAAACTTTAGCAAGCCGTATGTCAGACATTCCTCTGCTGCTTCAAAGTCTCAAGGAGATGAGGGGCAGCTCTTTCTCTTCATGATTATCTTCTTAGCTGCAGAGACAGAGAGAGAGCGAGAGAGAGCGAGCGAGGCCCCGCAGCCGCTCCACTGAGGGGATTTACGGTCAGGCCCAAAGTTCGCATCCAAGGTTCTGGTCTGGACGGGTTAGGCGTAGGAGAGACCTTTGGAGTCAGCATGTTTTGCGTGTCGAAGTCTAAATCTTTACTAAGCAGTCTCCAGTAAGTGTGTCTCTAGGTCTCCAGTAAAATGTGTGTCTCCTATTTAATCCCGTCCTCACCTGAGAGAGCCCTGATTGCTTGCGTTGCCCAGCTCCAGTGGGTTAGTTTTTATTTTGCCCCCACTGTAGCTTTTAGATTCGTTCGCCTGTTCAATTTACTGACGACTGCGTTTGTTTGGTTAGGTGCTAAGGCAGTTTTACTTTTATTTCTTCCCACCACTTTGGCCCTCCGTTCTGCCGTCTCGATCAGACTACTACAATATTAATCCGCATCTGCTTCACGGCGGAAACCAAGGAGAGGAAGCTTAATAATGCATAGGCCCCTCCAAAGCCTTTTCCAAAAACAAAGGCTCTGAAATTGGGGCTGAATAACTGTATAATAGGGGTTGCACTTGTGTATTTAAAAAAAGTACTTTCATCTTTTTGTATTTATTGCTTATTAAAATGTACTACCGCTGTCCATGAGATCTTTGTGGCAGGGAGTATCGAGCATTAACATCCTAATTAGAAGATACTATTTCATTTGGCATATTGAGCACATTTCAGAGGTTAGTTGCATTGCGGTTTATCTTTATTATTATACTTCATCAATATTGATTTTTGCCATATATTGTACATAAACTAAGGCGCTGGTCTTAAAGAGCTTTGTTACAGCAAAGTGCAAGGAATGAACCATCATGATCCTTCAGCACAGCCGTCTTGAAAAAAACAACCTCATTACGAGAAATGACTTTCATTAAACACTTAATCAGTGATATTCTTTTGAAATGACAATAATGATCGCACTTCAGGCTCATCACGGCATATTAGAGAATGAGTAGTGTTTCTCTCAAGGGAGACAATTATGACATAGGGGATAAGCTGTTACTCAGAAACACACTAGTTCAAATACATATATATATATATATATATATATATATATATATATATATATTGGTTATGTTTTTTAAGGTGAGACACGGCAGATTTTTCATGCCATGATCAGTTTAGAGGTTTTTTGCTGTACCAAATCCATAATTCAACTTTCATTTCCATGCATTTTAATGTAAAATTCATTGGCATCGGTATCGCATCGATGTCAAAATTCTAGGTGAAGCATTACTTGGTGTTCCAAGTTCCCCAATATCACCCTTAAAAATAGACCAAAATGTCACATTAATATTATTTTATGACATTTTGTCAACTCGCAACTTCAGATTTTTTTCCTGAATTGCTGTAGCCAAAAGTGTGCAACAGAACCACTCTTTCACCTACAACTCCAGAATTACTTAAATAATAATAATAACAAATGCTGAATTATGGATGTATTTTCCATCAAATATAATTCTAACCATAATATTAGCCTCGAGTGCTGGTATTCACATCTAGGGGACAATCTGCTGTCAATCTGAAGGTCAAAACATTCCTAAGGACCTGATTTGGACTTTGTGTGTGTTAATGAGTGGTTTATTATGCTTTCTGCAGTATTTGGCAATAATCTCAAACACATCTTTATCACTATCTTACACTTTGTAGGTTAGTTGGTTAAAAGTTTGTAAAAAAAAAAATTTTTAAAGCCATTCTGATCTAAAACAGCTTAAAGCCGCACCGGGTAGAATTTTACCCAATAAATAACATTGAAATACAAGTATTTATTTTATGACATAACATACTTTCATCATTGAAAAATTCCTCATAAATGCCTTTGCTGTGAGCAGCTCACCTCTCCAAAGACATGACTGTCGTTACCAGGAGTGGGTACGTCTCCAGCTCGTCTCCATGGAGATGTGAATAAAGTCAGCAGAATTTGAGATTTGAATAGGTCCTTATCAACATCTATTCTTTGATTACCCACTGCAGTAACAGCATTTTCCGTTGTCGAGCTGGTCATTAGGAGCGTGTTTTGTACTAATGGAAACAGTATAGTCCAAAATGTTACGCAGTGTGCCTTTAAGTAGCTGAGCAGCATGCGAGATTATGGCTTTAGTAATTTCACTAGAGTTTTGATGCCTTTTGTATTGACATTGGTATCAGAAATCCTAATTAAAGCATTACTTGGCGATGCTAAGGACAGTCACATTCATAGATTCCTCAAAGATCCCCATGTGCGTCGAAACACAACCCCAGGTCTGTTTTTGAGCAGAGAACATTATAACATGATCAAAAAGAAAGTATCATTAAAAAAAACATTAAAAAGTTGATTTTGTATAATGTTTGCATTGCTGTGGCCATTATTTTACAAAATGAAGAGCAGTCTGTGTTACTATTTGCTAAGAAGGTAGACTGTGATTATTCATCCAGTGTAAAAACGCTGCCATGTTTAAATCTAGCAACACTTGGCAAAAACGGGGAAGCAGCCGCATGAAAAATGATATCAGGCATGGAGGCACTGAAGTCTGTGTAAAGTTATTTTTAAACCAGTCAGTCGGAATGGGTTTTTGTAGCCTCCGCTGTGTTGTCCCTGGTATAAGCACGTCAGCGCGGCAGGAGGGCCGATGTTCCTTGCCTTTATTAATTACCACCTGACACCCAGTTAACACTTTCTCCAGACTAGTTTTAAACCACTGCAAAAACACACAGGCTACCGCGGGGCCACTGTCTACAGCTATGAATCTCTTTTGGGGGAAAACAACAAAATCCTGAGACGCTGGTTGAACTCCTTGATGAATCCAATGGCGTGCAAGTTGGTAAAGAAAGGCATCATTGAAGGAAGTGATACATTTTTCATCTGTATAACACAATCTGCTGAGTGTGGAAATGCATCAGGCCCAGGATGTAAAAGCCGACATTTTTTCGGCTTTTACATTGTGCTACCGCCTCATGAACGTCATTCAGCATTTCGGCTATGTCCTTTTTCAGCTCTCACAGGACAAAATACAAACTTTATTTACCCCACTGTGAGTTAAACACTGTCCGTGTCCCAAGAGAAAGAGAATATACTGTACTTGCGACATTTCCCAGACTTGAACATCATCCCCTTAAAAGGGATGATGTTCAAGTCTGGGAAATGTTCGCGGGAAATGTTCAAGTCTGGTACGTAGGAGGAAAAAGGTTTTGGGGACCTCTGTACTACTTTACATCGCCATTCGCCACGGGAGTCTTTCCGGTCCATGTACAGCCCATGCCAACCACTCTCTGCGTCAGATCTGAAGCAGAGGATTTCGACAGCACCTAAGTCTAGTCTACAGCCTGCATTTAGAAACACAAGATATGGCCCTTTGTGCCTGAACCAAGCAGTGTGTAAAGATACACAGCCAAAAAGAAAGGTGTGTGTTCTCATTTTCATTTGACCTTTTAGTGTAATCTAACCAGGTTAAACCTCCTTCTCTCCTGGTACAACTTAATTTTTCACCTTTTTCTGCGACCTGCATTTGTGGTGTCGTGTTCCACATTGTTTTTCTGGATACTTTTGTACATCTTTGCCGTGTTTTTGTGGAGGTTTGGTGGATTTGTTTACTTTGAGAGTCCAAAATGGTCTGAAGAAAGCAGCTTTTAAAGGTAAACAAAATGCTAGCTTTTCAGCTAAACCCATCTGAGACCTACAAATGTCTTCTTCTGAGACACTGAAGAGGCACCAAGAGCCCCCACAGCTGCAGCACAGTCGAGGCGTCACAAGAGGAGCTACAGGAAACAAGTAAGGGACAAATGAGGAGATGGTGAAAGACTGTTGTGGAGCGGAGGGAGCTGCAGGAGGAAGAGGAAGGAGGAGGAGCTGACCTTTGCAGGACACCACGCTCTGAAACAGGGACAAACCCAGGAGGTTGTACACCGTTTCAGAGGATCAGAGGAGACAGCGAGAGGGCATCCAGCCAGGTTTCTTCCGAGTGCTACAGTTTCCTCGACCTCCAAGGTCATGCGGGTCAGGTTGACACACAGTGGCAGTACGGCTCAGCCGCAGCAGCTCAGGACTAACACCTGAACACTATTTCGTTGTACGCTTGTACAATGACAATAAAGCACTTACTTACTTACTTAAAACCGTCTTTTACAAGAATGGCCTGGCCAAGTGGTAGCAGCACATGAAGCTCTACTAGAATGTACAATAACATTCATGACCCCCACGCTTTTGTTCTCATTCAATCAACGTAGATTTTAAAAGAGTCCGGAGACACCAGTTCTTGATCACTGCAGACGATTCAATTGAAAGGGATCAACTGAAAGTCTTTTTTCTTTTTGTTTTGTGTAGGTCTACTTCATCCAAACCTCTCGCTTTAGTTCAGAAAAAGGTTCAGTCTCGGTTTAGACCTCGCTTAGCCCCCATTCAATCCCGCAATTTAGTCTATTTGAGGAGGTTCTTTGAGAGTCAGTGGTCCACAGCCTCTTTTCCCAGCAGAGCCACCAATGTGCGGAAGCCACAGCGGCAGTAGCAGTGAGCGATTTGTCCCCATATTCCCTCCGTACGGCCTCTTACTCATGCTTGGTTGGACCACAAAGGGCACTGGAGGAGCAGATGAAGCAGAATGACCAGACAAGCTGCTCTACTCCGGCGTGCGCCAACAAAAAAAGAAGAGGGAGAGGGGAAGAAGGAAAGTTTTTATCAGGATTACTTGCAATGATGATATGTTCCTTTAAAAAAAACTTAGCATAGACATACAGTAAGTTGGGGGAGATTTGTTTCATATTTCACAACTGGAAACAAAATTGCAACGAACAAGCAAATAGCAATGACTACAACTTTTCTGATGATATAATATCCTCTGCAAACACAACTATTTCCCGCAGTCTCAAGGGGATCTTATTATGTTTGAAATCTGCTAACCCATCCTATTTACATGTGATTCTTGTATTATACCACACATTTAAAACTGCAAATTTCCAGTATAACCTTAGTTAGCCAGAAACATGATTGCAGGTACATGTTTCATAATTCAGCCCTATTCCAAACCAAATGGGAAATGTAATGTTAGAGTAGAATGTCAAACTAAAAACCTGGACTAGTCCTCTGCTGGCACCAGAGAGAGTGAAGACTAGCTTTTGGATGCAACTTGAATCTAGTGCAGCTGTCTGGGGTTTTAAACAGAAGATGGGCATCACATCACACCATCAGTTGGTGGAAGCGCGTGGTGAAAAAGGTTATTAAAACATGCATGAATGAAACAAAACAAATCTCCAGGTCTGGAATGTTGGAATTGTACAAAATACAGGAGATTCTTGAGACCGATCAATCGAAAATGCTAGATTTGGAAGATTCTAATTCTTTTTGTTGTTGTTGTTTATTTCTTTCATTTAAAAAGGTGTCATATTGTTGCAACTTTGAAAATTGAACACTTAAACACATGAATGGACTTGGAAGCTTCCATTTTACAATCAAGACTGTTGACTCTTTGATTAAAATACATATTGAGGGTTTATACAGACAAGTCAAATTTAATGCTTTTTAATGCCCAAATACTATATTTTAATGCCACAAACACATGAAGAGTTCTAATATTTTTATGCGATGTGTTGCCCTTATGGCTATTTAGGAATGTTAACCAAAAGTTTGTCCGAAGTGTTTTTGCAGTCCTTTGTTACAGTGGAAAGTTACAGATCCGAGGGGGGTGTGTGAGAAAGAACAAAGACCCCCGCCCAGGAAAAAAGGAAAAAACGTGAAATGGAGAATTCAGTTTGTAAAATGGCGGCAGGGCGGAGCCAAACGTCACATGACGGCTCGGGAACCAATGGAAACAACGACGACGTAGTTTTAGGCTCAAAATATTGCATGATGGGAAAATGTGACGTATACTCTGCCTCCCCAGGGAAACAGTTTTTTCCATTGTTAACGGAGAGCTGCAGGAGTTATCGTTAGGGAACCAGGGGGGGACAGAGCTCTGTACTTAGATGGCCTGTTAGGAAATAAATCTTCGTGACTTAATCTTCCGAATCCTGGTCATCTATTCTGGTATGTATTATTAGATTGTAGAGTAGTGTTGACACAATACCTACACTTCCTTTCCAGTGTTGAACGCGCGGTGTTGTCCGGAGTCAGGTAAATTTACGTAGGAACAGAGACGCAACTGGTATTGAGATCACTTTGTTTTAAGGGTATCCGTGGACAACACAAAGATTAAATTTTCACACAGAAGAAAATCACCACATATTTAATTTCTTAGGTTTGCAAACATTTCATCACTGAGGGGAAAAAAGGGTCAATTGTTGTTTTAGACGGTAAGTTATGGTATTTCCAATACAGTAAAAATCTAATGTTTTTTAATGACATTTAAGGCCTCATGACTTTTAATTATTTTTAAGGCCCCGCGGAAACCCTTTTCTTATAGTTTTTCCAAACCTGGGTTTTGCAAAAACTTCATCCGATGTTCCACCAATAACTTAACATTTCCTTCACTTGAAAGCCACTGCCCGCTGTTATATCTGCGAGAGCTACGGTCACCAATCCAACTTTGAAGAAACTACAGTGTATTATTTGCGGGGAAACAGTGGCTTTGAATCACATTAATCAACGGTCATTGACAAATTGTATGTATTTGTATTGACGGACCAACAAACTAAGATTGTTTAAAATTCCAAACAGCCAGATGAGCAGAAAATTAGACCTTCAAAAGAAAAAGTTATTCTCCCATACGCTGGTAGAAAGCCCTTAACACAACTAAGAAACTACAAAAAGTTATTTTTTACGAACAAAGTCTCCCTTCTTGCTCAAGGTGACTACAGTTGTAACACACATGTGAGCGCATGTGATTTACACTGCACTTGAAAGCGTTAAACGTACTGTTTTTGGTCCAAGGACAAAGGGCATTTAAAAGGGAAGCACTGAGAGACGTAACCTTGAAGCTAATGAAAAACACGGCACAACAGTAATGAAACTGAAGCATATGTTTAACCTGGAACCCAAGGCGTCCACATAATTGCAAGGCCTTTCCACCACCCTGCTGTTTTAGATAATCGCCGCAAACCCTCGTAAGTCCCATCTTTGTGCTTTTTAATATCCCTGCCAAAAAATACATTTTATCAGCAAGAGCTATGTTCGTCTTAATCTCATTTTGAAGTTGGAGCACCCTCTGCAGCCAGCTATGGGAATTAACATTATAAAAGCAGTCATTACTTGCTAACGACACACAACAAATCAGTGGAACCGTAATATAAAACACATTTTGATCACGCGACTGCGCGGAACCGCTACAGTGATCGTTTATGGACTTTGGAAACGTGGAGGACACTTTTGTATTCTATCTAATATGCCAGAAAGTTCAGAAAATGCAGATTGGATGCACCTTAGCAAGTAGAAGAAGAAACAACCAAAGCTCACAGGATTGCTCAAACTGGGTGAAACGGTTAAAAGTTTAAAGGTTTTGCACAATATGTCTCCTTTAAAAACATGGAGGAGCTTCATGGATCTAGGGGACAGTCTAAATATGAAGGATCACTCAATGGAACAAAACACCGGGAAATATGGTCAGAAGCTCAAAACGTATAAAGCATATCGCAGATGCTTTAAAATGGCCCTAAAATATAGTCAGCAGGTCATATTCAATGTAGATTTGACTTTTCACCATTTGCTTCGCAGCATAACCGGGTCATGTTGCATAATTTACATAGTCTCTCCAGTCCGCTGTGTTTTCATCTTCCACCTTATAAAAGTCAAATGGCTGCCCTTCTCATTATATAGTGCCCCGCTTATGAAGGGCACGGCGGTGCACACTGGCCAAATCCTTGCGCCGTAATGCTAACGAAAACAAAAAGTAGAAAAATAGAGAATAGAGTTCAGCGAATTTGAAGTATTAAGACAAAAGACTCCCAGCAATGCGGAGGTCAATTTTGAATCATCAGTTCTTTTGTTTGTACTTTGTAAGAGTGCCCTTGGCCAACGCAGCCGCACGATTGCAACTATTATTTATTGCGCTATTAGCTCAGCAGGTTTGACAAATTAAAAAGGGCTATAAATTTCGTTGGAAGACAAATTGGCTTGCATAAAAAGTTATTGTGCTTCATTTTAGGATAAGGGAATCAATTCATTTCGCAGCTTTGCGTGCTTTATTACCAGTCTTGTACAGTACAGGCAATCAAATCGAACTCGCAACGCAAACGGCTGCAATTAACTGATCTCAATGGACACAATCAGTTTGGTCGTCCTTTGAATAAACAGAGTCCAAGAAATCCATTCAGCTGGACATTTCTTGATTCAGACCGCCGACCATTTTGCGATTAACCAAATCACTTCTCCAGGGTCAAGGTTGTTAACTGAGTTCGCACAAGTTTGCACAGTTCGCAGGTATAGAAGATCGCTCACAGTCACCAGAAAAAAAACTAACAAACTAGTTCAATTAACAGGAATAGCCAAAGTTGGATAAAGACAGTTAAGTTTGAGATATCGTGTTTAAACATATACATAATATCCTGACTTCATGGTGTTTTCTGTATTAAGCCTACTAATCCCGCTGTTTTGACCTCTACATTCTTCTTTTCAAAGGTTAATGACCTTGTGCTGCAATATGGACTGTTGCGACATTTGAATTTTCAATCTCACAAAAATCTATCTCGAAAAACTCACTGGTAGTTCAGATTTCGCAACAGCAATGGACTGGCTAAACGAGGTGCGCTTGATCCAATCTGCAACAAAATCTCCACTGAAACGCATACATCGCACAATAGGTTGCCATTCTATATTGATATTACAACTATACAAATACTCCTCTGACATTTAATCTCTTCCTCACCAGCCAAACCAATGTCTTAACTTCCAAAGGAGATATACACCAAACAAATCCATCAATCTCTTTTCCCCCACATTCTTCACATGTCTGCCTTCCATCTGAGCTACAAAGTCTCAGTCGATAAACTCTCACTCATGTGGCCGTGGCTGCTTGAGTTTATTTGTGAATTGAAAAACAACAACAAAGATGGTGAGTAATGTCTTCTGTTTGTGCTTTGTGAAGGTGCCCTTGACCAACACAACCATCGGAACCCGACATTTATTCATTGCGCTAATAGCTGCATGCCTTTTGACTAATGAAAATGCACTTTCGCAGTCCTTTCAAAGGCAAATTAGCTTGCTTTTAAAAACAATCACCAGCCACGCTAAGGCCTACATTTTCTGTCCGTGTTTGTCCTCTGCATTTGAACCATTCTTCATTATCTCTGCGGCAACCTGGAGGAGAGTGAAGGCGGCTGAAAACTAGCAGTGTTTGGGTTGTCTTCGTCACGAGTCAATAACTGGAATAGAGATGCACCGATCCATCTTTTTTTGCAACCGATACCGATACTGGGGTTTGAATATCTGCCGATAACCGACATTTACCGATACCAAGTGTCTTTCTCTGAGTGAAAAATGTAATTGACTCTTCTCTATTGTAAAATCAATAAGGTCATATTTTATTGTCATGATATTACGGATCATTTAACAATTATATCTATTGATAAACTCTTGGATAAACATTTAACAAGATAACTTTTCTACACTAACTATCCTTGTGTATATGACAGGCTTTAGATTACATTAATATAAACAACTAACATTAAGTGATCTGATCATTACACATATGTGAGAACAGTTATTTCTTAAATAAATACAAACACTTGGCTTCAGCAGTAGTTATTTTATTTTATTAGGCTACTTTAGGTATTTCTATCATAGTTTCTGTCCCAGCCTTGATTAGTTTTCGTTAGCATTAGCACGCTCCCGCTAGCTTCAGGATGCTATTGCTAGCGGCAGAATTGTGCGCGGTGATCAAAATTTGCAAAAGTTAATACTAACTCAGTGGCTCTTAGGTATTTCTATCATAGTTTCTGTCCCAGCCTTGATTAGTTTTCGTTAGCATTAGCACGCTCCTGCTAGCTTTAGGATGCTATTGCTAGCGGCAGAATTGTGCGTGGTGATCAAAAATTTGCAAAAGTTAATACTAACTCAGTGGCTCTTAGCTTTACAATGATATACCGCATTCCCATATTCACTTAGATTTAGGTGGTTAAAGTTGTGTTTTTAAGGCGTTGAGAGCCAAAACTGTTATCAGTTCAGTATCGGATAGTTGTACCCCATACCCGATATCGTATTTTTTCCAGTATCGTCTGCGATATCCGATACCAGTATCGAATCGTGCATCCCTAAACTGGAATATTAGCTTAGAACCCCTTTTATTCAAATGCAACAGAAGACTTCCTGCCACATTGTATTCCTCTCTAGAATTAGCAAGACAATGCAAAGAAATGCATATTAAACAATATTTATGAACACCAATGTAAAGTTTGTCCGTTTTTATCCATTAGCATGTTGTTTACTTTGCAATCTGACCGTTTGGGAATACTGTGCGACAGGAAGTGTTCAAAAGTAGCATCATGTTCTGTGAAAACAGTCCGTTCTGCATGTTTCTGGATGATAAGAGAGACCGAGCGAACTTAAACCAGAGACCCCTCTTACTGCGCGGAAAGATCTCCAACTATCCTGCGCCTTTGTACTATTTTAAAATATGGGATGCCCTTGTCCCTGTCATTTCACGGTAAACAGCGGGGCTTCTTTCAATTCAGATATAATAGCTTCAAAAAAACGTTAGCGCTTCAAAAGAGTCCATTGAAGCACAGCCGGCAATACGACACGGAATGGGGATGAAAGGACAAGCTTGTGCGCTCTGATGCTTTTATCGCGGCATTTGTTTTAGACGGAGCAATTCCGGACACTGTTTTGGTGCTTTCGCGATGTTCGGACAATTGCTCTCTCTTCTTCTTATCTGGGCAGTTTGGTTTCCGCTTTGAAAAGTGGCGGCGACTGCATCTCCATGAGGCTTCGTCAATTTGTGAAGGGTCATGGTAAAATGAATGGAATAGTCAGGGGGTAAGAGCTTTAGACTTTGCTTTTAGACCTTCTGTAGCTTGCTTGAGTGTGCATTGTCTGTCATCCCATGAATGCGTATAGCCGCACGTAACTCCTCCGTTAACGAACCGGTAAAAGGTAAACCGCTCTAATCAACTCTTTAGCCGCAGTTTAGGCTGTGGAAACACCCATAAATCTATCCGTCGCATTTTACCCTGAAAACCGGACCATGGACCTACTATGACCACTACTTCTCAGATCTGTCCGAGAAGTAGTGGGTCCATGGAACTATTACGGAGACTCTGGCAAAGATTTGCAAAGTGTATATGATTGTGTTTAATGAGAACTGTTTGGGCCCATTCCGTCTTCCCAAAAGTGTTCCTGTAACTATGACTTACAAATTGGTACAACTACTACTCTGATTCGTAAGTTCAACCGGGAAGACTGTATTTTCTACCTATCAGTGACTGTTACGCCACACAACCTGCTACCTTTACGTCTCCGGACTTTTCAAGAACTACACTCTCTTCCATCATTCTGCCGTTTCAGAAGAAGCATAATTTCTCCTTAACAAATCTGACATATTCCACACATGTTTCTATCTGCCGGGGTCTAAACACCAGAGTTTAACTGTTCAAGAAATTACAAATGTCTGTTCAAAATCTCCCTTGGTCAAAGTGAGAAAAAACAGCACAAATAGAGCTTATGCTGGAACCAGAGCTGAAGCGGCAGCAAGGTCAATGCATCTCGTGATCGTAATAAGCTGTGACAGTTGCTCTCCCCATGGGCTCCCATCTCCACAGGTTGAACTGAGGTACGCGCTTTAGTACGTCACACGCGTACAAAATGATTCTCGCTACCGTTATAGCATCAGACTTGACACGTTTTCACTTTTGTCGCTTGGCTGTGTCCCTTTCTCGTCACATGGCGACTTGGGCATTTCTAGGTCGGACGTGCTTCCTTTTGCAACCGACAATACGATGTTTGGACCATGGCAGGTAGAGATGTGAGCAATGCAAAGGAGTATCATATATTTACATCATTTGACCCGGTGGTGAGAAGAAGAGGGTTGAGAGAAAAAGTTCACTTGTGAGATGATGGGTTGGTAGGGGGTAAGAGGAAATATATTGTTTCTGGTTGAAATGATACTCTTCATATAGAGCTTACGTGTAGTTTAACTGCGTTTCTCTCCATTGATAAGACAGTAAAGGCCATTGATCGCACCAAGCCACCGGCTGAACTAATTTCTCAAAAACAAATTAAACTCTTTTGTCAATACCTCATTGGATCAGTTTGCCTTTGCTCACAAAATGAAATTCATTGCTGACCGAGCTTAATATCAAATCAGTGATCAAAGTTGTTCCTATTTGCAACATAAAAAACAAACTATGTTGTCAAGGCCACTGGCAAAACATCGTTCAGTCATTTTAGCTCTTTGAATACATTTGTCATTTACATATGAACATGAATTCAACAGTGTTTTTGTGCACTGTGGTAAATCTGCTCTGTGTTTAAGGTTTTTGACCAAAAAGTTAATATTTTTAAGGAATTGGAAGAGCTGTGAAGAGTTGTTGTTGGTGAAACTGTCTCTGAATGTCTTAAGTTGACATTCAATGCAGGCCCAGAGATTTTTGACATTTGAACCAGAGCACTGATCATTCAGAGTCTGGCGATACTTCCACATGAGGACAATTGATCATCTCGGTCATACGTCAAAAGCTGCTGATGTTGTTGCTTTGATGTGAGTCCAATGACGATTAGATTTCTAACCTGATTTTTTTTTTTTTTCGGTTTTAGAGAGAGAGATTTGCGGTGACTGATAACACTTTCTCTTGTGTCTATGGGCGAGGAATGTTTTGTCATTTTCATGGCATTTATATAATTTCCGTGGTTTCTTTATCATCAACATCTTATAAGATGATGTTTGGTGGCAATTGGATGTGTATCCAACCCCACAAAATGCTAAAACTCAACTGAATTTGAGTTAGCTTTTAGCTCAGAGGACACTTTTATAGGACACTTAACTAGACGTTGGTATCACCTAAATGTAGTCGATGGGCTGACAACAGCTGAAAACATCTGGATTGTTCGTAATTTGCGATGTTTGATGGCTAATGCAAACGGCTATAGGAAAAAATACATAGAGCAGGCTAAACGCACTCTGAATAGTTGCTTGAACTAAATGACTCACTAACTGTCCGCCGCTGTTCCTTTTCATTTCTATGTTACAGACTGTCGCTTTAAACAAACACATGTGCACAGCCTTCAGTACCAGCCTATTGTTGTTTCGTGTATGGCGAAACTTTGACTTTTAAATCAAGATAATCATGTATTTTGATTCACTGGACTTATAATTAATAAGCCTGAATGCTTTAGCTCCCCATTTGTTTGAAGAAAGTATGATTTTTACCCAAGAGTGCACTGCTTTGTGAATTGGGTCCTAAAGAAAATAGTTTAGAGATAGTGCGTTATATGTTAGCATAAAATGATAATGGGGTAGAAAACTTTTAGTCCGCTCTATCCCCAAAGTAGATTATACTCCCTTAGGCAAACCGCTCTTGCGTTTTGCCACAGCAACATCTGCGCGAGTCGTCCCTCCCTGTTACAAATGAGAGCTATTCAAAAACCCTGCGCAACATTTAGCCGTATTGACCGGGGCCACAGCGGGGTGACTGATGCCGCATACGTGGAAACGGCAAAGCTATAACCCTCGCCAACCCGGCCCTCGCCTCACAGCCCCAGGAAATTGGAAGCTAAAGAAACAAAAGAAGCAGAGGATTAATTGAGGAAGATGTGACGAAACGACAGAGCGATGAGAGGGAGCGGAGGAGAGAAAGTTCAAGTGTGGCGATGAATCACAAGGAGCATATTCAGCACATGGAAGACCAGCCGCACGCGCTCAAACTGAGGGCAGGCTAATGGCTGTCACAGGCGCGTGTAACTGATCCAGGGCTAGATGTGGGGGGTTCTACTCTTTTTGACATAATACAAAATAAACATTAACTTCATTTTGGTTGTTTTGTTGTAACTACCTCAAAACGGCAAATGTGAGTTTTAAATACATTTGGATTTTATATCCCACTACAAAAATTGCATAGTTGGTGTCTCCCTGAGCAGCAGGAGTATGATTGGAGACGTTGCACCGGAATGACCCTTCTGTATGAAATAAATGGCTTAAAAAGTGCTTGAATTTATGTCGATTTTTCCCATTGGCAATCCTATTTGAAGATGGTCCAAATCTACTCAAAATCATAAAGCATAAATTCTCTTATAAGGTAGTAGTACGCAAGAAACAACTTTTTAGAGCTACACTTACGTTGTCTCATCAAAAACTGACCTGGAGCTGTGTTTCAAGCCACTTGCGCATATTTGAGTAATCTTTGAATTTTCTCCAGTGGCTGTCATAAGCAGCGACTACGTACTCAGGAAAGGCTTTTAGTAAAGTTATTTGCCATTTCCCTTTGTTTATCTTTATGAAAACAGCTGCACGGCAAAGGGGAGCAAGTGGAGGGGGGGAGTGGGAGGAGTTTATGGGTAAACTCCATGAAAACCAGGAAGGGAAAGTACGGGATATTTTTTGTGTCAGCTGTTTTAGATCGAAATAGCATGTTCTAACCAACAAAGTGTAAGATGAACGATAAAGATGTGTTTCAGATTTGTACCAAATACCTGCAAAAGCATAACACCTCCTCTTTAATTCAAGCAATTATAAGTCGTTTAAATTTTTTCAGTGGCTTTGATGCTTGGGATTTATGAACACATTATATGCTAGAAGCAAAACATAAAAAAGCCACAGAACATAAAAGAAAACTACTTACAAAGTATTAGCATTCTGTTACGTCCCGAGACTGCAGTACTTGAGCGCAGCGTTTGACATTGCCCTTTATAAAAAAATAATAATAAAAAAAAACGGTATTTACGGACGTTACTTCAAGGCAAAAGCTTTCTTGTTCCCTCAAGGCTCCCATACAGATGACTTCTACGGCGTGGGATCAAGTACCGACTCAGATGAGCTTAGTTAAGAATGTCATGTTTTGTTGGTAGATTATGAGGCTTCTATAGGCCGGTAATTTGATATAATAATGACTAGCGTAACACAACAAGGTCATACCTACGGGGGCTCGCATGTGCTAATACGTTTAGGGTATTAGTAATCTGATTAGGGGTTTCAAAGCGTCATGAGACATTTCAATTCAATATTATACTTCTCCTCATGTGCACTGGGGCACAATAATACGGCATATTGTAAGAAAAAACATCAGCTACTGGCTAGCAGCACAATACTAGAGCTCGACCGATATATTTTGGGCCGATTTCTTATGGTTCTCTAATCATAAGTTTAAGTCTGCAACATAAAATATATCAAAATGATCCGAGGTATACAAACTTTTCACTGCAACGTTTCTCAGCTCCTCTGCGAAAAAAATGGGAAGTCGCTGCCATCCATCAGCCATCTCTACACAATACATCACCATATTATCGTTATCGCAATATTACGTGACGGAATATCCCTAGCACAAGAAGCCACAATGTATCCCAAAATCACTAAGGTCTTCCATCTGATAGAGATTTATACACTTTTCACAAACACAGCCTAAAACAATAATGCTGGTGACTTAAAAATGTGCAAGAGGTAGGAAGGTAGGTTGGTAAACCTCATGCTTTTGACAGAAAGAGGTCACAAACTGCTCTACAATGAAAAACAACAAATGAAACAACAAATTACATTATACTAAAATACATGAAATGGTAACACTTTATTTTACACTACCCTTGATACAGTACATTGTACCTGCCAAATTTAGTACAAAGTATGTGCTATGAAATAAGTAAGGGATAATGTATAGAACGCTGGTCATTATCGGGTAAATAAGTACCGACAGGGCGAACTGGACTTGTTTCACCCTATTTGCCAACTGTACACACACAAATAAACGTCATACACTTTTATGAAGGCAGAAAGGTTTATTTAATGATTTCCGCGGCAAATAGTTCCCAAAAGTTTGCGCGTTGCTTGGCAACGTTTGTTGATTCCAGGTAGTGTGGCGAGGCTAGTAGCAGCACGGCTAGCTACTTATTGCTAGCCTAGCTACTTAGTTGAAGGTGCAGTTAGAGAGGAGGAATGGTGGTGAATCTCTGGTTAAGTTGAAAGTCGGACTCCCGTTAACTTCATGAGCGATTCCCCAACTTCTCTCGCAGGGACGGGGACAGAGATAGTGGCCGCTACTACTACTTGCGGAGTGATATGAAAGACCTGTATTACAAGCACAAACTCCGTTGCCATTGGCAGAGGTCATTATTTTTTTGAGAGGTCCTCTGACCGGTAGAACGTTGGAAAATTCCATTCAAGTCAATGGAGCGTTCTACTTGCATTGTGAAGGGCCGTATAATAATACATAATAACTTGAGGATACACGATGGAATAATTAGTAGTTTGGAGGTATATAATGTAATAAGAGTTTTACTCACACATATCTTATACATATTTTTAGAGACTAGACGGTCTTGGCTTTCAAATGAAGTAACACACTGGCGTATAGCCTCTAAGCCTATTATGTAAATACACTTTGAGATTTGGATATGCAAAATTGCTAACCCTAACTCAAACCCTAAAACTAACCCGAAACCTAAACTGTCAGATTACAGGTCAGAAAGAAAGTCTTGAGCTGCTTTATAAATGTTTCTACAGAATACAGGCAAACATGCAAATTAGCCCAAGGCTGCAATCCGCTGTGGCGTGTTTACATGCATGTTCATTAACATGCACCGTACAAACCAAATAAACAAAATGTTTGCTGAAAGAATTAATTTCAGTGACAGGGCGCTACCACTTCAAAAGATCTACCTTTTTCATTTACATTCATACATGTTACAAATTAAACCATTTTAACCACGGGAGAAGCCCAGATACAATTATGCAAGACTTGCAAATGATGTGCTGCTGTGCCTTACCCTCCCTAATAAATAAATAATGACATTGTTTGAATTGATGATCTTTTAGTTTGGCATCAAGTATGAAAATGTTGTGTCTGTTATTACATTTTTGCCATTTTGGTATTGCTCACTTACACACTTTATGGTCCCGACCCAAATCACTGGTTTAGATACTCACTATCTCATTGTTCAACATCATTTTGCTATTTTCTAATATGTCATCTTGCTCTTGTGCACGGGGTGAACGAGAATGATCATCGACGAAAAATAACCACTATGAGGCGTTTGAAAGTCAAACTAAAGCACAGTGATAACATCATTTACACTACTCCTCAGCTCGGATTGGACATGCTCTCACTCATCCAGCCGGGACAACAGCCAGACAGGGCACGCACCCTCTCTCTCAGTCTTTCACACTCGCCTCCCCTTCTAAAAAAACAAACACGATCGCGCTTGTCAGGAGGAAAGTGCTTGAGAAAAAGATTCCATTGTACGTTTTTCGTGAAGACAGCAGACTGAATACCAAGCAGATATGTTATGAGCATATTGTGCATGTCTGAGTACCTGTGAATATCATTAACAGTGAAGAGGGCAGATCAAATATTGAACATTGTCAGAGTTGAGGCCTGTCACACATCTTCTGAAAGTGATGGATTGCATTTACCTGGTTTTTCATACGTTTACTTTACTGCATGGGATAAAATATGAATTCCCAATGCCAAGGGATCATTTAGTACTTTGAAAAGCCTGGGCCATGCATCATGTAGAGCCAACAGGAGAAGCCAGCAGATCGATGATAAGGTGAAGTGTGACCTAGCGGAGGGCAGTAAATAAATTGCAGCGTAAGAACAAACGCCGTACTCCGAATGTAGGTCACTCGGAGACAAGGGAGGTCAGCGAAAGTGAGGAAAGCTACAAGCTGGCGACAAACACGGTGCCAAGGCAGACTCCACTGAGTATACATTGCCTTTTACAAGACAATATTACATTGGTGGAGGTGTGCAGCATCGTTTCGTCTTTCCATCCCCTTTGCCTTGCAAGAGATTGTTTCTAATCTCTCACAATCCTTCTTGCAAGACTGAAATAAACTTTTAACACCTTTCTTCCACATTAAAATATGACTCCCACAATAAAATTATGCCCAGAGTACATGTGTATAGGCATGTTTGAGTAATCTTTGAATCTCTCATGGGAGCTATCCAGTTTGTCTACCGCCCAATCCAGTGACCCTACGAAACCAGGAAGTGCTCTCTTCACCACACGCCCAGACCCCTGATCCTCCCGATCCGTAACACCGCCCTCTCCTCTTTCACGGTGCAGCAAAAAGCACGAGCAAAGGGCGAATATATCTGCCACAGAGCCGGAGAGGCTGTGGGCGGAACAGGTTTATTATGTGCCATCTTAGGGTTAGGTTTAGGGTGAGAGAGTTATTATTGCATATCCAACTCCCAAAGCCTGTTGACTGGAGAGGGCACAGCCTATGTGCCAGTGTGATACCTCATTTGAAAGCCAAGATCTTTTAGTTTCTATGAAATATGTGTGAGATGTGTGTGAGTGAAACACAACTTAGTTCATATTTGCTGTCCTTAACTCTAATCATAACCCTAACACCACACGTACGTAACATGTTAAAGAGACAGGTTAAACAGACAGCAACTGTAAACTTCGAATAGACCGTTTATGATCAATGTAGCATTTTCTAACAAACGCAAAGTAAGTTACAGAACAACATGGGCTTGAAACGATACCAAATACTTGAGAAATAACATCCACCATCTACGTATAAGCTATTGCTATGTGTGGACTGGGTTTACATTTTGCCGACAAAATCAAGCTCTTATCGTTCTTATCAACAACCCAATGACGGCGAAAAATGTGAGGTACGCTTACGCTGCTCCTTGAAAATACAAGCTTACTCTTACAACTATATATTTTATTGCTTAACTAACCTAGGAGATTTTGGACTTGGTCGTGATTGGCTTAAACAAGGCAAACTTGATCCAACCAGTAACAAGATCTCAGCTGAAAGTCCGTCCTCTTCACAAACAAAAATCGATCTGGTTAGAAACACTCCCAACCCCAAAAAATGTACACAAGTTGGCTGAAGAGTCTTGTGCAAAGACCAGACGACATCTCAACCTCTCCACAAACTAATTTATAATTTATAATATAGAAAATGACTTCACAGCAGTGCAGCTTATAGCTCTCAGTTCAAGTTCTGAAACAAGTGTTGCCACGAGCTCAATGACACACCAGCGTTTAATGTAGCGGGGCAACGCGAGGTTTTCAATAATCGCAAATAAATTACATGGAGGCGTGAGAGATGCAGTCGGCTCTGGGACTTTTCCAATTTGTCTCTGAAATGACATGAACAAATGCATTAGTTGTGGCTTGGAGCCTTTTTGAAAAGCAGTGTCCTCTAACTGTGTATCGAAGGCCTTATCTTGCATGCTACTAACAAGGCGTAATAAGGTTCGACAATCTTGAGAAAAATCTTGGCTGTGGTTTTCAGTATTTTTGTTGGTTTTGTGGGAGATTGTATCACCGGAACGTCAACTATTGTGAGGTGGTACTTGGCTTGAAATGCTCAGGAACCACTATCTTGAAATGGAACATACAGTGGGGTGCGAAAGTTTGGGAATAATGAAGAAAGTGGAAGTTAAGAGATCTCCAAAAGGCATGAAGTTACAGAAGAGACATTCCCCTAACATTTCAACCCCTCCATCATTTACATTTTCAAACTAATATTAAGGGGAAAAAGGCTAGAGCAAAAGTCCGGACACCTGTAGAAATTATGCCTCGTAGACCCCAAATATGGCAACTATCCCAGCTTTGAACGCTTTTCTACGAAGCAAAGAGTCTTTCAATTCTTGTTTGAGGGATTTTAGTCCTCTTTTCCTTACAAAGATCTTCCAGAAGTAAGAGATTGCTGAGCTGACTGGCACTCTTTAAAGGTCCATCCACAGGTATCCACTGATGTTTAGGTCAGGAGACAGTGAAGGCCACAACAAAACCTTCAGCCTGCACCTCTGAGGTCATCCATTGTGGATTTTGAGCTGAGTTTATGATCGTTACCCATTTGTCGAAGCCATTTGCTTTGTAATTTAAACTTTTTCACAGGTGGTGTTACGTTTTCCTTCATGATTTTTTGGAGATTCATTGAATCCATTCTTCGTTCTACTTAAGAAATGTTCCCTGTGCCACTGGCTACAATACAACCCCAAAGGATGATCGATCCACCCCATTGAAGCTTAACAGTTGGACAAACTTCTCTTGATTAGATTCTGGTCCCCTTCTTCTCCAAACGGACCTTTGCTCATTCTGGCCAACATGTTCTACAGTGGGATGCAAAAGTTTAAGCATAGCATTTAGACAAGCCTCTTGCATTATGGAGACAGAAAACAGAGGTTGAAATAGAATTTTTTGGCCTGACTGAGCAAAAGTCAATTTGAAGAAGAAGTGGAACAGAATTTCACTGTTGCTTTGAAAATGTGGAGGACGATTTTGGGTTTTACCATTGACGCAATATTACCCAGGAGAAACAGATCGGAGTGCTTCAGAAGCAGAAGAAGAAACAAGCAAAGAAACTAGCGAGGGATTACGCAAAGCTGTCACACCCCTGACAATGACATTTTCCATCTCTCTTTTGAACTATTATTCTTAATCATAGTAGTCTGTTCTATGTGATATTGCTTTGCTCATGGCAGGTTTGCAAAGTGGCTGCGGAAGGAATGGATGGCATTTCGACAAACACCAATCTTATGTCAGTCTAGCTCTTGCCAGGTTGAAAAGGCAAAGAGCGCTGACGTTACGCCCGTGTCTCGGAGGTCGATTTGGGACTAGGCGTCAAGCCGCTTACCCTATCTGTAACTACTTATAAGCCCTTCTTCGCTCCACAAAAGCCCCTGATTATGCCCCCCTCCACCCCTCAAACACACACACACAAACACTCCAATCCCTCTCCTTTCTGTTACCGTTATGTCAGCGCCGGCACATGCTGATTCAGTTACATGACAGTCAACAAAGTTCCCCTCGCAAACAAACGCAGCCAGTCAGCGCCTTCGCTAAGAACACCATCAAAGCCTCTCCTCTTGTGTGCGCATTAGCTTCTTCTTCTTCTTCTTAACAACCCCATGTCTCTGGCCTCATTTGAGATAGCAGCTGTTCCTTAATGTACAAGCGCCTAGTTTCGAGCTTAGCTTTCATCATGGGTCAGTGGGAGAGGCGTTATTAGCCTTATTTCATGACGTTGCCACCGATAGGAAAGCCATGGGCGGGGGGTGAATGACTTTGAATATTACTTTAATAATGCAATGATTTCGGTTTGCAGTATGTTTTAAGAAAAAACAATTATTGAACTGCTAAACTTAACACATAACAGTGCACAGATGTTAAATGTAATGAGTCAAATCGCCGACTTTTAGGCTCTGGAGGATTTAGCATGTTCAGCCACGTTGATCCATACAAGTGATCGTGATGTCGCGGGTCTGTGGTCGGCCATTTAATGCTATGATGTAAATGGATAATAATAGTTCTGTGATAGGCAAAGTTCTGACTTGATGCTGAAGGCTAAATAGAAGCTCTGTAAATGTACAAGAATGGCTGCAGAGCTTTCTTAACTTAAATGCAATTCAAAGGACTGCTGCTCCAGTCCGGACTAGAACCAGGAAACATGTCCATATTAGTCCAGGTCTCTGCTCTGACATGTTAGCGCCATATGAACCGTCTCTGCTCGGAGAACTTCACGGAAAGGTCACAGAGTCAGGACTAAGCACGGAGAGGCTTCCTTTCAGTTCTAAAATCAACAATCTTCCAAAGGATGCGAGATGGGTTTCAACCCCAACAAGGTTCAAATCTAGGCCAAAAACAGTTCTGTTAACTTAAATGTTTTAAGCATTTTATTGGCTTCCTTGTAATTTCATGTGACCGATTAATAGATTCCAGCTCCATAAAAGACTAATTGTGCTCCATAAATCAACTTGCCTCAACTACGTCAAGTTTTGGGGGGTTTGCGAAGGGGAAAATGTGGGCTATGTTTACAGTAGGCCACCTTGATTCCTGTCCCTCCCTTCATGTAACGTCACTAAAAGCCGTGAATCGGGCGTCTACAGCCACGGTAAACACCGTTTAATCCCGACTTCCTCCATGCCACCCACTCACAGAGGCCAAAGCCGAGGGAAAAACACACTCGGGATTGATCCATACACACGCACTATCCATCTGACAGCGCGGATTATCTTTACAAATGAGTAGGTGCCGGCGTGAGACACTGACAGATAAGGCTCCGTTAGGGCCCTATCTCCGCCGCCTCCTCCTCCTCCAGATTCTCCCGCTGATGGACCTTGTAACCAGGCTGTCAGGGGGTGGGACTGGAAAAAAGCCGTGTCTGGGAGAGTCCGGCGGCCCGCGGCTGATAGGGAGAAGAGTCTAAAAGAGAGTGCGAGGGTGACGAGAGAGGAGAAAACAGTTGAAACAAATGGGATTTCGAAGTGAACATCGGCTGTCTTTCAGTGACTACACAGACAGGAAAGCTACGCTGCCCGACCCACGAAAAGGGTTGCCACAAAAAAAAGGTCACACACTTAAATGTTGTGTTGAACCGCCTTTAGCTTGGATTACAGCATCATTCCCTGGGGCATTGTTTCAATAAGCTTCTGCAATTTCAAAAGATCCAGCGTTGCAAGATCTTGTATTGATGATGGGAGAGTGTGACTACTGCACAAAGCCTTCTCCAGCACATACCAGAGATTCTCAATGGGGGTAAGATCTAGACTCTGTGGCGGCCAATCGCTCTCTGACAATGTGAGCCCGCTGAATCCTGGCATTGTCATCTTGGAATATGCCCGCACTGTCAGGGAAGAAGAATCAAATCAAATGTATTCAAATCAAATGTATTCATATAGCACATTTAAAAACAACTGTTGTTGACCAAAGTGCTTCACATAAAGGTCTACAGTGCAAAAATATATGGATGGAATAACCTGGTCATTCTGTATGTTCAGGTCATCAGCCCTCTCATTTTTTGGGCACATAGGGTTTCTGGATGTAATAGATATGTAGTTACAGAAACATTTTTCCTGTTTGATCAAGCAGTGTATATTTCAGAAACAAAAATAAAACATCACTTCGGGCTATCGCTACACAATGAATTTAAATCAAATAGAAAATTAAATTGCATCATTTTTATCGCATTTGTTAATATGTATTGCAAGTGCTTTCCATGAAGTCATCGAGGCAAGGCTGATGATCAAACCACCTACGTCAACTTCAAACTGAGCTCCAGTTGCACAAATAATTGGAAGAAAAGGACTGGAAAAGGGAAATGTACTCAATGATGTCTCTACCAAAGAAAAGTCTTTTTTGGTGATGATTTTGATGATGAACCGTCAAATAAATCTTGATTTTGGCAGGTTCCTTCTACCATACGGATTGCATTCTAGAGAGACCCTTTGGTTGATGGGCAAAGGCTTTGCCCACTCTGCTCCTACAACTCCTCGCTGTCGTATTGTGAAGTCTGGGAGCTTGTTGGATGGATTCTCAAACTCTACATCAAACACATCCATGTCCCTTCTAGCATTTAAGATGAATGTGGCAGGTTTGCGATTCCAATCACTTCCAAAATATGATCAGGGAAAACATTTGGATATTTTCTGTTTCTTTACGGCGTTTAACTTTCGGAAACTCAACTTGTGCTTTCTTATTCAATTTGTTTAGAAGAAAATATAGAAATTCCTCACAGTATCGGAGTCGTATCGGCGCCTGTGTTTCGTGTATTGTATAACTCGCAATCAAAGCATACCAAAATCAACCCCTCCATTTATACAAAAGGTTACTCTATGGTTCCGTCCTCTCCATTCTCACTTGATCTCCGAAGCGATGAAACACGCTAGTCAAACCTTCACCCGCGTTTCGCCGTCTTCTCCCTTTCACATCTCGCCGCACCTTCCGTTCTCTTTCTCTGCTCTTATGTCACCGCGTAGGAGATATCGCTCTCACCAAAGCAATTAGAGACTCCCATGTTTCCTCCTCGCTGTCAAGGGGAAGCAACAGACACACACACGGCCAAACTCGCACGGCCGCTCGCCTTGCTATCCGCCGCTGACAGCCGTCGGGCAAAAGTTCACTCTGCCACCGAGCTAACTATGTGCGCCCTCCCCCTTTCTCCTCTGTCACCCCTGGCTATGTGGAGAACAGTGCTAACTAGAGACGCAGCACGTGTCTCTCCACTGTCTCCGACGTTCAAAGGGTCCGCCGTTTTCCCGAGCTCGTTAGGGATGTGATGGTATTCAAATTATAGTAGATTATAGAATGACGACATTCGGAAAATAACATCGGAAACTAGAATGTTGCTCTCATTTTTAAGTGGATGTGTGCATATTTGATGCTTCAGGCGAGGCGCAGCATTAGTAAAGTGTGACTAACACTTTTTTTTAACTACTACTACTGTTAATGCCTAACTCATTATGAGTAGTTCTTCACATACTTCACTTATTCATTGTTAGTAGTTGTTCATGATTAATTAAGTGTTTACTCTTCATTTATAAAGGCTAAATAAGGTGTAGTTATTATAAAATGTTTTATTTTGTCTGTGTAGGCTCTCAGTCGTACAGAAGTTGTTCATCTTCAATGAAGGTTCTTAAGTCATCTTCTGTACTAATAATAATAATAATGCATCGGTTTTATATAGCGCTTTTCTGGACACTCAAAGACGCTTTACATTGCACTATTCATTCACTCCATACTTGATGGTGGTAAGCTACTATTGTAGCCACAGCTGCCCTGGGGTAGACTGACAGAAGCGAGGCTACCAGTTTGCGCCATCGGCCCCTCCGACCACCACCAACCACTCACTCACTCACTACATTCGCTAGGCTTCCTGGTGTTACCAAACGGTCTCCCATCCAAGTACTAACCAGGCCCTTCCCTGCTTAGCTTCCAAGATCTGACGGGATTGGGCATAGCAAAGGCGGTATGTACTCTGTAGTTGAAGTGTCGAACGTTTCGCCTCTCATCCAAAAGGCTTCATCAGCGACACTAAAGTTTCAGCTCAGCCCGCAGACTAGATAAAGGCCACAGGGAGGAGTTCAGCTTGACTCAGTCCCTCCCCTCTGTTAACCGTCAGAGCCCCAGAGCATCGTGAACAACACCAAAGATAATGCTTTATTTACCCGCGGAAATCTTCCGATCCATAAATGATAGAAACTTTTTGGATCTAAGACGAGTCATAGCTACACGATGATATCTAAGATATACCTAAACGTCACTCATACGCAGCGTGATGACAACATCAAGTTCTCCAATAGTAGCACCCCCATCTGTCACATGTTGCGCTAGCTGCAGCTAGCACACGGCGCAGTGGCGTGGATTTTCCCCCAAAGATTGTGGGTTCTGCAAATATTGTTCCTCTCCGTTTGTGCATAGATGCAACCGGAAAAAGCCATCACATACAACTTCCTTTGTTGTGCAAATGATTCACCTTGAGGTGCTAAAGGCATTTGTTTGGTTTACGACGGAGGAGAACGAGTAAACAAACGCTATTTCATGATGCGCTTTTCACCATAAAAAATATCAAAATATTGTGCTAAAGCTGGGTGAAATAATCGTGCTCCTTGGTCCACAGGGCCCCTGGAAACATATTTCAAATGTCCATAAAATTCGATATATATATTGTGGACCTTGTTTAGCAATCAATATTTGTAAAAAAAAAAAAAAAAAATCTGCCTAAATGTTTATTTGGTATTTCTGTTATAACGATTTTAAATCCTTTAAAACCAACTAAAACATTGTGAAAGTCCAGGTTGTGCTGAAAAAAAAGAAAAGTATAACAGTTGATGGGTACATTGAAAGGGGATGTTTTTAATGGCATGGGAGTGTGACAAACTACTCCAGGCGAAAATCACCTAAAATACCTTTTGGGGCTCTGACAGTTAACGGCTACTCTCACTTAACATCTTTGTAGTTAGGTGTGATTTAGGACTTAGAACTATAAAGACTCATGAGTTTCAGTCTGAACAGTCCTACTCTCAGCTGATCACTGCTAATTACCTGCCTATTGGTCTGTCCTGGGCTGAGTTTCAGCCTCATTAGTATAACAGAGTCCTCCAGGCCTGGAGCGTAGAAGACTGTTGTACAGCAGCAACAGGTGGAATCTAAGCCCTGTTCATGGAGGGATTTTTCCTCTTTTTTTTGTGTGTGGATCAAACTCTATAAATCAAGCTGGGAATTAGATCCTTCTGGAAAACCTGTCCAATTATTGTTGAGTCCACGACTGGAAAGTTTAGAGTCTGTAGGAGCTATTAAAGTGGAGATAGTGTTGCAAAAGTAGAATGAAAACCGCATTCTGAAAAACTGGACCTAAAGTTACTTAATGCACATGTATATTTCTCCCGTCTTTGGCCACAGCTTTCTCCCAGAAAGGAAATGACCATATTTGGATTACAGCGGCATCTCGGTCACCTTTCATGCTACACGTAGACACCAAACATGTCAATATTTGTGATAGAATACGCGATGGGGAAGATGGACTGCTGCACTATAGTAGTCATTTCGTCCGACAATCTGACGCGCTTTCCGACAAAACGTCATAAAAGAAGTATCGCAAAGGTTGAGTTTGGTCAGTTGTTTTTACTATGACATTGAAAGTAAGACGTTTGGGGAGAAACTATGGCGAAAAATCTCAACATTGTCCATTTTCGAGGAATCGAAAAATACTACACTTCTTGCGATAAACCAATAACTGTCAGATGTGGAAAAGAACTGCATGATGACAATTTGAGCGCTAAAATGATCAGAACGAGTCGCCTCTGGAACAAAACGATACATTAGACGCCTGTGTTTCATTGTATTGAGAACGTTCATAGAAATATTCTTTATAGCCAACGCTTTAGTACGTATGTCCGCCATTTATCTTCGTTAAGGTCGGGCAAAGGGTTTTCCAAAATAACGTACTCCGTGACCATATTTCTTTCTTTCCCCTCGCTAGTTCGTCTTTGTTTTTTTCCACTGTTCACGGCTTATTGCGCACTTCACTTGTCACGCGCTGTATTATGTTTGTTTATAATTGCACGCCTCATCGAGCCCATTCAGACAGCAGTCGTGTCACGCTTCGCCAGCGGCATGATTGCCACTAACAGTGTTCCAAGTGTGCAGCCGATGTATTGATATGTAAAAGAACTGCTCGGCCGGACCAATTAGCTGTGTAAATAAACATTCGATAAGCCGTTGAGTGTAACTGGGACGGGGGGGGAGGGAAATAGCATGGAGGCTTTTGATGCGGGGTGTGCATATTCATATAAGCCTCGATATAGTATGATTGTTCTTGTTTATTTTGATAGTTGGTCTGTATCTCAAGAAAGGCATGGCTGCACCCCCCAGATGATTGAACTGGTCTGACATCTCATCGCTATAAAGACGTCCATCTCCTTGTAACCCAAATAGATGATCTCACAAAATCTCTCATGAATTTAGCAATTTAGGATGTTTTGTCAACCTTTTCCTTGATCAAGAAATGAAATAGTCTACTAGTTTGTTTTCCGGATAGCCTATTGTTTTTATTTCAGGTTTTTCCAACACCAATCAGCCTTAAAGCCACACCACGTAACATGTCACCCAATATATGCCTTTCAGTCATGTGACTTGTTATGGCGGCCATTTTGAATACCGAAGTAGAATTATGCAGTACTACAACATGTAACAATATCTCTACTCAGGATATGTAAATGAAAGACAACTGATTGATAGTGGCATTTTTATATACTTGTAATCATTGCTCAAGAAGATAACAGTTAAAATATGGCCCCGTTTATGTGAAGAAACCAGTGAGTAAGTGTTTAAGATGTTAGCATGCTACCGGTTCGCATTTAGCTTCAACAGCTCAGCTCTCCGAGAGAAAGCCCTGAACCAAATTCCAAACCTTAGCTACAACATGAGGTCAGAGCTGAGCTGTTACTGTAGTATTTCCTCAGTGTTCATAGATGTGAGCCACACATGTGTTTATCGTGTTGAAGCCATTGACAGTTGGTTGACAGTTGCTAACCGGTAGCATGCTAACATCTTGAGCAGCTTAAACACTGACTCAGACTGAGACTCTGTTGACATGACAAACTGTAAAAATCCCAGAGAAAGGTTTTCTGTTTCCTCTTTGATGAGTTAATTTAGTCTGAGGAGTGAAGCAGATCTTTAGTAAATCCTGCTGTAGCTCGACAGACAGAGCTGCAATGTCTATCACATAAACGTGCGATAGACAAAACACTGGGGCCGTGTTTTAACTGTTATCTTCTTGAGCAATGATTACGAGGACATAAAAATACCACTGTCAATCAGTTGTCTTTCATTTTCATCCTGAGTAGAGATATTGTTACCTGTTGTAGCACTGCATAATTCTACTTCGGTGTTCAAAATGGCCGCCGGAACTATGCATGATGTAATTGGAAATGAAATACAAGCATTTCTTTTATTACAGATGTTTTTTTTTCATCATTCAAAATTGCCTAAAAAATGACCAAACAAATGTGTGTTTGCTGTGAGCGGCTCACCTCTCCTCAGACCTGACTGTATAACTTTACTGGGAGTGTGACGTCTCCAGCTCGTCTCCATGGAGATGTCGACTAAAGGCAGTCAAATATGAGGTTTAATTAGGTTAGGTCCTCATCCAAATCCATTCTTTGATAACTTGTTGCAAATATAGACTTTTCTAGCTAGTTATTAGGAGCAGTATAACACAAAATGTTACACAGTGTACCGTTGAACATGCACAGTACATAGTCAGTAAAGTTTCAGCGCAAATAAAGTTAGCACTGTAAAGTCAATCTGGCTCCCATTCAGTTTGTGAAGAGGACGGACATTTAGTGAAGTCTTTGCTGCTGATTACCTAGATCCAGTTACAGTAAAGGCTTAAAATCGCAACAATCCATTAATGTATTGTTTACTACTGCCTTCTGTGCTTAGAAGAATACGTTTTTATTGCTGTGTTGTTAAAGTATAAGTCCATGAGATTGTTAAATGAAGAGAGAAAGAATTTGTTAAACAATCTTGTTCTCCCCTTTCCGTTGGATCATTGGATCTGAAAGCCTTTAGAAAAAATATAATAATTTCATGTTACTTAGTTTACATCAAAGTGCAGACCCATGTCTGTCAAAGGCAAGGCAAGTTTATTTGTAGAGCACAAATCATACACAAGGCATTTCAAAGTGCTTCACAGTTAAAATTACAAAAAGTCTATTAAAGAAACAGGCCACCGTTTTTCCATACTGAGATATGTTCTTACCTGAGCTTAGATGAGTTGATGCGTACCTGTCTGGTCTTTGGTCTTTTGCGTGACTGAGCACACACACAAAGATGTTGTTAGCATTTGGCCTCTCCAAGCATATTCCTATGGCTCCAAACGGGGTGAAGTTGGAAGCGACCACGCTCTTCCACGGGCACACACAAAGACCAGACAGGTACGTATCAACTCGTCTAAGCTCAGGTAAGAACATATCTCAGTATGGAAAAACGGTGGCCACTTTAACTTGCATCTATTAAAGTGGTTGCCCACCCAGGGCAATACTGCCACACGATTGGCCTCAGCCATCAGCAGTGGTGTAGACTCAGGAGCTGCACTGACGGATTTTCTTGAGCTAGTGGGCACACAAATCCCGCAGCACAAGGTAAAAAAAGAAGTCAAAATGGCTTCATTAAAAGACAACATGAAATGACAACTTTCTGTTGGTCTCATACATTTGAAGGCTCACTGTCACAATGTAAAGTAATATCTAATATCAAGATGGTTGAGCTAAACACACTAACATATTTTTTACAGAGAAGCTTTTAAGGGGTAAGTTTAAAAGCCTCTGTGATTTGCAGCAACATGAAAAGTTTTTTTTTTTACTTTGATACTTTTCATTAATACCACAAAAATGTATTTCCCGTCTAAAAAAAAAGGCAGTGCATTTGAGCAACCATTTTGCTCTTTTCCTGAGTATTGTAGCTCTTCACTATGAATGACTCCATCTGCCTTCCAGCCATTAATGGAAGTGGGGGCACATGGGGCATAGCCCCCATTATGCTAATTAGATGTTATGGAACCAGGCTTTAATATGGTTTACACATCAGAAATACACCTATTTCCTTCAGTTGGCGCTTGTGCTTCACAGCTAGAAAGTCCCGGATTCGATTCCTGACCATGTTGTGTCTGCGTAGGTTTCCTCCGGGTACTCTGGTTTCCCCTACAACTAAAAACATGTACAGTAGGCCATAATTAATGTAGTGTTTGTGGGAATGGTTGGTGGTGGTCAGAGGGGCCGATGGCACAGACTGGCAGCCTTGCCTCCGTCAGTCTACCCCAGGGGCAGCTGTGGCAACAATAGTATGGTGAGTGTGGTGCTTTAAGAAACTTGGTAGCACAGGCTTGTAAAGCGCAATACGTGTAAGCCATTATTATTATTATCACTATTAAATAGAGACTGAAAATGCAGGTTTGCACAAATAAACAAAGGAGCTTACAACTTTTCATATCATGAATGGACAACATTATAACATCATTAAAGATCCCATTGTGCTTTTGTCAGGTCAAACCAAATGTTGAACCCATTAGCCTCAATATTTGGTTATATAACTTAAATGCTTTAGAATTACCCAAGATGATGAAAAAAAAGGTAGTGATCCAAAACAGGTGCTACAACACTATCAGCACAAAGAATGAAATCAGCTGACGACCTGAACATCCTGAATGACTATGTAATTTCATCAGTGGATTTCTTCTTCCCTGATCCCTGATGAGAGTCCAGATCGTAACCCTATTAAAAATCTTTGGGATGTGCTGGAGGAAGGCTTTGCTCCATGGTCACGCTCTCCCATCACCAATACGAGATCATGGCTGTGGACCCTCAGCTTGTGCGCTGGGTCTCGGACCATTTGACCAACAGGCCACAGTTTGTTCGAGCCAGGAGCTTTAGGTCCTCAACATTGACCTGTAGCACTGGAGCACCTCAGGGCACTGTGCTCTCGCCCCTCCTCTTTACCCTCTACTCTGCTGACTTCCGTTACATCTCCGATACATGCCACATGCAGAAGTTCTCTGATGACACTGCGATCGTGGCATGTATCAGGGAGGGTGAAGAGGGTGAGTACAGAGGCCTGGTGGAGGACTTTGTGGAGTGGAGTCAGCGGAACAAGCTCTTGCTGAACTCAACCAAAGCGAACATGGATGCTGTGTACAAGAAGGGGCAGAGTAGGATGTACTTGGCCTCATTCAGGGTCTGCTCTAAGTTATTGTACATGTTTCATCAGTTCATTGTGTCCAGTGTCCTTTTTTATGCTCTTGTTTGTTGGGGGCAGTGCAAAGAAAAGGGACCCTCAGAGGCTGAACCTGCTCATTAAGAAGGCGGGTTTGGTGGTTTGACTGGGCCTGGACTCAGTGGAGAAGGTGGTGGAGCTGAGGACGCTCTCCAAGATCAGGGCAATCCTGTCCAATCAGAACCACTCGGTCTGAGCTCCAGACTCCTCTCTCTGAGATGGATGGACTGAAGAACTCTCCCTTGTGCCATCAGTCTTTATAACAGAGCCACTTCAGGGAAGAGCAGAGGAGGATGAGGAGAGACGGAGATGTCTTGAACATTGACTTGCAAGTGCATTAACTTCTCTTTGACTTATGCATTTATTTCTTTTTTAAATGTATTTTTAACTTCTTAATTCTGTAGATCCTGCTCTGTTTGCATAAATGTGAGCAAGAGACTACTGCACAATTTCCTTCGGGATCAATAAAGTATTTATCTACCTATCTTGGTGAACTGTGGAGGCTTGTTGTCCGCCTGACAGGAGCGGCGTTTCATGCTCTGTTAGAGGAGACTGACCTAACATGGATCATCGATTCTCTCTCGAATCCTGTTATGGGAGGAGTGAGCACAAGAGGTCAATCATTATATAACGTTTATGATTGAAGCAATGCCACGGCGAATGAGTGCTGCAATCAAGGCTAAAGGCGCTTCAACCAAATATTACAGCGTGTCCCCTTTTTTCTATTTGAGACGATTTTTTCATTTTTTTGGCCGGGATCATAATAAAAAATGAATTTGGATTTGAGTGGCTGGCTTTTTCTCCTCCTCCATTACGGCGAAAACACAGCTTCGCCGATGACTCTGTATGACATTTATAGAGGCAGAGCGGGCGTTTTTAGTGCGCCAGATGGATTAATAATGCATGCAGGATTATTAAAACATGTGTGACTGAAACAAACACCACTCTAAGCATGTTCTTGTTGAGGAGCAGTATTACAACATGGTTAAAATCTCATAAAGTCATTTGTGAGCCGACCTTTTAACAAGCCTCCTTTTGATTTCGCCTCCACAAGCTATTCCCCACATGTTAGCGCCGCCAAATCGCATGTTATTTTTCCATCTCCTTATTCCCCCCCTGACTTCTGAAAAGGTAAAATTATGCGGCGTTCCACTCGCGGGATCGCGCGAGTGAAGCCCTCCATCTGTCTAGGCTTTTCAGAGGCACTTTGATCTCGTGCAGGTGAGTGCCATCTTGTCCTATAAGCCGCTCTTTTCATCTGAATAAATGAGCCGCGGCGAATGGCACTTCCCCATTGTGCACACGAGGACAGTTAGAAGCCGTCGCTACAGTCGCCTGACATGCTGAAGAACACGGCGTTACGTACACAAGAACCCAGCGCGTGTAATGTCACTCGAGTGAGCTGGCGGCTAACGCCTCGCTCCGGCTGTTTAATGGAGGCTACACAGTCGGTGGGAGCTCAATTAAAACAAGGTGCTGTATGTAGGAAGAAGCTATTTTCAGACAAGTAACAATGGGCCTCGTGTAAAGGTTCTCACGCTTAAAGGGGGGTATTATGTAAAATCGACTTTATCAAGCTTTATATCATGTTATTATGTCATTCCCTCATTAAACACATGCCTGGAGTGTTGCCTTGGCTCATTCACATATTTTTGAGTAATCAGTAAAAACTTAGACGGCAGCCATTTTAGGTGTAGCTATGCCTCAGTCCTCCTAGGAACGCCCCCACCTCCTGGAGACGGCTCTGGACCTTTCGTCACCAGCCAAGCCACCAACCACTGCTCCTCAGCTCAGCAGAGCCCCTCCCCGCACAGTAGTGTTGTTTAGATGCCACAGCAGTGTGCTGAAGGGGGCGTGTCGGAAAGCTTCTTAAAGAGACAGAGGCCTATTTCAAGACGTTCAGTACAGCCATTTGAGAGAGCAATTTTATTCAAGGCAGTTATTTTAATTTACTGCATATACAGACCAACAGAAGGTTACGTCATCATTGTAGTATGCTATAGACTGGTGCTATGTGATTGAAAAAAGCATAATACCCCCTATTTAAGAATTTCTTCCGCAGGTTTTCGTAATACACTTGTGTTTCAAGGTGAAAGTTCTTCTTCCTTCCTCATGGTGAGAAAAATTAGGTTTTTTCGTCATTATTGTGATTTTTTAGCTAGTTTTCTAATGCACATGACACATTAGACGCAATTTTTGCTAACACATAGTTAACACAATTATATTTAAGATTTTGCTAAAGATTTACCCAGCTTTCTTTAGTTTGACCATTTTGTGATGTTTATAGTTTCACTTCCTTTTTGGACACTGACAGGAAGTGACATAGATAGAGGCAAACCATTTTAAACTGTTGCCGTGCCAACCATGTTATGTCAGTGGTAAATGCGTCTTTCCGCTTTCCAACCCAGTTACGCCATGATCCCGCCCCGACATTGTTCTAACTCTAACCAAATCCTTAATCCCTAACCTTAAACATTTGTAAAACGACAATATGAAGTTAATAAAGCCAACTGAAAAAGCTGCATTTGGAATGACATCGCTTGGATATGGAATGAGGCATGGTAAACGAGTGAGTCAACTATCCACGTCACTTCCTGTCATTAGCGTAAAAAGTCGAATAAAAATAACTTTTCTGCCCAACAGTTCTTCATTAATTTGCTGCTTCGCTGAAATAAAATGAGTGTATTACACTCGTGCAAGAACATCTCATTCTCCACTAAACTTTCCAATCTGGGACTCAACAGGTCTCAGCCTAATTTAATAAGCTTTGAACCCAAAAAACAGGGCAACATTTTTTTTTTTGTGCAAACTTTTTTCACTCATAACTACTAGCTTATAAAAAAAAATCTTGTAGCTAATATATCTAGATAATATATGAACCAAAATAAAACCATAAGCTTAACCTGGGTCTATCCATTTTTGGATTTCGTCGCTGAAATTATCGGCAATTTGGGCCATTTTTATGGATAAAACGTCCTATTTTTGAATGAAAACATAAAATGACAGAAAACTTGCTGTACATTTTTCCCTCATATTTATATCAATAATGTACAGCAAATTGATATCCCTAAAAAAAAAATCCCCCCCCCCTTATTCACCTGCAGTGTCTAGGGATGCTCATGATTAATCGTCAGTATGGGCTTAGTTGATTAAAAAAGTATATTTAAAATGAATGATTATGCTGTATGTTTGTGGAAAATGCAGTATAATCGAAATGTGGCACCTGTTAACGGTTAATAATTCAACTTTTTAACAGTGTTTCATGATTATTACTGGTCGACTTATCTAGGGGAGTACATCACGTCCACGGCCCGTTTTGTAATTTGGTCATGTAATCATGTAGGCTCACATAAGCAAGTAATGCCATCTTATTTTCCCAGTTAAAAATACAATATAATGGCTTATTTCCATTTCCTAGGTTTTAATTAAATTTTTAGGCAATGCTCAGTGTTGATGCGTTAACCTGCGCCTCAAGAAACACCACATAGAGCGGTGGATCTGTCCTCCTCCGCTTCCCTCGCCACTTCTCTCTGTGCTCCTCATCCGCCTTGTGTGTCCAAGGTCCGCAGTGAACGTGATCACAGCCAACTCCACGTGAACGAGTCTGTGCGAGGGAAACAGTCAAAAGCCGGGCCGTGCGATGGGCCGCGATAGTGGAGAGGCGGTCCCGGCTTTAGCTCGCTGGTATTGGTCGAATTATGTCCAGAAGAGACGCGGGCAAAACTTCAGCCTGGTGTTTTGTCAGGAGTAACACCGTTTGGAGTTCCGCCTTGACATTAATGTTAAAACTAAGCAATCATCCCGTGTTATTCCAGACACACGGCTGTTTAAAAACTGTAACATTAAAAAAAAGCAAGCCACAAGCATCAACATACAGCTGCATAGAGAGAGAGGGAGAGATTGGCACACGACCAGTCGACTCGTCTAAAATGATGTCGACTAGGGCTGGGTTTAATGAATCGATTAATCGATTTGAATCAATGTTCCTTTGACTAGCCCAATATCAATAAAAAAAATTAAAAAAGGTTGTGTTTAACTGCATGAGCTATGTTTATTTCAATCGACAATAACTTTGGAGCTTCCTTGCTACAGCTCGTCCCTCTAGTCCTCCGGGGAGCAAAGTTACAGCGTGGCAAAAAACTGGTAAAAATAGCTTCCCCTGGATATGAAACAGCTTTTGCGCACATGTTTCCTTGTTCCGCATGCTTTCCAAACAAAGATTTAGTGGTTCATTTCCCAAAATCTTGCCATGGACAGCTTTAGTCTGATGTATAATTTGACAGCCATGTTGTTTACTGTCAAAGCTCTGATTGGCTGTGTCAGTGCATCATTACGCACATGGCAACAAAGGGGACTTCAATTCTTAATGTAAATATTCATATTTTTACTAATTTACCAAGTTAGAGCCAGTTTCTACTATTTGCACCATTAGTTCTTCTGAGGATGTCTTCCATATTCATGTAAAATTGGTACAGCATGATGTCCTTAACTGAATTGAAAATAAATCGAATGTAATCGTAAATCGAATCCAGCCCTTGTGAAGAGAATTTGAATCGATTTGGGAAATCCGATACCCAGCCCTAATGTCGACTAGTGCCACAGTAGTCGATTGTCGACTACTCTGTTAAAGCCTTAGTTTACACTCTCGTTGATATAAAGGTTCCATACAGGGGCTGTTTTCCAATTCCTCTATGTCTCAACCACTTCGGACAGAATCCACGTCATCACCGTCGAGTGGTGTTCCAATTCACTTGGACCACTCGCCCCTCGCAGCTCCATTCCTCTGTTTGGCTCATTTACGAAGGATGCACCTGTGGATCCTCCACTGCCTCGGAGAGCTGAAATTACCCATGATGCACTGCAACATTGTTTTCTTTTCTCCTTCCCTTTTCATCCCAAAACTTTATTTGTTTATACTCACCATAAGGTTTTGTTCAACGTTTGTGCAAAGGCAAGGCAAGGCAAGTTTATTTGTAGAGCACAATTCATACACAAAGCAATTCAAAGTGCTTCACAGTTGCATAAAATTACAAGAAAACAGATAAAATCAATCAACATAAAAATGTATCAATTACAGTAAAAGAGTGCAGATAAAATACTTTCAGTTTTCATATGCACGGGTAAAAAGAGCTGTTTTCAGCCTGGATTTGAACATTGTCAGAGTTGAGGCCTGTCTCACATCCTCATGAAGACTGTTCCAGATTTTAGCTGCATGAAACTGAAACGCAGCCTCGCCGTGTTTATTATTGACTCTGGGAACCACCAGGAGACCCCTCCCTGAAGTTCTCAGGACCCGAGATGGTTCATACGGCTCTAACATGTCAGAGATGTACTTTGGTGCTAAACCATGAAAAGACTTGTACACAAGCAGAGCTGTTTTAAATTCTATTCTCTGAGTGACAGGAAGCCAGTGCAGAGACCGGAGCACTGGACTAATGTGGTCGTATTTCCTTGTTCTTGTCAGGACTCGAGCAGCAGCGTTCTGGATGTTCTGCAGCTCTAACAGCTCGTTTAGAAAGGCCAGTGAGCAGGCCGTTACAGTAGTCTAACCTGCTGGAGACAAATGCATGGATGAGTCTCTCTAAGTCTGGTTTTGACACTATTCCTCTGATCTTAGCAATGTTTTTCAGATGGTAAAAGCTGATGATGTTATTGCTTTGATGTGGCTGTTTAGGTTCAGGTCTGAGTCCATCATTACTTCTAGATTTCTAACCTGAAAAAATAATTGTAATAATAAAATCATTGATAGAAGTGTTGTAAGCGAGTAAAGATGTAAATATGAGGTTTATATGAAGTTAATCTTAATGAAAGGCCTAATAAATAGGCCTAGTTATTGAGAAATTGGGCCTATGGTTGTTAACGTAGGCCCTAAGTCTGCAATTGTAGGCGATCAGCAATAAACTGGACCTACTAAATATATTTAATTATTTGAATTGGATTTTGCAGAAATATTAATATTTATTCAGGCCAAAATGTTCAAACGGTAAGACATCCAATTTGTAAGCATCATTTAATATGTTATCACATGATTTAGTTTAGTTTATTAGTTTATTTAAGCAGTAAACATTCTGCTCAAAAGGAGTGGGCTGAAGCAAGAGCAGCTTCAGTCCACTCTAGTGTCCGGTGGCCGCCACTTTCCTGAGGGGCCCACTCCCATGTTACCCCTGCTCATGAGGGCTCTGCCTGGCGTGGACCCAAATGACTTCAGCAAGTGCATGGTATAGTCCATCCCTCAGTTGCAAATGCTCATCCAGACCATTAGCCTAATGACATGAAGTGACTTATTGTAATGTGCCCACAGATCACATTCCAGTTCATTGCTACATTTGTGACCCTTGTGCCTTTAGTTGACTGCTCCTTTGCCCTCCATGAAAGAACAGACTTAACGGAGGTGAATGATGAGTTATTATAAAGCCTTTTTCTTTTTTTTAACTCAATGTAATTGTACCTTTTCTGATTTGTAGATCGAGCGTGAGATGTGCTCAGCTTCTGCGGAGTTTGAAGATTTTGTCCTTCAGTTCATGGACAGGTGTGTGAATCTGGTCTCTCATTTTTGGTCTCCACGCTACTTTGCTGAACATGTTTTTCTTAACATAACATTTAGCTGTCTTATATGATTAAATATACTGTAGACCATGATTATTCACTCCTCCCCCAATTATATTAGTAACAGGAACTTGAGGAGCATATATTGTCTATCCGCAAGAGCCCACCCCCAAAATCAATACAACATTTACAATATAGCATCTACAGACATTACATGACCTGACGCAGCCGCTCGCTCCGGAGGATGTTCCAATTGAGCTCAAATGTGGCTCAGTTTTGGAGCAGCCCAACACCGAGGACGTCAACTACATGGACAAACGGAGGAAGGATCCTTGCAACTGAGAAACAGCCAATGGCACTAAGACGGTGGTTAACAGTTCATGATAATCGAATGTGCATCCCTAGTAAACCCATAACGAAGCGACAACACTCTCCTTCAACGGCATTTCCGGTCCTACCACCGCCCCCTCTGATCATTTCACGGCCGATTCGGAAAAATCAGACGGGCTGTGATCCCGCGCTCCCCTTGATATTCTAATGCGCGCGCTTGGTCCGCTAATACGCTCATTCGTATTCATTAGCGCGCCTCAAAGGGCACGCGGCGACGGGCCTAAAGGCTCCCGCTCAAACACGCTGACCATCAATCACATAAAAGCGGACCCGAGTGAGTCACCGTACGAACAACGCATCATGACGGTTGCCGCTATTTGAACTTCTCTTTGATTTGGCCACCACCTGACGTATTCACTCGAGCGTCTATTCAGGGGTTTTCCTATCGCAAACATGTAACCCAATGGAAATACCGAGTGACAGCTTATAGACGACACTTTCCTCCAGAAAGTGGTAGACCCAGAATCAGAATATTTCATCAATCCGCAAGGGAAATTGCTCAGTCGCTGCTGCTCCAATTATCTTTAAACATAAAAGCGCAGTACCAAAACACAAGCGTGAATAATAAAGCACTAATAAAAGCGCTACTGGGAGTGCAATTTAGACGTTTCAAATGGGGGGTTGACGTCTCGTACAGCCTGTAGCTGTCGGCAGGGAAGAGTGTAGCGTGCTTCTCACACTGTTCATCTCCATTCATTGTGCTGTGCAGAGGGTGATGGGACTTCCCCAAAATGGACCTGATCTTCAAAGAGTCCATTTCCTACCCCTCCACATCACTAAGATTTAGCCAAACGTTGAGGCATCTTGTTTCCCTGGTTTGACTTTTTGTTCTGACTTAGATTTTGCTTTCTTATTTGTAGAGGACGTGCATACGTACATCATGATCACCATTTCGAATTAAATATGTAGAGTGAGTGACATTCGGCTTCATTACTTCTGTGGTTTTATTTGATGTAATAATTAGTAGGGCAGGGACAATACACTTTTGTTGCGATCCAATATGTCTCATGATACTAAGATCAATGGCCGCTGACTGCTCTGCTTTGTGACTACGACACTGGAGGCCGCCATTGCTCCGCTATTGCTGTAGTACCTCCATATGGCCGCTATTCCCCCATTGGAATGCATTGGACTTTAGACACGTTAAAAACAGCTTTAATGCCCGGTGCCTAATGTTTTAGAAGTGGCTAGAGCTAGATATTCCTCCTGTGATTACACTGGGTTAAAACAATCTGGGGCATCGGGCTGGTTATGGTAGCAACATTTTTTAGAAATCTCCTACTTAACGGGGGTCTGACTGTTGGAATTGGAGCTGCGCGAGCTACACGTCATGCAAGGGCCGAGTCTACAGTGAAGATCCCGCCCTTTTGCCCTTATTAGGAACATGCTTCGTCAGAGCTGGGGAGGAGGAGCCTGTAAATCCGCCATGATTTCCCCTCGAACGTGGTCATTGTGGTAAACGGGGAGGAGTGAGGAATGACGGTCTATTAATAATATGTCTATGACTAAGATCCAATACTTATATTGTATAACGATACAATATATTCCAATGCACGAATTATGAAATGATTTTTTTTCTTTATAACAAACTGTGATATTTTACCTCGAATGAATTAAGTAGAAAGTGCAAGTTCAGTTTCCAAAATGTCTGAATTAAATATAAATCAGTCTGATATTGATTAAAACATTTTGAAGAGTGCAAATGGCAGAGGCATTTTAAAAGTCTGGCTCTGTATTTAAACCAATCGACACCAAATCTGGATTTAACAAAACGTTGGCGCTGCCCAAATCCCCTGCAGGTGGTGGGTCCACGAAAGCAGTGTTGTTTTTGGCAGCCCTTTTAGTTTTAGTCTTTGTCTTTTGGATGAAAATGCTTATAGTTTTAGTCACGTTTTAGTCATTTCTAAATGTGATAGTTTTAGTCACGTTTTAGTCAGACGAAAATTTAAAAGGTTTTAGTCCATTTTTTGTCAGTTCATTATAAAAGTTATAATTAATTTCTATAAGTATAGAAAATAGTTATCTATTGGCTTTATAGCTTTTGGCAAACAGATTACACCACAATAGGCACTAGTAGAAGTGTCATTGTGAACAGGACTTTCCCCAAAAGCGCACGCTCTCCTTGTCCTCTGATCATCGCTTCCAGATTATTATTATTTTAATATTATCAACAGCACTGTCTGCACATACGTAGCCTCAACATGCTTTCTGCGTTCATACGCTACGGTATTTAAAACGGTCCTGAGTTCGATGTCCCTGTGACATCGATGTCAGACGCGCTCCGTGGAGGATGTACGCTAGCAGTGCACTGCACGCCACGGGGAGAGAGAGATAGAGAGAGAGAGAGAGAGGGGGGAGGGGGGAGAGAGAGAGAGAGAAACTGGCGCCGCTGCCCGGCCGCATCATGAGAGCTGACGGCGCTGCTCTGTGTCACGTTTACCGGTGTGTTCTCCCGCTCCGCGTACAAACTCTGTTTGTGAACGATCTGACGAACAACTTTCTCCCATTTTAGTCTCGTCTCGTCTCGTTGACGTAAACTCATAAACGTCTCGTCAGGTTTTAGTCCCCAAAGAGCTATTTTTAGCTCGTCATCGTTACGTTATCGTCATTAAAAAAAGGGCAAATGATAACGTTATCGTCTTCGTTGACGAAAACAACACTACACGAAAGGACGGCCTCATGATTTTAACTGGGCCGTTGGTCTCTCATAAGGAGCTTCTGAACCGCTCTTTGTCTGACCCGTCAGACGTGTGAAATATTGTAAAATTATATTGTGTACCAGCGTGTGAAAGTGGCTTCTGAAGTAAAAGAAAGTACAGTTTTCTGATTTTGTGCAGCCGATAATGTGATGGTTAAGGCTACAGCAAATATGGTATAGAGTTTAAATGAACCGAACTATTAACATTTGAAATGGAGTGTGATTGGCAAAATCAGCTGAGCCTAAGAGTTAATGTGAAAGTCTTGCATTTTCTTTTCCCTCCCTGTTCTTTTAACATCGCACTGCAGCCTCACGTACTTTCAATTCTGCATTTACATCCTTTCCAAGTCCTTGCAATGTAGTAGTATAGGTGTAGCAATATTACTACGCCTTGCAATATAGTTTCCTTTTTTATCCACTTAGAAAATCGACATGTTTAATTTTGTGTGACTATACTTGGATCGTGTAAAGGCTCATGTAACCATATTTAAATAGGGAAGACGTGGAGGAGCTTGGTGGCTTCTAACTTCACCCCAGTTTGGATCTATAGAGGAGAGGAGGAGAGGCTATATGCTAACGCCGTCTGTGCTCTGTTTACATGACTGAGGACACGCGTAAAGACCAGACAGCTACGCATCAACTCGTCTAAGCTCAGGTAAGAACATATCTCAGTATTGAAAAACAGTCGCCTGTTCCTTTAAGACAAATGCAAGGTTGGAACTGGTCCTTCTGAGAAAAAAGGTTTGGCGTTCACTGGTGATTGAAAAAATTTTTAAAAACTGGGCCGACCCGTCACCGACCGTCATGCATGACACGGACCCAAGTGTCCGCATTTGCAGATATAGGCACAGATAGCCATGACTGCTTGTTGACAATCACGCTCAACAATGAATCAAAGTATAGAGGTGTCCATGGTGAGTGTTCTTGTTATATTCCTTTTCCTAGGTTTTCGAATGGAAGCCTTTTTCAACCTTTCGTCATAAAACTGCCACTCCATAAAACCACTTGCATTGTCAAGTAACATGAAAACCTTTTATCTCCTACAGTGTCAGCAGGTTCTCTACACCATATTACACTGTATTTGTTTCTTAAATATTATATATCTTTAAATTGAAACTTTACTTTTTTCATTCTACCTTCAAAGCTTTCATCCCTGTCGGTTGACATGTTGCAACGGTGAGAAATTCCCCTTTGAAGATCAATACAGTCTTTCATTTCTGTTACTGTGCTGCCTAAGAACGGCAGTCTTTGCGACTTGCTAATTGACGAAGACGACGTACCAAATGACAGAATTCATGACAAAGTTATTGGCGTCACATTTCACTGCCAGCTGCAAAACATATGCCTCCCCTCCTCTTGCATTCGGAGCTTCCCTCTATCACACCGAGCTGACGGATAGCTCCACTGCATCGGGCCGATCTGTTCAACTCGCCCGAGTGGGAAGTCACTCATCATCACCTCATTGCTTTGTAGCGTTTTATGCCAATCACGCTCGGCGATAAGCAAAAAAGTTGGGAGGTTTAACATGGTCAGCAGGAAAAGACTTACTACAGTGATTGACTTGTGCAATCCGCGCAGCATTTTAGGGGGCTGATGGACAGAAATGGCAAAATAATGGAAAGCGATGGAGCTGGTAAACAAGTTACATAAGCTATCCTTCTGACTACAAATGAAATATTTTAGAGAGCAACTTACATGGACTCACAGTAGGTCTTTTTTGTATTGAATCATGTTGTTAATGGAGACTTTTTTGTCGTAGATGTAAATGATTGTGAATATTTTTTGTTGTTGCAATATTTAGCCAAACATTTATGAGAGACCTCATTATAAGTTTCATTTGACATATGCACAGGACCAAGGGCCATGAACGGGCCAAAATTCTATTATTGTAAACAACAGGGAAGTTCAGGTACGGACAAACATTTTGAACCAATGGCCACGGGGAAGCCCATAGCAGTTTGGGGGCTTTCACACAAATGTAATATCCACATTAGGGCTGGGCGATATGGCCAAAAATTAAAATCTTGATTTTGTTACTCAGTTTGGACGATTACGATTTTAATCGATTGTATTGGATTTTTTTTTAAAGGTCTCCTGATCTTTCATAATAGGACAATTGCTCACAGTCCAGACCATTAATATTTAGATTCATAATATAGCCTACAATTAGGCCCATTAAAATGTTATTTCTCTTTTAAATATTCCTTGTCTGCTCTCAAAAGTAAAACTAAATAAGCCATGGAGTTTTCAAAAGCCTTTTAGTTTTCTCATCCTCATGCCTCTGCTGTGATTGACAACCGTTCCATGGAGACTCAAGGGGAATGGGGCGGAGTTAAGCTGCTGCTGTGCCTCCGCTCAGAGCATGGCTCAGGGTGAGAGAAGGGAGAGGATCAGATTGGGGAAAACTCAGTTTTAGCGGAAGAAAACTCTATTGCTCACTCCGAAAACACAATGCGTGGCCTTTGTAAAGCAGCAGAGATCGTCAGAAAGTCTCTGGGTTCTCTTCGGGTGACATTTCAGAAAACAGTCGCTGCGGAGCAGTTGAACACGCTGTGAAATTGGCAACACGGCGCACGTGGGGGACATTGAGCGGCGGACACGATTTTACGATTTAGCCATTTTCCACATCGTCTGTTTTTAAAAGCATGAATTAATTGAATTAATTCGATTTATCGCCCAGCCCTAATCCACATAGGAGCTTTACTTTTACAAGTACTTTACAGAGAAAGTTTCTGAAATTATAAGCATTTTTGTCTTTGGGGCGTTTTTGTCTTGCATTTGGCCTAAGAAAAATTCGTAAGCTTTCTTAGGCTAATGCCAAATGCACATGAAGACAAAAACGCTTATAATTCCAGAAACTTTCTCTGTAAACATGAAGCCAGCTAAGTAAATGTGTACGTCCACATAGATTGACTCACATCTGTGATAACGCCGCGATACATCTGCCGGGCCTGTGAGGCACTACCAAAGAAAATTGAACACGACTGTAGATAGCGCATGCGCAGTGAACTTTCTGAATGATAAATATGCTGAATATGGTAAATATGAAACTTTTCAATGGATTAATTATCCCGGGACTACAGCTGAAATACTGTTGATGAATGGACTTTTACTGTCAGTCCACAGACACAGACTGAATGGTGCTAACTCTGCTGTGTTTTATCTGTTACTTGTGGCTCACCGTGGGGGCAGAGGAGTGGAGGATTATTATTATTATTATTATTATTATTATTATAAGGTCAGTAGATCATGGATAAAAGACAAACGCTGGCGCTGTGATGTCATTGTTTGAGGGAAAGTTGTGGGATGCTGTAACAATGGAGCCACCTAAACAGTGTTTTAGATCTTTCCACTCTGGGACCTAGTTTGGAAAATGTTGGTTTACAGACCACCAAAACAATGTGTGGATGATACGCGTGATTGTTATACTACAACATTCCCATAACAAAGAACATACCTGGAGTAACATTTCGCTCCATTAATTTTCAGTAATACTGTTTACGCTGATTGTTTCTTATTCTACTGCTGAAGCACTGCCATTTGCATTTTCTGAAATTCGTTGCGTAATTGAAAGAAAGCTCATAAACATAACCGAACCAGCTCTGCCCTCAAATTGAGTCTGTTAGGGTGCCATTAATAAGTTATGCCGTTTGCAAGCTCGTATCATCTTTTAATATTCATAATTGCTGCGTACTGAGGGTGCTTGAATTCACAATGAGATCAAAACCAACACAGTCCTTGCTAATGAAGTGTCTTCCATACACAAACATTATTTTAAGTTTGTTAGAGGTGTTCAATGGCAGGTTTATGAATCACAGTAATGGATATTACATTTACTTTATTCATGGAATGAGCAAAGGTACTGTACATCTGGAGGAGAAAAGAGCAAAGAATTCATAAAAAGGACATCTGTCCAACTGTTGACCATTGGGGAGGCTCAACCATGGTTATGGGTTTGTATCGCAGCCAGTGACACAAGGAACATTTTTAGGGGTCGAGGGAAGAATGGATTTAATTGAGTATGATCAAATTATGTACAGAGACGTAACACCATCTGTGAAAAAGCTGAAGACAAAGAGAGGATGGATATTGATCCAAACACTACTCCAAATCCACGATGGACCTCAAGAGAAGGTTTTGTCTTGGTCTTCACAGTCCCCTGACCTAAACATCATAAAAATCTGCAGATAAACCTCAAAAGAGTGGTGTCTGTCAGAACTGGCAGACTTTTGTAAGGAAGAATGGGCAAAAATCCCTTAAACTAGAAATGAAAGACTATTGGCTAGCCATGCAGGGTGCCCAAACATTTGCTGTGGTGTTTTTTCTCGTCTGTTGTTTTGAAAATGTAAATGATGAAAATAAAACATGATTTCCATGCGTTCTCCTTGCTTTAGCATTGAGTTAGACATTTTGACCTGTTTCATAACAAAATAACACTTCTGATTTAATGGTAAACTCAATAGGTTATAAATGGAGCACTAAACTTTCCAGAGAACTTACTTTGCCCTCCTTGCTCAAGATTGTAAAAGCAAAAGGTTGAAGTTACAAGAACTCATAAGTTCAAGACAATTATTATTTTATACAGACAGTAACACCATTGACATTTACTGTGGCTGTTGCCCCGTTGTTCGCTGCCCTCTCTTTAAACAAGTTCAGACTAATACTCCCACCCAATCTAAATCATAGCATTAATATTAAGCTCATGGCATACTGCGGTGGCACTGCGGTAGGTGGATAATGTCATCCCAGTGTTAATCTTCTCCCAAGAATGCCCCGTTGAACTGACGCACAACCCAATTACAAGTGCTTTCTGGCAAAAGAGTAATCCATAATCCCACAGCCACGATATGCACATAGGTTTGGACGCACAATGGGCACACGGGCATGACAAAGAGGATTTAATAAAGATAAATAGTAATCATTGGCCACAAAGAACATGGGCTTGAGAGGCACATTGGAGAAGAACGTGCAATAATGCGCAGATTGAAGCTGGAAGTTGTAGCTTTTAATGGCCACTCGGGGGGTGACGTCAAGGTTGCCAATTGTCACGTGGCTTCTTTTAAAGGGAGGGTATTATGTAAAATCGACTTTTTCAAGTTTATATCATGTTATTATGTCATTCCCTCATTAAACACATGCCTGGAGTGTTGCCTTGGCTCATTCACATATTTTTGAGTAATCAGTAAAAACTTAGACGCCAGCCATTTTAGGTGTAGCTATGCCTCAGTCCTCCTAGGAACGCCCCCACCTCCTGGAGACGCCTCTGGACCTTTTGTCACCAGCCAAGCCACCAACCACTGCTCCTCAGCTCAGCAGAGCCCCTCCCCGCACAGTAGTGTTGTTTAGATGCCACAGCAGTGGCAGGGGGCGTGAAGGGGGCGTGTCGGAAGCTTCTTAAAGAGACAGAGGCCTATTTCAAGACGTTCAGTACAGCCATTTGAGAGAGCAATTTTATTCAAGGCAGTTATTTTAATTTACTGCATATACAGACCAACAGAAGGTTACGTCATCATTGTAGTATGCTATAGACTGGTGCTATGAGATTGAAAAAAGCATACAGTAATACCCCCTCTTTAAGGCTTACTGTTAAGAAGTCATGTAAGGAAATAAACGTGTGGAAGAGTGTTTGAAGAGTGACGTAACAGACAGAATGAATAAGTGCAAATGGTTGAAAAGGACTGGTGTTTTGAAAGGATGGAGTCCTTGGGTTGATTTATCGTGTTATCTATAAAAAATAAAAAATAAAAAAGCTATTGTCAAAGTAGTGTGGGTTTATTAAATGCTTGGATGCCATCAGAAGAGGCTGGGTGATTCTGTATTTAGTTTAGAAATATCAATGAGAAAGCTGTTTAACCTTGATACTCTCGAGATGTTTTTAGATGAAGATGAATCTTAATCTACTAATCACCATACTGGACCTTCACCAGGCGTGCCCTCTTCATTTTATTTGTTAAACCTTTATTAAAATTCATATCTTTTAGCATCATGTTGAAATAATTTGGTGCTTTCAATCAACTATTATTATATAATATATAGTTTACATCAGATTCATATTTTATTAATCACAATTAAGCGCCGTACATTTATCATTATTAATACTTGACCTAAATAAATACTATACCCACATTTCATTAATAAACTAATAACTATTTCATAAATGTATGTGAAAAGCCCAACTTCTTTCAATTTTTAATGTGTAAGGGGGCAAATTGGTAGGGACAAATTGGGGCGACAGTGACTCATTCACCATACCAAAGTGAAGTGGTCCCGATGCCGACTTGTTCTTACATTGTCTGTGTGAATTGTGCAGTGCGTGAGTGATTACGTCTACTGAGTTTGGAGTGAATGAAAAATGGTTTCAGTGTGGCGCTTTGAGGGGCTTGTAAAGTGAAATACAAATATAAGCCATTGTTATTAACAAATAGTTACTCAGGGACACGGTTCCATTCATATGCATTAGTTTAAAGTTTAAAAATATGTACTACCACTGCAATGGTTTCAAGTAGCTACTGCAATGATCATTCACTGGTAGAATTAGCCGCGGGATGTTTTGCCCTTTCCCTGGCTCGCCCCAAAGGCGAAGACAAATCATCGTCTGGTACAGCTATAGTTCTTTCTAACACCAGTGAGGGAATTGTATGAGGAGGTATTTAGGGAATATCTAATGAAAGCAGAAGCGTTTAATTGAAGTAATTAGCCGCAAGGTATATTAGAGAGAGAGATCAGTTTAAAATAAAGTAAAAGTATGTTCAGTGATAGTGCTGCAGATCTCATAGCTTTACAAAGTCTGTTTGTCTTCGTCAGGATACAGAGATTATTGCACGTAGTTTTGAAAGGGGGTTATTGCACATGTTACTTTAGAGTCTTGTTGTACAGTCTGACAGCGTGGGGATGAGGGACCTATAGCGCTCCTTCTTGCACTGAGGGTGTCTCAGTCTTCCACTAAAAGAGCTGCTCAGCTCCTCTACAGTCCCGTGCAGTGGGTGGGAGGTGTTGTCCATGATGGAGGTGAGCTTGGCTAATACCCTCCTGCCACTCACCTCCTTCACAGAGTCCAGGGAGCAGCCCAGGACGGAGCTGTCTGTACTTGTCCCGCTCTGTGCTGCCCGGGTCCCAGCACACATACATACATACTACATTTGTGAGGGAAATAAAGAAACATGTCATGTGTCTAAATATAACGCATTTTCTCCAGCGCGAACCAGGAAGTCAGGTGCTAAATTAGCATTTGGGCAACAGCAGAAAAATGTTACTCGACTACATACGACTTATAATTCTTAAAAAGTCATAAAATTGCATTAAAAAATTAACGCAATTAACAAATCACAAAGACTGCCGTTATATTGTCATCTAAAATTTGTTCAAATCTATATTTGTTTCGTGTTCATCATATATAAACCCTGTAGTTTATATCTCTCCAAGCATGCTCTAAGACTGTCGAATGAATTCATACTTTAACTCCTCCTGCCTTTAACAATATTTTTTTGTTATTGATATTACTGGTTTAATTTCAATGCAACTCATGATATATTGATGTATCTTTGTTGTTTCTACAGGTGAAACTCGGAAAATTAGAATATCGTGAAAAAGTTCATTTATTTCTGTAATACAACTTAAAATGTGAAACTAATATATGATAAAGACTCATGACATGCAAAGTGACATAAGTCAAGCCTTTGTTTGTTTTAATGTTGATGATTTTGGCTTACAGCTTGTAAAAACCTTGTAAAAACCCCAAATTCAAAATCTCAGAAGATTAGAATATTGCATGAAATCAATAAAAAAAAAAAAGATTTTAAACAGAAATGTGGGCCCTCTGAAAACTATAATCATGCATATGTCTTTAGTACTTGGTTTGGGCCTTTTACTTGAATGACTGCCTTAATGTGGTTGCGTGGCATGGATGCTCTCAACCTGTGGCACTGCTGAGGTGTTATGAAAGACCAAGATGCTTCAACCAGAAGAATATGACATTTGAAGTCCATGTCCAGGATCCGTCTGTGTGTGGAGGCTCAGTCCACTCCTTGTGAAGGCCCCCCACACTTTTGAATGGCCTTTTTCTGACAATCCTCTCCAGACTGCGCTCATCCCTGCGGCTTGTGCACCTTTTTCTTCCACACATTTTCCTTCCACTTAACTTTCTGCTTTGATACAGCACTTTGAGAACATCCAACTTCTTTTGCTATTACCTTCTGAGGCTTTTGTCAATTATGGTTTTCTGCACAACTGTCAGGTCAGCAGTCTTCCCCATGATGGTGAATTCTACTGAACCACTGAGAGACCATTTAAAGTCTCAGGGACCCTTTGCAGGTGTTTGATGAATTAGCTGATGAAAGGAGACACTTTGAGCTACAATATAGTCCCTTCTCACAATATTCTAATTTTCTGAGATTTTGAATTTGTGTTTTTACAAGCTGTTAGTAATAATCATCATGCAAAGTGAGATATATCAAGCCTTTATTTGTTATAATTTTGATAACTGTTGCTCACAGCTTGTAAAAAAATCCAAATAAAACATCTCATAAAATGTGAATATTTTGAAAATGGACTGTAAGCCATAATCATCCAAATTAAAACAAACAAAGGCTTGACATTGTTAACAATGTCAACATTGTTGACTCATATCACTTTGCATGAGTCGATCATGCATGTCATGAGTCTATATCAAATATTAGTGTCAAATTTTTTGTTGAATTACAGAAATACAATGAACTTTTGAACAACATTCGAATTTTCTGAGTTTCACCTGTATGTATAAATGTATGTGTGTGTTATGTTATTATTCTTGCTTGATTACAAAATAAGTTCTATAATGCATGAGCTTCTTGCATTAGTTTTGCTGTTCTTTTTTCCAGTCTTCTCTCATCTGAAACCTTACTTTTGAAAAGTGAACCGCAAAACCCGCAATTGCATTGGTCAGGAAATGTGCGAGTAGTTTGCTCTGCCCAAAATCATGCCGCCTTATAAAGTAGAATCCCTTATTAGTTTGCATGGGTACAAACAAGAGATGGTTGCTGTCACTGGAGAGACGTTACAGTGGTTTACCATGGTTCGATTATTATTATTTTTTCTTCTCTTTGTCGTCAGCACTAGAATAGATAAAGTATGGAGTTTTATACAGCAGCTTCTGAGCTTCTCAACAAAGCCTCTTTGGAATTTCCCAATCTTAATATCGCAGCTGCATCATTTCCCTGTGATAAAGCATTCCACTGCGGCCTCCACAGCTAAAGCCGAATCAGAACTTCATAGCGCCTCCTTACTATGTAGGCTACTGCATAAGCGAGGGGGGTTGGTTCGCATGTTGTACCGTCATGTTTGCGGTTTTATCTTTAATTTAGCCCCCCCGTGAAGCTAAGAACCCGCGCTAAGTTCAAGCTATAGGAGCACTGTGAAGCAGCGCACACCGGGGGGGTTAGGGAGAGTGTATGCAAGAAGGCTGGTATCTGTTGTAGTCATTAAAGTCACTGCTGTTTCCCCTCCCGCGTGCTCACAGACTGCAGAGCGCTAATGGAGTTTGGAGTAGACCTCGGGGAGCGCGGGGGGAAGGAGAAGGGAGCGCACAAGAAGTGGGAAAAAAGAGGGAGAAATGATTCAAATTGGTGCAGTGGTAATTTTGTCGACTAATATTTCTCATCACAGTTTTTGTCAGTGTCACATATTTTGATGATGATCACTGGCGATTGAATCAAAGGTATGGAGTTAGCGACGACAAAAAAAGCAAAACGAAATAAACTAAAAGTAATAAAAATTGCTTGGTCAAGATTGAAGCAAATGCACTTTTTCCTTTTTCGGAAGAGTGCTAAGTGGTCATGTCACACCTGTCAGCGCTAATGCAGTGTTAGCATGCTACTTGTTAGCATTACCAGGACTGTGAAGCTCCACTTTTCCCCCTTATGGTGTAAAACATGGTCACACGCGAGTATAGACAAGTGTTGACATAATATTACTTTGGAGATTTCTATGAAAAGTAAAGTGTAATATATGTATTAATATGATGTTTTGAAATAAACTAAATAGTATTTTGGTCACAAGCAATACAACATGTTTTGCTAGCATTGGTAATTTTAACAACATCATTTAATGTAGCATTAGCGCTATAATAGAGTTCAGGATTGTGATGTCATATCGCTAAGCATCATGGGATTTGCAGCAATAATAAACTAATGGAGTTTGGAGTAACATTAAAAAGTAAAATACTGGAGTTATTGTTCACATTAAAACACTTGGATACCACAGTGTGTTAGATGTTTACTCAACAGCTAACGGAGTTGTTTCACAGCTTTTTTCTCCACATTTTATACTGTTTCAGGTAATGATAGTCTATGAAAAATGCATGCTAGCACTTCAAACATGAAGTGCTAGCAAACAAACATGGCGGATCCCCATGGTAACAGTGAATTTTCCCGACCTCTACAGGATTTTATTATTTGATGTGGGCCTTTTTTCTTTTTTTTTAAACACTAGTGGTTCTCTTGGGTAAATGACCACAGTTCACACTCAAGCTCAAGATGAAGTAGCTCTGATTAAAACAAGGAACGTTATTGCACTAGATGAAGCCATGTGTTGTGGAAGCAGAGTTGGGAAAATAAAACAGGAATGGGGAGGGATGAGCCACAGGACAAAGTATTTCGGAATGCAATGACATGTATATGGTACATTTTAATTTGTGTAATACTTAGTTGTTTTTGATTCACTTGTTCATTGTGAAGCACTTTGTGATCTGATCTGCGAACAGTGCTCTTTAAATAAAGCTTCTTCGTCTTCTTTCTTTCTTCTTCTTCTCCTTCTTCTTTCTTCTCCTTTTTCTTCTTCTTCTTCTCCTTTTCTTTTTCTCCTTCTCCTTTTCTTCTTCTTTTCTCCTCCTCTTTTTTCTTCTCCATCTTCTTTTTATATCCTTTTTCTTCTTCTTCTCCTCCTCCTCCTTCATCTCCTTTTTCTTTTTCTTCTCCTTCATCTTCTTTTTTTCTCCTTTTCTCCTTCTTCTCCTTTTTCTTCTCTTTTTCTTCTTCTTCTCCTCCACCTTCGTCATCTCCTTTTCTTCTCCTTCTCCTCCTTCTTCTCCTCCTTCTTCTTGTCCTCCTTTTCTTCTCCTTTTTCTTCTTCTCCTTTTTCTTCTTCCTCTCCTTTTTCTCCTCCCTCTTCTCCTTCACCTCCTTCTCCTCTTTGTCCTTCTTCTCCTCCCTTTTCTTCTTCTTCTCCTTTTCTTTTTCTCCTTCTCCTTTTCTTCTTTTTCTCCTCCTCTTTTTCTTCTCCATCTTCTTTTTATATCCTTTTTCTTCTTCTCCTCCTCCTTCATCTCCTTTTTCTTCTCCTTCTTCTCCTTTTTCTTCTCTTTTTCTTCTTCTTCTCTTCCACCTCCGTCGTCTCCTTTTTCTTCTTCTTCTCCTTCTTCCTCCCTCTTCTCCTCCTTCTTCTTTTCCTCCTTTTTCTTCTCCTTTTCTTCTTCTCTTTTTCTTCTTCTTCTCCTCCACCTCCTTCTTCTCCTTTTCTTCTTCTTCTCCTTCTTCTCCTCCCTCTTCTCCTCCTTCTTCTTGTCCTCCTTTTTCTTCTTCTCCTTTTTCTTCTTCCTCTCCTTCTTTTAATCCTCCCTCTTCTCCTTCACCTCCTTCTCCTCCTCTTTGTCCTTCTTCTCCTCCCTTTTCTTCTTCTTCTTCTTGAGCAGTGAATGAAAATGCACTAAATGCATTATCTCTGTCTGGGCTATTATACAGTTCTAGTAGGGAATAATAAGACCCCACAGACGAAGGATATTTCTTTATTCTAATTGATGTTGTACGTCCAGAATAACTGCAGCCATTGCGATCCGTCACTGTCGAATGTGCGATTTCAGTTTGATTGCGAATGCCTTGTTCGAGATTTATTCGTCACCTTTGCCGGGTAGGGGGGGGGGGAGGGGGAAAGGCATTCGTCGGAGGCAAAGGACAACAGATGACATCACCCTGCTCATTAAAACCAGAGGCGCCCTGCCATTACTTCACAAGATGAAGGCGCCACGACGGAGAACGACTTGAACGGAACGGCGGATGACGAGAAACAGACAGGGGAACAAGCAGAACATAAAAGACGCAACTTGTCACAGTGAATTAAAAGAAAAGACTTTGGTGACGTTCTTTAATAAAACATCTGTCGAAAGCGCGCATCCATCAAGCCACAGCACCGCGCGAGACATAAATCTAAACATCGAGCGAAACTGGAGGCGCGAATGGATAGGACAAGGAAAAAGTAAGTCTCCATTAAATGTCCGGTATGGGGCTGCACTATTCATCACAATTAAAGTAAAGGCAATTACAATATTTCCAATACAACCCTCCGATTGTCGCTGTTTGAGAATGGAGCGTTAGGTCTAAGAAATCCAAATATTCCCCTAATCTCCTTCCTCCCCTTCTCCTCTCAGTTGGTAGTGACCGTCTGGGCCATGATTCCTAGTCGCGCTCTAACCCTGAGGAGAGTGCGGACCGGGATAGCTCCGTAGACTCTGAGGCAACCCTCTCACTCCAGACTGGGGAGTTGGTCTGCCTCAGGGAATTTTGATGTGGAAAGGGAAAAGGAGGGGGGAAGCAGAAGAAGGAGAAGGGAAGGTAGAGAAAGGATAAATAAATAATAATAATGAAATAAATAAATAAAAATAAATAAAAAGGGGGAAAGGAAAGAGAAAGAGGAATGGCTAAGAGACGGGAACATGTCTATGTATATACTGTATGTATGTGTGTGTGTATGTGTTTATATGTATATGTATGTGCGTTTGTTTATTTCTTGTTTGTTGGCTTCTTCCTTTTCTCTTCTTCTGCTCTTCAAATCATCCAATTATTGGTCCCCCTCTCTTTGATTTTATCTATTTAAAATTATCATTAATACTATTATTATTGTTATTATTTATTTATTGGTTATTATTTATTTATTGGTTATTTTCCTTTCCTTAAACGCCAGCCTCTGTCATCCACCATGGCAATTCCCATAATCAATATTATTGAAATGCACGCGCACATACACACACACGCACACACACACATGCACACACACTCTCATCTACCCTCTCTCTCTCTCTCTAATGGAAAAACACAGCAAAATATCTATATAATGTAAAAGCAAATTCGTGTCCATTCTTGTTGTCATGGTCTCCCCACCCATTAATGTATGCACGTCCCCTTCCTTCAACTGTTGTCTTGTTTACCCTGTTTAGTCGTTAGCTCTGTTGGTTTTGTATGTTTTTTGTGTAAAATAAAACTCAATAAAAAAAAAATGAAAATACAACAATCTTCTCGCTTCGCTCTCTAATTTGCGCTATCCTTCTCCTCTCTCTTAGACCTGCCAATCCCACACTTTCTCTTCTCATGTCCCCCCCCCGCATCCTTCTGCTAGCATTAATCCGCTATTCCTTATTTCAAGTCCATCTTACTCTTGAAATACTAAAGGAATTGCATGGCGGAGTACTTCATCCTTTTGCTAGCCCCGTCGGTCGTATTGTCGAATATCCACATACCACATGCAGCTTCATCCAGCGCTGTAATGTCTCAGTTCCTTGTGTTACGCAATTAGCCTCGACTAGACGTGGAGAGTGAAACTGTTGTGTTTCACCCAGGGGAAGTGCTACTGCTTTAAAGACTTTAGCGAGACGAACTAGCATAACGGATGAACAAAACTTCAAGGTTTGGTATGCATGATTTTTCGTAAATAATTCACACACAGGGCAACCCAAATTCAGTTTTAGGGCCTTTTTGAAACCAGTGAGAGCACATCCGACAAAACTATCTTTAATAAAATACTACACCCTATACTTTATATGAAAAATGTTAGGCTAACACTGATGCTACGTTCCATTTGCCCTCGGAGGTTGGAACTCAGAGCTGGGAAAGTCATTTTATCCCTGAGTTTCTGTGTTGCAGTTATCAGTTTGTAAAGTTTAATGGCAGTGAAACAAATAAACAAAAATCAGCTATTGTAACAAATCATTTAGAGAGCAGAGTTAGCGCTTGTTGTCATGAGCCCGTGGTGGACATTAGCAGCATTAGCTTTGCAAAGCAAACCGTGTATTTTATAACCGCAGAGGCTCAACTTCTGCACAGGAGCTGAGTGACCAACAGTGGGCGGCCAGCAGAGGACAATTACAGGGTTGAGAACAATAGAAGTGTAAAAACATTGTAGTCTGGTGTTTTTATTTACTGCGCCGCCATGTTGCTTTCCTTAACTCGAGACTTGTGAGTTGTGAACCATCCGACATTCCCAGTGGGAAATCCGAAGTTCCAGTTAAAACTTCCCTCTCGGAAATTTACAAACGTTTATTTTATGGAAGTTTATTTTATTGGTCTATTTAACAAGGACAATGTAGCCTGGCTAACGCTAGACTAAAATCACAAATGATATTTAGTCTGGGGACCACTAATGTCTCTCATGCGTCTGTACGTAGCCATAGCCAATCGTATCATCATTTATTGACTTATTTATTGATTGATTGATTGATTGATTGATTGATTGATTGATTGATTTCATTCAAAAGTGACATCATGCAATCACCACAAGACTGCCAATCCGACATACTGTAGCATGAATGAAACGGAGCAGAGAAGAACAAGTCTTATAATATCTGCCCCTTTTGTTACTTCACACTTTACATGATGTCTTTTAAAAAGACATATCAGATGACGTATGACGTACCCGCTGTAAACTTTTGAGCTAAACTATTTAGAACATGGTCTAAAGGTTGATCGAAAGATGGCGTCACGTCTGCTGCTGTCATGGAGGATCCATAAATAAACTTTTTTTTTTATCCCTAAACAAACTACAAGCTTGTACGTCATCGCCTCCTCGTTCTGTGATTGGTCCCCAAATCCATGTGAAGATTTCGGCCATGGTCCCCAGGCTGCTGTGCAGTTCGAAATGATTCGAGCGCACACAGCAGTCTGACGTTAACCAGGATAGGGACAATGTCCAAAAACACCAGATTGGCTTTTGCTAGCTATCTGCAGTCCACGAGCATGTGAGTGGATACAATTTAAATGTATCCCACCGTACTACATCCCAACATGTCCGCACGCAAAGTAAAAATGTAAAAGTATTCCAAATGGATTCTGAAACTATTGAAGGATGTTGTTCTGTTAAGGCTCGTGTTTTCTGACATTGTTATACTTAGGCCAAACTACTAAATTACTGCTTTAAAATTTAGTTTGACGGTGTGATGTCATAACCATGTGACCAACAGACGGTGCCAAATTAGAAAGTAGTGCAGGATAACTTTGAGTGAAATATGTATTATACAACTAAACAAAATAAAGGAGAAATGTCGTTCAGTCCTGCACACAGCTGGGTAGTCCAGGAAACTTCTTTTAGTTTTTCCCATTGATGCTAGAATTTAGCCATCAAACATCACAAATCATGAACGATTCAGATGTTGTCAGCTGTTGTCAACCCATCTGCCAGATTTTGGGTGATGCCAAAGCTTAGTTAGAAATTATAGAAGAACTCATGAATGATAAGAATTAGTGCATAAAGTGGCCTCCTCTCACGTCACACTTACCCGAATGTCCGTCTAACACAATGCGCATTTACAAAGAGGTCCATGAGACAATGAATGTTCCTTTACAGTAGCATACTTAGGATTCAAAGCTGCTATAAACTTTCTTTGCACCTGTGCCAATAACACCAATATGAATCACTCTCTTACAGTATCTACTCTCCCTTCTCTCTCTCTCTCCATCTGTCAATCCTTCACTTCCACTGCCTCATGTTGCCGCCGTGCCCTCTGCCCCCTCTGCTCTCCCTCTCTCTACATTATCTGCTCCCCTGATTGGCTCCCGGTGTGGCGCGGTCCGCGGTGCCCTGCCTTCTGTGGCCCCCGTGCTCCCCGTATCCGCCCTGACAGCTTGTTATCTCCATGGTGACGGATTGGCGAGGCGGCGCTCCTAACTACTGCCGGGGATGGAGCGCACACCTGGGACACATCACCTCCAATAGCCTCGCTCTCTCGCTCTCTCCCTCTCCTGCGTCTTACCGTCAGTCGTCCGTTCGCTTTTCTGCAACTTTCGTGCGCTTTCGTTTGGAACAGAAGGTGTAGGGAGTGGTATGATGTGATCGACGCATGGTGAATCAGCAAGACCGAAATATTATTTTAAGGCCAGACACTGCAGGCGAATAGGGAAACATTTATTTTGAGATATCAATTTGAAACTTTTGCTGGAGATTATTCACATACAGTAAATATGTTTTCAGCCATTTTGTTTTCATATATATTCATATTTTATGGACAGGCAAAGGCAGTGTATTCGTCACTTTGTTTTTGAATCTGCATATGCTAGATCCATACCATTTTTATCAAACTATACTTTTAGTTTCATAAAAAAAAAAAAAGGTATGGCTCTCGCGTTACTGAAGCATTACTGTTTAAAAAAAATAAATAATAATAATTAAAAAGAAATGAAGGAATCACCGGTATTGGAATTATTGATACACTGCTATCAATCCCACCCGTACCTAATAAATAAAGCTTTAGCCCTTCATATTATTCGAATAAGACCAAGAGAAACCACATTTTTATAGATGCGGCGCCGCATCCAGAAAGATGCATCTCCCACTCAGGCACATATCGGAGCCGCCGAAGTGTAGCATGTTATGATCCTGTGGCATCCCTCTCACAGCTGCCTGAATGGGCCTATTCCCTGCTCCTCAGCGCAATAAAGGCAGCTCCTCGCCGCACACAGGGCCGGTGGAGGCTTTATGACAGAAAGCCCACACCAGAGAAATGCATTTGATTTCCATGGAGGAGTTCGGTGTATGTGTGTGAGTGTGAGGGGTGGGGGATGTCAATTCAAGTCGGCCAAGGCTGGATTAGACTCACCGTGGCAGGGGCAGATTTCCCACGCCGCTGCCCGCTCGCCCGCCTCTGGAAGGTGTCCTGGTGTTGATGGAAGTGTGCACCACATGGACACGGTGAAAGGACCCGATCAATAATGATGTACTGTTTGGAGAATGGGCGATTGGCAATTTAGGCTGTATTCATTTGTTTAGTTTATGGGGGCAATCTGGCGTTGGCATGCTGTCCCCGCGTTTGGGTTGGGAATGGGTGTCCGAGTGCACGATTTAAACATGTCCAGGAGCGCCAACGTTCGAGAGAAATATGGACTGCAGATGCATTTTAGAAGAGTTACGTTATCTGCAGAGAACTTAATCACGCCATAGGGTCTTTGGGAGGTTAGGTTGTTTCATACGCCACCTAACCAAAGAAGGAAATCAGCCGATGACCAGAAAATCCTGAATGATAGGTTATTCCATCAATGGATTTCTTCTTCCCTGATGCCATGGGCATAATCATGTGGCTCACATTGTGAAAGAGCGGTTCAGGGAGAATGAGGCACCATTATCACGCATGGATTGGCCACCGCAGAGTCGCCATTAAGATCTTGGTGGAAAATGAATGCGACACTGGATCTTTTGACTTTGCAGAAGCTTACTGGAACAATGACACAGCGAATCCGTGCTGTAAATCAAAGCTAAAGGCGCTACGACCAAATATTAGAGCGGGTGACCTTATTTATTTGGTCAGGCACTGTACTTGCTGAGCACTCTGAGAGAATATAACTTTTTCAACACCAGTGGGGGAAGATTTTAATTTTGATACCAGATGCAGATAGATTTTAAACATACCCAGGTCTACAGTAGCTTGTATTTCTCTTGTTACCGTAAAGGAGACCTCATACAAAACTGACTTTTAAACATTGTTTCTTTGTCAAAAAACAAAAAAAGTATTTGTACTGGATAGAGCCCAGAAGTGCCTTCAACATCGTCAAAGCCCATAAACCATCACCAGATCCGTTTAGAGTCATGTAAACTGCATTTGCTATTGCACAATCAATTTGTTATGCCATCATTAAAAAAATAATAATAATACTGCTTGTATAAACTTTTAGCTTATACCCTTCAGACTGCTGCCTGCAGAGGGCGCTCCATTTTGACTTTGAGAAACAAACCACGGTCCATGCTGAAGACCAGTGCAATGAGCACTTCCACACAAAACTGAGCAACCCATATATCTGAAACCTCTGCCACCTAAAGTTACCGAACATCTATTTCCATCTTCTTCTTATGAAACCACTATTGTCTCCACTTTTGCTACAGCCAGGCCCAGTATCCTCCGTTTTCCCACCTGCACTGTCTACTTCTGTGCAATCAATACGGACTTACAAACACATGGTGTGCACATCAAACACACCTAGGTCTTTGCAGCTGAGGTCCCACACAGATGGGAGACGCATACATCCTGCGAAACTCTCACAAAAAACAAAACAAAAAAACGATCGTCCTACGCGCGCTCCAAACAACGGCTGTGTCCTAATCCAGTGGCAGTGGGCTGAACTTCCATAGTGCACACAAAGCTATATCTATTCAACCATACCGCAAAATCCGCTGTGAGCTGCAGACTGAAAACACTGCAGGATACGGGGAGTTCATATGCTCCTTGGTAAACTCGAGTCAAAACATGCTGCCTGACTTTCATATCTGATGTCATCTGCTGAAGGGAAACAACGGCTGATGGGACGGATTCGTTAGTGCCACATTAAGAATTTACATGAGAATTCAGCCACAAAGCATTCTTATTTGCCAAATTCCGTCTCGAAAGAAAGTGGGTTGAAAGCCCCTCTGCTAACTGGAAAAGAAGAGCTCCAGAGTCAAGCCGTTCCAAACAAAGTCCTGCTTTAAAGAGTTCTTGAAAGCGGGATGGCAAACATACACAAAGAAATTCCGTTGAGCTATCTAAGGATACAATCAGACACCTTATTGATAGTTTTTAGCTAGGTGAGTCAGTTCGCTGGCTCTACCTGTTTGTTTCATTGACAGCTGCCAAAGCTGGCTTCATCAAGCGAAATGCTTTAGAAGTGTTGTGGACGTTGCCAAAGCCCTGTGAAAAGGATTTGAGAAAATGTAAAAACCCAAGCTGCTGGGTAGTTGGAGGTTTCGGGAAGTTAGACTGAAAACAATAAAGACACATGTCAACATAAAACACCAAGGACATGGAGAGAGACCTGATGTGCCCCCAAAAAATACTCTCAACCCCGTCAGTGGAAAAACTCTGGGGTGACGGGAGCAAGGGTTGGGGGTTTAACAGTGGCACATACCTCATTCTTTTATGAGAAGAGAGCTAAATCTAAGATTAGGGTGACCAGATGTCCCAGTTTATCCGTGACAGTCCCAGTTTTAAGCTCTCTGTTCAATGTCTCAGTGGATTTCTCCAAAACTATTGTTTGTCCCAGTTTTACAGATGCTACGTCACAGGTGTTCCATTTTTTTCCCACCAAGACTATGCCTAAAGCAGCTTTTTTTTTTTTTTCTTGAAACATAATGACGTCAAACACCAAGTTTCCATAGTCTATCTAAAGTCTATCGCCTCAATGAAACAAACATGAAGTCTGACCATTTAACTTGGGTGAAAAAGTCACAATTTGGCTCCCCCTACAAACTCCCATTGTGTCCCAGTTTTTAAAGTAGAAAAGTCTGGTCACCCTATCTCAGATGCATGACCCAGACGTCGATCGTCATAGCGTGCAGTAAGAAACCTGTTTGTCACTACTGCAAGGCACACACAAACAAACATCGCATGAGATAGTCCTAGCGCTAGCAACACGAACCAATAATACGATTACTGAGATGATTCGATGGTATTATTTCACAATGTTCCAAAAAAAAAGTCTAAGAATGAGTGAATTCCATAAAAAATACGGACGTCCTGGGGGAATATCAGTTTTACCAAAGTCCCGGTTAAAATCCCGAGGGAATAGGTTTAAGAGTCTTTAGGTGAATTCCAAAAATCGTTCAATAGGGCCTGAACTATGTCACGAATGAGGCCCTATTACAATTACAGGCTACTGCACATCTACAGAATATTGAATATCTTCTGAAACCCAATAAAGATATTCAGGGCTGTGTGCGGCAACAACAAACTCCGCTTTGTTTTATGTCTCGCTCCCTCTACCTCTCTCACAGGTGTTCTAACATGCTTACCAAGCGAGTCGCGGTAGGTGTCCGTGAGCCGATGAGGCATAGCTGATGTGAAATAAGATTTGAAGAGTGCACGTGTGTGTTTTTGCGCTCCAGTGTGCGTGTCGGCAGCCTGTGGCATATCGGAGCCGGGTTGTACCATTAGCGCTCGCTGTTGAAATCCTGGTGAGACATCAAAGCCATGAGCCGACCGTCCGGGGTGGCTCTGCATGCCAAGTTCTGTTTGAACCAGTATGCAAAATTCCAAAATAACTTCCATATTATACTATTTCTCTGTATCGGTTAATTGCCACGGCTTTTGTGTGAAAAATAAAAACAAATAATAGAATCACAACAAAAGCTGCTGCTGCTACTAGTCCCTTATTATTCTTACTGTTGCTTTTGCAAAATCTCTTAATCTGTACTGGGTTGTTTTAGGAATAGGAAAGACAATACTAATGCATAGCGAGGTATATTTTGTTCTTTTTCAAAGCATTTATATAATTTCTGTGGTTTCTTTATCATTAATATCTTATAAGGTGATGTTTAGTGGCCACTGGATGTGAATCCAACCTCACCAAAAGCAAAAACTAAAGTGAATTTGAGTTAGCATTTAGCTCAGAGGACACGTCCATACGCTAATTTGTATTTTAAATAAAATCTCCAAAAGTCTATACATTCATTAAGGATTTCTAACTAGGCTTTAACCTCGCCTTGGCTATACTGTATGCTGTTGATGGGTTGACAACAGCTGAAAACATCTGTATCGTTCATAATTTGCGATGTTTAATGGCTAATGCTAACGGCTATAGGAAAAGTACATTGAGAAGCTAATGGACACTGAAAAGTCTCCCGGACTAGCCGACTTGTTCACTGTCCGCATACGTTAGGATTCTCTGTTTTATTTCTATGTAGTATCCGCTCTGTAACTGTCTGTTGCCATGACAGCAGGCTAGCCTACCTGTACGGCAACACGGTGGGGACAAACCTTCCTTGACCTGAGTCTATGGCATGAACAATGCATCTGCACAGTGCCACCCATTGTTCTGGAGTGTGCAGCCTTCACGAAATGTAGTGGAGTAGAAACACTACTAAAGTAAAGTACAAATCCTCGAAAAAAGTACAGTACAGTACAGTCCTTCACATTTCAACACTATTTTAGGCCTATAATGTATATGAAATCAGCTGAAACCACACTTGAGACACCTAAAAATGTTACCAAAATCTCACTACAAACTTTTTACTTTGTACCACCATTCTCAACCTTTGGCACCATCCCGATCCGCAGTCCCCTGACATTCCAGTGACCGGGCCACGCTCAGTATTAAAGCTGCGCGATTTGACAGAGGGGCAAACCCCGCAAACGCTGCCAGCTGTGAGCGCTGTGTCCGACGGCTTATTCTGTACGTGTAAAAGGATCATCCCACGTCCCAATGCAACCACCACCAGCCCTTCTGCAAACAACAGCCTGCCATCAGAAGCTGAGGAGAAAATCACGTATCCACAAACAGGCAGAGGGAATTGTTTAGGCTGTAGGTGGATGCTGTAACATTCGAAAGTTTGAAAATGAGGAAGACTAGGTTGTAGCTATACACAGTGTATCACCAAACTATCTATGAAAAACAGAGCAGAATAGCAGACACAGCATATGGCATGACCTAAGAAAGAAAGCATGGTAACTTGAACATGTGCAAAAGTCCAATTTTGTATCTTTTTTTAGAATTGGTCTGATCTCAACACAAACTGATGAAAACAAGTACAACTTCTGTTTCAAATTAATTCAACAAAATGCTTTAGTAAAATATTACTATAGTATTTTACTACAATATTCAAGACAGTCATAGAAAAATAAATCCCCACGTTGTGCTAGCCTAACCAGCCAGACTACACGCTTTTACTGTCCTTAACAGGCGTGTCCTGCTTTTGAACAGAAATAAAAAGCAAGACTGGCTGGCTGGCCAGGCTAATGCTGTGTAGCCATAGTAGGTAAGAATTCAGTGGTAGAATAGGCTCCGTGCACGGAAGGTTGCATAGCTACATGATGATAAAGTCTTAAGGCAATGATGGTAATGTTTCCTGTCTTGGTTAGAATTTTATGGAAAGTAAGCCGTGCCTTCCTGAAATAAATATATATCATCTACCGCAGTGGTTCCAAACCTTTCTTGTCCCACGTACCCCTCGAGTCGTTCATTTACACCCCTTACCTTCAGGATCTTTTCAATATTTTTACAAAGTGACGAACAAAACTCAAGATTTTTCATTGTTTAGTCGAGTGTTCAGCTCAAAATGAAGCTAAAATGCTCTTAAATTCAAACCTGTTATTGAAAAACATTATTCAAAATTAACTTTCCTGTGAAGATAATTGAAAGTTCACCTTCATTTTTAAATCTGGGTCCTTGAACCCCTGGTTGGGAGACACTGATCTACGGCAACACTATGCTAGTTCTGGCTAACTTCATGTGCTCATAACTGTTCCCTCTCTGTTGTTTATTCCTATGGGAAGTCAGCCCATATCTAGTTAAAACTGTAACATATATTTCACCAGAGGAGACTTCTATGTTTATAACTGTGTATTAGCCTTGAAGCTAACGGCTAATTTATTTTATTTAATGCTAACAGTTAGTAAAATAGTATCACCATCTGAACTACTTTTCATGAAATACACTCGGCTTGATATGTAAGTTTCAAAAAGCAGATGCGTTGAGCTAGCTTCTGATCTACCTATAGTAATTACAGTCTAAAAACAATAACATACATTTTCTCTGTCAGCAAGCATGAAGTAAGATAACATTTTTCCATACATAGAGACCGAAAGCCATGGCAGTTTTCTATCTCCCAAGCATGATTGTATGAGATTGAATGGGCCTCACAAACTAACAAACTCTTGGGTACAATTTGGACAAAACAAATTCCAACCACATTGCAAAGTCCGTAGACATTTAACACAATATTACGTGAAAACCAGCAAAATATAAGAAAGCTTTGGACTTACTTTGGCAGAGTCTGGTAGAATTCCCTGTGGGGGAGGGAAGGTTCGCAAGTGGAAATTAAATTTGAATTGAGATCAAAACGATGAAAAGAGGAAGATAGAGATGTGGAAGTGAAAGAATAGCGTTGAGATGAAAATGTTTCAGGTAAGACAGTCATATCAGGTTTGAATAGTAGCAATGAGCAAAACCCAAAGGCTGCATTAACTGAGATGATATAATAGCCTAAATATCCTCTCCCCATGGTGTGTTCTCAAACAAACGTGTTCTGAAAGGCACGGGTTTCTTGTATTAGTTTAGTGGTTCATGATTCTCTTAGATGTTATTGCTCCTGGACGTGCTTAGGATGCGCTCTGTGAAGTATTGACTTAAGAAATTCATTACTAATCGATATTTGCCTGGAAACAACACGCCCAATCCTGAATCTATCTCCCAACATATCTTTTTATTCTAGAATTGGAATAAAAATAGTGCCATTACTTGCTTAAATGTGATTAAAATTCCACATTATTACATGACAAGAATGCAATTATTGACCACATATACTATAGACTGACCATAGCTACATGTGCTATTTTTTTTCAATTTCTTTGACATGAATCCCAAATGTGCTGCTGTTTTTTAATTATTTATTACATTTATTTGAGAAGGGCTTTCTATCAGTGACCCAAACTCAGTCTTTCCGTCCAATCTCGCAGCCGAGTAACTGACCTAGCCCCGTTACAGTCCGCTCCACGTCGGCCCCACATTTTGACAACAGTTCGATATAGAGACATAATATCACAAGTGGAGGCTGTCAGCCGTGATGCTAAATGACCGGGATGAGGCTGCACTCAAACGGTTGACATGGTTTGGAGTAACAAGTGCACTAGTCTGTATTCACATAGAGAATAATAGATGGGGGAAATGCTGGATATAGAACTAAGGGAATGGTTTATGTACTATTGGGAAGTAATTTGGACAAGGTTACAAGAGGGTCTGCCACTGACTAGATGCCTTGTCTGAAGAACTTTTTTTTGTAAATAAGGTGAATGGCTAGCTCCTCAGTCGGGTTATACACAGTTTTCTGACCAGTGACATTTCATAAATGAGAGAGCTTCATGGACGAGGGTGGGAATTCAAAAAGTGGTTCTGGACTAACGGATCAGGACCCAAAAATGTAACACAGAACCATTTATGGGGACGTGTGAGTTTTCCAGCGATTACTCCATTAATGGTTTTGTAATAAAATATGAAAAAAAAATACTTATTAAATTATTAAATTACTTGGGCTGGGTACTGTTAAAAGATACCAATATGATACCGCGAAAAAAAGTTGACTTACTACTGGTATCTTACTTATCGAAAATGTATTTTTTCCCCATTTGTTTTCCTTTTTTTTTCTTCTCGTTTTTCCAATTGTTTCCCTAATTTTTGCTAATTTTGTATTACTAATATTTCCCCCCAATTTATTCCCCATATTTTCCCAATTTTTGCTCATTTTTTCCCCTAAATTTGTCAACACATCTGTTCCTTATTTTCGCACACAATTTCTCCCAATTTCCCCCGAAATTATTCCCAATTTTTCACACATTTCTTGACATTGGAGATGAACACAACATTTTAAATTTGCAGATCTTCCACACATTATTGTTCTGTTGGTCTCCCATCCAAGTACCAACCAGGCCCTTCCTCGCTTAGCTTCCGAGGTCTGACGGGCTTGGGCATAGCAAAGGCGGTATGGCCTGGTAAAGTACTGGTATAAAAAAATGTTACCCAGCCCTAATTATTACTACTACTAATGTTTTACTAAACTTTTTCAAAGGGGTATTTTTTATTAAATGTGAAAAAAGATGGTAAACAAGTATTTTTTTCATCAAATTGTGTTCAAAATAGACTTAAGAGCCTCAAAACAGAACTATTGCTCATTTCTAAAGAGGGCGTATCTTACACTTTGTTGGTTAAAATGCAATGATGATCAAAAACAGCTGAAACAAAATATGCTGTGGTTTCACTTTCTGGAAATAGTGAAAGGGAGCTCACTATATTCTTAAAATTCTGCAGATATTTTTTGTCCTTTTTGTTCACCGAACAATGTCCAGATAGACATGGCAATCATTGGGGAAATGTTTCAAATGAATTCATATTTAGACAACTGATTCGTCTTGGGGAAAATATAAATAAATAAAGCCTTTTTAGAAAAAGAGCCTAGGGCATTTAAGAGAGAAATATGAACTGCAATACCTTCCAGAACATGTTTGCAGCCGTTTAAGTTAAAGCACAACATTTTTCAATTCTGCACAAATGAGACCCCACAGATATGAGATATTTTGCAGCCTCTGTGATTTGCTCTCGCGACTCTTCGAGTTTTTGATAGCGATGGACCTTTCAGCATATTCGTTTTGCAAGGATATGGGCTGGACACCATGCGGATGCACCAGTTGCGCGGGCAGGTGGTCTGTTTGAGGCAGAAGAAGACCACAGGCGCCATCTCGGGGAAGGGCACCACCAGGGTGCTCAGGTCGCTGCCCAGGCTGATGTCGTCGCCGAGCGCCGCCTCCTCCTCCATGATGTCGTCACTGTGCGCCGAGCCGTAGTCCTCCTCCTCCTCCGTCGGCCCTGGCCTGGCCAAGGAGAGGCTCCCCAGCGGCACAGGACACTCCTTGCTCGTCATGGCAACCCAGGGCTAATCTGAAACAAGGACAGAAAACATATGCAAAGAAATGGATTAAAATCGGAAACTCTACAATACAATGTGTCCACAAAATGATTACCTAAAAAGCTCAAATACAGTATTATGCATACATTCTGGTAAACTGAAAAATGCCCCCCAAAAATGACAAAACTACAATTTGAGTAGTAGTAGTAGTAGTAGTAGTAGTAGTAGTAGTAGTAGTAGCAGTAGTAGTAATTTTGTGGTTGTTTCAGTAACGTGTACACTTTCAATTATCTGTGCGTGGAATATTGTGGCTCACTTCCTGTGTGTTTGAAACCGCTTCCTGTATTTATTTTAATCGTATATTAAAACAAACTAAGAATAAAGACTAAATTAAACTGGAATGAAAGTAAAACCAGTTGTTTTTAAGAAAATTGGTTAAGATTGTGTAGTTATTTTAACATTTATTACGCATCAAATTAGCGTTAGCCTTTAGCTTCCAGACTAAAACACATTTAAAATCACAGAAGTGTCCTGGAGTGAAGTATTTACATCATTCAGCAAATATTTCAGCATGTTGTAAGTGATTATCTGCCAGCTGCATGTTCTAATGTTGAAATATTTCAACAATACGATACGGTTGCCTCTCCATAGGAATAAACACGGACAGGAAACGGTTATGAGCATAGGAAGTTATCCATGGCGACATTATGCTAGTTTTGGTTGACTCCAGACAAAGAGGAGTGCACGGATAGGAGAAAAAAATATTTTAATATGGTAAAAAATAGAGGTCCTAGTAGAAAGACGCATCTTCCAGAAAAGGCAATCTGAGCGCTAAAATGAGCAGGTGAAAGTGGATGGACTTTTATGTGAATGAAGACAGGACTATGGCCGGAATATAGGATTTCACAACAAAACACAACTCCAGATACGTTTGTCATGAAGAAATTATAGGGTCAACATCAAATGTTACCATAGAAATCTAGCAAACATTATCCACAAGCTAACAAAACATATTTAAAAAGTGCTGCAGAACAACTCTGTTAGCTGCTAGGTGACTACTGTGTGAATACTTGTCCAGACTATAAACATATTTTTGCACACACAAATAAGGCCTTGTTTTGACATTCATATTGACAGCAGAAAGTGAAAAAACGGCCCTGGAAGCAAGATCTTAGCTTGTAGCATCAAGCTAATGTAGAACTATGGTTAGCATTGTCCCTAACATATAGACAGTTGAACCACTTTGCCCCACTCCATGTTTCTGTAACTTTATTGAGTAGAAGATACACCCAGAATTCAGCATCTGTTAAAGAAGTTGTGGAGTAGCTTGCTCTATAAAGGTATAAGTCTGAAATTGCAGCATGACAATTACCAATAATTCTGTTCTTATAAAACATGAAACACTATCATAACATCTTGATTGAACTAAACCCTCTGTTCTCCGCCGTCAGCCCCTCTCCTCACTAAATAATCTCGCATCTCCACCGCGTTGGCAGATATTTAGAGCGTGTTGTTCGGAGCCCCTCACGGCCCATTACTCTTCCGTGCCTCTTCTGCCTAATCAAAGCAAATGCTCTTACGCTAAAGCTCGCACTTGTCGGCATAACACAGTGCGGCGCTTCCTGATAACTGTCGCCCTTCGCAATCAAGCACACGCGCACGCCATCGCCGAGTAAATCAATGTCAACATCCGGCCGCGCGTAATCATCGACGATTCATTTAGTTGCGCAGAGGTGCGGCGAAGGGGAAGCGGCTTTAGACTAGTCGGATCGGGCGGGAGTTCGCTTGGAATACTGAGCACTTCGCGGTAAACCCATGGAGTGTTGTTGGGTCTGTGGGCGAGACATTTTAATTTACTTGCCATGGTAATCGATTCCTTTTACCTCATCAAATTCACTCTTTCTTCTTAGTTTTTATCCGTTTAAACTTTGATTTTTGTAAAGCAGAAGGTTTGTTTATTTGCTTGAGCAGTTTCAGCTGCTTCCTGCGAGAAGAAACACCGTAACGAATGGGGAAAGGAGACAGCCGACAAACAAGAGCAATAGAAGAAGCAAGCATGACAGGAGAAACGTGAAATCAGCCACATCCGACCATTGAAAGAGCGAGAACCACGTCATGTTCTGGAACAATGCCAGGATCAGAGAAGCCATCGAGATCAGGAAACGAAACGTGCGCCCAGGATCAACTGAACTGGGATGACGGAGCGTACACGAGATTCAGTCAGTCCGAAGGGGGCGCAGAGAGACACATCCATGTAAGAAACCCAGGAGACGTCACTTCACCATCACGTAACGTTTCTGATGAAGGCCTTAGAAAGTAGCAGAGGCTAGTCTCCCTGATGTGAGGTGAACTATCAGTTCTGAACAATCCAGTCCAGGCGAACTTTGCTACGATGGGAAACTCTTGAATGACTAGCACTAATAAATAATGGCTCTAATCAAAACACAAAACAGCCCAGTTAGCCCCAAAGGCGACTCGAAGAGACAGAATCAGAGTCAGATCAGATTGAGGTAGAGTTGCCAACCGTCCCTTGAAATACGGAATCATCCCGTATTTTTTTAAAATAAAGGTGCATCCCGTATTGAATTAAAAAGGGACGGCTTTTGTCCCGTATTTCGAAGATCCTCCCTTTCTCTTCGTCATAATATAACCAATCCATGCCCGTCACTCACTAAATTTGCGCTGGACAGAAGTCCACTCTTCAGAGAGAAACTGGAGAATAATCATAAGATCAGCAGCAGCTCAGTCCGCTCCTCATACGCGTGGGTTTAATGCGTCTCAATAAAACAGCATTTATCACGAAGTCATGAACTTTACAGACATAAACTAATCCATAAACGGAGTCTACTCTTCCCAAGCTTTAGCGCAGTTTCAATCAGCCTCATATTTTCGGTTTTAGAGATTATTTTAGGAAGCATAATGAAGAGAAAAGGCGATAAAACAGTGCGGAGTGGCGCGGGGTTACGGCGTGCCATTACAGCACGATATCGGCCTTTTCCACACAATCTTTCCTCTGATCTGATCCTCTGAATCTGCCCAGTTTAAAAGCAACAAAAAAGTCATGAATCCTGGTTAAAGTTGAGTCTTTAGACTCGTCTGGAGTCCGTGTCTCCTCCTCACTGCTTAGCGCGATGAGCAGCTACAGACGGAGGAAGAACAGGGGCGCAGCTGACAAGGGCAGCAGAGGGACTGGGGCCCCACGGCAGAGGGCCCCAGGGTAACACTTACACAGGATTTTGACAGTACTATAAAAATCAGTGTTGCTTTTCTTTTCTTTCTTTTTTTTGGAAAGTAATCCGAATGCAGTTCTGATTTTCATCACTGTATAAGGCTAATTTAAACAGCATATTTTTGCCTAAAATACACCAAATTACACACAATTGTATCTGATTAATCCAAAATTTCCTGGGTAGGACTGACTGTTGCTCTAACTTTTTGGGAGTATCTCAAACAAGAGCACAGAAAGAAGAGTCATGCAAAGGTTTAAAAAAATATTTGTTTAAATAAATAAATTAAAGTAATATAAAACATCTTCTGTTACATGTAATCTATGCACAGCCTATTGGCCTAATGTAGCATTCTGAGTCTTCTAGATTAAAGTTCCACCACCTCCCAAAGTCCACTTTAATCACTGCAAATAAGCATGCAATACCTAACCTTATACAAAGAAAGTGCTTAACCGGTAAATTATATAATATATAATGTATAACATTAATAAATAAATAAATGACCCAACATTGTTTGAATGCATATACTGTATGTTAAAAACCTAGTTCCAGCAAATGAAAAAATAATCTGTAGTTTAAAATCACAAGCTCTAATGATTTTGTCGCCCCCTCGCCCAAGTGTCCCTTATTATTCTGTTCTCAAGTTGGCAACCCTAGTCTGAGGAAGTGAACGAACAACCCGGGACAAGACGGGCGACAGACCTGCAACAATGCAGGAAACTCCGGTACGTTTCAAAAAAGGGGTTGGCTAAACAGACATGCTACGACTGTCAGCGATGTGTGTCCCATTACACACGGGAAAATGTTACAAAAACGCATCGCACCAACGTAAAGTCAGCGAAATTGAGGCTGAGAAAAAACGCCTGAAAACAAAATTCAAAGATACAACCTAAATCAAAAATGCATGCTTCTGTCTGATGTCTTTACCGTTGTTATGTATTTCACAGCTGAATGTATGAAGTGGGAAGTCATAGTTTGTTTTAGGGATATTTAAATACTTCAAAACGTTAGGAAGTGTTGCTTAAAAGAACCATTTTACAAAAGTGTTCATGTCTCCACTTTTTGTCTGTCTGACTGTTTTTGATGAAAGCTACCGTTGTTCATTTGCCAATTAAAAAATAACTGATAAACCTATAATAAAATGTTTTTTTTTTGAAGAAAGTAGAGACTTAGATCCTTGTTTTGGTACATAGCATGTGGTTATCAGACTTTTCTGCGGGACAGCAAAGACTGTTGAAAACGAGCAGGCTGGCAGGCTGGTGGGGGGGCTGCTTCTGAGGAAAGAGCTGGTAGGCAAAGAGTTAAGATGACATTTAGGACATTCGAAGACAAAACGGCATTATGAACGGGCTGGAGGTGGGATCGCCCCGCCAGCCCTCCAGTTATAAAACAACAACCAAGCTTAAATAGAAGAGGACAGTGTCAGAACTTGTCGAAATCATAGTGGCGTTTTAAAATCTCTAATGGCAATAGAGCTTGTAGCAGAGTGTTGACAGAGGGAACGACAAAACTTTGCTGGCACCCGCTGCGGCCTGTGCATCAGAACAGCAATTTCACTTTGAAGCCAGCCGTAGCCTAAATAAATGCACTTCCACTTCTTTTAACCGGCAGCCAAAAAGGAGAGCGCGCTGGCACGAGGCGGGGAGCCAAGGAGGAACTAGCCATGTGGGGATGCATATGCAGAGAATCCCAAGCAAACAGCAAACAGCACTCTCCAAATGTATTTGGAAAAACTTAAGGCTTTCAATCCGTGGCTGCATCTGCAATATGGAGATACAAGAGTCTATTTACAGGCAGTATTTTGACAAATGTTGTAAAAAACTGTGGGAAGGCAAACGTGTTTTCTGTCATAACTTGTACGTAATAAAAGGTATGACAAAAAGATAGAGCCAGGTTTAAATGATTGGTTCAGTTTTGTTGAATTGTTGATTTATTTCACCAGGAAGTTCGAATGTCTTTGTCAGGCTGGTCCTGGCTCCAGAAAGTACCCTATTTTGGATGTTTTTAGTGGCAGGAGAAACCTATACAGTCACATGGAAAATATTAAAACTCAACACAGAATCGCTCAGCCTGATTCATGATTTGAATTTGGGATGTTGTTGATGAGAGCTCTTCATGTGGAGAAAAAAGATAGCTTTTTAATTACACTCAAAAGATCATTTAGACAACAGTGACACAAAAGTAAAATTTAGGTACAACTTACTTCAAATCAAGTTGTATTGTGAGTGGTCGCGGTCGTAGAGGATATACGCAATCTCACTTTCGTCAGTCTTTCAGTCATCTGGCTACACCAGTAGCTTACCACCGAGTATGGAGTGAATGAATGACTACAGTTTAGCACTTTTGAGAAGCTTGTCAACACAGGGTTGTAAAGCGCGAAATAAAAGCAATTTTTATGTGTCTTCCCTGTGTCCTCTTCCCAGTGGAACATGCCCGAAACATTTCCCGGAGACATGTCCAGGAAGCATAAACAGATGCCCGAATCACCGCAGAGGTCTTCTGGAAATGGAGGAGCAGTGGCTCTTCTCCGAGCTCCTCACGGGATTCTGAGCTCCCATGTCAAGGGACTGTCCAGCCACGTAGGAAACTTAATTTTGACCAATTGGATGCATGATGAATATTTATAGAGCAATTAACTGCACAGCATATTCGATCTAGATTTAAAGTAAAAGTATTTGTAATTTTGGTTTAAACCCTTTTCTTTTTTGGTGATAGACTTGCGGGGTCATTTACTAATCGCTTTAAAACGTACAAACATGCTGGAGTGTACTAAAGCGGAGCAAAAAGCAAGTGCAATTGATATTTACATTTCTAAAAAAAATCAAAGGCAAAGGCCGCAGAGCAAATTTAGCGAATGGGTCCTCATGAATATGCAAACGAATGGATTTGCCCTACGTCCTTTTAAAGTCCTCGATCCTTACGAAAACCGCACAAACGGCGACGGTGACAGGCTACATGTATGTATGTCCGCTGCTCACCTGCCGCTCATCCCCGGGGGTCTCCAAAGTGCAAGCCGGTATTCCTGCTGGATTCATTATTCTCTGCTTTCGAGGAGTCCATTCCATAATAAAAACCTCATAGTCTTCGGACAAACATCCAGCAGCGCTGAGCCGTTTCCTGCTCGTTTCCATCCCAGATAGGTCTGTGGCCTGTGCGCTGGATGAGGGCTTGGAGGGTTTTTGTTTTGTCTATTTTGACCCTGTGCCAACACATGTATGTACATGATTAAATAATTGAAGGCAATAGACACAATTCACAGGCAGTATCTATATAGTCTACTTCTTTAAAGCCAAGAGTATTTATTTACTATAATATTTTATTTTATTTTTATGACAATAAGCCCAATGCCCATCTCGACTGCGCATGCGTGGGTCAATCAGGCTCCTAATTTCAGCCCAAACAAACCACACCGCCATTGAAATGTGTGAGCGAGTTCAGGTAGCGGAGCGTGAACACTGAAGTATATTGAGCCATAACCGTGAACTATAAGGCTTACGGGCATTGGTTTACAGACTATAAGTCTCAAGTGACATTTCTTGCAAATATTTAAGTTGTCAATATCTTGAAAGCGAGGGAAAAGTCAGGGCGGCTCCGTAAGCAGGAGCGGACCATCACGGACAGGGGAACGACAGGACCTGGGATCAGCCCGACACAGACACCCTCACTTTTTAAATCATTTGAATTCATCTTGTAATCACAGGGAAAAGTTCCAAAATGGTGTTGATGTTAAATACAGTGGGTACATTTCCGTCTGTCAGATTAGCGACCGATTAGCTCTGTTGTACCATCAGATCACTCGTAAAAAAATACAAATAAAGTACATTTAGATGGCATAGCCTATGTGTGTATGTGGATCTCTCTGGTCACAATTAAGAAAAAGATTTCGTCTACTGTCCACCTCGTTATTGACAAAAAAAAGATGGATTCTATGTTTTTATTTCTCTTGTTGTTGTGAATATCGGCGACATGAGGCCACAGTTTCAGACCCTGGACTTTGTCCAACAGTCGCCTTCGAGGGTCAGAAATGTTTTTCTCACATAGTTATTCCAACTATATGAGAACTGGTCGTCACATTTGACAGCATCTCTTCGTATGAATGGCAGTTTGGTTTCTGTCTATCTCCGTACGCAGCCCTGGTTGTAAAAATAGACTTTAAGCTAATATTGTAACAGGCTCCATGGCGACGACAAAAACACTTTAAATCATCAACTTTCCAGCGGTTAAAACGGTCCAAATCAGAGCTTTCTTCATTGCTTTACGCTAACTATCAATATTGTTTGGTAGCCAAAAGACATTCCATTACCCATAATGCAACGGGCGAGCCGAGATGGGCATTGGGCTTATTATCGACATCTGTCATTTATCCATCATCACCTGTTAATGTTCCCTCAAAGGCGCTCAGTCAGGAATCAGAGCCGCAGCAGTTTTGAGCGGACTGTGCTTGCACAGTAAAGTCATTTACATATCACATGTGCAGCACTAATAATAATACACACAGTTTCTCATAGTAAATCCGGTGCGACACGCCCACTCGCTAATTTGAAGTACTACTCGCAATTTAGCTCCTGGCTTAGTAAATGACCCCCCTGGAGGAGTTGAATCTAAAAGCTGCAGTAAAGCAATAAAGACATCCGATACTTTCCCTTTAGTCATTCTTCAGCCTCCCGTATGTGTACTTTTACTGTAGTACTCCATCCACCGCTGACAGTATTACAGGACACAATTGAATGAGCGTAGTGTATCCCAGCTTGTGCTTGCAGGTGCGAACACTGTAGCGCGCGCACACTTGAGAGGCACATCCATCATCTCTCGTTGCTCCACCTGGCCCTCCTCCCCCCCCCCCATCTCTCCCTCTCCCCCCCTCCGTCTCTACAAAGCGCCCCTCAAATCACGCTGTCATTTTGCATTTCCTAAAGTGGACTCTTAAATTAGCTTTCCATAGCAACAGCTGCCGCGAGCTTCCCGCCGTGCCAGGAAGTTTATCCGTACTCTGCTGTGTTTTATTTCCCATGACGAATATCCATTCTCCCCGCGGCTATTACCGGAGCCCTCCAATTAAAAACGAGGGGGAGACAGGAGAGGCGCAGTGTAATTCTATACACAGACAGCGGCGCGGTGTTTTGATCCTCGGCGTTTTTCTATGTGCCGCTGCAGCTGATGCGGGGAGCTTTACGGTCAAGAGTGAATTAAGGCGCGTAAATAAGCCGATGAATTCAGTAATGGCAATGATTAACTCCTCCCGATCATGATGGATATCTATTTATGGTCAAAATGGACAAACAAAACACATCTCCAAGTCCGTTTTTTCTTTTGGAGGTGGAAGTACAGGTATGACATAACAGGATTCAAATCTCCACGTCAATTTGATGAAATGAGCGACCCCTCCCCCCAAGTTTAGGAAAGAAATGGACAAATCTACAGACGATTTTCATGCGTTCTCATCATAAGCCCCTCCCACCCCCGTCCTATTGCTCCCCTTCGCCGTGTAGCTGTTTCAATAAAGAGAGAGTAAAACAAAATGAGGCTGTTGTGAAGTCGATTTGTGCATGGTGCAAACAACATTTTAGAACATTTTTTCTTTGTTTGCTTATGTTTTCCTAAGGCACTGGTTCCCAAAGTTGGGAAGGGGAGGTGGGAGGTGGGGCTCAAAGGCCCCCAAAGCTTGTTGCATTAAATGCTGTTAGATTCTATTTTTATTGTAGTCCTATTCGCGAGTTCGGGGTGTTCATTTTGGGTCGTGGGGCAAAAATTCAGCTGCCACAGCGTAAACCTAACATAACGTAAACAGGAAATACTATTGTGAAATGTTTTTTTTTTCAATAAATTAATAATAATAAAGAGCCTGTGATTTCAAAATAGTGTTGATTTGGCCAAACGCTTGACAGGACTGTAGCCTCACGTGGCTATAATGTGCTGTTTATATCCTGATCTCTTATTATGTCTGTGGCCTCTGCTGGACACATGTGGAATTCTTTCATTTAAAAAAAATGTTGGCTGACCGCGTTGAGTGAGCATTCTGCTTATTCTGGGCTAGAATTTTTGTTTTGTTTTTGTGTGTGAGGCAGATTAAATTATCTCGCGGGCCAGGTCTGGCCCACGGGCCTTGTGTTTGACAACTACTATGCAAAAATTACGTGCAATAATCTCTGTATCAATGTCACTTTACCTTTACCTGCACTAAGACTGACAGAATTTGCACCGCTGACTTTTTTATAGCTCTAACTTTATATATATATATTTTTTGCATTCATTGCTTTTTTGGGTTTTTGCACACCCTGAGTGTTTCTTGAAAGCTGATTTAACAAGTGAATTTCTCCATTGTGAGATCAATAAAGGATTATCTTATTTGATCTTAAAACACATTTTAGCCTAAATCTGATGAAAAGGTTGTTTTTGTTTTTCCGTCGCAGTCGTCCTTTGGTCTCAAATTTCGGCATAAATGCACCTCTTTTTTCCGTTGTGCATTCACACTTTGGGTTGACCATAGACGAAGTAAAAATGACTTACTGTACTTATAATACGGGCCAAGAGGTATAGGGACATTAAATGAGAGAAAACGTGCAACATATTATTCAGTATCTCTGAGTTAATTTCTTTTCCCTCTCCGCCCTCACAGGATGCGGGGGACATTATACACTGTACAACTGCTTGTGTTTCCCTTCGCTTGTATACCATCGCTGTGACAGCCTCAGACATCTCCCTCCTCATTTGCAGCCAGTGTCCCGAGATGTCTCCCGTGTGTACAGTAACGCCAGACGCGCTCACGCAGGCGCGCGACGCCGGTTGCACCAGCGCGAGGACACTTCAGCGACATTAATTGGGAAAAGCCACTCATTTAGCCGCGCTATGAGCTAACCGCTATGACAGACAGAAAAAAGAAAAAGAAATGCTTCTCCTCCCACACACTGCGACAGTAACAGGAAGAAGAGGCTGCGAGGAAAAACAAGGGAGGCAAATCTATTGAGGGATCCGCCAAGGAAACACGCAGACTTTTGAATCTTTTTCTTTTTCTTCTTCAGCGACAGACGTGGTGACGGGGACATCTCAATAGTGGAAACGAAAGATAGGCGATCGTCCGCGGCGGGCTTCAGTGAGTCATCAGAGAAGTTCAAGGATGGACAAATAAGAGATGTTCGCACGGGAAAACAAACGGCAGATACATTTATAGAAGCGCAAGAAGCTTAAATGAAACTTTTGCTGTAGATTAAAGACATAAGAATGAGGGTAAAAGAGTATTGGAAGTTTTCTGTATTTTGGTTTTCCAATCAGGATAAGGCAGCTATGGCAGGCCAAAATTGCCTGTATTTTCACCAAAATAATGGATTTAGTGAGGTTTCAATTAGAGATGCACCGATCCAGTTTCTTTGCTACCGATACCGATACCAGGGTTTGAGTATCTGCCGATACCCGGTATTTACCGATACCAAGAGACTTTCTTAAAAGTGTCTTTTTCTGAGTGAAACATTTAATTGACTCTTCTCCATTGTAAGATGAATAAATTCTAATTTTAATGTCATGATATTACGGATCAATTATCAATTACTGTATATCTATTGATAAACTCTTGGATAAACATTTAACAAGGATCACTGGACTTTTCTACATTAAATATCCTTGTGTATATGACAGGTTTTAGGTTACATTAATATAAACAACTCACATGAAGTGATCTGATCAATACACATATGTGAGATCAGTTATTTCTTAAACTAAAATACAAACACTTGGCTTCAGCAGTGGTTATTTCATTTTATTAGGCTACTTTTGGTATTTCTATATTCGTTTCTGTCCCAGCCTTGATTAGTTTTTCGTTAGCATTAGCATGCTTCCGCTAACTTTAGCATGCTATTACTAACGGCTGAATTTTAGCTTTACAATGACATACAGCATGCCCATATTCACTTAGATTTAGGTGGTAAAAGTTGAGTTTTTAAGGCGTTGAGAGCCAAAACTGGTATCGGTTCAGTATCGGATGTTTGTAGCCGATACCAGATATCGTATTTTTTCCAGTATCGGCTCCGATATCTGATACCAGTATCGGATCTGTGCATCCCTAGTTTCAATGTATGGTTTTTACATAAGCTAGTTTAAAGTAAAAAAATAACATCTGTAAAACTTCAAACTTAGCCTGATTTATTGAGATTTGAGCCACAAAATATAAGGCCATTAGATATATACAAAAATCCCTCTTGAAAATACTGCTAAGTAGAGGACTGGGAAGTTTGGAGCTGCTAAAGCGGAGCGGTTGTTGCAAGACTGTAAAGAAAACGGGCCCTAAAGTTTTGTAACGTCTGCGCATGTGTGTGTTTATTTCCCCACGTCTTTAGTCGCAGCTGTCTCCCAGAAAGGAAATGACCATATTTGGATTACAGCGTCATCTCGGTCGCCTTTCGTGCCACACGTGGATACCAAAATGTCAATATTCGTGAATGAATACGCGTGGGAAAGACGAGGGAGCTGTTGTAATTTCCTAGAAAACTCTCAAGCCTGGTTCACGTGTGAAGATTTGAAAATTGTTGCAGACTCTCCAAACCTGAGCGACCCCACACATGGCGATAAAAAACTGTTTTGGTCGTACAGTGTGTGGTGTGCAGCCGCACGGCAAAAACCAAAGCATACAAACCCATTTCACTCAGGAACATTCCCAGGTCAGACGGGAAATCTTGCAAAACCTCTCGAGATCAAATGTGACTTCAGAGTAAACAAACATGGCGGACGAGGAAGAGGCAGTGTACAGTAGTATAGTTTGTAGTTTTTAACTGAATGCCCCATGACAGCTGTTTTGATTATGGATTCCCCTCCGTACTTCCCGGTGCTTCCTCGCCGCCTCGTTCCCTCGCTCTTGGTGGGGTCGGCCCATTAGTCGAACAACCCATTAGTCCGACGTCTCATTATTCCGAAAATGTCCCATTGAGTAGGGGTGCCATTAGTCCGACATCATCATTTAGTCAGAAAAAAACTGACCCATTGGCCCGGAATCCCGTTGGTCTGACCATAAACGACGGAGATGTGCTCAGACTTTACGCACGTATCCTCGGAGCCTGCTCCAAGTCCGCTGAAGAGAAAAGAATAGCTCTATCACGTGACATCTATTTAACACTAGAACCGCTGCAGCTCGTTGGATTGTTTGTAATGCTAATTAATATTAGGGTTAGGGTTAGGGTATGGTCGGACCAACGGTACTTCGAATGGGTCTGTTTTTTTCTGACTAAAGAGATATCGGACTAATGGCACCTCTGCTCAATGGTAAATTTTCGGAATAATGAGAAGTCGGACTAATGGGTTGTCGGACCAATGACATGCTTGGCTACACGTCACAGTCAACAGGCTGCGAGCTCATTTGTCCCCGGGGGACAGCACACACGGTGAGTAATCAGGCCAAATCAATCCAACACGTTGAATATTCCCAATCCTTCCGAGCAGTCTTAACACACCACACACGGCAGGAATATCTGATATGATTATCTTACGATAATAAGGGGATAAGGGGAGTATCACGGCTAAAATCGGCCTAATAATCCTGGCGCGTGAACCTGGCTTAAAGCGCTACTCAACAATACGTAATAAAAGAACCATCGTGAAGAGTGATCTTTGTCTTTCTGTTATCAATTCTGACATTAAAACTAAGAGAGGGAGAAAACTAGCTAAAAAATCTCAATATTGACCACTGCGTGAAAAATCGAACCCTGGAAAGAGTTCAAACGGCCTACGAAGACTACAAATGATGTATATTGGTCATTTAGGGAAACTAGCAGGGGACATTAGCCAGGTCCAGCCAAAGGTGTGAAAAGACGGTAACATACAGTAAGTCATGGATTGTGCTCCATTCCCACGTAACAGTTAGGTACATGGGGTCAGTGATTTTCTCTCCTACAGGATCTTTAAGCTCACAGATCATCAGGAGTGCATTAAACTCCAAGTGTTGGAGTCGTTCTCGTGACGTGGCAACAAACGGTAGTGGTTGAAGAGACCAGTGGTGCAGAATGGTAGTTGTGGCAGAAACAAATCAATAATGGAGTATACCGTCAGGCTTGTAAGTTGCAATATATAAATCAGAGCCATTGTTTGCATCTCAAACAATACAGTATTGTCTGGTGGAACTCACAAACCATGCCTGCGAGCTGGGTTCTTGCAGTATTTGTGAGTCCAAAATCACAAAGATGCAGTCTGCATCTTTGCTATTGCCTATACGCCTATGGTCATGTTCAAAGCAGCCGGAGGGAAATCAAAGAAGCGGAAAAAGTTAACTTTCTCCCATTTCTCCACCATTACTTTCATAAACGCTGAATTATGAATATATGTTCTACAAAAATAAAGACACACAGAGATGGAGAAGAGCAAAGTGGTTCAACAGCCCATAAATACTTAAAAAACGGACAATGCTAATCAGGATGCTGAAGTTAGCTGCATGCTACATATGCTAATGCCGCTGTCTTTTGCTTCTACTGAACAATTTGCTGTAAAAAAAAAACCTCCACATGGCTCCGATTTTGGCTTGACTTTATATGTGTGTGATCAACATAAATTTAGTCCCCCAAACGGCTAAAAAAGTGTGAATAATTGCGATTCCCATGAGAGCTTTTCTTCCCTCTCGCCACGCCCCCTTGTACGACGTGTTGCCGTCTGCATCCATGAGAGTTCTTCTTGTGCTGATTTGTTTGCATTCCAAACCACCGGCGGTACGAGCCAATCACGTGGAACATTTTCCGACAAAACAAGTAGTTTTGTGGATACGGGGAAAAAAACCATCAGGTATGGCGCTACATACACGTAATCTTTTTGGATGGATTTGTGGCTTGTTGCTTGGGACTTGGTTGTGATTGGCTAAAACGAGCAATCAGCAAGTAATGCAGCACCAAAGTCTTTTTTCTCCTCAAATGATTTCAATCGGAGCAATCGTAGCGCTGATGTTATTCAGACTGTAAAATCAATCTGGCTTTTGCTAGGTTAGGAACTCGTCTGCAACCCAATATCCACGAAAAAGACAAAACAAATCTGCCTTCAAAAATAAACATGTGTAGGCCTAATGCTAGTTACAACTCTTGAAGACTTCCGACAGCGCAATAGGGCCTCTAAATTAGGGCTGAACGATACTGAAGTAACTTGACATGTTCCATTCTAATTAAACACAAATCGTTATGTCAACAGAAGAGTTAAAAAAAAGACTACATCAGGACAAGACTAAAATTGAACTAAGTTAGTAAATGTTAAAAAAAAAAAAAAAGTTCAATGCATTGTTTGTTTTTGGCTGAGTTTGCAAAAAAATGTGTCGATCTCAGTCAGATGAAGAGTTTAATGATGTTGCGATATATTGTGGCTAATTGCAATACGGATATTGTATCACCTAATATCGCGATATATTGTGCAGCCCTAGTCTAAATGATTACAAAAGTCCTATTATGAAATACAGTCAAAGTAAAATCTTAAACTCTGCACTGACATTTTGTCAAGGCCATCCATGTTTTTGTAGCGTTGCAGCTCAATGATTGTGACTCACTGTATTTTGTAATTGACCAGCCTCAGATTCCGCCGCCTACAGGTTTTTCACGGAAGAAGCGCAGGGACTACGTCACCACACCTGGCTTTTAGAGTTCACTTTATAAATGTGATAACTGTCTTTGAAAAGCTCGATTGATCGGCCGTGGCACCTCACATTTACTTTCTCCATGGCTTTTGGCATCGGTTGACGAGACCCCGTGGCATTGGATTTGACTCAAATGCTTTCTCTGTCAGTTCAAACAACTTTAGATTTCTATAACAAACAAAATGGCAGCTCGACCTTGATCATACGCCACAGGACTGTGCCAAGCTCGATGTGAAATCCGTACAAAACCATTCAAAAACCCCATTGCGTTTTCCTGAGCATTGCCCTCCATCTAAAGAATCAATCAAATTTGATAACGCAGCCACCACTCGCTCTTCAATACCAAATACTGGCAGCGTTACATTCAAGACCTCTGCCACTGCACCAGATTCACGCTCGCCGGGGATCTGGTGCGTTTCTAAACACGTTATACGCTATTTATTTGTTATTGACTGTATCGACAGTGGCCGTGGCGAAGGCGTTGTTTTTGATCGCTCAGCGCTGGGTGTCAAAGCCGGTTAGTCTCAGGTGAGTGGATGAGATATCGCTTGATGTATAGGATTTGACAGCGGCGGGCATGCTGTCGCCTTCCCTCCGAGGGACGTTTGCCGCAGATGATCCGGAGACTTCCGCCGCGCCATAGTCACTCCGTCAGTATTAGTATGTGCGGTGTCTTGGAACACGGTAGAACGTTTTTTTTTAAAGAAACCTGAAAAACATCCATCCATCTTCTTGCACTTTTCCGTTGCCGGGTCGTGGGGGCAGCTGTTGGACCTGCCCAAGACACATTGCACCAGCCCCTATGGCTCCTCCTGAAGGTGGTGGGTCCACAGGACGACGGCCTCACGATTCTAACCGGGCCTGTTGGTCTCTCATAAGGGGCTTCTTAAAACATATAATATGCAAATGTTGTACCTGATTGTTATTTGGTTGTGAGTAGGTCCCAAATCCTGCCATGTTCATCCCACACGTGTTTTTCGAATATTGCCACCACTTTTGAGCACCTTTATGAGACAGCGATTGGATCCATTTTCTGAGAGAGAAGACATTGAACTTTGTGACCGCGTGGATTGTTCGAGCAATGACAGAGATACGAACCAAAAAACGGTGACAAAAGTTCTGCATTTAGACAGTTACCATAGTTACGACGTCTTCTCTCTCAGCACATATGAACTAAGGTCACATGGCTGTCTCGTAAAAGGCGTCCAAAAGTGGAGACGATATTTAAGACTATGTTGGTCAGATGGAAGAACTTTCAGCCATAAGATCAAAGTGGCAAGTTTGTGAATCCAATAACTTCATGATATATAATGATCAAGGGAAAACATATGGAGATTTTGTTCCAGAACAAACACAATAAAATGCCTAACAGTAGAGCAGGCTACACGTTTTAAAGCAAACTTGTGCTTCCCAGCCATACATTCTTAGATAATATGGGTTTGTGGCTGGTGGCCAGTCACTTGGGGAAAAAAACAAAAAAAACGACAGCTGCTGCCATATTCAAGTTCAAAAACGTAGGTTTGGTGTCTATGCTGGTAGGGACACTATATACACAAACCTGTCTTTCTGTCCAGCACACACCCAGGAGGACGTGTGCGCCGAATTTCCCCTCACACCCCGCATCCGCTTCTACCGCAAACGCAGACAGATGCCCACGACTCATAAACTTAATAGAAGCTCAACAACAAGCTCATGGGTGAAATGGACTCTATTAACTCTGTGACTTTTGAGCCTTGGGTTCAAAGAACAGATGCGTGATAAGTGCTCAATAATTGATTTATTTATTTATTCGTTTATTTGACAGGGACAGTACACATTAATGAACAATTCTGTAAATGTGTCAGTATTAGCTGCAAAGCTGGTTTTCAACTGTTGTCCCTGGGCAAGGTGTATAATGCCAACAACAATTATAAAACATAAAACAATTTAAAAGTTGAGGCTACATACTTACATAACAAATGTTGATACAATTCATGCATTAATAACATCTGAATGTTCGTTCTGTGACTTGCACAATAGAATGGAGATGTTGGTGCAAGGGCAGGTCATACAGTTCAAACAAACATTATAAGGATAAATATGTACAGTTACAAAGCAACACCTGTGCAGAGGATCCTGACACTTGGCTCAGTCCTGCACCAGGAGACCTGTATAGGGTCTAATGAGCACATCGTTGATTGGATTTCAACCAGTTTTTGAATTGTGTCCTAAATGTGTTAAACGTGGGGCATTCTCTTATAGTGAGAGGGATGCTGTTCCAGATGTTACAGCCTACTGACTTCTGTTCTAGTGAACGACTGTATTAATGACCCTGGAGTCTGAGCCCAAGTACTACGGCCGCATTAACACAGCAATGGTTCTCGGACAATTGGCGAGTCTGATGAAGGGCCAAGACGCCCGAAACGGCACCTAGGTGTAAGCAATCAAATTATCTTAAAGTTGAGGCCAATTTATCCAAATCTGATCTAGAATTGGTGATTCATGCTTTTATCTCGTCTCGTTTGGATTATTGTAACTCCCTTTTTACTTGTTTTAACAAATCTGCTTTGAATCGTCTTCAAATGGTTCAAAATGCTGCTGCGCGGCTTTAAACAGGCTCTAGCAGACGGTCACACATTACTCCCATTTTATCCTCTCTGCACTGGCTTCCCATCAAATTTCAAATTGAATTCAAAATTTTAGTTTTGACTTTTAGAGCGCTGCATGGTCAGGCTCCCAAATACGTGTCTGACCTGCTGTGCCCTTACTCCTCCGGTCGCACCCTTAGGTCTTCGGGCCAGAACCTCCTCACTGTCCCAAGGACCCACTTTAAAACCAGAGGTGACCTGTCCTTTGAAGCTGTTGCTCCTAAACTGTGGAATGACCTTCCTCTGTCGCTACGTGTGACCGACACTGTCGATTCTTTTAAAAAACAGCTGAAGACATGGCTGTTTGGACGAGCTTTTAGTTGAAAAGGCTGTGATTGTTTTAATTCATTTGTTTTAATACATTTCTCTGTAACGTTTGTTATTGTTGTGCCCCTGTGAAGCACTTTGTGATTTTATCTGTGAAAGGTGCTCTATAAATAAAGTTTCTTCTTCTTCTTATCTGCTTGGGAGTACAGTAAGCTGTGCGGACCTTCTCTTGTTTTTTGTACTCTCTCTCTGTCGGTCCGGCACGCTATTTAGTATTTTGGGATGTGCGTGTCTTCCTTCTTTACATCTCGGACAATGCCCCCCCTCCTTTCGTTGGAATTCTACCTGTCCTTCACACTCCTTGTCACATTAATGTGACATTAGTGATGTCCTAGGAATGTTTGCAGAGCGAACTAATGGTCCAAATTGGCGGGTTGAAGAGTGCATTCATGTCGGGATCTATGCAACTCTACGGGCAATTGCACCTCACTGTTCATTTGGTTTGAGAGAAGATGTTAAACTTTGTGCCACTTTTTGTTTCCCATAGATAGGCCAAGTAATTACAGAAACATCATAAACAAGACCCACAGACAGAATAATTACTGCCTTCTGAAGTTAGTTATGGATCATTGCCTTGCCGTGTACTTTTAAAGACTGTCGCCATTTATTCACTACATAAGCTAACTGTTGGCTTCCTGACAGCATCATAAAACGGAGAAAAAACTGCCTCCGAGGGGTAGGACTGAACAAAACTATCTGTACCAGGCTACCTATAAAACTCTCATAGCTTTTAAATCAAATCACTGTACCCTGTAGTGGAGTGGAGGAGAGAACCGACGTCCCAAAATTGAGAAGCTATTGCCTGCGTTGGCTTCAAGGCTTTTGTATCAAACAGCATAGCGCAGAATGAAGGATCGCAGGAACAGTACCTGAGTGAATGTATAGGATGTGGGTGGACGGAGAGGCTGTTGGCACAGATACGCCGCCACATTTCTGGTATTCATGTCGGCCTCAGAAAAAAAGCAATGTAAGGTATCCTGTATAACTGAAGAGTAATGGATTCAATGCCCAACCAGGGACATAGCTGCGAGTATAAACATTTACAGGCGAGACACTGCAGGTGAATTAGGGGGAAATGAAATCCATAAATCTATAAAATGACAACAACAAAAAATGCTTTAAAGTTTTAAAGCAAAGGCCTTGCGTGAAAAAAACTGCCAACATCTTCAACTAAATAATGGATTGATGCTTTCAGAAGGGGAACTTGTTTTCCAAGACTGGAAAGTTTGGTGTCTGCAGGTGCAACCAAAGTGGAGATATTGTTGTAAGAGTGTAACAAAAACCTCATTCTGAGAAAATGGGTCAGAAAGTCGCCTTTCGTTCTACACTTGGATACCAAACCTGTCAATATTTGTGATTGAATAACAATCAACATCGCCTATAGGAACAATAAAGAAGGTGTGCATGTCTCGTAGCCCTAGTTTTAAATCACCATGCATTTCTGAACTGGGCTTCAAACTTTTGGGGGCAAACTTCGCTATCCCCGTCTTTCTTGCAGGCGCTGAGCTGGATAAGTGGCATATGGCTGTCAAAAGCTTCTCTTGTCTCTGGCAGCTGCAGTCTGAGTCTGCAGAAATGGTAGAAAAATCACAGAGCAGTGAACAGTGAGCAGCTTCATCCCAGCGGCCATTTGTCAAAGGTCCCTTATCAAGCATTACCCCGGCTTTGTGAGGTACTTTATAAAATAAGGAATCTGTGTGGAAAACATAAAAAGCCAAGAAGCCTTCATTTCTGAGCTTGCAAATTTTACTGGTGATTCCAGCCGAGAGCGAATGGACGTGAGTAAAAACCTCCCTAAGAAAAAGCCCTGAACCACACTCTAAATATCTCGCCTCGGATGCAACATGTGACAGAGGTTAGAGCTGAGCTGTTACTGTCATTTTCCCTCAGAGGGTTCATAGAGGTGAGCCGCAGATGTGTTTACTGCGAGTTTACTTTCTCCAACTAAACTCAGATCATTGTTTTTTGGCCCACAGACACAAAGACAAAGTGTTATCAGTCACCTTGCGTTTCTCTCTCTGAAACCAAAAAATCAGGTTAGAAATCTAGGAGTAATCATGGACTCAGACCTGAACTTAAACAGCCACATCAAAGCAATAACATCATCAGCTTTTTACCATCTGAAAAACATTGCTAAGATCAGAGGAATAGTGTCAAAACCAGACTTAGAGAGGCTCATCCATGCTTTGTCTCCAGCAGGTTAGACTACTGTAACGGCCTGCTCACTGGCCTTTCTAAACGAGCTGTTAGACAGCTGCAGAACATCCAGAACGCTGCTGCTCGAGTCCTGACAAGAACCAGGAAATACGACCACATTAGTCCAGTGCTCCGGTCTCTGCACTGGCTTCCTGTCACTCAGAGAATAGAATTTAAAACAGCTCTGCTTGTGTACAAGTCTTTTCATGGTTTAGCACCAAAGTACATCTCTGACATGTTAGAGCCGTATGAACCATCTCGGGCCCTGAGAACTTCAGGGAGGGGTCTCCTGGTGGTTCCCAGAGTCAATAATAAACACGGTGAGGCTGCGTTTCAGTTTCATGCAGCTAAAATCTGGAACAGTCTTCATGAGGATGTGAGACAGGCCTCAACTCTGAAAATATTTTATCTGCACTCTGTGAAGCACTTTGAATTGCCTTGTGTATGAATTGTGCTCTACAAATAAACTTGCCTTACTGTGTCGAGGCTAAATGCTATCTGCTTAAGCATGCTAACGTCTTGAGGAGCTTGAATACAGACTCAGACGTAAGCAGTTGACATGATGACCTGTAACTCTTCGATGTGTTCATGTCCGTAGCTGGACTGACAGCGCTGCTAATTCTTTGCCGTCTTTTTACACTTATCTTCTTGAGCAATGATTACATACACAATAGTACTATCAGTTGTCCTTCATTTTCATCCGGAGATATTGTTACATGTCGTATTACAGCATAATTCCATTTCAGTCTTCAAAATGCCAGCCTTAAAGGTGCATTATGCCACTTTTTATGTGGAAAATAAAGTTGACATGTGTGCGTATTTGACCTATTTGATCAACTGTTTGGATTTTTTTGTTTTATTGCTGACGGACTCTCCCACCAGAAAACCTACAAAACAATTGATCCTGGAGCGTTGTAGAGGTAACTGTGATCAAAAGTAAAGGCGCCATGGTGACCACATATACAGCCGCTGGGTCACTACAAAGTCAAATAAGCACAGATATCAACCTTTTTTTTTTTCCAATGATGTGTAACATCATTGGAAATGCATTATAGGTACTGAAAAAAAGTTCAGATTGTATTGCAAATCAAATACCCTTTAAATACTGCTAAGGTCTTGAGAAGGGACCAGACTGAACAATATTATAACATGGTTAAAAAAAAAAAAAGGAAAAGTCATCAGTCAAATGAGTAACTACTCTCTACTCAAATCCCAGCACTAAAATATGGCGCTCAGATGACAGGTGGACAAGCTTCATGACTCAAGCTGTTAGAGGTGTCAAAAGCGTATTAACACCAGCTGTTCAAATGAAATATGATATCCGTTTACCGCGTTGTGGCCCAAAGATTAAAATACAGTTAGTTTAATCGATCACTATCATTACACAAGAGTAGCCCGTTTGCTGACAAATGGACGACATTACAGCTGGAGTAAAGGCTTGTTTGTAGGGGTGACCAGAAGTCTCCGAAGCCCAAATTGTCCAGGACACAGAGAACGTCTCAGTTATCGTCTACATAAAGGCGCACTAAGGCTAAGCCAAGGTTCCGTTTGAGTTCTAAAATACTCCATTTCCCTCCGCAGACCAGCATGTATAATTTAGCTCCCGTGATGTATGCTCCACGGGTGAGGGAAAAAAAACCTCATTGATTTCAAAGGCTTTTTGTCCTAGATATGTTCTCATACATCTTCAGTCATGGCATTTTCCTTCCATTCATTTCATATTCGAGCAATTCAATCATCGCTGCAGACTCTTTACTGTCCCCACTCTTCAGCTTATCCATCTGTGTTTTCTATTTTCTCCCGCAGTGGGGGTTGGACCGATTCTGGAAATTAATTAGGTTCATTTCTTTCTTCAGCAGTTTTGCAATTGCGTTTACATTTTGCAGATTCCCTTCACAGTGCACATTTTGAAACAGAAAACACAAGAGACAGTAAGGAGTGAGAGATTGGGCTGGTCAGGATTTCTGATTGAAGTAGTGGGTGACTGATTGTTATAAAGCGGTGAAGACAAGCTTGCAAATCAGTGGCGGTATGATAAACACACTTTGAGCGCAGTATTGCTACTTTTCCACTAATAAAGCCTTTGCGGCATTGTCTTCATCTGCCCTTTTTCTACAGCGTTTCGACCGGACACAACCATGTCAGACCAAGGCCAAACGGGGCGACTTTTGGCAGCGTCCTCCGCCTCACGCCAAAGCATGCCGCACTTATACGTGTCGTGAATGGACTGCTGGCCCTCTGATCGGTTGGGGGAGAGAGGGCCCTTATGTCAGTCAACATCATACCGCTGTTAAAAATAACGATTCTACCAATTGTAGCATTTAGCACTGTTAGCACCAAAATAACAGAAATGCCATTAGCTATCTGAGCCTGCTCTGCGCACATTTTTATTTTTTAAACGTTCCATCCCCATACAAATGAATAGGGAAGACAGGTGCAATACTAATTCATGGCGAGGTATGTTTTGTCATTTTCATGGCATTTGTAACATTTCTGCGGTTTCTTTATCATTAACATCTTGTATAAGATTATGTTTAGTGGCAATTGGATGTGTATTCGGCCCATAAAAAAGCAGAAACTTAACAGAATTTGAGCAGCCGTAAACATCTTGGTCGTTCATATTTTGCAATGTATGGTGGCCAATGCTAACGGCTATAGGAAAAATACATTGAGCAGGCTAATGGACTCTGGAAAGTCTTCTGGATTAGCCTACTTGCTAACCGTCCGCATGATTGAACGCCACTTCACAACCTCACTTGCTGTTAGCATAACATACGCACGTAGCTTACCCTAACAGTTTAGCTTTTAGCTGCTACTTCCATCTACATTTTGGCTTGGCACTTCTGAATATTTTAATAAACTCCATCAAAAGGTGGTATAACAGTGTTCACCTCACAGCCCTTGGCTTTAATTGAATCATCTTCATCGTGTGTAATGCAGCCTGTCATTGAAGGGCTGTGAGTATCATGTTTCCTCTGTGGCACCGCCCATGTGCTCTTTGTTATGAAAACAGACGTACAACAGTGTGGCTATTACCGCATACTGAGTAGTTAAAAGGAACAAACAGACAAATCGGTCTGGACATGGATTATTGACTTTAAAAATGTAGAGGACAGTTTTCCATCTATGACACAGTAAAGTCTTTGAAATGCAGCTCAGAACTCTCCAGCGGTAGAAGAAATGAGTGAAGTGAAGTTCAGAACATGTTTGTAGAAGCCAAAGATTGGTAGTTTATTTCATTCATATAATAAGACAGGACATTTTGTTGACTACAGCGGACATATTGGCTAAATAATTGCAGCTTTTGCGATTTTGCTGAATTGCAATCAATGAAAATTCTGATTCCGATTTGATTGAGACTCATTTCAGCCATCGTATTTAGCTCTCCTTCTATGTCCATCATTTTCAAGCCGTATGGATATTTGGCTGAAAACATTGGGAGAGAGTGGAAGCCAGAGGATTACAAGAAGCCAGCGGCCTTATCAGATTAATCTCACTTCAACAGCATTACGGTGGCAAGTCCATCATAGTGAGAGATCGAATGCTTATCCAAGCCAAGAGCGCCGTTTTGTTTTTTTCCCCGTTTTTTTATGTATAGCACATTTCCAGTACACTTCTGCTCAACGTGGGGGTTAAAGACTGCATCAATGGATCTTTCTCGGATAACGGTGAATCAAACAAGTGGCGACGCGTGACACTTGTCTCGCACTCTCGCCTCACAATCACAACAAGACCGTCCCTGGTTTGATTGTTGGCTTTCAGTTTTCACAGTCAATCTCACATACCATGCATGGTACTCGAGAACCAAGACCCTGACCCATGATATGGTAATAGGTTCTGCTCCTGACAGATCATCCCTCCAAAAATCCAAAGGGTCAAATGCAGAGAACAAAGTTTGGAATTTGGAACAACTTTGAATTTTAAGGACACATATCATTCATTGTACTTAATTCACGTCAGTTTGAGTAATCCTCGGGTAATCTCGTTTACTTCTACTGCTGTAGCGCTTCGATCTGTGCTCCCTGGGTTATATTGCGTCATTGGGGAAACCTGTAACTGTCCTCCACATTATTGAAGCCCATAATCCAACACTGATTCTGAGCAGTTCGGCGCTCAAAGTGTTTCCATCAGGCCGCCATGAAGCTGGTAACCACTCGGTTTAAAGCTTAGGGTGACCAGATGTCCCAGTTTACTCAGTGCAGTCCCAAACTATTGATTTATCCTGGTTTTACAGAAGTGCCATGCCCAAAGCAGCGTTCTTTTTACTTGAAACTTTACTTGAAACTTGAAACTAAATCTATTTGCTAAAACATTCAATTGACATTTGACTTTTACAAACAGTTTTACCATTCAACATGGGGGGTAAGTAAATGTTTGGCTCGCCCCTGCAAATTCTCATTGTGTCCCAGTTTTTAATGTGGGTTATCTGGTCACCCTATGCTCGCTGAAACCCAAAGTTTGTGTTTAAGTTATTCCCAATGCTGCCTGCAGAGGGAGCTACATGCCAACTCTTCACCAGCCCAGGCCCCGGCGTTTCATGGTTACTATCTTATCCTTTCGAAGACATTATTTCCAAGGATTAATCAATGCTAAATCACCCCCCAAATAATGTTTTTAAATCTATTTTCTAAAACCCATATGCATGTCCACTTTAATTTACAAATTCAGAGACATCTGTATTCAAAACATTAAAAGCTCACAGCTGCATTTCCACTAAGAATCAACAGTGACCTGGCCCATGACCCGCGACATATTGGGTAAATAGCGAACGGCTAATCTCGCAGACATCAGCACACATTTACTATTAGCCTCCCCTTTCCATGCCACCCGCTCTCAAACATGGGTGCGGTGAGTCCAAACAGCTCCCCATGCGTGTGTGTGTTATTGACTGATTTATGACTGGGTCCCTGAGTCTCCCAACACACAAATCCATACAGGCCAAGGGAAGGGAGGTCCGGTAATGCCGCCAATGATTTACTATTAGAGCCGCCGCTGTCACTCCCTCACTCTGATAAATTACACTTGCGTTTTTGTCCCCCCCCCCCTCCTGCGCCTGCCGGGTGAGCTGAGGAGATGTGGCGCACAGTACGACGAATCTCAGCGTGTGGATATGATCGGGAGCTTGTACGCTGTTGACGGCAGGATAAGTGATATTCATTATGGCGCAGATCGCATGGAGGGTAAACTGTTGACAGTTTGGACTGAGGATTAGTGTCTCAAATCTGGTTACTTAATTGACATCCATTTACAAAGTGTAAATTTGAAATATATTTCTTGTTAGTGGAGCAGATTAAGGACATTAATTTTTTCAGGGGGCCAAATTGATCACATCGGACACTCTGAAAGTTCGTTAGCCGCTTCAAAAAACAGACCCTGTTGAGTGGTGATGTGATTTGTGGATGAATAGTTCCAAACTTGGGAATCACCTTATTGAATCGAGTCATGATTCATCTCCTTTAACCTGTTCACTCGTTTGGTGCTGTTTAACCTCTTAACTCCCACCTAAACCGAGCGCGTTTTCTCCAGTTCAGTTTGAAAGCTAAGACTGCAAAACTGATCTAAGATTTTCCCTTGCGTTGTCGTCACTTTTTTGTCATATTTTTGGTGCTTCATTGGTCATGTTTTTGCGGCGTTTCCATCCTCACGTCTCGTTTTTGTCCCTTTTTTTCCCGTAGCTTTTTCATTATTTTTTTTTTAATTTTTGGTAAATTTTTTATCTATTTTTAGTTGATTTTTTTGACAATTTTTCCTTGATTTTTTGTTACTTTTTCATTGTTTTTTGACTATTTTTAATCTATTTTTTGTTGATTTTTTGACAATTATTCTTTGATTTTTTTGTGTGTAGATTTTTGTTGCATTTTTCCTGCTTGTTTTGTCACTTTTTTAGTAAATTGTTTGTTGATTTTTTGGTGCTTTTTAATCTATTTTTTGTTGATTTTTTTGTCAATTTTTGTTGATTTTTCATCACTTTTTTGTTGATTTTTTTGTTGATTTTTCATCACTTTTCTGTTGCATTTTCATCCTCATTTACGTCTCGTTTTTGATGGTATCTTGATGTTTTTCTCAAGAAGCTTTCAGATTTGGGCTCAGATGTGCTCGGTTAAGGCGGGGTTAAGAGGTTAAACAAGTTTAAAGAAGATTCAGCTCGTATTTTTCTTTTTCCTTTTTTTTTTTGGTCACATTAGTTCAGAGTGCTAGCCTTTCTGGGGCCGGAAGCAAAACTACTACCCCCCTCCACTAGGGGGTCCTACATCTTTCTACGCAGCTATTTGATGAAGATCGAACCCATTTACATTACTGCTGGGCCCCCTAGTGGATTATTTTACACACAGTAGTGCATTGTAGAAGTGGAACATAATGATCTCAATTTGGACCCTGCCCCACTGTGTGAGAACCACTAACCTGTCAGACTGGTGTTTAGGATTACAGTTTGGGAACCACTGATTTAAAACTAACTGAAACCTGCACCTGACCGGTTGTTTCTATCTTACAACTGACTGAGAATTAGCCTGATGGTAATTTGTTATACACCATGCACCTTCAGAGAACCAGAGTTAATGAAAGTAACTGTGTCCATGAGAGCCAGTGGAGACAGCCAAGCGGGAGAATAGGGACGCGAGCGGAGAAGCTTTGGGGGTGAGGGGGTGAGGGTGGAAGGTCTCTCCTGCGCATTGACTTCAGCAAACTGCTCCATTTTTGTGTTATATGTGGCAAAGTAAGCGGAGAGAGAGTTAGCGCTTTCAGAGTGCTTGCCGCAACAACATAATGATTAACAAGTGAAACAACACTGTAATTTGACTGAGATGCAGGGCCCATACGCAACTTGCGTATAGGAAAAAACGTCTCTGCATAGTTGCTCCTACTTTAAGAGTGACACTACACCAAACTGTTAGAGAAATAACAATGGTGTTCGAGAGGATGGTGAAGAATAGGCAGCAGTCAGGATGTCTTATACAGTAGAAGTTTATTTACCATCGTTACGGGACCCGGAGACATGAACTCGATTCATTGCGCTATAGCCCTACCATTCAAGTCTGTCTATGCTTCCACAGAAGAGGGATAAATACCGTCTAAGAGAGTCATACTGATACGCAAGCAAAACATTCAGTGTCTGAGAGTGGGCGCCTGAGCACCACAGTCAAGGCTATGACAGAGATAGTACGACCTTACAGCTTGACCCAGTATGATAAATAGCGATTTAATGTTATCCTTTAACACAAACTTTATGGTAAAAGAGGTTGAAAACCTCAACATCATATCAGTATGAGTGAGTGACCTGCTAGCATGTGATTTCATTTGTGTGAGGACTTTTCCTTCTGTATGAGTTTTACTGGTCAAACGACTCCAAACACCTGATTCACTTTGGTGGTGACTGATTCAATTTCACTTCAGTCAGTGAAATGAACTTTACATCACTAATGGCACGTGACATTATGTAATGCCAATTTAAATATATAATAAATGTTAGCATTAGCATAATAATAATAATAATAATGCTAATAATGGTGGTAATGATAATAATAATAACACAAAACTCTGTATAACTCTGTATAATTCTCACGAATCCCAACAAGAACCACTCAACAACAGAGGTAGTGACGATCGAAGCAGTACATGGATTTTTAAAGCCAAGATGACATCTCAAAACCAACATGTCTTGAGTTTTGTCCTCATATTATCCTACATTGAACCATACGTTTGTAGATTATGTCCAACATGTTTAGAACAAAAGGAAACATATCTAACCACACACATACACACACACTACACTTTTTTATTGTTTTTATGTTGCCTTTGTACGCATTCCACTTCCTTTACTGTACTGTCTCATGTCTCATGTATTGTCTTGTGAGTCTGTAAGTGTTATGTGTATCTGCATTACTAAATAAATAAATAAAAGAAACTTTTGACAACAAACAACCAAAAAATATATATATATATATAATAAATGTTCACTTTATTGTAAAATGTATTTTGTAACAACTTCATTCATTCATTCATTTTCTTCCACTTGTCCGTTGCCGGGTCGTGGGGGCAGCCGTTGGAGCTGCCCAAATCACATAGCACCAGCTAACAACTTGCCATTTGTAATAAACTCTTTCAACACATTTTGTCATAACTGTGATAATTACGCACTAGTAAGCCGTCTGTATCGCATTTGGTAAATACTGTGGGTTTTAGTCGTACTGTTTCCCATGTACAATAGGCTATCTTTAGATTATGATTTCATAAACATCAATATGGGTCAGGACATCGCTCGGGCTTGTTGTCGAAACATATTTATGGCGTGACGGCTCTGACTTTGGCATGTGACCTTTGGGCTTGTTCAAACTTTATCACTGTGTCTTTCAGGGGGGTTAAAAGATGGCTTCCGTCACACGCAAACAATGCAACACAATGAAATACAGAATTTTTGAACTGTTATGACAAAATGCCTCTCTACGAAGCCCTATTTCGAATGCCGCTAGTGTTAGCTGTGCGTAGCTATATTTCCCAGACTGGTTGCCTCTGTTCTCTCTCGCTCAGACGGTGGCGTTGGCAGCTAAACAACAGTAATGAGGACAGGGGGGTGCTATCATTGTCAAAGGTGTTCTGTAATTGGCTCCAGACCCCGTTATCTCCCTAATTTAAAAGCCGCGTGGCGCTCGGTGCTGCTCCCGCTGATGGAGCGCCGAGGAGTGACGTCGGCAGATGGTAACGAAACGGACCGGGCTTTAAAGGGAGGATTTCTTGCTCCCGAAAATGATGTCCTGTCTGTTGGCGGCACAAACATTTCGCAAAATATTGGCCCTTACAGCTAACATATCATGCATAATTGAGGCTTTAAAACCTTCTTGTGGGCACCTGAGTGTTAATATTTTACGTTTTGAAATTTGGAATAACGTCCATGTAAAGAAATCAAAGTAAGAGGTGAGTCCAGAGTCCAAATGGTCCAGAGTGCCCCCTGCAGGCCGTGATGGGAATGACTTGGAGGTGGTAGGTCATACCGGTAGGCATGAAGACACCTTACCCACAGAAAAGTAGTTCCCCTAAAATAATACACCCTGACCTCAAGTTTAGCCTCTTTAAATGCATTGCAGACGACAGGCTGGGTAGAATCTGCTCTGTAGCCTCAAACTTTCTGTATATGCAGTGACGGAGAGTGATGTGAGCGGACTCATTTGGCCGGGAGCTGCACATCTCTCCCATGTGTTGTTCTCCGATATGTGTGTTTATGGGCCGTTCACTACATTCAAATGTCATGTCATAATGTCAGTTGGAGCAGCGTCCTGGGCAACTCAATGGGAGAGACACAGGCTGTATCAGAATGTCCACACTAGAAAAGCTATTTTGTAGGGATGCCTGAATGTCCAGAGAGAAAAAGTAGTGCACTCAAAATTTCCCACAATGCAACTCGAAAACTAGTGAGCAGGGGTGGTCACTAAACGGGTCAGTATAGACCACAATGCATTGCGAGAGCCGGAGAAGAACCATTGAAACGCCTGAGAGCAACAGGTCTTTGAACTACTGAACAACACGACTGAATGAAATCAGCTTTTTCAATCACGTGCTGCGTATATCTCATGAATAAATGACTTGAATATAAACGGCTACGGTGAAAAATGCTAACGTTAGCTGTTTACCTTTTTAAATGAGCGATAGCTTTCTCTCTCGGACAAAAAGGCTTCATTTATGTAAAATCCATGTGAAATAAAACGTATCTGACTCCTATTTATCCATAAATATTCCACTGTCTCATGAGTTTGGTCGGTCTTTATCGCAGAAATACATTATTCCCAGAGTTTAGCAAACTTTTAGCAGACGTAGCAAACTCATTCTGCTGGTGCTTCGGACACCGGGCTGACCTACTTTCTGCACGTCTTTGAGCTAACGCTGGAGTGATTTTTTTTTTTTTTTTTTTGTGATGATAGTTTTAATTTGAATTTGAATGTCAAATAAAATGCCTGTAAAAGTGACAAAACTGTTTCATAAAATAAATGTTTGTAACAATGTGTTTTCCCAGTGGTTTCCCTGATAGTTGTTTAGACCTGCCACATTCATTTTTTATCTTTTATCTGACCAACATCAAGCACATCATTTTGAATATTGTCTCCACTTTTGGACACCTTTATGAGACAGTCATCTGACCTCAGTTCATATGTGCTGAGAATTACAGAGGCATTAGCAATAAACAAAGCAATAACCATTGTTACCAAAATAGAATTATTAGCTGCACCAACTCAATGCTAAATTATAGGCTGTTTTTAATGTTGTGACGCCATGAGAACGCAACCTATTGCGGAAGGTGTTCATAAATGCCCCGTCTATTCTTGCCATGAAAATGTAAACCCTTCAGAACAATGGTAAACCTTTCTGAAGTTGCTCACACAATAGAAGCCTCGGCATATTCCAGCTGTAGTAAGAACCTTGTTGTGAAAGGCTCGACACAAAAGGGGCAGAACTCCAACAGACGAGCAAAGTAGGCTGCAAACATAGATGCCAACACTCAAAACGATTACAGCAAATGTTAAGCATATAATATGGTATGGTTCCAACCCCAGTAAATTCCTCCCAAAAAAATCAAAGGCTTAGCTACTTGTGCTTCATATACATAAGGATCACAAAGAAGGCACAGAGCACGATGAGAGAAAGCACATCTAAACTCTTCAGGGCTAAAAATATGAGTGGAACACCTGTCTGCGCTTCTTAGCTTCTCCCCTGTTTCTCCAGGTCTTTTTCTTTCCTTTTGAGAGTGACTTTCCCTGACGCTTTCAAACCCAGACAGCGAACTGCCAGTCAAAGTTTGAAAAACTCAGGGAAAATTGCACGTGGCAGAACAATGTGGAAGAGTCAGGTATATGGAGAGCGCCGACGCGTGAGAATAATTGGGGAGCTTCGTAAGGACAGAGAGGGTCACGGGTAAAGCTGCGATTATTACAAACCCAATCAAAAGTACAATGCAATAAGAGTTATTCCACATCAATGATATGAGCAGTGACTGGGGGAACGCAATCCGCCATCTCTCAATTGTCTACTAAATGCAATGAAACCTACGTCACTGAGAAGGTTAGCACCCCCTTTGTGTTGTTCAATACAGAAGCCTTTGTCTATTGTAATGAATTGGCAGAGATCGTCAGAGAACTTCTGTTTTCCTTTGGTTCTGGACTGGAGGTCAACTGATATATACTGTATATATATGGGTATTTTACAATATTGGCTCTCAGCTGATGTCATGCAGATTAAAGGCCGATATCTCCGGAATCGAAAGTGATAGCAACTTCCTGCCTCAGTCACAGCCTTAAAATGAGCCCTCCGACAACGTCCTTAGGCCTCAGGGGAGCTGAGAAACATCGAGGTGAAAATCAGTCACAAGTTTGTACACCTCTGTTCGTATTTATATAAATGCTGCAGACTTTTCTTGTACGTAATGTCAGAACCATAGAGACCTACCATTTTATTGTTTTGGATTCTGCTGATTTTTGTCTTTAAACGAGGTACCTATTGAACATTGATGTCCTGAATAAATCAGCCCAATGCCTCTAATAAAGCGCCCTCTGCTGTCACAGTTCAACACTGTCACATTTTACAGTTTGGAAGCATCTTACACAGGATTATGTCGGCGGTTCATATTGGCATCAGCCAATAATCAACAGCCCCAAAAATCTGCATCGGCCTTAGAAAAACCCATAGCGGTCGACCTCTCTGGACGCGTGCATCCAACCAACACATTTACGATAACATCCATCCATTTTCTTCCACTTTCACGTTGCCGGGTCGTGGGGGCAGCTGTTGGAACTGCCCAAATCACATTGCACCAGCCCCTATGGCTCCTCCTGCAGGTGGTGGGTCCACAGATGGTTCTAACCGGGCCTGTTGGTCTCTCATAAGGGGCTTCTGAACCGCTCTTTGTCAGACCCGTCACCTAGGACCTGTTTGCCATGGGAGACCCTACCAGGGGCACGAAGCCCCCGACAACAGAGGTTTAGGTTTAGGTTTATTGGTTTATTTGGTAGGGACAGTGCAAGTTAATGAACAAGCCACACCGGATTGTAGCCTTGGGCTAATTTCCATCCGTCGTCCCCCATGCACACTCTCAAACACACTCTCATTCATCCTGGCCTATTGTACATGTTTTTAGTGGTAGGGGAAATCGGAGTACCCAGAGGAAACCTACGCAGACACGGGGAGAACATGCAAACTCCACACAGAACCCGGGACCTTCTAGCTGTGAAACACGAGCGCTAACCACTGTACTACCGTGCCGCCCAGAGCTCCAGGATCATTCGGGCGCTCAAACCCCTCCACCACGTTAAGATGGCAGTTCAAGGGGGGTTTACAATAACAATGAGTAGAAAATACAGATTTACAAAGCCTGGTTTAATATACCAGTCGCAACTGGGATAAGGGAGCTGTTAAATTAAGGTTGGGGGTTCGAATCCCAGCTCCCGCAGGTGCACACTGTCGTTGTGTCCTTGGGCAAGACACTTCACCCTCCTTGCCTCCAGTGTCTGTGTACATTGGCGTATGAATGAGAGTGTGAATGGGTTCCTTTCCTGTAAAGCGCTATGGGCCTAATGAAGGTAAAAAAGTGCTATATAAGTAGAGACCATTTACCATTTTGCCTACACTTGGGGCCAGTGAATCTGGGGCTGGCCGGGGGCAACTTGAGCTCAGCCTCTGGTCAAAGGAGCTCTGTAGATGTCCTGTAGTTTGTTAAATGCACCTCCTTCAGTCAGTCAAGAGAGAATAATTGGTTTTCTCCAGATATGTTAGCAAACATAGTATAGCAACTTTGATTTGATTGCTAGTTTACCACTTTTTTCTGTCTTCGAGTCAAGGCGAAATGTCCTTCACAAATGCAATTAACATACGACGATCCAGTACATTTTCAAACAACAAAGAATCCACAACCATCAAGCACTTCTTCCCCGCTGCCACGTTTGCAACCGAGCCTCGTAGAATCCACAAGACTTGAAGCAAAGGGAGGAAGCGGATGAAGTAAGCAGGAAACATTCTGTCGTAGGGGGAATTGTGACGGAAGCGCGGGAGACAGGAGAAGAGAAAAAGATTTTATTTAAAGGAAAAGAGACGGCAAGACCGCAGGAGATATAAGAGAGAGGAGCAAGGAGTTGACAACAGACTGATGTAGACACTGTGGAGAGCTTTTTGCTCTGCTGGGAAAGCAATAGTCAGTCAAATTAAACTCGGGCTTGCAGTGCTGTCGAGCCTTTTACAGAGCCGGCGTTATGCTAAACAGACTTTACGCAGCTTTACAATGTTGTTCGCTCATGAAAAACTATACCTACAGCCGTGGAATTCCAGTATGTCTCCTTCACAGAAACTCAAAATGATGTCATGAGTTGAAGCCTCTCCGTGATGTTTAAGGTCAAGACACTTTCTCCAGGCTCTTTCTGACCATTTAAGTGCCCAAATTGTCCCCACGACAAAATTATTTCCTTGTATTATCTGGTCATCATGGTTTGCAACTTAATTAAAGTGAGGTGAAAACATAGATTTTTCACGCAGTGGTCGATGTTGAGAATTTTAGGACGTTTTCTTCCTTAACATCTTAGTTTTAATGTAAGACCAAACTCACTCTTTGCCATGCTTATTTTAAGATCTGTCAAAGAGCGCTTCATAGTTTTTCTTAGCAAGATGGTGGATGGTTTGCCAAGCACTGTGCTGTTGGTCGTTTTGAAATCAAAGATGACATATCATGCATAAACACTCTCTTGGACACCTCAGCTTTGATATTTTTTGGAATAATCTCGATGTAAAGAAAAGACGGCAAGACCAAGATCCAAAATCCCCTTTGTCACAGTATACCAACAAAATAAACCTTGCAATATATTTTGTTCCTCATATATCATATATCCTCGTACGTCAGTACAGCGTCTACAGCAAAAGTTTCAAATTGCTATCTCTAAATTTCAAATGTTTCCCTATTCAACTGCAGTGTCTCACTTTAAACTACTGACATAGCAAACATATCTCCTGGAATGTTCCGTGGTGCAGCTTTAAATTAAAATGAAATGCCAAGAGCAAGTTGTTCAAACAGTTGTGTAACAGCCTGAGTAATGTAAAATATAAGCTCTGTAGTAACTTTATAATGGCATGTATAGGTGCACACAGAGCCGTTCCCTCAGATGCATACTCTCTTCCCTTGCGTCCTGTCTCCTTACTCGTCCCCTAGCTCAGAGGAAGCCAAACAGATCCCTAATTACCTTATTTCCATAAACACGCACTACAGCGAGTGATGGGGCTGAGCACCTGGAGAGGGTGGCATGGTGGCTCGGTGGATGACTGGGTTTGAGTTCTGGACCATGTGGGTCTATCCCTTTAATCTACCCAAAGCACAACTGTGTGACAGTGGATGGACACAACAGGAATTTGTTTGGGGTAGCTGCATCTTTACAATAGTTTCTCTTTTCTGAACAGTACAATTGTGTGATTCAACATTCAATATAGCCCATAGACTTTATTTGACAGGACAGGGTGAAAGGCAGCGAGAAACAAGGAGAGACTGAGCAAACACACAACGCTAAGGTTGGAAAAGTGCCCTACCCACTAGGCCAGGGGTACCCAAAGTGCAGCCTTCAGACCAGTTTTTGAAAGAAAATGTTGCAGCCCGGACTAACTTACTGCAGTTGGTCAGGTTGAGGTTCAGACACACTATGTGCCCAAAGAATGAGATCAGCTGAACATCCCGAATTACCAGGTTATTCCATCAATGGATTTCTTCTTCCCTGATGGCACGGGCATATTCTAAGATGACAATGCCAGGATTCATCGGGCTCACATTATGAAAAAGTATTTTCATGTCCTTGAGAAGGCTTTGCGTAGTGGTCACAATAATGATCAGTGGTGAAATGAATGCAACACTGGATGGACAAATCTTTTGACACTGCAGAAGTGTATTGAAACAAGCTGTAATTAGAGGTGGGAGATATATCGTTTAGACGATAATATCTAAATTGTTGTCTGGACGATATGCAAAATTAGGATATCAGATATTTCATAATTTGTACAATCCGACCCCCAAATACGTTTTTTTTTTACCACCGTTTTTTCGGACTTTGTCGCGTTGTCCTTGTGGGTTATCGTAGCGCGGTGTGAGCCAGCCGCCCCCTCCGCTGCGTAACACAGTCAAATCAACAACATGGCAGCGTGGAGCGATTACAGAGATTAAGAATCTAATGATATGAATGAAGTTTGTCACTTGAGTCGCTAATATTTGCGAGGAAAGGGCTCAGGACAAGTTGTAGCACTGCCTTGCTAGCTAGCTAACTTTCCTAGTTTTTAGCCTGTCGCTAACTAACAACACGGTGAAGAAAACCACGATACAAACGCGTAAAGGCTAATAATGTCCTTCTCACCTGTTTTCTTCAGTACTCGCGTAAGTGACAAACTTGTCTCCCTCTCTGTCTCTTTCCCTCCTGTGTGTATCTGTGCGTGAGTGTGTACAGTATGTGTGCGTGTGTGTGTATCTGTGCGTCTGCCACGGCCCCCGGGCGTGCATCGGGAGAGATGTGAATGGGAAATAGTGGATCCTTTGAAAACTACAATTAATTTGACTCATGTTGCTGGCAAACACATGTCTCAAACGCGTTAATACTCACAGGTCTATCCCCAGTCTCCTGACAATAAAACACAAGTAAACTGCCTAGAGACAGGTGAACAGGAGTATTTCACTGTGATGGAGATGAAGTTGCAAATAATGTAGCAATATTATTGTATCCGTGTTCTTCCTGATGAAGGTAGAGATTTAGATGAATAAATAGAGTAAAATAGCTTTAAAGCTGGGGTACCTGATTTTTCCTGTTCAAACAGTAACATTTTTTGTTTTGGCCCAAACTTGTTTCTAGCTCTCACAGTCCCCCCTGTGTATTCAAATTGTTTAAAGAATGTAATTACATGCACATTTCACAGCATCGAGTGGTGACAAAGTGAAGCAGGGCGGCCACCCCCAAGATAAATTCCACTCATTTAGATTAAACTTCTATCATCCATTGCTCAATAAAACTTTAGGAGAAGACAATACAACAAGGTCAGTGTTTTGCTGTGTTTACAACATACTCTGAGGTGGCAAAAAGAAATGTATTCTACAACACCAAAAAATCAGGTACCCCAAACTTAAATGAATTTGCCCTAATGTCTAAAGGCTTTGATTTTGAAGTATTTTGTCAGGTATAAATTATATCGCCAAATACATCGTTATTGTGATATTTCTTTTTCATACCGTGATTCTAAATTTTTGTTCATTTCGCCCTGCCCTAATGTTTAAATCAATAATGTCTCATATCTTTATGTACTAGTAATTCTATACAATAATAGGTCAGATACAGCAAATCAAAAGACCAACTGGACCTTCTTTGCCAGTTTGCACACATTTCTTTGAAGGATTGCAAAAATATCGTCTGAATATCGATATCGAGATATTGAATAAAATATCGAGATATTCATTTTTGTCAATATCCCCCACCCCTAGCTGTAATCAAAGCTAATGGTGGTCCAACGAAATATTCAAGTGAGGCGACTTTTTCTTTGGTCAGGCAGCGCGTCTGAAAAATCAACAATTCGGTTTTCGGAAACTACAGACATTTGGAACGACAGCTGGAAATATCTTGCTTTGGGGAAAAAGTTTGTTGGCGCAGCACGGCCGGACGTCAGGCGGTTGACCTGTCACTAGGAGAAATCCACTTGGACAAGAGACAAAGGTCAAAACTGGGGCTGTTCCTGGTACGATAGGACGTCTGGTCAACCAAATTCAAAGACCTGTCGCTGCTGGCTGTTCTCCTCCTACTCTTGCTATACCTTTTGGTCTCGTGATCATCGCATGCACACTACTTCTCAAGATGCATGGTAAGAAACTTTGCGTTCACTTCGTTTTACTCTCTGGTCATTCAGACACCACTCTCACGCTGCACTCTTGGAATCCCGTAGACACTTTGGGCACCCTCATCTGTACATTCCAACACTGTTTACTCAGCCATTTCCCAACCTTCAAATTTCAGCCGTGTCCAAACCCATTCTCCCCGCCCTCAGCTTTTGTAATTGTCAAAAAACTTCTCGGCGCCGGTGACACCATGTGCCCATTTGCGATTCCTTTTTTAGGGGACTGCTCCTAATATTGGCGGAGCAGGTAAGCTTAACGCCGGCAGCCATTACCCTGCCGTCTCCTACGTGGTGTCCTCCTCCGCTTGTGCTGCGTCAGGACTTTTCCATGAAATGAGATCTGAATACAGCTCCGGGAAGAATCTGTGCCTGAGCCGACGCGCGCACGGACACGCGCACGCGCACCTCCTATAGTGACAGGTGGAGCGCAGCGAAAAGGGCAGTCGCGAAGATAAAGGATGGAGGCTCTTTCGACGAGTGAGGGCAGATTTACAAGCTTTGAGGGTAGGATTTGGAGAAGATATTAAAATTATTGAAAGGTTTTTCTTCCCCCTACACATGAAGTGTGGAATCTAGATTCACTTCAGCAGGCAGGTTCAGAGCCAAACAACGAGTAGAAAAACACATGTGCAGCCTCTTTTAACCAGATTATTATTATTGTTCTTCCATCAAAGACAGTTTTACTTCAGTGTGATCTTGTTAGCTCTAATCATTTCTTCTTGAATCCTGGATTATAATGCGTCACAAGTGAAACATTAAACTGTCCTCCAATTTCGCCAAGCCCACAATTCATCATTGGACTCTTTCTAACCAGTTAAGCGCCCAAAGTGTGTTCAGCATCATCAAGCTGTTGGCGAGTAAAACTGAACAATCAGTCATCCAGGAATTTAATTCAATGGGTTTAAAACAAAAAAGCTGGACAGTGGACTCATGTTTTCAGATAGACGATAATCTTCATCCAGGGAGCTTCCTCGAAGGCAGTTCTCTTGGACGATCATGCACACCGGTGTGGATGGTGAACTTCCCGTGACATCAGCAGCAGGGGACATGACCTGAATCCAGGGGCATTTGTGGGACAGCTCTGTCCCAGGTGCTCGACAGCAAATGTGAGTCCAGTCGTTATGTTTTTAAAGCTATTGAATTAATCAAATTAAAGTTTGTGTCAGTGTACTCATCCGGGTTAACCTGCCCTTGTATCTGTGCCATCTCCTCTTTCTGTCCCCAGGATCGATGCTGAACTGGGTAAAACAACTTTCTACAATGCTGCTCCCGGGTCATGGAACAATACTGGAAAGTCTCTGCCGCTTCAGGAACACATTCCCCCTGACCTGAGCGTGTCATCTGATTTGTAATTGTCAGGTGTCTCAGTCAGTAAATAGCCTAATAGATGCTGATGCTGATTTCAAGACTTTGTTTTGCATATGTCAGCATGTCTACCCCACTGGTTTTACTGTATACAATGGAACCCCATGCAGGTTTTTTTGCCCTCTGCAGAGGACTTTGTGTTACCTTGAGTGGCTCCAATGTATTTGCACAGCCTACTTTTGCTACTTTATAAAATGTCAAAGAAAGGGTAGACAAATTTCGACTACTGTATATGAAAGAAGAAGGCACAAAGTGCATGAAACCGGGCCATTTTCCAAGACTAGTGGAAGAGAGAGGGGTGAAATTAAAATACGTTAACCTTCAGTCTGTGTTTATATTCCGAGGCGGTAACCCGGGCGGAGATACAGTATGGAGCGGAGGAGTGTGGGGCTGGAGAAGGCCATGAAGTGTCAAACGGAGCGAGAGAAGATGCAGTGTCGCAGCGTGTTGCCCTTCAAGGAGCGAGAAAATGTATACAGCTGGAGTATTTCTTACCAAGACGGTGGATGGTCCAGCAAGCACTGGATTATTTCTCTGTTTCATTGGTCATTTTGAGATCAAAGATGACAAATCATGCATAAACACTCTCTTTGATATTTTATAACATGGAATAATGGCTATGTACAGAAAAGACGGCAAAGAACGAGAAACTGGATCTGGAAGTGGCCTGAGGTGCCCTCTGCAGGCAGCAGTGGGAATGAAAACAAAAAAAAAAGCTTTTATTTTAGGCTAACTGCATGCTGGAAAAGCACCATTGCCATTGGTTTACACACTTGAAATGTAAAACTGCTCACAGGTCTTGTGATTAATTATGGCTTTTTAAAATGTGTATGACAGCTTTGTGTTCACTCTATGATGCAGTAAAATACAGGGAACGCATATTGTTTCAGCTGTAGAAGATGAAACGACGAAAGTGAAAAGGATTCCTCAGAGCTGTGAATGAAGTGAAACTCTACTGCAAAAGCATGTTTGGACAATGGAACGTTATAACATAGTTGAAGCTAAAAGAAGAAGAAGAAGAAGAAACTTTATTTATATAGCACCTTTCACAGATAAAATCACAAAGTGCTTCACAGGGGCACAACAAAACAACAACAAAATATAGCCGCAAGCGGCGATTATCGGCCCTCGCCGACCGCCCTGCCTAAAACAAGGGGGCGCTTCGCGCCCTTTTGTCTCCCTCAATCTAAATTACGGTCTTGCTACTGCCTTTATGTTTGTTTTTAACTTTTTCCCCAAGGGTCTTAGTTTTAGGATTATTGGAATGCGCTAACGCGCACGCCACGCTCAATTTTGACATTATACAGAGAAAAATTAGTATGAATTTGTATCACACTATATCTGGTCATCGCTACAGCAACACCGTGAAAAATATGGCATGGGTGTGATTGCCTTTTCTGATCGGAACGACCAATAGAATTTTCGTAAAACTAAAATTTGTACTCTCCATATAATTCCTATAGGGGGCGCTATCGCGCCCAATTTGAATTTTGCCAAATGAAAGTGTTTAGGACTGTGACTTTAACAACTGATAACAAAATGAGCGAAATTGGGCTCCATATGTGCGAATGGGAGCCATTTTTTGTTTGCGAAAAATCTCAAAATACTTTGTTTGCGGCTTCGCAAACCGTAAAACTTAGAAAGGTAATTTGGATAACTTTTAAAGTTCTACTTCTCAAGATTATTTTCCACCCAAAATTAGGTCGTTCCGATAACGCTCTAGGAGGAGATAGACTTTGTACGAAGTGAAAAATAAAGGGGGATTCCCGCTTCGCGGGCTGTCATCCAAAATGGCCGACACCCAATATGGCGGACGGTGTTGCCGTAATAATATTTTTTGCTCAACTTGTCATGATGCACGTCTGTACCGATTTTTATGATTCTACGACAAACTTCATTTTTGGCCAAGTCCTATCTCGCAATGTAAAAAAAAAACGGAGGTGGCGCTATCGCGCCACTATTTTGAAATACAAAATTTGGAAATAGTCAAAAGTTGCGTCGGATCGGGTTTGAATTTTGGGCCAAAATCTGTGACTTTTCTTCGATGTTCACTGGGTGAAAATTGCGACGGTGAGAAAGAAAGAAAGAAAGAAAGAAGAAAGAAAGAAAGAAAGAAAGAAAGAAAGAAAGAAAGAAAGAAAGAAAGAAAGAAAGAAAGAAAGAAAGAAAGAAAGAATAATAATAATATTCCCATACGAAAACAATGTTCCCGCTTACGCGGGTACCATAAACTATGTATTTTCGGAAAGCGCTCGCGCATTCCTACCTCATGGTAGAGGTCCTGGGTCACTGACGGGCACGAAGTGCCCGTCAGTGACCCAGGGCTCTCAGTCGCCCATTGACTTTTATGGGCTCTGTACAATTACAATGTTGATTTTTGCATTATATATGTATGTGCACAGGACGTGCATGACAAGAGGAATGTGTTAGTGAGTGTTTGAGAGGAGGGGAGCGCTTTGCGCTCGTTTTGTGCGTTTTGTTCGCACTTTGGGGGAGTGCGCTCCGCTTCGCTCCGCACACCGTCCAATTACAATGTTCGTTTTCTGCTACATGTGCACGTGCACGGAGCGTTAGTGCATGCGCTCCTTTTGTGCGCTCCGCGCACTTTGGGGGATTATATACGATTACAAGAGCCCCTTCGCCAGCCCTGATGGCGCTCGGGTCTAAAAAGTGTATATGTCCTTTAAGTTCAAGCTACACTTTATTACCTTTTATTACCTTTACAACATATTTGTCCTCTATTTGACCCATCTCTTCAATGCCATTGGAACAACTTATCAGGAGCAGGGGTGACCGTCAACTGACTGTCTGAAGAATTACACATAGACTGGTAATTGATCCGAGGTTAAAAAGTTAAAGGCGTTCTATGCAACAATTTTATGTAAAAAAAGTGCGTATTTGATCTTTCACTGACCCAGTGGCTGTATGGATGGTTAGCTTGGTGCCTTTACTTTCCATCCTATTATGCTTCTGGATCAATTCTATTTCTGTTTTTTTCTTCTTCTTTTTTTTACGTTCAATCAGCAGTGAAAGCCTACAAAACAATGTCAACACAACACAACACTGTTACTACAAGGTCAACTATGCACTAATATCAACTTTTTCCCCCCCACAAAAGTAGCATAAAGCACCTTTAAACTTTAAAAATGTGTCGCTCTGGACAAACACCTTTGGACATCTTTGATGATATCGAGATGAATAACTTAATGCGAGATACTGCAGGTGAATCGAGGGATTATTGAGAGATATCAACTTTAAAGTTTCCATGAAGATTACAGACCTAAATGCAGTCTGACGGTGAAAAACCCCCAAAAAAAACGATTGCAGGTTTTCTTTTATGTGCATTATCCTGAGGGGATAAAGGATATTACATTTCACTATCCAAGTGAGAAATCACTGAAAAAAACCTTTGATGAATTCTAATTTCGCCTGGTTATGGGGATTCAAAGCTAAATTAATCAGACTAGGAATTAGATGTCAAAAATCCTTTCAAAATCATGTAGCATACAAAGCTGGATAATATTGGTGTCTGCAGGTGCTACTTTGAGTGCTGATGTAGCCATAATTTCAGAAAAATGAATTTCCATATCTACGGAGAAACATTTTGCCTCCAATGACTCCCCTTAATCAGTTCTTTTCCTTTCATTTTCAATCAAAGCACTTGGATGAACTGTCCAGCACCTTACGCAGAAAACCGTTAGCGTCATAGTCTCAAATGTAGCACATTGTCACCCGCTTGTTTGCCCTCCGAGCGAACATTGTGTTTATGTACAAGCCCTAGATCAGGTTTGTGTCTGAAAACAATTAGCCCGCTGCCTGGGATCAGTTCACGCTGCTTTGATAATTCCCGACAAAAGCGTCCCCTCCTCTCCCAGGCACACTGAAGCTACATTAGCTAGCTCATTATTGTAAGCAGATAAAGCAGCTAATATGCTAATCCAGCTAAATCCACGCTACATCCCCGCGTTTCCTCTCCGAGGCCTTGCGCAGAGGTGGGTCTACGCAGAGGCAATGAGTGGGAGCCTTGTGGGGGGGGGGAAGGATCCCAGGGGCTCGGCGGAGATCGGGTCCAAAGCAGCGGGGTGTTAACTGTGGATACCGAGGATGCAGCGGAGAGGGATGTGGGATAGTGGTGGGATTTTCTTGGTAATCTTTGGGATCCGTTCATTTCAAAGAGCTTTTCAACCAACTGGATTGCTTTTATGTTATCCTGTATTAATTGCTCTAGGACATATGCTTCCTTTTAAATAAACTACGCTTCCAGTGTGTTATTCTTTAGGGATGCAGTACCCATATCCCAAAATCACTGAGGTCTTCCTCCTGAATGCAATCTGCACATTTTTTGTTTACACAGCGACACAGTTTGACCAATTTCCTATTTCAGTACTAATTTGTTTTGGTCCTGAATTGATCACTTTAAGCCTTGTTTTGACACAATATCATGACTTGTTAAGTGATGATGTCCCTTTACTTCCTGGGTCCAATGGAACTTAAAGTGCATATGACAGGTTTTAATTTAGATGGATAACATCTGTTGTAAGTGATAATGATCATTTTGTTTCAGTGAAGCAGCGATTTTAATGAAGAAAATGTTGGGCAGAAACGTTATTTTAATGTATTGACAGGAAGTGACATAGATAAAGGTAAGGTTCCAGAGCAGTTTGACTCACTCATTTCCCATGGCCATAACATTGACATAAATCTGGTTGGCACGGCAACAGATTATTGTTTGCCTCTATCTATACATTTGTTAAGTGTGACGTCACGACTTCCGCTTCTGGGGCCGTGCTGGCCATCAAATATGCGAGAAAAAACTCTTAAAAATCACAATCAAAATTTCTAAAACTCAACGGAGAGTTACTGAACATACTTATTTCTCAGACTCATTAGCCAAAATGCCGCACCTACTGCTAAAAAAGTAATATTTACTAAAGTCGCTACTTCCGGGTTTAGCGGAGCTACTGCGCCTACTCGTACTTTAGCATTTTTCTCCGCTATACCCGGATGTAGGGTACTGTTATAGCAGTAGGTACAACATTTTTGGCTAATGGGCCTGAGAAATAAATAAGTATGTTCAGTAACTCTCTGTTGAGTTTTTGTCATAGTTTCTCACACATCTGCCGGTCTACGTGGACCCGGAAATAGAGCTGCGACGTCACCACTTAACAAACGTATAGATCAGACGGCATCTCTGGAATCGCCCATATACGGTCACGTTTGAAAACAGTTAAGGGGGAAAACAATTTGGAGAAAAATCTAAACTTTCTCTAATTATTCAAAAACTACTTTAACAAATGCAGAATTATGAATATAGTTTTCACCTAAATAAAGATACAAAGACATGGAGAGGAGCAAAGTGATTCAACAGCCCATAAATACATAAATAACGGGGTTAGCATCGTGCTAATGCTAGCTAGTGCTAGCTACGACTGCCGTTTTTCATTTAGACTTGACTTTATTTATGTGTGATACATAAGTTCATATTCCACCAGAAAATGACTAAAAAGAGTGGAAAATTGTGTTTCCCAAAAGATATATTACATAGATACATTTTCACCCTTGGCGAAGCCGAGGTTTCAGGTTGTTTTTCCATCACAAAACCGGAGTTAACAGATTTGTCAGTATTAAAATTAAACAAAACTAAAACAGCAGAGCAATCCTCAGAGCAACAGTTGGTCCTCAGTGTCACTTCCTGTCAGTGTCCAACAAGGAAGTGAAACAAAAATGGTCAAACCAAAGAAACCTGGGTAAAAGTTTTAGCAAGATCGTATATAATTGTGTTAACTATATTTTAGCAAAAAATGTGTCTAATGCGTCATATGCACTTTAAGTCCCATTCATACGTTTTTTTTGTCTTTTTTACCCATTGTACATACGATATCTCTATTTACCATTTCACTATTTGCACATTTCCTGTCTATTTTTCTCGTAATGTAACAAGTGAATTTCTCCATTGAAGATACAATAAAGGATTATCTTATCTTATCTTCACTTTAATGTTAATTTGGCTGATTTTCACTGGCTCACAAGTTTTGTACACGGCCTCTTTTTACACATCTGATCGCACCAAAAAAGTACATTTAAACTAAATTACAATTATCTTTTTCTTTTTGTCCATACACAATAGGGATTATTCAGATAAACATAATAGGCTAATCATTTTAGTCATAAGCAGCTTTTGGCATTTCATTTGTTGCTAGTTCAGCAGGAGATGAAGATAAAGCTCTCTTTTTCGTCTACGGCATTATCATGGAGCCCTATATGGAGTTACAGATGCACCATATAAAAGATACAGAGATATTGAGAGCCACTAAATGGTTCAGCGGCTTAAAAAGAGTGAAAAAATAATCATTCCCTTATGCAGTCAGATTAAATGGGCAGCAATGGCGAGCTGGGACCACACTTCGACCCGGGAGTTTTCCCATTTAGATTTAGTTTTACCGTTAAAATGCTAGAAATAGAAAAGTACTGCATAAATATAATGAAAATAGAATTGTAATGACAAATAAAAAGTAAGAGATTTCTAAGCCAACATTTCCTCTCGTCACTAAGCAAACATTAAAATCATGCACTTTGGAGCGCACTACAGAAGAACATGTAGTGGGTACCAGGTGAGTCACTCCGAGTCAGCACTCCTACACTAAAACAAAAGCTTTCTAATGTCGGAACAAATTAGTTTGGTTTAATGGAGCTGTTTTGTAGAGTTTGAGCCTCACACATTTCCACGGTTCACACCAGGAGCAGAACACAAATCAAAACAGGAAAAAATAAATGAACGCTGAAGCATTGACAAAATCTGTGGCATTAGTCAAAACTCAGCTTGGTAAATTACAAACGAAAACGACTGCACTGATCAACTTTGGCAGCAACGTTAGCAATGCAATGATTTGTACTGAAGCTTAAAGACATTGTTTGTAACGGTTCTGAACCTGCTGAATGTACAATCAGCAAACACTGAGTTGAAATACTATCATCTTGCTTAACACAGCTTTAGGAAAGGTCAAAATAGATATAGGAAACACTCATTAAACACACTCCAGAATAGTTCTTGGATAGAAAATCAAACAAAGCCCCGGGTACTCTCCACAACATAACATTATGTATAAAAGTTAGGGGGCTGTCAATGAATTTGCTGGAAAAATTAGTAATCTTTAAAAGATTGGTTCCAGTCAATGTGTGTCAACAGGAGGAAGCGCAATATAGGTGTTGGTCAAACGTACTGTCTCAAAATGCACATCCGCTCCTATTGCGCACCATTTTCACTACATAACACAAGCAACTTCGACTAAAACACGGGCCATCTGCTCCGGCGCTGTAGGGCCTGAGAAATGTACAGCTCTTTTCAAAGTAAACATTTCCTAAAGACATGTTTGATTAAAATGTGGCGGCAAAAAAAAAACACGCTGCAGGGTTTGAAAGATTTTCCAACATAGAGAGTGGTTCATCTGTATCTGTACAACTCGCTTATGACCCAAAGTCTCGGGGCTTGATCTTGTGTCCTTAATGACAATATTGAGGGTTGTACAGTATGTGGCTAAATCATAGTTATTGCGGTATACCACAAAATTGCTGCTCCTCCATCCCACTAAGAGTTAAACAACCTCAATCACAGTAAATATTGTTGTCGCAATATTCAAGACAGTTATCGAATACCACAATGTTTTCTCACATCCTATCGACAAAGAAACAAGACACCAGCCTGGAGAGCAAAGATGGCATGTGGAAATGTAAAAAAAATAAGAAAAAAGAGAGAGAGCCTGGAGTTCAGTGAAGCATTGCATCTCACTACATTGGCAATAGTCAATTGCGTCAGTAAATGATGCAAATGATGCAAATATTACAAGCTCCCGGGAAGCCCAAATGTTTTGAATACATCATGGTCTAAAGTGCATGATAAATGGTTGCATTTAACCGCTCATGCCTCTTGAGGACATATCGGCTCACCATATTCTCGAAGAAAACAATTTCTTAGTTTCTTGTATTTATCCTTGATAGAAAATGTATTTTGTTTTGTTCCATTTTAATGCGGTTATAGTCGGATTATTGAGTACTGAATTCATCCGATTAGACAATGCTGCTCCATACTGAATATGACTATTGTATTAGTTCATATTTCAGTCGTTAAAACTTTAAATGTGCACCATCTTCACCTCTATTTGTGAGTTTTATCACATTTGAATTGATCATGGACTCTCGCAGTTGGGCTATTAATAGTTGGGCTGCAGCAAGAAGCCTGGGCAACATACAGTATAGGTAATAGTTGACGATGATAAAGTGACACAAAGTTATAGTTTTCATGTACATCTACCACATGACGACTGTGGTATTGAAATTAGAAAGAAAAAAAAACTACAACATTAAGAAAATCGATAGACAAAGACCAGGTGGGCCTGAAAAGATGTGCAGAGCAACCCACGTGTAAAAACTGAAAATAATATGGTTTATGTGAATAGGCTGGGTTCACATGACAACACAATATCCTACAGCCTATACTTTAAGATTGAGTTGGTACAGCTAGGAAATCTATTGCGGTAACCATGGTAACTGTCAAAATGCTGAATTTTCAAACTGGTTTATGGTTAATACCTCTGTAATCCACATGTACTGTATTCTCTCTCGGCACATGTGAACTAAGGTCAAATGAATGTCTCATAACGGTGTCTAGAAGTGGAGACAATATTAAAAAAATGATGTGCTTGATGTTGGTCAGGTGAAAAGACTTTGAACCATAAGATGAATGTGAATCCAGTCACTTCCAAATAATGACCAGGGAAAAGTCTAGTGATGCTCCGATCCGATAACTGGTATCTGATAAAAGGAGGACATTTAGTGTGGAAAAGTCCAGTGATCCTTGTTTCATGTTTTTACATTAGTTTATTAATAAGATAAGACTTTCTTGATCTTGCAATGACAAGGACCATTTACTTTTTCACTCAGAGAAAGACTTTTAAGGAAGTCTCTTGGTATCGGTTAGTATCGGATATCGGCAGATACTCACTCCCCAGTATCGTTATCGATATCAGTAGCAAAAAAGCTGGATCGGTGCATCTTTAGGGATTTTCTGTATGGAGACATCTTTCCATAACTATGTCTCTCCCTCTGAGTTATATAGGTCTCGCTTCAATTGAAATTATGACACGATATTCTGGAACGCTGTAAACGCAACCTATTAGAAGATCTGCTGACGCTGCGTCATGTGCATGGCAGCACCATGTGGGAAAAAAAGTCACTTTTTTCACTTTGAGGACATGCGCCTCTTTTTGATCTACAAAAGAAAGTATGTCCTCACGCAGATGCAAACTCGGGTCGTTCAATCCTAAGTCAAGCAATTATCCATGTGAGCTAAACCGCTTGCTTACCAGCCTGAAACGAAGTCGTCGCACGCCACTGTCCCAACGTATGGGGGAACGGAATCTTATTATACAGCGCTTTTCACATGACAAATACTAACCTTTTGCCAATGTCCAAAACGCCAGGAACCAGACAAAAGAGGCTACATCCAAGAACCAATCCTGTATTCCTCCACCCTCCCTTAACATTTCAGAACTACCCTATTATTCCACCTCGCCGACGACCAATTGACCGGACAGCAGAATCGCGCAATGTACAAGAGTTTGAGTTCCACCGCTGGGCATAAAAGTCGAGCGTTAATGATCCCGTCTGTACTCTGACAAACAGCCAATGAGGAGGAAACTACTGGAGAGAGATATAGAGGGAAGTTCATCATAGGCAGATTTAATATCACGCTTTGATTTGTTTAATGGAAGCAATTAAATGAACAAAGGCGTCGTGGTAATTCAGGGCCGTTTCTCTTGCAGAGTTTTTGCTAACGGTTGCTATTCAAAGTGTGTGTGCATTGCCTTCTGCGTCGACAGTCAATAACTGTGTAATTTGATTTGACATTTCATTGAATGACATGAATGGAGATGTGGAAACACTGACAAAGAAATGATACTTTAAAAGTCCCATATAGACTTCTGATTTTTGACCTTGAGACCTTAAGCAGAACTAAGTAACTTATGCCCCTAGAGGCCATACGCGCCACTGCAGGTGTTGTAGCATGTTACGTTTTTTTACTCATTAATTGTCCGTGAGAGTAAATACTACGCTGACAGAAAAGACAAAGGGAGAGAGGGATATTGTGCATTGTGCCACAACTCAATGACACATGGAGATTTTTTTTTCCACTTAAACATGGCTGTAAACACTGCTAAAGTGGTGCTAGCCCACAGTTAGCTTTGCCCGTTAGCCTGTTAGCTTCTTCTTTGTGATTCTATTAGTGTGTATTGCGCCTCCGACCCGGAGGCAGGGAAGTTGCAAGGGTGGTTTTCTGGCCAGAGACAATGGGGAAGATGAAAGACCCCCAAAGACTTGAATTACCCCCAGAGGGACTACGGAAAGGATTTATTATGGTAAACGAGTTACTTAGTTCTTCTTTAAAGGGGTATAGGAGTAGAAGAGTGAAATCCACTGGACCTAACGGTCTATCTCTACCACAAATGTCTAAGAACACAATAGATTACAAAGCTGTTAGCTATCACTAGTAGCGATTGTCAACATGGGTGTCTGTAGGATTAGTAGCATTTTTAAGTGCATAAAGAAGCCTTTTGCTGAGTGACTGTCGTGACGGGCGAAGCTAGTGTTTCGGAGTTTCTTGGGAGTCGAGGTTCTGCCTAGATTGCGAGATACAAGCTAGTGCTGATATCAACACTTTCAGACACGAGGCGCCGTTTGAGTCGGGATAACGTACACGCGGTTCATGACATTCTTAACAGCCTGTAGTTTAAAATTGAGGCGGTGGGCGACAGAAATTCCATGGTGGAAATAATGACTGCGGTCGAACTGCACATTCTTTTGTCTTACTTTTTGTCTAGCATTTCTGCCATTACTGGGGTGAGCCACATGAAACGAAAACTTTCTCAAAGATCATTGTCTTCTCTGTGAGCACATAGAGTTTATTATATTATTCATATCCATCCATCCATCTTCTTCCACTTGTCCGTTGCCGGGTCGTGGGAGCATTCTTGCGCTCAAACTAATTATTTTCTCTGAAAGGTGTCCAAAAGGGGTGACAATAAAGTGTGATGTTGGCCATTAGAGAGTTTCTGCCATAAAGAATAATACAGCGGGTTCATGAATGCCATCACTACCAAATACTGATGATTTGTCAATTTTCTTGTGGGATATTTCATACAAAAACTCTCTCCCATAGTTGTATTGGTCCCTGCCCTCTATATGAGATTTTGAGTACATCACATTCTAGAGCTACTAGCAACCTATTGAATACGAACGCCCTCATATGGCACATACAGAGCAAGTAGTGGGCTACTGGAAGGAAATTATCGTATCCCCTGTGAGAACCTTTGGACTGGACTGTGTCCCGTGCACGCTGGGAATACAGGGAGGGACTAAAGCAAACCAGTGTAAGATCTGTGATATCAAAGTCTAAAACAAGAGACTTTTAATCGAGCAGATGTTTTCCCAGCTATTGACTATAAGAGCAGCATGTTGATAAGTCTTTACATTGGAAAACATTGCTCTGCCCTATGATTTTTGGATGGACGATGTAGACGGTGGGCACCACTCCATGACATCATCAGGTGGAACAGTGCGTTTTGAGCTCTTGACAGGGTAACTGAATGCGCAGGATTAGAGAACAGATAAACCGTAATGAAAACATAACTGAAACATGAGCAAACATCTCTATCGTTCATCTCAAAACAATAATCCGCATAGGTCTTTTGAAACACAATGAAGCGTAAAAAAAACAGCCCCTTTAAGGAAATGGGGGAGGCCGACCGTAGGATTAAGTACGAGCGTGGGAGAGAGCGGCATACTGTATCTAGCAGAGCTGTTATCCTCCCTCTGTCAGCTCGCTCCCTCCGGACTCTTTAAACGCATTAAAGCAGTCCGCTGGGAGGAGTCCACTGATGAGCCGCTCTTGTGCATCAGACAGAAAGAGAGGAGACCCAGGGCACAGTCCTACTCAAACATAGACTGCAGAGAAGCAAGATGGACCGCGAGATAGGCAGAGGAGATCAGGGTATATAGGGGGTTATCTGATGCAAGACTTACGGTAAAGATATAAAATAAGAATAGATGTATATAGTGCGCGGGAAGGCTCGATTCAAATGTCCTACTGTGTATGTATCGCTCTGTCAGGCTTTTTTTTTTATAAGGGCATTGATAAGATATGGAGTGTATTGTAGCTTGTATGTGTATGAATAATGGGTCAAAGTATTTCTGTGCACACAAAATGCCACGCTGACTGCAAAGGCTACATGCACTCGTTTCCAGTGGCTTAAAAGTAGTTCAAAAAAAGCTAAAACAGCAGCTGCATATTAATGGTACGACCTGCTATTGTTTGGAACGACAGTTTATAAGCTTAACCTAGCGTACCCTCTTAAACTGAACGTGAAATCAGAAATGAGAAAGATTTGAATAAAAGTATGAGCAATTAATCATAATCTCAACATGCACAGTTTGTTTTATTGATAGGGCGCTACACATATTTATAAAAATCCCAGAGCATGCGTCATGCTGCTGCGGCGAGTGCAGCCTCCCTCTGCGTCTCCCCACCCCCCCACCCCCGGTGTCGGTAAAACCCTCTCATTATCGCCTCATGTTTTGGAATATCTCATTCATGAGGTACTTTGAATTGTGTGAGGAGGGTTCATGTCCACAGATTTCTGCTCCAAAGGGAAGAGATTGCATGCAGGTGTGTGTACTGTATGTACTTGTTGTAGAATTTGCATTACGTTCCTACCGTAGACTGTATATCAATGGACTGCAGGAGATGTGTTTTTATTTCCCCCAGTGTTTTGTGGGGGCTAACTGAAGCTCGTTCACGCTAGCAGTTTTCCACCTCCTACATTTAGAATAGGGTAAAAATAGAATTAAAAATAGTGAGGGAAAAAATGAGGACGATGTTGCGCATATTAGGATAAACATGCGGCAGTAAGAATGACAAGGGACTCTCCATTTCCTAAGGGCTTCAGAAAGAACAACGCTATAATTATTACGCTGATATACAGTCTATGGTTCCTTCCCATTCTTGTAGTCAGAATCTCTCCCACAGTTTTATAAATTAGGCCCGATGTCATGACTAGGCCTGTCACGATAGCTACTATATCGGCTTATTGCTCACTAAGTAAAATGAAGGACGATAAAATTTTCTCGGTAAATGCATGCGCTTAAATACTGAAGAATGACCACTATCACAGCAAAGAATGAGCGGAGCGTCCATCTGCCTGTCTGTCTCGCTATGCCTGAAGGCAGCATTGAACACATCGGCCGTATCCCGCATGTATCCAGATCATTTATAGATCCATGCTACTTTTGGAGAGAGGCGGGGTGTAAACAAACGGCGTGCTACAGATCTTTGCCGATGCCGACACTTTCTGTGAACTTTATGGCGGCTCCTGCGTATGAAAACACTTGGGATTTCAGCCAAACAAACGCATCACAGAGAGAATGATAACATTAATGCGCACTGCAGGTATGTCCAACATGAGTGAGAAACGAAACGAAACGAAACCAGCGCCCAACAATCCAAATACAACCGCGATAGTCCTGAGAACATTACTCAGTACGTAGTCCTTAGGGATGCAACGATTCTCGATATTATATCGAATCATTCGATATACCCTCCTCGATCCAATACGCAAATATGTCCGATAGGAATCGAAGAAATATTGTAGATGTGCGGCGGCGGCCCGCTAGCTACTATCAGCCATTTCCCCTGCGCGCTCTCACTGAGAAACACAGCAGCCCCCTCCGACCCCTCCACGCAACATCACCTCCCTCCTGTGTGTCTGCCTGGGAGGCGGAGGGAGCCACACGTGTGTTAGCCAGATGGTGTTTGTAGCATTATTAGCTTCGTGCACCGGGACACGATGAGAAACAACAAGAAAACGCACCACCTTCACACAGATCAGCTGTGGCAGGGTTTTGCTATGGATTATAATGACCAGAGGAAGATAATGGTGTCTGGAAACAACCAACATGAGCTCCATCTACGGTGTCATGCCTGTCATACAGTTGTCAGCAAGGAGGACCGAAAAGGTAAAGAAAAGAAAGAAAAAAAAGCTTTGCCTGCAATAAACATAAGAAAAATCACTCCTGCTGTTGTCAAAGTGCTGATGTTTGTGGTTGTGAATGACGGCTTTTGTGACTTATCAGTAGATCACATAAAAGTATAGTTTTGAACACTTTATCTGGTAAACTCAGGAGGGATTAAGCTGTATCAAAATGTCAATGCAATATCAATTGTATGTAGGATACTGACATGTTATTATTAGGAGAGCTCCTTATGGGGAAAGCAGCAGCTTGCATGTGTTACTATTAAACGCATGAGTCGAGTATAGGCCTATTAAATATGGAGTCAGCGCACATTGGCTTTCTAGAACCTATTTTGATACAATACAGCACATAGCGTAATTCGTTTTGAGGAATTTTTGCTTATCAGCATAATCTTTTTTTTTTTATTACATAATTACATTACTTTTTCAGCGCATTAAATGTATCGAATCGAATCGAAATCGTGACTTTCATATCGCAATACGTATCTAATCGTGATAAAAGTGAATCGTTGCATCCCTAGTAATCCTACATGTTTCCGTTACGCACTGTTAAAAAGCCGCAGAAATGCTGCAGCTGTTTGACAGACAAGTTTCCCCAAAAACGCTGCTTCTCTCCTACAGCCTAGGGTGCAGGAGGTTATTTAAAAAAAAAAAAAAAAAATAACATATATTACCTAGGCTACTCGAATTTTGCATTAAAATGTACAGTATTACCTGAATCCATACATTTAATATACAGTTAATTCTAACTAAATTTTATTTCACACAGAAGTGAGTTTTTGTCAGGAAAGAGTTCACCAGAATAATGTAGATGAAATATTGCGATATTATTATTAGAGGTGATTTATTGATCATTAGAAAAAAATATTGTGACAGGCCTATGACAATAGACAGGAAACAAGCAGATATCAGATTAGTGAAAACAGTTGGTACCGATACTACAACAAAGGCCATTGAGAGGAGGTAAACACTAAAAAGGTCAGTACAGATGACGGCTTGGGAACCTTTGCCTATGATGATTGCCTATTTATTTATTTATTTATTTATTGGTTTATTTGGTCGGGACAGTGCATGTTAATGAACATACATGGGTCTCATGCATGTAAACAAGCCACACCGGATTGTAGCCTTGGGCTAATTTGCGTCCGTCGTCCCCCATTCGCACTCTCAAACACACTCTCATTCATCCTGGCCTATTATACATGTTTTTAGTGGTAGGGGAAACCGGAGTACCCGGAGGAAACCTACGCAGACACGGGGAGAACATGCAAACTCCACACAGAAAGGCCCCGGCCTTGGTGGGAATCGAACCCCGGACCTTCTAGCTGTGAAGCACGAGCTCTAACCGCTGTACTACCGTGCATGGAAAATGTTAGTACATTATTAAAAAAACACCATAATATAAGTTTAATACAGGCCTATGAGTTTAGACTGGGACTAATGCATATTTGGCTAATGTTTATTTATGCTCATAATAGCCATCCATTTCAATCAGCGCCTATTGAACGTGAAATGTCAAACGTGGCAAAATTATAGCCCGTGAACAAAGCTTTACTGCGCTTACCTTGCAATTCATCAACTCGCTCTGATCAATACGTGATGTGGCCAATAATTACGAGCTCCCTCGTCTGTCAACAGGGGAAAATGTCTGGCTGCGCTATCGCTAACATTCATAATTATTGCTCTCCGTTTTGGTCAGAGACTCGGCGAAATTATTGACGGTTTAAGTGGCTAGCTCTTGAAATGAAGCCTATAAGTGTGCCGTGAGAAGTGTCTGGGTCGCGCATTAAGTGTTCGACAAATTAGCCTCTTTAGTGGGAATTAGCAGGAGCGGCGCAAATGTCAACAGTAAACAGCACTGAAGGCTAGCCGTGATATGAGAGGCAGTCTGTGGCAACTCAATATATCGATAAGGAGAGATGCAGAATGAGATGAAGAAATAGTGGTTTTCAAACTATGGTAGGGATACAACTGATATAGGTGCCTAAATATACAGCAATTTGTAAATTTATGTATGCTACTTTCCTCCCTACGTTGTCATTTTTGAAAACAGGCTGTTGCAGTACAAGGCAGCTGCTAAAATGACATTGTGAGCAACATTTTAAATTAGCCTCCTGAAAATGCTATAATCCGCTGTGCAAATAAAAGCCGAGGCTTTGGGCAAAATGCGACGTCCAAAATTCAATTAGAGACCAGACTTGGCATGGAAACTGTTGAGCAATGACCTTACATAAATGTCAAAGCAAATGTATGCCATTTCATTTTGCATAACGGCGAAATCCCCCGTAGACAAAATTTGCCGTGCATGCTGGTTTGTTACAAGCTAGCAGAACAAGAGCATGTGTGATCATGCTAGCTCTTGTTGACATAATACGGCCTATTGAAGACTAAACTGACTTCACAGTGGGTAGGGAAAATATGTACCTGAGAAAGAGCAAAGTTAGTTTACTTTTGAAATTATTTATAAGGAGCAGAAGAAAATTAATCATCCAAATTTGTACTCAAATAGCATACAATGATAACTGCTTAAGTACTTGGGCTGGGACCAAATATCGTTTTGCAATATATCACAATACATCTTTGTTGTGATATACTTATCGTATTGGAAAACATTTATATCAATACTTTTGATACTCAACTCAGTTCTCAAAAAAAAAAGAAGGAAAAGTTTTTGTGTTAAAGTTCATAGGATTAATAGTTGATAGGCGACAGTGGCGCAGTTGGGAGAGTGGCTCGTCTCATGATCGAAGGGTAGGGGGTTCCAATCCCAGCTTCTGAAGATGCACACTGTTGTTGCGTCCATGGGCAAGACACTTTGCCCACCGTGCCTCCAGAGTCTGCGTACATTGGTGTATGAATGAGAGTGTGAATGGGTGACTGGTGTCTTGCTGTAAAGTGCTTTGGGCCTAATGAAGGTGGCAAAGCGCTATATAAGTTGAGACCATTTACCATTTAAACAAAAGAGGATACTTTACAATGTGTCGGCCATTTGCAGTTTTCAAAATGTTTACTGAATGAATATAACATTTGGTGCTTTCTTTTTCAATTCATTCAGGGTAAAGTGCAGTTCGTCACAATGACATGTATCACAATATGTATCATATCGGGGCTCACTGTATCGGGATACCTATTGTAAATGGTAAATGGTTTCAACTTATACAGAGTTTCTCTACCTTTATTAGGCCCAAAGCGCTTTAAAGGAAAGGAGCCAGTCACCCATTCACACTCTCATTCATACACCAATGTGTGCAGACACTGATGGCAAGGGGGTGAAGTGTCTTGCCCAAGGTCACAATGACAGTGTGCACCTGCGGGAGCTGGGATTCGAACACCCGACCTTCTGATCATGAGACGACCCGCTCTACCAACTGTGCCACTCCCGTATAGTACCGCGACAAAGGTGCATCGTCCAGGTCAACTGGTCTTTCTGTGTGGGGTTAGCATTTTCTCACCGCGCCTGTGTGGTTTCCTCCGGGTGCTACGCTTTCCCGATCGCTAAAAACATGTACAGTAGTACTTGTGCAGCTGTTTCAAATTGCAGTACTCATATTTTTAAATGTTAGTCAAGTACAGGTAAAAAGTACTTTGTGATACAGCTACTCTCAAATTCTTCAAAAGTGACTCAAGTAAGGCATGGCAAGGCAAGGCAAGGCAATTTTATTTATACTGCGCATTTCATACACAAGGCAACTCAATGCGGCAAGTAAATGTAACCGATTGCTATCCACCTCTACCAATAAGTCAAAAGAGCCTGCTACAGCTAGCAAATATTGGAGAAGAGTACACATGATCATGCTAGCTCTTGTCAACATGAAACGGCATATTGAAGATGCGGCGGGCATACCAAATCAGCTAAAGGGAGCTAAATATAAGAGTTGTCAATATTACGTCAATCTTTATTCTCCTAAAACCCCTTCCAAAAAAACACCCTCGGGCAAAGTTACAGAATCCGCTCAGGATAACAAGGACTCGGCGCCAAGAAAAATAATCGACGGCTCTGACTTGAAATTGCATCATGAAGCAGGAGACCTTTTTATAGGCCTAAACATAAAGCCGTACTGACGCGATGTTTCTCAAAGTCAAAGAGTTAGCAGTGAATTTAGCGAATGGTTGCGTCAGATAACACTTTGTGCATTAAGGAAAGACACTCTAGGTGAATAGGGAAACACAGTTCAATTTAGGGATATTCATTTGACAACATACGATGTTAAAGTGATAGTCTGTAAGTTTAAATGTTTTACAAATGTAATAGATTGAGTATAATTGACCGCCTGGTTCTGCGATTTGACCTAAGGTAAGTAATATTAAGTAATTATATTTGTTTCTGAAGTTCCTCCCATTGCTGATCTCAGCAGCTAATCAGAATCCCCGTGGCATCACTTTGACCAATAAGACAAAGCCTTCCTGTGAACCGGCCTGTCAGGTCCAATCAGGAGAGAAGGGGAGGGAGCTTGACTGTTTACTTCTGAAAATTCCTTCTCTATCCCCTTTTGCAATCTTACAGACTATGATTTTAATATAAGAGACAGTATTATTGTATTGTTTACTTTGTAATAAAAGAGCATATTCTGAATGATGGATGAAGTCAGCTTTACAATTCTGTTTTATGATTTTGGATATCTTTATAGTATTTGAGCGAACAAGTCTTTACAGAGAAAACAGACCAAAGATAAAAAATATATATATTTGTTGCCTCTACACAGTGCAAACCTGTAATCCGCTTGTGTTTGCTTGTCGATGACACTTTAAACTTTACAAATCCGTATAGGCAAAGTCGAGGGCTTAAGTACCCTTTAAAGTTTACCTAAGGCACTAATTGGCCTCCTATATGCCATGCCATTCTCTGACATATAAAGCAGTGTACACAGAATAATCTGCAGCATCGGCGCATTTATACATAATGTCACTCCTGCCTGTTTGACTATAAAAATATTTGGTCTCGTTGAATGCCAAATATCAAGAAGCATATATTTACGCTGTCTGTCATAAACCCTGAAGCTGAGAGCGACTGGGTAAAAAAAAAAAAGCTTTCAGTTTTCTAAGAATATGTGCTGATTTCATCCTGATTCACGTCATCGTAAGATTCAAGACGTGACAAGGGCGTATAGGTCTAGAATGTGACTAGATGAGGATTGCACTCCAAAAATCAACCTTCAGTTCACTCTGCACATTTTAAACACGCCCAGGAGCAGCCAATTAACATTTGACAGAAGACATAGAAGGGCAGACAGTTCCAAAGTCTATAAGCCTTCCACAGAGAAGGCTTGGTGTCATCTGGTATTCATTTTAGGCCAGCAGCAGCCGAGTGGAGGACCTCATAGTTCTTAGGACAGCGTCTCAGACAGGGACTTAAAACCAAGAAACATTTTTCAAACTGGACACCATGAGCCAATGCATCGATGCCAACACTAAGGTGTATGGTCATAACGTTTTACGCCAGTTAGCCATTTCGCATTTGATTTAAGGAGGTCGGGCCTATGCCAAAATAAAGAAGCCAGTGTCTACAGAACAGTCCAACGGCTACAAGCTCTCGTTGCTATTTACCGTCTGCTGATAATGCGTAAAAAGACATCTAGTGACCAAGGACTCGCACCACTATTTTTTGCTTTGAATAGATCTACATGTTGTGTTTCTGTTCATTTACTGCACTTGGCAATGGTTTGAGTGTTAAAACAAGAGATAAGTTATTTGACAAATTTGATTTTATACGGTCATGTTACATACAGTAAACCTAACTCGTACTCATCTCAACTGTGCGATCGATCAATGATAGAATCGTAGCTACGACCAAAGTTTTGTTGTAGCAGTTTCAGGCTGCATTTGTTGACTTCGAGGCCCTTTGGGGTTTTGTGACAGACAAGATCAATGGAATCCAAAGTATGCATGTTCTTCTCAAGTGATGATTAGGGTTCCAACGCTGACGCTGTCCCTAGCATCACGATTTTCTTTTTCCGTGTACATGTAACTGAGGGTGATGTTTGTGAAATATTCTCCAAGTAGCGCAGAAAGGCCCCAAAGAACATGTGTGCCATCATGTGCACAGGAATTGATCTGTTGCACCATCTTGGCAAGTTTTTTCTCATTTTTAGACTTGAAAACCTGGAGCAGCAATCGCAATCCAGTACCTCAAAAAGCAATTTTCCAGGTTTGAGTGATTTGGTGATTTGATTGAATTCTGCTGTCACCTGTTTTTTCCTGTAAACAGAGCTGGCAAACATTCCTTGACAACTTTTGCCGGTGGTGCGGAATCAACTATCTCCTGTCGCCAGGCGCGAAGTGTCTGGTCCATCTTGATTATGATATTAAGGTCACTGGAGTTCCGTTTCCGTTCCGTTTAATTTCTTCTACAAGCCCTTCAGGTTTCTCCTCTGTCTGACCATGAGGACATTATTTGCATTGAATGCCACCTCAAAACAACAGATTTGAAATAATGCTATTTTTCCAGCCACAGCATTGATCGGGAGAGCCTACTTCTCGCAGGCAGGGATGTTTGGTGAACTTCTGCAAGATTTGCCATTATACTTCACAGGTACATCTAATGAACTGGTCTTACATGTACTTGGCTCTACTAAGTCTGAATTAAACGTTGCCTGAAAAAGTGTTATCCACCAAAAAAACTGGGCCATTGTTCTGAACATGATGAAGAGGAGCTTTAGTTTTAAACAAGGTCAGTGCCATCGGACAAGAAGTGGTAGTGGATGGAGAAAACTGTCAAACATTGTACAACTTCAACACTTTCAATCTCCTGGGGCAAGTCTTCAATGTCATGAAGGTTCCACTCCCATTATGAAAATCAGGATCTTCACAAATTAAATCAAAGTCTTCATCCAGCAAGTATTTCTCTTTTACTTTCCTTTGTGAGTCTTCGAAACACTGTGATCTTCTTTCAAATGTTGTTTTTCTAACGTCATCTGTGTTGGGTATAGTAAAGCAGACTATTTTAGAAAGATTGAGAAAGATCCCATGCAAAGAAGATTGAATAGTGGTTACTGAAGGATGCTTTGATGACCTGGTAGGGATGGGAACCTTTCAGTATTTAGGACACGTTGTTTACGGTACATGAACAGTATTAGTTTCTGGTACTGATACATTACACAACCTTTATTTGTGTATGAGTATGAGTGCAAGCATGTGGTTTCAAGTTGATACCCGATACTGGTATCAGTGCATCCCTATTTTTTTCACCAGTTCTTGGTACTAAAATTCCAACCATGGTTTCTAGAGTTCAAGACAATACTTTTTTAATCTACAAGTTGCCAAATCATTCTACCTTTAAGGATGTGGCAAGCACTTAATAATCCTTTAACGTTAAACCATTGCGTAGTTGGAACCCAGGATCAACCAATTCATTCCATGCTTTGAGGAAATAGAAGAAGAAGTATTATTATTAGTTTTACAAACTGCATTATCATTACTATATAGTCAGGCTAGTCTTTGCTCAACATGGATTAAATGATGTGATATAGCTTTACAACAAGTACATGACATTGAATATAACAACTTTTTTGTGTTTCTCTAAGACCTCCATGGCCTTAGATCATGATCTCCATTCCTGTCTACCTTTTCAATGTCAAATATCTCAAAGCATCCTTATAAACGATGCATGAAATCTATCATTTATCATTGAGCACCTGGGTACACCGCAGCTTCAATAGCTGAAGGAGGCCCATTCGCGCGCACACAAACAACATGGCTGAATGGCGCGATGAGACGGCGGCATTATCAAAGCAATGATTCACCTGCAGCTCTTCAAAGGTGTCTCCGCATTTCAATAGATTCCCCATCTCTCCCTCATCTGCGACGCAACCTTTCAAATCTGCCGTCATTTGTGTCATTCGCCTTGTCTTTTACCATTGCCATTGTCAAGGCTTTCGCAACTGGCAAGGTTTTCTTTTGAAGAAGTAGAGAGATGGAATTAGTAACAACGGTTGGGTAAAAAAGAGAATTTGATGGTGTGCACAATCTAGTCGATTGTGGAAAACTAATTATACAGTACATTTACGATCCAGCGGTGCACTGTATGTATTGACATTGGTTTCAGTTAATTGTAGGCCTGTTACAATTATTACCATATCTTCAATAAATGACATATAAACAATATAATTTTGGGCTCAATATTGACTGTCAATATTTTTTGTATATTATTTTGTTTTCTTCTCTCTATTTTCTTTGTACTCTTTTAAGTAAATTGACTTTCTTTGTACACTGCCTGCCATGTTCAGAACAGTAAGTTAAATCCAAGTGGACAGATTGTTTATATCCCCGCCTCATTACTGTATATCGAACTTCAAATTTTGTTAATCCAGAAAATGGATGAAAACTGTTGTTTTTAATTAAAGCCATGCTACCCACCAAATTTTACTTTTTCTAAATTAATATGACAGACTGTGACACGCTGTTTGCATGTAAATATAGTACATTTTTAGCTAAATGTATTTCTATGGCAGTCTTCCTTGCTTTGCTATCTCAAAAACCTTTACAAGCGCCCAGAACATGTATGTAATTCATTTGAGAGAAATGAGTTGAGAACCAAAAAAAGTAGTTACCCCAGCTATACAATTGAAACTTAAAATCATCTGATAACTACAAGCTTTCCTGATCAAGACAGTCCGTTTCCAGGCTTTGGAAACAAGTCTGTCACAAAAAAAAAGAAAAGAAAAACGCTAAAGTATATTGTTATAAAATCCACATCAAAATCCTTCGAGGTGGGCGAAGTCTGTGCATGTTTCCATTTTCAACCCCTCGCCGCCGAGTCGAATCTTCGGCTGCTCTGCCTAACAAGCAGACTTTAAAGACCCGACCGACTTACTATTCACAAAACACTGGGAGTTCTGTGAAGCTAACGGGGCTAAAAATACCCTAATGCTTCTTCGCTACAACTCATTACTCCATAGGTCTCTGGATGCGGGCGAGCGCACAGGATCACGTACGCTCAGTGTCTGGGGGAAGATGTCAAGAGAATGAAAGAGATGGATGGATAGACAGACAGTCACTCAAATCCCTTGTGCGACTCCCGTATTGATGTTCGGACCCAAAATTGGATGTGTGAACTCTAAGACATACCCACGATTTCTGTCCGGAAGAAGCAGAGCACTTCAATGTGACAAAGTATCATTGAGCAAAAGAGCAATACTCTTTAGAGACTTAAAAGAGACATAGCACGATCAAGAAGATGAAGGGAAGGTACAAACCGAGAATACAATATTGACGGAAAAATGTATGATTGATTTCATGGGGCAATGGCCTACCATCAACTTTTAGATGTCCCTGTATACTGGGCGGCTTAAAACAAAGTGTCCGGATAAATGGAAAGCCCAAGAGGACGCCAGCTGTCTCTTTTGGGAGCTGCCAACAGTTTGTTCCAGTTCAGTTTACACATTGCCAATATCTTCCTTAATTGCTTGCTCCAATTCTTAATAATATAATGAGTCTATAATAATGATTTAGGACACTGGGAAGCTGTCAATGTCTTTGTCCCTTTTTCTCTCTCTCCTTAGTCAGTCCCATGGAGCACACACTATGTAGATTCGTCTGTTGGGATTAGCCAACATGGATAAAGTTGATGAAAGTTGATGTGGGGACACTGATCAGAGAGTTTCGGTGCCGTTTTAGTTCAAAGATGGTGCAAGGACCTTTAACAAAAATCAAATAGTTTTTTGATATCAGCAGTTGCCTCACAGAGCTGTACCAATATTGCATATTTGACAAACAAGAACGGTTTGGAAAGCAGCAATGACACAGACCTCAAACAGTGAAACAAATGAACAGTCAGCAGCAGTGAAGCAGCAGTTTGGATAGTTGCCCCGGGTGTTCCCTGTCCTTAGACCCCCCTCACGACAATTTTTCCTATATATTCTTTCTGGAGACGGCAGAGACCACTAAATGACATAGTTTATATAATAAGTTCAGCTTTTGAGCGAGAGACTGCCTCTCTTTATAATGAATTTACATCAGAGAAAATAAGATTCCAAAGCTGTCATATTTACTGGCTTCTTCTGCAACAAACAATCCTTTTAAGCAACATATAAACTGATCTACTATAAAAGGATTTACATTGTTATGGGTACCAACCAACCAATCTTATCTTTTGTTTCAACCACATACAAAACTCCAGGTTAAGAATTTAGATCACAGTAAATATTGTCAATTCCATTAGAAATTTCTTGTGGGAAGATCTCCATTCCCCCTTGATCTCCTCCTTGTTTATTCCACATGAGGAACAATACTATTTGCACATAGTTTTAGCCACTGTCTTTTGACTAGAACCAAACTCGTCCCTTGACTAGGGATGTAACGATTCAGTCAAGTCCCGATTCGATTCAATTTCCGATTTTTTTAAACCTTTTTTTAAGAAAAGAATATGACTCATTCATACCAATGTTTCTTTTGTTTTAACATCTGCATTTTTGTCCTTGTAACAAACTGCAACTGCAACTTTACATTACAAAAAATGACAAGACATGAAAATGAACTATAATCATTTTGACATGAGTGCTTGTAAATGTACATGTTTTCAGCATGTATGTATATGTAGCAAAGCAAACATTTTGAGATTATATTTATTTTACCAAACCTTTTGCAGTTTAAACATAATACTACCATTTAGAACTAATTTTACAGTGCAGTTTTTTTCACCCTCGAATGCCTCACAGCCTCCCGGTGCAGCCTTTGTAAACATAAGGAGGAAAAAGACATGACAGCTCCTGTAGATATTGGATTATTTGACAAACGGACATTTGATGAGGATTTCAGCAGAATCAGAGCAGGTTGGTCAGATGTTTGCCAGTTTACGATCTTTGGTAAACTTCTGTCAAAATGCTAAACTCTGCGTTAGCCGCTAACGCTAATCTCGTAGCTGCTAACTTTAGCTCCGTCTGCTGCTTCGATGCCTACACGACGTGTATGTGTTTACATGGTGTGGCGTGTGTTGGGGGTGAAGGGGGGGGGAGGTGTGGAGCTTGTCTTGAGAAAAAGTGAATGTCGTTAGAAACAACGAGCTATGTTCCGGTCTCTTTCGGTCGCGCAAATGGAGTAGCTGAGGGTGGCTTTAAAATCGATTATTTTATTTTTTACATCGATTCACATTTTACGCATATTAAATTGTTACAGCCCTACCCTTGACCGAGCAAACTTGCCTTCCCTTGCTCTACTGCACAGTGAGTATCGATCTCCACAACTCGGTTTACAATGATCCGCCTTCAAAGTCGAGATCACATCAATGGCACAATCATACTTGTGCTTTCTGACAAAAATAGCCTTCTTCACTACTCTCTGGAACCATCTTTTCTCTCCAGCTTCAACGGTACGGCATTGAGAAGGAGACGTTCAGCTGACTGTGGACCTTCTGCGACGCTGACACCTCCTTTTGTGAAGCGGCTACTTTGTTTCAACTGGTTTCACAAAAGAACCAGCAGTCCAAATCCTAATGCCGTATCATTTGAATTTGACCTCTAACCTGTGTAAAGAGTGCTCCTGTTCAGAGAAGAGAGAAGAAGCCGTCTATACCCTTCTCTCTCTCTCCCTCTCCAGTCCTGCTTGTGTGTGTGTGCGGGCCCGGCAGATGCTTCTGGTCAAACTCCCCGCGGACCGCATGCGACAGATGCCACTGCCAGCCGAGGTGTCAACGCTTGTTTGTTTGCCTCTGTCTCTCATTTCCTCAAGGTACCGCCGCGCCTTACGCAACGGCCCGCTCCCCGCGACCTCATGAAGGGCCCCGCTCGCGACGCCAATATCCACCAGATTACACTTACTAATAGGGTCGCGCCATTTTTCTGTACCTGGATTTGTGCCAATTAATCGCCTCGCTCCCAATCCTCAGGCGGAAAGAGGTCGAATCGAGGTAAATTGCATAACCGAAGTGCTTGGTCTCATTTACACCTATCGACATTATTGAGCTAGGGCTAATATTCAAAGATTTCCCATTGTACTGCTTAGAATATATAAATATTCTCCTGGCCAGCCATCCACTCCTGCTTTTTGTTTCTATTCAAAAAACAGGACCATCTGGAACTTTGCTAACAACCAATCCAATTTCGAAAACTTTTATATCCATTCAATCACAGACCATGTTGTCAAGACAGGAAGACCAATTTAACCACTAGTAAAATATTTCTTAACTTAACAAGAATGTACCTTTTGTAGGTGTTGATGCCTCATCTTCTCTCAGAGGATTTTCTTTTTGTTGTCATCTATTGAAAGTATTTTAGTCTCATTTCAAACTTATTTCTACATTTAAAATCTGAACTCAGTTGCTAATGGCTTTTTGTATCCTTAAGTTTTTGTGGCAAAGACGACATAGATCGTTCACATTTATTAATAATAATAATAATAATAATAATGCTCTCAAAGACGCTTTACATTGCATTATTCATTCACTTCATACTTGGTGGTGGTAAGCTACTATTGTAGCCACAGCTGCCCTGGGGTAGACTGACGGAAGCGAGGCAACCAGTCTGCGCTATTGGTCCCTCCGACCACCACCAACCAGTCACTCACTCACTAGATTCGCTAGGCTTCCTGGTGTTACCAAACAGTCTCCCATCCAAGTACCGACCAGGCCCTTCCCTGCTTAGCTTCCAAGATCTGACGGGATTGAGCATAGCAAAGGTGGTATTTGTCTCCACTCTTCTGGGCGATGCTTCATAAAATGACTAACTTCCTTGTTTTACAAAATACGCCGCATGCTTGCGACACATCCGGCTCTGACTGACGCGTGTCAATCAGGCCCATCGGTAATTCGAAGAAATCACCCCTGACCCCAGATACACGTCTTTGTAAAGAACAGGAAATGCGTGTATTCTGGCTCAGCTTCCGTGACACCAAAACTCATGACCTTGACAGTCATGGTTGTGACGGTTAAGAACCATCATTTAAACCCACCTTTGGTAAATGACCTCGATTGGTCCTTGATTTGGAAAGATCCTCCCTATGAGAATACTTAAGTCCTCTTTGGAACGAACAACCAAGAACTGTGTATAGGATAAGATTAAGTATCCAACTGCACCTTGCCAAATTAGATCTGCTGTAGGTCCTGTTGTTGACTAAAATAATAATAATACTCTGACACTGAACTAAAAAACATGTTAATTTTTATGTAGCTCCGTCACTTTTTCCTCAAATATAAACAAAATCATGGCTAAAAACGGTTCTAACAGACGACCACACAAAACAATTAAAGATTCACCTGTTCCTCACTCACAAAAGCAACAAACTTCCTTTTTTTTGGACGACTTTTCATGAACTCGCCTACTTACTCAAACCTCAAGCGCTGACCTCACGAGACTGATCACCACATTTCTCCAAGTTATACAGGTGCAGCTGAGCTTTCAACCCCCGAGGAATCCTGGGGCTGCCATGTAAGTGTCAATCAGCCTGGTTCTTCACACGGCATCAGAGCAGCGGGAGAATCTTTACGTGCCAAACTTTCCCTTCCATCTCCCCTGTACGTCTGTCTCCACTCCCCGCAGGACGCCCGTGCCAACTCGTGGGCAAGTCTCATCTCCTAAACATACCAAAGATTAGACTTTCGATCCCGGTGCCTCTGGGCAACTTATCAGGAGAAATGGGTGACCAAAGATCGGCGTTCAGATCTGATTCTGGAATACTTATCTGGAGGTTTAACCTTTTCGGAGCAACATGCAAAGACGTCTCTAGGAATCAATCGCAGAACCTTGCCGTTGAGACGTAAAAAGTTCTGCCAAGCTTTCTACTTACTTATAGGATAACAAAGCCTTAAGAATTGCGCAGGTAAGGTTTCTATTATGGGAACCGTCAAAATGCAGATTATTTTAGTTAATATCTCTGTAATTACTGGGACTATCCTCATGAAACAAAAACAAGCACAACGTTCAATGTTTTCTCTGTCACCAAAGGATTAACTAATCTCATCTAATCAGACCTCATTGTGAATTTGTGACCTACATCCTAAAAACATGAACGCAATAATGAAGAATAGGTGCAAGAAGAAATGATCCTCATATTTAGATGGTGATATTGTACTGCCGAAATAATTACAGTCTTTGGGATGGGCCAATTGCGACCCAGTCAAACATCGATTTCAGTCTGACTTTGATTATTTGAACGTAAACCATACGGATCCAGTCCACTTTGACCCGCCTCCTCTGCTGCCCGCTGACGGAACAGCACCCGGCTTAATAGAATTCATATAACAAAGCGGGGATTGATTGCTAAATCAGGCGTGTGAGGGGGGTCCGGCGTTGAAATTAATTATTGCTGCGGCCGGGGGCGCCATCAACAAGAGAGGACCTGTGGAAAGCGTCCCCTTCGCGCCTTCGTACGAGTGTGTGTGTGTGTGTGTGTGTGTGCGTGCGCGTGTGTGTGTGTGTGCCTTTGCAATTATAGCCGGTGAAATTGAGAGACTCGGCCTGTTGGAATGTAATTACCGAAGCCCTTGGGGGGTAGAGAGGACGGAGCGGCTACAGCGTGTCAGCAGATCTCAGGGGCGGCCGCTGTTGAGGATCTTCAAACAGGTGCCGGTGGATGTGGGCTATTTATGTTATTGGGTATTTTTAGAAAACAAATGGGGCATGTCTTTATTAAGAGTGATGATTTGCTGGTTATGCTATGCTGCGCTAACGGCAGTTGTAATGATGTTAACAAAATGGCTAAGTGTGATACGAGGGAACTGCAGCTATTTACCAGAGAATATGTCGAGATAGAGCTGATGGATTAAAAAAGATACCTCCCAGAGGAAAATTTTACTTCTCAAACATGTCTATTTTTAAACTTCTGGAGACAAAAATGTGATTCTCATCTGTTGCTCCTAAAGCATTTTAGGAGATCAGAGTTTGAGACATAATTGAAACATGAGAGAGAAACTGTGTTATGCCTCAATGACACCTACCATGGAGACAAAAAACAGACTCACAAAAAAAAAAAGGACATAGTCCTGGGTAAGTCCAGCTTTAGTCCCAGTTTAGTCCTGGTTGGGTTTAGTTAAAAAACATGTGGGAAATACTACTTTTTACTTATCAAGTACTATTAAAAATGTGTACTTTTACTTATGTACAGTTTTAATCGACTTTTACATTGGTTGCTCATGTATCTGTACTTTTACTGAAGAATATTGAGAACTTTCAGCACATGAGAAAAATACGAGAAAAATAATAGACAACCTTAAAATGAGATTAGTTTAAGTATAATGTGAAATCTCTCTTGTGTCAATGATTGAGACAAATAGAAGACATTTAATGTGGAGACAATTCGAGATTTCTATAAGGACAAAATGAGATCTCTTTTAAATCTCAACCAGAGTCTAATCTGAGCTTTTGTACAGTCTTTTGCTCAGGAGACAAAATTGAGAAACAAGAGCAATAATCCGTCGGCTCAGATTGGTCTTAAACAATGCTCAATTTGGTCTAGGAGAAAGGAATGAGTGATTATTGAGATCGCTTTTTGAAATACCCTTTCCTCTGGGCTTGATGATTCCAAACATGACATCGTTTTCTTGATCGATACGATGAGGGACGCAGCCGAATGTGTCAAACTTTTAGTGAATACCTGACAAAATCCAAAGGCGCAAGTCGACCAAAACGTCATGAAATAAACTGTAAAGGATTTTTTTTTTTACTCCGACATTAAAACAAACATTTCAGAGGAGGCATTTTTCTTGCATTTTGTGATCATCTGTTACACACATACAACATTATGCAACACTTTAAACATAGCGAGAGGCAACATTGACCTAAAACGACTTGGAAAAAGAAACGAGACATTCATTTCTGGTCCAAAGTCCACGTAATTGATTCAGACCTGCCCCTACACAGCATCGAGGCGAAATGTCTTTCCCAAACCAAACCAACCAGTCGCCATGAATGTAAAACATAGAGAAATCATATGAATAAAAGCACTGCCCTGTTTTTCACAAAATGCCGACATTGAACTGTTTATGAGACATGTAACGTTAGTGTCACTGTCAGGCTTAGCATTATTATGAGAAGTCGTTACTGGAGCTTCTAGCCTCTCAATGCACATTACATTACCCAAAAGTAACCAGTTCACTGTAGTTATAGTAACTGTTGAAGGCTCTGGGGCAGCAGATTTGACCCAAACTACGTATTGTTCCTCTGTCCAATAAGTCCTAGCCAAGGATCTCAATATTAAATACTTAACGTCCAAAGTACAATATGGCGACATGAAACCTCTTCCTTGTTGCGAGTTGGTGGCCTTGATAGGACATCGAAACACTGCCACCTACTGCTCTGGAGTGTGTGTCATATGGCTTATAAATGAGACCCCTTGACACGTTTTATTCTTTTTAGGATTTATTATCTAATAAATAGTAAAATAGTGCCGTAAAAGTAAAGAGTTCTAAACTAAAAGAAAACCCAAGTGAAGTACAGATCCTCAAAAACGTAAAGACAGTCATTTAACACTCTTCCAAAACCATCTCTTGCATTTCTAATCCAGCCAACCATTGTGAGCCTCCTCCTCCAGCCTTCCATTAGCGTTCACCAGAGCGTATCTCGGCGGGCATATTATCGCTTCCTAATGATCGGGGAGCCGCTGTGTCACCGTTGTCACTTATCTAACGCTGCGTGCCGTCATTTCTTCTGCTGGCCTCAAAATGTCAGGGGCGCACACTGTCTCCCCGCAGGCTTTTTCTGTATCAAACTCCATCAACGCCCTCTCCGGCCCGTATTGCGCCTCCCGTCGGACGGCCACAACAATTAGTGACAGCGGGAAAACACGCGACCTCCCGGGGGCCATGGACGTGACTCATGCGGCTCTGGTTTTGTGGGAGTAAAAAGGTGATGCCACTTGTTTGACAGAACATGGCAATTTTGGTTAAGCTAGTCATTAACTGCACCACTATGCCATAACAAAATGATAATAGTAAGGCGAAACACGACGGAAAAAACATTGATTTTTCACGCTTGATGACTTTTAGGCTAGTTTCGTCCCTTAAGATCTGTCAGAGTAATAAAAAAGACAGAACTCAGCCTTTGTAATCTTATTTTATTACTTTATGTCCGGAGATGGAGATTTCCCGGACACACTGTAGCTAAAGCATTGCAGTGCACCGATTTCCCACGCTTATTTGTTCACAAGTACTGACACATTTACATGTTCTGTGAAAGGCGACCGACAGGAAGCACATGTGCAGATTCTCAAAATGAGGTTTCCTTTACACTCATGCAACAATATCTCCACTTTAGTAGCTCCTACAGACACCAAACGTTGCAGTCTTGGACTTATATTTTGAAGGGTTTCTTAAGTCCTAGCCTGTCTTACTGAACTTTGAGCTGCAAAACTCGAGGCAAAATTTGAATTATTACATACTTTTCAGTTATAAATACCTTATTCAAAAAGTAAACAAGATCCCCCTCTTAAAAAAAACATTGTGATATTTCAACCATATAAAGCCATAAATTTTATACCTGGCTATATCCACCAGTTACACTAGGTCGCTTAAAATATAGGCAATTTTGGCAAAAAAATGTCATCATGAACTAGCAGCTTATGATAACATTTGGCTTTGCATTTCCGAGACAGTGTTGCTCCCAGAAAGTTAATCTCACCCCTGTGAAGAATTGGGATGTTAGAAATGTGAATGAATTTGGACAGTTGGAATAGTCTACGAGCTCACTCTTTCATTGTGTATACAAATAAAGGGCCTTTAAAGGTGCATTATGCAACTTTTTAAATGTGAAAAAAAAGTTGTTATTTGTGTGTATTTGACCTTGTAGTGACCCAGTAGCTGTATGAGTGGTTAGCGTGACATTACTTTTCATCACGGTGGTCTCTACAACGCGCCAGGATCAATTGTTTTGTAGGTTTTCTGGCGAGAGGGTCTGTCAGACCTTCCAAACAACTGATCCTTGAGGATAGTAAAGACTACCGTGATGAAAAGTAAAGGTGTCATGCTAACCACCCATACAGCTACTGGGTCACTACGAGGTCAAATACGCACACATATCAACTGTTTTTTGTGTGTGTGTTTTTTCACATAAATGCACCTTTAAATTATATTAGCTGCTGAAGCTTATGTCCATATTAAGTTGGAAAAGCTTAAATAACGCATAACACAGGACTTATAAAACAATGTATTTTGAATCATTTCAAACTATACTTTTTGACACTGTCACGTTGGTATCTCATGTTTTATAACCAAAAGCAATGCACATCAGTTAAAATCAAGCTAAAAGCAATACCTAATAGCTTTAAGCAAGAGGTTCGGTCAAATGCGGGGGACACATTTCAAACAAGTGCACGACAACAAAACCAAAGCAAGTAACACGACATTTGCAAATAAGAGCTTTTTATCATTCGGCTCTGCGATGCGCATGGGAACAGCAGCTGACACATGCGTACACACACACACAGGGCTGATCAATGCAATCATTCAGCTGACATTTAGCACCCCGCAGTGCTCTCTTCTACCTCTCCTTTTCAGATTGGAGTTTTGCATTTCCCTTGCCTCCCTGGTAGAAATCAAGAGGCCATTCTGCGCGGCCTTGAAAGTATCGTGGACTAGCAAATTATAAACACAACATGATGCATGGGGAACATTTATTAATAAGGCGTACTGATAAAGCTTTTGCAAACACAAGTTAATCATGAACCACTTCAAAAGTAATAATGAACTAATTATGTATAAATGTCAGCAAAGACCTATGATCTATACTTTAAGTTGTATGTTATTTGTAAACTGTTAAAAACGAACAAGAAATGAATTAGCACAGAAGCTAACCATTTTTAAATTGAGTATCCCAGCTTTTGATAACATTGTTCCCGCTCTGGGGTACTATTTCACTTCATTCATGCAGTTATGAGTCATCCTGTTGACTTAGGTCTTTTCTTCTTCTAATGCTGAAGCGCTCTGATCTTTTGTTCCTGGTTTTGTCATGTCCTAGATCGCGTCCGTCCACTTTTCAACAGTCCATGATTCATCAGCATACCTGTCAAGTTTGGGATTTGAAAAGATGGGGCATTTTCTAGCACCTGCTGCGAGCCGTCTCACCGGCCCAACCAAGCTCCGGGTCAAAGACGGGTCAAAATACGGTAGTTTCCCGGCCAAAACACTGACAGCTACGCAACCTCGCGACAACTGCCACTCAGGCTTCTGCAGGTGTCAGTTCTCGCGAGGCTATTGACAGACTTCAGTTTGGAGAGTCAGAGGAGGTTTTTTTTGTTTTTTAATAATAGGGGTAATTTACGGGATAAAACTAATACGGGAAGACGGTGAGAAAGAGGGGCAAAATACGGTAGTTTTACCAGGAAGAGTGTTTCTACGCCACTGTCATGCGTGATATATCCACTTTAGCACTTCGGCCAACACTCTCTGGGCTGGAGAAGACGGTGTGAAGCGCGTGAACAACATTGCACGGTGATTAGCTCCATGTCCGCTGTGAGGCTGACGATGATTAGGAGGATGCGACTGTGATTGAGGAACCAGCAGTGAGGCGTCGGCTGGTGATAATGCAGCTGACAACGTGACACATTTTCACTGTTTTGAACCCACTTATCATTCACAACAAGTGAACACATGTTCAGTAAAAAATGTAGTTTCATATGACAAAAAATGACAAGAACATATATTTTTGACCTAAAGGTGCAATGAATTTGTGATTTTGGTCCTAATGAACAAAAGTGAGCAGCGTTTAGGAAAACGTGTGCAATGCTGCAGAAACAGTTTCGCAGCAGTCGACACAAAACTGTCAAATGAATCCAGTGTAATCCCGCACACCACTGTGAGGAGCCTCTGGCATTACATTTCATAATGCTAATATTAGGAGATACATTACATATAGATGTAGATTAGCAGGTGATTTGCATAAGCCATAGGAGACAAGGGCCAAGTGGAAGAGGAAGTGTTGAAGAAATACTTCAGTGCTGACTTTGCAAATGTGTAATATGGTAGTCAGGGTTATAATCTGTTTTTTTTATCCTCGTCTATAAAAAGACCTCCAGATTTCTGTAGGAAAGGGAGAACATTGCTGATTAGACAGATTCATGACCAGGAAAGACTTTAACAGGCGAACGAGTGGAAGAAACTCTGGTGCTTAGAGAGACTGAAGAGGTTATTGGTTCTGCTGCTGCGGTGAAGATGGGTGAGAGGATTGTCAAGGTACAGATAGATTTAAGTAAGTAAGTAAGTGCTTTATTGTCATTGTACAAGCGTACAACGAAATAGTGTTCAGGTGTTAGTCCTGAGCTGCTGCGGCTGAGCCGCGCTGCCACTGTGTCAACCTGACCCGCGTCACCTTGGAGGTCGGGGGAACTGTAGCACTCGGAAGAAACCTGGCTGGCTGCCCTCTCTCGCTGTCTCCTCTGATCCTCTGAAACGGTGCACCGCCTCCTGGTTTTGTCCCTGTTTCAGAACGTGGTGTCCTGTACTGGTCAGTTCCTTCTCCTTCCTCTTCCTCCTGCAGCTCCCTCCTACAGTCTTTCACCATCTCTCGTTTGTCCTTTTTTGTTTCCTGTATCACAATCAATCACAATCAAATGAAAATTGCAACTGAAGTGTGTGCTATTAGCAAATGAAATAATGTAATCTGTGACACAAAACTCTGACATGTTTAGAGTGCGTAACATGGAGACAGGATGGATTTCATGATAATATGGTTCAACAAACTGTGGAAATATTGCTATACAATGTGGAAGTATTTCTATACCTATTTTTATTATTCTATGTTTTATTGAACTCATACATTACTGTGTTGATGTAATCATGTGCCTTGAGTGTCAGATGAATCTGAGTGGTTTAAGTCTTCGGACTTCACACTTTGACTCACTCTTTGTCCTATTGATCTATTGTTCTACTATGGAAAGTTACAGGGATTTCTGTGCTTCCGGCCGGAGCCCGCGGTGGGCCACCATGCTGTATGTTGTATCTTACTAGGGACAGATTTAGCGCTCAGATAACTTGTTTAGAATTGTATTGTTGAGGGAATAAAACTATGATTGATTTTAATCGATCGAGCCTCCGTCTTCTTTTCCATCCATTAACGAATACGCCGACTTAACCCAACAAAAAAGACCAATTTTTCTGGTTCATTACAGAGATGTATTGTCTCACCATTATCTTTGCATGTGCCGATAGCCATGATTGACCAATGGGCGAGGAAAGCACTTCTCTTTGGTCCTCAGGGCGGTGTGCTGGCATTGCTGCAAGACCACCCCCTAGTGGTGAAACGCGAGTCCAGAACAATGGCCGCTGACTGCTCTACTTTGTGACTACGACACTGGAGGCCGCCATTGCTCCGCTATTGCTGTAGTACCTCCATATGGCCGCTATTCCCCCATTGGAATGCATTGGACTTTAGACACGTTAAAAACAGCTTTAATGCCCGGTGCCTAATGTTTTAGAAGTGGCTAGAGCTAGATATTCCTCCTGTGATTACGCTGGGTTAAAAACAATCTGGGGCACCGGGCTGGTTATGGTAGCAATTTTTTTTAGAAATCTCCTACTTAATGGGGGTCTGACTGTTGGCATTGGAGCTGCGCGAGCTACACGTTACGCAAGGGCCGAGTCTACAGTGAAGCTCCCCCCATTATGCCCTTATTAGGAACATGCTTCGTCAGAGCTGGGGAGGAGGAGCCTGTAAATCCGCCATGATTTCCCCCTCGAACGTGGTCATTGTGGTAAACGGGGAGGAGTGAGGAATGACGGTCTATTAATAATATGTCTATGGTCCAGAAGCTTTGCTATAACATGGAAACCAATGGGGACTTTACACGTGTCAAAGTGAAATACTTTTAACCACACTAGGTTTTGGTTACATTTATTCATAAAGTTTTAGCTTTGGCCTTTGACTGACAGGCCCTGGAGCACTGTAGAGGCTTGTTGCCGCTCCGTCCGCCTCACGGGGCAAAATTTTGCACCTTCCCAGACTTATGCCGAATCAAAAGGTGAACAAAGCGCTGTTAATTAACTGGTGGGGGAAGTTATAAAGTTTGTTCAGAATGATACAAGATTTGAGAGAATCCTCTGAATTTCAGTGTTACAAATGTGTGGCTAAATCAATACCAAACTCATTTTATTTATTCATTTATTCAACCTGGACCTGGCAATAACATTGGACGAACCAGATGCATTGTTTCAAAGAGTTATACTACATTAACACCTGCCCATAGGGGGCATTTAGGTAACTAAAAATATACTGTATAAAACAGTATTTAATAAGGCACATTTTAAACATGAGAACAACTCTGGCCCGATTACAGCCACTGTTTGAGCTCTCTGCGAAAGATGCTGATATTCGTCTGCAGCTTTAGTCCAGTGGGGAGAGAGTTTCACAGTCTAGCCTGGGCTGTCCATCAGAGTAAATGATCTGCTGTGGGCAGAGTCCCAGACATTCCTGCTTCTAAACAGGAAGCAAGGGTGACTGGCTGGACAGACTTTGGAAATGTATTATTCTTCATTATCCCTACCCAGCCATTTCCATTTTATTACTGGGCTTAGTGGGCTATAAAGTAAAACTCCAACCATGAGATCGTTTTTGGCAACAGTTTGTGAAGCAAGTTATAATTTGACATTATTATCAAAGCCGCTCAGCCCTGGTTGTGAATGACAGTGTAACGAAAGGGACAGCGTGCATTTATGTATAGCTTGTTAAGTCTTTGGTTGAGACTGGCTGAGTTTGGCAGACGTTTTTCATTAGGGCTCACAAATCATTTCATACGTGAAAATGTCTAATTATTTCTCCTCCAGACGCTATAAAAAAACAACAACCCGGCATTGCGGATACAACTCAATCTGCTTCGGAGGCTGCCAAATGTTGATCTTGCAAAAATGTGTTTCTCCGGCGTCTTTGCGAATCCGGTGGGCAGGATTCTCCATATACGAAGATGGCCGCGGGCCTCATTTTCGACGAGGAGTTTTTGGACTTAGATTTTGTCATTAAAGTTTGATGGCGGAAACATCCCCTGTGGCTCCACGCATCGTTTCTGCTCCATTACTACGGCAACGGAGCGGGTTTCTCTCTCTTCGAAATCCTGTGCATTCGCTGGTGTAACAGTGGCTCGGGCTAAAAGTTTAATGCAGAGGGTAGTCACATGAGCCGAGATGCATGTTTGAATGTTCATACAAGGAGGAGAAGAGCAACGCACACCCAAAAGGTCTTGCTTGAGGTGCAGATGAAGAGGCATAACTCTGAAATATTAAAAACAGCATCGCACACTCATTTTGCAGATGTCAAAAAAATATGGAACGGTTCAGCCCTGTGGCCTTCTTCAGATCACTTTTGCACTGGTTCAAAGTTGTGTTTCCAGTTACCAGGCCAACCCAAACCCTTGAACACACGGTTGTACTTTCCAATGCATTTTACTAGTTTTTAATGCCACTGTGGTCCTCTGATGATCCAAACTGATCCCCTACACTGGTGGCTTTGGGTCAAAGATTGGCTTTCAAAATGCCACAGAACCAAAGAAAAGGCAACCATGAAACTGAGGTGAAGTGTTTTCATTTAGCAAACAGGGTCACAGTAACAAAGGGCGTGAGGTCAGGAGGTTCAGCGTGTTGGAACTCTGTGATGTCACTGCAGATGTTTGGACCACAGCACATTCAGTTGTAAACCTACCCATCGTAGTCTCAGCACAGACTGGACAAATCAAACTGAGAGCCACCCTTTCAGAGCGCTTCAGGAAATGGAGAGAACAGATGGAGCTGAACTTCATGAGATGCGAGATCCCAGATGAGATGGAGCAGATGAACCTCACTCACACCTTGTGACTCACGGAAATGCCCTAGCACAAGAATACAACTAAAGCCAGGTGTACACAGCACAGCTAAGGTTGTCTGCGATGTACAAACACTCGTAGTGGGGAAACTCTTGAGTCTTGAGCACATTATAGATCGAGATAGAGTTAGATGTCGTCGGATGGTTAAGGTTGAGGGCCAGGAGTTGGATAACGCTAAGTTTAGAAACAGGAAAACAATTAAGGTTAAGGTTAGGAAAATGGTTTGGATTAGGTTTATTTTGCAGTGTACAAGGACGCTACATAGGGCTGGGCGTTGTGGCCAAAAATGAACATCTCGATTTTGTTACTCAGTTTGGACGATTACGATTTTAATCGATTTTATTGGATTTTTTTTTTCTAAAAGGTCTCCTGATCTTTCATAATAAGACAACTGCTCAGAGTCCAGACCATTAATATTTAGATTCATAATATAGCCTACAATTAGGCCCATTAGAAAATTGTATTTCTCTTTTAAATACTCCTTGGCTGCTCTCAAAAGTAAAACTTCTAAATAAGCCATAGAGTTTTCAAAAGCATTTTAGTTTTCTCATCATGCCTCTGCTGTGATTGACAACCGTCTCCATGGAGACTCAAGGGGAAAGGGGCGGAGTTAAGCTGCTGCTGTGCCTCCGCTCAGAGCATGGCTCAGGGTGAGAGAAGGAAGAGGATAGGATTGGGGAAAACTCAGTTTTAGCAGAAGAAAACTCTATTGCTCACTCCGAAAACACAATGCGCGCCTTTGTAAAGCAGCAGAGCTCGTCAGAAAGTCTCTGGGTTCTCTTCGGGTGACATTTCAGAAAACAGTCGCTGGCGCACGTGGAGGGACATGGAGCGGCGGACATGATTTTACGATTTAGCCATTTGCCACATCATCTGTTTTTAAAAGCATGAATTAATTGAATTAATTTGATTTATCGCCCAGCCCTAACGCTACAGTTTAAAATCAAGTTTGTATAACACCTAATCATTTCATTTATCTCTAAAACCATAAACCAACCGTCAAAAACAACACGTTGAGCTGTTGGTCTGAACCCTTGGTCACTGGTCATCTTTCTATGCGTTATCATAAGTCGACAGCATCATAGCAAAGAAAGCTTGTAGCAGTCGGACGCTTCTATTGACACTTTTAACCATATCTCACATTCTCTTGCAAAATCTCAAATACAAGACTCCGCATGATTCTCCTGCCACTCATCCTGTGCAGATCTTGAACCGCTATGCTACTTCTTTTTACCCATAACAATTGCTATCATTTGCTCGATAACACCTATTATTTCAAAGCGCGGCTAAATTGTCCCACCGGCGTTTTACCGTATTACTCAATAAATTACTCACGAGCGCCAAATGATCCGTGAATCGCAGGGACGTGACAGGACAATGAGGGTGCTGAAGGGTGACGCGGAGAAGGTGGTGGTGCTCGGCTGAGTGGAGAGGAGCTGTCCGTCAGAATGACTTAGTGCCGGAAGAGCGCACCTGACAAGGCCCCCCGCGCACGCCGCTGTTAGCTCTGACCGAGGCAAACAGGTGGGACAGGCAACACGTGTGGAAGGCGCCGTATGGTCAAGTTGGCAGGAAAGACAATCTGAAATAGAACTGGGCTGTTCTGGTTATAAAAGAGGATTGATATATGTTTCTATTTTTAGAGAACAGTCTGATACTAGAATCACATGGGTGGGATCCTCTCTGTGCCTCATGATTCGATACGATACGCGATACATGGATAGCGATAACCCTACCATACTGCCGATACTGTGATAATCGATATATTGAAAAAAAAAAATACAATACATCCCTATTTTTAGAGAAACATATGCGATTGTTTTTAAAATACTACATATTATTCATGATTTACATTTGTTTTCATGTTTCTTCAATACATAAGTGAATAAATGATCCTTGAATTACTCACTAAACATGGGTCTATAGATCTGCCAGTGGCATCACTTCATTTACATGTAAATAAACAAGAAACCATAGTGCTATTTCAAAAGGAAAAAAATCAACCACAAATTATTCTTATAATGTAACAAGTACATTTCTCCATTGTGAGATCAATAAAGGCTATCTTATCTTATCTTATCTTATTATAAAACTATCATTATCAGTGTGACAGTGTTTGGTCCAAGGGCTCAAAATTGTAGTGCTGCCTTCTGCTGTTCTGACTGAATTCTTGATCATTATTGGTCTTTATTGACCGTGACAGCAGTGAAGCACTGCTACCTCATTAATATGCATGATGTCGATATCTGAATAAAACTTATCCCATACAATATCACGATATAACGCAAATTAAATATATTGTCACACCGCTAAGAATCACACATTTCTTTTTTTAATGGAAAAATGATCTGATTACCTAATAATGCAGTAAAATGTTTTGAGGCAAATTGTAGCCAGACAAACGCTTTCAGCCAGGTGCTTTCACAAAAGTAGAGGTCTGTGGTAATGGACGGAAGACAAGGTGCAGGTGAATGTAATTTGGCGTGACGCGTTTACATGCATGAGTCTCACGTGTGTTCATTCACATGCACTGTCCCCAACAAGCAAAGTCACAGAAAGGTACAGCCCCCCCCCAAAAAAAAGCATTGCAAAGAGCATCCTATTGGAGAAACAGTCACACGCACAAGAGAATTTACCAACACTGCAAAGAAAATGTCAAAGCCTGATCCGTGCGAATCATTCAAACTTGTTAGTCTGACTATGTATATTTGACTCCTATTAGTTTACATAGGACTGGAGAAGTCCTATGTAAAGTTTACTACATGAACACAAAGCCGTTTTTAGGCCACGCAGAGAAAAGGTGCAGTGTTGACTTGTTTGTAAATGAACATTGGACATTTTATACAAATCAATCTACTAAACATCTGATTTTAGCGCCAAACATTTTCCATCGTTCTCCACTTAATGAACAAACTTCGCACACTGTCAATACAATGGAAGTGCCGATCCGTGGCAAAAAGAGGCAAAAGTGGGCGGGGCGGAATAAGGTGAATAGTTATGTTTGAGTTACTACAGTGTGTTTTGTGAAAACAGGTCTAGTTGTACTGACCAAAAACTGTGAACTCACTGAAAGAGCATGTGTTTGTGTGAGAGCCGTACGAGTTGTTCTGGGAAAGAGTCTGAAAATGATGTGACGCAATGATTCCATGATTATGTATTACGTTTGGATCAAAGAAGAGAAACTAACTTGTTTCTACAGAGACTAACCATGTTTCAAAAAAATAAAGCAGTTGAGGAAAACTGTAAGATACAAGTAGCAGCATGTCTGCAGTAGCATTCACCACTCCAAGTCCAAGACCACAACATTGAGGGCACTATCAGCTAATGAGGCACTTCTCAGGTCATGACTATAGACTTGATGAGTGGATGTCAGTGTAAACAGAGGCAATGATACTGAGAGGCCATTAAACACGAACAGGTAATTAGTTGCTGAAGAAGCTTCTTGAGGTCAGATGCGAAACATCGAAAACTGTAAAACAACCTGGAAATTCATTTAGTTTATGTAAGCAAAAATATCCCTCTGGCAAAATGCGCACAGTGTAATGGTAGAATCACCCATCGCTGCCTGTAACCTTTTCATCCAAACCCCAGCATTTGCTGCTGATATTTTGGGTATCTGTTGAAAACATCCTCCTCGCTTGCCTCTCACAGGTGTTTGTTAGAATTCAGGTCCAGGACACCGACACAGTCTGTGTGCTGTCCCAGATACCTGCAGCCTCACACCTGCTCGGCATGAACCGCTGGGCGCCTCCGACTGAGCATCACCATGAACCAGTTCAGAGCGACAAGCTGCAGCCTCTCTAGTGTCTCACTGACAGCCTTATAACCAGAAACAGTGCGGGCGAATGACATTTAGGAATTGGAGTTTATTTTTGTTTGGGGTTTTTTAATAAGCAGTTTGGCAACAAAACCTTTTTTAACAGAAAATATATTGGCAGAAAGCTACTCAATAAGTTTGTCCTTTTTCTATAAATATCCATTTGTTTTTTTTCCGATATCATTGTTGGCAGGCTAATAGGCTGTGCATGGAATGTTTCTGGCTAGCTTCCTGTTGGCCAGTGTCATAGAAAGTTAGCACATTGGCTAGTCCGGGAGATGTTTCAGAGTCTATAGCCGATAGCATTAGCCCCCATCAGATCCAGATGTTTTCATCTGTTAACCCATTGACCTCATTTAGATGAGGTCAAAGCCTAGTTAGAAATCATTAATGAATGTACAGAGCTTTTAGAGATTTTACTTTAGATACAAATTAGCGTGTAAAAGTGCTAAATGCTGACTCAAATTCAGTTAAGTTTTTGCTTTTGGTGGGGTTAGATATAGCCCATGGCCACTAAACATCATCTTGTGAGATATTAATTATAAAAGAAACCACCGAAATTATGGAAATGCCATGAAAAGGACAAAACATACCTCACCATACGTTAATATTACACATGTCGACCCTGTCAACATTTAAATGTATAGTTAAAAATAAAATAAGAAAAAAACAGAAAAATACTTCAATAAAGGCCAAGTGTGTTTCATTAACATTAGTTCAGGTGATGCTGTTTTACCATTTAATAGCATATAATTAACGTTAGCCTTTAGCTTAAATGCTGAGACAGCTATAGCTTTAAACGTCTCTTCAGCTGAAGTATTTACATCTTGTGTGGAATGTGTTTTATGTAACTATCCAACAGCTGCTTGTTTTCTGCCACGTACTGTATAAATATTGATTTCAACAAGACGCGGCTAACTCTCTTTAGGAATAAAACACAGGCCGGAAACAGTTGATTGCGTCATGTCGCTGTACAATATGTTTATCCCCACGTACTCCTCTCGTCTTGAAGGATGAATGAATTCCTTTCATTACGTGCTGGTTTTGTTGTCGTATTAATAGGTATGTCACGTGACACCAATGAGAGACATGTTTTTTTTAAATACCATACATGTTGTTGATTCATTCATTATGCCCTGATAAGTGTAGGCTGTGTCGGCACGTGTAGGCTGGTCCATGTTATAAGAAAGGACTTCACACGTGCTTTGGACATTTTTTTTCCTCCCCTTTCCCTTGAGATTGTCTTTATGCTACAGTAAGCCTCTCAAGCAGCAAGTCTATGCAGTCATTGTTATTCTACGTTTCATGCCCAGTCCTTGAAGAGTGCCGGTCTTCGCCTTGGAGTCTTAACTCGACACTTGAAGCACTCATCCTCATCTGTTTTTTCAAAAGAACGTCCTTTGCATACTTTGAAATAAACAGTATTTAACCTAAATGTTTGCACTTTCCGAAACACTGTGTACTCAAGTGAAACAAAAGCCTGAGCTATGTTTTCTTAATCTCACCAGAAAGACCAAGTGAGCTGACGTGTTCCCTTTGTATTACTATAAACCCCTTTGATTCGTATAAATAACACACTCACGCCTGCGGCTTTACTGCACGTTTGCTGCTTTGCTTTGTCCGTACATGTATATTTTGATATTCTACTTATTTACATCTTAGTTTATTTCTATAGTTTGACTGTATCATGCATTATTCTTGCTTGTCCATGTTTGTGAATGTTCCAAGAAAGTTTGTGAAAGCTTTCTTTGACGATGGAAAAAAAACAAATTGGATCACAGTTGAAAATGAATTTGTAGTTTATTCCATTTGTTTGTTTGTTCTTTCCCTGGTGTTTAAAATTGTTTCTGCTTGCAGCTGCGGGGCTAACTGTTTACAGTGTGTTACCATGATTACTAAGTGCCTGATGCTAAATTAATGTGACCATTTACCATTTAGCTGAATTTAAATATCAAGTAGTTTCACTTCCTGAATTTCACACTGCAAGTTCCTCTCACCACACTGCAACAAGTCATTAACTAGATTAGTTTAAAGCATAATAATCCAAATGTTAGCTGTTTTGTCTTGTTAAGATTTAGTTGAGCGTTTGACCTAGATTTTTCACTTTTTCTGGGATGCTTCTGACTCGTTTCAATACATTTCGTCCTTATTCCTGGTAATTTTCTTTGCCAGAGGAGTAAGAAAATCGGTCTTAGTCCATTGGCAGTTTTACTTTCTTATTTTAAGCAAGATGATCTTAGAACTAGCCTAAAATGTCATCAAACTAGCAAAGTAATCTTGGTCTAAATGAGTGAAAACCGCTCAAAACAAGATACATTTCCTCAATTCAAGTCATTTAAGCCAATGCCTGATATTTACTTTTCTAGTACGTGTCCTCTAACCAAAAAGAAAAAAAAACACGTCTGTGCAGCTAGTGTGGCAGTAGTGACGTGTTTTTACTTTCCTGGATACGTAAGACCTAAGGAGGAGCTTTTTGTGAGCTGCCACCGCGCTGCTCTGAATAGCCATTAGAGAAGATTCAAAGATTACTCAAAGATGCGTGAGTTTGTCGACACACAGTTTCAGGTCTGTTTTTGATGAGAGACCATTCTAACTTGGTGAAAAGCTATACAAAGTCGATTTTGCATAATACCACCCCTCACCTCGCCCCTTTAAGGTGTAAATTATAGGGCTGGGACAAAATATCGGATCGGACTTGGATCGCAGTACTTTGTGCTTCAATACCAAGTATCGATAATTTATCAAGGATCGCAATACTTTCAATACTTGTGTTTGGAGGCATTTTATCATACACTGCTTTGTTTTCCAGTAACAGTTACACAGCACTTTGTTACATTTTGTGTTAAAGCAGTACTAAGTAACGTGTTTACCTAAATAAATCATTTCCGTAGTCCCTCTGGGGGTAATACAAGTGTTAATGGGATGATTGGAGGGTCTTTCATCTCCCTCTGGTGTCTCTGACCAGAAAACAATGCTTGCAACTTGACTGCCACCGGGGCGGAGCAACCAATACACACTAATGGAATCACGAAAGTAGAAGCTAACAGGCTAACGGGCAAAGCTAACTGTGGGATAGCGCCACTTTAAACAGTATTTACAGCCAAGTTTGAGTGAAAAACATTATTTCCATTCTATAACTGGATGTACAACATCCCTCTCTCCCTTCACCTTTTCTGTCAGCGTAGTATTTACTCTCCAAGACATTTAATAAGTTAAAAAATCGTAACTTGCTACGACACCTGCAGTTGCGCTTATGGCCGCTAGGGGCAAGAGTTACTTAGTACTGCTTTAATGCACTTTTCAATCTAAACACTTCTAAATCTGAACACGCATTTGGTTTATAAACTTTGGACACATGACTTTTTACATATTTCAAGGTAAACATATCACTTGTTGTTATAATAATAATAATAATAATAATGGCTTACAGTTGTATTGCGCTTTACAAGCCTGTACTACCAAGTTTCTCAAAGCGCTGCACTGTCGTCATTATTCATTCACTCCATACTCGGTGGTGGTAAGTTTCTGCAATAGCCACAGCTGCCCTGGGGTAGACTGACGGAAGCGAGGCAACCAGTCGGTGCCATCGGCCCCTCCGACCACCACCAACCACTCACTCACTCAATCACTACATTCACCCAGGCTTCCTGGTGTTACCAAACGGTCTCCCATCCAAGTATCGACCAGGCCCTTCCCTGCTTAGCTCCCAAGGTCTGACGGGATCGGGCAGAGCTAAGTCGGTATGGCCTTATAATTACTTACTGTATCGCAATACGTATTGGATCGGCCCCTGAGTATCGTGATATGTATCGGATTGTGACAAAAGTGGATCGTCCCAGCCCTAGTAAATTAACTTGTTTGCAATAGCCTTTTACAATTCACAATGAGCAACGTTTCATTTTTGGTTCATTGTACAATGTCTCAATATAAATAAAAACGTCCTTGTCCGAAGTCAGATATGCAATATGGTTTTGTTTTGTTGTTTTTAATTAAGGTTATATGATCCACATTTACATAAGAGAATCACTAATTTACATAACAGAATCATTATTTTTAATCAATCCTGACCCTCTTCTCCACCTGCACCTGCGAAATCTACATCACTGAGCCCGAACACGGCACCATTATTTACAGAGTGAACCGCGTCGCGCCTGTCACCAGTCAGACACGTTCAAAGAGGCGGCGCGGTAATCCCGGACGCGCTGATCAAACGCGCGCCCCACCCCCCTCCTCTCGTGTCACTGGGGTGTTCTCTGGTTACATGGCTGCTGCTGCTTGTCAACAGAGATTAGGCACGTTTGTGTGTTTGCGTCGCACCTGGTTTGCTCGGGTTCGCGCATAAATAAGACACAACAGGTGGCACAGTGGTTGAGTGGCTATAGTGAGTCTCTCCCCAGAACCTGTTGCATGATGGATTTCCGGTCGAATACTGGGACTAGATTGGCCATTGTTACACCCCTTCTACAGTATATACTAAAATATACAAACCTTAAATTGAATTGAAATTAGTTTAAGTCTTAGGTCGCAGCAAGACATCTTCATTTCGGAAACAACTCACTATGGATAAATACCCTTCAAAACCCCTGTGTACCATTACTAGCGAGGCCGAATTATGCAGCTTAATCATAATAAACTCACAACTTGAAGGGTTAAATGAATCAGTTTGCAGTGGCAGCTGGTGGAGCCGTCGCATACCACGTCGTTATGTATATTTTTTGTCAACTAAAAAGAAACCGTTCCGCCAACATATCAAATACCCACATATCCAACGTTAATGGCAATTCCAGAGCTCAAACCAGAACCGCCAACATGTCAACTAGGGTCATGTAAATATCCATGTAAATCCACTGGTGCTAGCACGTTTCCCTCAGTGTTTTGAGGATCAATGAAAATCAGGAAAGTTCCACACATAACCCTCAGACTTCTGTGTGTGCTCTGTCATTGGCTGCTGTGAGGGATTGGGGGTAATTGAGATTAGTCCCAAAGGTGTGTGTATGGGCCGGAGGCGGGACTTACATCTGTCAATAACTATATTATGACTATTACTGTTAGTCATATATTTCAAACGGTTGATATTATGCAAAATCGTCTTTTTCAGAGCTTGTTACCATGTTACAATGTTGTTCTCTCAATCAAAAACAGACCTGGAGCTGTGTTTTTTCGAGCCGCTAGCGCATCTTTGAGTAATCTTTGAAATCTTTTCCTGTGGCTACTCTTAGCACCGCCTCGGCGCCTCCTGAGGTCCCTTGTAGCCAGGAAATGCTTTCCTCACCTCTCCATCTCTTAAACTTAATCCATTCACCGCAAAGTAAAAACACTTGCTGTACTTTTGAAGGGGAGAAAGAGGAGGGGACGGGAGAGGATTATGAGGAGATTGAAAATCAGGAAGTGAAACTACTCCATAGCCATTTTAGGTCAATATGGCATTTTCTAACCAACAAAGTGTAAAGACAATACTCGCTTTTTAAGCAAAGACCTGCAACTCACTCAAATTCACCCTGCGACCTAATTTGGGGTCCCAACCCACCAGTTGAGAATCCCTGGTTTAGACCTCGATATCACTTTATTTTACACTACCCTTGATACATTGTACCTAACTAAATGTAATACAATGTAATGTGCTCTGTAACAATGTGTAATAACTTGTACCTATGTGTTAGATACAAAATGGAATAATGTGTATTAGTAGTTTGTAGGTACATAATGTAATAAGACATAACTCTAACCCTAACCTTAAGCCCTAATCCTAAGGGTCTCATGTCCTATTACATTATGTACCTACAAAGTACTAATACAAGATTGTTACAGAGCACATTACATCGTACCAAATGTAGTTAGGTACAATGTATCAAGGTCAGTGATGCCAGTAACTAATTACTGAGTAACGGATTACTGTAATCTGATTACTTTTTTTCAGTAACTAGTAATCTAACGCGTTATTATTTCCAAACAAGTAATCAGATTTAAGTTACTTTTTCCAAATCACTGTGAGTTACTATTTTGTCATTTTCCTTTGGAAAAAACACATTTCTTTTTGCATCTTGGCGAGTGACGTAACATAATGTGACAAGTCATGTTTTCTGCCTAAAAACACTCACACTGGTCGGGGAGAGAGATGGAAATATGTCACTTTTCTGAGTCTCCGTCAGCTTTGTTGATGTTATTGTTAAAATGCACTTCCAATAAATTGAGTGTTGGTAAAAGGGTTTGTCATTAGTGTGTTGTGACGGTGGAGATGTTGTCGGCAGCAGCTGAATATAACTAATAAAGTAACTTGTAATCTAACTTAGTTACTTTTAAAATCAAGTAATCAGTAAAGTACAGTAACTAAGTTACTTTTCAAAGGAGTAATCAGTAATATATTACTTTTTCAAGTAATCTGTGGCAACACTGATCAAGGTACTGTAAAATTAAGTGATACCTGGACCTCTACAGACATGTTTTGAAATTGCATTCTCATTAGTTTTAGGAGTTCATTTTTCAGCCGTCTCTCAGATGTTAGTACTTTTAGACACAGTGTTTCCCATTCGGCTTCCCATGTTGTTTTCTTAATACAGTAGAAAAGTGTCAGCTAATTAGAAAGATGCAAGTCCTTGATGGGCAAAACTCAATTTGAAAGATTATTTTCTGACAAGACGGCTGCCTCTTAATGATCATTCTAGTCATGCTCATACAATCGAGCACATCAGCCGCTCTGTGCTCTTTTATCCCACCGCTGACGGCGCACTGTGGGAACCATCTGTGTTTTGCTATCACTTTAGTTTACAGTAAAACAAATGTAATTGCCTTTTCTCTGACAAGTATCGATCGCGATTAGATCTCCCAAATATTCCTTTAAATTAAGATTCATTTCGCAGCTTGCTCATTTGAAACACGTCCAGGAGTGTTAACATTTGAGGGAGCTTTAAAATATGGACAGCTGCTAGCGCTGTTTTCAATTTGTTGTTTTTGTAATACTCTCTGACTACACTTGTGCGGATACAAAACACGATATGGAGGCATCGATATGTGTATTGTGGAATAATAATGGAAATAATAAATAATGTTTTATTGCCTATTTGACCCTGCAGTTTTTCATAGCGTATAACACCAGGTTTAAACTGTAGGGCCTTATTCAGCAGACTGTAAATAACCCTTTAGTCACTTAGGAGACCCTTTTAATGTGTCCATAGAGAATATTCTACATCAGCGTTGGGCGTAACATGCCAACTTGTAAAGTAACGACTAATGAGTAACATAACATTTTTTGCGTGCCTAAGGTAGAACTAGCTTTACATTATCTAGCTCATGTTTTTCTTTTTCTTCATAGGAGTCACTGTTCATTGATAAACTCTCTGCAAATACATCTTTGTGTACGGAATGTTGCATAACAAAAGGATAGGGTGTGTACCTTTGTTCCCCGGGTACGATTTATTTTTTTCGTAGGTGAGTTGGTATATCAACCAAACACAAGTCATGAGAATGAAACGTCATACATATATCAATCAGCTTAACCCTGCCCCTGCCCTAGCCACTAACCTTAAGGATAGTGGGCGGTGCCAAATCTTAAAGGGATATTTCAGGATGTTTGACATAGGGCCTCTTTTCCTAGTTATCCAGAGTGCTGTTGATTTCTGGAGATATATATTTTTTTATTCATGCAGTCCTTATATTTGAAGAGTTTAGTGGCACTAGGCTAGCACATGTCTGTGGTATCAGTTAGCCTGCATTAAAAACAGTCTGACCCACTCCACAGTGCACCTGAGGCAAATCACTTATAACGCCAGACTAACGATATAAATGTCTGTGTCGATGGAGTAATTTTTTAAATATAACAGACCTTGCATCACATGAATTACCACATTTTGAGGGACTATTTTCTCACAGATCACTCCGCCGCTGCGTTAGCTTACAGCCACGAAGCTGATGCTGCTCAAATAAAGGTTATTTTAAATGCAAAATGGTTAGAATTACTCTATCGACACAGACATTTATATGGTTAGTCTGGCATTATAAGTGATTTGCCTCAGGTGCACTGTGGAGTGGGTCAGACTGTTTTGAATGCAGGCTAGCTGTTACTGTAGAAATGTGCTAGCCTAAGACTAGCCTAGCGCCACTGAACTCTTTAAATATAAGGACTGCATGAATTTAGAATAAAAAATATCTCCAGAAATCAACAACACTCTGAATAACTAGGAAATGAGGCCCTATGTCAAAAATCCTGAAATATCCCTTTAATACATCGATGTTCCCCACTTGTATTGACGGGGGAACATAGGGCTGACCCCCAAAGGATGCTAACTACCTAACGTAACAACCATTGCCTGCCTGCATTGTATTCCTATGGAGAGTTAGCCATGTCTTGTTGAAATAAATTAATATTTAAACAGTATATGGCAAAAAAAATGCAGCTATGGATTATAACTTACAACATATTAAAAACTGTACACAGGATGTAAATACTTCAGTGGACTAGCTGTGTTCTTTACTGTAAGTGTTTTAGCCCTGAAGCTCAATGCTAACGTTAACGTAACACTAACAGTTTGTACAATGGGACAACCATCTGAACAATTTTTTATGCAATAAACTCGGCTTGACGTTTATTCACGTACACTGGTCAACAGGAAGTTAGCCAAAAGCATTCCTTGCACAGAGCCTATCTGGAGTGTTGCCTTGGCTCATTCACATATTTTTTGAGTAATCAGTAAAAACTTAGACGGCAGCCATTTTAGGTGTAGCTATGCCTCAGTCCTCCTAGGAACGCCCCCACCTCCTGGAGACGCCTCTGGACCTTTCGTCACCAGCCAAGCCACCAACCACTCCTCCTCCGCTCAGCAGAGCCCCCTCCCCGCACAGTAGTGTTGTTTAGATGCCACAGCAGTGTGCTGAAGGGGCGTGTCGGAAAGCTTCTTAAAGAGACACAGGCCTATTTCAAGACGTTCAGTACAGCCATTTTGAGAGAGCAATTTTATTCAAGGCAGTTATTTTAATTTACTGCATATACAGACCAACAGAAGGTTACGTCATCATTGTAGTATGCTATAGACTGGTGCTATGTGATTGAAAAAAGCATAATACTCCCTCTTTAAACTTTTAAAAGTAACATTATACTCGTCTCTTGGTGACCCATCAAACTGCGAATTAATCTTGCATACCTTGTGTAAAAGTTGAAAACAATGTCTCACAACAGCAGTGGGCTAAATGCGCACTCAAGCAACAAATATGCATGATGACACACTTTATGATAATACTTGGTAATCTTTCCAGTTTGTTTATGAGCTTTGCAAATATTTGGCATATGTTATCATAATTGTCAAGAGCTTTCCGCGCGTCTGCTTGATTAAATAGCTTGGTTTTTTGTTGTTGTTTTTTTCATCCGTTCGGCCTGTCTTACAAAACTAAAACATGCTGATGCAAAAATGACTCAGAAACTTCTGCAATGATAATCAGAAAGCTTACAGGGCGTCCACGTTTCTGTGGTCTAATTAGGATTGAAAAGAGCAGTCCAAAAAACACAAACAAAAATAGCTTGTACTTTTTAAGATTCAGTGATTGCAACAGAAGGCAAAAATGATCGAGAAACTGGGCTGGTCAGGATTTCGAATGGACCGGCAGGCAGTAGTAAAACAGTGCAAACAAGCTTTCACTTTCAGCTACCAGCATGCTAGCAAGTTGATGGCGCCGTTATGAACGCACTCTGAGAGGACGATTGCCCAGAACTGTTCCTATGTTTGATTGTGGGTTTTTAAATTGTCAGTTATGTGTTTTCTCTATAGTGAAACAAAGATCAGATCGCTTCAGCAGTAGAATTTGTTTATATAATGGCCAAAATGAACAAGATTCGAGGTCGACCGATATGGGTTTTTTCTATGGTTGATGCCAATATTTTTGATTTATACATTTGGCCAATTTTTCCAACTGTCTTTTTTATAATCCTGTGTATGATGCTTTTAAATGTGTCATTACAGCAGGGGGCGCTGTATTAGGAGCATAGGGCTGATGCTTGTTTAGTAAGATTCCTGTTTAGTGAGTACAGAAGGAGCTCATTTTAAAGACAAAACCAGCAGATTCCAAAACTAAAAACGGTACGTCTCCATTTCTTATGGCTCTGCAATTATAAGCAAAGGTCTGCAACATAAAATATAGAAACTTAACAAACTTGATGATTTTCATCGCTATGTTTCTCGTCTCCACTGAGAAGTTCTGACTAGGGATGTCAAGATTAACCGGTTTTACGATTACCACGATTATAAAAGGACGCGGTAGGTTATTCGTAAGAATTTCAGAAGCCACGGTTTACCGCCGAAAATCTACACGCTGACGCACGAGCCGCTGCACGCCATAAACAGCGCGTAAACTCACCGGTAGTTGAGCAAGGCAGAAGGACGCTCTACTCCAGTGTTGTATCCACCCAAAACGATTGAAGTCAGCAGAGTGGGACCTCTTTAGGATCCAAAAGATGACCAAGGCGTTGTTGTTGTCGATGGAACATCCGTTATGCAAACCCTGTCGTCAGAAAGTTGCAGCAAAAGGTGCTGATATCGGCTACGTCGAATATAAACAACATATTGGAGATAATCCTTCGCTGTAAATGTCCAGGTCAAGGTAACGAACTGCATAATTCCCAGAAAACTTGTCCAAATGTTCGGAAATAGCCGCCACAACTGGCTCAGGATGTAAAGAAAAAGCTAACGCGCTCCGCTCTGCTTCAGCGTAACAGAAAGGAAAGTGAAACCGCGCACATGTGAAAATCAGCTGTTCAAAACAGTCTCCTTAGTCATTTTGTAAACATGTTTCATTCTCTGTTCATCAAAACATCTGACAAATAATTAAGCAACAACATAACTTTTGAGAACATAAAACCTAGCCTAGCTTGTGGCCTAATAATATATAGTAAAATAATGATGATAATTAGGGTCATTATAAAGAAGTAAAGTTGACGTTTTGATTGTTTTGTATTATTCAATGCAGGCCTATTTATTTTAATGCAAAACAATCTTAAAGCATTTTTAGAAACAGTGAATGTTTACAAGTGTATTAGTATTAAAAGGCTTTTTAAAGACAAAAACTAAAAATATCAGTTCTTTCCTTTCAGTCGGTCGATAATCGTGAATAATCGTAAAATCGCAATATTTTCTCTCACAATAATCGTAACTCAAAAAATTTGAATCGTGACACCCCTAGTTCTGACTGTGTGTGAAGTTTCTATCACTTTTGGTTCTGGAGATCTCTGCATTAGGTTGGCCGATAGCTGATATTGATATTAGCCGGCCGGTATATCAGTCAACCTCTAAACAATATGTGAACAAAACTGCTCGCATCAAGTAAAATTCTGCTCCACTGGTTGAAAGATGGGTCTAATTTAGGGACAATAAAACAGATGGCCAGATGGAAAAACAAACTCCAAGGAACTCTTGACGGTTACGTTTAAAAAGCCTTTAGAAAACGTGTTTCTGCTCAGGTGAGCCTTCGTCAGGGTGCCGAGAGGCAAAGATGTCACATTCAGTATATAGGGAGTGGCACAAGATGATACCTCCCACATAAAGGGCCATTTCCAACTTCACAAACAAACACATTTAAACACCCCACATTAACAGTAATAATGTAAGATAATAGACAATCCAAAAGCACTGTGTAGAGCGCTCCAAATTCATTTATTTAAAGAAAAGCCAAAAGGTCTATGTCGCTCTTCAGCGTCCCAATCCATAAAGTTTCATTTTTCAGTCTGTCTCCCTCCCTCAGAGTGTAATTTCTATTACCATCACCCTAAGAGAGCTGACATTACTTTCTGGCGGATTGAAAATGCATGGCCACGGGGTAGTGAGGATCTCTCTTGGCTAATTTATGCTCAACAGTCTATTCTTTAGCCTGCGTTTTGCGCGTCCAAGATATAAGCATCCGCACTCCAAGCGGTAGGCTACACCACAAAAGATGTACTGCAATTTGCAAAATGACTCAGCTCATACAGTTTATCAGTAGATGGGTCTCTGAAGGACGAGGACTTAATCAGTGTGGGGGGGAAATGTCTGCAACTCCTGTACGGAAGGGTCCGCTGTGAGCGCTGTAGCAATGTGCCAGGGCGGGTGGGGGAGGAATATAATCTACAAATAAAAACAGCCAGATAAGCATGGGTCATCAATGTTGTCTTTGCTCCTAATCCTGCAGAGAAAGAAAGTAACATCGGCGAGTTTTGCACATTATACTGTAAATATCACAACAAAAAATAAAAGGCAATGAGAAAAAAAATACCGTCCAACTCACAACATAGCTCCAAAACCTGATCAAATTCAAGTACGTCACTAGGTTTTGAAACCAGACTCTTCGCCAATCGTCCAGTCACCTTTAACAGCCATTCAGAAATCAACACCAACGTTAACAAACCTCGAACTCCGAAGGATGCACAACTATTATATGACTTTTCCCCTCTTGACTGTCACATTAATCCGAGCGCAGATAGCCACATCCTAAAACTCGAAAATACCTACAGTATATTACGGATGGGTCTTCTCCTGGTGATAATAAGAACGTTGCATTATAGAAATCGGGCCTGTCTTTGTATTTGTCATCCAGGCGAATAGTGTTGTAGTTCCTTTTGTCTCCCCTGACACCCGGTGACACACACAGCGTCCTTCGGGACAGCAAGCACAGCCTCGGTCACAGTCACACAGTGGACACGATACAGTGACTCATCAGACACTTTGTGGAGCCTTACTCTTGCCACGGAGAGGCGGAAAAGAAGAGCACTGCATTTTTGAAACCTGTCATTTTAATTAAGTGGAGGCTGCGTTGAACAATCGTCTATGAAGAAGAGGGTAGCCAGGTCAAATCTAAAAACACACTTGATGTTGTTTTGTCTATCCAAACAGAAGACTCTCACAAATCCAGTACTTTTCATGGTCAACTTTATAACTTCTCGTAGCTGTGCTTTAAAGAGTTTGGTTGTTCGCCTGTTGATTTGGCAGAAGATGGCGCTGTTTCGAAGTCTGTTGTGTGATTTTTATTAGTTATTTTTCACGTCCTTGTGCACAGCTGCACGGATCATGTGTTTTGTCTGAACGTCCATAGGAACTCATGGAGATATCGCCGGCTCCGAAACTACACGTCTTTGTAAAGAGAAGGAAAAGCGTGCCATTGTCTGACAGGCGAGGCTAACGGAAGACTATTTCACTGTGGTTTTTGATATTTTGATATTGTTTGTAAAAGTAACAACACAAGTGCAAAAAGATAGAGGTCTGCAACGCATTGTCTATAAAATCCTACTGAATCGTTACAAAATCAAATGCATGTAACAAATGCATTTACCTTTACTTCAAATAGCACATCTTCTAATTATATTCTGACCAAAATCTAAATCTATTGAGACATTTACTTTATTGACTCGCTCTTTGTGGGTTTTCGCCAGCCACTCCGGTTTCCCTTCTTCACTTAGCTCTGAATACTCAAAGAAAACAACAACACATTTCTCTTCAGACTTTGCTCATAACTTTGCTGAGAGTGGCTTAGGTGACTCTTGTGACGTAGCAACAGACATAATCTGTAATGTTCTGCAGTGGGGCTTTAGGATCTGGAGCAGTACTGCTCTTGATAGCTCGCCCTGAGGCACTGGTTGAACAGTGGATGAAACATAGTGGACACATTTCCCTTTTAACACTCCTATACTTCAAAACAGCATTCATATCTCCCAGTCGATCTCGCTCCCCGATCTCCAGCCGTCTTTGCCTTTTTGTCTATCTTTGGTCTGGACAGTATATTGATGTTGGTGGTATTTTCTTCCTGCCTCTCTATCTGCAGCACGTCCTTCACGGGAGCCTCTCAAAACGCAGCATGAGGCTGCCTTCACTGCTCTGTCATCAGGCATGAAATCAGCTAACTGTATAACACGATCTATCCATCCATCCATCTATCCATCTATCTTAAGGTCTCTAAAAGGACTAATCCAAGTATGAATGCAGGTGATGTCACAGCAGTTCTACAGTACAGTGTTATCGTTTGCTTGACACTTCTGTTTAGAATGGAAATGAAATACAAGTGCATAGGAATCACAGACATGGCAAGAAATGATGTCTTGATGAGCTAAAATGAACGGAATCAAGATTATCTGATCTTAATTTGAGTCATTCTGCCTTGCTAAATAAAAATATCTGCCAATGGAATATGTTTTCCTCCTTATTCCAAGTAAAATTATATTTGTTATGTGATTTGTAGAAAAATATGTTTTTTTCTTCTTCTTCATATTGCAACTGTAAAAAAAAATTGGCAGGTAGTTTTACGAAAAATTGGCTTATTTCTTTTAGCCTTGTTTTTGCAATGTTCCTACTGTATATGAGCTAGTAAAACAGCTGTCCGGCCTTTTCATTCACGTCTTCAAATAAATGTTTTTTTAATAAATGGCCAACACCTGTTTTACGAGCCTGTGTCACAAGTTTCTCAAAGCGCCATTTGCATCATTTAACACACCTCATGCAAATGAGTGGTGAGGCCAGTCCCTGTAAAAAGGTATGGCGCATCAGTTTCATGACAGTTAGATAATTCGTGTGGTTTCTTCAACTTTCAATTTAAAACTAATCCGTCTTCCAAAAAGCTGAACATTACCCCAAATATGATTTAGTATTTATCTCAGAGGCCGCTTTTACACGCTAATTGGCTGCATGCGAGTGACACATAACTTCCGAGTGAATTGTCAGGAGATGCTGCTCTTCCTACCTTGTTCATTCCATTTGAGTTGGCAGCCGTGTCCTGTCCAAATAAATAAATAGCTCAGATCACATGTCAGGCAGTCAGTTACTGATGGACAGTCACAGCATCATATTAAAAACAGTGCGTTGGGAGCAAAGACTTCCGTGCTCATCGCGGTAGATGTTTGGGTCTTTAAAGGGACTAGATGCAAGTTGGTCAGTTTTATACTCACTACTGCCGCCTCAGGTCTTGTGTGTAACTGCAGTCTCTATATTAAGCTCGTGCATGACAGCAATTCAGACCCGAATTAACACCTTTTTGAGTGATTTTAGAGGCAGTTGTGGTGAACAGGTCTGGACTCATTCTACACAGGAACTGCAGATGGAAACTAGCTACTGTATTTAGCTATAATCTGGTGCAGATATATCTGTCTCTGTGCACTGTCCCTACCATCTGGGGCGACGGTGGCGCAGATGGTAGAGCGGGTCATCTCATGATAGGAAGGTTGGGGGTTCAAATCCCGCCTCCTGAAGGTGTACGCTGTCGTTGTGTCCTTGGGTAAAACACTTAACCCACCTTGCCTAATGAAGGTGGAAAAGTGCTATATAAGTTGAGACCATTTACTGTACCATAAAGACTAAACTAAACATTAGGGCATTGGGGGAGGAAATTACTTAATTTTAAACTCTGTATAGTCCCTTTTAAGCTAACGGCTAACACTAAATAAAAATAAATGTTTTCTTTTTTAATGCTAGCCATTAGCTCAACTCCTCCTTCACGTTTCCACCAGTCAAGCGCATACATCCGACGTCATGTTATTAAACACGTAGCCAGTGGCTGTCCATCAGCAACTCAATCTCTGTCATGTTTGATTGAACTGTTTATTGATTTGTGCAAGACACCGCTAAAGGCTAATGAGGAAATAGCCAGAGAGGAAGAGCAGTGGCCCCCGGAGGATCCACCCAGAAGTCACGTGTCGCTCGCGTACATAGAGCCCATGTCTCATTAAAAGACAAATTTCAAAAGATGTGTATATCGATTCATGATTTCAAGCCAGGCTGATACGTGGGTTTCGACAACGGCCGAAACAAACTTCTCATTAAAAAAAAGGCCAAGGTATCATGAGTCGACGTGGGAACATACCTAATTGCATTCCTTTCCTCTTTATTGCAATTCCGTCTCCTTGATCTACACGTTTCATCTTCACCTCTGGCTGTATCTGCTCGCCCAAATTGCTTCAAAACAAATTTATGATGCCATGTTTTCCCTCTCTCTCTCACACACACCTTCTCTCTCTCTCTCTCTCTTGCCACCCCCTGTTACTTTCAGGTCATTGTGCGCCGCCGCGACAAAGGCTCTAAATGCCCTCTCTCGCCTCCTACAGCGCGGCACAATGGGGCACTCAAACAGGCCAGACTTCTATTTGTGTACAGGTGGAGCAAAACCGCACTGATAAAAGTCATTAGGATCAAGCCGGGGCTAAACCGGGACTAAACCGGGACAAAACAGCTCCGGTAACGGGGCTAAGCCTTTCTCACATCCTCTACTGGTCGACGCTAACCCTTAACAAAGATAAGTGCTCTTATTACAAACATTCCAGTGATGTAGATGATTGGATAAACTTATGTTAGCTGGTCTGATAAAGAGGCTCCGTGCTCCCATTCGTCCACGACATTTGAAATCTATCAGAAAATGACAAGAATGGAAACTGAATAAGCTGATCCAAGGGCCGTAATATCAATATCACTCCGTATGGGTTTTATAGACAAGCAAAGGCAGGAAAGAAACAGAGGTGGAAATGTGGAGAAAGGGAAGACGGCAGGAGAGATAAACAGACAAAGTGGGTTCCGCCACTGGCTGTTCGACACGGAAAATGCTTTGTAATAACAGAAAGAGCTCAATAAGAAAGTGGAAACCAAAACTGCCTTCCAAAGCAAATTCAGACCTCAGACTGGGAAAAATGCCTTGGAACGCCACTCAAAGTGGTAAATACAACATGTAAGCTCGGAGATGATCAGAGTGGCCAGATACAAGATGGAGACAGCAGTGGAGAAGCGTAGTAGCTAATGGTAAACTTTTAACAAAACCACTGCGTCAGTGATGTGAATGTTACTTTTGGTCACAGCCTTCAGCCTGACGTTGTTTAGCATGTTTTGAATTATATCGCGTGTGCAGAAACGTTCCTGTTACATTGGCATCGTATTGGCAAACGGTTGTAGTATAAGCCGTTTTGTTTACAGTCTGTTCAGCTGGAACGCTCTGAGGTCGTAAATTGTCATTTTCAAGTGGGAAAAATACCAGATTACCAGCTGACTGGAACGTAAGCATGTGTATTTGCATCTGGCCAGGCTGTCATCGTATCCTGCTTTTCAAATGACATATATCTAGACCAGTGGTTCCCAACCTCTTCTGTCTCGCGTACAACTTGAGTCTTTCATTTCTACTCAAAGTACCCCTAAACTCTAAAGTGCAGCCAGTTACTTAGAAAATGATCTGCTAAACTCAGATTTATTGGTGTTCAGTTGTGTATTGTGGTAAAAACAAAGCACAAAACACTATGAAATCCAAACCTTTTACTGCGAATCATCATCGGAAATAATAATTAATATGATTTTTTTTTTTTTTAAATAACAGCGAAATACTGTTCAGTGTCACCTTCTTTTTAGATCTGAAACATTTTCAAGTAGCCTACCCCCTGCTAAGCGCTCGCGTACCCCTGGGGTCCCTGTACCCCTGGTTGGGAAACACTGATCTAGACTACTAATTTTACTAATTGGCTATATTTGCATGGGCATTATTTCTTCAGACTCCGACAACTGTATCAGACATGGCTTTTCTGATCTTAGTTCCCAAAGCTATTTTTGCTGTATAGAGTTCGGGAATGTGATGTCATACCGCTATGCATTATGAGATTAGCAGCAATTGTAAACTAATGGAGATTTTAAAAGTTAAATTACTGGAGTTATTGTTCGCATTAAAATACTTGGACACCACAGTGTGTTAGATGTATTTACCAGCAGTAACTCAGCAGCTAACGGACTTCTTCCACGGCTTTTTTCTCCACTTTTTATACTGTTTTTAGCTAATGTTAGCATACATTTCCATTGACTAACAGCTGCAAAGATGGCGCATCTCCATGGTAACTGTGGAATTTCCCAAACTCTATAGCATATCAACCAACGCCACCAAGCGTCCATTAGCTACTTTTGTTTCTCTCTCAGGAGAAACTAGTTTGCCCAAAACTAAATAACATATCTCAAATCACATTAAAAATATATATATATATATATATATCAGCAACAAACCAGAGCCAGAATTCTCCAAGGAAAGGTCTCGATGTGATTATCTTTTTACCTGCAGTGTCGCGCCTTAGCAACAAATGGTGCTAATGATGCTAGGCTAACTATAATTTCTCTCATTACGCCCCACGTGTCAGACGAACACGTTACCGCCATTTCTCTTATGCGCAACACATCTTTTTTCGACCAAAAGATTCAACAAGCACGTGGGGAACAATTATATGATAAAGGCCAATAGCATAGTAAATATCGCTTTGCTAGTTTTAAATGTAAGGTGACGAGAACACGTAACAACAGACCCAAATGTAACAACTTCTTTCTTTCTTTATTTATTTTTTTGTGGTCGTTTCTATCAGAATGACTGCATGTGGAGCTGCCATTGCACTGCCTATACAGACTGAAATGCAAAACGATGTCCTACGATATTGGCCATCAACCAAAATGTTATACGCATCAGACCGCTGAGAAGTCACCTGGACCAGCTTTTCCCACTCCGTTCTACCATCGTCCTGACATTGCTCTCCCGTGACATCACCCTCATTACCAGTTAGCACAGCACTGTCGAGAAAAAAGTTGTCACGTTTTTCACTTTGCAATTTCCTCAGGCCTAGATTATCTCAAATAAATCCAAAGACATAATACGTGTTGGTCCATTATTTCGTTACCTTCCCCCCTTCAGACCGTCAACGCACGCCAACATTTGCGCCAAAAAAAAACTGTCGAGGAAAAACTTACCTTGCCGGGCATTCAAAAGGTGTGTCCGCTGTTCACTGAAGTGCGAGTGGCCGCGAACGCGTCGCCTGCCCGTTGGAAACCATGGATGGGAACCACTTATCCTTTTTTTTTACCCCCCACCCCTTCCCCCGAATCGGCTTCCTCTTAGCGCAAAAGCATTCCAGTCGTAACAATGCAGCTCGTAAACAAAAAAAATAGCGTTCCAGTGAAAGGGAAAGAAGAAGAAGAAGAAAAAACTCCGATCTGCGTCTTCTTAAACGCACGCACACAAGAACATAACAGCCTCACATCTCCACGTCTAGCCGGGGACGCGCCACATTCTCGCACATCTGCCCAGTTTTCAGCTGCTGCGCAAGTTCCAAAGTCTCCTATCCTTCCAGCATTAGAGAGTTTGTTTGTGTTTTTGTTGTTGTTGTTGTTGTTGTTACTTCTCGGTCCCCAATTCGGCGTTGAGATTAGTCACCCCGGTGTCGTTCACGCAGCCACAATATTATCCGAGCGAGAGAGAGAGAGAGAAAAAAAAGAGAAATCCCTTAAAACATTTGAAAGGCAAGAAGATCGTTTCCTCCACCCCCCCAAAAAAGAAATGTTCTCAAAAAGGGGGGTTTTGTTTGTACTGCTCCAGGTTTTTTTTTTGTCTCAAATTTGGCAAAAAAGCGTGTGCAGCAGCCAGTGGTCGCATTCCCGTGGAAGAGTTGAGTGCGCGAGGAACGAAAGAGGGACCGAGAGGAGAGAGAAAGAGAAACAGAGAGAGAGAGAGAGGCTAGTCGCTCAAATATACGGCAAGCTCCTGGATATAGTTCGCCAGACCCGATGCGTAAAAAAATCACTGGAGCTTATCTGTGTGCTTCCAAAGAAGAAGAAGGGGGAAAAAAGGCGAATCAAAGTTGGAATAGTTGCCACGAGCAGATGAGGTGATGAGTTTTAACCGGACTGGAGCGGATACGAGGCTGACGCGTGTGTGTGAGAGAGAGAGAGACGCTGTGCGTAATTACCTGTTCGCACGTTTATGTTTTGCGTGTGTATGTTTTGTTTTTTTCTTTACGCGCCAGGCAGTGCATAATCAGCTTGTTCCGCGCCTTTATGAGATCAGACAAGTGAACGCGCCGCACCGCTGGGGAGGACGGTGGGAGAGGCAGAAAATACACAGAGAGAGAGAGAGAGAGAGATGTAGACACGGATTATGGGCGAGCAGGGAGTTTGTTCATTCTCTCTTCTGTTTTCCTTGACGTAGATTACGTGCATACACATTCATCATATCTATCTATCTATCTATCTATCTATCTATCTAAGCACATTTTCTCCGTTGCATTACCCCCCCCAAAGCGTCTCGACAAAAAAAGAGCGTGAAACCAGAACACAAAAAGTGACAAAAATACAACAAAAAGTGACAACGTGGCGAAAACACGACAAAAAAGCAACAAAACACGACAAAAGCATGCCAAAAAATTACGGTCATTTTTGTAGGTATCATAGCTTTTAAATGAGGCGTTGCACTGTTGCTCTCCAGTCGAGAAGCTTTTAGATTTGGGTAAAGCCGAACTGGAGAAAATGCACTCGGTTGAGTTATCCACATTAACAGGTTAATGTGAGTAACTCAAGATATCGTTTTGTTTTTTTTGCGGTGAAGTGATAGTAAGTAGTCCACATGTCAATCTTAAAACTTTTATCATCGGCGCACATTAGAGGCAAGTTGCCAAATCGCTTACGGAAACAGTTGACAACTATTTTAGTAATCGATTCATCATTTTCTGTTGGACACAGTAGAGCTGTACAGTATATCGCAATATTAGGTGATGTAATATCTGTATCAAAAAAGACACAATATATCGCAACAACATCACTAAAATCATCTGACCATAGACCGTTAAAAATAATAGACAGCTCCTGCTCACTCCTCCCCGTTTACCACAATGACCACGTTCGAGGGGGAAATCATGGCGGATTTACAGACTCCTCCTCCCCAGCTCTGACGAAGCATGTTCCTAATAAGGGCATAAGGGCGGGATCTTCACTGTAGACTCGGCCCTTGCGTGACGTTTAGCTCGCGCAGCTCCAATGCTAACAGTCCGACCCCCGTTAAGTAGGAGATTTCTAAAATGTATCCAACGATAACCAGCCCGGTGCCTCTGATTGTGTCTAACCCACAGTGTTTGGAATAACGCCGTTTAAAAGAACAGCGTTAGGTAACGACGTTATTTTTTCAGTAACGCAGTAATCTAATTCATTACTCTCCCCGTCGTTACAACGCCGTTATCGTTACTGGGTAAACAAAGTGGCACGTTACATTTAGACTGAATGAGCGCCTCGGTGTCGGCTCACGCAGCAGGAGCAGCGGAGAGGGTGGGTCTCACGGAGTCTGTGCAGAGTGTTCGTGCTCTCTGCTCCAAAAACTACGTGTGTCCCAGACCCGCTGGTCATCCCACAGCGCGGTGCGGACGCGGGGGAGAATCCATCAGTAGTGTTGGAACTTATTTTTAACCCAAAGACGCGTTTCCCCCCCTCGTTGGCCGCGTTGGCACATGTTTCTTTTACTCCTGTTCCTCCTCATTCTCTGTGAATACGGCCGTATTAATTGACATTGACATTAATAAACAGCGACGCAAATACTGGTCAATACCATTCAGTCACAGAGGCCTCCCCCACTCTACCCCCCATTCAGTTCATTCAGTTACTATGAACATATTTTACATGATAGTACATGAATACAAACACCTCTGTCTGTTCTACTCCTTTCAACTGACTTTTGAAAAGTGCAAAAAAAAAAAAAATAAATAATAAAATTCTTTGATATAAAGCAATTTTTTTTTAACAGTAACGCAAATAGTTACTTGTCCTGGTAACGAGTTACTTTCATTATAGAGTAATTCAGTTACTAACTCAGTTACTTTTTGGAACAAGTAGTGAGTAACTATAACTAATTACTTTTTAAAAGTAACGTTCCCAACACTGCTAACCCAGCGTAATCACAGGAGGAATATCTAGCTGTAGACAGTTCCAAAACATTAGGCACCGGGCATTAAAGTTGTTTTTAACGTGTCTAAAGTGCAATGCATTCCAATGGGGGACTAGCAGCTATATGGAGGTACTACAGCAATGGCGGCCTCCAGTGTTGTGGTCATAAAGCAGAGCAGCCAGCGGCCATTGCATCTGACTGAGATCGACACGTTAATTTGCAAACTCAGCCAAAGAATGCACTGAATTTATACATGTGTAAAAGTTCTGGTTAAAGTTTTAGCTAAACCTGACCTAATTTAATTAAAGGTGCATTATGCAACTTTTTATGTGGAAAAAAAGTTGATATCTGCGCGTATTTGAGCTTGTAGTGACCAAGCGACTGTATGAGTGGTCAGCATGGCGCCTTTACTTTCCATCACATTAGTCTCTACAAAGCTCCAGGATCAGTTGTTTGAAAGGTTTTCACTGCTGACGGAGCCTCTCACCAGAAAACCTTCCAAACCTTCCTGGAGCGTCTTAGAGACCACTGTGATGGAAAGTAAAGGTGCCATGCTGACCACTCATACAGTCGCTGGGTCACTACAAGGTCAAATATGCACAACTATAAACTTTTTCCACATAAAAAAGTTGCATAATGCACCTTTAAATTAGTCTTAGTCTTATATGTAGTGCTTTTTTGTAAGTCTTGTTTGGACACAATTTGCTGAAAAAACTAGTTACAATGTGTGTTATATGTATTCAACATATCGTGTTGAAATGATTTAGTGAAATATTGCAATAATATTGTTATCGCGATATGGCACAGCAATATCTCATATCGCAAGTTACTTCAATATTGTGCAGCCCTAGTACACAGACTCAAAAAGTAAATGTGTTTTTTGAAAAAATCACTTTTGTACAGTAAGGCTATGTAGCGTGTTTAGTACATTGTAAATTTCAGAAATATTGTCTTTCTGTGACTCAGGACAATTATTCAATCAGAATCTCTCACTTCCTCAATCCCAGCTGATAAAGTTCCAATTGGTACCAGTGCAGCCTCCAGGCGCAGGTGACTTTTTAAAGCACTACTACTTTAAACACTCACTTTAAGTTTATTCCATCAACATGTTTTCAAGCAGCACCACTTTAGCTTTATGGGGTAAAAAGTTTGCAAACATGTATTTTTTTTTTCTATGTGCCTTCCACAGCAAATCATAAAAAACATCTTTACCAAAAATAGTCGTTAGTTGCCTTAAATGGAATCCACAATAAAGAAATGTACAGATGTTTAGTTGGCATTTTCCATGACTCCCAGACCCTCAACTCTTCTACAATAAAATACATTATAAACTCCTCACTGTGCTACAAATAGATCAACTGACGTAATAAACGACATAAAAAAGAATTTGCAGGACTTAGTCATAAATGTTAAATTATTATCTGTTGTATGATGATGTATGCCCCTATCTGTCTTGCTGAGGTTTTTAGAGTGCGGGTTGTAAAGTCTAGAGTAGACTATAGAAAAAGAGCTGCGTTAGTAAATTCAGCACCACGGACAGCTCCACCATGTACACGGCCTATCTCTGCGATTTTCAGATGACCCCAGGCGGACAAGTTTCTCACAGACAAGCTTGTCACACCATCTCATAAAGCTATGAAATCAGGACTAAATCGAGTCAAAACGGAGCTAAATTGGATACAACTGTAAGTAAACTGCCTGTACACCATGTGTAAACCAGAAAGAAACACACCAAAAATAAATGAAAAAGCCCGGGAATTTAACTCTGGGATTCTCTTGCTTCGAGGCGAGCGAGACAACCGATACAGTATTTAAATGTCCCCAAAGTCACTGCAGGGCACGGCTCGCTTATTTCCCCGTTCATTTGGCCTTCATAAAAGCTCTCACTGACCTTCTATTTATCACCCGTCACGTAAATCATAACATCCCTAATGCCACTGCAGGACATACGGGTTTCAGATGACATACAACGTTACCCTTGGCTTGATTCCCGAACCATACGGGCCCTTTCTGTGTGGAGTTTCCACGTTTTCCCCTGCGTCTGGCTGGGTTTTTTCTCAATACACTGGCTTCCCCTATCAACTCAAAACACGCACAATACGGGAAAACCTCCGGCTAGGTAGGCCTGACCAAACTAGCTGAAGTTCTGATGATTAAAAAAAAAATGAAATAATAGATAATATTGTTAGCTGGACAATTTGCTGGTGTCAAAAATATGCCATTTGTGCTTTAAGAATTACATTTCTGGGAGGCCCCCTTCAAAATGGGACCTCTCGGTCAATGCCCAGTTAGCCCCCTTCATTGTTATGGCCCTGCCAATACGAACAATGAAACAAAGCATTGTGAGATCAGTCACAGGCAGGTCAGAAAGACATTTAAAACATTTTTATTTTTATCGAGGAAGTCACAAACTTTATTTTAGCCTATTATCATTTATTAATTTGATGTAAGTTGCTGTGGAAGACTCTGCACACCCGGGAGTCGACAGGTGCATAGAAGGCAGGTCAATTTATACAAAAACAAATAAACTCCCGCACACTGTCTCACTCTTTTAGACATTTGTTGCTGCAACGTTTTGGTCAAACTGACCTTTGTCACGTTGCAGCAACAAATGTCTAAAAGAGTGAGACAGTTTGTAAGAGTTTTTGTACGTTTTTGCATTCATTAGATATTAGCCCATTATTATTTGGATTCTGAGTGTTGTTAGTCACAAACTAAATCCATGTCTCTCTGGTTTCTTTACCTTATGTCAGTCATTCTAATTCTTATTTCCAATAAAAGCAAGTAAAGTGTAAAATTATGCTGCAATAAGGCGGCATAGTTTTTCTTGGAAATGTATGGAGTTTCACACATAGACATATTATTAATAGACCGTTAATACTCACTCCTCCCCGTTTACCATAATGACCACGTTCGAGGGGGAAATCATGGCGGATTTACAGGCTCCTCCTCCCCAGCTCTGACGAAGCATGTTCCTAATAAGGGCATAAGGGCGGGATCTTCACTGTAGACTCGGCCCTTGTGTGACGTGTAGCTCGCGCAGCTCCAATGCTAACAGTCCGACCCTCATTAAGTAGGAGATTTGTAAAATGTATCCTACAATAACCAGCCCGGGCAGATTAAAGTTGTTTTTAACGTGTCTAAAGTGCAATGCATTCCAATGGGGGACTAGCGGCCATATGGCGGTACTACAGCAATGGCAGAGCAATGGCGGCCTCCAGTGTCGTCGTCGCAAAGCAGAGCAGCCAGCGGCCATTGGTTTCACATCATTACAAGTTTGTAAGAAAGTATCTTCACTCTTACTCGGGTAAAAATAGTTACTTGCCACTGTGAGTAAGTAATGTTTCAAAAGCTTCAGGTCGATAGGATTTTCACATCATTACAAGTTTTGTTTCTCATAATTTATGTCACTACTGAAACATAAATGAGACTTTTACACTCAAACAGTAACTCAGTACTCACAGTACTCAATAACATTTTGCCCATGTAGTTTTTTTTTACTTTTACTTGAGTATTTATTTGGGCTACCTCTTTTTACTCCGACGTAACATTACACTTACTTGAGTAAATATTTTGGCAGCTCCCCCCGCCTCTGCCGATTACTACTTTAAAAAGTAGTATAGTTTTCATTACTTTATTTCAAAAGTCATTTGATTACTAAGTACTTGAGTAAAAAATAAAAATAAAAAAGATCAAGCCAGGCTGTTTACATCTGTCCCGCTTAGCTTTTCACAGTTGAGAATGCCTTTAGTAATCCATTCCTGGCAACACTGCATAAGATAGAACTCGCCTTAAGCCCAGTCAAAACAAAGATTTATACCTTAGACTTCCTTCTCATCCTTATAAATGTACGAGATTTTTTTTTTTTTTTTTACATCCATATAATCAACTCAGCAATCCTGTGTCCGGCCCCCCCCCCGTCTGATGGAACAGCATCTTCATATCACGGAGTCTGGAAATTGACCTATAGGGGCCACTCCATAAGTGCCCCATAAGCTGAAAATGCGATTGTTTTGGTCATTACGAAAAGTGCTGATGCGAATGTGCCGTGAGGGGCCGCTGCCGAGATTCCACATCAATTAAACATTACTACATTGTTCTACATGCCAAGTCGAGCGCTCGCTGCTTTTGAGCTGCGGGCACAAAATGGGTTCTTAAAGGTCCAATACTATGCATTATTCAGGGTTTATACTTAATACTTTTGAACTACTTAGCATTGGGTATTTCATGTTTTCAAAGTCTAAGGCTGTGTGTTATGCCGAAATTTACTTTTTTAGAAGCTTTCGGAAAATTGTTACGATGCTGTATCACCATAAAAACATAAGTGGAGTCGTGCTTTGTTTCGTTCCTACATGTGCGAGTGCTCTTCAGTGTGTTTTTCAAGTCCAGACAAATGACAAATGACTTTTTTGAATTGCCTTTTTAAAAATGGCTTCTCTCCTCCTAAAGACTAAAAGACTTAGAAAAACATGTCCAGACAGGTTTAATTGAAGGCAATTTGAGCGCAGAAATGATCAGCTGAATGTATATGCACTGAAGGTTGAGGCATACTGTCAGGAGCAGTAGGTGCAGAACCCATGGATCCATCTCTAAATCTAGGGTCAGGTCGGTTCATTGTCTGACATGGTCATGGAAACCCAGGGTGCTGAGGGCGCCGCAGCACCCCTGGTGGATAAATTCCGCATTGCAGGCAATATTCATAAACAGGATATAAGTGCATACAAGCATTTTTGGGGGGGCGATCCTGTCCCTTAGCAACCTCTAACCAACATAATGTTCTCATGGCTCTGTGGTCGGGAGCACTCAGCTGGAGAATTAGCCTATTGTACATTGTGTTGTATCTAGAAACCGAGAGATTAACGCTAGTCTGTGCAGGACTGAGAGAGTTTTAAAACGAGTTAGCCAATGAACACACTTTGAGCCCACGACTGGTCAGAAGTGTTCCAGTGAATTATGGGCTTTTATAATGCAGAAGACAGTTTTGCGTCCCCTCCATGATGCAACAAGGATCCAGCAGTAGACGAAGGAACTATTGAAGTGAGTAGGAGTGCTCAGAACCAATGCAGTGAAATACAACTCCAGGTATGTTTTTGACGAGGGAGGAATGGTATCACTTACTGTACAGTTGTGCTCAATATTTGACATACCCTGGCAGAATGTTTGATGTTTGTACTATTTTTCAAAGAATATGAAGATAACGCAACACGTTTTTTCACTCATAGTTAGTGGTTGAGTGAAGCCATTTATGTTGGAAAAAAACTGAGTTTGCTCTTTTTAAATCATAATTAAAACCAAAAATGATCAAAAGTTTATGATCAAGAGGAATGGGCCGCTTTACCATCAGATTATATACAGAACCCTCTTCACAACTACCACAAAAGACTGCAAGCTGTCATTGATGCTAAAGGGGACAATACACAGAACTGGGGTATGTAAACTTTGGATTAGGGTCATTTTAGTATTTTCTTTTCATTATGATTTTCAAAGAGTGGGAAAAACATGTTGTGTTATCTTTCATAATCTTTGAAAAATGTGCCAGGGTATGTAAACTTTTGAGCACAACTGTATGTCTTGTAAACTAAGAAATGAGTCGACTCCATTTACATGGAACTTAAAAATCAAGGATCTTATCCCTTTTAATAGTTTCTGAAGCTATTAAAGTGATAGTCTGGAAGTCTAAGGTTTTTACAAATGTTATAAAATATGCTAAATCAACCACTTGGCCTTGCATTTAGATGTAAAGTAAGTAATGATATATACAGTATATATACAGTATTATTAAAGTTCCTCCTTCCCGGATCTCAGCAACTAATTACAGTCTAGTATCCTCCCGCGTTGACCAATGAGACGAGCTTTTCCTGTAAACCAGCCTGTCAGGTCCAATCAGGAGGAGGGGAGGCAACGCAAAGGAGGGATTTCTGGTTAAAGAGGGGAGGAATTTGATTGTTTACTTTCAAATTTCACTCTATCTCTCATCACTTTGCAAACTTACAGACTCACTCCGGTTCATCCGGGACCGTGTGTGAATGTTTTCATTGATATAGTTCTAATGTTGTGAATGAAATTGTGCTTCTGCCCTTGTTGGCTGTTGGTCTGTCTTGTAAAGCGATTGTAGATCTCAGTTGAACTTTACCTGATTAAACAAAAAGGTTAGATAAAACATATACAGTAACCTGGTCAGAAGCTCAAAGGTTGATTTAGCAAGTACACTATGCCGTGTACTAACTAACTGTTAGAATTATTAGGTTGCTGCAGATGGTCCGGTCTAGGTTCAGCAACTAAATGGGCCCAAAGACCTGAATGACCAGGTTATTCCATGAATTTCTTCTTCTTCCAAGATGACAATGCCAGGATTCATCGGGCTCCCGTTGTGAAAGCGCGATTCAGGGAGCACGAGACGTATCGGCCGCCACAGAGTCCAGATCTTAACCCCCATTGGGAATCTTTGGGATGTGCTGGAGAAGGCTTTGCGCAGTGGTCACACTCTCCCATCACCGATACAAGATCTTGGTGAAAAATGAATGCAACACTGGATCTTTTTGACGCTGCAGAAGCTTATGGAAACAATGCTTCAGCGAATGTGTGCTGAAATCAAAGCTGATGGCGGTCTTTGGGTCAGGTAATGTATATGTTTCGACATATGGAGTTCGTATGTATGACGTTGACCGGAGTGTGGGCTGTACAGGAGATGGAGATGGAGTGATTTTGTAACAAGACATCACTTGTGTTTTTGATGGGGCATGCAACCATTATTGAACAAATTGCGAAGCTCCAAAAAATAAAATGTTGCATTGTATGTTCTCTTTAAGACACATGTATCAACAATCAAACACTCATCTGGGGACTTTAATACCTCCACTCAGGGGAAAAAGCTCAGGGCATGAAATTGTATGTTTTGCCTTTGTCGAGTTATGACTAATTCACTCCGGCATGGGCAGAAATACCCGGCGAGGAGGCGGAGTGCGTTATTCATAAGCAGTGAATAATTGAGGTTTAGGGAACATTGGAGGAGCCCAAGCAGCGAGGAGGTAATCGCTGACTCCGTGCTTTGTACTGGTTTGGCACTTACCAGGCTCAACGCGATGTTGGGTCAGGCAATTAGCGCCGCGAACAAAGCCCGGCACGCGGCGTTATTAATGAGCGAGGAATAAACTACGGAGATCGCGCGATGATGATTGTTAATTAAGGACACATCATGCAGGAGTGCGGCCAATGCGGACTCAAAAGTGTTACGTGAAGTGCGGAGGGAGGAGGTGGAGCAAGGGGGTAAGAGAGCGGTCGACCCACAGTCAGAGGGTTCAAATGTGCTGCCAGGTCCGGTCACAAAGCGGTCATTGATCAAGTTTGTGCAGAGGAATTGACTCACGGAAAAGTGTTTAGTCGCATCACGTTAGGAGTGGCATTAGAAGTCAATAAGAGGCATCAAAATACCAATTACTCAAGAAAAAGTCGAAAAATACAGAGAAAGGACTACTGAAGCACACAGTCATTGTTAATGGGAATCGCATTTAGGTTTTTATAGTGATCTGATCTGACAGACTTTGCCAGGGGTCTGCGACCTTATCAAAAGAGCAATTTTGCCCCCTCTTCTGCCAAAGAAAACACAGATTATAGACAGATACCATATGTTTCTACCATATGGCAAATTTTACCTGTTACAGTCATGGAACACAACAAACAGAAGTTCAACCTGGATAGACTCACACAGACAAAAGCAGCGATTAGGAAGATTTATTGACATGTGTATTAGTTTTGGCGATCAGACCCCGGCGGTAGACATCGATGTATAAGTCAGTGTAGGTAAACAGCTTGGAGTTAGGGATGTCTTCCCCCGGAGCCTGGACACTGGTGGTGGTATGGAGGACCCGGGAAGATGCAGCAGGTAGAAGCCGTGACGGAAGAGGCGGAGATGGGGTGGAGGCGGGTCGCAGAGCAGCTGGGAAGCGAACGGACCATAATTGCTGGGGCTTAAAAGCGGGACCGGTGGTGATGATTGGCTGGAGGTCGGTGACGCTGAAGTTAGTCTACCAGGTTGAATTAACGCCTAGGCTTCATTAAGTGGTAAGTAAAGTCAGTAAGTGCTTTATTTGTCATTGTACAATTGTACAACTAAATTGCGTTCAGATGTTGGGTCAGTCCTGAGCCGCTGCCATTGTGAGCCAACTTGACCAGCATGTTTTTGGAGGTCAGGGAAACCGGAGTACTGTCTTCAGTGATCCTCTGAAACGGTGCAGCGCCTCCTGGGTTTGTCCCTGGAGGGGACAAACTCCCACAGCCCCTCAGAAACACAGTTCCCGTGGTGGAGTTTGCATGTTTACCAGCGTTTCCCCGGTTTGCCTTAATACTCATGTTGAATGCATTACATTACTTTATAATGATATCATACACAAGGCCTACTTAACCTCACAAATGGAAAATACTTAAATAAATACAGATCTTTACATAGGCCTGACACTACTTATCAGTTGCCTACAGTTCATAAGCACAGAAACATATATTGCATTCACTTAGGTAGAAAGTATAACAATTTAGCATATCTTATTATCTTGGTTGCTTGGTCATTTTGAAGACTCATTTTATAAAGAAAGATGTACTACTTTAAATGGCATTTATTTTACCCTAGAATGTAGAGCTGAGATCGGGCTCAAAAAATCAAGCCCAACCCGAGCCCGTGGGCATAAACCCCGACCCATGCCCGAACAATTAACTTGAATTGTCGGCCCGAGCGTGCACGCAGCAGCATTGCGCACATCTCTAGGCAGGCCTAGAGATGTGCGTGGTGTGGGGCAGGTTATGCGCAGGAGCAGCAGCGCAGGCTGTCAGTTTCCTCCTGCCGTCTCTTTCTTCTCCTCCTCCTCGTTGTTCATAAACATCTCTGCATTTGCAAAAGCTACTTTTTACGCACAAACAGGAACCAAACTGCCTATTTAGCCACTGTAAGTTAAACACTGTCCTGAGATAAAGAATAGTGATGTTCGCTGTGTAGCGCCGGTATCAAAAGTGCCTGGCCATGCTGCTTAAACATGACAACAATCAGCACGTGCACCCGCCCCCGCCCCACCACCTCCCTCCCCTCCCAGCGCCACAGGAAGAAGTATAATCAGTTTGTGTACCCAATAGTCTAAGCCTATATCTTAGATTATTATTAGAGATTATAATGACATTATTTTAAAAAATTCTTGAAGCCCGACCTGACCCAAACCCGACTGTCATGCGTGACATCTCGACCCATTTTGGGTCGGGCTCGAGACAGTTTTTCCTATTAACTGCATTACACTTTCATGAGTAGTATTTAAAAAGAAATATATGAATTACAAAAATGATCATTAATATCATTGCCTGGGTCCATGATCTCTTTGTACAACACCACAAATCTCCTCAAAACCAAATAATTTCAGCTGCCCCCCACCTCATTAAATATTATAGGCCTTTAGAACACTGTGATGTCACCTGAAACGCAACCTAATAACATACCCACAATTATGTATATGCAATTTTCCAGTCTTCCCTCACAACCTTCTGTCTCGATTAAATGATCCCCTAAATGCACAGGTTGACCAAATGTGACAAAATTGACTTTGTGTGACAGTTTGATTGTTTTAGTCGGGTTGTTCTCCACCAGTCTGCTCGGGGCACTAGATTTGACTTAAAAAAAAAAAAGAAAACCTTCTCAGTGCTCGTTCTCTGGCCACTTGCACTTCCTTGTTTTGGTCCTGGATGGGAGCGGAGCTTTGCAAAACGTGCCACCACTCATTTCAAATCATTGTTGAATTAGTCCTGATCAAAGCTGTCCCTTGAAGTTCCGGTGGAGTGCGTCAAGCGCACAAAATACCTCTTCAGATCCATTTTCGATGTGGGCTTAAAGTTGTATCATTTAAACCTCAAAAAGTTGATTGAATAAACAATATTGGAGTCTTGGTGTTTAAATTATCCAAAACCAAAATCCACAAACATTGCACCTAATCATGTTTCATTCCCAAACGGAACTGCTGAAACTGACAGTATCTCATTAGTCCCCACCTCTGCTTGTTCCTCCCACCACAACACGCTCGTCGTTTTTTTTTTTGTGTTGGCGCCCTCCGCGTCGGCTGTTTGGATAATTGCTATTAGGCTTCCATTGTTTAGCAAACACAGCGAGCTGACAATGTGCATGGGCGTCTTCCAGCGCGCTCCTGCTTCTTCTAACGCCGCAACTCATCACGTCAGATATCTGCCATCGACGCAGACAAAAAAAAAGAAGAGAAAAGACAAAAAAAACATGCCAAATAACAAAACGGCAACATGACAGAATCAGGGAACCGCACAAGAAACGCTGGCGGAGTGCAGTGCGCAGGGATTAGCGCAAAATGCTGTCAAAACTGGACGTGTGAAAATGCTCAGAGGCCAACAGTTTCCTTGTACTTGTTGTAATTGAAGGACTTTTCCAGTTAAAATAATTTTGTCTGTACGATTGAGTTTTATTGAGGGGGCTCATCCATTGTCGAACCATGACAAAAGAAGCACAGCAAGTTAAATGTTTTTATTATCGTAGTTAAAACTCATTCTTGACTTTCCTAACACATTACAGGCATCTGGAAAATGGACTGTTGAGAAATTACTTTGCTAGTTAATGCAAAATCTTTTTTTTTTTTTGTATTCTCTCATCAAAAACGTGGAGTACCTGGAGTAGTAGGCAAGGCGAGGCATATTTATTTATACCGCACATTTAGTACAGAAGGCAACTCAATGCGCCTTACAAAAGAAGATAGTAAGAAGTACATGAGGTCATGTGTTGGAATTTTTTTCCTGGGGACCTGAAGGACAACCAGCCATTGACCGGGGGTGGGGCTGAGGAAATACGTTGAGGCAGTCGCAGGTTAGAGAGGAGGTTTGTGTGTGCAGTTGTATACAATCTTTGAAAGTCAGTGTTATGCCAAATATGAACCAAAGAGCTCAGTCCTTATCTGGTTTAGCTCCGTGACCTGGCCTTGAAGGGAAAGTGTTGACTGCAAGGAGGATACAGCTCCAGCTGCTTTTTCTCAGGAAGAAGAATTCCGGTATTATTCATAAATGTGTGATTAAATAGCTTTTACTTGGTCTCAGCATTTGTAGTGCTTGTTAATTTCAACCGACAGCAGCGGGGTGCAAGCTGTCAACATCTAATTTTTCCGATAAACCAGGGCAGTGCCTAATCTAAAAAGAAGGCACCCTGTTATCAAGAGTATATCTTTGATATCTCCGACTGACAGGACTGCTAGGCAAACGACAATCTACTTACTCCATGCATCCACCGCAAACCGAGCTGTAAAAGTCTAGTCAGGGCAGATGACCTCCTCCGTGGCCTCACTTTGAGAGAAAAAAACGTATCAATAGTGCAAAGAGACCGGTTGATAAATTCCATAGTTTAGCGGTGTGGGAGGACCTTGCTTCAGTCGAACAGTTTTGAGCAATTTTCTTCATATCGGTATTTTATTTATGTTACACATTTTCTATATTTCTTGCATAATACATTGAACACACAAAACCCATAAATCAGCACTGGACTTGTTTTCCGCTCTGACTGTATTTATGACAAATTCATCGATTTGTTGCATGCTGTTAGCCGAAAATGGTGGCTTGAAATGTATCCTTTTCATGGAAAATCAAACCTGATGCCAGCAGAGGGCGCACCACAGGATTCTAAGAGAGCAGTTTACTCAGGTACTGACTTCAATGCGTCAAACTAGGGGGTGTGACCTACCGACGGGTAAGGAAGTCATTAATGGAATTAATGTTGTTGTTCAGGAGCAGGACCACGCCTCAATCAATCATCCTCTGCTTACCAACCAATCCTGCATTCACCTCACCACGCCTCTAATTAACCACGAGCCTATATATACTTACCAGGCCAAGCCTTCATTCCTGTCTGAAACTGTCGACCCCACCCTCCCTCCCTCTATATCTGTTTTTATTTTTCAGCACTGATTCTCCTGCTTCGAGGGGGGGTCTGAAGAGCTGGGCTTTATCGAGACGGAGTCCCCCACCCACAGTCTCGCCCAGTTCACTCTACAATCCGTAACTCATTAAATTCTCTAATCGCACTTTGTTGTGGCGTGGTCCTTGCTAGTGAACTTTCACTCGTTTAGACATTTTCTGGCAGACTATGAACATATTTGTCTCACACAAATAGAGTTAAGTCCAAATCGGGTGCATATGGAGGATTTTCACACAGCAAATTGTCCAGTAGAAGTGAAAACCAGAACTCAAAGTTAGCGTTAGCATGTAGCATGAAGTTTAGCATTATGGTTGGCTTTCCTTGTTATTCTACTGTACTCTACAAACTAGCTGTGACCCACTCGGCTCCGCATTTGATGCACTGAGCAAAAATAAAAATAGTCACTGACATGTTGTCCACTACATTTACCTCGCTGCGTGTTGTCCCCGTGCGGTTCGCAGAAAGGAATGAAGGAGAATGAGTGACCACAGCTAGCAAAAAGCTACGACAAAGACTGACCAAATTCAAGTGACAGTGGAATGTTTATGCTTAGAGTGCTATGACACATTAGACACAATAGACATAGTTAACACAATTACTGTATATTTAAGATTTTGCTAAAGATTGTACCCAGCTTTCTTTAGTTTGGGCATTTTTGTGATGTATATAGTTTCACTTCCTTATTGGACACTGACAGGAAGTGACATAGATGAAGGCAAACAATTTTAAACTGTTGCCGTGCCAAACATGTTAAGTTAATGGGAAATGAGTAAAACTGCTGTGGAACTTTATCTCTATCTACTGTATGTCACTTTCTGTCAGCAGCTTAAAAATTCAAACAAAAATAACTTTTCTGCCCAACATTTCGTCATTAAAATAGCCGCTTCACTGAAATAAAATGATAATTATGCAACTGATGAACTTGCAACTGATGTGGTATGTCCACCCTTGTAGATCCGCTGCTATCACTTTATGCACCTACACATCTGTAAATACAATACCGCTGTTGTTTTATGTCAAATTGTTGTCGTTTTACCCTATTTACTTTTTTCCATTGATTTATTTTAATATTCTTTATGCATGCCCTTATAGCCTGATCTGATAGTTTTTTATAGCTTATTTGTATCTAAATTCTGTGTTATATGTTTTATGTTGCACGATTGTACCGAGAAAAAATCCTAGTTTGTGAACCTGTTCCCAAACTATGGCAATAAAAACTATTCGGATTCTGATGTTATCCTTCTAAATAAGTCATATGTTGAAAGCATTAAAACCTATCATACGCACTTTAAACATTAGTCTGATACATGGATTTTACATGAATGGATTATTGCCTTTTTGCCTGAGAGAGGAAGCTTTCGATCAAGCTAAAGGTAAGCAGCTAACATTAGCTAACTTTTCACTAAAACAATTTATAATCAAGTAGTTTAATCATGAAAACATGCAACACACAATGAAACAGCTGTTTTAATTCACTCAGTTGTGTTTAGTTCAAAGACCTGTCGCTGTCGGCTGTTGTCCACTGACTCTCCCTGTGCATTGTGGTCTGTATTGATCCGTCTAGTGACCATGGATTGGGACGGTCACGTGGGAAATAAAATGGCGACGACCTATAGAGCTTTCGATTGGGGTTTTTTCGCACAGAAAACATGGATACCGAATGGTGATGTCATGCCATGAGATTTAGGCTGCATCCGAACCCTTAAATTGTAGCCTCTAAGTACTAACCTATCAACTAATCCTTAACCTTTCATAGGGTCAACTGTTAGATCTCTATGCAGTTAGTGAACTAGAGCTTCAGCAGCATTTGCCCAATTCGACCGTCCTTACCCAGGGAAGGGAAGTGACATCACCAACAGCTGTTTTTCTTCTTCTTTAAAGTTCAGTGCAGGCCAAACAAAAGCGCATACCGCCACCTACTGTATATTGTCCAACAACAACATAGTGTCCAAATAAAGACATTTAAGGCAGAAAAAAAGAAACATCCAAATGATCCTTAACATTTCCCTTTATTTTATCTCAACAGTGGTTTCATAAAGCTACAGTATGCAAATTAGCCATGTGGCTTAAGTTTCTACTAAATGAAATGACTGTGCTGTGATGACTCTAACATGTATTTTGTCACTTTTATAAATTTGGCTTGTGCAGAATCTTTTATTTTTTATTTTTTTTAAATTATTAAATCTGCACCTGTCAATCAACAGTGGTTGCGCATGAATCACTCGAGGGTGGGGGCGAGGGGGTGGGGAGATTGGCGCAGGGGTTTATGGGATGGCACATAGCTCCTTATCACCAGTGAGTTAGCATCAGAGGTCCCTATGCTAAAGTGGCTATGCTAGTTAGCATACAGGCCACTTTCCCTAACTCCTTCCTAACTGGCAACCCAATTCGGACGCTTCTTATCATGGCGGACGCTGACGCACATCCGGTTTGGGGTAAGACCTCTTACCAATTTACTGGTTTCGGATAGAGCATTACCCTATCCGACACCACCCAACCTGGAAATGCATTGGCTAACTGCGGTTCATATTCCTTCGTACCCTTGATTCAGACCCTTGAACCACTTTGCCCCTCTCCATGTATCTGTTTCTTTATTTGGCAGAAAATACTTCCAGGATTCAGCATTTGTTCAAGCATTTTGTGACGTACGCTTTACAAGAGTTGTTCTTTTGCGTCTTCCCCCCCTTGAACCTGACTATTTTGGGCGTTTTCCAAAACATTTCTTCATCTATCAAGACTTGTTTCTGTGATCTTTTTGTTACCTACCTATATTCATCATCACTCCTCACTCATCTGTCCGTGTCAGGTCGAGTCTCTCCTCGTCGGAATGTCAGGTGTAGGGACACTTTCGGGCTGGTTCGGCGCACACAGCCCGGGGGCCTGCAGCGGGGAGATAGGCCCTGTCCCAGAGGTGAGCGAGTGTGTGTGTGAGTGAGTGTACATGCGGGCAAGCCTCTCCGGGAACAGATAAGCTCCGCCAGCCGCACGGAGGCTGAGCCCAGGAGCGATAATGAATGCTCCAGGCACAGCTCCACTGCACCTACGCTGCGGTAAATACACACGCCACATGAAGAAATTCCAACCAAGTCGAGACCGAAGGCGCCCATTACGGTGTAGATTTACTTTAGCTGCGATGGTGCTCATGTTTCATTCACGCGTGTTGCCTCGATTACCTCAGCTCGGCCAGAAACAATAGCCGCCAGCCATTAGAATGAAAAGGATTTGAAACCATTAGCAGCTACACCAAGACAAGCCCTAATTTTGAAGTATTTGCCACCCGAATGTAGCTGAGTAAGGATGAAGAGGCTCCTGTTGGGTTAACAGTAGGTTAGAAACATTTCTGCATTTTCCTCCAAGGACTCAGGGTATTATGTGTGTACTCATATTCATGCCGAACTGGGGCCATATGACTGTTATAAACGTCATACAACCAGAATATGAGAAAAAAAAAATTAAACATTTGAATAAACAAATGGGGGGGAGGGTGGGGGGAAAATGTGCAAACAATGGGTCTGAGTAGGGAAAGTTGCAATTGTGGTTTTCTGGCCAGAGACACCAGGGGGAGATGAAAGACCCCCAATCATCCCATTAACACTTGTATTACCCCCAGAGGGACTACGGAAAGGATTTATTAACTCCTTGACTGCCATTGACATCTATAGACGTCAATTTTGTTTTTCAGTTTTTCAACGGATGCAGTAAAGCCTTAGCCTTAACTTCTATGTAAAGATCTTACTTGTAGACATTATTTTATTGAGTCAGCAGGTGGCAACAGTGCTCTTTCGATGCCTGATCACAGGTAGGAGTAGAAAACACGGCTACTTCTTTTAATCTAGCATGATCTCGGACGAGGGAAGGAGAATGGTTACGAGAATAGGAGAAGATCGAGGGAGAATAGCGAAACGTAAGGAAAAATACAGGCAACTTACACTTGAACAGGTTTTGGTTAGCTGTGGTTCTCGTAGTAAGAGTGGTGGAGGAGCAGGATCAAGGAAGCAGACAGGTTTTAAGGTGTGTCTATGGAGTTTGTTATCAATCACACGGCCCGATTAAGCTTATGTTGCTTCATTCACGTAACCTTTCCTCCTCTCCCTCACGCAAGAGGGGAGAAAACAACGCAAGTGAAAGGTGTTTTGCTTCAACGCAATCTCCTCTGTAACCGTGTTTATTATTTCATTAGGTCTTTTATTTCTCAAACTTGTTGCCTTATGCTCACTTTGAGCTCCTCGTGGGGGGTGGAGATGACCGGGGCGGACTGAGGAGGAGACAGTGTGTGGTGATGTCGCTGCAGAGCGGAGTGGAGCTGAGTGAACAGGTGGAAGATGTGAGTGACGGGGCTCCTGTAGCCGCCTCATCACTCACGGACCCTGGGCGTCTTTTTCTCTCCTATGGCCCAGGACAGTGCTGGCGCTGGGAGCGTTCGGGCGCGCCGTTTCCCAGAGCCGCGCTCTGAAACCATTTCCCCGCAGGCCGCGCTCACGTCCCGCGGACGTGCATTCACAAACTGTCCCTCTGCCAATCCTACACTCCTCTCTGCCAGCAGTGACCTTTGTTTCGCAAAATAAGCATGCACAACTAAAGTGACGCCTCTCCCCCAAAGAGGAATAAAACAAAAACAACTGTAAAGACTTCAAAAGAGCCGGATCGTTCGCGACCGACACATCACTAATTGGCGCCCCGTCCTTTCGGCGCCCCTATGCAAGGCATATATTGCGTATGCCCTTTTTGCGCCACTGCTGCAGGTAACAGGTGACGCTTGTGCTCACTCTTTGAGCCCAGTCCCTGATTGGTTAACAAGGCGTAAATGAACGCACGTGTAGATTGTGATTACTTGAGTGCATGAAGCAGTGGGCGGGGCATCCCTGCTCTGTACCGCGCTGTTCTCCCTGGCTTTGACGCGCGTTTATCCTCATCTGCTCGCATTTGCAACGCTTCATACGCGCGGACGGCTTTGCTTACATTTCGAAGCACGTCTACATAGGGTTAACATGGAAGTTGGTGGTGTGGTCGCGTTTGGTCTGTACGCACCTTTACATCCATGGTTCAACCTAAAAAAGCTGCCGACAAGCATGCTAAGCATATCCGGACATAGCGCTGGCGGCACCGCTTTTCATCACATCTCACACGAGAGAGGAGCAGTGTTTTGCTGTTTTACAGAAGGAAACCACTGTTCAGATGTTTGCAGCGTCATTAAAGCAAAAATATTAGCGTCAAAGTCACTGTCACAAAGTCACACATCAAGCAGATGTGTTTCTTTTTACAAAAAACTTGTTTTCTCAGCTTTTTGGTCAGAAACAGGCGTTTTTAGTGGAACTTACCACTGGTGATTACGAAAGAACAAAACAAGCTAGAAACAAACTTTTTTATTACTGATGAAAGTAGACAGTCTATTCTTTCACAATCTGGTTTCAGATAATCAGATTTTACATCTGTGAAATCTGTGAAAATCATCTAAAACGCCTGGCAATATGGGGTTGGCTGTTCTGAAATTGGCTGGCAGCCAATGAGTTAAGGTAAAACCGTTACTTAATTCTGCTTTAATTTCGATTTCATAATAATCCAGTTTTGCCACGCTAGATTTAAAGCTACCAAATATTTCGGCTGCATGTGCGAGGAAGAAGGATGTGAAATTTGCAATTGTTGAGCATTAACACGGTTTAAATTAAATAAAAGAAATACTTATGTTGAGCCCCACCTTGGCTCAATCTGTCTATTCTCTGGTTCTCGCTATAGTCTAAATATTATGGAAAACAGTGCAAAAAAAAAATCCAAGCTTTTGACATATTTAGCCTTTTAAATACACTCTTGAAATGCATCTTTATGTTGCGCAGTTCGCCGGAGGCCTTCGAAGACCTCATTTCCAAAGTCTCTATTACTATTGGTTCCAAAGCTATAAGCCAAAGTCTGTACACAACAGCTTTGTACAGTGGTCCAAAGCCTCTCACATAATCAATACCAGATCTTGGTGAAAAATACAGCACCACCGGCAGGAAATAAATCCTGTGACATTGCGAAAGCTTATCGAAACAATGCCACAGCGACGAATGCTCCGCTTTCTTTTTATCGCCAGGCAGTGTATTTATTGGGTGAAGTGATCCGCAGTATGGCTTTAAAGGCACAACACAAACTGCTGATCACTATCTTTATGTCAAGGATGTGTCACAACCCTATAATTACTCCACAATCGCTTCATTAAATAAATACTTACTCATCAATTCTTTAAACCTGCATGCATTACTACTCCACCCCGACGTGAAACCCATTTAGTTCAACAGTATTTAAACTGTGTGTATTTCTGTGTGAGTCTAATTACGTTCTTAAAGGTTTTATGCATTATTCATTATACATGCGGTGTATTAGTTTGTATATAAAGTGATGAGGTGCAGACTTTAATAAACAGGGTCAATCGTTTTTTTTCCCCTGCTGATTGAATCGTATCTGTCATGTCTTTGGGTCAAAGACATTTATAATTTCATAAGGTTTAAGTTAGTTAAAAAGACATAAATAAGTTCATAATTGGTAATAAATATATGCTCATTTGTCTGAGGAAGACCCTGTGTCGAAACGTTGCACTATAATAAACTTTCTGCAAGGATTGATGGTGTGCGGGACTTGCTTTATGTGACTTTGCTTTAGTTTTTTTCCTACGCACCCATCGCAAAGCGATGTGCTAAGTCTCCTACCTTTTTCAAATGCTAAGATTTATGTTAAAAGTGTTAAAAAGCTATGGTTAAAAAGACATTTCTCCAGAAAGGATTGTTTTTGTTGCAACAGAGTGAGTGCTCCTCTTGCACATAGACAATCTTTGGCGTTTTTCTCTATGTGAAGTAAGCTAGCCGGCACGGCAGAAACGAGGCCTGAAAAAGACTCATGACCACGCTGTGTCGCTCAATGTTACTTTTGATAAGTTTGTCACTATGGTTTTGCAGTTCCTGCTGTTTTACATGTGCATTGGCTTGCTAATTGACTCTGCATAACTTCAAATCATAACAACGCCGCCCAAGAAGTGACTTCCTGTTTCGATCCAGCACACCAAAATAAAAGCACCATCTTATTTATTAGTTCAGCCGTTCATTAGTTCAACTTTCATTCTGCTTAACTAACAGACAAAACACTTAAAATGTGTGTATTTAATTATATTCTTGTAATGTTGCAAGTACCTGCTGAACTAATCAATGAGACGAGCTGTGTGCTTTTATTTTGGCGTGCTGGATCGAAACAGGAAGCCACTTGATTTGAAGTTATGCACAGAGTCAATTGTGTTTAGCATGTTACATGTCAAATGCATAGTTAGTAATTGCCATTTTTTCTGTATGTTACAGTTACCACTCTCATCACGTTTTTCTTGCAAGAAAGCTTCACTAAACAAGAAAAGCAAGCCTTGTGTCCGGAGTTTTCTTTAATGGTTCGCTGGCTTGTGTTGTGAGGACAGCACAGTATCCATGGTTACATTATGCATTCCATTCTGAAAAGAAAAAAACTGAAATAAAATTGATCCTGAAGCGTCATAGGAGCCACCGGGATGGAGAGTAAAAGCGCTAACCTAACCACCCATACAGTAAACTTCAACTTTTTTTTTTACATAAAAAGTTGCATAGTGCACCTTTGCGAGCAGGGTTTCTGCAAAATTGCCTTTTTAGAGCTTTTCACCATTTCGCACAGTTATTGTTCTCATCAAAAACAGACCTGGAGTTGTGTTTCAAGCCGCTAGCATATCTTTGAGTATTCTTTAGATCTTCTCCAGTGGCTGGTCTTAGCAGCTCTCAAAAAGCTCCTCCTGAGGTCCAACATATCAAGGAAGTGCTTTCTTTTCTCACTTTGTTCAAACAGCAGAAAAGAGGATCATTTCCCAAGTTGTACTCACTATTTAGCACCTGTCTCTATAAGTAACACCAACGTGTAAGATAGATGTGTTTGAAATTATTACCAAACACTTGCAAAAAGCACAATACCCCCTTTTTAAATAGTTATTCCTTCATTCATTCCTTCTTTCTGGTGTTTTTTTATTTATTTATTTATTTTTTATTTAAGGCAAAACATGCTAGATCAAAATTCACTTTCAAACTTCAAACTTTTAAGCTACTGTAAATGTATTGACTAAAACTGTTAAAATGTTAATATGGGTAATGTCTTATTTTATTTACACACAAGCACGTACACACGAAACCCTCACTACGCTGGTGCCACAATCCCTCTGGAGGAATTTAGTAAATAGAAAGCTACTTTGAACGTTCCATTAGAGGTTTAACTCTATTACACAGCCAACTTGTATCGATCGCAACATCCTGGGAGAAGTCCGTACAAGAAATGTGGAGAACAAGCTGAATTGTGTATGTTTCGAGGGAAAAAATAATAGTATCGTTCATGTGATTTGTCTCAGACGTCCCACGCAAAAGCTTGGATAAGATGTCTGTCTGACGCTCTGGCAACATCGGGGACTGAAGATATTGAAAGGACAAATTAGCGGCGTGGCTATTGTAGATGTGTTAATGTTTAACATATAGATCGTTCATAGTGACAGCAATTTAAGCGCTTTATAAAATAATGTGTGGGTTTTCATCTAACCAACAAGAAAAGTAACTAAAGAAAAGTCATTTTTTCTTTTTAAATGTGCAAAAAATAAGAATATGGTTTTAAATGAATGTAAATAAGAACCTCCTCTTCATGTAGATGCTTTGCCTGACTCCACATACAGTGCAGAACAGCTGGTAAACACAACTCTTCTTAAACTAAACAAATCCGCAGGCAGCACTCCTACTGAACAGTTGCCATGCAGCAACTAATCTAAAAGAGTGCAAGGCGGCACTAGCAGACAGTAACAAGGCGGTGGAGTGGTTTGTATTCTCACTTTTCAGCAGGAAGGTCCATTCTGTGTGGAGTTTGCTTGTTCTCCCCGTGTCTGAGTTTGGCTTCCACTGGGTACTGCAGTTTACCTCATCGACCTATAATAAAACATATGACGTTAGGAGATGGGTGCTGCATAGTTATGTTAACATGAACAACAAGCATTCAATACGTTTGTTAAAAGAACAGGCCACCATTTTTCCATACTGTGATATGTTCTTACCTGAGCTTAGACAAGTTGATACGCACCTGTCTGGTCTTTGTGTCCGTGGAAGAGTGTGGTCGCTTCCAACTTCACCCCCGTTTGGAGCCATTGGAATATGCTGGGAGAGGCCAAATGCTAACAACGTCTTTGGTCTTATTGCATGACTAAGTGTGACATCACGCACAATAATAAGCTACTGGGTCCAAACTGCTGAGAGTTCCATAGATAAACACGGGGTCGGCCCGTCATTCCAACACCTCTCCATTGCGACACACCGCCAATCCGACACTTTTTGACACCGCTATTCCGCTAGGCAATAGGTAGGTTGTCCTTAAGGTTAGGGCTAAGGTAAGGTAAGGTTGCTTGTAACTTCTATCCTTAAGGTTAGGGCTAAGGTAATTGGTTTTTTTTTTAGGTTGCTTGTTGGGTTTTACTATCCTTAGGTTAGGGTAAGGTAGGTTAGGGTCTTGTAATCACTTGTTACTAATAGTTTTGCACTATCCTTAAGGTTAGGGCTAAGGTAAGGTAAGGTTAGCTTGTAAACTTTACTATCCTTAAGGTTAGGGCTAAGGTAAGGTTAGGGTTAGTTTGTAAAGTCCACTATCCTTAAGGTTAGGGCTAAGGTAAGGTTAGGGTTAGCTTGTAAACTCCACTATCCTTAAGGTTAGGGCTAAGGTAAGGTAGGTTAGCTTGTAACTACTATCTTAAGGTTAGGCTAAGGTAGGTTAGCTTGTAATACTATCCTTAAGGTTAGGGCTAAGGTAAGGTTAGGGTTAGCTTGTAAACTCCACTATCCTTAAGGTTAGGGCTAAGGTAAGGTTAGGGTTAGCTTGTAAACTCCACTATCCTTAAGGTTAGGGCTAAGGTAAGGTAGGTTAGCTTGTAAACTTTACTATCCTTAAGGTTAGGGCTAAGGTAAGGTTAGGGTTAGCTTGTAAACTCCACTATCCTTAAGGTTAGGGCTAAGGTAAGGTAGGTTAGCTTGTAAACTCCACTATCCTTAAGGTTAGGGCTAAGGTAAGGTTAGGTTATTTTGGTAAGGTATAGGTTAGCTTGTATTTACTATCTTAGTTAGGGCTAAGGGTAGGTTGGGTTAAGTTTTGTTAACTCCCTATCCTTAGTTAGGGCTAGTCGGTTGGTTGTTTGTCTAATCACTTCCTTAAGGTTAGGGCTGGTAAGTAAGGTTAGGGCTTGTAACTTTACTATCCTTAAGGTTGGGCTAAGGTAAAGGTTAGGGTTAGTTTGTTAACTGCACTTCCTTTAAGGTTGGGCTAGGTAAGGTTAGGGTTAGTTTGTAATCCATATCCTTAGGTAGGGCTCGGTGGTTAGGGTTAGTTTGGTAACTCCCTCTCCTTAGGTTTAGGGCTAGGTAGTGTAAACCTACGCTGTTTGGCAAGGAGTAGGGTTGGACCAGTTCTAGTTCGAAGAGTGTTGTGTAATTTCAAATGAGAGCCAAGTCTAGTTTAATGAAAGCCGGCAATTTATTAACATAGCAATAAAAGGCAGGAACATTCCAACTTTTATGGCATTTCTGTTAGTTCCCGTTACACCTTTTATTGTTTAAACTTTTGAGATGAGTTCAATAAAAAAGGTATGTTTCACTTGTTTCACTTATTTCCTTATTTCAACAAGTTTCGTTTTATGACCGGTCATTTAGTTACTTTTGAGTGTTTTGAATTTAAACCTATTCTTAAATTACTTTAATTTAAGTTTAATCTTGGTTTCAGGTTTATATTATTCACTCTTTTCAATTTTCAAACACGTTTGTCACTTTAAAATGACACCATAGGTACCCTTTAAATACATAAATAAAACAACTATCAAAGGATCCAGTGAACAATTTGGCTTGCAAAGCAATAACAAAAGAAAATGGCTTCTAATTGTCCAAAAACTTAGCAAAACTTAAATTGTGAATATGTTCTGAGTTCAACGTAGGCGCCCTTTAACGTGCGCTCAAATCCGTTTGAAAACTCCACAAACGCTCCTCAAACCTTGGTCTGGGAGTCAGTGAGGTTCTTTGGTGGAATGCGGACCACGCGCGCCTCGCGAGACGCTGCCGTTGATCCTGAGAATGTTCCGTTGGGTGGCTCGCCTTGGTCTCGACTCGATCCTGGGTCCAAGAACTCGATCCAACTCCAAGAACTGAGGTGTTCTCGGGGTGGGGATAAAACCTGGCCTGTGGAGCAGGTCAAACAAGGATCGCAATTAGCACAAAATAAAATTACATTCAAATAAAACACAAATCCAGCCGCTTACAAGGCTGCGGAGGCTACGTAACTTAAGAGAGAAACAAAAAAAGAGAGGCGACCATTTGTTTTTAGCTGAGCCGCTTACTGTTACTGGGAAATAAAGCTTCTTTTCACATAAAATGAACAAACCACCGTAAAAATAATCAACATTGTGACCAACAGAAATAAAAGTAGAAATGCAGAAAACGTTAAGTTACCGTTATCTGGTCCCTGCCGTCTCGGGCAAAAGCGCAACTGCCTCGTTTAACCGCAGCGACAAACGCTGCGTAAAAGAATACATTTATATTAACTTCAGCACCAAATGCTGGACAAGAGAAATAAAAATAAAAGAGCAAATATATTGTTACCGTTTCTTTGCTCTCTGCCGTCTCAAGCAAAAGCATCGGCCTCGTTTAACCGCAGCGACAAACACTGTACAATAAATAAGTTTGCGTCAACTTCAGCTTCAAATGCTGAGCAACAAACAAAAACGTTCCAAATAAATAACTCACCGAGACTACTCTCAAAGGTTTCACGTCTCGTAGACACACTCCTCCCTCAACCCGGCAAGGCAAACGGTGTGTAAGATCACTTTTCGGTGTAGTTTGGGTCAGTTTTGTTCGTAACGGCTGCGCTGCTCTACTCGCCCGTGCGCTCTTTTCAGACTCCTGCCGCTGACTGAGCCTCGGCCAGGTGGGGGAGGGCATACGCTGAGAGCGTCTTGAATCAGTTATATTGATAACGGTTTACAATGTATCTTTTTATAATAACATTGTAAGTCCCACTAATTATATATTATTGTCACATAGTTTTTAACTGTGTTTAGCAAATGTTTAATTAGGTTATTTATGAATATTTATAAGGTTATTTATTGTCAGGTTTTGTCCAGTTACACCAGTGTTATTTGTAACGGGGTTACATCAGGTTAGGGTTAGCTTCTAAAGTCCATTATCCTTAAGGGGGCGACAGTGGCGCAGATGGTAGAGCGGGTCGTCTCATGATTGGAAGGTCAGGGGTTCGAATCCCGGCTCCTGCAGATGCACACTGTCGTTGTGTCCTTGGGCAAGACACTTCACCCAATGCCTATGTGTGAGTGGTTGGTGGTGGTCGGAGGGACCGTTGGCGCAGATGTGTGCAGCCTCGCTTCTGTCAGTCTACCCCAGGGGAAACTGTGGCTACAAATGTAGCTTACCACCATCAGCATGGAGTGAATGAACCCCCTCCCTTTCATGTGTGAAGCGCTTTGGGTGTGACTTGTGTCATATATAAAGCGCATTACAAATAAGATTCCCTTCCCTTAAGGTTAGGGCTAAGGTAAGGTTACGGTTCGTAAACTAACGAACTAACGCATGTCGGAATGGCGGGACGTTGCACAAAAGATAAAACTGTCACCACTCCGACAAAGGGGGAAAAACAATTAGACCTCAATGTCAGAATGGGGGGTGTCGGAATGGCGGGGTGTAACTGATAAACACAGCAAAAAACGCAACTTTATCTGAATCTCCTGCTGAAATAACAACAGATAAAAGGCCGAAAACTGTTTTACACCTAATTCGCACAATATAGCTCACCTATTTCTCCAGGTAAAATGAAGCTATTTTTATGTTTAAACTAAGCCTTCACTGTGTATTGAAAAAAATGATTTGATCATTAATGCCAGAAAAGCATTACTAAAGAAAATCGAGAGTAAATGTAATATTTCTTTGTGATTAGATGTTTAAAAAAAGCCTTGTCGTCTGCTCTACAGCAGGGTAAAATCAGCTACAGTAAATACCATCATAGTGAATACGGTTCCGTTGGACCTGCAAGTGAAGCGATGACATCATCACTTAAACGTATTCTGGCAGAATTCTATAGCTTCCGGCGGAGGCGGGACTTATGACTAGTAGATGGTCAGAGGGCATGATTTCGAGGGGGAAATCGTGGTGGAATTACAGACTCCTCCTACGCAGCTCTGACGTAGCATGTTCCTAAAAAGGGCATAAGGGCGGGATCTTCACTGTAGACTCGGCCCTCGCGTGATGTGTATTCCGGTCGTAGCCACGCCAGCACCATTAGCTCTCATGCTAACGGCCTGTCAATCAAAGTCCGGCCCTCATTAGTATACGAGATTTCTAAAATGTTCCTTACGAAAACCCGCCTGGTCCCAGTAATTGTGCCTAACCCAGCGTTATCACAGAAGGAATATCTAGCTGTAGAAAGTTTAGGAAAATTAGGCACCAGGCTTTAAAGTTGTTTTTAAAGTGTCTAACGTGCAATGCTTGCTTATGGAAGACTAGCTTGTTCTCCCGCCCCTCTATTGAGGTACTGCAGCAATCTCGGCCCCTAGCGTCCTGGTTGTAAAGCAGCGCAACCAGCGGCCATTGGACAGAATCAAACATTTGGGCTGTTTTTACACATGATGAATTGCTCTCTTCAGACGGGGGTCTTCCCTGCTGCCTTTAAGGGGCGGTGGTGAGGCCCCTACTGAAGAAGAGCAATTTGGACTGTAATGATTTTAACATTTTAGACCGGTTACCAACTTACCATTATTAAGAAAAATCTTAGAAAAACTTGTCTTTATCCAACTGAATTATTTTATTCCTGCACCTAACGTCCTTGAGAAATTTCAGTCTGGCTTTAGGGTAAACCACAACACCGAGACGGCCCTTTTATAGATTTTAAATGATTTTAGATTAAATTATGACTCACAGAAGGTCACAGTGTTGGTTCTACTGGATCTGAGCGGTGCCTTTGATACAGTCGACCACACTATTCTTTTAACTCTAGACTAGTTTAGAACACATCGGCCTCTCTGGTGCTGTCCACAAATGGTTTACATCCTACCTCACAGACAGGACATTAATGGTAAGTGTGGATACCTGCTCCTCTAAGGTCCATAAAATTACATGTGGTGTGCCCCAGGGTTCGATTTTAGGGCCAGTGCTTTTTAACCTGTATATGCTCCCTCTTGGTGATGTCATCAGTCAACTTTCATAGTTATGCTGATGATACACAGTTGTACATCTCCATGTCTCCAGATGACACCAGGCGAATGGATGCACTTTTTAACTGCATTTTAGATATCAAATCCTGGATGGCAGAAAACTTTCTCCAGCTTAACCAAGACAAAACTGAAGTTTTAGTCATCGGTCCTAAGGCCCAGAGAGAGAAATCTTTACCCAAACTACAGTCACTGTCTTTTAATCCTTCCCCACAGGTGAAGAACCTGGGTGTGATTTTGACTCTGAGCTGACTTTTATTCCACACATTAAGAATATCACAAAGATAGGTTTTTACTATCTAAAAGAACATAGCCAGAGTCCGCCCCATTCTCTCTCGGGCCAACACGGAGACGCTGATGCATGCTTTTATCACCAGTCGTATCGACTACTGTAATGCCCTGCTCTCTGGTCTTCTCAAAAGAGTATCTCAGGTTTACAACTTTTACAAATTCAGCATATCGTGTCCTGACGGAGACCAGGAGGCGGGACCACATTACACCGGTTTAAGAGTCGCTGCATTGGCTCCCCGTGTGTTTCAGGATCGATTTAAAAGTTATTTTAATGGTTTTTAAATGTCTTAATGGTCTTGGTCCTTCTTATCTTTCAGAACTGCTTTTACCTTTTGAACCCCCATGGCCCCTTCGTTCCTCCGACAGGGGTCTCCTAGTTATTCCTAAAGTCAACAGAAAGACTCACGGCGAGGCGTCTTTCCAATATTATGGCCCTCGCCTCTGGAACGTTCATGTTTTTAAGAGCAGGCTCAAGACCAACCTTTTTGGCTTAGCTTTAACTGACATCTACAGTATTTATTTAGTCCTAATTATATATTGTATATTATGTGTATGTATGTGTATATATATATATATGTTTGTTGATGTCATGCCAACTCTTTACACTTGTCAGTTGCTGAAGTTTACATGAATACATGATATGCATGCACAATACTCAACAGCTAAGCTAGCCCTGAGCTAGCCCCAGCACAGAGTGACGCTTGCTATGAATAAACAAATAAATAAACAAACTGGCTAGGTAGACTTGCTACAGATACAACACTTTTCCATCAGAAATAAGTCGGTCAGCGGGCCAGGCAACCTGTTAGACTCTAAATATAGCGCATTTTTATCAATTGCGTAAATAAAGGCCACCTCATGCTCCATCTTCAACCTAAATACAGATACGCATGGAGCTTTTGTCTTCTGCAATAATTACTAAATCTTTAAACAACCATGACAGCTTTCACCTCATTTTCTAGACTGTTTTTCGGTAACTGCGGCGTAAAAAACATAGTGCCATATTTGTTTAGTCCCTTCACTGCTTTTCCTGTCATGTTCAATTCTCTGACTGACATCCAGCGCCTTCAGGAGTTCACTTTCGATAACACAGGCCGGAGATTAGAAACACATGAAAGCACTGCAGTGATGGTAACAACGCTTGGAACGCCCGGATCCGTTTACATACGAAATGGGAGCATAAATGAGCCTATATAGAGTCTACATCAGTGCAGTGTATTCCTTGAGTCAAATACGCTCAACATCCATTTCAACCTTAAACGTCACCAAAGTGATTACGGTCTCCAACATTGCCGCGGCATTTCACGGAACCAGGGCAACCCCACGAAAGCGCTGTTTCCCGCACAGAATCAGTCATTTAGGGGCCTTGATGAGCACAATCTTCAGCCTGGAGGGAGCAGCCTTTCTCTAATTCCAGCCAATGAGCCAGCTCTCTCATACATATGGATCGGGCCTGGTGCGTGGTGGGGAGCAGCAGGCGCGTGTCAGCTTCCTAAATGCAAGCAATTTGGTGTAGGTATGAAAGCCAGGCAATGCTAAAATGCAGTACTTGTATGAGAGACTGTATGAAACCTTATTCAATATTAAGTACTAGCTGTGACCAGATTGTTTTAATGTATAAAACAATAAATGCTAAAAAATAATGTGAAACAAACTGCAATTGGAGTGTTCTATGCACTCGTACTCCTTTCTCAGTCATATTTCATGATTATTACTCATGAACTGACCCTTTGACCAGACAAAGCTCTGAGCCTCTGCAATCCCAGGCGGCCCACAGGTTTGGAACCACTGTAATGACTATATAGTCAAGTGCAAAGTTGCATCCTCGCTGCAGTTTGCAGAAGGGAGTGAGACCAGAGCACCAGCAGAATGCGCGACTACATGTACAATAGGTGAATAGGAATTAAATTGAAGAGACAGTGGAATATTGATGGATAAATATTAGGGGTTTAGCTCTCACAGTTCGGGTCACGGTGCAGGAGCCGCAGTTTGGTGCATCACGGTGCAAGTACAATATAAAAAAAGAAGTTGGTTTTGAAATATATAGAACGATAAATAGCTTAAATGTCCATCATTAGACAGTATGTATAATCTTATGTAGCAATGCTTTCAAAGCTGCATTATGTGAAATGTACCTCTGGGATCACAATACAAAGGAAAACAGAAAGGAAATTGTAGCGCACTTAACTAAAAAAAAAAAAAAAGCAGCGCAGTGCAGGCCATGCGCTCGTTCAGTGGTAGTTTCATTTTCGCTTTCCAAACACGGAGGCTAAAGCACTCGGAGCAGTGCGTTTGATTTGAGGTTCGTGTTTGGGCTGGTCTTGGACAACTGTCTGCTTGTGCTTTTTTTTAAATATGACCAGGATTGGATCTTACGCATTTGTCTGCAGCTCTGACATTACACAGTGCACTGGATCTATAATTAACCACAGCACAGCCAGGGTCATCTGCAGGAGAAATCGAAACAAAGAAACGTAGAAGTAATTGTTTTTTGGAGGATGTAACTGTACTGGTGTGGAGCGTCTACAGCCTTCAGTTTAGCGGTAAGTGAGGATGAGACACATCGGCCTGTTTTGGTTGCGCACACACACGCACGGCAGTCAGATTTCATTCACTCGTGTTGTTGTGACGCTGGGTCTATATTGACCCATGGCCAATGCTCGTGGCTGGTGAGACGGATACGTGGGGGCCGCCTGCAGAGTTCTTGGAAATAAAAATGGTGGCGCCCTATGGACCTTAATATAACCGCGATTGCGGTTTATATTATAGATTGTTAGCAGTTGCAAGCTTTCATCTGGAAAAAAGGTCTGATCTTCACACTATCTAAAGAGTTAATCACCTGTTGTTTTGGCAGAAGATTACGCTGTTTCTCAGTCTTTTGTGAGATGTTTATTAGTTTTTGTTTTTAATGTCTTTTTCAGTCTTCATATTGGATGGATTTCTCAGTCAGTCACATCCAAGGCGGTCCCCAGACAACATATTTTTGTAAAGAATTGGGAAAAAAGGGTATAGTCTGGCTTTTTCTATTCTTTGCGACATTGTCAAAACCTGATTGACTATCTTTTTAGTGGGAGGGGATAACATGGAGGTGGCGCAGCAGTTAGCGCCTCACAGCTAGAAGGTCTTGGCTTTGTGTGGAGTTTGCCTGTTCCCCCAAAACCTGGTGTAGATTTCCTCCAGGTACTCTAGTTTTCCACCATGTACAATAGACCAGGATGGTTGATGTTGTGCATGAATGAATGGTGTTGTTCCGTGGGTCCTTTGGCGCAGATTTGAGCCACGCTCCGGCCTTCCCCTGTAGATCGTAGAATATCGATGGACTAAGTGAGGGTAGCTTCAACCATAGTGTTCAACGAGGGCTAACGGAAGCTTGTTTGTGCTAGCAATTTGGCTGGGCTTTTGTAGCCGGCTCCTATATGAAGACCAAGGAAAAACTAACAATAAAATAGCAAAAGAAACAGGTCAGAATGACGAGCCTGAGGTGCAAAAAAACGTTTTCAATGGAAAGGGAATAGGAGCCAGGAACTTCTGGAGCCTGCCCCCATTTCCTAATAGACTTCGGCAGCTAATAACGATGTTACAGTACGTGACGTCCATATTTTTCACAGTCTATGGTCTTCCCCAAGGGCAGCCGTAGCACAGCTTACCACCACAGTGCGTGGAGTAAATTGATAAAAATCCCCTACCCTGTGTGAGGCACTTTGGGTGACACATGTCTTGTGTAAAGCGCTATACAAACACGATTAAGTACCATGACATTTCCATCCTATCACCGTGTTTAGCACCATTCTGTTAAGTCCTACCTGAACTGACCAGAGCAGGAGGCGAACTGTAAACTAAATTTCCTTAAATCCAATGCCCTCCTCTCCTTCCTACCGCCGGCGCAGTGTCATTTGTTGAGGGTAAATGCGCTCGAATCGGGAAGAATAGAATGATTCACCTCAGCTTACATAAACCTTTGTCTAAATTTAGCTCCAGCATGACTCCAGAATTCTCCACGTTGAGCTGTGCGGGGGCCCAACCCAGAGCACCCAACGTTCTCTCTCTCTCTCTCTCCCTCTCTACGCTCACAACCATGACAAAACCGCAAAAACAAAACCTGTTAGCTTCTGTAGCATCATGTGTGTCCTCCCCTGTGTCCGCCCGTGGGATTTAGAATGTATGCGCTATTATGTGCTCGCTTTGGAGACATTTCATGAATAATAAGGGGGTCGGCGCAACAGCGTAACAGCTGCATGAAAACACAGGAGAGGAACCCAGGTGGGACGTGAAGAGCGCTCTCTCAGGACGCCTATAAAAAGCAAAGGGGGGAGATGGAAATGACATTCACGTTTGGGAGCGAGCAAATCTGTGACAATGATCATGGGGATTTGCGACAGCTACGCTAAGGCCGTGTCCGTGTGTCGATGTCATGTTGACAACGCAATGCATGAAATATTTAGGCACATGAATGTAGGAATAGAGAGGCAAGTGCTACAGGAGAGAGGGCGTTTTTGTAATACTAAGGTACGGAATCTGTGAGATGTCTGAGCACCCTGGCTATTCAATAATATACTGACGGAATTGGGTAACGCTTTAGAATACAGCCCGCGAGTTCCAGGTGTAAGTAGGGGTAACAAGAAAGCAATTACACAAGTACAGGTACTCTTACAACGTGTCACAAGGCAGTACAACGTGTCACAAGGCAGTACAATGTGTCACAAGGGGGAACAATGTGTAACAAGGTAGTACAACGTGTAACTACGTGTTAAGGTGTAGTAAAGGTATTCATTTTCATTTTTTTATTTACTTATTTCATTCAAAAGTGACATCATCACTTACAACAAAACTGCCAAGTCAATACAGTATGAATGAAACGGAGCAATTAATGGTGCTGAGCTATCACATAGTTGTGGCAAAAGGGAATGTGGTATTGTGCATACATTTTAATGTTGCAGGACAACAGTATTACTGTGAAGACATCACTCCAGGCATTTTTATTGATTGTGGTTTATTTTATTTTTTTATTAGTTAGACACAGTTGCCTGTAACAAGCAGAAACAAGAGTGAACAGACAGAAAATACAGTAAAACAAGGAAAATTACCACGATATCAATGTGCATGTATACTGTAACTAATGTGTTACAGGAGTACAGGAGAGCATGGGCTGTAAAATGAAGTGAGACACCGTTGCCTGTAACAAGCATAAACAAGAGTGAACAGAGAAAAATAAGAACAAGTGCCCGTGCTCTCCTGTACCTACACATTAGTTACAGTATACATGCACATGGATAACGTGGTACTTTTCCTTGTTCCGCTTTATTTTTTTCTGAAAAAACGGAAAGCGGAAAGACACGTGCAACGCAGATGATTGTATTGTTTACTTTTGACTCCACAAACCCAGCGTAATTCTACTGAACATAAAACCGAAAATATGAGGCCAATTGTTGTCAATAAAAAGTGATTAAAAGCTATAGAATTTGTGGATTAGCGTCTGTTTGTAGAGTTCTTGGTTTTGTGGTAAATGCTTTTTTATCCCTTGCACACAATGTGTGGCTACACTTCCCCCCTCTCTCTCTCTCTGAGGCGACTGCAGGCGTAGAGATATGTGGTGCTCAATAAAAAATTAGCCTAAAAATGTTTTAAATAACCAACTCGCATTTGTAAGAATATGCAAAGCCCTCTACCAGTTTGCCACATAATACCCTGGATTTTTAACGCACCTCATAAATAGGGAAAACAATCAAAAAACCACTGACAAAACAATCTCAACCAACATTGTTACAGTTGAAGCAGGTATGATAGAAATGAGAAACATGATAAATTTGAAGATGATATTTTTGAGAATGATACTTTTGAGAATGCTATTATTGTCATTGTTATTATGGTGATGATAATATATGTATAATAAATACAGGGCTCGAAATTAACTTTTTTTCTTGGTAGCGCTTGTGCTCCTAATTCTGAAATTTAGGAGCACAGTCAAAAACTTAGGAGCACAACCAAAAAAAACAGGGAAGCTTTTAACAGGGATGAAGGGAATTTAAACATATCACATGCCACTTCCAGCCTTCTGTTGCATTTTAGATGCATTAGGCTAAATTTTAACATTATAAATGGGACAGATTTTGTGCCTCCCAATCGCCCCCAACCCCCGACTTGCTCCGCCCCTGCTTCACTGCACTTCGTCTCCTCTCTCTGCGTCTTCACTCTCCTCACTCTGTGCTGTGGGGACAGCTTCATAGATCACGCAACACACGGCAAAACCTTTTGCCAGAATCTTTGAAGATGTGTTAAACATTGCGTTTGTGACTTTACGTTTTGTATTTTGCGAGAGCGACGATGATTCGCTTTCAGCGCTGCACGAGGTGACGGGTGGGTTGGATTGAAGTTTGCGCTGCTTCTCCGCCCGACATCGATTCACGCGTTATTTGAGAGATAGTTCCCAGTCCCAATGAGTTTATGAATGATATATATATTCCTCGTTTTCTCATAAAGACACTACAGTTGCGTAAATACATTGGCTCATTCAATGAAAGCGGGCAGAGGATTGAGAGCAGAGCACAGGCACACGCAGAGAACACGGGCTGGGCTGGTGCAGGTTGTCCCAGGCAATGCGTGTGCCCGGGAGGAATGACAGCGGCGCTGAGCCAAAAGAGAGAACAGATCGTAGTGTACTATAAGCTCTTGAACCATTTCGGAACAGAAAGTTTGCCGTTACTAACAGGCAGCGTTTGTGAAAACAATGACACAAGCTTTTATAAGGTAGCACGAGAAGGTTTTCTTTTAAGGTGGACTGGAGCATTTGTTTGCAGTCGCAAACATGCGAGTGATTCTATTTTGAGATCGCAAAGGTATAATTTTGGGAGCATATGCGACCAGCCCTGTAAATATGTGCGCTAGTAATGTATTTGTATGTATATATATGTATACATATGTCTGTATGTGTGTATATATATATATATATGTCTATCTAAAACACTATGACTACTTAAACAATAAGTAAATCAATAGAATGGTGACCAGAATGATAATATAAGCAATAATTTAAAAAATTATAAAAATTATAAAACTCAGTAAATACACTCAGAAATCACAAACATTTCTATTTGTATTGTATTGTATTGTATTTTGAAATTGGGGTAGGAACTTATTAGCTTTCTTGCTTCGGCCTACTCCTTTTGAGTTATTATTTATTTTTATTGGGGTTTTTTGTGGTGATGGAAATATTGTAAATAATAACGCACTGTAAATAATAGCTCAAATAAATCAAATCAAAACAAGAGATGAACTTGAAGCACACCTCCTTCTGGCGTTAAATTATAAAATAATCAAAAAGGGGTAGCAACGGTACCATACGGTATATGAACTATACCTGACCTCCATTCACTTCTATTCTTATGGTTGCTTTGCTGTACAATACAACAGGTTAAATACACACGTAAGCACATCACACAAGTCTCTGGGTAATTAGTGACACAATGTTGTTGTTTGAATACAGTAGCATTAAGAGGACATCAATGTTCGAGCAGTCTTGAACATCTCTGGAAACGAGACGACCTGGGACTCTGGTTTAAAAACTCCACCTACAGCGGGGAAGGCAAACGCCAGACCCCGGATCAAATTCATCCCTCTCCTATCCGCCGAGATGACTTAGACACAGTACCTTGAAAAAATCCCACAACAATATTTTAGGTTCATAGGAGGATTGGCCAACAATCCAGAAAACTTCTTTGCAAAAAGCCCCTCAAGCAATGGCACACAATGCAAATTAATGGGTTTCTATCCCGCAAATCTCCAAAATGTGCATTAAAACAAAGCGACGGACACACAGCTAATGTGTAACGCTGATGTAGCGACGTTTGTAGAGAAAGCGTGACGGAGCTGACAGAACCTTGACACTACAGGGTGACCAACAAATGATGGATGATGAAAAGCAAGCTCTCAAGTCTAAAACGTCTTAATTTCAATTCACAGCGTGTCTCGTCTCACTGTCCCGTCGAGAGCATTCAGCAGACGGGGCAATCAAATTATATTAAAATTCTACGCGCCACGTTTATATTCTTTGGCCGTGTGCCACAAAAACCGTGAGTCGTGACCCCGGACTGGTCTTGATTCTTAAAGAGCCGCCGCACAAAACCGCCGCTGCCGCACAAGGACATTTGACTGATGCCCATTCTCTCCGCTGGAACCCATTAATCGAGTATGTTTTCTTGGAAGAACCGTGTACTGTAGGTCAGCGAAGTGGAATTCCCCGGGGAAGTTGTGTTACAGCAAAAACAAGCTGACAGCACACGGCATGGCGGGTTTGACATCAGGGGCGTGGCTGGCGTCCCATTTCCGCCCAGGAGTTTTATAATTTAGACACTCTGAGCAAACTCACCTCGAAGCGAATCAAGTTTATAAATCAGTCGTTGTAGGATCGGCGCCAGCTGAAGATATGACCTCTTTTCACATGGGCCGCTACCATCTCCACAATCAGGAGGAAAGCATCTCATTTATTCTTTTTTTTACCCACGTTTTGCCGCCCTTTCATTTCCACACCACCTGCCCGTTTTCCTGACGACTTCTTTATTCACGTAGACACTTCCCTCTCTCTGCTAGATTCGGACTCTTGGAAGTCCTCTTTTCTTTGACTTGAATCTCTCTCTCCGACTCCCTCTGATGCATTCATTGAATAACAAGCGTCCAGAAGGATTTTGAGCGAATATACTGTAACTCCATATAGCACAAGGTTTCCAAATTACATAATCCTCAACATCTTTGACTCTGGCTTGCAATAGCATTATATAATTTGCGGAGTGGCAACCGACTTTTTAAAACCGTTCGCTGAAAAGAAGAGAATGTGCGGAATGATGTGGAAGACAAACCACATCTAAATGAGAAGTGCAAATAAGAGCAGAGGGAAGCGAGGCCCCGCGTCATAACTGAAGCACCTAACGGCAAAGATCACAATGTCAACATAAAATCCACCACCAAGTACAATTGGTTCAAGACAAACATTAGACTTATCTTATGTTTTAAAGGCCTGTGTTGTAGCGACCAGTCTTTGAAACCCTTTCCGATTTTGATGTCATGAATTTGTAATGTTATAGGTTTTCTTTGGGCTCCTCAAAGTTGATTTTCTAGCTCATCAGACGGTTTACGACAGTGCGCCATGTTTCACCGCTTCATCGGTGAGTTACATTCAAAACGAATACAGGAAACAGAAGCAAACCCAAGCTATAGACCTGTCTACACATCCGGGTATTTTGTTTGCGGCCTCCATTCCAAGGTACAAACATCCCATCAGCGTCCAATACACACTCGGCAAACGCAAATCAGAGTTTGGTCAATTTGTGAGAAATATGCCAAAGTGGGTGCGCTGTTGATCGGTGTAATAACCACCATCTTATGAAGAAAGAAAACAACGAACAGTTGTTTAGTTTCTACAAATTTCTATCTGCAGAGAAACATTTAAAAAGGCTATCGTTGTGGGCAAGTGCCTGCAAGCAGATCGATCCGGAGACGAAGAAAGCATGGAAGCCACACGATGGAGTGACTTTTCAATGTTAATGTGTGTTCAGAACATTTTCAAACCAGTAAATCACGTTAAACATATTTAAATACGAGACAATCTGTAAGAATTATATATGTAGTATATATCATTAATGATAGTGTCGGGGGTAATTAAATACATACGTATTTAGAATACTCATTGTGAGTATTGTATTCTGATAAAGTTAAAAATATCAAGGGAAATCATCCCAGTACCAATCATTACATTTTAGCTTCATATTGCACAACAGAAAGAACTTTTAATGTTGATCTGTTTTTCCTCCTACAATAAAAAAAAAAAGATTAAAGATTTAAAACGCCTTATGGCACAAAATACATTTTAAAGCTAGTATTCAGTATACAATGACTATACAATTTCATTAGTATTCTCCCCAACACTGCGTATGACTAGTCATGATTTGACAACCTGTCTCTTGTATACAATCTATAGCCTATTCATATTACTTTAATGTTGCGTGAAGATTCATCTTCAAACCCGAAATAGCAAGTTTCTGTTTATGTCTTGCCTGTGCAGCGGCAGGTAAAAGATCAGACATGACTTTAATGCGCTCAACTTATCGCATGTGTATTGAACGTAGGCACCTTAATATGGCGCCGTTGTGATCTTGCGCTCAAAATACGTCACTCGTGACGTAACTGTAGACAGATATATACTTCAAATATTGTCTTGTTGGTAATCCTGGCACCTAAAACTTTCTTTTTTCCATCTGAAGGTATTGCTTTCTAAATGTAAAGCTGGACAAGTAGGCGCCAACCCCATGCCAACTGGCGAACGCTTCGATTTTCTACCAAAAGTTGAATAATCTTGCCATTTTTCTTCCTGCATGGAACTTGGCTCAGGTTACAGCATGTTGTGTTCACAATTTCTCAGATTCTGTGGCCAGCACTGCAAGATTTTAGAAGTTAGTTCCTGTTATAACTTAGAAATCGTTGTTTAACTCTCATTTCAACTTTCTCAGAGGCATAAGATTATTATTAGAGATTTCAACATCTCTAATCCTAGTGTCTGACCAAATGAACTCTGAAAGTTATTCTAGTTTCCCAGAGGCATATACTTGCGTACATACACATCAGACAGCAAGAACTTAGCTTCATTTAGACACCAAGATCATCAATGTAGACCACGCGCAGACTGAATAAACCTGCAATAAATACTACTTTGATGACTCTTACTGTCTCGTAGATGCGCGTTGTTGTCCTCACCTTCACCTCCTCCTCCACTATAAAAAGCCGGATCCCTTTGTTGCCGTTATTGTTAAACGGTTGACTCAGCAGTGCTCACACATTATGAGCCATCTGTTGCCAGGTCAGGAAAACATATGGATTACTGTTGCTTACACTGAAGAAGACAAAGATAAAATAGATATAAAAGATGTGTCCATGTATGATGTCAAAAGTGCAGGACAAAAGAAAGGCAGGGATAAAGAAAGATAAACAACATTATTATTGGGAGGCGGCCAGCAGAAAGGTGTATTTCCCACAGATCAACACTGGTCTCGATAACTATCTTACAGTTCGTTGGCTAGAACATGTAATATTGATCTTAAACAAGTTGATATCCACGAGTTCCACTTCCTGATTCTCCAAGCAAGCTCCTCCTAAGCTTCCTAAACCGGGCAGCCCTATGTTGCTGTAGTGAAGCTATGGCGAGTGCTTTTTCTACGCGATGAAAAGGATAACTTTTCAAAGAGATGAAGAGGTGAGGAAAGCATTTACAGGGCCGAAGGAGGAGCTTTACCGAAGGAGGAGCATCGATAAGAACAGCCACCACCAGGGACGACTCAAAGATTTCTCAAAGATGCTCAAGTAGCTCGGGGCACAGCTGCAGGTACGTTCTTGAAGAGAGAAAACGTTGTAACTTGCATAACACCTCAGCTTTAACTTTACTCTGAGCAAACAACCCGCACATCCCGAACCACTGCTCACAGAAAGAGTTCCATACCGAAAAGATCCTCTGCCGCTTGCACACACAGCCTTTTCATTTAACCCCATCAAACAGTGGGTTCATCTCCAGACTGACTGAAGTTGTCTATTTGAACATATTCACTCAAAGCTTAAAGAAACACATCCTAAATAACCAGCTGTGTCACCATCAGCCCAGCCAAACCATCCATACACACATATATGAAATATAGAGCTACTGGTAATAATGGACAGAGAATGTTACTAATGCTCCTAAAGGCTGTATTTAACATGTTTTTTGTTGTCATTTATTTTTAATGAAATTTTATAATACAATAATACAAAATCATCAACAACCTGAACATGACTGGGCAGCACATGCTTGTTAATAATTTTGCTTATTCACCTTATAGGCTATATGCACGCGAGCGAGTATATTTTACACTTATATAGGCTAAACCTGTCCAAAACTGTGTGTACTGCCCCTCATGGTTATAAAGTGTATGAAATTTAGATTTTGTGAACTTCCACTTTTGTGTAAAAGTAGAACTCCATGTCATGAGCACACGGCGATCTGATAAGCAGATCCATCCCAGTCACGCCCGGCGAAGAAGGAAGTGGAACTGTAAGTTTTCTGTATTACATCAACAAAGCAGCAGGTGCGTGTGTCACTTAGCACTTAGCGCACCGTGGAGATGTCAGCTACTCGGCCATGCGGCGGAGAATTTTCTGTGTTTTGTTGTGTTTCTCGTAGCACTGACTGCACCCCCTCGGCGCACCTCTCACTTCCCCCACACGGTCCACCGAGTCTACCCACATCAGTGGCAATTTCAAACTGCAAATGCGGGAAGAGTTTGGTCTTTATAGTTGGTCTGACAATGTCAGCTTAAGTTAGACCTGCAGTCTGGCCATGACCACAAAACGCCCACCGTCCCTGAAGAAGGTGAATACCAAGTAAATTTTTTGTACATGTGTGGTTGTTGTAGTCTCACTCTGTGTTGTAATGTGTATTTTAAAGGGATACTTCGGGATTTTTGACATAGGGCCTCATTTCCTAGTTATCCAGAGTGTTGTTGATGTCTGGAGATATTTTTTTCTTAATTCATGCAGTTCTTATATTTGAAGAGTCTAGTGGCGCTAGGCTAGGGCAAGGCTAAAGCATTTCTATGGTAACCGCTAGCCTGCATTAAAAAACAGTCTGGCGCACTCCACAGTGCACCTGAGGTAAATCACTTATAACGCCAGACTAACGATATAAATGTCTGTGTTAATAGAATAATTTTGAAATATAACTGACCTTGTATCACATGAATTACCGCATTTTGAGGGACTATTTTCTCGCAGATCACTCCGCCGCTGCGTTAGCTTACAGCCACGAAGCTGATGCCGCTCAAATATAAGTTATTTTAAATGCAAAATGGTTAAAATTATTCTATCGACACAGACATTTATATCGTTAGTCTGGCGTTATAAGTGATTTACCCCAGGTGCACTGTGGAGTGCGCCAGACTGTTTTTTAATGCGGGCTAGCGGTTACCATAGAAATGCTTTAGCCTTGCTCTAGCCTAGCGCAACTAGACTCTTCAAATATAAGAACTGCATGAATTTAAGAAAAAAATATCTCCAGACATCAACAACACTCTGGATAATTAGGAAATGAGGCCCTATGTCAAAATCCCGAAGTATCCCTTTAATGTTGTGTGCACTTTCCCGGGACAGGGCATGGAAATTAGCAATAGCTACATCTGGTACAAAGCATCTTTACCTGAATATGAATGGTGACTGTCAAACAAACTAATAAATATACTAAACTGAAGTTCAGGAGTATAGCTCTGTCTAAAATTGGTTCTCAAATGTTTCATACCAAGTACCATGTCACTAAATATAAGTAAAAAACGACCAAAAAAGTACCACCAGTATATTATGATCAAACCAGGATTACACTGGTTTGAAAATAGACTTAAACAATGCCTTAACTGGGTGTAAACCATGTCTAACCCTAACCCATAAAAGAAAAATTCACTGAAGCATAGATTAAGTAACAAATGCAGACATTATAGCACTAGTAAAGTTCAAGTTCAAAATTTAGCAAAATGAAAATCAATCATTGTGGCATAACCAGTGGTGCTTATATTACGACAGACAGATCTAAATGTAATCGCCTCCATTTGAGGTCGGAGCAGATTTTGATGCAGCCGACTGACTGACTGACTGACTGGAGGAGGGGGGGCGGTCTCCTGGGGTGGAACAAACCCAGCTCGGTGATCGCGGATGCTATGCACGTGCGCTAACCACCTGGCAACACTCATCCAAGTCTCTCTCGCAAAGTCGAGTCGGGCGTTCCGGCCTGTGTACGACTGACGACTGCGGGTTCAAGGTCAATTCACTGATACAGCCACAGCCGCTGGAGTACGTGGGCTGCTTCAAGTTGCAGAATTTAAATTTTGAGCAGGTTTTATTTATGTTGTTGTCTTCTTTTGGATTCGTTTGGCCTGGTCAAAGGTCATATTTGTAGGACAACTAACTGACCGCAGCATTTGTATGTGATCAAAATCATAGCTCAAGAAGATAACGACTAGGTAAACAAAGCAGCACATGGCTATGTTTACAAGGCAAAGACATAAGAGTCAGTCTAGCAACAGAACAGCAGCAAAGATCTGCTTCCACTCCCCAGACTAAATGACCGCATTGAAAGGGTAACAGAAAACCCTTCTTTTTGATTTTTACACTCTGTGGTGTCAACAGAACATCAGTCTGAGTATGTGTTTTAGCTGCTCAAGACGTTAGTTAGCATGTAGCATTTAGCCTCTACACATAAGTAAGTAAGTGCTTTATTTGTCATTGTACAAGGGTACAACAAAATTGTGTTCAGGTGTTAGTCCTGAGCCGCGCCACCACTGTGGGTCAACCTGACAAGCATGTTTTGGAGGTAGAGGAAACCTTAGCACCAGAGAAAACCTGGCTGGCTGCCTTCAGTGCTCCTCTGAAACGGTGCACCGCTTCCTGGGTTTGTCCCTGTTTCTGAGCATAGTGTCCTGCACTGGTCAGCTCCTCCTTCCTCTTCCTCCTGCGCAGCTCCCTCCACTCCACAACAGTCTTACATCATCTTCTGGGAAGAGCTTAGCAGTTGATCCGTTTTATTCTCCAGTGAACGTCCATTGGCCAAAACAATAGTAGGGATAGAAGGCACGTGTGGTTTAGCTGCGAGTCTTGCCCGGATACCTGTTTGTCTGCGGCTCACATCTATGAACCATCTGAGGGAAAACGACAGTTAAAGCTCAGTTCTTACCTCTGTCACATGTTGTGTCCAAGGCCATGACCTGCTCAGCACCTGTAGCCAATGCCCACAGATGTTCTCCAGGGCAGGCTTTGCTACTTTTAAGTGCTGTCAGTAACTCTCCAGACACGTTATTAGGAGATAATCCTCAGGTTTTGGTTTTCATTAAATAACATCTCTGCCCATCTGCATGAGGTGCTCTATTTTTGGATGTAAGATAAGATAAGATAGCCTTTACTGATCTCACAATGGAGAAATTTACTTGTAGCATTTGACTTCAGACAGTGGAGATGCACTGCTTGATATCACACACACTTTTCAGGGGTCTCCAAGATGGCTGTCATAACAACATATATATAAGATGTATACGATTTTTAGTAAGTGTATTGTATAAACATGAAATATGTGTCACCAAATATATTGAAATTACAATAATATATCACAATTACAATAATATATACCCAACAATATGGGTTGCCAGATTGTTTGGCTCAAACCAGTCAGGAAATGACAATAAAAGGTATGTGTCTTTTTCAGCAGATTTGTGCTTTCCAAAAATTCCAAAAGCTGTAATAGGCAGTACAATTTCTTTGAAGCCAACAAAGTGTTATGCTTAAATCTGACAAACCTGCAGTTTGGACCTCCACAAACAAATGCACGTGATTCTTGTATTAGTTTAGCAGTTTGTGTTTATGTCTTGAAAGAAGGTCCTGGCCAGATCAGGTCTGTCTGGGCAGTTTACATGTTCTGACTCTGGTTATAGCCCATGTTTTTGGTGGTAGGGCTACTTGATATGAGAGCCACTGCACTAGAACATGAGACCAGTTTAAATCTCAAGATGTGGGGCTCATTCTTCTTTTTGTTTGGATAATCATCAGTGCCTGGGTTTTAGTTTCCAAGTAATCGGATTTTGCTTGGACCTAGCGATTCTTGTTTTTGCTTTTGAATCAAAGCTGGTTCTCGCAGTCTTGCATTGTGGATCAATGTTCCACTCTCTCACCTCACACTGTGACAATCACATTGAGAACTGAAACAAACTATTTGTTAATGATATATTCAGAGAAAAAAATCCTATATACCCCATACCCTACATCTTAGGCCTTATTCAGACTGGTTTGATCAAGTAAAGCCCATGTCAACAGCTTTGTTGGTTTCAAAGGCATTACTGCAGCCTTTGCTATTTTCTAAATGCGACCATTCATATTGCAATTTTTAAATTTGATTGGAATTAACTATGCGGCGCTAATTAAAAGAAAACACAGTGGAAGCAATTTGAAATCCTCCAAGCTGCTCCACAATGCCACGCCAGCGACCGACTCGGCGGACAGATGGAGAGATCTGCTTGTGTTTGTACAGCCATCGTTGGGCAATGTAACAAGAGTGTCAGCGAATTAAGTGTGCTTCTGAAACGTATGCTTCCTTATGTTGGAGATCGCTCGACCGCAGGGGAGACAGCGACAGACAAGCACTAATAAAAGTACAGTGGGGAAACAATTGCGCATAGACGATATGTTAAGGAGAAGAAGAAGAAAGAACAAGAAACCAGAAGAAGGAAGAAGACGAAAGAAGAAAGAAGAAGCAGCACAGGATTTCATGAAGAGAATATTTTTCCAACCGTTAACTCGACGTTAAACTTAAAAACAGGATGGCTTCCACACATGGATAATGATCATAAACACACCTCAAAATCTATGATGGGTGGGTGACCTTGAAAATCTGTGGAAGAGCAAGACAGCCCAGAAATGTCTCAAAACTGGAAGACATCCGTAAGGAAGAACGGGCAAAAATCCCTCAAACTATGATTGAAAGACTCTTTGCTGCCTATAAAAGCTGTTTACAAGCTGTGGTACTTGTCAAAGGGGGGCCACGAGGTACTAAGTGATGTTGTAAACATTATGTGGCTTCTGGATATCACATCACCGAATATAAGTCGCAGAAGTAAATGTAGGGAGGCACTACCTCAACATCCATCCTCTCTATGCCACCCCCCGGCGTGACGGCACTGCTCCGGTGGACCGGCCCGCCACTCTTGACACCACTTGCCTCCTGCAGATGAGATTGTGTATTTCTGTATCCGTAGAGATTGTGAGCTTTCAGTTGTTTGCGGAAGGCCCCTTTTCATCTCCTCACTGTTGACACGGCTCGGAAGATATGCATCCTGCCAGGCTGAATCAGCGAGGTTAGACAGTAAATATGAGATTTTTGTTGTGTTTTTATTTATGTATTTATTAATTTGCTTCATCAGTTTATACAGAAATCATAAGAGGAATGTCGAAGGATGTTGTCCAGTGATATTCATGTGGACTTTAAGACTGTATTTAAATTGGAAAAGTACAGTATCTACTCTGTGAGAATAGATACAATGTGTCATACGAGGGGGTGTAGCCGAGCCAAGGGGGATGAAAGCCTCTCGTGGGAGTCACAATTTTTCACAGTTTTTAGTTGTTTCCTGACAGACTATAAACATACAGAACTTGTGTTTCAAGACGCAGACTATAGCGTAACATTTTGCGCTGAGTAGGAGCGCCTTTTGACATCTTGCCACTCCAGACTTAGCGCATTTAAGTGGGAAGTCCATATGGTAGAGACACCCTTTTTCCTCCAACCAGCAACCAGGAAGGGGCGAGGGAGAGCGATTGTGGGGCAGTGGGGGGTGAACATGTGCATTTGTTTTGTTTCGCGTTTACGGTCTATGAACATTGTTTAGCTCATGATCAGAATCAGCGTCGTTTTTATTGCCATGGTTTGAGAACAGGTTCACAAACTAGGAATTTTTCTCAGTTCTGATGTGCAACATAAAACATAACACAGAATCTAGATAAAAAATAAGCTATAAAACTTTAAACTATGAGGCATGCATAAGAGTATTAAATAAATAAGATAAATAATAAAAGGTAAAATATGCTAAGACGACAACAATTGACATAGAACAACAGTGGGATTGTATTTACAGATGTGTAGGTATATAAAGTGATATAAAGTGATGGCAGCTGATCTAAGTGTGGACACACCACACAGTGCAACAGAGCAGATTACATCCAATGAGTCTGTGCCGAAGTTATGAGTCTTGTTTTTTGTACATGAGTCTGATGGTGGTGGGGAATAAAATGTTCAAGTGGTGGGATCTATGGGTCTTGATAGATCCTGCCTGAGGGGAGAGGGGTGAATAGTCCGTGTCCAGGGTGAGAAGGGTCAGACTGTGATCAGACCCACATGCCTCCGGGTCCTCGAGGTGAACAGGTCCTGGAGAGATGGGAGCTCACAGCCAATCACCTTCTCAGCAGCACTCACAATGCGCTGCAGCCGATGCTTGTACCGGTCTGTAGCGCCGGGGAACCACACGGTGATGGAGGAGGTGAGGATGGACTCGATGATGGCCGTGTAGAACTGCACCAGCATCTTGGTTGGCAGCTTAAGTTTTTTCAGCGGCCGCAGGAAGAACATCCTTTGCTGGGCCTTCTTAATGAGGGAGCTGATGGCTGGCTCCCATTTGAGGTCCTGGGTGATGGTGGTGCCCAGGAAACGGAAGGACTCCACGATGGAGATGGGGGTGGGAGAGTCTGTCAGGGCGAGGGGGGACGGTGGGGCTGTGTCTTTCCTAAAGTCCACAATCATCTCCAATGTCTTCTGGGCGTTCAGCTCCAGGTTGTTGTGGCTGCACCAGGACGCCAGCCGGTCCACCTCTCTCCTGTAGGCGGACTTGTCACCGTCCGAGATGAGGCCGATGAGGGTGGTGTCGTCTGCAAACTTGATCAGTTTAACGGACCGGTGACTGGAGGTGCAGCAGTTTGTGTACCGGGAGAACAGCCAGGGGGAAAGTACACATCCAGTGTTCGTAGTCCGAGTGTCCGAGACAATCTTCCCCAGCCGCACGTGCCTTCTCATTAACTCCTGTGGTTTCTTAGGAACAGGGACGATGGTGCACGTTTTGAGGCAGGATGGCACGTGGCATGACTCCAGGGAGGTGTTGAAATGTCTGTGAAGATGGGAGCCAGCTGATCTGCGCAGTGTCTCAGGGTGGAGGGGGAGACACCATCAAGCCCGGGGCCTTCCATGGACTCAGTCCTAGAAATTGCCGATGCACATCCACCTCACGGACTGAAAGCGCAGGGGGCGAGGGGAGGTCAGTGTTGGCCTTTGATGAAGTGACTTCAGCAGTGGGGTGCTGGGGTCGTTGATGGTGGAGGTGATGATGGGGTTAATAAAGTTTTTAGTTTGGCCTGGAACACAAGGCAGCACGATGTAAACGAGGAAATGAATGTGAGCGGTGCTCCCATCAGAGCAGTCACGTCCTCTTGCGTCGCCCTCTCGCAAGTAGCGAAGGCGCATAGCTTCGCCACTCGGAAAATCTAAATTCTCTAGAACCCCGTGCGCATCATTTTGGTGCAGTACATTGTCAAGCAACATTTTAATGTAAAATGCTAAATGTCATAACATTTTCACCTCATTGTGTAATAAAACCGCACTTTGTAATAAACTCTCGACGCATTTTATTATAAATCTGGTTACTACACACTGTCAATACTATTTTCTGTATTATGTCATCTTTTGTTGCTCAAATGTGGTTTTATTGCACGATGAGCTGAGAATCAAACTTAGAACCTTCTTGCTGTGAAGCGCGAGTTCATGCTCATCACTTACATGTAACATGAGAGCCAAAATGGCATAAATCGATTGTGAATATGAGTATATGGAGAGCGATCCGTGTCCTACGTGTTGAACAAACGGGCTGCACGCATGGACACATCTCAGAGTATTGATCCTGTCTGTGGGGATTATAATGAAGAAAAAACAATCAGCCATTTCCAATTAGGCTCGTGGAACGTGCGGAGTGTGACAGCTCAGGACAAATAACTATGTCACAGCAAAAAAGACGAATAAGGCCACAGCACAACGCAACACTGACCGGCCCTGTCGTTTTGACTTGGACTTCTGCAAACATGTTCAGAAATGTTCATTAGGAATTTTGTGTAGCACGTTGACAGCAGTAACCTTAACAGCCAGCAGGTGGCAGCATCTGTGAGTATAAAGATGCCGCTTTCCACTTTCCAGTCGGCTTGCCCATCGCGGGTGCAATACTCTCACTGTGGTCTTATCTAGGCTCTCTAGCTTAGTGTTGGGCACAGTAAAAGCTATAAGGAGACAGTTGCAGGCATTGTATGGTCTACTGCTGTGGATCCCGAAGTGGGTGTCAGGAATCTCCAGGTCGCGAGCACTGAGCTGGGGGTCCCAAGATGATCTCAAGATATAAAAAGAAAAGTATTCATTTATAATACTTGATAGGCTCTGTGCAGGGAATGTTATTAGCTAACTTCCTGTCGGCCTCCGTAGGGTAAAGATTACTTCCTGTCCACATTTTAACATAATATAAAAATAAATGAAGATAAAGAAAGCAAAAGGCAAAATATATAAATATGAAGCCGAGTGTGTTAATGGAAAACAAATTCAGATGGTGGTGCTAATTTACTTACTTATTTATTTGGTTTGCTAATTTACCATATGTTAGCATCGATGATAGCCTTTTAGCTTCAAGACTAAAACACTTACAGCTATAAAAACAGAAGTACTTACATCCTGAGTAAAAATGTTAACATGTCGTATAAGTAATTCTCAAACAGCTGCTTGTTTTCTGCCACATGTTGTTTAATATATCTATTTCAATAAGCTTTAACTCTCCATAGGGGTGCGTACCCATATTCCCCGGGTCCTATGTTCCCCTGGTGCGATTTTTTTTTCGTAGGTGAGTTGGTACATAAACCAATTACAAATCATGAGAGTGAAACGTCATATATCAATCAGCTTAACCCTGACCCTGCCCTATAGTCACTAACTTTAAGGATAGTGGGCTGGTGCCTAATCTTAATCAGCAGAAGTGGGGGAACATAGGTACCGGGGAACATAGGGCTGACCCCTCCATAGAATTAAAACACAGACAAAAACTTTTTTTGCTTGTTGTTTTGACAGTAGGGCTCCCAGATTGTTCGCAATGGCATTTTTGGCGGCCCCGGCCTGAAAAGTTTGGTAACCCCTGGTCTACTGGTCTGGTTTGACAGAGTTGAGGACGTTTCGCTTGCGCAAACAAGCAGTGATGCAAAGTATTTTGTTTGAGTACTTGAGTAAAAAGTACAGATACTAATATTACTCCAATAAGTGACAAATCATTTTAAAAGTTGGGAAAAATATGCAGCTTCAAAAATCACACCTGAATTCACGTTGAAGAAATCGTTATTTCTCTTAAGTTGTCCTCGATTACCTTTACAGAGCAAATCAATATTAGTACCCATGCGTCTCTTTGTCCTGATGCTAATTACCTTACTCCGGGACAACCGCGTGTTCAAAACTGGCGAAGAAGGTTAGCTTTTGCCGTCAACACTACCCTAACCGCTAATAATGACATACCAGGATAGATGACCAGGATTCGGAAGATTAAAGTCACGAAAACTTTATTCCCTAATACAAATCACCTAAGCAGAGCGCTCCACTCCCCTCAAAGAGTCCCTAATACACTATACTAAGTTTTCCCGTTCCCAAAGGAAAAAACTGTCTCTCTCTGGGAGGAGTTGGAGCTTACGTCACATTTTCACATCACACAATCATTTGAGCCTAAGCTACGTCTCGTTGTTCCATTGGCTTCCGATCCGTCATGTGACGTTTGGCTCCGCCCTTCGCGGCCATTTTATGAGTTCATTCTCTTCCCCACGTTTTCCTTTTTCCTGGGGGGAGGATTTCATTGTTCTTTTCCCCATCCCCCTCGGATCTGTAACTTTCCCCTGTAATAAAGAACTGCAAACACTTCGTACAACTTTGATTAACATTCCTAAATAGCCATAAGGGCAACACATCACATGAAAATATTATATAACTCTTCAACGTCCTGTACGGCAATATGACGGGGCCAAATCTTCTTCCTTGTTGTGAATCAGTGGCATTGACAATACACCTCCACAGCGCCACCTACTGTTGTGAAGTCCACGCAGTAACATCGTTGAAGTACTTCAGGTGTTATTACGCCTCACAATATAGTTCCCCTTTTTATCCGCTTAGAAAATCGACATGTTTAATTTTGTGTAACTAGGCTTGGATCGTGTAACGTGTACGTAACCGTATTTAAATAAGGAAAATGTGGAACAGCTTGGTAGCTTCTAACTTCACCCCAGTTTGGAGATATATCTTTCCTGGGAGAGGCTAAACATTTTCGTGACTGAGGGCACGCACAAAGACTAGACAGTTACGTATCAACTCGTCTAAGCTAAGGTAAGAACATATATCAGTATGGAAAAACGGTGGCCTGTTCCTTTAAAATGAACATAACACATGGAAAGACTTACTGTAGGCTAATGGAGTAAAAGTAATAGGTTCTCATCACTAATACTACTCAGGTAAAATACAGATTCTCAAAACCTCTACTTAAATACAGTACATTACTTTGTTTCTGAGCACCTCTGCAAACAGGTTGCAGGCATATACTTGCACTAGATTTATGTAAATTCAAAACTGTGGGCACACGTCTAGCATGACGCTGCCACATGCATATTTAAAGGTGTTTTTTTAACAATACAGCAGTCAGCAGACTTCAATACAAAATAGCAACAACAAAAAACTCACCTTCATCCCGGTTGTGAGTGTGGGTCGCTGGCAGACTCGCTCGCTCTCTCTCCCCGCGCCACAGACAGCAGCACGATCCCCAAAGACAGGAGCTCAAAGCGAGTGAGGAGAAATTCCTGGCTGATAAATTGAGTCATAAAGTCGGCAAAAACATACCAAATTCTTCACATTTGCCACAACACTGCGATGACGCGGCACGCCTAAGCTAACCTTTTCAAACATTTTTGGACTTACCAACTGTCCACTGAACAGGGACATAAACGATTCAGCTGCTCTATTAAATTATCTGTGGACCAATCCGACGTTAGATATCTTACCAAAAAGGAAAAAAAAAAAAAAAACGAACAAAGATTCCATTCAAAGCAACCTCAGGCGACCTCAAGACTGTTAGCTTGGTGAACCTTGCCTTTCTGCTCCATCTGCCTTTCATTGCGTTTTGTTACATCAGATTACATTTAAATTATCCTCACGACCTCAAGTGAAGAAGAGTTTTTTAAAGTTGAGGGTACGCCGGGGGATTGTCTCTCTTTTGATAATGATCTTCACTTTACCCAACCCACCAGACAGCTCGCAATTCCACCTGCAGCGAACTTCCGTCGACTTGCACATGGGAATAGATGGAGGACTAGGGACATCTGGTGGACACTTCATGTACAGCAGTGTCATCGACCCAATCACGGATGCAAATCTGTAATGCGGAGGTGTGTGACATTTGTATTTATTGATGACATTTAGTCAGTGTGATGATATTTTCTTGATTGAAAGTCAGATATCATTGCATTTGCATTCATTTGTTGATAGGAAATAGGGAGATTGAATAATTATGAATAAATACAGGCATCTTCTCATGTCCTTGTCCATGGATGTTATTATCCTTTTGAGCAGCTCGTTGTTCATATAAATTATGGCTGTCAAAGATTTAATCAAAGACTAACATTAATCACCGCCCAGTTCTGGTATAGTCACAGGATCCGTGCTAAATGTCACAGCGTCGACTTTGAGCATAAAATCCTGTCCTCCATGGATGAGCGTGCCGGTGGTTAGCTGATGTTAATGAGCGCGAGTCACGGCGCTGTGGAGAGACACCAATCCACGTCCGTGCCTGACACACGTTGTACTTTACAGAGCACAAGAAGACACTCAGCTGGAGTGGTTTCGTAATCGCAGCTGTACGTGCGAACCAGATGATTGATGTTGTTTGGTGTTGAGAATTGCGTTACAAATAACAAATATTAAAGCCACATGACGTAACATTTTACCCAATGAACAGAAAAATATAAGTATTTAGTTTATTACAGTATCAGTAAAAATGTGTAAAGAAATGATCAAACAAACATGTGTATTTCTTAGCGGCTCATCTCTCCTAAGACCTCACTGTAACTGTACTGGGAGGGGGGGCGTCTCCAGCTCGTCTCCATGGAGATGTTGACTAAAGACAGTCAAATATGACCTTTAAATAGGTTAGGTCCTCAGACGAAACCATTCTTTGATTAACCACAGCAAAAATAGTGTTATCTGTGTGTAGCTGATCATTAGGAGCAAGTTTTGTGCTGCTGTCAACGATAGAATTAAAAATGTTACGCAGTGTGCCTTTAAAGCTGTAGTCATCAATGTATTTCCTTGTAGTGGTAGTGTAAATTTATTTTGGCCCCAAAGATCTACATTGGAAACACAACATTTGTGAAAAACAGACCCTCTGCACTGTTGTGTGTCTAAATACGGCAGCGCAAATGAGGAAGTCAGAGGCTAAAATTAGCACAGTGTTAGCACTGACGCTCCGCCCTGTTCACGTCTCTATGAACTCGCTGTCATCTCGCTTTGAGACATGATTCTGATGAACTCAAGTAAATCGGGACGTGTTACCTACTACCCCCGACCATCAGCGTTTGAAAATTCAGGTAGTGTAGCTTTAAGAGGTTGGGGCTGTTCGCATAGATCAGGGGTGTCCAGACTTTTTTCATGGGGGCTACATACTGAAGCGTACACGGGTTGAAGGGCCACAGATCGGTGGTTAGTGCCGCGAAACCTTCGACTAGCAGGGGTTTAAATTGTGCCCCACACCTTTATTTATGATTAAACCTTCATCCCAGCTCTATCTCACAATAACATGTTAGTTGCTAGTTAGAATTGTGCAGAATTAATACATTTCAAATTAAAAGGACAATCTCTGATGATGTGTACCGATTCAGCAAGAAGGCCGAGGGTCACCAAAAATTGGTCTGAGGTCCAAATTTGGCCCCCGGGCCGCACTTTGGACACCCCTGGCATAGATCAAACATTTGTATGTTAATAACAGGGTCGTACAGATTTTCTCTTGAGGTTTTCCATGACTTTTCCATGACCCTTAACAACATTTCCAGGACCCCAATGCCATCATTTTATTAGCCACATTTATTATTCGGCGTACGTATTTATCAGCATTACATTTTCAGTTTGGGATTTTTAAGATTAGGCCTACTGTAGTCGAGACCAGAATACTAGAGAAAGACCAATGAGTACTGAGACCACGACCAGGGCACCTCCTGACTGGGCTGCAAACTCGGGCATTTTGAAAAAGGTGACAGTCTACTGGCAAGACGCCCGCAGGCATGCTCACGCTCCTGTGCACGTGCCATAGTCTCACTGAGCAAAAAGAACTGGTGAATCACACACACTGCAGTCTGATATATCAATATGAATCACTTTCTATAATGTGCTTCTCTAGAATTGTGTGTCTGACAGGTGTGACAGATACATTCAAGTGGGGGTTAGTATAAGGTTTGGGGTCCCCACAACACATTTAGAGCTTATCATCCTTATTTTCCTGCATTCTAGTGCAATTCAAAAGGTGAAAATGGTCCTAATAATTTTGCCACTTTAAAAAGGAACATTTTATAGTTTTACCTTTGAAACAACTTTAGCTCACACAAAGTCACTCACTAAACATCTCACTCTTTCAGTGGCGTAGCAAGGGTATCAAGGGGCCCCAAGGGGCCCCAAGCAAGAATGTCAGTAGGGGGCCCTCTGGTGGCCACTCGGTGTACTGCGCACTGGGAGAGAGGATGTCATTTGGGCAGGAGCGGGTCACCTGACAACTCCCATAATGCAGTTCTCTGCATACTTTTCCTCAGAACAGAAGGCTGAGGTTCTTTAGGTCATGAAGAGTGTTAAAATAAACTGGTTACACTATTAGAAATATATAATCTGCTGGAGCCATGAATAAAAAGTCTGTCCACTGTTCATTATAAGTTAACATTAGGGAACCATGACTCACTAAAGCATGCAGCAGGATGGGGATGAACAGCGCCACAGAGCGTTAGTGGAGAAGTGATGTAACTGCATCACCAAAAACATTAGGAAGACTGTGTATATTAAGGTTTACCGCAGGCGTCTGAAAAACGGGTTGGTGCATGGGGCCCTTGACAGTTGGGGGCCCCAGGCAGCTGCCTGCCTTGCCTTATGGCAAGCTACGCCTCTGCACTCTTTTAGCTCTAATGATGTTTCTGAGCATCACAGGCTCCGTATCGCTGTAGAGCAGCGGTCGGGGCAATAGTAACATTTAGGCTCAGTCATTGAACTTTTGGATACATTGTACAATAAATGGTACTTCTGTGAAATGTTCTGTCATTGACTTGTACTTGAGTAATAAATAAGAAAAGCAGGCGTTCTGCTAAATATTATGGTACATGGGGAGTATTGGGGTAATATTTTGTAACTCTGAGGATTCACATTTTTACTGTTTACTGTTAATAGCCAGGATTTTGAACAATGGTTGGCTATGGTTTGTGCCAATAGTTTCTCACTGGAGTGCGCAGTAACTGCAAAAGACACAGCCAGGATAAGATACAAATCCTATCGCACGCCTGACCTTATGGCTTTGTTACTTTTATAAATTACTGTTGTGAAGTTACATGGCAAATCTCCGGAGATGCGTCTATAACCTACTCTAGCCACGGAGATGATAGAGCTGCATGTTTTATTTTACTAACGTAACGTTGTTCAACACACAACGCGATCGTGATAAAACAAACACTCATTTTTTTGTTTGAGTTTAGTTCGCTGGGAGTTCACGTCTAATCCGTGCGTATTTGGAGTGGGCTGAAGCGCTGCTCTGGTTGTGGGAAACAAACGCGCGCGGGGAGCGGCTCGGACAGACAGGTAGAAGCCTATTTTTCAAATCAGGCTCATAAACACTGCGCATCGCGCGCGGTGCCTGCCATAGTCCCGTTGTTACGTTATAGCCAAAGAACATGCAAGTATAAAGCACCGGAGTCCTCATGAGCTAATGTAGCCAATTTAAACACTTACATGCAAGAGCGTAGAAACAAGATCCTTGATTCTTTACTCGCCTGAGGAAAAGTGCGGTAGTTATGTGCGGTAGTAGCTACACTTTCACTACTCCGCTTTGCATCCTCTGGTTTTGTGTTCGTCTATTTATGAAGCCAGCTCCAATCATTTCCTCCATAAGCGCATTATTGTCATCATTTTAGCTCGTATTAGCTATTCAGGGAACCCAGCTCCTCCAGAGCCCACCATAGACCGTCAAAAAGAGCCCACAGGCGGGGGACCTGTCGCCGCTACAGGCCTAACAACTGCCTGAATAAAAATGTGCGCCGTGATTCCTGTTATACTTTTGATTTACCCATTATTTTTTCTACTATATTTTAGGAGTCTGAAATAAGTTTCTCAAAATTCCAAAACTTTTCCATGACCTAACAAATTCCAAAACTTTTCCAGGGCCTGGAAATTTGATTTTAAAATTCCATTACTTTTCCAGGATTTCCATGACTGTACGAACCCTGTAATAAAATGTGGAAAAAAATGCTTCAGATTTGAGCATTTTATGGCCACCTAGTGTAAAATTAAACACATTGCAAAACACTGACTTTCAGACTGTAAATAACCGCACACACATACCCCTCCCTAACCACGACCACGTCGTTCTACGTCTGCCTCAACACGTTTCCTCTGCCCCACCCCCCGGTCAATGGCCAGTCGTCCTTCCCTCCCCAAGAAAAAATTACGCACGTGACCTCGTGTGCTGTGTATTTCCCATGTCTTGATGTTTCTATATATGGGGCTTAACTTAACCTGATTGTAATTTCTCATATCTTCTTTTGTAAGGCGCATTGAGTTGCCTTGTGTATGAAATGCGCGGTATAAATAAAGTTGCCTTGCCTTGCCTTTCAAACTTGTGATTAATCTCATTGAGACTTTACGCTTTGTGAGTTCACTTACTTTTTCACATCAGCTCACAGCTGAAAAGAGACCAGACGTTTTGGAAGTTGCCTCTCAATTTGCTTGAAGATGCCGCTGTCACGTCGAGATGCATTGCTTTGTCGAGCGGCACTGAAAGTTCCACTGCGCGTGCTCCCAGCGCTAGTTTTGCGTGTAAAATGCATTTAAACTTTGTATTACATAATGTTACAGGATTTAAGCCTAACCCTCATCCTTTTAAATGAAAAATGCAAGTTGGAAAATGTGCCGATAGTTCTGCGGATGCACAGCAACACCATTCAGTGCTACGCAACCAGCCGTGTGTTTCGATGGTACACCGGCGCAGTGCCTCAATCCTGCGTGTGACTTTCATTAGTTATTTTTCATGTCATTACTTGGGTATGTTAGGTGAGCCATACCTTTCTCTTGATTAATTAATCCGCCTGTCATTTTCGCCCATCCGACCCAGACTCTACATGATGTATAGACTGGCGACAGGCCAGGCTATTGAATCATAGCCAATAAAAGCCATGGTTTATTGTCCTCATTGGCAAACTTTGTCCTCTGCATTTGACACATCTTTCACTGTCACTCAGGGCAACCTGTCAGGCGCTTTACTTCCCTGCTGAAAGTCGAGTAGTATAGGGTGACCAGATGTCCCAGTTTACCCGAGACAGTCCCAGTTTTTAGTCCTTTGTCCCATGTCCCAATAGATTTCTCCAAAACCATTGGTGCGTGTCATAAGTCGTTGACAGTTTTACCATTCATCGTGGGTAAAGACATTTTAGATTTGGAACCCCTGTGGCCTATTCCCAAATATTGTCCCAGTTTTTAAGTTGGAAAATCTGGTCAGCCTAGAGTAGTAGCTGGTCAAATGGACAACATCACTGTACGAGATCACATGAGAATGTTTTTATTTGGTTAAAAAAAATTAATCTGGCATCCTTTTTGGTCATCTCATTCTGGCTACCCTAAATACTGTAGATTATCATAGAATACAATTTGGGTTTTTTGAACAATTCCATAAACTTCCACAATTGGCATATTTCCAACACTTTTTTTTATGGCTTGATCATGTGTTAACACTGTCACAGGCTTCACATGTAGTCACTCAAAATCAGTGGAATGTTGGGAAGCACAGACGTTTGGCACTCCGAAACAAAAACAGTTTTACCATGAACTTTTACAACATTTAACACTAATCACTTGGGACAACATTGCTTTATGGCAGCGAGAAGGTAAAAAAACAAAGAGAGAAAGTAAAGAGGTTTTGCCACGTTTGAATGTATAGCCATTATGTAGAATTGACAAGTTTCAGTCACAATACACAAAATGAAGTGACATTTCTACACTAAATATAGCAGTGTGACCTCTGGCTGTTGTTACTTCCCTAATACACGATCATCTATCTCCGCTGACTAAAATACTTAAGTTGCACATCTGTCCTGTTGAATTGCTTTGAAGTGAGTGGCCCTATTATGCAAAGCGGGCTTTTAGTTGGACCACAGGGCAATTTGCGAACTTCAAAAAACATACCTGGAGCTGTGTTTTTTTTCCCATTCATGCAAGACCTCAAAAAGATCCTTTCAGTGCTCAGATATCCTTCACTACACAGCATGTGCGCCGAATATCTAGCAGCTCCCGTCCAGTTCTTGTTGTCTTGGTGACAACAATCGCATTTTGTTGATGTTTTAGGACAGGGATTGCCAAAGTGGGAGTCAGGACCCCTGGAAATATCCTAGGACGCTATGGTGGGGAATTTCAAATCAATATCTTTTTAAATATATCATTGTATTTTATGAATTTTTGATTGAAATAGTATATATTTTGTTAAAGTTACTTTTAGTGAACTGTTTTTATGCAGTGTCCCAGTGCTGTACGAGTGGTTAGCATGGCACCTTTGCTTTCCATTGTTGGTTGAATGGGTGGAATGTATACGTAACTGTGGAGAAGTTTCAATTACCAGTGACAGCCTATCAGAAACTCAACAAAACAGTTGATCCTGGAGCGCCATAAAGGCTAAGCTTAGCTAAGGCGCCATGCTAACCACTCATACACAAAACGGCCATATACGCACTAATGCCAGGGTTTTTTTTCACCTGAAAAGTTCCATAATGCACCTTTAAATTAGGAGAATAACTTAGATAAAGTGGATTTTAAATGTTTTGCAAGTGTAATTATCATAAGCACTGATTACATTTTACTGTAGGGGATTTTGGTCTGGTCATTCTAAGGGTTGCAGCCCGAAAAGTTTGGGAACCTCAGCTATAAGTGAATATCAAGTGTCTTACTATATCTCAAAAAGAAAATACATAACACATGACCTAATAGTCTGGGCACTTTGATCATTTCTGCTCCTGAATGGCCTTCACCACATTACCAGCTCATTTGTTTGTTTTTACAACAAGATGAACTCTCAAGGGGGGCGCAAACACAGACCCAATATACTTTTCCATACATCTACATTGTGTAATGTTGCAAAAGCACCAGTTCAGAGATGTCCGGGAATATGAAGTGATAGCCTAAATCATGACACGTCGGATTTGAAGGCGAGGCACACATGAAACCGCAACGCTATACCAGTTACTTTATCTCAATGCCGGTGATGCGGGCGTCTCCGTCCACGTTGATGACCGAGTACTTGTCTTTCTCCATGCGGTTCGGGAACGAGAAGGAGGAGCCGTCGGTGAAAGAGACCAGGAAGTCCGACGGGTTGAACGTGATGCTGATCTGAAATGGCAAACAACAACAAACAAGGAAATAACTATTACAGTGAAATACATTTTTGGTTCTATCAGTTTGTCATTTTGCCATTCATATCATTTCTGAAGTGGTTTCTCCATCATTATCATATTATACGATGATATTTAGTGTAGTGGCCATTGGGTGTGTAGTAGATCCCACAAAAAGCAGTAACTTGATTTAGCATTTAGCATATGATTTAGCATTTAGCTCAGCGGACACTTTTACACGCTAATTAATACCTAAAGTAAAATCTCAAAAGATCTATATAATTTTTTGACGACTAATAACTCGGCCATGACCTCACCTAAATCATGTGTTCAGTGGGTTAACAAAAGCTAAAAACATCTGGCTCGTTCATTATTTCCAATGTTTGATGGCTAAATGCTAACGGCTAGAGGAAACTGTGCCAGCTGACTTGCTAACTGACCTTGTTAAAAGAAATAGGCCATTGATTTTCCATACTGAGATATGTTCTTACCTGAGCTTAGACGAGTTGATGCGTACCTGTCTGGTCTTTGTGCGTGCCCTCAGTCACGCAAAAAGACCAAAGCTGTTGTGCGAGAGGCCTCTCCTCTATTGCTCCAAACACAAAAGCTTTGGTCTTTTTGCGTGACTGAGGGCACGCACAAAGACCAGACAGGTGCACATCAACTCGTCTAAGCTCAGGTAAGAACATATCTCAGTATGGAAAATCGGTGGCCTGTTCCTTTAAGGACAGTGCCCTGCACGGCTTCTCCTTTTGATTTCTGTGGGTAGTAGTAGTTATATTGAACATATTTTACTGACTTACTGAGGAAAATAAAGAAGAACTAGGCCTAGTAGTTATTACCTCATATTTACTTCTAGCCTACTCCGAGTAATATTATTTTGAAGTGGCAATATTAGTTGAGCAAAAAAAAAAAAAAAAAGGATTATGCTTTTCTCTATAGGGCTCTACGGTGTTACGTCACAATCAAGCGGAGGTGAATACAACGCTCTCACTTCATTGAAAACAATGGGAGATCGCTGATAATGGGTGGTTGTTTGAGAGGATTTATTAAGGTGAATAATTGTCAGATTATTCACCTTAATTGTGATGAAATGTGATTTGATTACCATGATAACCTGCCTATTGAGGCAAAAGTCTGATATAAACAGAAATTGGACTTAATTGGTCTCGATTAATGTTTATACAAACTTGTGTTGACTTTCACGCATTTATGTTCGTCTTTCGGGAAATAATCATGATCTAAGTTAAACGTAATGTTGACGAGAAAATGTTTTAGAAGCTTTTAGGTGACGTTCTGTCCAGTGTATTCGGCTTTAGATTTAGCTAAAGCATGACTTAGCTAACACATGTCATGACATGAAACATTTGATTAACAATTTATTTTATGTTTAAAGCAAAGTAAATGGTAGAATTTAGAGCCTGATGTGTCCGGCACAGTTACGTTAAACTTTAAAACATAATCCACACAATGTGTTTAGATCTGCAGACGTCGATTCTAATCATAAAACTCACTCAGTTTACAAGATTAAAGCTGTAGATCCCACAAAATGGAACATCCAACCGCACAACAGCTTTTAGGCCGGATTTACTGAGAAAAACTAAATTTATCTAACACAATCTGTCACTCACAGGCAAAAACGCTGTTTAATACCACCATTGTTTTCACCTCCACATTTGCGGCGCTCTGAAAGTACCCGGATGGTAGAAGAGCCCTATAGTTTAGAAATTACAGTAGCTCCGTATTTGTGTCCTCATATTTCCCTTAAAAACAAAACGTATTTTCATAACCTTATTGTTGCTGTCCAAATACATAGCCTATTATGTATATTCGTCAGGAGTACTTAGTTGGTTACAAAATGGGGAAAATATGCAAACTAAGATCTTCTTGCTGCATGCATGCACTCCCACAACTTATTTATTATTTTTGACTTATTTTATTAATTTCCATCACAGTCTGTATCTATAATGTAGCCGTATTTATATAATATAGTCAGATGCTGCCCCCTAGTGGACAGTCCTAAGTTCATTCTTGATTTATAGTCACACGACCATGCTTTTTGTTACAGGCAGAATATGACAATGATGAAAGCATAACATAAGTTATAGCAAACCTTTAATAAAAAAAAAGAAAAGGTTATTATTACTGTAGTGGGAATAATGGTTTTGAAATGATAAACTTGAACTAGAGTGCTCGAACTATGGGTGGAGAAGAAAGTAAGTAAAGACACACATATCTATATACAGAATATTTTTGTTTTTTTTCTGGCTCCTCTCTGGCGTGAACCTGGTTAAAGGTACACTTTCTACCTCTGAGGAACAATTAGCCTATTGTGTATATATTTTAGTTTGACAAGGAAAACCCGTACATAGGGAGAACATGCCACTGAACACAGAAGAAACATCTGGGAATCGAACAACAGCTACATCCAAGGTCCAACACAGATCTGGTCGATATGTGCAAGCTTAACTCACTATACTCTGCATGCTTCTTGCCACTTGAGTAATGTTATATTGAAGCTACAATGCTATTCTTGAGTACAGTCATTGCGGCCTCTTGGACTCTGTTATACCTTGAACTCTTCCCCCTGCTGAAAGGGGAAGCAGGTCTCCCTCTGCTCCTCGCACCAGCTGCCGCCCTGGCAGGAGTTGCACACCACAGTATTCTGGTCTCCCTCGTGGTCAAAGCGCGGGTTCATGTGGATGGTGATGTCCGTCTCATCGCCAATGTTCACTGCGAAGCTGGGGAGAGAGAGGAGAGGTAAGGATGAAGAGGGTGATAGTCGGAAGGACAAGGAGAATGATGCACTGGGAGCCACAACATGTCAAGCAGACACAGTCCCTACATTTAAGACTAGGCTCAAAACGTACCTCTTTGAATTAGCTTATGATCAGGTCAGTTAGGTAAAGCTCTAACCCACAGCCTGAAGTAAAGCTGCCTTAGAAGAAACACTGCTGTGGGAAGTACGGTACACTGAGCGCTATCCTCTTCTTCTTCTTACTGCAAACTTTGTCTCATTATGATACAATATTTCTTTTATCTGTCGTCTGTTCATTACTATTCACATGGTGTCTCCTGTCCCACTCCCCCTCGGGAGTGCCTGTCTAGATCGAACGGAGGAACCCGGCTGAACGGAGGAACCCTGCCTACTGGATTGACAACAAGGACTGGACGGTCTGCGATCTTGGCCCGTCTGCTGAGGGAGTCCCTTCAGCCCTGGGTCTCTATAGCCTGTCCGTCCATGGGAGTGGATCTCTCCTTCTGTGGTTCTCCCCAAGGTTTCTCTTTTCTCCCCTGGGTTTTTGAGTTTTTCCTTGCCGTGCTGGAGAGTCTAAGGACAGGGGACACCCGCGCCGCTCGTCGCCACCTACTGCTGACGCTTATTTGGACATTATGTTTGCCTGGATACTTGATTCGCCTGAACTTTACATTGTCTTGTTTACTGCTCTGTTTTATTGCCTTAATGTTCGTTGCAGCCCTATAAGGCAACTCCTGTTGTGATATTGGGCTATACAAAACCATTGATTGATTGATTGATTGATTGATTGATTGAACAGCCACGATTCTTGTATGTCCTCACCTTTTGTTGACTTTGACTCTCATGCTTCCAAAATTTGACCGAAATAATGGGTTATTAGTGTCTGTAAAGTGTATGCCAATAATCCACACAGCTGTTGCCAGGCGTGACATGACAGATCGCCGACATGTCAGCATCCAGCAGGAGCAGCTGGTCACATCTGCAGTTGGCGATTGTATGAGCCAACCTTTCACAAAGTCCATCTTGGCTCCCCTTATGAATCCAAATTTCCCACAGGGCCCACTCCCAACAATATGAATTCACTCTTTTCTAATAGCAAGCAACATCTTTCCTTATTCATTTCACTTCATTTTACATAATAATCCACAAATAATAGTTATTAAAGGTAAATATGTCGTTATAGCCTTAATTTTCTGGTCCATGAGACCTTTAGAAAAATATTTTTCAAATGTCCATACAGCTCGTGATTGATGTTTTTCTAATTATTTCTGGTTTATTAGGTACATATGACCCCAGTATAGCATGTATATTATGAAGCCCTAGCTTTTCTGAAAATAGCAATATATAACTTCTGGGCGTACATTGAAGGGAGGTGCTTCAATAGCTTAAAAGAAAAATCAAGGCGAGAGAAATGGTCAAAAAGTACCTTTGGGGCACCAAGGGTTAAGCTCCAGACACTCTTCTGAACGGTTTCATTTTTCAGTGTGTTTCCAAATCTAAACATGCACCGTTTGCTTGTTTGTTTTTTTTAGATATGGACAAAGCCACATTAAGCCAACATTGTGGCCACAACTCCTGTTTCCGAGAGGCCCACCCAAAAGTCTAATCCTTGTACCGTCACTGGTCCAAAGCCTGGATATAGGACCTTGAAGATAATTTCAAATCCACTTACTGCGAGGCTTCGGGTTTGGCCGTCCCCACCAGAGTCAGCGTCTGTCCAACCTTGAAGGACATATTCTTCACAATCATCCCCTGTAAACACATAAAAAACAAAATTGAAGAGTTCATTTGCAAAAGCAGATATCTCCGTTTTGAATTTTTTTCAAAATCGTTTTGGATATTTGTTACTGTACGCGACGGATGCCACCTATGAAGCTAAAGTTGTGTGAATTTAATCAAGAACAAGTGAGTTTATATTTTTATAGCACTGAAATAAATCTGGTAATGAAAAACACTGCTGTGAAAAGAGAAATGTTGACGCATACGTTGAATTTTTTCAATGGCACTTATCTGTTTTTGCAAATGAACTCTTCAAATCCATTCTTCAGTATTTGCATCACTAACTCTCTCCTCAATAAGCTATTCACAAATCGGCCTGCGTCTGTTTATAAGTCTCTCCTGGTTGTCGGTGGCAACGGCCTTACAATCCCTCTTTCAGACAACATGTGTTTCTCATTACTTTGTCATTTGTGGGTTTGTCAAAGATTCCAACCTTCGCTTCTGTGCTTGCCAGCTGCGCTTTTTTTTTTTGTTCCACCAAATTTGGCCAGAGATTGAGATGTAAAAGGAAGAAAATGCAGAGGAACTCGGCAGCTGATGAGTAAGACTTTCCTATAACGGTAGAAAGTGGGGGAGAAGGCTGCAGCTGAGGGAAGCAAAAATGGCTCGATGCATGTGGCATGAGAGATAAGCGCTGCAATGCAATCGATGGAACACAGGGAATTTGATGAGGATGGAAGAACTTTGGAATTTGGATTAGGAAGATTAGATTTACCTTGTCATCTTAGGAAAATCCATCTGGGAACGTATGGGAGGGTTAGTGTTGTTTGTTTATCAAGAACTGTCAGCCAGAGATCGCTAAATGCCCTTTCTGCCACACTACTGCAACTACAGTAGACAAAGGGCAGCGGCGGTCACAGCACTTGGTACTGTACTAAAGTACAAATACAGCTCAACTGGTCAAATATTCCCAATAGAAGTAGGGAAGAAAATACCACATATAATATCGTGGTATGCTTCAGGAATTTTTCAGGTTATTAGTTTAGTTTTAGTTTATTTATTTGTTTGAGCAGTTAACCTGCTCAAAGGGAGTGGGCTGAAGCCAAAGGCTTATAAGCGCCCACCCCAAAATAAAAATAGTAACATTACATTTAATATTTACAAGGTAGCAAATCATAAACAAAGGAACATAGGGCAAAGTAACAATAAATGATAAAGCAATATTTACCAAAATCGCTGCATCCGGGTTAGCGGAGAAAAATGCTAACGGCTCCGCTAAACCCGAAAGTAGCGACTTTAGTAAATATTACTTTTTTAGCAGTGGGTGCGGAATTTTTGGCTAATGAGTCTGAGAAATAAGTAGGTTCAGTAACTCTCCGTTGAGTTTCAGAAATATTGATGGTTGTTTTTAAGAGTTTTTGCCCGTCTGCTAGGACCCGGAAGCGGAAGTCGTGACGTCACACTTAACAAACGTATAGAGTTTGGGAAAATCCACTGTTACCATGGAGATCTGCCATCTTTGCAGCTGTTGCATACATTTTCCATAGACTAACATTAGCTAAAAACAGTATTAAAAAAAAAAGTGGAGAAAAAAGCCGTGGAACAACTCCATTAGCTGTTGAGCTACTACTGGTAAATCCATCTAACTCACTGTGGTTTCCAAGCGTTTTAATGTGAACAATAACTCCAGTATTTTACCTTTTAAAATCTCCATTAGTTTATTATTGGTGCTAATCCCATGATGCTTAGCGGTATGACATCACATTCCTGAACACTATAGTGATATGAGTGTTGCTTATTTAAATTTAAATATGTACATGCTACAAAGCTCAACAGTCAGCTTAATGTCTTTGAAATCTATTCTGGTTCTGAAAGTAATAACCCAGTTTCTTCCTCACTGATTGATAGGAATGTTTTTGGCTAACTTCCTGTTGGCCAGTGCAGGGTAAACACTACTTCCTGTCCACATTTTAACATAAATTAAAAATAAGAATAGCATTTAAAAAGCAGAAGAAGACTTAAATAGACGTCAAGCCAAGTGTGTTTCATAAAAATGTGTTTAGACGGGGGTGCGACTTTACCATTTGTTATGCTTAAATTAGCGTTAGCATTTAGCTTCAAGGCTAAAAACACTTGCAGTTATAAACACAGAGGTCTCTCTAAGTGAAGTATTTGCATCCTGTGTAAAGTTTTTAATATGCTGTTCGTAACTATCCAACAGCTGTATGTTTTCTACCACTTTCTGTTTAAATACATATTTGTTTCACACGGCTAACTCTCCATAGGAATAAAGCCCACGCAGAAAACAGTTGTTACCCTTGGAGGCCTCATGTTGCATTGAGCCTATTGCATGGACAAATCAACAATGGGGTCACTCATGAAAATAAACACACACTGTTAAGTAGAAAATTTATCTGAAACTTTATCAACCAAAAGGAAAGTATGTTGCCGTATTTTCAAGTACTTTCTTTCATTAAAATCAACTAAGCCACGTTCAGTAGTTTGTTACCACCCTATAACCTCTTTCATGCTTTTCAACTCAACTGCAACAAATTTTAGTCAAAAAAATCTATGGGGAGATTTTATCCAGGAGCCGGAGGTGGACAGGACTATTGAGCTCCACATGACAAACATTATATCGTGTGGGATTGAGTTTGCAGCTGTCGAGAATACACCGTGCCAAACAGATATCACATTTGCCCACTGCCAGTAAGTGGAGATTATTTCAGTTCAAGATACTGTATTCAAATGGCATTCACGACTAGACTAGAGCAGATGATAAACTTATGAGCATGGTTTTAAATCCTACTCTATTTACCTTGCCGTTATGGAAAACTCAATATTTTGAGTAAGACTAACAAACAAGTAAAGTTTAAAATGTACTATTTAGTAGCCTATCTTTTTGAATAACCTGAAAACTAATAAGGGAAGTAAATATTTAAATATGTGCTGAAACAGTGATCTAAGCCAGGGGTTCCCAAAGTGAAAATCAAGCCAAATATCAAAACATACTATCAAAGCAAACAGTAAAAATGCAGATTGTAAATGTTGTGCACCTGAATTTATTACAAATACGAATTATATTTTACTGTGGGGGTCCCGAGTCGTTGGTCTGGTGATTTTTGGGGTCGCAGATGGAGAAGTTTGGAAAACCCTGATCCAGACCAGTAGTTCTCAACTGGAATGCCGTCGGGACCCATCATCAATAATGACAAGCCATGACCCAAATAAGAATTTAATCTATGGTATAAATAATATAGAAGAGTGTATTTCCTATTAATAATTGTTAAATGAGCATTAAATAATCCGATTAAGATGAATTCATGATAAAATCAGAATCAGAATAGTATTAAGGAATGTGTTTGTGCTTTTCAGCAGATAAAGATGGGGAGAAATGTTCCCCAGGAAAAGCTCGCGACCCACTCACTTTTGGGCCCCGATCCACCAGTTAAGAAACATGGATCTAGACATTGAGGGAGAGGTCATTTAGGACTACAACTACACTACCAGAGATGGGTAAGTAGCCAGAATATTTACTTAAGTAAGAGTAATATTACGGGGAGGAAAGTAGGAATAAATAATGGAGACACAAAGAATTTCTCCAGTAAAAGTGAGTAAAAGTACTTACTACTTGAGTCAGTAAGATGTGTGTCTTTTACACATTGTACTTGCAGCTGTTTGGTAATCTGACAAAAAAATATATTTACAAGGAATACTCCAATTTGATAGAACAAACCATTCTTAAGAAAATACACACAGAAGGATAAGTTTGACTCATTTCCATCTGTCAAGCTTTTGTCACTTACTAGCTTTTCTCACAGGAAATAGTAACCAAATGTTTTACTCCAAGAAGAGTACCAATACTTCAAAATAAAGTCAGTCAAGGAAAAAGAAAATGTGATAAAGTAAATAAAACTGTAGTTGTACTGTTTTACCTCTATTTACTTGATGCACTTGAGTAAATGTAACTTTCTCCCTGTGTCTGTGTAACTTTACTTCCACTACAGTACTCCAGATGATTCAAGAATAATAGGCTTTTTTTTCTTTTCAGTTTTGTTGGACATAGTTGACCATGGCTGTGTTTGGAAATGACCAGTGTGACCATATATGGAATAAAACTGCAAAACACATGAATAAAGATTTTTTTTTTAAAGAAGAAAATAATTAATTTTCGTGTTAAATTAGACCCTTGATTCCTTCCTAATGATTCAGATAGCTGGTATATACAACAACAACAACAACAAAAAGCTGCAACTAAAAGCATTTCTGGTCAAAATAAAAGGCAGACTAGTAATGCTATGAAAACGAAATAATAAAAGACGACTTACTTGCATCATGTTTGCAGATGGGTCAAGCCTAGCACCAGAGGGAAAGGAGAAAAGCTGCAGAGGAGGGCCTTGCATGGGCTTGGTCAGAGTATTTATCCACAGTGGGCGGGGTTTATATGCGACTGACACATTCTGTAGCCAATCAGAGCAAGGTGCTGGAAACTCAGTGACCAGCTAAAACCAAGGGAAGCCCTTAATGCTTATTTACTGCTTGGCCAGTGATGCTACTGTGAAGAAAATAAGTGGGTAGTTAGATATATTTAGTAGGAGAACTTATTTGAATGTTTTTTTCTTTTTTCAGCCACTGTGGGGTTGATACGGTATCATGTGACAAGAACTTAACAGTATGAACAGATTAGTCATTTTGAATATTTTGTAACCACCTGTTAATTGTTATTTTGTAAATACCAGTAGAATGAACTGGTCAGGAGGTTAATGTGTAAGACTTCATTTGGGACCACACTGTCTTTGTGTCTTTTGGCAAGACAATTTCCTCACCTTGTGTACGTATATTATGACCTGCGTCATTATATAGTTGCATATCATTAGTTACTGAATAATGCGACTCGAGAAACTTGTGTTTATAAGTGATGAGAAAAGCACTAGACCTGTTTTTCCCAAACTGGGTCCGGGGCCAACTGCGAGGGCCTCAGAAGCACAGCAGGGGGCCCCTAAAGTCCAATAAAAGAAATACATTCAGTTTGAAAGGATGCTTTTCAGTATTTGTTAAAATGTACAACTTTAAATCACTATTTAGCTCACAGTCATACCTATTTGTTATTTCATATGTAATTTAGACTGTAATTAATTAATTAATTTTTAATGAGTTGAATATATTAATATATTATTGAATAATGAATCTTGAATATATAATAGGGCTCCAGATCGGAACAATAAGAGAGCCATCGCACTATTGCCTGGTATTAATTTCATTTGATTTATTTTGCCTTTTTGGTAATGCAGTATTAGTATTAGTATTAGTCGTAGTCGAATTAGCAGTAGTATTAGTAGTCGTAGTGGTAGTAGTGGTAGTAGTAGTAATAGTCGCAGCAGCCCCTCAGTGACATGGTCGTAACTTGGTTGTGTGCGGAGCCTGAATGCACCGTGGAGCACTGCAGCGGCCCGCGACCAGAATAGAAGTGAATTTGTTGCTACGGAGACGGCTAAATATTTGGCAGATTTGCACACTGCATCGAGCCAGCTGCCAGGTTCCAGTCACAGTGTTTATGTTTGATGGGACAGAACGACAAATGGTTTCATTAAACAGTACCTCTCTGGGACTTTTTTGCAAAATGTTCATACTTCAAAATGAATTTGGATTCAGGACTGAACCAGTTTGGAACCTTTGGCTTCCAGAAACAGCCAATGCATTCTCTAAACGGTTGAGATGTCCCAGCCACATGCTACACTCGTGCTGACACAGCTAATTGGTCTCCAGGGTGACAGCATGGCACTGCATTACGCAATTGTCCTAACGCAATCTAACTTCTATTTATTGTATTTACTTCCTCTCGATAAAGCTGCAGTGCATAAGGTTGTGGGGTTTCACAGTACCAGCTTTTCTTTCTTGAAACCCTGCATGTTTTCTGCTGCCCTGAAACCCAGTCTTAAGACAGTCAGGAGGTTGTGACGACACTGTACTTGCAGATAAACCCGCTGCAACAATGTTTTCCTGTACAGAAGTCCATTAATAACAATTTTGCTCTGGGCTGAGGCTGAATCTAATGAAGTGTCTTACCCAGGGACAGTTCATGGGTGTGAAGTTCAAACCAGTGACCTTCCGGTTCCCAGGCAATCGTGCAAGCCACTGCATCTGCCAATCCTGTAAAATACACATAGGTATATATGGAATAGACAAATAAAAATTAATAAGCGAAGTCGTAATCTCGTAGTGCACATGCAGATTGTTTTACAGGCATCAAAACTGTGGTACATTAACAGATCATCAAAAATATATCGAGGGTGAGTATCTGTGCTTCCATGAACATTTTGGTCAAATATATTAGTTTTCATTTCCATTAGCAGGTGGCACAAGCTAAATTAAATGTCGACTTATTGGGTGGGGAGATTCTTTCCTGAAAATGACACACTCTATATAAATTGTAATATAGAAAAGCTGAAAGTAAGTCACCTTTACTTTTATACTACACAATGCTTTGGCCTACATGAACATGTTTTCTCTCAGCATTGTATAGGGGGCGGAGGATTACGAAGATTGTGTATGAAGGAAAGGCTAAATGGCATATGCCTAGAAGTTGAATAAAGTCACACATCATAGGAAACAATAAACATACCCTGCGAAACGTGCAATAGCACCTTATATGCGTGCTGTTGAATGATCACATGCTTTTTATGTAATTTATTGGATCTTTTCTGATAACGCACTCGGTCTTAAAGAAACTGTACTTCGTACTTGGCATTGAAGTAAAACATTTCCCTCACCATCCAAATGTATAGAAACTGAAAGCTTTTCCTTGTTAATAATCCGACAGAATCAGAATCATAATTGGTTTTATTGTCATTGAACAGGTTCACAAAGTAGGAAGTTTCTTCAGAGCAATCGTGCAACATGAAACATGAAACATAAAACGTAAATAATAAACTATAAAGACGTTAAAACTTAAAAGGGCATAAAGTAGATCAAAAATAAAATGTGATAAACAACAACAGGCCATCTCCTCAAGCCCCAGTCGCGGACTGCAGTAAAGTGGCCCTACACTTCCAGACCCACGGTAAAGTCTGTCGCGGACATGATGCTATTTTCACCGATGTCACGGCACAAGTACATCGTAGATGGCCAGCAGCAAACTCCTTCTATCTCCACGACCCGTTTCACTGAAGGAATTTTCAAGGGATCTGCCAGAGTTTCTCCGTCTTGTGTCTGCCACCAACAAGTCCTCTAGCCGCTTAGCGATAGCCCGCGTTTCCACACAAATAACTTCAAATAAGCAATTGTCCATCGTCTAAAAACAGCGCGACTCATCTCTGTATCCTCCAACTGAGCCTCTCACTCAGTTTAGTAAGTTTTGAATATCACACAAACACATAACAAATCATTTAAACTACATTTATCTGCACTCTCTCATCTTCGTATACTTCTGCGCTGTCAAAACATACTTCCGTCAAATTTATCCTGATTGGCAATCCCGTAATCCATTGCGCCAATTGAGATTATGATTTCGCTTATTAACATGAAGTATATTATGACTACTGTATATGAATGTAAAAAAAAGGCATTTTTGTACATGTTGCATTATATTCATATCTTCAAAGGGTAATAGTATTTATAAGAGTAACGCAATGAAAGGCTGGATATGGGATAGATTCAAGTCTGACAGAAAGTAGAAAAGAGGTAGAAAGTGCCGCACTGGATCAACAGGGTCAAGGCTAAAGTAGAAATCTTCTTGTGAAAAAACGTACACAAATCAGGTGCTCTTCAGGCCTAGAGGGCATAAAATCTGTGCAAGGCTCTATTGAAAAGCTGAGGCACTCTGAATTTGCGTTATTTTTATTGACGACGCATTTTGACTCACAGGGTCTTCATCAGGATTAGTGAGGCAATAGTGTTGCAATAGTGTTGTTACTTTCTATTGCTTAAAAGTACAACACTTTTAAGCAATAGATGCTCATGACCAGAATCATGTGACAATAGTTACATATATACAACATTTACAATATTGACAATATTTACATGGAGACTTCTAAACAGGAGCAGAAGTACAAAGAAAACGGACCAGACTGGACGAAAAACTGTCTTAAAAACAGTTTTGAAATAGAATGCAGAGCGTTATTAAATGCCACAACCATTATGACAGCATCAATAACACATTACATTACAAATACACCGCATGAAGGAGGACAAAGTCAGAGATAGGGAGAAAAATCTATTTCCTCATTGAGTCATCGCTTTTAATTGGTTTATCCAAAAGGTCTCCCTACGGAGAAGTTGTTTGAGACGGTCACCACCCTTTGGGTGTTGTGGGATGACTTCCAACACCATAGCTTTGAGAGAGTTAGGGCTACTGTGGCCAGCCTGTTTAAAATGTTTAGCCATCGGATAGAGCACGTTCTTATTGCGTATTCATGATCCACGAGTTGTTCTTTGAGCTGCCGTTTAGTGTGGCCGGAATAAAAACATCCGTATTGGCATTCAAGCCTATAGACAACAAGGTGGTTAGGGTTAGTTTGCATAGGTCCTACATGTGTATACTTTTTAATTGAAAAAATCAACAACTGAGTCAGTACGCATAATGTTATTGCAGTGATTACAGTTTCCACACCCGGAAGTGCCATTACGTTGTGACAGCCAAGGTTTTGGTTTAGGCATAGGTACAGACCTTTTTACTAGATGATCTTTAAGAGTGGGAGCTCTCCTGTAGGTGAGAGTGATCACTGAAGACTGGCTGGAGTGTGAAATCACTTAAGAGTATGCCCCAGTTTTGTTTTTTTTATGATTCTTTTGATATCATATGACAGATGACCAAACTGTAAGGAAAATAAAATATTACCAGGCTGCTCACTAGGTCGTCTTTGAGTTTCTTAAAAAGATTGTTTTGGTTGAGGATTTTAACTTTGGCCAGAGTGTGTTTGAAGTCATGTTTGTTATAGCCCCTGGTTTGAAAGCGATGATGCATTTCCTTGACAGAAAGTACTTGGGCCTTTGTTTCCCCCCAGTGGTTGAAATGAGACATTGCATTGGTCCAGACATCAAGTCATTCAATCTCTGCAATGAATTTGATCAATAAATTTACTAGTGTAATTAGGCCTAGAAGTTGTTGGATGGAGGTGAGCGTCAACAAGCTTTGCCTAATAGAATACCTAAAAATATGTGTGTAAAAGTTATTACTAAAGTTATACTTTGTAATATCAGGAAGTGGTCTGGCCTATAAAACTGGCCTATCTGATGCAACCACAACATTGAAAAGAGCAATAGGATGATTTCCTTGGCACATTATTAAAGCATATTTTTTGACAAGTAGTCTAAAATAAGAAGAAACATGAATATTTAATTATTTATGTCATTTTAGTTGAGGTCTCCATATTATTTAATGCATCTTTATCAATGACCTAATATCGGCCTGTCGTGTGGAAAAAACAAAACAAAACAATTATTTATGTCTATATGGGGGTAGCCAGTTTTTGCTCTGCGGTCGGGATGTTTTTTGTTTCTTTGGCAATGGGGGGACGTGCCACGGTGGCCCAAACTTAAGCACTAATTTGTAAACTTATTACTCAGAATCATCTCTCAATTTTGGGGGATAAAGGATCCGGAACTATTTTGGGGATCTGGAAAAGATTTGAGTTAATATAATGATAATAATTCATGGGAGTGTTCCAGCAAATGTTTCGGCCTGTCCCCCAGTTAAAGTCCAAAAGTCCCTGTTACTATTGATTTACAGGTCGTGTACTGATGCTGAGTATCTAAACTGGTCTTACATTCATGCCCATTGGTATAATGGTGCAATTTAGTCTAAAAACAACAGAATACCCTTTTTTATCACCAAGGCCTACCTGTATTTGTCTTACATAACGGCATTACATTGTTTAACCTGTCGTTACATCAACTCTGACTCTGCATTACAACGTTATTGCACCATAACAACTCAATGCAATAATAATATGAACCACCCCCCGTCTGTGATTGGTCCATTGGCACAATATCCCGGCATTCTGCACGCTGATTAGACGATTTCGATAAAAATAGGCGGGATCTTGCCCTCATGTTTATTACTAACTTCGGCTAACAACAATAATAAAAGGCGGTGTTTATGGTTCAAACGAGAATATTTCAACACAGTGTAGGAGATACACTTAAATCTATGCTTACAATGTGCAGAAAATAGCTTTTTGTAGACTTGATCGCTGTCCCCGGCCGTCTCCACAACAACTGGATACAACTAGGGAATTGACTAAACTACTGCTGCAGTCGCAAAAAATGGCCTCGATAGCAGCGACCCACGATCCGGGCTCCTGCTCCATAGCGCTGGCAGATGCGTTGGTCCCCGCCAGCATCTTCGCCCCGGACCGGGGAGGATGCCCGGACGACCTCGGGGACGAGTGTTTCGATGACGGGGACGTGCTTAACGGCGAGTCCGTGGACCGCATTGACTTTACCAGCAAGGTAAGCTAGCCCCCCCCCCTCCAGTCCGTGCAGCGTTCGGTCGGGATGAGGCTAGCTTTAGCTTAGCAACTTGCGGCTACAAATGAATGAATGAGAGAAATGCAATTTTTGTTAATACATGCTTATTTTGGGTCTGTGTTAAATTTTAAAATATGCAGTTAAAAATAATATTGCATATATTTTTTGCAACCATAATAGTGTCAAAGAATATTGTTCCGTTAAATAATAAACACCAATACGGCATTTAGCTTTAGCTAGCTTCGCCTGATGCTAACACTGTAACGAAACGATAATAATAAGGTGTATCATCACGGCATTTGGCTGACCTGAAGGAAGGAAATAAAATAAATGTATATAGACAGGGCTGAATGTGAACTTTCTTCTCCACCCTCTTTTGCTTTATTTATAAATAAATGCCTATTGATTAGGGCTGCACAACGTCGACAAGTTGTCGTTATAGCAATATTAGGTGACGCAAATCCATATGGCCTGAATGTATGTTTATTTTTGGCTTAATTTTTGACTTTTTGACACTATTTGATGAAAACACACATTACTTGGGATTTTTATTTACATTCGTTGTGTTGAAATGGTTCTCTAAAATATTGCAATAATATTGTTACCGCAATACTACGAATATTACAGTTTAGCCCTTGTATAGTTGTTTTTATGTAGATGTATCTACAGAATACAATAAAACATGGTAGACCTGCTAGTGGGAGTAAAATAATAGAGAAAAGAGGAAAAATAGAAATTACCAATGTTTGGCTACGCCTAGTGTAAGCCCTAGGGCTAGGGCGATCCACTTTTGTCACAATCCGAAACATAGCATGATACTCAGGGGCCGATCTGATATGTATTGCGATAAAGTAAGTAATTATAACAAGTGATATGTTTGCCTTAAAATGTGTAAAAAGTCATGTGTCCAAAGTGCATTAACACAAAATGTAACAGTGCTGTGTAACTGTTACTGGAAAACAAAGTAGTGTATTATTAAAAAAATCCCTGCGATACTTAATAAAGTATCGCAAAAAAACTATGCATTATTATTATTAATACTTGGTATTGCAGCACTTATGATCCAAGTCCGATCCGATATTTTCTCCCATCCCTAGTAAGCCCTGTGTATAAATGTAAATAAATAGAACAATAAACCACAATAAATATGGACAAAATTTTTCAGAATTTATTTTTCTTGAATTTTCAAGATAGAAAGGCTAGCTTGCATTATGAAAACCTATTCTTTTTGCAGTTTTGAAAATGGTGGTAAGACTTAAACAAACTGTATGAGGGTGACGCAAAGTACACATTGATTGAGTTCATTGATATTCACCATTGCTCGATTGATTGCTCGGTCATGCATCATCTGGCAAAGACTAGTGTGTTTATTGTCATGTCACTTCTATGCAAATTTCACTTGCTGCTTGTGTCTACATCTAACTTGTAGCCAAATCATTTTGACAAAATGGAAATTAAAACATTTTCCTTTTAGTAGCACCATTTTATTCCATAGATTTTGTTCACAACCTTGAACTTAATAACAAATGCCCATATCTGAGGGTAATATGTGCTTGCTGGTTGTACTATTCGCTTGCAGATGTACGTGGGAACCGGAGCAGCTGTGTTTGTGCTTTGCGCTTTAAAGAAATTGATGAATAAGTGAAACTCTTTGTGTTTGTTTTTTCTGCTCACACAAACAGCTGGCCCTGGTGAGCCCCAATGGAGAGCAGTACGACTCTTTACTGCGGCAGCTCCGGGACCGCATGGAGGAGGGCAGTGGGGAGACCATCTATGTGGTTGGGATGGGCTCAGGTATCAAGCACTGTGTTTACAAGCGTTTCACTCCTTTTAAAAACTAGAAAAAAAATATTAAGACTTGTCCTCACATGCTGCACAAATTGGTGTTCCCCTGTCTTTTTTAAAGTTGCACCAGCAGACAGGTTCAGGTTATTTCAGGTCCCAAATTGCCTCCACAGTGCATTAACAGTTCTTGCAGTAGCTGGCACTTGCTAATCTTTTTCGGAATGATTTCATTGTATAGATCAGCCATTCCCAAAGTCCAGAACATCACGGCCCCCTTGTCGATCCGAAATTCTCTCAGGGCCCCCAATAGAAAATAATTTATCCTATTCATTGGAATTTTCTTATTGTTTTACAGCTAAAATTATATAAAAATCAACATCTAGCAATGAGTGGAGTTTAAAACTGGTTTCAAGTAATACATTTTAGCGAATAAATGTATTTTTCCTTTTAAAATATATATTTTTTAATGTACTTGTTTTCTAGACAAGTTTTTTGGGGCCCCCATAGTGTCTCCAAGGCCCCCCAGGGGGCCCCGGACCCCACTTTGGGAACCACTGGTATAGATTATCTCATTTTGGTGCTATAACTTGAGAATGACCAACTCGTGGTGAGACCATATTTGTGCTTTTTAAAAGCCTTAGTAAATGCTTAGGACAGAGAACTTTTAAGGCTCATTCATGCTCTCTCATGCTCTGTCCGTCTCCTGCGTGATTCTGCCCGTGCGCTCCGTCAGATGCTTAATTTATTCAGAGTCATCGCAATGTAACAGTATCGGAGCTAACCACGGGGACCCTACTGCACACAGCTCAACAGGTGAAGCAGAACAAACGGCTGAACTTCTAAAAAGTGATTTGAGCTGTTTGCAAAAAAAAAAACATAACTGTGTTACCTAATTTTCTTGACATCCACAGTGGTGCTGTATTGTTTTGGTCCCAGCTCTTCATTGGCTGTTTGGGTAAATTTCCAGGTGGTAACTTTCGATAACGCATGCTGGACATTACAAACGCGTGGAAGCATAAATGCAGTGACGGTAACTACACTTGCGACGCACAGACCTTTTTACGTACGAAATGGGAGCATAAATGAGCCTTTAGAGTGAAAAATCATAGGAAGAAATCTTGAATTTCAGCTCTCTTCAATTTTAGTACAATGTACAATCACCAACTATTGCTGCAACTTATTTTATATATATTTTTTCCCATTCCTCTACTGCGTTAATGTGCTATCTCTCCCACACTGTCCCGTAGACGGAGGGGACTGGGGTCTGGATGAGACGGACATGGAGGCGTCAGTGGCCACGGTGCGCTCCATGTGCGAGCAGATCGACGCTGACCTCATCCCTCTCCGCGAGCGCGCCGAGGCCGCCGGGTCCGTGCGCGACTTCCTGATCCGCAGGCGAGTCGGGGAGCTGGACTTCCTGGAGGTCAGGTAGAGAAGAACTTCTGAAACTCATTCTTAGATAAGATTAGCAGTCTTCTCTCAAATGTTTGAAATAAACATTGCTCAATGCCAGTAGCAAAATCAAACGTTCCCTTTTTGCCGTCAGAGTTGCAGTAGTAGGGAACGTGGATGCCGGTAAGAGCACCCTTCTGGGCGTCTTGACACACGGGGAGCTGGACAACGGCAGGGGCTTCGCTCGCCAGAAGCTCTTCAGACACAACACGAGATGGAGAGTGGAAGGACCAGCAGCGTGGGCAATGACATCCTGGGCTTTGATCAGGAGGGGCAGGTGAGAAAACGGGTCATGATGAAACCGAGTATTCTCGGAAACCGATATAAATTGTTGATACCACTAGCAATAAGCGGATTTGGAATTTCACCGAGCGCAGAGCATGCTGGCAAAGCAAATCAGGTATGACATTGTGCAGTCTGACATAGCAACACGTAGCAACCAGTTAAGTGTGGTTTTGACACAACAGAAAGCAACAGGCCGCAGCAGCGTCACTTGTAACTTCATGTTTTGAGAGGAATTTCCATTTAAGCAGTGATAAAAACGAGAGAATGACAGTATTACCTCCTGAGCGGCAGGGACAGATCAGATCCACATCATGACACCGTTTTCTTTCAGCCACAAGCTAAACTTTTCTAAACACACTGCGCTCTGACAAAGCAAAAGCACTTCACATGTCAAAGATCTTTACACAGTACGAGCACTCACTATGTCACTAATAATTACCGAAACGTTACCAAAAATGTCTAATACAGAGTGAGGACTCACTCTTCCACAAACAGATCTTTGATTTCCTCCGGTGCAGCTGGAGTAAACTTAATAACAGAACGTGAGCTCAGGCTCTGGGTCTGCCGCTAAAGGTAAATAGCCTATATCTTTCTTGTTGTCACTGCTGTGTTGTGCTTTTCTCTTGGTCTAAAAGCTCTAGTTTCCTATTCAGTCATGGTTCAGTCCTGATTTGTAACCGGTGTAGTCTACTTCCTGGTTTAGTCCTCAGACCTGTCAAGTTTATCTAGTTATACTGTAGCTTTGCTTCGTTTAGTAGCTAAAATTGGCACTGCTTTGCCTGCCAGATGTAGGGTATTTCATGATTGATCCATGGCTATGTCAGGCAACTGGAAACCACACTAAAATGGCGCTGTCTGTTGCCATAGTAATCAGTGACTGTGACGTACACGCCGTCTTCGAGAATTAAGTAGCATTACTAGTTAGCTATATGTCAAACTTACACATTTAATCCGTTTTAATTTGTCACGACGTTCTGGATCTTTTCTTTTAGTAGGAAATGTGATGAGTGCGTATGGCGGCTCGCATAAACGCTGTGAGGTTCCTTTATTGCACTCGTGAATAGGGCAAAACTCTTCCATACACTGATTACACCCATGAGGACAGTCGCACTGCAATGGAGAATGAATGCGAACCTGGCATATCGCCGTAAAACCACTTTAAGCGCCATAATAGTCACTAAATAGCCGGTTGTTCCACTATGATAGTATGGTTTTAATGAGCTTTGTTGACACCGTGGGTAGTTGTGAACTTTGACCGGAACATTACCACACATGCGTACTGATAATGCTGATTTGGCTTATTAATGGGAGGCTCTGCTGGAGATTAAAAAAAACCCTAATCTTTGTGTAGCAGGGCTGCAGTGCTAACGTACGGTTGGATTGACTTGCCTCAGTCCATTTTTGGGCCTCAATTTATTGTAGTAATAAATTTGTAATTTAATGTTACTGAGACTTGCATCAATACTATTTTTTTGGTACTATTGTAACCAGAGGTTACATTAACCGAAAATTCTCCGTCATTTACGGAATATTTTAAGCTTTGACGGAAAATTTCAAAGGCCGTCCGTCATTATGGGTCGCTCCAGTCATATCAAGCAGCCTATTATGCGCTAATAACGTCAAAAAAGCCGGTAACTACACAAAGCAGCCTTTAAGATGATCACACAATGAGCCTGGCTTATTGATTTTGTATTTTATTGCTTACATTTCATATACAATTGGCCGTGGCCAAGCTTCATCCGGAGTAGCATCACAGCACTGGCTTGCATTGATCTTTTGGCAACAAGTGTAATGCAGTAATAACGTCAATAAATCCGGTAACTACACTCAGCAGCATTTACGATGATCACACACTGAGTCTGGCTGTTGTTTTTGTGGTTTATACCTCACATTTTGTCTACAATGGGTCGTAGCCTGGCGGTTTTCTCCCGGTGCTAAGCAGTTAGCCGCCAACAGCTAGCTCGGGTCGCTCCAGCGATAACAAGCAGCCTATTGTACATCAATAAAGCCAGCAACTACATACATTTATGATGATCACACCAATGATCCGGGGTTGACGCATTTGTGGTTTATTGCAGACTTTTCCTCAACAATGAGCTGTAGCTGATTGTAACATGCTAACCTAGACTAGCCATTGTCCACCGGCCTCTATTGAGGCTTCAGTACTGGGGAAATCCTAGCGTAGACCATAATTACAAATCCAAAGGACATGGCAGTAGCAAACAGCAGATTTTATTTTATTATTTTATTTCAGTCAAGAGCCCCTTCCAAGATGCTCGCTTGCTACTATTAGGGCCGGGGCATGTGCGAGACTTGGCTGCCTTTATACCCCAAGTGGCAGAGCAACGGACGTCACACAGCACAAAGTGACGTCACACAGCTGGCAGAGCAAATGGGGAGGACAGACACAAAATTCAAATGTAATGCAACCGAAAATGTAGAGAGGGCGCCACACTGACGGTTTTAGGTTCAAAAGTGAGATTTTATCTAATTTGCACTAAAATGTCAACAAATTGACAAGGACATGTAGAGAGCACTATAATAAACATAATTATGCAGTTTATAAGCTAAAAAAAGTTGATTTGGTGTTTAGTTGTCCTTTCAAATTGAGGTGGTGGCAGGGTAGAATTCCATGATAGATTTTTTTGACTTGCTTTTTGGCTAATAGTTCTGTCATTACTAGGACAATCCACATCAAACAAAATCGGTCACAATGTTCAATGTTCAGCACCTATAAACTAAGGTCCAATCGTTTCCGCCTAAAGGTGTCTAAAATTGGTGACAACAACCAAAGTATTTGCGTGATGTTGGTCAGTACAAAGGACTTTCAGCCATTAGATTAATATGACAGGTTTGTGGATCCAGTCACCACCAAATAATGATCAATTTCAACATTTGTCAATTTGTCTTTGGAGATTTCTTTCAAAAGCGGTTTCCCTTCCATAGAGTTATATCGGTCCCCGTCTTCCATCTGAGATTATCACATCATTGACTTCCACTACTTGAGAGCAATCCATTGTCCTCAAAATGTTGAGACTGAGGCAAATTCTTCCAGTCGTTTTTCGATAACCTCAAACTGAACAAATGATGCTGGATATGTTTAAACAGCTTTAAAAATGTTCAGCGTGATCAATGGGTGTGCAAAGCAAGCTAAAGGCAAGATGTGAGACAATTTGAACACAAGATGGCGCCTTCCACACAGGTTTGGTTGTACGAGTGCATTCAAAAGCCCCTTTTGTCCTAGCAGAGGCTGTTTACATACAGCTCTAGTCCGACTAGAATCAGCACTGGCCAGTTTGTTTAGTCCAATGTGGAAACTCCAATAACGACCGCCCCAATCCACGTTACCGTCTTGTTAATCCACATTACCACTTATTTCCAACTTGTTTGAAATGGTTTCACTTAGCGCTGTGTTTTGCAGATGGAGACACGTGCGCTTATGATGTACTATTTGGGATTTTTTTTCCAGGTGGTGAACAAGCCCGACAGTCACGGAGGGAGCCTGGACTGGACCAAGATCTGCGAGAAGTCCTCCAAAGTTATCACCTTCATAGATTTAGCGGGTCACGAGAAGTACCTCAAGACCACAGTGTTCGGGATGACCGGACACCTACCGGACTTCTGCATGCTAATGGTCAGCTGGAAAGGACACAGCACATTCCACTCTGAAAATGAATTCTAACCTCGGCTTCTATGTTTTTCTTCCCCGCAGGTGGGCAGTAACGCCGGTATCGTAGGGATGACCAAAGAGCACTGGGCTTGGCGTTGGCCCTGAATGTTCCCGTGTTCGTAGTTGTGACAAAGATAGACATGTGCCCGGCAAACATCTTGCAAGGTACACAACGTTTGCTCGATGATCCGTTCATTTATTTATTCAACATTTTTGTCCATGCTCTTTGTTTGTTTTTTGATTCGCAGAGACGTTAAAGCTGCTCCAGAGGTTACTGAAGTCTCCAGGCTGTAGAAAGATTCCCGTACTAGTCCAAAACAAAGACGACGTTATAGTCACCGCATCCAATTTCAGTTCAGAGAGGTACGGGCACAAAACAAGGGCATCCATGAATGTACTCTGTAATGTATATTGTGTAATGACTGTGACAATGTATTTTATAATATTTTGTGGAGAAATGTTGAGTTGTAAGTTGTGTATGTAGCATGACGTCTACAAAAGGCACTGCAATCACAGCCAGGGATGTTGCGGTATTGCGACATTGTGGTAGTAAAACTGCCACAATATTGTTGTGGACTACTGAATCAGATGATTTCTCCGGGCAAAAATAATAGTTTTAAATCAGCTCCAGCAAAACACAAGCACTATGCTGCGTTCATGTGGTCCTCTAGGGAAAATGCACATGGATGCTCGCTCAACTGGTGAAAACAACTGGGAAACTCAGGTTAAAATGAGCTTCCCGACTTCTCCAGGTGACTGTGGAAATCAGCTGAATTGTTCTTTTATCATGTAATGTGAACTTTTTAGTTAAACTCTGCAACTTACTTGAATTTAATGTGAGCTGTTGTTGTCCCGGAGTAACAAAATTGCAAAGGAAATGCCCAACATTAATGCTAACAATAAGATAATTACATAATATTCTATAAAATTAACAAACTAAAGTTTAGCTTTTGAGATGCTAACGCCAGATTTCAATTGTTAGCTCAGTTAAAGGTGCATTATGCAACTTTTTGTGTTAAAAAATAATTATAGTTTGTGTGCATTTGACCTTTCTGTGACGCAGTTGCCTTTATTTCAACCTATATATTCCATCCCGGTGGCCTCTATGATGCTCCCGGATCAATTGTTTTTAGAGTTTCTGGTAGGTTTTCACTGCTGGTGGACCCTATCACTAGGAACCCACAAAACAATTGATCCTGGTGCGTTCTAGAGGCCACTGTGATGGAAAGTAAAGGACATGATGATAGCCACACATGCAGCCATTGAGTCACAAAAAGGTAAATTACGCATGATACCTGGTTTTTATATCTGCATTAAAAGTGGCACAATGCAGCTTTAAACGCTAATCAGTAATAAAAGACTGTTTCTATTTGGTGTCATCAAAATCCCCACTTTCCGGCATAAAAAGCACATGAAAATCACATGTGTGTGAGTGAGGAGTTAATCTGAAATGCATGAAAGTAATTACTTTGAATGGGGGTAGGCATTTATAAGCTTTCTTGCTTCGGCCTACTCCTTTGAGTTTGTATTACTGTGCAAAGATGCAACCATGCAATCTATGTTTGTAAATTGCTCAAATAAACAAACAAACAAACATCTCGGGTAAACAAGCTCCCCAGTTCACATGAACGCAGCAATAGATAAAGATGACAATGTAGCCTAGCGAGAGAGAAGAAAGTCTACTATGGAAAACAATACTTTTTTAGATGTTTTCTGGCAGACTATAAACATACTTAGCACCCACAATTAAAGCCAAGTAAAAGTCAGGGGTCTCATTTATAAAGCTCATGTATGGACAAAAGGAGGCCAAAACCTTCTGCACAAACTGTTCTGCGCCAAAGGTGGTATTTATAGAAATCAAACTGAACGTGAAACATTACGCACTGCCACACTAGGTCTGTACCTGTCGTACGCAGTCCGCACTTTTCAGAAACGCTGCACAGCCGCGAGGAGAGGCAGCAATGGGGGAAGTCAGTTTGAGGAAATCAAGTTTTGTGCACATTTTAAACTGTTCAGATTTCTTCTTTATTTAATCATCACCTTATTCATCAGAAATTATTGGTAATAAAATATAAGCGTTTAAATATTTCGTTTTTATACTTTGAGTGTTACAGATTACGACAATATTTTGCCAAAGACGTGCACGCTGATGTATGCTAATGCACGGACACCGGAGCGCGCTGCCGCCTCCTCCGAGCGAGAAGCAGGAAGGATCCGAATAGAACCGTTTTAACCATAGTCTGAACTCCTGCAGAGGTCGTGCTGAGGGCTGGTCCAAGGTACAAGTCCATTCTGAGACGCTGCGTAATTACACGCTGCAGCTCCATAAAGTCCCTCTCTCTCTCTCTCAGCACCCGGACTCTGCTCCTCATTCATGCCCAAAGCAAACTGCTGCCTCATCCTAAAACCCAGACTGCACGTACAGCGAGCTCAAGAAACAATATCTGAGTGATTAAAAGCTTATTCTGTAGTTTCAGGAAATTTGAGCTCCGTGAATGGCACTGGCAAATATCACAATCAGCGTCTAAAAGGCTCTTCTTTACGTTCTAAAAGTGTATTTCCAAAAGTTGTATTGATGAGACACTGCACTCTGCCAGTAGGTTACTTGTGATCAGAGAAACAGCGGTAACATGTCAGTAAAGATCCACCCGGCCTCTGCTGTCACTGCTACGGCCTGTGGCCCTCCCTCTCTGCTCCCGGGGTCTCAGTAAAACCCTGTCATTATCGCCTCATGTTTAGGTAAATCTCATTCATAAGTTACTTTGCATGTCCTTATATGGTGACATGGAGGCGTGCAGGGGGCGTGACGTGAGAGGGGTCATGTGCGCACATTTCTGCCCCAGGTGGAATCACTGAAGGGGAGTTTACGTGGTGCTGTTCGTACGGAGGGCTTCATAAATCCCTTTTTTTTCTCCGTACGTGGAGTTTGGGTTTTCCTCGTACTACTTTTATAGGCAGAGTCTCATGGACAGTTTTATAAATGAGACCCCAGGTCCTTACAAATGCATTGACACAGCAGATTGTCCACTTGAAGTAAAAAAACGGCACTCGGAGCTACCCGTTAGCATGTAGCATGAAGCTAACGTTAGATTTAGGGTTAGCATGCACTGTGTTATGTGCAAATTTGGTGCCGTATTACTTTGATCCTCTCCATGTCTCTGTGTCTTTATCTAGTTGAAATACATCCATAATACATGATTTGTTGAAGTAGCTTTGGAGTAGTAGTACCTGTTTTCCCTGCGAACGCGGCCGTTTTACCATGTCTTGTATTTTCATCTCTAAAACCTTCAGAATGGTGCATTTGTGGTACGCCTTTGCAGGATGTGTCCAATCTTTCAAATCTCCAACGTGACCGGCGAGAACATGGACCTGCTCAAGATGTTCCTGAACCTGCTGTCCTCCAGAACGTGTTACCGTGACGACCAGCCGGCAGAGTTCCAGATAGACGACACCTACTCTGTGCCGGTACATGCGCACGCCATGCTACCAAATATGACTGTGTAATATATAGCAAACATATGGTTTCTTTTAAACAGGGAGTGGGAACAGTAGTTTCTGGAACTACTTTACGCGGATTGATACGTCTGAACGACACCATGCTCCTGGGGCCGGACCCTTTGGGCAGCTTCATTCCAATCGCCGTCAAATCCATCCACAGAAAAGAATGCCAGTGAAGGAGGTCAGAGGAGGACAGACCGCTTCATTTGCTCTCAAAAAGGTAAAGTTCTGATTCTGATGTTAAGTTAGGAGCCTGAAAGACCATCGAAAATAACTTAAATATATGTATATATCAGATCAAGCGTTCGTCGATACGGAAAGGCATGGTGATGGTGTCTCCAAAGCTAAACCCACAGGCCACATGGGAGTTTGAGGCTGAGATCCTGGTGCTGCACCATCCGACGACGATATCCCCCAGATACCAGGCCATGGGTGAGGAGCAACAGGGGCTAGTGTAGCTAGCTTGGCGCTAATCACAATTCCGAGTAAAAGGGCTAAACACTGCTACACTTGGTAATATTTTCCAATAGGTTTTGGATTATAATACTCACATGTCCGGCGGCTTCAGTCTCCAATCTTATCTGAATGATAGGGATGTAACGATTCACTCAAGCCCCGATTCGATTCGATTTCCAATTTTAAGTTCCCGATTTCGATTTTTTCCGATTTTTTTTTTACCTTTAAACTTCTTTTTTTTTAGAAAAGAGTATGACTCATTCATACCAAAGTTTCTTTGGTTTTAACATCTGCATTTTTGTCCTTGTAACAAACTGCAACTGTCTCAGTAAGAGAACTGTACATTACAAAAAATTACAAGACATGAAATGAACTATAATCATTTTGACATGAGTGCTTGTAAATTTACATGTTTTCATCATAAATAAGATGTGTAGCAAAGCAAATATTTTGAGATTATATTTATTTTACCAAACCTTTTTTTTTTTTTGCAGTTTGAACATAATACTACCATTTAGAACTAATTTTACAGTGCAGTTTTTTTCACCCTCGAACGCCTCACAGCCTCCTGTGCAGCCTTTGTAATCATAAGGAGGAAAAGACATGACAGCTCCTGTAGGTATTGGATTAATTGACAAGCGGACATTTGATGAGGATTTCAGCAGAATCAGAGCAGGTTGGTCAGATGTTTGTCAGTTTACGATCTTTGGTAAACTTCTGTCAAATGCTAAACTCTGCGTTAGCCGCTAACGCTAATCTCGTAGCTGCGTCTGCTGCTTCGATGCCTACACGTGTATGTGTTTACATGGTGTGGCATGTGTTGGGGGTGAGGCGGGTGGTGGTGTGGAGCTTGTCTTGAGAAAAGTTAACGTCGTTAGAAACAACGAGCTATGTTCCGGTCTATTTCGGTAGCGCAAAATGGAGTAGCTGAGGGTGGCTTTAAAATCGATTCTTTAATTTTTTACATCGATTCACATTTTACGCATATTAAATCGATTTTAAATCGATTTTCGATGAATCGTTACATCCCTACTGAATGACTTATAGCTTTTCATGAGAATGACTACAAGTACTTTAGACGTTTTGCATTTCAATCTTCTGAGATGATTTACCATTATTGCGCTGCTGATGTTCTAACCTGTTTTGTTTACCCCCAGTGCACTGCGGCAGCATCAGGCAGACGGCCACCATCCTGTCCATGAGCAGAGACTGTTTACGGACCGGAGACAAGGCCCAGGTGCACTTCCGCTTCATCAAGACGCCCGAATACCTGCACTGCGACCAGCGGCTGGTGTTCAGGGAGGGCCGCACCAAGGCTGTGGGGACCATCACTAAGGTATGGGAAATTAATAAATAATAATAATGCCTCACACTTGTATTGCACTTTACAAGCCTGTATTACCAAGTTTCTCAAAGCGCTGCACTGTAATCATTATTCATTCACTCCATGTGGTGGTAAGCTATTATTGTAGCCACAGCTGCCCTGGGATAGACTGACGGAAGCAAGGCAACCAATCTGTGCCATCGGCTCCTGTGACCACCACCACTCACTCACTCACTACATTCACCCAGGCTTCCTGGTGTTCCAAAGGGTCTCCCATCCAAGTACTGCCAGCCCTTCCCTGCTAGGTTCTGAGATCTGATATGGGATCAGGCAGAGCAAAGGCGGTAAAGCTAAAAGTAAAATGACCGAGGAGCTAAAAAGTAAATCCACCTCTGGTTTGACTGACACTGGACATCATCTTTTGCTCAAAAGTTTCCCGTTGCGTCCAATTTCTTTTTGAATATCAAGATTTCCCCTCATTTTTCTATAGTAAAAACTCTGGAGTTGTTTCATTCACACATAATGAGTTAATCTACCTCAAACGCCAGCTCACACTTCGGTTAATGTCACACGGAGATTTCCATTAATTTTTATGTTTTAACATCCAAACACATTCACCAAATTTATTGGCTTGTTGCCTGGTGTGGCTACACTAGTTCTGCTAACCTGCAGTTGTGAGTACCAATACTTCCTGCTCCCATTAAAATGATCTTAGATCGAATAAGCACTTTTTCTAAAGACTGTGGTGGACAGTGACTTCCTGGTAGATGATACTTACTACCTGTTAGCTTGATGTAGGTAATGTAAATATTTCATGTCCACCAGGAAATCTTTAGAACAATCTGATTATTCAAATGGATCTAAACTAATCTTCATAGGAAATGAACTGGAACAGAAAGTACTGGTGCTCACAACTTCTGATTAGCTTCAGAGCTAGCATAGCCACATCGTGCAACGAGCCAATTCCGATCCGACTACTAGCACATTTTCCGGTAGCTAACCATTCTGAAAGTATAAGTCCTGGTCACTGGAACACAAGATGAAGCTGCTGCCGTGTTGTAGAATAAATGTTTTTGCTTGTTTACATCTTTTCCAAATTTTTTTCAGCTCTTGCAGTCCACCAACAACTTGCCCTCAAACTCCAAACCTCCTCAAATCAAAATGCAGTCGACCAAAAAGGTGCACATACGGAAAGAGGACAACGCCACGGCAGCTGGAGAGGAGTCGGCGACGATAGCACAATCTGCTGGCCCCAGCGCGACGATACAACCGGTATGATAATAAAATATCGTGCGTGATTGTGGGTCTTTAAGCTACTGTATTAACCACCGAACATGACCACTAACATCTTCTCTCTCTCTTTCATTCCATTTTGGATTTTATTTATCATATTTACGATGTTTTGTTGCATTCCCTTCGCATTCCTTATTCATTGATTTATTTATTCATTGGTTCCATGCCCCACTCTCTCCCTCTCCTGTGCTTACGTCGGCGGACACACAGGGAGAGGGAGACGAGGACCCTCAGATAAAGGAGGGCAACAAAGAGAACAAGGTAAAAAAAAAAAAGACAGAAAGGCAGTAAACCTTGCTAAAACTAGCTGTTAACTATGTTGCAAATTGCTGTGGAGGGGGTCTGTCTTTGTGGAGTTTGCATGTTCTCTTTATGTCTGGGTGCTCTTCACTTTGATATTTTGGAAAATGAATAGTGGAAATCTCATGAATATGATTGGAAAAGGAGTAAAGGAACTAAATAAGAGAATAAACCAGTAAAAACAGGGAAGATGATGACTTACCACTTACTCGTGGATTTTGCGTTCTTTTGCAGCCAAATCGGGCGGAGGAGGCCGGAGACGAGGCGGTCAGAGGCACAAAGGAAAAGGCCAGAACAGCTCCAACGCCATGGCAACCCAGACTAACACCGGAGCCTGCTAACCCCTGCATTAACACTCCCGTCTGCAGTCACTCCACTCAAGTGTCTTCATTACAAACAGTAGAGTAAATACTAAAAGACTATGCTCAAAAAAGAAATCTTTATTCAGTTTTCGGTTTAGGCTGGCCACATGTACTGGGATAATTTATAAACCAAATGCAATCAAGTCAAGATGAATGGATTTGGGATAAATGTCGAAGACTTGGGTTCGCGGTAGTTTTGATTAAGTTTACAGCGCACATTCTAATTAAATACAGAGAGTACTGAAATGCTCTTGCGCTCAAAATGTTAGAATTTCTCTTTTGTGTGGCTGTTTTTTTTTTTTTTTTTTTAAGATTTTAGGAAGATTTTAAATATAGAAATGAAGGCCCAAATTGTGGGGGAAAAAAGTTCAGTAGCCAATCTAAATTTTAAGAAACATAACCTTAAAATAGTTTTTAAAAATCACTTGCATGTTAGAACACGTTTCATTGACAGTGCAGTGACGTGGGTTTGTCAAAGTTTATCTTTGGCTGCATTTGTCCATTGGGGGCCGCCATTGCTGTCGTCACCTCATTTCTGAACTCGGAGCACTCTGATCATCTCCCAGTTTACACGTCGTACTTACCACTTTGAGCGGTTGGGAATTTGTGAGTTACCAGTAGCCTGCCAGTGTAAGACGATATTCCTTTATTTGCAGATATTATGTTCTAGATAATTGCAAAGATGCGACTATTATAATAGCCATTTAGGATGTGATTGTGATCAGCACAAATAAAGATGTTTTTGTTTTGTCAAAAATAAAATATCCCTGTTAATGTGAAGCCAGACCTTTTAAAAGGGAACGTTAATTTCCCTTTTCATTTGAAATCCGTAAAATGTCTGAAATCTGACCAAATTCAGATCCACGTCACCTTCCTCCACTTCTTTTGTGATAATGCAAGTTCCCGTTCAGCATTACCCCGTATCCTTGAGGTTTCCGTGCACATTTTCACCCCTTTTAGGACAAATATTTGCTCTTTTTTAAGAATTTTAGGTTTTTGATAAGGTGCAAACTTGAAATGACACATATGGGTGGAGGATTTGTATTTATTTGTAGAAAAGAAGTGAATTGGGTTAGAGGGGGAACGAACCCAAGATGGCAACAAGGGCAGCTAAATTTTTTACCCACAACCATTCCCTGTGTGAAAAGAAACCGCATCCTATTTATATCACATAATGTAAAATAGCTTTAGCCTGCGCCCAATTTGGAAAAGTTCTATTGTAATTTGTATGCAATCTGCACATGAATGTAGCAAAAGTTAACATGACTTTTTTCCCTTTTTCTTTTAAGTTCTAGCTATACCGGAAATATAAGCTGTACTGTTTTGGAATTGCCAGTTGTTTGTTTGCATAGGTTTTTGGAATTGTCACGCTTGCGCACACACACACACGCTTTTCGCATAGTGCAGTTATCATCATTGATATTCGAGGTAAATCATTCCCTGTGTAGTGCAAATTGGAAGTAGCTCGCCCATTACAATAGCAGCTCCTAATGCCGTGCAGTTCATGTTGTTTCTTATCCTACTATGGCTTCTTGTGACTATGTTGTGACAGAAAAAGTTAATATGTCGCTGAAATTATCAAATAAACAAATATTAAACTGGACGAAATTGGATTTGTCTTGATTTTTGTTCATTGATCTCCCGCATTTAATTGGATGGAAACAAGATTAATTAAAGCGGCAAGCGGCGATGAAGGCCGGAAATCCCAAACCTCCCGATCACTGCCGTGGAAGTGGTTCCTAAAGAGGGGTCCTAAGATGTAGAAATATATATTGATAGTGTATTTAATATAAATCGTACTGAAAACGGCATACATTGTGAATTGAGGTCAGAGGCAGGATTTGAATCTACAACCTTCAGGGTGAGAGTGGCTTTCAATGTTGAGACGACTTCAACAGTGGACCACAACACAGCACGCCCCACTGTCATGTTAGGGGAAATGTGAGTTAAATTTATAGAAAATGTATTTTAAAATAAGAAACAATGTTGGGGCAATGACACTGCCTGGGGTACTCCCGAGTGCAGTGGTAAGTTTGGTAGTTTGCATGTAATATAATGAAACACAGAAACACATTATAGATGAAATACATAACATTTATTTACTGTGGATTTTAACATGTTTTTATAGCTTTATTTACATATTGGCAAGTGCATGCTACCATTGTGAGGGTAACACGCCTACCCATAGTGTCATCATCACTACTCCAAAGGCAACAGGACATAAAGTAACAAAGTACTTAGAGAAATTTACTTTTTAGAATATTTGTAACGTTATAACTCCTTCAGGAATGTTTTGATTTGGTCTTTTAGCAGTCATAGGCTTGATTTATCGGACATGGGTCAAGTAGAAGTTGTTCCATCAGCCAAGACAATTGATTCTGTAATATCGGATTACAGAAAATAGTAGCAAGGACTGAGGATCAAGCTAATGGGCCTTAATGTTTTACTGTTTAGGTTTACCATCATCAGCTTATTTTATTAGTGTGTTGTCGGACACTGTGCTATGTGATTAACCATCAATGTCCCAGCTGAAAAGGTGATGTTTGACCAGCATGTCCTGCACTCCCTCTTTCAGCGGTCTCTGCTCATTCTCCTGCAAGACAGAAAACATGGCACAAGATTAATTACTACACAATTTGATACAAGAATATCTGAACAGGGGAGCTAAGGAGACAGAACGTAGAGAAGAACACACAAAATAAGTTTAACACCCAAGACTAAGTATGTGCCCCAAAACTACAAAGGAGGTTCTAGACAAAAAACTATAGACTTCTGTTAATCTAGCCAAGCTCAACTAACCAGCTTTTAGATTTTTTTACAGTAACCTTTTTAAAACAGTAACAGGGTAGTTGAGGTCCCCTCATCTCTCTATCTCACCATTTGCCTGCTGCTTTAGCCTAGAGCAGCAGCAGTGGAAACACCGTTTTTTGTTTTATCAGGAGAGTAATGAGGTAAGACCTAAACACTGACTCTCACATCCACAATGAAACTTTATCATTGTTTCATTTATATTCAGGGTGCGATTTGTCAAAAAACAGAAGTGGGCATAGTTACTCAATCACTATTATTGCATAAAAAGCACATGCATTTCATGCTGTTGAACTTGATCCCAGTGTTGTAAGGTGTGTTGTAACTGTCTAGTAGTAGCTCAGTGTGTGTGGAGCGCAGGGTGAAGTTGATGCCGTTGTGTGCAGGGCGTCCGTGCCTGTGTGTTTTTGGGCTGAATATAAGCGCGCACAGCCCAATTCAATGCAAAGGTCATAACATTCTCCTTTGATCGCGCGTCGGGTTGGGCGGTTGCCGCCACTCATTGCATGCGCGCATTCATAGTTTAGCCACGATTCAGTCTATCATCTTTACAGCGGTTTTTTCATACATAAAATAAGCAGCGTTTTGCTGTTTGTGGTCCAGAGAACGCTTTTGTGGAGCCCTATTTTCTACAGCATGTGCGTCTGTGCGCGACTTCTCTGCAGCGCTCTACACAGAGGGAGAGAGAGCGCGAGGGGCTAAGACACGCCAGTCCCGTTCATTTCTTTATGTGTGCAAAATAGATTTAACTGATCATAAAGTCAATCAGGATACATAACACAGTTCCCTGTGCATATTCATTCATCAGAAATGACACATGCAGCCTTAAAGGCTACACTTAAAAAGTCCACTCTCACAATATAGTGTGAGAGTGCCATCCCGGGAGCGCGTCAGCTTTCAGGCATTCATAATTAAAAAAAAGAAAGAAAAACACCTATTTGCAAAGTTGCTGGTGACGAGACATGCGATCCATGAGTGTTTCTGACTCCGCAGACCCTCGCTCTCTGCAGCAGTCATCTGCAGAGTTTAGACCCCGTGCGCATTAAAGCCGCTAAAGCAGAGATCACTCGCGTGTAAAATGAAATCAATTGCCCAGCAGGTGCACGGACCTTGAACACATAGCCAGTTTTACAATGTATCCTCTTACGTTTAATACAATAATACAGTAGAAGTAGGGATAGGGATAAAAGAAACAGAGACGGGGACAAGAAAACCAGAAGGGGGGAAAATCCCCCCCATCCCCCCCAGCAAATCGCACCCTGTTTATATTGATAACAGCAAACACTATTCTGTCAGGAGTAAATTAAAAAGATGGGTTTAGACTGTGGTAGTTGACACTTGAATTATGTACTTTTCATGGTTAGGGTTATGGGTGGCACAACTTTCAGGATGCAATAAAGGCCTATTTATTTAATAATAATATTTTGACACCAACACGTGCAGAGGCATCGTAGCAGGTAAAAATGTTGCTTTCCAGAAAAAGTTAAAATAGGATTTAAGTTGTTACCAGAGGGTTAAAAACACCACACAAATGCAAGGAAGCCACAAACCAAAAGTGACCTACCTAAAACTAACAATTACAGTTAAACTAGGATACATATTTTTAATTGGAAAGTGATTCCCAATTGGTGTGCTGGGATCCTGTGTGAAAGACTTGCGTTGCATATACTGTTGTACACAGCCTATAGGCAGCCTTTTCATGCGGACAGTGAAACTGTCAAGAAAACCACAAGATGTCCCATGAGCAGACCAGTTGAAAACCACATGATGTCCCATGGGCAGACCAGTTGAGAAGCAGTGCTCTAAAGCTATGACACATTGTAGCTAATCTCTAAGATCGGCAGTAAGAATTACCTAGAGATCCCAACTAAAGAGGTGGTGCTGAACCAGCACATCCATAACGTCTGCTTTCAGAATAGCAGATCTCTGCAACAGCATACAGGCGTTATATGATTCTCTACATATCAAAAGCTAATAAGTGCTTTATTTGTCATTATACAACCATACTGCTATACTAAATAAATGAATATACACACTACTTGGATAAGGATCATGACAAGACTCACCTCTTTCTTGTCAGGAAGCTCACAATCTTGGGAGAGACTGAAGGCAAACTTTGATAAGACCCTGGGTAAACAAAGAGGAACTTTCAAAATGACAGACTTTTTGGTTTTCTTCATGTGGTTTTATTTTATCAACATTCATAAAGCCTCTGAGGGTACGGATGTGGAGAGAAAGATTGGGGAGTCACCTGAGTTCACACTTGATCTGGACCCAGCCCGGACTGCGCAGGAAGGACCAGAGCTGGTACCACTTCTCCACCACAGCCATGGAGGAGCAGAGCACCTCCAGCCACAGGTGCAGCACCTGCTCGCTGAGGACACACAGACACTTAGTAAATCTAAGAGTATATCAGGGAAGGTACAGGAAATAGTCTTACTTGAGTCCGATGCAGATCAGAGACCTGAACTTAACGTCCATCTGAGCGTGTGCAGAGTCGTGTGTCAGGTTGACCGACTGCACAGCCTGGAATAGCAGCACACAGGTCATTTTGAACACAATACTGAATAAACAAAAGGTCAAACATTATCAGAATTGTTCAGGATTAGTCCTTGATGTTGATCACTGTAAAAATGCATCTGTTCTTTTGCTCGTTTCAACCATGGGCCACTCCAGCCCCACATATTCACTGAAATCTATAAGCAGTCTGACTTTATAGCAGTGGTACACAACTTCTGGGTCATGGGGCTTTTCTCATGGAAATGAATGTAATCACACAGTGACCATCTCTCCACAACCTGCCCTGTGTTAAGCGCTGTCAGATTGTGCTTCATTACACTAAAACCAGGCTTATTCTAAACTCCTTAACCTGCTGTTCATTCTGCTCTGTCCGGATTTTACACTTGTTAGGATTAGGGCTGAACGATAAATCGCATTTGCAATTTTATCGCGATATTACACAGCGCGTTTTCGAAATCGCAGAGGCACGCAATTTCGGCCCATGCAGCTGATGGCTGCGGCCCATAGAAGTGAATGTAGCGGCGAGAGACGCCACCGCGACGTCCGCTCCGCGCTCCACCGCGCGCTCCAGTTTACTTCTCAGTCTACTTATGTTCGCAGTACATCCACGATCTACCGCACACCTTATCAGCGTTTATAATGCAGCCATCGTGAAGGACTATTGCTTTTCCTCCGTTAGCATTGTGTTAGCTGCAGCGCTAATCCCTCTGATGCACTTAACACAGAAACTCTCCTCCGGATTCACACGTCTGTGCCTCGAGAGATGAAGGTGAGCCTGTGCTGCTTGTTAAGAGTAAAGAGTCCTTTGCGGCTCACTTTTGGAGGCTTATGTTTGGGAATGTTTTGGATAAAGATAAGAACTTATCTCACAACTACTGACTAATACACAAGAGCAAATAGCAAGAAATTATTTGGGCTATTTACAAAAAAGTATAAGCTTATTGTAAATTATGTAAATGGATATGTGGACTATTTTGAATTATATTCCATGATTATAAAGGACTTAAGAGTAAGTAATACTTTATTAAGTCAGTAAATATTTAATTGCAACAAAGTTATTAGCAAAAAAAAAATCGCAATAAATCGAAATCGCAATATTGATTGAAAAAAATTGCAATATTGATTTTTGGCAAAATCGTTCAGCCCTAGTTAGGATGTTTGCTTCACAGAAGAGTGGGCTCCACTTTAGCCCAGTTCATTAGCACATCAGCAGTCTCCTTCAGGACCGGCCCAGGGATTTACCATGGGGCTGGATGAATTGTGAGATATCAAGTTGAAACCTTTGCTATGAATTTAAATGTATGGGTTCATTTTGTTGACATACAGTGCCTCTCAAAAGTACTAATACATCTTGAACGTCTGCACATTTTGTCATGTTTACAACCATAAACAAAGATTTTATTTTAATTTTTTACTGAAAGTTCACACACAAGTAACAGACAACTGTGAAGTGAAAGCAAAATGATACATGATTCTGTTATTTTACAAAAAATAGAAAAGTGAAAAGTGGGGCGTGCATAAGTATTCATACAGCATGAATTAATACTTTGTGGAACTCCCTTTTGCTGCAATAACAGCAGCAAGTCTTCTGGGATATGACTACAAGATTTGCACATCTAGAGACTGACATTTTAGCCCATTCCTCTTTACAAAACAACTCAAGCTCTGTCAAATTAGAAGGAGAGTGTTTGTGAACAGCAGTTTTCAGGTCTTTCCACAGATTTTCAATAGGATTTAGGTCAGGACTTTGACTGGGCCATTCGAACACATTAATATGTTTGTTTTTAAACCATTCCATTGTAGATTTAGCTTTGTGTTTAGGGTCATTGTCCTGATGGAAGGTGAATCTCCGCCCCAGCCTCAATTCTCTTGCTGACTCCAGCAGGTTTTCCTCCAAAATGTCTCTGTATTTGTAATCTTCCCAGTCCCCGCTGAGGAAAAGCAGCCCCATAGCATGATGCTCCCCCCACCATATTTGACACTGGGGATGGTGCACTCAGGACGATGAGCAGTGTTAGGTTTGTGCCATACATAACGTTTTGCATTTGGGTCAAAAGTTCAATTTTTGTCTCATCTGACCAAAGCACCTTCTTCCACATGGTAGCTGTGTCCTCCATATGACTTCTAGCAAACTTCAAACGGGATTTCTTATGGCCTCCTTTCAATAATGGCTTTCTTCTTGCCACTCGTCCATGAAGGCCAGATTTGTGTAGAGTACGACTTATAGTTGTCCCATGTACAGATTCCCCCAGCTCAGCGGCAGTACGTCGCAGCTCCTCCAGAGTTATCTTGGGCACTTGGTTGCATTTCTGACCAGTGCTCTCCTTGTTTGGTCTGTTAGTTTAGGTGGACGCCCGTGTCTTGGTAAGTTCGCAGTGGTGCTATACTCTTTCCATTTCCGAATGATGGATTGAACAGTGCTCCGTGAGATGTTCAAATCTTGGGAAATCTTTGTATAACTTAACGCTGCTTTAAACTTCTCCACAGCTTTATCCCTGACCTCTCTGGTGTGCTCCTTGGCCTTCATGATGTTGTTTAGTGACCAATACACTCTGACCATAGCTCTGAGGCCCTCACAGAACAGCTGGAATTATACTGAGAGTAGATTACACAGAGGTGGCCTCTATTTAATGGTTAAGGCAAGGTGTGAACATTCTGCAGTCATTAGGAATGTTATAAAGGTAATTTAATGCACTCCGAAAAATGCTGTATGAATACTTATGCACGCCCCACTTTTCACTTTTCTATTTTTTTTTAAAACAGAATCATGTATCATTTTGCTTTCACTTCACAGTTGTCTGTTACTTGTGTGTGAACTTTCAGTAATAAAATAAAAATAAAATCTTTATGTTTAAGGTTGTAAACATGACAAAATGTGCAAGAGTTCAAGGTGTATTAGTACTTTCGAGAGGCACTGTATACGACTTTTTCAGAGGGGATTTTGGCTATCTTATAAGCTATTTATTAGTGGAAAAACTCGTAAAAAATGAAATTTCACCTTGTGTTTTGAAATTCAAAACTCATTAAATCAGGCGAGGAACTGGATATTAAAAAATCCCTCCAAAAAAGTCCAAGACTGAAAAATTCTAAGTCTGTAGATGCTACTTATGATGCATTTTGAAAATGGCCCTTGGAATGACAATATCCCAAATAAATCTATGAAGAAACATTAAACCAGTGCAATAATTAAACATGTCATTGTGAAAACCAGAACATGTAAAATGTTGAATGTTGCCTCCCTTTTACTCAAGAAAAATAGTCATCCAAATAAAACATCGAGTAAGAGTAGAAACACACTGACTCCATTAAAATGCACTCACTCTGTACAACAGCTCCTCTGGCGTTAGCACTTTCCCGTCTTCATCCAACCTGGAGATTTGACAAATGGAAAAGGGACTTACAGGCAGCAATATGGAAAATACATAAACCTGAATGCAAAAACAAGCTTTACCTGTACGTTTTACACAGCACAAGCCGGGAATAGACGGAGTTAAAGTCTCTCTCCACTTCTCGGCTTGCTGCCTACATAAACCAGTGAAAAGAAAAAAGAAAACTTTAACATCGAACAAAACAAACAGTATTTATAAAAAAAAAAAAAAACAGACAAGTGATTTGCGCACCTCCTCTATGAACAGCCAGGGGTGGCAGGCTCCTCCCAGAATAGACGTCTTTTTGAGGCCGTGCTGAAAAATGGCCTTGAGGGCCGGGCAGAGAGTTCCCCTGACCAGGTCTGTAACTGCCTCCGTCACCGAGTCGTCTCCCGCCAAAGAGTACTACAAACGTGTACGAGAGAATGATTATTTTACATTTTAACATAACACAAAAATACTAGCAGGTACCGTGTGGAAGGGTTAGAGTTATGTGATATGCAGTAACGTGTTATCCATTTACCTCTTTGCTTCTTTCATCCAGTATTTCAACAAACTTAGCAGGAAACCACCCTGTAACAAATCATAATGATTTAAAATGACGTGTAATTAATTACAGAGACGCATCGGAGATACATTCAATAACCAATACGATCATGTTGAAATATAGACCCCTTTTGATGGTCGGGCAAAAAGTGACCACTAGAGGCTTTTTAAAATCCATGAAGAAGGTCCCGTCATTGAATCTGATCGAATCCGATACTCTCAAAATGCCTGGATCGGCTACTGATACTGAATATCGGACTGGGACATCCCTGCTTAGTATAATCAATTCACGACAACCATCATAAATCTGGAACCATCAGGAAAGACTGATTAAAATAGCCAATCTGTTTCAAAACATTCAAGAATCACTGATCTTTTAGTACAGCAGCATTAATACCACGCTAACAATGCATCAGGAGATTTGGGTATCTTTATCATCCCTATTAACTTCAACAATGACAAAGAGTTCAAACCTCTGAGGCCGTTGAGCTCTCCCACCCAGCAGTGTTCATCCTTTTGTGAGACGATCTGTGGGAAAACATGTTTATAGATGAAAGTTATGGTTACACAAAATGGAGGCACATAATCGTTAAATCGTACAGTGATGATGTCATTTTTGCGGAAGCCCAGTTCGTCGTCGTCGTGGCGCTCGAAGTCCAGCAGGGCTTTGGCTCGTCTCCTCCGGTTCTGAGACACCACCAGGAAGTTCTCGTGGTCTCTCTGGTGGCTCTCCATGGAATAGTCGGGCGTCAGGTCCTACGTAAAGTCAAAATCAGAGACGATCCTTAGTGATTGTTCAGTGGCCACCACGGTTTAAGCGTCATTAAGCCGCGCTCCTCACCGAGCTGGAGTGGCGCGGGTCCAGGCAGTGGAAGTGTTCGGCCGTGCGGGTGATGGCCTCTCTCAGCGCTGCCACCAGTTCGGTCTGTTTGATGTTCTTGGACTTGAGCGCCTCTGCCTCGTCTTCCCCGAACAGCAGCGAGCTCAGGGTGGACTTTCTGCGCAGCGACTGTCTCCTCACCACCTGCAAAACGAATGGAAATTCTTGATGTAGATTACTGACAAAAATATGAGGAAAAAAGTAATGCAAGTTGTTCATGTATTGTTTTAAATAGATGGATAGAGCCAGGTTTAAATTGACCAGTGTGTGACAAATATACGTTTACACATGCAGCGCCTCGCCATAAAAGTTTATAACGACGTTTTGAAGTTGCTTCTTCATCAAAAAGCTGCGTTTTTGTTCATTGGTGCACGTTTTGAGTTATCCTTTAATCACTCCATCCACATCAACCATCCCCTCCTACTCCAGGAATCCAGTAAGCACAAAAAAGTTCAGGAGCTCTCTGACTAGCTCCAAAATATAGGAAGTGAAAAAAAAAAGAAGAAGCTGCACCTAAAAAGTGGCAAGACAACTCCCTTTCCCTTTTCCTTAACCTTTGAGGCCGACTTCATGAGCTGTGTCACGACAATCTGAACCTTCCTAACCCAGCAGAGGGAACAACCAGGAAGTTACGTACAATATATGCTCCATATTCTCCTGCAGTGCAACAAATGTAATGTTATTAGTATTACCAACATAATCCGAGCAACTGCACAAATGTCAAACTGCTGTGTTACAACTCTTTATAAACATCACTGTTAAATTATTATTAATATTCACCAAATCCTGTCATTTAGTTCTCCGCAGACAGCTGCTAAGCTGTTCTTTCATACCGGATCTTATGCAAATGAGCCATGTGGCTTCTGTTTTGTTCTTGTAAAATGTAAACAAAAGTGCGTAATTCATAGATTTCCTATAATAAAACTTTCAGATGCTGCAACTTTCAGATGCAGATGCTGCTGTATAAAGCAGCATGAGCTGATTTATACTTTCATTTGTTTAGGACAAAAGCTTATGCTTTTATTTTTATGAAATGTCACGCGCAAAACTGTTCATCCTTTCACGATCGTGCGGAGATTGGTTCCTCTTCTATAGGAGGTATTCTAGGAAACATCACAGCTCCTTTCCTAACTGCACTGACACTTTTGGATGCTCCTTGTCTGGCAATGACGCACATCCGGGTCAACGTTAAAGAGGTTCCTAAGCTTATTGCAGCCCAAATCTGACCAGCTCCAAAACATAGGTGAGGAAAAAAAGTGTCTATATTGGAAATATCATTAACAAATGCATCCTGCTACCCTCGGGTGCCATTTGACTTGTTTTTGAATAAAACCAGTGGGGAAAAAATGACTGAAAGCACCTTTTGATTCTGATCATGCTCAATTTTAATTCACAAAGCCAATCTCGTAAAGCCATGGCAAGGCAAGTTTATTTGTACCGCGCATTTCGTACACAAGGCAACTCAATGTGCCTTTGTGGCCATTGTGTGCGAATGCCTTGACCTTGTAGCCTGGCCAGCCACTTCTGCCTTTTCTTTCCGTTGAAAGTAGGGCAGTCTGAAACTTTGCTAACAGCCAATCATATCTCAAAAGTTTTTTATCGGTCCAATCACAGACCAGGAAGACTTTTTGTATTTGCCATTTATTTAAAGTATTTTTGTCCCATTCCAAATGTACAATGAAACAGCTATTGCACATGTGTGTTGACCTGTTGAACCGAGTTGCTCATGACTCCTTGTATCCAACCTTCTTGTAAAATAGAATAGTAAATCTTGTAGTTTGTGTTTCCAGGCTACTGACCTTGTGGAGATTGCTGTTGAGAGTTGCGTTGCCGTTGTTGAGCTGCGCCTGTTCGTTGAGGATATAAGCCAGGTGTTTGTGTCTGTGGGCCTCTAGAGTCTCCTGTGACAGCGAGCCAGCCAGCCTCATGGCCTCGCCCAGCAGAAACGCAGCGTCCCGCAGCTGGCTCGGCAGATCCGACAGAGTGTTGAAAATGGACGCCGAGTTCTCCGACGAAACCAGCTCGTCTTCCTATAAACAACAGACAGATGAGAGATTAGTTGCGATAAAAATTAAAATCGCGAGTTCAACGATCCCAACAGCAAATCAGAACGGCTGCAGTAATGTAAGCAATACCTTGATCTTGAGCATCCCCAGAGTGATCTGAAAGAGCACCAGTGATCCCTGGTAGAAAGCAGGTCCCATATCCTCAGCAGCAGGCGGATGTCCACCACGCTGGCAAACGACGTGAGGAACCAGTGCAGCGTGATCAGAGACATTTCTGAAAACAGCCAAACATATTTATTCACTTTTTATATTTGACACATTTAAATAGTATACATTATTTGAAAAGGTTCAAATAGAAATGTCAGTATTATAAATTAGCCTGGAGCACCTGCTGTTGGTAGTAGTGGGAATGACCCCTGTTAAAACATTTGAAATAAGCTCTCACTTTTAGCTAAAGGCACGCAAGCAAATAGACGGTGCAACGATGAACATGCTTTGAAAGCTCTTTCAGTCTTCCGCCATTTTTAACATTTTCATTGGATGTGAAGTGTTTCTTTCAGACAATCAGGACCAGTCAGGACCAGGACCCACTACCTATATCATGTCCTGTAGGAGCTGGTCCAGGTCTGGTAGGTACTGCACGATCAGCTGCCGTAGCACCCTCTGGTCCGTCTGGACGCCGAGGAGAGTGGACGAGAAGTACGATGGAGGGAGGAGTCCTCAATGAGGGCACACATCATCCAGAGAACATCCTCCTCCTCCAGGAACAGAAGTAGACAAGACACCACCTACAGATGCAGCGGAACAGAAAATCAAAACACAGATTAGTGGTACATTCAGTGGAGGAATGTATGTATATTGTAAGTAAATTGATTGATTTTAATCAATTTAATTATGATTTTAACTTTAACAGACCACCACAAGTCTATTTTAAAAGTTAGCTTTGCAAGACAAGACAAGTTAGTATGATAAGTTAGCAAGAAATGACAGTGGGAGAGACATGACAAGTTTTTGAGCCAAGAAAATGTGGTCAAGTTAGCAAGTTAGGTTAGCATGACAAGTTAACATGCCATGTTTATGTGTCAAGTTAGAAAGGTTAGTCAAGTTAGAAAAGTTAGCCAAGTTAGCATGACAAGTTAACATGCCATGTTTATGCGTCAAGTTAAAAAAGTTAGCCAAGTTAGCATGACAACTTAACATGCCATGTTTATGTGTAAGTTAGAAAAGTTAGCCAAGTTAGCAAGTTAAGTTAGAAAAATAGCAAGTCAAGTTAGTATAGCAAGTTTGTGAGCCAAGTTTAAAAAAGAATTAGCCAAGTTAGCAGTCAAGTTAGAAAAGTTAGCCAGGTTAGTTAGCATGCCAATTACTTTGTTTCCGGCTATGTTATTAATTATACCATTTATACACTTTTAGAAGCCGAAATAAAAGAAATGCTTTTGTACTGATCTATTTGCAACTTTTGTGGTGTTATTTCCATTTCTTTCATTTTAATCATGAATCAATACTTTATCAAGTACACACTCAGTAACGCATCAAATTAATTTAAATTATTCTAAAGTCTACTATTCCCACTTTTGGGCTGGTTGTATATCTATTATATTTGCCCTCACCATTCCAGTGCCCTGACAGTAGCCGATATCGGGGTAGAGCCACGCCAGGCTTCTGAGTACCCGCCTCAGCCTGGGCACCCCGACACTACTCATATTATTGAAACAGGCGTTAGAAGGCATTGTCCGCAATAGGTCTTTTTCAATCTGTGAAAGAAAAACAGAAAATGTGAGTGAAATATATCATGTAAAGAAAACTGTACATTAGTTGAGGGTGTTACCTGTTTTGAAGTGGTAGTTTCATCATTAGAACTATTTTTGATCATTTCTCGATAAGAAATCTCAGACGTTCGCTTCTTTTGAAGAGCTCCGGACAACGCATCCAAAGCTGCACAAAATACACTTATTTTCAATTCGGCTGATAGGATTACACTCATGTCAAAATTCTCCAAATAATGTTTCTTTATTTTTACATCTGCTCAACTATTTTAAAACAACAGCCGTCTTACTCAGGTACACTGTACCTGTGGTCTCATACTGTGCGGGATTCCCCCCAGCACTAGTGAGCGCAGCCGGTCCGATCGGGGCAGAGAGGGGGCGATCAGGTCCCAGGTCAGGTCTCCCACTGTGTGGTTGTGGGTGAACTCCAGATGGGCCTGCCAGCGCAGCCTCTGCTGGGGGTCCTCCCGCTGTGGGGAGCCCTCACCGCCCAGCATGCACTTCGGCTCTTCACCCTCTGAGAGACACAAGAGGGCAGAGTAGAAGTTTAAGTCGTACTGTAGTTGTAAGTAGTAGTGGTATCAGTAGAAATACTAGTAAAGAAAGAAAGATCACTTCGTGCCAGTCAGTGACCCAGGGCTCTCAGTCGCCCATTGACTTTTATGGGCTCTGTACAATTAAATCAAATCAAACTTTATTTATAAAGCGCTTTCATACCGAAGGCATCACAAAGTGCTTTACAGATTACAACATTTAAATCAAGTATCCAGGCAAACATAATGTCCAAATGAGCGTCAGCAGTGGCGACGAGCGGCGCGGGTGTCCCCTGTCCTCCAATTACAATGTTGATTTTGCATTATATATGTATGTGCACGGGACGTGCACGACAAGAAGAGCGCGTTAGTGAGTGTTTGAGAGAAGGGGAGCGCTTAGCGATCCAATTCTCCACATGAAATTGGACAGCAGTTCGTTTTCTGATACATGTGCACGGAACGTGCACGACGAGAGGAGTGCGTTAGTGTATGTTTGAGAGGCACTCCGCGAACTTTGGGGAGTATACAATTACAAGAGCCCCTTCGCCAGCCCTGATGGCGCTCGGGCCTAATAAACATGGAAATATTTATGATACTAGTGCAATTGTATAGTTACTTAAATGTGTAATATTATGAAAATATGACCAATTACCTTCAATGTCCACTCTGAAACCAAACTCATCATACTGGACTTCAGGTGGGTCGGATGGATCTTTCTGTAATAAACAAAGATTTAATCAAAACAGAAATAGTGCTATATTGAATTTAACAAATCACATGGCACAGTATCACATGAATGAAAGTGCTCTGGTGCTACTTACTTGGTGGTATTTAGCGAGAATATCCTGGGGCCACATGCTGGGAGTGAGAGCAGAGAAGGGGCCTCCAGGGGCTGGTGTGTAGGTACCTGAAATAGACACACGTTATAAACATGGGAATATATCACCTAGTAGTTGAAGGGGGATATACACTGTGTTGACAAATCATGCAAAAAGATTTTACTTTCATAACACGAGTGGCTAATTTTGCAAATGCTTCTGTGTTGTAAAATGGAATGTTACAGTAACACTGTATTGATTTATTATTAACCTTTCTGATCATGTCCGTAGTCAAACACTTCCTTGCGCAGTTTAGCATATTTGCTGGTGGCTTATCATTTAATCAAGTCTCTTGTTGCACTGTTGCTTTGGTCACTGGATTACAAGGAAAGGAAGTGTGCCCTCTGCTGGTGTTTTGGGTAACTACAAGTATGAGTAGGGATCGTTTCTAGAAACTTACAAAAAATTACCAAGGCTTAAGTGTTTGAAGTAGTTATAAAAGCCTTTATAAGTCAAAAAAATAACATAACACTTCTGTCTGTAAACAGTGTGTGAAGTATAGTAGGTTTTTTTTCTGTTTTGATCGAATTTTGGTGCAGGAAATTTTTTTTAATTTTTTTTTAGCCAAATCATTGCAACTGGTTGTGTAAAAAGTAGTATCCATACCTGACATGATGTTCATGTACTGGATGGTCCAAATTCAAACGGCCTCAGTCACTCTTCAAGAGTGTCAGCAGAAAGACCTTGGTCTGTAACAAAAACAACAGTGGAGAATGTGAGTCATAGCAGCAAGTCACCGTCACATTGCTGATCCAATGGGAGCCAGGATTGAACAAAATAGTCTCATGAGTCCAATAGGGAAATTAGATATAAAATGTGCCATACCTGAACAACAATTTAGCTCAAATCTGAGCAAGAAGCTGGTTTCAAGTCCAGTCAAATGAAGACCGAGTAGAAAAGCATTCAACAGTCCCTTCCAGATCATATGACTCTGCCTGTTGCCAAAGGCAAATTAACTTGTTCAGCTGCTGTATTGTTTGAGCTCTGAAGACCTAAATTTGGACAAAAGAGATACTGTGTGCTGCTCAGAGATTATGAAATAAAACATTGTGGCACATCTCTGTTGAGCTAAGATGTAGATGTAGTTTAGGAAGTATTAGTAGTAGAAGTTCTTTAAAGGGCATATTATGACAGACCAGCATTATCCAATCAAACCCAAGTATAAAGTACAGTTACATCTGTGAAGTCGCTTTTGCCTGGGGGACTGAGGTTTTATTGGATAAGATAGCAAAGGTGAAAGTGGGTGAAGAGTGGGGAGAAACATTAAGCCAACTGTTGGAACCAAGACTCGAACCAATGCACTAATGCTACAGGGGCGCCTGAACAATGTTGGCGCTCCAAATGTTTCCCCTGAACATCATGGAAGTGACTGGATTCACAAATCTGCCACATTCACCTTTTGGTTTAAAGTCCTTTCAACTGACAAACATCAGGCACATCATTTTGAATATCGTCACCACTTTCAAAACTAAATTCTAAATTACAGGCTGTTTAGAAAGTTGTGATATTATGTGAACGCAACCTATTCAGCATTCCAAGGATAGTACTGGGAATCACCTAGGTCTAGGTCCTAGGATGATTGAACGTACGTCCTCCATAGCTAACACACCATCTAGTAGTAGTAGTAGTAGTAGTAGTAGTAGTAGATGTTTTAAGCATTAGTTTGAGTAATAATTTTACTAGTAGAAGGGTTTGTAGTAGTTTAAGAAGTAGTAGTATGCGGTAGTAGTGCTTTAAAAGTAATTGAATTAGTTATCTGAAAGAATATTTCAGTTGCAGTAGTGGTTGTAGAGATATAAAAGATTCATTGGAGGATCAGTACCAAAACGCTGCCAGAATGAGTCAGCCTCACAGCAGCAGGCTTACCGCATCTCTCGAGGGATTTAGGACTTAAGAAAGATGAGAAATCAATTTGGGGTTTGGATAAAGGCCAAGTGTTGTGAGGTGCTTACGAAAAGTGGCACAGGGATTATAAAATACTCTCTGTCAACAACACAAGTTTAAATACATTGTGTGTGACTGGCAATATCATGAATGGACACACCACAACAGCTGTACGATTGGAACTACTTTTTGTTTGTTTTGTTTTTACATTATCATACGTTTAGATGCCACAAAAAACAGCTGCCAAAAAGTCAGGATTATGACTTTTTTTCAAGACCCACAGAAAATTTAGTTCTTGGTCTAACCCACCAAAAGAAATATTTGACTCTCTTCTTTCATAAAAAAAAAGTTTGTTTGTACCTCTTTCCATTCTTTAGTAATCGTCTGTAGAAAATAAGTGTAATCACCCAAAATGCTGGTTTCTGACAAAAAAAACAAGCATTTTGTAATCAAGCAGAACAGTGACTTTGACGCTAGTATTTTTTGCTTTAGTGACACCTCAAACATCTTAACAGTGGTTTCCTTCTATGAAACAGAAGCATACTCCCTCGTGTTCTTCTCTGACACGAGAGAAGCAAAAAAGTGCTTCTCTCGTATGTGCATTGTGATAAAAAGCACCGCTGGACGCTATGTCCGGATGCGGGCTCGGGGTTAGCGTTTTTACCATGTTTGTCAGGGGCTTTTTTTAGGTCTGCTTCCTTGATCCCCATTTTCCACCATTACTACGAAAATCACCCCTAACCAAAACCTGTTCAAGTGTAACTTGCCTGTATTTTTCCTTATGTTTCGCCATTCTCTCTGAATCTTCTCCTACTCTTGTTGCCATAGTCCTTCCCTAGTCTGAGACCACGTCAGATCAAAACAAAGTTTTCAAAGTGCTTCTGTTATTACCATAGAAATCACAAAAACGCCATTAAGCTATCTTAGCCTGTTCCTACAAATGTGCAGATTATGTTTGCGGTGAAATGCCGGACCCGATTTAAGTTTAATGTTCTATCCCATACACATGAATAGGGAAGACAGGCGCAATACTAACGTATGGAGAGGTATATTTTGTCCTTTTCATGGCATTTATATAATTTCTGCAGTTTCTTTATCATTAACATCTTATAAGATGGTGTTTAGTGGCCACTGGATGTGTATCCGATCTCACAAAAAGCAAAAACTTAACTGATTTTGAGTTAGCATTTAGCTCAGAGGACACTTTTATACATTGTCACTCTGTACATTTATTAATGATTTCTAACTAGACATTACCAGTATGTGGTCAATGGGTTGACAACAGCTGAAAACATATGGATTATTCATAATTAGCAATGATTGATGGCTAATGCTAACAGCTATAGGAAAAATACACTGAGCGGGCTAACGGACTCTGTAAAGTCTCCCGGACTAGCCTACTTGCCAACTGTCTGCATATGTTAGGATTGAATGCCGCTTCGCCGTTATAGGTCGAAGGCCAACAGCCCCCCGGACCTGTTTGAATTCAACGTTCTATCCCCATTGAAATGAATCGAGAAACCTCATTTAATGTCGATGTCCAAGAAGGAAGTGAAATAGTTAACACACAAAAAATCCCAAACTAGGGAAGATAATGTAATTTTAGCAAATACTTAATTATGATTGTGCCAATAATCTTCTATATTGTTTTACATATTATCTACAATTTAATACAAAATAAGGGCAGGCAAATATTTCAAAATCATAATTGACCTTTCGCCAAGCCCCGCCCCCCTTACTTACTACGGCCGACAAACAAAATGGTAAAACACGGGCAGCGCAACAGATTGCCATGCATGTCAGTGACCTTTTTTGGAGCAATACCACCGCGATATCCTCCAGATCGAGGCAAAAGGGGTCACAGTATGCTAGTGCTGGGCGATATGACGATACATATCGTGGGGACGATAGAAAAGTGCCTATCGTGCCATTTCTCTTCTATCGTTTCTAACCTAATTTAATCAATTATTAAAGCAAATATTTCATTAAATAGGCCACAAGAATGTATTAGTGTTGTCTTGTCACTATGCATCGTCTAAGTTTATATTAAGTGATTATAAACAAGAATAAAAAAGAACTTTTTCGCAAAGAAACTCTGCCTTGTGGTTTGCGACACCACCCTGCTTTACGATATCTCTGTCCGCCGCCACACCTGCTGTAGCAACGGCGACATCTAATGGACGTACACGCGGGGCTCTCTCTCCATGTTAAACACCTCGTGGTTTCACTCTGCTTTACGCACGGCAACTAAACAGCTTTTTAGTGATGGATCTTTTTAGCGCGTGGATCTGGATTAAACACACGAGAGAGAAGAGAGGAGAGGCGTGGTGCAGGAGGTAAGAGACGGATCGGGCAGCGCGTAGAGCAGCTAAAGACGTACAATACAAACTGCTCGCCCACTGTTTCTTAAACATTACATTAAAGTTGAGAAAATGGCGATAATAAGCTCCAATTTACATTTGTTTTAGTGTAATATGAGCCATGATATTGAGGAGCAGATGATGCTCTGAGTAAGTCGTTCTCTACGCACGAGTTTACACATTTCTGTTGTTAAATTCGTGTTGACTCTGGTCAGATCATGTTAGCCCATTTATCCTGCAGTCTCACATTTTTCCTGACATTGACAATATATGCTATATAAATTATCCATAGCAAAACCACTGCTTCAAAATAAAGTTGAAAAAAAGTAAGCAATGATATTTTTGTCAAACTTTTCAAAGAATAACTGAAAACTGACTTTATTGTGGTATATCGTGATATGTATCGTTATCGTGATATAAAATAATCCATATCGTGATATAAGTTTTTTTCCATATAGCCCAGCACTACAGTATGCAGTGGAGGGATACATTCAAGAACTATCCAACGAAGGATAAAGGATTATTGCACTAAAGCTACAGACAAGTCTCCAGAAATATCAGAGAAACCTTGTGATCTCTTCCTTAAATGCAACAGCACAGCCTTCTGGATCAGTCGTGCTCTTGCACTGCCCGGTAAGCACCCTCTTATTTTTATTTTTTTAGTATTTCTAAAAATAGGAACATTTCTCCGGTGCGCTAAAGTTAACTAACGCTAGCTAAACCTACAGGTGCCACAATGACAATCAGCTACAGTCAGTTATCAGGACCATGACAAAATACACAGTACTTTTATCATAAAGGGAGACAAAAACACGTCAGACTGTAGGCTTGTAAAAGTTCACCGCCGCAGTTAAAGTTACAGCTCCAGTTTGTGTAACGTTATGTGACTCTCAGTAGCTAGATGTTAGCATGCTAAGGTGTTAGCATGCTAAGGTGTTAGCATGCTAAGGTGTTAGCCTAGCGGCTAGGTCCTAGCCTTACCTTACAGCAGACGTATGCTGGTTTATTTTGGAGACATTTAGCTGGGCGTAGGCCGTCCACATTGTTTGATCCATTGTAGGCAGTGCTCAGGTTGTGTTTTCGCTTTGGGAAAGGAAATAAATCCACTCCCCCAGACTCACTCTTGTGGGAGGCCTACCTAGTGTCTGATTTACAGACTACATAGGCAGATCGCTTCACCATTTTGCTTCTTCTTCATGGTGGGTTTTTGGTGGTTAGCAGTAAAAAAAAAAGTGCATCTGCTCAGTGTTCATTGCTGGTATGTCCCATTGTTTTGCATTAGAGGCCTGCGGCATGACGGACGTGGCTTCATAGTAACGGTTGCTATGTCTGATTGGACAATTACCGTTTTGGGGTGTGGTTTTGCAAAGGTCAATTGGCTGTTGGATTAGCATATTGTCCTTTACAGACTACAAAACTGCCCATATCTACAGTAACTATTTCTCCTCATTGTGTGTTTTTCTGGTAATTTTTCTTTCACCATTGTAACAGATATAAGCCGGACAGTAACTACAAGACTAGATGTTGCAAGTACCACACACACAGCAGCGATGCTTAAGTTACAGTTAAGTCTTGAACAACTGTTCAAACAAAAGTCAATCTCATTCTCTGTTGCAGAGCAGTCGGGTGGATCAGTGTTTGCCAACATCAACCCACACCCTTCAAGGACAATAAGGAGGAACATCCTGCTCCCAAGACTGTCTGCTCATTTCAATGTTTAGCCAACATAAACCTTTAACGATGAAAGACAATTTCCCTATTTGCTGCATGTAAGCCCACCCCTGGCTGCTCACAACAATGAAGGGCAGGATGGTGACTCATAGGGTTATGAACACGTTGACTGTGCGTCGTCGTGGTTTCTTTGGTGGCGGTGGGTAATACAGTTCTTGTGTGGCAGAAGGGGAGTAGGCATACATGTGGAACATTATGCAGCAGCAAATACAAAGAGACCAGGGGTGCCCAAACCTTTTTTCATTGTTTGTAACCTTAACACCAGCATTGTCTCAGATTATCATTACAGGGACAAATATGATATTGCAGTAATGACAAGCACAACCACACTATGAAAACTTTAAGGGGCCAAAATATGCATATCATAATAGACATTTTCAAATGTTGTCAACTGAACTTGGGCAACGGTTGAAAAGTCCCAATACAATGGTAATGTCATAGACCACAGAGAGCCGACACATTAATAAAGTTAGGTAGTAGAATATACAGCATATATCTCAGGAGAGAAAAAAAACCTAATACAACATTAAACCATTCATAAAAGCCGAATGACAAGGAACTGGCGATAGATTATGCGTGACGTCAGGCATTTCCCACTGTCAACAATTTGCGTCATGCACGTCGATTTACGTCAATCCCTAATTGGGTTAATACTTTCATTGAAACCCTCGTTGAATATTTGGATGACTTTATTTTACACTTTAACTCATCTCACACAAATGCCATTCTAACGCTAAGGTTGCCACAGAAGCAAATCCATGGATCTTTAACTTCCAGTGCTATCCCAATGTATCAGCTGTTAGCCTTGGCATTATTATCATTAGCCACATGCTAGCTAGATTCCCAATGCAAATCCTACGCGCAGCGCTGCAAACCTACCGTGGCATTACGCTAGCGCAGACAAGGGAACTGTCTCTGTCTTCATCTTTAATCCAGGCCAACAGCAAATCAGCGACCGTCAGGCCATTGTTTGCGTTTTACTTATTTTTTATATCAGTTTTTCTTCGGAGTGCACCTGCTAGCGCCGAGGAGCACCCTGGTTATCCTTACGCCCCCTCCGTGTTTTTCCCATGTGTATCCAAGAAATAGATCCCCATCCCGGAACTATACTGCTCACCTACGTGTCCCTCCGCCTGGGTAGAAATGACGTGGGCGATAATCCGTTCATTCAGGCTCCACTGCCCACCCACTTCCATGTCCCCACTTCATTCATCATTACGACGGGAGGATGACAACCGTTAGTTTATTGCAAGAATGAGCAAGCGAGAATAAAGTATGCTTGAAAGCAATGAATTACAACTTGGTCTACTTAGTATATGCCTTACAAATATACACCGTGAGTTGCCATATGGACCAATTTTCCTGCTACTGTACCTACACTAAACGCTACCATTGAAAAAGTGACTCCGGGATTAATAACCGCTCCGTATTCTATTGTCCGAGGCACTGGTGGGCAACGCAAATGTATTAAATAGATAATAATAGTTCTATGGTGGGTCAAAACATTGTTCACAAACAGAGCATTGCTTCTGTGAAAAGATCGGCGCTGTAAAAGATCTGTGATTTAAATAAACAGCTCTTCAAGCTCGGAAAAATCAGCTGTTTGCCCACCAGTCACCAAAACATCCGATGAAAATCGCGGAAATAAACAATAACAGCGATCCTCCCTATTCATACAAGTATATTGGAATTTCCTTTTTCTAATTTATCCACTTAACTACTTGTTTGCACAATGAATATGGCCTATCCCTATTTTTGAACCAATTACAATATTATCTTTTATTGTTAGGCTATTTTTTGTCTTACAATGAGGCTTCACTCGCCTGCAGTGCAGAATAGATTTATACATGAAAACGTTAATTTCAATGACTTGAACATTCTTCCTCCACAAGATGTCGCTGTTGTGCAAGGAATAAATACAAGAGTTTACAAGCACGGCCATAAATCTACTGAACGATTGGCTCTTTTTACTTACTTTTTACAAACTTAAAAGCTCTATGCCTTATTTTTTGATTGCAAACAATGAAAAAAATGTTTTTAGTTATAAATTAATTGCTAATTTTCCTAACATATTTGTAGCATCCGAATTCTTCACAGGGACGACTTTATAGGCACGTTTCACAGCTTGCAGGGACACTATTCAGGGTCGCAGAAATGCTGGAAAAACCAACCTGCACGTTCATAAAATAGATCCAAATGGTTTACAATTCCCATGTCTGAGTTTACGATAAGAACAAATTCTGTTCCATTACTAGAAAAAAAATCAGATACAGTGCCTTTAAGCTGTGCATTCGAGTATTTATTTCAAAATATAATTCATAGTGCAGTGTAATATAGGATGTTATGTTGTCATTATATGAGCACAACTATTCTTGGTTGTTCCCACCCATTTTGAAAACAATCTATCTCTCCTTTTTGATCTTGCATATACTATTCGACTTTATGGCCCCTACTCAAAATCCTTCTTCCTAAACTGTGTTATCCTCTCTCTAAAGGTTGTCCCTTGCTGCCCGGTGACACATCATCAGTCGCCCCTGTGACGCAGCCGGGTTCATTTTAACCTTGTTTTTCTTCAATATTCACTTGCGCTCGCCGTGGCCTGGTGACTCACAGCGTGCATTAAATCAGTGCTCGTTGCTCGTGTTGCCCGCTCGCCTTGCACCACTCAAAACATCACATAAAGGCTACTGCGGGTGGGGGCGTTTTTTTTTGTTTTTTTTGCTTTGCTTGTGCCCACTCATTTCTATAGGGTGCTTTTCATGGGATGTCATAACATTAAAAGGTTTTGCTGTATTGAGGTGGATGTTATGTAAGTTATACATTTTTTTCCTGGTAAAAATGGCTCCAGCTGTACATAACATTGACAACCATGATGCTGTACATGGAGAGCATATGACAGGCTAGACTTGATTGTTACTTTTATGCAGACAGTTAGCAAGTTGGCTAGTCCGGGAAACTTTTCAGACTCCCGTTAGCCTGCTCAATGTCTTATAACTATAGCCGTACTGTAGCATTAGCCATCAATCATCGCAAATTATAAACGAGCTGTTGTCAACTTATGGACCACATTTAGGTGAGGTCAAAGCCTAGTCAGAAATCATTAGTGAATGTGCAGACCTTTTGAGATTTTACTTTAGATACACATTAACGTATAACAGTGTCCTCTGAGCTAAATTCGAACTCAAATTCCGTGAAGTTTCTGCTTTTTGTGAGGTCGGACACACATCCAATGGCCACTTCATCAATTATATAAATGCCATGAAAAGGACAAAACATACCTCCCCATACTTTAATATTGTGCTTGGCTTCACCATTCATTTGTATAGGGATAAAACGTTCAATATGAACCGGTCTACGACGGCTAACAATATCTACACATTTGTTGGAACAGGCTCAGATCGCTAAAGGCGTTTCTATGATTTAGATGTAACAGAGTTCTTGAGACAGCACTAAATAAAGTTAGTCGTTTAATTAGTAAATTAACATTATCTGTCTGTTTTAGAACTCTTGAATATGAATGATGTAGGATGAGTACTGGGAAAAAGTACTGTTAAAGTACTGGAATAAAAAGATATTGAAATGTACCCACTCCTACTTTACCGGCATTATCCCATCAAACTAATGCATAAAAAAACAAAACCCAAGTACTTATTGTGTCCCAGCGAAAGACCCTTCAGCCCATTGCCCACTCCTTTCACACTGTGGCTGATGCATTAATGATGGAATTTGGCATTTAAAAAAAAAAATGGCCAAATTATTCACACTCAATCCCTTCCTAATGATCATTTGGACGGGGGAAACAAAAATATCAGGCAAGGGAGAAACAGAGATACAGAAAACTGTGGAATTCAATTATGCAGCACGTTTCACGCTGGCATATTTCTGCACTTGAAATGCGCAGCCTTCCTGAAGACTTTGTGCATCTCTCCCAAACCTGGAGGAGCCAAATTCACAAATGCTTTTATTCTTTGCGCACCAAACGATTGAGTCTAAGGGCATAATATTGAGCACAATCTGTAAATATTTCAATTCAAATAATTCTTTCTTTGTGTACATATGGATGAAGACTGCAGTGTTGCCAGTAGTTTACGGGCCAACAACCATTTGCTCAGATTTTATTTGGGGGAAAAGATTCTTTCCAAAATTACAGTATGCCTTGGCCAGTAAAAAAAAAAAAAAATGCTGTTCCTAGCATTTCCCCTTTGTCTATTTCCCTGGACTCCCTTTCTCCATCCCATTTTAGCTAATAGACCAGCTTGTGAATGGGTTTCTCCACTGCAGTTGCTATGACGTCAGACAGACCAATGAGAGGAGGGGCGGCAGGGGGCTGACGGTGGCAAAGCAGGACGAGACGGGCAGGGGCGGGGGCCACGACGCAGCAGCAGCAGCGGCATGATGGGAGATTTTGGATGAAGATATATGGGCACACTCTGCAAGCGCTCAATGCCTTCCCTGCCAAAGAATGGCCTCCATTTTGATCATGTATAGAACTCTACCTGGATTTAACGAACTGTCCTGATCTAGGTTTCAGAAACACTATGTGCCCAAATAATGAGATCAGCTGAACATCCTGAATGACCAGGTTATTCCATCATCAATGGGTTTCTTCTTTCCTTGACAGCACAGGCGTTATGAGATGGATCGGCCACCACAGAGTCCAGATCTTAACCCCATTGAGAATCGTTGGGATGTGCTGGAGAATGCCTCAAGACAAGTTCTTCGCCTCAACACTGGATCTTTTGACTTTGTAGAAGCTTATTGAAACAATGTCTCAAATGCCATGTGCTGTAATCAAAGCTAACGGTGGTCCAACAAAACAGAAGAGCGTGTGACCTTTCTTTGCGTGTATTCAAATCACCTGTGCTGCTTTAGGTGCATTCTGGGTATCACTTGGAGGGACAGGACACCACCTCAGCTGTCCCAGAAATGAGGAGAAGTCTTCCCACCCAATCACAATTTTAGACTAAAACTTTGACTAAAGTGTCCAGATATTTTCTAAAATAAGACTAAATAACAATGAAAAGAAGACACTAAAATCATCCAAACGTCCAAAGACAATTTGAAAGAGCCTCATATCATTTCAATCCACTGCCAAACAAGTCTTTGCTTTGTTCATGTGGGAGAAGCTCCATGAAGCAAAGGACCTTGATTAAATATTATAAATGCGAAGATGAATACATTAATCTTAGATGCAGTCGACTAAATTTACATGCAAATTTTAGTCGACTAAAATTAGACTAAAATTGAAGCGACGACTCAATCTTGACTGGAATTAAATGACTGAGACACCCTCAGTGCAAGAAGGACTACCGCAGGTCCTTCATCCCCACTGCTGTCAAACTGTACAACACTACTGTAAAGTAACATGTGCAATAATCACTATGCAAACCCACGTGCAATATTCCCTGTATCAGCGTCACATTGATGGGATTTATGGCTGTTTACTGGGAGCCGAGTCTTTGGGATCCATCCATTTGAAAGAGCCGTTCAAAAGACTGGCTCTTTTTAATATAAAATTTGAATGACGGCAGCCATTTAGCTTTGACTTTAGTGCAAAAAGATTTCTCTTGTGTCACCTGCTCCAATGTTGGGCTGATTTGTGTCTTCGTTCAAGGGAGTTCTGGGTAAATTTGATTGAAAAAAAGATCCATCTCTTTTCACAACTGAGATCTGGGCTGGAAACGTTCACCTTAAAGAGCCATTCAACAGAGCCAGTCGGTCTGCACAATGCTCGAATTTTCCAAGGAACATCCTTTAGGCTGAAGTGTCCTCAAGTGCTTCAACATCAATCAATCATATGAAACCCCTCTGTCCCATAGATGCTGCGTCAAGGCCTGACCCCCGGCACCAGGAATCGACGGTCTCTCGACACTGTGATGCCGACGAGATGGAACGCAGAACTGTCCTCCACAATTGCAAAGCCCATAATCCATCACCGAAGCCGCTCTGCGCTCAAAATGGGTTCATGACAGCATCACTGATTTGGTAGCATGCTGTTGGCTGAAAGTAAAGGCTTGTTTAAGCATTTCTATCATTATGTCAATCCCACAGTTGCCTCCAGAGGGCGCTCCTGGCCAATTTGAAATGTTCTTACCGGTATTTTATGTCTTAATCCAATTGTAAAATGTAACCCTAAGTGTGGGAGGAGCACTCTAAGCACAACGCCTTGTGGGACAAAACAAAAGAGCAAAACAATAACGAAAAAACACCCTTTCCAAACCATAATCATTACAGACACCGGTATCAGTATATAGCCATGGTGAAGTTGGTTTAACATTAGATAGCCTCCCTTGACTGCGCCCTACCTGCTCAATCCTGGTGCGGGGAGCAACACACTGGTTTGGATTGTCTTGGCTTAGTCCTGGCTTAGTCCTAATTTAGCCCCTGACGCGATGCTATCTTCAGGTGCATACACTCTCCATTACCAGCTATTTACATCTTGTTTGCATATGAGCCCAAGCCAGGAGCCAGCAGGAGATCGCGTGGGGTGTGGGGCGGAGGGGGGGAGTACAGCTGTCGTCTCCCTCTCATGGGACAGTCGCGCGGAGAGGAGGAGGAGGACAGAAGGAAAAGGGCAAGGGCTGCTCAGTGCCAACAAGCAACAGCAAGTCATTTCTTCAGGCTGTTAACATGAAGGTTTGGGTCGTTTTATGAGGATTGGAATAGAATGAACCAAAATTCCACATGAAGAATCAAGTAAACAAGATTCAAGATTCAAGATTTTTTATTTGTCAAACCATGTGAATGATTTGAAATTAGATTTCTCTCATCCTTGATTGTGGAGCGGGGGGTGGGGGAAGAGGGGTGGGAGGGAGGGCAGGGAGTTCAGCTTCCCGATGGCCTTGTGTATAAAACTGTTTTTTAGTCGACTGGACCTGGCCCGTAGATTCCGCAGTCTCCTCCCTGAAGGCATTACCTTGAAGAGACCGTGTGATAGGTGCGTAGGGTCCCTGGTGATTCTGACGGCTTTGCGGGTGAGACGGGTGGAGTACATGTCCTTAATGGAGGGGAGAGGGGCTCCACAGATCTTCTCCGCTGCTCTCACGATGCGCTGGAGGCTCCTTCGGCAGGAGGCAGTGCTGGCGCCGTGCCACACAGTTATGGAGCTGGTCAGGATGCTCTCTATAGTCCCTCTGTAGAAGTTGCACATAACGGAGGCTGGGACTCTGGCTCTTCTTAACATGCGGAGAAAGTAGAGACGCTGATTACTTTTCTTGACCAGTGATGTACTGTGCATTGTTCAGGAAAGGTTCTCTGTGATGCTGTGATGTGCACACCCAGGAACTTAGTGCTGCAGCACCGTTGATTGTTAGAGGAGCATGCTGACCCGCGCTCTTCGAAACTCCACAACAATCTCTTTTGTCTTCTCCACATTTAGAGAGAGACTGTTCTGTGTGCACCACATGGCCAGACTGCTCACCTCACTCCTGTAGTTTGACTCGTCTCTGTTGCTGATGAGACCCACCACTGTTGTGTCGTCTGCAAACTTGATGAAGAGGTTTGAGTCGTACTTTGGAGCGCAGTCATGGGTCAGCAGGGTGCACAGCCTTGGGGAGCCCCCGTTTTCAGAGTGATGGTTCTGGAGGATTTTCCGTCAACACGTACAGCCTGTGGTCTCCCCGTCAGAAAGTCCAGTAGCCAGTTGCACAGTGATGTGTTGATTCCCAGGTGGAGCAGTTTGTGTATTAGCTGCTGTGGGATTATAGTGTTGAATGCCGAGCTAAAGTCTAAAAACAGCATTCTAACGTAAGAGTCCTTTGTTTCAAGGTGAGTGAGGGCTGAATGAAGCGCAGTGGAGATGGCATCTTCAGTTGAGCGATTGTCCAGGTGGGAGGGAGAACAGACTTGATATGTTCCATGATGAGCCGCTCGAAGCACTTCATAAGAATTGGAGTGAGTGCTACTGGGCAGTAGTCATTAAAGCAGGAGGGTGGTGATTTCTTTAGCACTGGAATGATGGTGGTCGCTTTGAGGCATGTTGGGACCACAGCCTGCTGCAGAGATGTGTTAAAATGTCTGTGAAGACTTCAGTGAGTTAATCAGCGCAACCTTTCAGTACACGACTGGTATGTTGTCTGGACCCGTTGCTTTGCGTACGTTGATCCTGCTCAGAGATCTTCTCACACTCTCTGGAGATAGCTTCAGCACTTGGTCTTCAGGAGAGGGTGTTGACTTTTGTGCCGGGGTTCTGTTGAGTGCCTCGTAGCGAGCAAAGAATTCATTTAGAGCGTTCAACAGAGAGGTGTCACTGTCACAGGTTTGTCGAGCAGGTTTATAGTCTGTGATGGTCTTTATCCCCTCCCACAGACTCCGAGTGTCTCTGCTGTCTCTGAAGTGATCAGTTATCTTTTTGGAGTACTGCTTCTTGGCTTTTTTGATGCCGCGGGACAGGTTGGCCCTAGCTGTCCGCAGTTTCTCCTTGTCACCAGATTTGAAGGCAGCATTCCGGACCCTCATGAGCCTGAGGACTTCACTTGTAATCCAAGGTTTCTGGTTGGACCTGATAATGATGGTCTAGAGTCTGTAACATCCTCAGTGCACTTGGTGATGTAGGCAGTGACAGTCTCTGTATACTCCTGGAGATCAGTGATATTGTTGTGAATGGCAGCCTGCTTGAACATATTCCAATCGTTGTGTGAAAGCAGTCCTTGAGTTTCTCTAAAGAGTCTTCACTCCACACTTGAATCTTTTTCTGAACCGGTTTAGTGACTCTAACCAGTGGCCTGTATGCTGGCAGTAACAGAATAGTTATGTGGTCCGAGGCACCAAGATGGGGAAGGGGTGTGCCTTGTACGCTCCTTTTTTGGTGGTGTAAACCAGATCCAGGATGTTGTTTCCCCTTGTTGGAAAGTCAATGTGTTGATAGACTTTAGGGAAACGCTCTTTGGGTCTGCGTGGTTAAAATCCCCAGCTAAGATGAGAAAGGCATCTGGGTGGGCTGTCTGTTGGTCCTGACACTCTGGAACAGTTCATTCAGTGCCTCTTTCCTGTTTTGATGTTGGAGGTGGACGGTATGTAGACAGCCACAAGCAGTACAACAGTAAATTCCCTGGACAGGTAGAAGGTCGACACTTAATGATGATAAACTCCACGAGGGGTAAGCAGTGTCTGCAGACCACGGCAACGTCACGGCACCAGGCGTCATTGGTGTAGACACAGAGACCACCTCCGCGCGTCTTACCTCCTCGGAGATCACTCTGTCCGCTCTGCAGCAGGAAAGCCCTCAAGCTGATATTATATCAGCTATGATATTATATTGAGCCAAGTCTCAGTGAATATAAAAACACAACTGTCTTTCACCATCTTCCGAGAGGAGCATAGCAGACGAATATAATCCAGCTTACTGTCCAGTGAAGTACAACAAACAATGTTCCCTCGTCAAAACATATGGTAATTTGTAGCTTCATTAATTCCAGTTTAGTCTGTTTGGTTGTTTCTTCTTCTATTAGTCGTGAAGAGCTGCAACCTTGACTCGTTTTCTTAGATTTTCTCAAGAACAGTTAGATAGCCAAAGTGTCCCCTCCATTTTGAAAGTCTACAAACTCTTACTGGACCTGCTCTGTACACAAACTGCGTTAATAGGGCAGCATCAATTTGTTAGCATACCCTTAACGGAAATGAAAGCTTCTATTTAAGACAGGCATGAAGCTAACTAGGATCAATAAAGTGGACATTTTCAGTAATATATTGATTTGCATCTCAAAGTTTGGTAGGAGCGCCCTTCACTTGAAGCAGGGCAGATTTAAAACAATATACGAGACTTAATTTTTACCCCAACTGCATGCTAGCAATCGACGGTCCTGCGATAAACACAGTTTAAGTAAAGAACTGCTCTGATGGTGGTTTATGGACCTCCAAAACGCGGACACTTTTGAAATCCATTATTTCTCCAGAAAGTCAATTAGTGAATTACAACCATTCAAAACGCAATTTCGATTCCAGTGGGCTTAGTTTTTTGTGGCTTTTGTTCCCAGTAAGTGATAGGTTGCGTGAGGGAAAAACAGACTAAAACACAAGATACAGAGCCTTTGGTAGGAGATGGCGTTGTAAATAAAAAGCACATCGTCGATGCTGTTCCGATATCGCGGCTGCAGTGTCACTGTGAAGAATCTTCCAATCGAGCAAGCTCAGCCAGAGAGACCGCATTCACGGCTAATGCATCTGGCACAACACTATTCATTATTTATATATTTTGCCGGCCTCTCCGTGATGTAACCGGCGAGATTGCATCACGTCCATTTGGTTATTTATAAGCGACGTCCTGACATAAAGACTCCTCGCTGGGGAAATGGAAGGAAAAGGAATCTCGCTGGTGACTTTACTGTGCATGTAAAAAACAAATAGTTTGGTATTATTGGATTTCTGTATAGAAAAAGCGACGACATTCAAGTGACATTTCAACCTGATTTGAATATATTATGCAAAAATAACACATTACAGAGCTTTTTTTTTACCATGTTACAGAGTCGTTTTCTCATCAAAAACAGACCAGGAATTCTGTTTCGAGCGCATCTTTGAGTGATCTTTCAATCTTCTCCAGTCGCTGTTCTTGGCATTGCAGCAGCAGATCCCAAACAGCTCCTTCTGAGGTCCTACATATCCGTCATGAAAAGCAACAAACGCAACAAAAAGGTTATGAACAGCAACAAAAATGCAACAAAACAGTTTCAAAAACGTGACCAAAAAAAAGCACCAATAAATACGACAAAAAAGTGACGATAACGCGGCAACAACGCAAGCAAAAATCTTAGATGAGTTTTGTAGGCCTTAGCTTTCAAATGAGGCGTTACACCGTGCCAAGAGGCTGTAAGCTCCAGTCGAGAGGCTTTTACATTTGGGTAAAGCTGAACTGGAGAAAGTGTGCTTGGTTAAAGTCGGGGTTAAATTTTTGTTATGGAATTTTGCTAAAACACAGTTAACACGATTATATTTAAGATTTGCTAAAGATTATACCCAGTTTTCTTTAGTTTGAGCATTTTTGTGATGTTATGTTTTCACTTCCTTATTGGACACTGACAGGAAGTGACATCGAAGAAGGTAAACAATTTTAAACTGTTGCCGTGCAACCATGTTAGGTCAATGGGAAATGAGTGAGTCAAACTGCTATGGAATGTTACCTTCTTTTATGTCACTTCCTGTCAGCAGCTTAAAATTCAAATACAATTAACTTTTCTGCCCAACATTTCTTCATTAAAATTGCTGCTTCACTGAAAAAATGATAACTATGCAACTGATGTAATCCATCTAAATAAGTCATATTTCAAGAGCATTAAAATCTGTCATATGCACTTTAAGTTGTTCCCTCTGTCATTGTTTGAAAACATGAAAAACTGGGAACACGATCTTTAACAATAGTCGAGATTTATTTATATAATACATTCCAAAAAGTAAATCACGATTCACACTGTGCATTCCTTTATTGAGCTCCGTGCTTTGCGGTGCAGCCCTTTCTATCGGCAGCATTATGCGTGGTCAGTTGTCATTATACTGTAGCAGATAGAGTCAGAGATTAATGGCTGTGGAGATAACCTCTGGCCTGTTTTTATGACGCCGTGTTAAGCTGGTTGATCCTTCACCTCCAGCAGTCAATGGCCTTAGTTATCACTGGTCACTGGGCATGGCTGTGACGCTCCTCCACACCACCTATTCCTCATTTTAGTTCTTTTCAATCACAAACGTTCTTGCATTTGCCAATGATTGAGGCTCCATCCCTCAATTTCTGCACTGACGTTAAAGGGATATTTCAGGATTTTTGACATTGGGCCTCATTTCCTAGTTATCCAGAGTGTTGTTGATTTCTGGAGATATTTTTTCTTAAATTCATGCAGTTCTTATATTTAAAGAGTCTAGTGGTGCTAGTCGTCGTCATATATCTCCAGACATCAACAACACTCTGGATAACTAGGAAATGAGGCCCAATGTCAAAAATCCTGAAATATCCCTTTAATGGATCAGAGGGTCTCAAATTGAGGGGTCTGCAGGCCAAATGTGGCCTCAAAAGGAGTTTGTATCAGCACGTGAGAGGGTTTAGGCCTCCTCAAACATGAAAGACCGATACGCCAAGCGAATTAGGATTGCTGAATATTCTTCTGACTTAACTGATCTCACTGTAGAGAAATTCCCAGCAGCTCGAGACACTGCTGGTGAATAATATATTGTATGTTGCAAAACATACAATATAAAATGTATGGTTTATTTTGTTGACATATTAGTAACAACAATTTTTTTTTCAGAGGGGATTTTGAACAAGCTAATCATAAGTGAAACCATCTGTAAAACCTCACATTTTGCCTTGTTTTTTTTTTGTGCGCTCAAGTTCAATAAATCAGGCTGGGAATTAGATATATAAAAATATTCCATCTGAAAAAAATAATAATATTGTTATATCCAAGACTGGAAAGTTTGGAGTCCGTACTAGGAGCTACCAAAGTGGAGAGTTTGTTGCATTAGAGGAACGATAAACACTTTTTTTTTGGTAGTGGGTGACTCCCAGAAAGTAAATGACTATTTGGATTATAGCGCCATCTCGAACACCTTGCGCAGGACACATGGATATAAAATATGTCAAGATTTGTGAATGAATATGTGGGAACCTGGCTTTTGCGGAGTGATGTTGAGCTACTTCCGGGATATCTTGCGCTCCTCGCGGACAAAACATCATAAAATAAGCAAAGTGACATCACAAGGTAAATGTGCAAACAAGTAATAAGAGTGAGAAAACGTGAGTGAGAATCTGCAATGTAAATGGTCTTGAAATAGAAGTAAAACAATACATAAAATCAGTGTTTCCAAACTTTTGACCGGTACTGTATAAATTAGAACAAAATATAAAACAAAGTGACAGGTTTTTCAGAGGTAATTGTTCATGGATACTACACAGAATTTGAGTGAAGCCGCGTGACACATTAACGCTTTCCCTGCAAAAGTCTCAAAAAGAACAATTCTGCTTCAATCTGTTCGAACTCTGACATCTCGTGGACAACTTTGTAGAGACAGAGTCTGTCTCTACAAAGTTTGTCCACGAGATGTCAGAAACCTCCTGACTAGAGGTTTCTGCTGATTTTTGGGGATTTTATTGGCCGATGCCGATATGCCCAGGCCAATATTTCAACCAATATTTTATAATCTTGTAAAAACATACATACATGGCCACTCCACAAGGTGAGGTAGGTGATTCAATCAGTTTCTGTCCCAGCTTTGATAAGTTGCCGTTAGCATTAGCATACTGTTACTAGCCATGGCATTTTGCGCGGCAATCAAAAATATAGTTGTTGAGGTTAAAACCATTGCCATATTATTAATAGACCGTCATCCTTCACTCCTCCCCGTTTGCCATAATAACTACGTTCGAGGGGGAAATCATGGCGGATTGACATGTTCTTCGGTCATAGCTGCGCAGCTCCAATGCTAACAGTCCGGCCCTCATTAGTATACGAGATTTCTACAATTTTTCTTACGAAAACCAGGCTGGTCCCTTTAATTGTGCCCAGTATTATCACAGGAGGAATATCTAGCTGTAGAAAGTAAAAAAAACAGTCCAATGCTATGCAATATGCTATGCAATATAAAACTAGCTTGTTCTGCTGCCACTATATGGAGGTACTACAGCAATGGCGTCGTCGTCATATATCTCTGCTACAAGATGCCATTGGTTAAAACTAACTCAGCGATTTAATTCTCCAGGTTCTGTGCTTGACATACTTGTAGCTAACCAATTTTCATTGAGATGTTTCAAGTTGTGGGAGGACTAATGTTAAAGCTCTTTCCAAAACAAAACATAGGAAGTCTCCATCACATCAGATATCTCCGCTAGATTGGCCGATAGTCGATACTGTAAAATGTCCAAATATCGGCCGTCTACCTCTACCTCCTGACCAGCTTGTTCAGTCTCCTCTTGTGCTGGGACAGGAACAGAGTCAAATGTTTTTGTAAGGCATCTGACTGGAGACACAGAATGGTTGTGGTTTGCCGTCTCGTGTGCGGGGCTTAGGTGATGAAATTGGGATGTAACAGTTACTTTGGGCCTTTGATGATGTTGTTGAAAGGATAAAGTGCTTATTTTAAGCTCATTGTGGTATGTAAAAGAGCCTGCTTATTGCGCGGTAGTTTGGGGGATTCAGCGCAATATGTTCATTTGACTCTATATGTGTTTAGGCCTGTGACCAGTTACCAACTCCTACTTATCAAATGGAATATTCTGCTAGTACTGTGAGTGTCTATGTTGGATTTCTGTCTTTACTTCTCGTATTTACACATTTATGATATTGAGGCTTGTTTTGGTAGACTAAATTATAGAAACCTCTTTTTAAGGGTGTGTTGTGTTCTAAGCCCCAGTGATTCTATATGCCTGCCTATTCAGTAAATATAAAACATAAAGTGTACCATATCCAGTTCTTTTAATACCGCCTTGACCTGTTCACACATTTTGTTCCAGCATTTCAGTCCTCTTGTTTGTTTGTTTGTTTGTTTGTTTGTTTGTCTTTTGCATCAGTCTTTCTTCTGGATTGTGCTAACAGGGCACAATCCAGAAGAAAAAGCACTGGCCAGCAGGGGGCAGTATGTCAATGTTGGATAGAAACATAAAAAACAAAAAACATATAAAAATATATCAAGTGTGATTTGTGTGATACGTTGTTTCTTTGTATACTTTATTGTCTCCGCATTTGATGACCTATCCTTCGATGCCATTGGGGCAACCCGTAAGATGCAGTGGGCGACGGCCGTGGCGCGCCCGGGGACCCATCTCCATGATGTGGAGCCAGGCTGGTGGTCAGAAACACCTGGCTGGACCAATCACCTATGCACATGTTTTAGTGGCAGGGAAACCGGAGTACTCGGAGGAAACCTACGGGGAGAACATGCAAACTCCACACAGAAAGGCCCTGTCCCGGTGGGAATCGAACTCAGAACCTTCTAGCTGTGAAGCGGACGCACTAACCGCTGTACTATCATGCCTCCCATGTAGAGTTAAATATATTTAATCTGCACTCTGTATGCTTCCATGTCTCCTACGTCATGTAAACAAACAGTGCTTTTAAAGTTTACTTGCTTCCGTTGGTTCTTGTTTTGGTTCCGACTTTTTCAAATGGACCATGTGTCCCAACCATAGACTGTTAAAAGAATAGACAACTCCTCCTATATAGTTGTGGAGGTTAAAACCATAGCCATATTATTAATAGACCGTCATTCCTCACTCCTCGCCGTTTACCATAATGACCACGTTCGAGGGGGAAATCATGGCGGATTTACAGACTCCTCCTCCCCAGCTCTGACGAAGCATGTTCCTAAAAAGGGCATAAGGACGGGATTTTCACTGTAGACTCGGCCCTTGCGTGACGTGTAGCTCGCGCAGCTCCAATGCTAACAGTCTGACCCTCATTAGTACGAAAGTTCTAAAAATGTTCTTTCGAAAACCAGCCTGGTTCCTTTAATTGTGACTAACCCAGCATTATCTCAGGAGGAATATGTAGCTATAGAAAGTGTTAGAAACCAGGCGTTAAAGTGTCTAAAGTCCAATGCTTTTCAATGGGAGACTAGCGGCTATATGGAGGTACTACAGCAACGGCGGCCTCTAGTGTCGTGGTCATAAAGCAGAGCAGCCAGCGGGCATTGGTCCCAACGTGTGTGTGCCAAGTGTGTTCAAGTTCTGTCAGTCAGATTACATCACGAGCAAAACAGAAATGAAGAGGCTCAAGAACTTACTCTGTACTTAAATACCTTTCCCCACTTACTTTTACTCTTACTCTCTCGGATGAGTATGTTGTACTTCTACTTAGAGCCACACTGCGTAACATTTCAACCAGGAGTTTTATTTGTGAAAAATGTGTCCAGAAAAAAAAAAAAAAAGGACTATGTGGACTGTTATTAAGCCGGCTAATCCAGGAAACCTTTCAGCGTTCGTTAGCCTGCTAAATGCATTTTTCCTGTAGCATTAGCCATCAAACATAACAAATTATGAACGACCCAGATCTTCGCAGCTGTTGTCAACTCATCGACCACATTTAATATGATGAATGCACAGACCTTTAGAGATTTTACAAATCAGCGTATAAAAGTAGCCGCTGAGCTAAATGCTAAAGAGTTTAAGTTTCTGCTTTTTGTAGGGTCGGATACACATCCAATGGCCACAAACATCATCTTATGATATGAACAGCAAGATTTATGTAAAAAAAAAAAAAAAGTTTCTCTCAGTGTATTTTTCAGTGACCCAGTGCTTGGGTGGTTAGCATAGCGCCTTTACTTACCATCTCAGTGACCCCTAAGACGCTCCAGGATCAGTTGTTTTTGGGGTTTCTGGTAGGTCTACACTGCTGATTGAACCGTCTCCATGGTTATTCCGACAACCTCAATTTAGACAGCCCTCCAAACCGAAACTCCGTCATTCTGACAACCCTCCATTGCAACGTCGCCCTAATCCGACACTTTTGGATACCCCCATTCCGACTACAGTTAGGGTTAGTGTTCGGATTATCTGCTCCTTGTACTCCTGTGATCGTGACGTGACACTTCATTTTTGAAATCTTCTGTCTTGTGTGAGTGGATGTGAGCGTAAATATAAATATTCTAGTAGGCCCACGTATTTTCGAAATGGCAACGTGCAACCAAGTAAAGGCGCCAAGCTAACCAGCCGCTGGGCAATGAAAGGTGAAATACGCATTAAGCAGCTAAACTACTGAAAATGTAAAAAGGTAAAATACTGCAGTTATTGTTAACCTCAAAACACCACAGTGAGTTAGATGTATTTACTAGTTGTGACTCAGCAGCTAACGGAGTTGTTCCACAGCTTTTTTCTCCACTTTTTCTACTGTTTTTAGCTAATGTTCGTCTAAGGAAAATGTATGCTAACAGCCACAAACATGGCAGATCTCTATGGTAACAATGGATTTTCCCGTACTCTATATCAACTTTTCCCCCCTTTTTTTTTAGATAAAAAGTTGCATAATGCACTTTTAATGATAGAGAAACCACAGACATTATATACAGTTGTTGTGCACCATAAACCTAATGGCCGCTGGTTGCTCTGCTTTGCGACGACGACACTGGAGGCCGCCATTGCTGTAGTACCGCCATATAGCCGCTAGTCCCCCATCGGAATGCATTGCACTTTAGACACGTTAAAAACAACTTTAATGCCCAGTGCCTAATTTTTTGGAACTGTCTAGAGCTAGATATTCCTCCTGTGATTACGCTGGGTTAGACACAATCAGAGGCACCGGGCTGGTTATCGTAGGATCAATTTTAGAAATCTCCTACTTAACGGGGGTCGGACTGTTAGCATTGGAGCTGCGCGAGCTACACGTCATGCAAGGGCCGAGTCTACAGTGAAGATCCCGCCCTTATGCCCTTATTAGGAACATGCTTCGTCAGAGCTGGGGAGGAGGAGTCTGTAAATCCCCCTCAAATGTGGTCATTATGGTAAACGGGAGGAGTGAGGAGTGAGTTGTCTATTATTTGTACAGTCTATGCATAAACTAACTATGAGTGAAAAAAAAACCTTTAGCGTTATCTTTCATATTCTTCTAAAAATAGTTTAAAAATAATAATAATAATAATAATAATTCTGCTGGGGTATGTAAACCTTTGAGCACAACTGTAAATGCCATAAAACAGACGCGTCATACCTGGCCATACTTTAACATAGGGACTGGCTTCTTCACGCATTTGTATGAGGATAAGAACATTAAAATCAAACAGGTCCGGGAAGCCGTTGAGTGGGAGAAGTACTGTACGCGTTTGTATAGGAACAGGCTCAGACAGCCAAAGGCATTTCTGCATTGCTTTATTTATGACAACTCACAACAGTCGGTCTCTTGCTCATCATTAGGAGCATTTGTTCCAAGAAGTTAGTTTCCCTTGCGAACATTTTTTAAACTGACTTTGCTCTTGCCTCACTAAATATTTGGGCTACTCTCCCCACCTCTGCCCGAGAGTAGCGCCATCATCGGCCTGCGCGCCCTTGTTATCGCTCTGAGGTCAGCGGCGAGTGACAAGGCCAGTGTCCAAATATAAACTCCACTCTGCCCCTCATTTCACCTCTACTTTGTGAGCAACCTCAAAATGCTAATGCCACGAATCGGAGCAGCAGCGGCGGATAGAGCTGTACGCTGTTTATCGAGATGGACTGAGAGGGGCCCCCCTCCTGCCGCAGCGTGCACTTACTCCGCTCATTAATCTCTATTACGCACACAAAAAGGGATAAAGTGAGCAAAGCGCGGCGGAGAGACTGTGACTTACGCCTTATGTCTTTGTGTTTTTATAGACTTTATCTGTTAAGTGCAGCCAAAGGGATAAAGAACAGCCACTGTATCGTGCTGGCGATGCATATCCTTACTTACTCTACTCACGCAATATCACAAATCATTTGACTACGGGAGTTTAAAAGGGAGATATCATGACGTACTGTGCTGGTATAGGAATTGGACTTTCTGAGCTTTTAACCGCGACATAATGAAGCGTATCCCCTTTTGTTATCCTCTGTGTTTTTACTTGTGTTTGTGTAGATGACGGTAGCAACCACTGGGCCTCATTCATGAACATGTTCTTTTAAAACTTCTTAACCTCTTAAAGCTGGGGTACCTGATTTTTTTGGTGTTGTAGAATACATTTATTTTTGCCACCTCAGAGTATGTTGTAAATACAGCAAAAACACAGACCTTGTTGTATTGTCTTCACCTAAAGTTTTATTGAACAATGGGTTTTAAATGAGTGGAATTTATCTTGGGGGTGGCCGCCCCTGCTTCACTTTGTCACCACTCCATGCTGTATATGGGTGTGAAATGTGCATATCATTACATTCTTTGAACAATGTGAATACACAGGAGGGACTGTGAAAGCTAGAAACAAGTTTGGGCCAAAACAAAAAAATGTCACTGTTTGAACAGGAAAAATCAGGTACCCCAGCTTTAACCCCCACCTGTACCTTACCCAAATCTAAAGTTCTTGAAAAAGTGTCAAAATAGCGACAAAAACACGCCGGAGAAGCAACAATAACAAAATAGAAAAGTGACAAAAACACAACAAAAAGCAATGAAAAAAGCCACAAAAGTTTAGTTTAGTTTATTAGTTTATTTCAACAGGGACAATGTACAAACACATTAATTAAAGATGCTTTGCACCAGATTTAGCTTGAGCTAGTTTCCATCTGTAGTCCCTGAGCAGGTGAGTTACAAAATTAGTTAGTAGTTACAAAGAGTGACAATAAAAACAACAAAGCAGCAAGCAAACAAACAAATGAGCGAGAAAAATGTGCCAGAAAAGCTACAATGACACAACAAAAAAGCGACACAAGAGCGTCAAAAAAGCGACATAAAAAGAGATGAAAAAAAACGACAAAAAAATGTCAATGTCAATTTATTTATAAAGCACATTTAAAACAACCTCAGTTGACCAAAGTGCTGTACAGGTAGAGTAATAATATGATGGAGAATTATAGAGTTAATTCGGCCCTCACATATTGCCCATATCATATTGTGTGTGTGTACTTGACTGTTTGTGCTCGCTAATATGAGTGTAGTGGAGAAAACATCTGGCTTTGACTAATGTTCACCTGTAGCTTTGAATGCTAAACCTTACAGAGATGTGCTTCTGAATGTAAACGATCTCATTTTGCTGTAGTTCTGCTTTTGTGTTGAGTGATGTACAATGAAGTGAATTTAATAAAGTGATATCGATGGCCAGAATGCAAAACCTCCTATGTGCACAATGCTGCAAGAAACGTAGGGGGAAAAAAACACTTATCTGCACTTTGGGAGGCAAAAATATTGACACATATTGCAGAAATAGGGTCTAATAGCAGTAGAATATGCTTGAATATCTTTTAAACAGACCATACTATAATAGAAATAAACATTTTCTTTGTTTCCTGAAATAATAGATTTTTTCAGATAGGAAGTTTTGCATTCTGGCCATCAATATGGACTAAAGTGAAAGTTGCCATGCCTGTGCAGTATCCTGTATTAATTTACTGTAAACACAATTTCTGTATATTATGGAGGTTGAAGGCAGTTATAATTACTAATTGCGTCACTAGTAAATACTGATAAAGAATCAAATAAGTAACAATGAGACAATAAGGCTTACACAGCAGGTTTATTAGCAAAAACACTTAAAGCCGTTTTATCGAGTGGACTATTGATGGATTTTTCTCCTAAATGTTTGACATATCCAACACACACAAAGCGCATTTACCTTCAAACGAGCCTTGATATGGACTTTATCCACAGCTGGTCCCAAAGTAGTGTCACACTGCGAGGCGTTAAACAGGACGTGCGAGAATTTTTGGGTGATTAACTATTAACAAGGCTAAACAATCAATCGATCTACACTCTTCAAACGTCAAAATTGATTTCTTTTTAATGAAAACGTCTGCTTATACCCTATATAGTTCACACTGATTAGTTTTGTGTTAGTTTTAATGTCTGTAATGTTTGTGTTCAAACCATGTTTTGTTTTTTTGTGGAAAAATGTGATTGATTTGTACAAGGAAATTATAAAACTGTATACCAGTATTTTAACCATACCTGCAGCTGCTTGTATTTTCTACATATTTGATTAGTTGCATTGCCTAAATAATTAGATCATAGTATGTCAAATTTAGTTAGTAATTTGAATTCTATGTGTGTTTTTGCTTTCAGAATTAGTATATGGAAACAGCGTTAGCATCTTTACAAAATGTATTTCAGTCAATAAGAAGCACACAGAACAGAGCTATAGACAATGCTGTTTAAGTAAAGCAGTTTATTTGCAGAGTAACAGCAAATAACTTTTGAAACAGTATGTAGTATTTTAAAACATCCAAGTGAATTGTTATTGACCTTTATTTAACCAAGAAGGAGTGTGAAGCCGTCCCTTCTTATTTTTATCAGCCATTGAGTGCAGCTCAGGATCCTTGGGAAAGCAGTGGAAACTTTGCATCTTGTTGAATCTCCCCCTGGCAGTACACAGCAGGACACAGCAATGGTGATTGTTCCCATCTTTTGCTCTTTGAAAAGTACAGCGATCTTTCAATTTTCGTGTTTTGGAGACCATCTTCGCAGCTGCGATTTACCCGCAAAATAAAGCTAGCGGAAACGAGCAACGGTACATCCAGTCTCAAACCAGGAAGTTAGCATTTTCTCGTGCACAGGGTCTATTACGTTAATACACTTCTTCTACTTAAGACATCCAGACTTCGTCCTATCCTTCTGCTCATGTCTCTCCGGACTTCTTTAGTATTTTCCTAACAACTATACCAACACTAAATAAAACTACAAAAAAGTTACTATCAGTTTTCTTTCAAATGAGGCGTTACACTGTAGCTCTCCAGTCGAGAAGCTTTTAGATTTGGGTAAAGCCAAACTGGTGACAATGCACTCGGTTAAGGCGGAAGGTAAAATGTTAAAATCCATACGTAAGAAGACTGCTGTCAGAAAACTGAACCTTAAAGGAACAGGCCACCGTTTTTCTATACTGAGATATGTTCTTACCTGAGCTTAGATGAGTTGGAGCCTGTTCCTAAAAAGGGCATAAGGGTGGGATCTTCACTGTAGACTCGGCCCTTGCGGGGCGCGTAGTTCAGTCGTAGCCGCGTCCACGCCATTAGCTCTAATGCTAACCGCCTGTCAGTCAAAGTCCAGCCTTCATTAGTACTAGATTTCTACATTACATTAGATTTCTAAAAATGTTTCTTACACAAACCAGCCTGGTTTCTTTAATTGTAACTAACCCAGCGTTATCACAGGAGGAATATCTAGCTGTAGAAAGTAAAAAAAAAAAAAATAGAAACCAGGCTTTAAAGTTGTTTTTAATGTGTCTAAAGTGCAATGCTTTCCAATGGGAGGCTAGCAGCTATATGGCGGTACTACTGCAATAGCGGACCAATGGCGGCCCTAGTGTTGTTGTCACAAAGCAGAGCAGCCAGCGGCCATTGAGTTAGAAGCTCTCCACGTTTTCCCTATTTAAATACATAACCGTATTTAAATGTGAGCGGTTACACGATCCAAGTCTATTTGGAAAATTAAACATGTTGATTTTCTAAGTGGATAAAAAGGGGTACTATATTATAAGGCGTAAGAACAGCTTAGGAGCACTGCGACGTCCGCGCAGTATTATCTTCAGTATTCTTTAGGAGAAGATATGTAGGGATGGGCACCGTTAAACGAAAAGCTCCGGTCGGGGGTGGTATCGAAAAACTAAAATTCTTTCAGTGCCAACTTTCGGTTCTTTTTCTCTCTAGACGTCAATATATGACCCGCAGCGAGTCTAAAAAAGCAACATGAACGTGTGCGCAGATAATGAGCCCCTTCAGCGCAAATGGAGCAAAGCAAAGCTATAACTTAAAGCTATAACTTAAAGCGAAGCAAAGCTATAACGCACTAAACTTTTGTAATAGAGATGGCCCAGCCTCGGTCTGCAGCAGGACTGAGCCAGGACTAAACCAAGCCATACACCGATTGTAAAACCCAGAGCCAAACTAAACCAGTTATTATAAACCAGGACTGAATAAGAAACTTGAGTGTTTAGGCAAATTGAAAAGCAAAACAGAGCAGTGACAACAAGAAAGACGTCTTTACCTTTAGCGACAGACCAACGGAGGCTGAGTTTATGTGCTGTTGTTTACAACTTTACAAGCAGCTGCAGCGTGAGGGGAATATCAAAGATTGTTTGTGGAAAAGTGAGCGCTCACTTTGTATTAGACATTTTTGGTACAACATCAAAACATTAAAACTGGCATTCTCATTCTACTGAGTGCATTATATAAAACAGAGCTATATTTAACAGCAGTGACACCTGGTGGTAAACACTGATCATAACAGTTTATGTAGATTATTAGTGGCAGAGTGAGCGCTCTCACTGTGTAAAGATCTTTGACGGGAAAGTGCTTTCGCTTTGTCAAAGCGTGTTTAGAGAAGTTTATCCGAAAGAAAACCGTGGCATGATGTGGATCTGTCCTGTCTCTGCAGCTCAGGAGGCAATAATGTCCTTTCTTTCTTTTTATCGCTTCTTAAGTGAAAATTGTGCTCAAAACACGAAGCTACAGGTGACGCTGCTGCGGCCTGTGTAGCTTCTGTTGTGCTGTTTTAGGACTTTTCCCTGAACAACACTTTTTTTATACACGTTATTTTAATTGAATTAAATTACATAGGTACCGAAAAAAGTACCGTTAAGGCACCGGCACCGAAAAGCAGGTATTGTTAAAGTACTGGTATCGGAAAAAAACTAACGGTACCCATCCCTAAAGATATGTGACCAGCCACAGGAACCAGGGACACATGTTGGTTCTGGGGCATTTTGAGCTTTTCACTGATTGTTGGAAAGCTTGGAGACTGCACTTTAACAATGTGTAACACATGGGAATCTGATAATATTTGGAGATGTAGCGGCGATTTGAAGTTAACAATTAAAAAGAAAAAGGCCCCTGAAGTTTTGGGCAGTTCTCACCTCTCTCTGCTGCTCGAGTGACAATAGGGCTCATTTACATCTCATTTAGATGTTGATTTAGAGCCATACCCGCTCCCCCCGTAAAGCTGTAAAGCACAGAGGGGAGAAAAGGCAAAAAGCAAGAAAAATGTGCCATCAGAGAAAAAAAAAGGTTTGCAAACAGGTAATATATAAATAAATGTCTCTTGCATAAATCCACTTCCCATAGAGCCTACCTCTACAGCAACTAGCAACACAATGACAACTAGCAACATTATCCCAACACACACACACATTTGACCAGAGGGAAAGAAGAACGCACACACCATCATTAGTGCCATGGACAATGACTACGTTATATTATCCTTAACCTGCACACACAGCTTACGACCAAAACAAAACGTAAACAAATCCAACCCACTGAACACACCACGTTGGCTTACAACACAATGGCCTCATCAAAAAGCAAACAGACACGATAGCACAGCGGCCACAAGCCAAAAAATACAAACTTTCACTCACCCGTCTGAAGTAACCTTTGCGTGCCTTTTCTTGCAAATCCATTCTCGTCGCTCAGTTATTTTCAATGTAGAGTTATGCAAATCCGCGCTACATCCTTCTGTCTTAAAACACGCTCTGAATGCAAGGAGCTGGCTCGGGAAACGTAATGGTCAGCAGGGCGCTGTGCATGTGTAACAAGGTTATTTTGTTTATTGAATATCATCAAAATGTATCTGATTATTAAAATCATAATCAGCTTTAACACCCCCTTTTATTTGGAGTGTATTTTACCTGGCAGAGGTGGTTTCCATGGCTAGGCACTTTGCTCCTCCCCTTTGACTGCTGAGTGATTTGACTACAGTATGTAACTGGTTTGGCTCTGTGATTTTATGATCTTTTTGGTCATTTTAATCAACTTTATATCAGTTTAATTTGTTTTATCTGTAACATAACACTGTTAAATCTATGTTTTAAGTGATTATTTGAATTTTTGGGGTTTATATTGACATTTGGTCAAGTTTAGATGTTGTCAATCATGTTGTCAGCTTGTCAGGGGAGTAACTGCCATAGCTCCATAGATACAATGTACAGTTCATGCTTTGTAATAATACTCTTGTATCTGGTGTGGTGTGTTTAGGGGTAGAAGACACTGTCAGACCACCTGTAATCACCTGTCCTGTCTATGTGTGATTCCAGTTATGTAATTAATAGGGAGTATATTAATATTAATAGTAATATTAGTAGTAATATTAGTGATTTTCAGTTACTGTATATCAGTTACTGTATATACATGTATATACAGTTACTGTATATACATGTATATCAGTTACTGTATATACAGTAACTGAAAAAACTGATATTCAGTTACTGTATATCAGTTTCATTGTTGTTTTGTGTAAATACTTAAATCACTATACGATCATACCCCTTTGACTGCTGTGTGATTTGACGACGGGGCAGAAGACACTGTCAGACCATCTGTAATCACCTGTCCTGTCTATGTGTGATTCCAGAGCTTCATATAAAAGCCACAAAACCTTCTCAAGTGGTCTCGTCATTGCAGCCTGGGTCAAACTTCAAGGGGTTACACATGCTTACAGCCAGGGCACCATCAGTCGCACTGGAAATGTTAGCCTAGAAAAGTTCACTGGTTTCACGCAGAAAAACAAACTTCTGTAGAAGTATTCCAGCGTTAGCATTCGGCTATTCAGAGCGTTCGCAACAGCGACCGGCCTCCGTGAGACACAGGGGAAGCGTTGCATAATCATGAGCCACACACACACACACACACACACACACACAATGACACGCCCCCACGGCGTGCTTTTAAATATACCAGTACTGTGATCTAAAACATGGTGAGGCTTCTTCGTGATCTCAACTAAAAGAATCTGCCAAAAAGTGAAAATCACTTCTCGATTTGTGGGACTTGTGCTGACCTGTGTCCCGGGGCACATATTACTGCACACTTTTTTCCTCTGTTTTTTTGTGATGTTTCAATACACACAAAGGAAAGAAATAGATTTTACCAAAACGTGTAACTACTAACTTTCTGGGAGAAATACGCCAACACGTTTGTCCATCACTGTATACTCAAAAAGGGGATAAATCAACACAACTGGACTTACTTTTAAAAAGAGCTGACAGTTTCGCTGTCCATCCAGACAGTTTCCTCAGAGCTGTTGTCCGTGGTGACCATTGTCACTGTATACAGTTAATTTTCTATTCTTTTAACTAATGTTTTGAGTGATCTTTGCTCAATGTCTAAAAAGGCAATCAGCAGAACAATTATGTCAAGGAATTCCTTTGTATTTTAAACATATTATAACAAAGTAGCAATGTACCTACCCATTTTATTATGTCAAAACATGAGCCAAATTAAAGCAAACAGAGGCACTAATTACCCCCAGATAAGCCCCGCGCTCTCAGTTCCCCGGCAGGCGAAAAATAATTAAGGAAAGTGAATGAAGCGCGGGTTATGAAAAAGCAGTTTTAGCTTAAATTGGAGATGCAAATGACTTAAGAGCAGTGAGGTAAACAGCCACATCAGCAGAATGCCTCCGACACATTAATCTGTGCAGCGGACCTGTGGCACAATAAAGGTTAGTGCCGTGTATTACGAGCAGGGAGGATGTGTTATAAATATTTAACATACAGGCAGGGGGATATCAGGTCAATCTGATCTGTTTCAGTGAGTCGGTGCTCAGAGGAAGCTACTGTTCAGTGCAGCTGCTCAAAAACAGCTTTTCCATTTTCTGGCTTTTAATTGACAACTATCAGCCTCATATTTTTGGTTATATGGAGTTTGTGGAGTCAAAGACAATGCAACGTCGGTCTTTTCCACACAGTTTGCTCTGTATCGCCCCGTTATAAAATCGACAAAAGCAGTACTACAGGAGTGTCTGTTTCATTGTCAACGCGATGCTGCAGCTCACAGATGGGACTGGACAGGAACAGGGGCGGAGCTGACACAGGCAGCAGAGGGACTGGGAGAGGCTGAGGGGGCCCACTGGGAAACACTAACACAGGATTTTGACTGGAAATAAATATGTAATAAAGTAATACCAGCTTTAAAGCAGTACTAAGTAACTCGTGTCCCTAGAGGCCATAAGCGCCACTGCAGGTGTCGTAGCATGTTGTGGTTTTTTACTCATTAATTGTCTGTGAGAGTAAATACTACGCTGACAGAAAAGACAAAGGGAGAGAGGGATATTGTACATCCAATTACACAATGGAGAATGTTTTTCACTCAAACTTGGCTGTAAATACTGCTTAAGTAGCGCTAGCTCCTAGTTAGCTTTGCCCGTTAGCCTGTTAGCTTCTTCTTCGTGATTCCATTAGTGTGTATTGGGGCCTCCGACCCGGAGCAAGTAACGTTGCAATTGTGGTTTTCTGGCCAGAGACACCAGGGGGAGATGAAAGACCCCCCAATCATCCCATTAACACTTGTATTACCCCCAGAGGGACTACGAAAAGGATTTATTAAGGTAAACAAGTTACTTAGTACTGCTTTAAAAGTGTGGGTGTTGAATGATAAACAATGGTTACCCCAAAGTCAACTTTATCCCTGGAAGACGACAAAGACACCAATAACACAGACCACTATAAGCCAAGTGTAGGCACCAATACATTCTACATTTTCATTTCCAAGCTTGATTATAGTTGTTAGATGTAGGGAGAAGTAAGTCATGAATCAAAATCACTGATAATTTCTTCTGAGATTTTAACTGTTAAGGTAAAAAAAATAAGAAAAGCCATTTGGGAGCCGAAAGAGCCGAAAATCCCATCACGTTTGGGCCGAGTGTTTCTCACGAGCAATTATTGATCAAGAGACTCCTCCTGTGTGTGACGGTTTATTGAGTCGGAGACTCCAAAACACCTCTCATTGAAAGTATGAAATTTCTTTATATTTACAATTTTTGCGAATGATTTGTACAAACACAAGAGCCAATCACGCTCCTTTTCTGCAGCACTCACTACAAAGCCTCCACTTTGCCACTATTGTGCTTTTGCAACCAAAATTCCATCCACATGTGTCAATGTAACAGTTTTTATCAAAATATAACGTTTTTTTTATTTTTTATTTTTTTTATTTCTTTATTTGAATTGGGACAGTGCACATTAATCAACATGTGTTTTTTCAACATGTAAATGTGCCGGAGTTAGCCATAGCCATATAAGCTAATTTTCATCCGTAGTCCCATGGCAGGTTGATGTCAAGACAGGTAGAATAGGACATACAACAGGCATTAACAGGTATTAATTTTAACAATAATTTTTTATACCCCAATTTATTTGAGAGTAACTCATTTTGCTTTGAGATTTTATGATATGATAAAAAAAATCATCTGGGGGAGGACACCCTTGTTAGGTTTACATGATGTACAAAATGTGTATTAAGTTGACAGTGGTCATTACTTACCTTTCATACCTCCTGTCTTCCTTTATGTGCTCCTCTGCTGCCATTATACAACGGAAACAACATCTCCCCCACTGTTTATTTTCCTCTTTCATCATGTTCCAACAAAGCACGCTGATATATATATATAGGCTAATCTGCACACATCACATCTCTCCTCTGCTTAGACCCGTGCACTCCTGCCAGCCTAGGCCCTCTTGTAAGCATCAAAGCGCCTGCATTTGCATTCTCTTCATCTCAATATTGAATTCCTATTGTTCTCCACCGTCCTATCCACCGCACCGGCAGCATTTATCAAGTCTGACAGAGAGTAAACACCGTTGTCTTGTGTATCGGGGCGAGAGGGACCCCATTCGTCCCCATTATCAGTGATTACCACCGGAGAGAGTGGATTCCTATCTCTATATAGCTCGAGCAGGTCACTAGATTGCTATCTGGACCGGCACAAGTATGAGCCGTCATACTCGGGAGGATTTATCGTTAGCCGTAATGTGGTCCTCTATCTTAGTGATTATAAAGGAAGGGTAGATTGTTGAAAAAGTTTAAACATTACTTATCTGCGCCTCCTGATACATATGGTCACATTTTGACAGGAGCGGAACAGGACAGACGTTTCGAGTGCCATTAGAAGAAAGCGGCCCAGAATTGGCCCACAGGAGGCGCTGCAGGGCTACATTCATGCCACTTAATGCAGAGTGAGAACTATCAAATGCTTTTTGCCAAGTTCATGTTACTTTAAAGTCTATGCCCCTCTAACTACGTTTTAACAACTCATAAGGCAAAGTGTTAGATCTTTCTAAATGTTTCCAAATAAAAGATGCATTGGGGCGAAGGTGGCGCAGATGACAGAGCGGGTCGTCTCATGATCGGAGTTGAGACCATTTACCATTGTCTCAGACCAGAAACAGCTGTTGGTAATAAACTAGCTTTGTTTTGCTCAACAAGTTGCCATTCTCTCAGAATACGACACTGATCACCAAAACACTTCCTTCTATCCCCACCCTGAAACAGTCCAACAGGCAAACTACTTCAGACCCCATGGCTGAAGTGGTCTGGGGTTGGAGTACTATGGATCCTCCTTTGGGTGTGGAACAAAACGCTCCGTCCCGTACCGGACCGCTCCTGTCGAAATGCAACTTATGTGGATTCACACCAGCCCTGCCGCTATTTGAGGGGACAGGGCGACTATTATTCTGCTCAGGAAAAAAAAAGAAAAATCAATCAATTATACACAACCTAGAGAGCAACAGGGCAGACAAGAAGTGGGCCTGATGCGGGGTATCTCCCACCTCATCGGCTCCACAAATCTCTTGTTTTTTTAATGCACCTCACAGTATAGGACTGACAAGAGGACAAGCACGGCCTGTTGAGTGAGCCCGTCTCGCAACACGCTCTGCTTTATTTTTTTTATTGTCATTTATTTCACTATTATTATTATTTTATTCACCAACACTCAGCAAGATAAAATATTAGCAATAAGTAATAATTGTAGCAATAATGATGATGATAATGATAGTGATGATGATATATATCTGTTTTTTTTTCTCTCTTGCCCATTGTATATGACATTGTAGACTATTATACTTATTTTTTATATATGTTTTGTTTAATATATTACACTTACATATAGACTAATTTGACCACATTCGACATAGCACCTATGCACCCCTGCATTGCATACACATTCACATACATACACAGAAACTCCACAAACCAAGGCAGAACTGAATAAAAAACGCAACCCGAATAATTTTATTTTAATTTAATTTAATTTTACTATACTATATACTATACTCTACCCCCAACCCCACCCCCCTTAACACCTACTGTATTTGTAAACTGTATATATTAGATTTCGAATATAACTTTTTCTTTCTTTTATGTTTTCATTCTTGTAATTGTATTAAAATGTAATTAAAAAAGAAAAAAAAGGTTTCCCCTCGTCTACCCTAGTCTCACCGGCTAATAGCCACCTCTACATTAAAGCGACCCAAACCCCAGACCGAGCCCGACAGCTGCCACGGTGCGCGTCAGAATGATGTTATGGCTCTCTGCAAAATGCTCATAGAGCGTGCAGCAGAGAGACGTCGACAGATTGTCTCGTCCACCATTCAAGTTACTTAGTTAGTTTATCGTCCCCGAAGGGAAATTCACTTTCACAGTTGTACAAGCAGGAAAGCACCAGAACACACACAAATACACATGGCAAATAGACAACACATACTCTCACACTAATAACAAAATACAGGTGTCACTCGAGGAACGTTAATTACAGCTAGTTTAGAGAGTTGATGGCTGTGGGGATTAGACAGTTTTGAAAATGTGCTCTGTTGCATCTGAGAGGGGAATAGAGTGAAACAGTGGTTGCGGTGGGTGGGTGTTGTCCTGTTTTATCGCACATGTAACGCGTGTTATGGCCTTAGAGTTTAACTGTGTGATGTTGGGAGTGGGTAGACCGATGACTTTGGCTGCTACGGTGGTTATTTTAGTGAACATGTTCCTGTTTTTGTGTGTCAGCAAAGTCATGAAACAGGGCGAGCAGTACAATAACACAGGATATATGTTGCCTTTGTACAGCATTAACAGAAGATGTGGTGAGACATGGAGTCCTTTACGTTTTCGAACTACGGAGAGTCTTTGGTTGCATATTTTATGAATGTCCCATGTGTGCGTGTCAGATCTGAATTTATTGTCGATTGTGAGTCCCAGATATTTGAAATCGTCAACGGTTTCTATTGTGATTAGGGACTCCCATCGGCCCTGGTTTTCTGTAGCCCGTCCGTCCATGGGAGTGGATCTCTCCTTCTGTGGTTCTCCCCAAGGTTTCTCTTTTCTCCCACTGGGTTTTTGAATTTTTCCTTCCTGTGCTGGAGAGTCTAAGGACAGGGGACACCCACACCGCTCGTCGCCACCTACTGCTGACGCTTATTTGGACATTTTGTTTGCTGGATACTTACTCGCCTGAACTTTACATTGTCTTATTTACTGCTCTGTTTTATTGCCTTAATGTTCGGTGCAGCCCTATGAGGCATCTCCTGTTGTGATATTGGGCTATACAAAACCATTGATTGATTGATTGATTGATTGATTGATTGATTGATTGATTATTAATATTGTGGATGATGGTGGGTTGGTGTGTCATGGTGCCAAATTGAGTTGAAGGCGGTTGTCCTTAAAAGTCTCAGTATGCAGTGTTGGGAACGTTACTTAAAAACGTAATTAGTTATAGTTACTCACTACTTGTTCCAAAAGGTAACTGAGTTAGTAACTGAATTACTCTATAATAAAAGTAACTTGTTACTAGGGAAAGTAACTATTTGCGTTACTGTTTAAAAAAAAGTAGCTAAATATCAATTTTTTTTTTTTTTTTTGCAGTTTTCAAAAGTCAGTTGAAATGAGTAGAACAGACATGTATGTTTGTATTTATGATACTATCATGTCTAAGATGTTCATAGTAACTGAATGACCTGAATGGGGGGTAGAGTGGGGGGGAGCCTCTGTGACTGAATGGTATTCAAAGAGAATGAGGAGGAACAGGAGTAAAAGAAACATGTGCCAATGATCAGGGCAGACTTTACACACAGGCATTGTGAAAGTCTCTCCGTTCATTCATCAAGCAAAACGGAAAACAATCATCAGCAAATATAAGGTTAAATGCCCTAACAGAAAGTTAGCGGCCTGCAGTGTCTCTGGAGTGGAGAGCGGGGACAGAGGAAGAAGAAAAGGCGCTGAGAGACAGAGGGAGAGGGGAAAGACGCGTCTCCACCATCTTTGGGTTAAAAATAAGTTCCAACACTACAGATCAATGATCACCAACTCAATTCTCCCCCGCGGCCGCACCGCGCTGTGGGGATGACGAGCCGTGGGTCGGGGACACGTGTTGTTTTTGGAGCAGAGAGCACGATGCAACACTCTGCACAGACAGCGTGAGTACTGCGTGAGACTCCGCCCACCCTCTCCCCTGCTCCTGCTGCGTGGGCTGACACCACGGCGCTCATTCAGTCGAATTGTAACGTGCCACTTTGTTTACCCAGTAACGATAACGCCGTTGTAACGCCGGGGAAAGTAATGAATTAGATTACTCCATTACTGAAAAAATAACATCGTTACCTAACGCTGTTCTTTTAAACTGCGTTATTCCCAACACTGTCAGTATGGCAGTGTCATCTGCATATTTGATGTACACAGCTGTGGGTACTGGGCTGGCGCAGGCATTTTGGACTTAGCACACAACTTTGTGTCCAGTGTTGGTAATGAGTGGGGCTGTTGTTGTGCCGCTATAGTTCGGACTGCCTGTTGTCTGTTGGAGAGGAAATCATAAATAATGTGATTCAGACAGGATGGATCATGGAGCTCATGTAGTTTGGGTAATAAAATGTGTTGCTGAATGAAATCTGCAAAGAGTACCCGGGCTCAAGTGCCAGGAGTGTCTAGGCATGGCTACAGCATCCTTTGTCCCTCTCCTGGCCTTATTCAAATGCTATTTGGTAGAAGTCTCTGGAGTGTCAGCTGTGCTGTCAGAGTCCCATCGCCTTTTTAATTACTTTTCTGTCACAAAATAGTTTGTACATTCATCTGGCTAGTTGATGAAACAGCACAAATCAAGCATGGCACTTGTAACACAATTAACGCAAGGGAGCCCAATTTAGTGAATCCCAAAACTAAAAAGCACAGTAGAAAATGTCTCATTCCAAAATCCAACTGATGTGCGATGTTGGTCAGACGACAGGACTTTCAATCCAATCACTTCCAAATCATGATCAATTTCAACATTTGTCTTTATGGAGATTTCTTTCAAAAACTGTTCGTCTACCATGGAGTTGTCCATCTGAGATCATGACCTCACCAAATTTTAGAATATCAACGCAACCAACTGGACGTAAAAACTGCCAACATTGAAATCATCAATTTGTTTATATGAAATTACGAGTTACATTCTTAGATCGAGAAATAAACCCTGGGGACAGTTGTTTCGTGAACACCAGCCTGTCGTTTCCCAAGTTAATAACTCTTAGTCTTGATGTTATCCAGCCAGCGTGATTACAGAGCTCTCACATTTCCAGTGTCACCCCGGCCTGACAGTGGTGAACCCTTTTATCTCCCAGTCAACGGCGCATTCAAAGAGAGATACGTCTGTCTCATGGGGAGTGACATATCAAGACACTTCTGCAGCGCGTCCTTCTGTTTAGATCAAATCCCCTCCATGCTCTTTTCACCTCTCTCTTCTATCACGATGATTGTATTTCCTCAGCTCTGCAGCCTGTCACTGTCAGCCGTTCAGCCCGCTTTTCCAACCAGTCACCTCTCGATACTTCCTCAGAGTGGTCACGGGATGTCGCTGTGATGTGCCTTTCGTCCGCTGGTTTTGGTACTGTTTTCTCACCGGTGGAGGTAGGGCGACTGCATCACTGGGACAAAGGACAATTAAGTTGTTAAGGTTTACATCACACGTGACAACCAAGCTAGTTCCGGGTCTAAACTGTTGAAAGTTCCAGCAAAGGCAGCCAAGTCCAAAAACCTAATTAGAATTATATATGTCACAGTTTCTCCAAGCAAAATTAAAATACATTGAAAAGAGAAAAAAATAGAAACGCTCTGCTAATAAAAATCTAGAGTAAATGGAATATTTCGGTGTCAGATGTTTAAAAAGAGCTTTGTGCAAAATTCTGTGGCTAAAGTTTAAAAATCAGCTAACTTCCTAGAAACAGTTCAGCTATAAAAAATAAAACCTTGGTTTTGAACTAAAATAGCCTAAATGGTCATCATTAGACAGTATTTATCGTCTCAGAATAAAGTTGGCAAAGCTTTCTAATTTTTCAAAGCTGCTGTATAATAAAATGCGCCTCCTGGCTCACAATAAAACAATAAAATTGAAAATGAAATTGAAGCGCTCTAAAGTTAAAATAAATAAAAGTGTCAGCCATGTGATCATTCAGTGATAAGTTTCAGGGTTCCCTCCAGGGTTTTAATAAATCATCATCGCGTCCTGGAAGTTTTCTCAAAGCACATCCAGCAGCTCTCCGTGTCCAGGTAAGTCCCACACCTCAAAATAACTCCTCCGATCGGCACGAGCGTCGTCTTCTCTCGTATCTGTTTCATGACCGATCACGAACACAAACGTTCAGTTTAAACTCACTTTTTACACGAGAGAACAACAAATAATCCAAGTCCACGGCAAAGCCAAAGTGCAGAAACCTGCAGTGACGTCGATGTCAGTGTCCCGCTAATAGCAGCGAAGCGCTTCCTGTTGTCTTTACAAAATAAAAGCTGTAATGGTGGCACGGTAGTACAGTGGTTAGCGCTCGTGCTTCACAGCTAGAAGGTCCGGGTTCGATTCCCACCAGGGACGGGGCCTTTCTGTGTTGAGTTTGCATGTTCTCCCCCGTCTGCGTACAGACTAAAACAGCTGGGTTATTTCATCTACTTAACTGCTGGGTTATGAAATGTTTTATACATTATGGTTTATTCAAATGGTATTTGGGTTATTTGTGTGGGATTTGGGTCATTTTTGTGCAACCCATGCGCTGGATCAAAATCGATAAACCCAACATACGTCAGTTGACTCAGCACCTGGGTTGTTTTGTGTTGAATGTCATTACATCGACAGTCGTCCTTCAACACAAAATCCACACTCCGCATCAGGCTCCATTTTGGCTGTGATCTGAGCTGGGGCAAAAAAAAATCATCCTCGTGATGAGGCAAATCAACTTTAAAAGATTTGTGTGCACACTACATATCTAATTCACGTCACGTCTGTGCTGCGTTACCTATTAAAGTGGTATCTTTATATTGTCGAGGATAGTTGGTTGGTTTGGCTAAGGCTAGCCATTTAGCCGTTGTCATGAGCCTTTTACAAACAGTGCACAAAGCTTATGTGTGGCTTTTGTAAACTGCTATTCTCCTGCTTATTTTGTACATACATATCCAAAATCCCCTGGCACTTCCGTATTTTACAACAAATGATTAGCGTCTGCGGCTAATAAAATAGACGTGAGGGGGGAGCGGGAGATGGCGCTTTAGCAGTGTGGCAGCTACAACAACTCAAGGCTGGGGAAATGAGCGACGGCGATGTAAGTACTGATATTTTCACCAAACATCTCCGATATACCGAGCACCATAACCACGTTACGCATGAACAAGTGGTGAGGTTTAAAAGGAGCTCACTCCTCTCAAAGGAGATCGACGCATGGTGCAGCTGTCACCTGCACTGACATCTCTGCATTTTGGGCCAGTGGGGCACTATGCTGGCTCGAAGTAATTGTGAATAGAATTGTCTTCTTCATAGAGTAATAATCTATAAATAATATTTGTTCAAGAATAATGAAAATGTTATGCATAATCCAAAGGTTTTGCCAAGGCCTAATTTCTCTCAACGCGCCTGAAATAGGGCCGGCCCGTCAGCGCCTGTTTAAGTGATGAGCCACTAAAGTGTGCATAGTGTGCATCCCCAAAGACGGCTTAGGGGCTCAGTTATTGTGGCCCTAAGCCCGCCTCCAGCACACACACACACACATACACTCGGCTCTGGGACTGAGCCCCAGACCCAATCACAGAGCAGCTCACCACGCTGGAGACTCCTCATTGGCTACTTTCACTTAAGTTGCACTTAAGTTCCGCTCTTTGTAAACGCGGAAACTAGCAAACACCGGTGGATTATACGGATATTCTTCGTTTATTTTGGACGACTCTTTCCAACGGGACTTTTCGCTGGTGACACATGTAGTGGGGAAGCTGCCGTGTGTTTATGGAGTTTCAAACAGACGTAAGGAGGACTGCATCAGCCGCCAATATTCTTGTGAAGGAAAAACAGTTATTTTTATAGTGATGTGAAGTTAGCTCAAATTTACATGTATGCAATTACTCACATTTAAATTATATAAGGAGAGAGGGAGGATTGTTTTTTTAGAATTTGTGACGTTAAATAAAATGGCGTGTTCACTGTTATCTTCGCATTGGATTACATTCTGCTGCTTGTCTGCATTGTTTATATTTGAATAATTAATACAATAGCTATTTTATTTTTGCTTAAGCTCTTTTTGTGTTTGTTTCAGATCAATGGACAGCTTTGTCATCAACACTTTGACAGAGTGGCAGCTGACAGATCTTGTAGAAAGATTTAAAGGTAAACCTATTTTTTCCCCATCCACAGCATCTCAAGTCTGCGTTGCTTCTCATAGTGATAATTTGGATAGTCATGAAGTTGACAACATTACTTTTTTTGGATAAATTCTTATGAAATATAATTTCCTCTTTTTTTCCATGTAGCTTTCATGTAGTGTGTCAAAGTGACTCCAATAAATGAATAGGGCACATTATTTAGGCTTTCAGTGCTTCATTCTATTTTGTAACAATAAATTATGGAATGTGCATGTTTATTACTGTAGCTTTGATGTATTTAGCCATACATTTTTATTTTCTGCTCCACTGTTGTAAAAACAAAGATGTTGTGTTTTCTATTTGTGTCTTTTAGAGGAAGGGATTGATGAGGAGAGTTTTCTTCTCTTAGATGAGGCTACCTTCATCCAGTTGATCCCAAGAGCTGGCCCTACGCTGAAGTTCCTCAAAAGATTTACAAGACTTGTACGTAGTTAAGGTCAGTGGAGGCATGAGAGGCTAAATTCTTCAGTTTTCCACAGACCATTATTATTTCTATTTACTGTTTAATAGTTTCTTTGAAAGATGGCATATACTGTACTTGTTTTAAGTGCAAAAAGCAAATTTCAGGGGGTATGACCTGACCTGACCCTCTGACCAGGCAGAGATTACATGGTTACCATGGTTACCATGTAATCTCAGAATCAACAGTGTAGGGAAAGTGTAGGACATTTTCTTACATGTGAAGGAGGATCAAGTTGGAAATACTCTTGATGACCCCTTTGAAGGTCCAACCCCACCTATTGTACGAAATGTTGAATGCTGAAATGGAGCCAGCACAGGGAGCTGTCAGAGGAAGGAGGATTGGGATGAACTAGAGCCAGAGGGCATTACAAATTGGGTGGCCCTGTTTTTAGCCCACCTGAGATCCAAATCTTCTATGACAGTGGTTCCCAACCTATGGGGCAGCCCCCCGGGGGGTGCCTGGGATTGCAGGGGGGCCCAGAGCTTTGCCTGGGGGGTCAGGTCATAAATGATAGTATTTCAGCAAAATAAATGGTCTAAAATCCAATCCAACTTTATTTATAATACACTTTAAAAACAACATAGTTGACCAAAGTGCAGAACACAACAAATCAGGAGCACACAGGTAAAAGGAATACAAGGAATACAAACAGGCAAAGAAGATAAAACTACAAAAGATTCTTAACTCAATTAAAAGCTACAGTAAACAGATAAGTTTTAGGAGCTGACTTAAAAAACAGAAAGTGACTCAGCCTGTCTAAGGTGCAAGGGCATTCCACAATGATGGGCCTGCAACTGAAAAAGCATGATCGCCTCTCAGTTTCCTTTGAGTCCTTGGGACGACTAACAAAGAGTGGTCTGTCGACCTGAGGCTGCGAGCAGGAGTGTAAGGCTGAAGAAGGTCAGACAGATATGAAGGTGCAAGGCCGTGAAGGCATGTAAAAACAAATAAGAGGATTTTAAAGTCAATCCGGCTACGGACAGGGAGCCAGAGTAAGGACTTTAAAACAGGCGTTATGTGCTCACTTTTTTTAGTGCCATATAGGAGGCGTGCAGCAGCATTTTAGACAAGTTGAAGTCAGGCTAGGGAAGTTTGGTTTAGCCCAATGCCCAATGCATTACAATAATCCAGGCGACTGGTGATAAAGACGTGGATTAAAATCTCAAAGCGGTGCCGTGAAAGAACAGGTTTTACTTTACAGTTGCCGAATCTGGAAGAAGCTAGTTTTCACAATCAAGTTCACCTGAGCATCGAGTTTAAGATCACAGTCTAACCTCACACCAAGATCTGTTACAACAGGCTTCAGAAACTGAGACAACGCCCCCACATCACCATGGGCAGAGGTAGCCCATGGTGATGTGGGCTACCTCTGCTTTGATGACTGCGTAAGGACTACAGGTGTATTAAACACTCCAATTGCAGTGTATTTGTTTGAAATAATATGTGTAGCAATTATTTTTCATGTTTTGATACACAAATGTATCAAAACATGAAAAATAATTTGTGGGGGCCACAGTTTTAGGCTGGGGGGGGGGGTATGAATGAGTCTGAATGGGTGAGTGAGTGGATCCTTGCTGTAAAGCGCTTTGAGTGCCTAATGAAGGTGGAAAAGTGCAATATAAGTTGAGACCATTTTCCATTTTACCATCAAAGCCAAGAAGTAGAGGAGCTTGGGGTGGAGTTCTCCAAAGCAGCTGAGCCTTTCAAAGGATTAGAGAAAGATTATAAACAGATGCTTTATTTTGCTAAATCTGGAACCTTCATTCTGCCAGTTGAGGAGCTTTTTTCTGAGGTTTCCTATGTTCAGCCAATGGCCTCTGCCACTGGCATTATCCGGCAATTTGGAATTCCTGATTCATATCACCGTATTCCGTTAAAGAGCCTTTTGAACAAGATTCTTGAAATTCCTGGGATTTTACAGGCCATGCTGGAATGGCAGTGCAGAGAGGGTGATGCAATTCAGGATGTTTTTGATGGGGAGTTTTGCAAAACACATCTATTGTTTCAGAACAAGGTTTCAATCCCACTTGGCATTTGCCAAGATGATTATGAGATAGTAAATCCGCTTGGTTCAAAGACTGGGATTCACAAGTTAGGACTCATTTATTTCATCTTGAAGAGCTTGCCACCAGACCTGCTATCATCTTTGCTGTTCACAGTTCCTTTTCGCAGTGTACAAATTTGATGACGTAGCGACCTATGGCCTTGATTAAATCATGCGCCCTATCGTGGAAGAGATCAGGTGTCTGGAGAGTGATGGCATCCTTGTTAATACCCCCAACTATCAAGATGTTGTCAAGTTCATGGTGGTCCGGGTAGTTGGAGAGAATTTGGGCTTGCATGGCATTCTTGGCTACATTGAAAGGTTCTGTGTCGGTTCTGCAAAGCAAATAAAGGCGTGATGCGGTCTCTGACACTGCGTGATCGCAATAGTTCTGAGGCAGATTTGCCAACAGCCGATTCCTCCCAGACAGGCCTGAAAAGAGACAGTGTCTTGAACAACTTGTCTTTTTATCATGTGTCAGACAATGTGGCAGTTGACATCATGCATGATATATGGAAGGGTGGGGCCCTAAGAAGTCAAACTTGTGTTGAATTCACTAATCGAGCAAAAGCATCTCACACTAGAAAAGCTTAATTATCGAATTACAAGCTTTGACTATGGATTTTGAGTCAGCATCTCAAATGTGGTGCCTACTGATGTTACTGCCAACTATGATAGGTGACCTTATCCCTATGGATAACAAGCATTGGGAACTTCTACTCCTACTCTTGTGCATGGAGTTCATCTTTTCTCCTTCGCCAACTGTAGCAGCGACGCTGTAGCATCACACCCTCTTTCTGGAGCTCTATCCTCACCGACATTTACGGCCAAAGCATCAGTTCCTGCTCCATTACCCAGGAGTCATTCAAAACTTGGACCATTGAGGCAGTTCTGGGCGATGAGATTTGAAGCTCGGCATGCATTTTTCAAACAGGTTAGCCATGTAACTTGCAACTTCAGAAACATTTGTAAAACCATGGCATTTCGCCATCAGATTACGTAGTGTGGAACTGTGTTGTGCCACAATACAGAAGTTGGTCCAGGGCACAGTACTGTACATTTCTGGCAAACATTGAGAAATAAAGAGATCCAAAGTGGTCTAGAAGGTATTCCCCGTACAATCAGTTTTACTACTGGTGCAAACCTCACACACACCAACAATAAAGCTTGTTGTAATGAAATGGGAAATGTGTTTGTGTGTATGTATGACACTTGTAAATAGTATTTTGACAGGTTTTTAGATGTTTAAAAGGCCTAGCTTGACATTGTCCCCCACATTAGTTTAGTTATATGCTGTATACATGCTGCATAAAGTGTCCATTTCTAGAGGATGATTTGACTACCTGGATGACAACAACTACTGGTCTTCTGGGATGGGATGACATTAGAACTACTGGGATGTTATTTTAATGACTATTACACAGTTTGTAAGTTCTACTTTTAACACTTGGGTGTCACTTTATTAATCAACAATAGGCTGGGTAATTCGGGCGTTCTGCTCTCCCAAAATTTCATCCTGAGCGGCGCTGTGATCAAAAAATGACACCGTTGTTTGCCTAGTGCACTTCCTGTTGATAGCATACTGCATTCAGACCAAACGCGATGGAGACTGTTCTGTTTTATTGCCTTAATGTTTGGTGCAGCCCTGTGAGGCAACTCTTGTTGTAATCATTGATTGATTGAGACGTCAAGGTGAGTGATTTAAAGTGTGTTCTGAATGGTAGTCATGTCATGTCCTATGCAGCTTTAACTATAGGCTATACCCATGGTCTATGCCAGGATCGTCTAAGTATTTAAGCCTATATCCAGCCCATACGCTTGAAAAAAGGACGACTACCGGTATTTGTGCAGGTGGACAATGGTTATTCCAGGTTTACCCCCGTTAGCTTGTTACAATCGCCTACAGCTCATTGTTGATGAAAGGTCTACAATAACCACAAATGAGTCAAGCCTGGTGTGTGATCATCTTAAAGGCTGCTTTATATAGTTACCGGCTTTATTGACGTTTTTTGTGCATACTATTTGTTTTCACCGCATCGATGCGATATAGGTTTCCTCCAGGTACTCCCATTTCCATACCACTAAAAAAACATGTATAATAGGCCAGGATGAATGAGAGTGTGTTTGAGAGTACACATGGGGGACGACGGATGGAAATAGCCCAAGGCTACAATCCAGTGTGGCTTGTTCATTTACATGCACTGTCCTTGCCAAATAAACCAATAATAATGTTCCAGCCGCTAGGAGAGCTCTATTGTTAAAGAGTCAGAATATCACTACAACAGGAGCAGCAGATTTAGGCCTATCACAGAAGATTGACCACCACTAGCACGACAAACATGTTTCACCACCTGAAAAAACACCATCGCATGCTGTCTGAGGCCCTGTCTGGTTAACAAGCTAGTGTTCCAGGTAAAGAATCTTTAAAAGTGCTGTAATTACCTCTGTTCTGTTCTGCATTTTCTGCATATTATGAAGAACATAAGATGTTGCACTTCAGTGCACTTTCAATGTTTCACCTTCCACCAGCTGCTGCATATATTGGTTATTTATTGTTAAAGCAGAGCTTCAGTAAAATGTTTGATTTTGTATTTATTGATTGGTGACTATGTTAATGTTGATAACTGGCAGTGAGCTCTCATCAATAAAACTGCACTCTATTGTATATAGGCCTGCTATGATATATCGTCTCAGAAAATATCGCGATAAATTATAATATTGAGTATAATGCAAATACTGTAGGCAATAAAAGAAAACTGTAAGCAACTATTTTAATTGAAATGTATTGAACTTTTGACATTCAATATTAACACCTTATACCAAACAAAATGCAAACTAGAAGGGTCGATATATTCTAGGACACTGTATCCATTTGTGCTTCTCAACCTTTTAACATAACTTACTCTCTCACCAGGTTCTGCATTTGAACTATTCCTGTCATACATTTTTTTTAAATAGTCTATATACAGTATCATCTTTAAAAAATATCCCAAAAAACAATAATATTAATATTTCATCTACATTACTCTGGTTGAATATTTCTTGACAAAAACTCACTTCTGTGTTAAATTAAACCTGGTTAGAATAAAATGTATATTTAATGTATGGATTCAGATAATACTGTATTACTGCAAAAGTACAGAAAAATGTTTTGTTTTCCCCTTTTCTTTTAAAATATAACCTCCTGTACACACGGCTGTCGGAGTGAAGCAGCTTTTTCGGGAAACTTGTTGACTCTTTGTCAAACCGCTGCAGCATTTCTCTGGCTTTTGAACAGTAACATGTAGACCTAAGCACTGAGTAATGTTCTCAGGACTATCGCGCTTGTATTTGGATAGTGGCTAAAGCGGTCGGGTTCCTCTCGCTTACAGTAGCGCTGATTAGCTTTGATACACTGACTGGGCGGTGGTTTTGTTTCGTTCTCATGTTGGACATACAGTACTTTTTTTTTTTTTTTTAACTTTATTTTTCACAGATGTTATTTTTCAAAAGTAACGACAGCAGACCACAAAACAAAAACACAGAGCATCTAGGTTGCACACAAACAACACCATTAGACTATTACACTTATTTATATTTCAAAATAATAAAATAGAGTAATACTTGTCAATACTTTAAGACAGAATTTCGTTTCATATAACTGTCCCATTTTCTCCAGTAATGTTTACATTTGTCTGAAGCCAACCTTATTGAGAATGTGAGTCTTTCCATTTCGTGGATTTCTGTGATGATCTGGAACCAGTCTGTTTTGGAGGGAGCATCTTCACACAACCATTTGCGTGTTATGGCCTTCTTTGCTCCGGCTAATAGTATTGACAAAAGGTACTTCTCTGATTTTGATAGTTCTTGAGGTAAATTACCTAAATAGACTATTGTGAAGTCGCATAGCAAGTCCAGTCCAGTTATGCTTTTTATTTCTTTTACCACCATTGTCCAGTAGGGTATGATCTTGGTACAGCCCCAAAAAACATGAAAATGGTCTGCTTTGATATCACCGCAGTTTCTCCAACACACAGCTTTGTCTGGGTCTTTACATTGTTTACTCTTAACATATGGCGAAATGAAGAAACGTACAATGTTTTTCCATGTAAACTCCCTCCAAGTACCAGAAGAAGAAGTATTCATGGCAGTCTTAAATATGTTCAACCAATCATCTTCAGAAATTAATATATCTGCTTCTTTTTCCCATGTTTTTCTAATATATGTAGTTGAGAGGTTTCTTGTAGCTTGTAGACATGTATATATCTTTGATATTTGTTTCTTAGGAGCATTACCTTTGCAAGATTCTAACAGAAGTTTAACCAATCCAACTTCCTCTTCCGCTATAACATTTATATTCTTGTCATAATAGTGCCTCAGCTGAAGGTATCGGAACAGATCATGTTTTTGTAAATTGTATGTCTCTGAAAGTTGCGAGTAACTTTTAAGAACCTTTTTATCTGAAAAAGCCCAATATCCCGTGATGCCCTTTTGAGACCAAAGCACAAAACCACAATCTGTCTTTGAAGGTAAAAACTCAGAATCATAGGCTGGCCATCTCAAAAATCTGGCACTCCTCTCAGTATTGCTGTTTTTTAGTATTTTAAACCAAATTTCTATTGGTACCGTTATCCAGGAAGGTAGCAATTGTGAATTTAAATGTTTCTTGAGAAGAGGTTTGTCACCCAGCATGGACTGTAGAGGAGTGTCAAAATATGACTGATCTATTTCTTTCCATTTAGCCTCGCATGTTGGGTCACTCCAGCCTATCAGTACTCTCAGCTGTGCTGCTTTGTAATAATCTTCTAAACATGGCAAAGCCAATCCGCCTTCCTCCTTTTGCAACTGCAATGTTTGGAACTTTATTCTTGGTTTTTGTTTTGCCCAAATAAAATGTGAGATCATTCTATTCCAATCATTAAATTGTTTGGGGGGTACCTGGATTGGCAGTGCCTGGAACAAATAGAGAAACCTTGGTAACACATTCATTTTGATAATGTCAATCCTATTATACATATTCATTGGCAACAGAGACCACCGCTGTATATCAGCTTTAATATTTGATGTCAATATAGCATAATTTTCCTCAAACAATCTAGAAAGATCTTTTGGAATTTGGATTCCTAAATATTTTATTTTGTTATTTTTCCAGTTAAATTTTGACAATTTTTTAATATCTATAGATGGGTGATAGTTAAATGAGATGATCTGAGTTTTCTGTAAATTTAATTTGTACCCTGAATAGGTACCAAATTCTTTGAGTAGTGCCAAGAGGTTGGGTAAACTCACTTCAGGATTAGATAATGTTAAAAGGACATCATCAGCATACAAACATGCTTTGTGTTCCGAGTCTCCTATGATAATACCTGAGATGTTTTTATGTTCTCTGATAGCTTGAGCAAGAGGTTCTATAAAGAGAGCAAAGAACGTTGCACTGAGGGGACAGCCCTGGCGACAGCCTCTTTCTAAATTCACAGTGTCGGAAAGGTCCCCATTTATTTTGATTCTGGCAGATGGTGAGTCATACAGAGATCTTATACATCCAATAATATTACTATTAAATCCAAATCTGTTTAAAACCAGGTATAAATATTCCCAACCAACAGAATCAAATGCTTTTTCAGCATCGAGACTAATGGCTATTGATTCTTTATTTTTCATTTTATCAAAAAGATGGAGGGCCCGCCTTACGTTATCATGAGTTTGTCGGTTTCGGACAAATCCAGATTGATCTGTGTCTGTTAGTTCAGGGACAATTGATTCAAGCCTCTTGGCTAATATTGTTGCAAATATACGATAATCAATGTTTAAAACCGATATTGGCCTATACGAACCACATTCAATTTTGTCTTTGCCTGGTTTGTGGATAACTGAAATCACCGCCCGCTTCCATGATGGTGGTATTCCTCCTCCTGTTAAGACGTGGTTAAAACAATTTTTAAGTTGGGGAATAAGTAAATGCCGGAAATGTTTGTACCACTCTGCGGGGTAACCATCCTCGCCTGCCATTTTATTTGCTTTCAATTTAGAAATTGTTCTACTAATTTCCTCCTCTGTTATTAATTGATTTAACCTTTCATTTTGTTCTGTTCCTATTGATGGTAGGTCAAGCGAGGACAGAAAACGGTTTGTAGCTTCCTGATCCACTGAGTGCGGTTGGGTATATAATTGCGTATAAAAAGCTGCAAAAGATTTTTGTATGTCTTTCAAATTATAGTGTATGCTGTCATCATGAGGGTTTTTCACCTTGTGTATAAATCTATCAGCCTGCTCTTTACGTATCCTCCAAGCAAGAAGTTTCTTAGCTTTGGGACCATTTTCATAGTAGTTTTGCTTCATAAATTTGGTTTTCTTTTCTATTTGATCCTCATATGCCCTGTTTAAAGTTTGCTTTATTTCTGCTATTCTTACTAATAAGTCATTATTATTTTGCATATGTTCTTTTTCAAGGGACTTTAGTTCTGCGGTCAAGTCATTGATACGCCTTTCTCTTTCTTTTTTCTTTAAAGAAGACCACATAATCAATTTTCCCCTAAGAACGGCCTTTGAGGCATCCCATAATATACTTGGAGAAGTGCAAGTGTCATTATTATAGTCTGTATAGTCTCTAATTTCTTTTTCAACAAAATCATGAAAATCACCATCTTTTAAAAAACTGGTGTTGAGTCTCCATAATGTTTCTTTACGGTCATTATCCAAATGTAATGTTAAACATACATTTGCATGGTCGGATATGTCTTTCACTCCTATTTCACATTCTACAATTCTATGTCTGTCAGCGTTTAGCATAAAAAAATAATCTAATCGTGAATGCACCCGATGAGAATGAGAAAAAAAAGTATAACTCCTGTTTGATGGATACAGATTTCTCCATACATCCATCATCCCAACTTCCTTAAGCATTTTCTTAACAAGCATTGCCTCTGCTTGAGGTTTTTTAATTTTGCTCGAAGAATCTATGGAGGTGTTAAGACAAATATTCCAGTCACCTCCACAAATAAACACGCCCGATATTTCTGTTGCAATAAGGTCAAAAATTCTCTTAATTAGACAATTGTCTTTACCTGGTGGTCTATATACATTTAAGAGAGTCACTTCTTTGTGATCTATATATCCTTTAACCAATATATAACGTCCCTCCTTGTCGCTAATTTGAGATGAAAATTGGAAATTTACCCTGTTTGGTAGAAGAATAGCAACTCCTCTAGAATTACCTTTTGAATATGAAGAGTAATACAGGTTTTTAAACCCCATTTTGCGTACCTTTTCATGCTCTGCGTCTGAAAAATGTGTTTCTTGCCAGAATATTATGTCATATTTCCCACGTTTCATTTTAGCAATAGCCTTACTTCTTTTAATTGGGTTATGTAAACCATTTACATTAAGGGTAATTACCTTATAATGCTGTTTTACCGTCATCTTTATGGTGGTATAGAATAATGTACATATATCTCTCTAGATGCTCTGTTGAACAAACAAGGGTCTGCAAAGAAGAACGTAAAACACACCTGAACAGAAAAAACAGATGACTTCCAAAAGTGAAGTATAAGTCCACCTTCATGGTTGGGAGGGAGGACCCTGGGGAACCAGGGTATCCCTCTCAGTGCTGCCACTCTTCTTCTCCTCTTCCTCCTGTCTATCGTAGCAGCGCAAAGAGAAAGCGTTCCTCATGCGACGGTCAATAACAATATCACTCTTTTTTAAGGGCGGTGTCATAATCCTCTGTTTACCTTTCTATTCCAACACGTAGAGATGATAAACTGTGGCGTTTTAGTTAGTCCGTATTTTCGGAGTGCTTGAATCTTTTCAGCTTTTCCTGAATGTGTTTTGTGCGCTCCTCTCTGGTCCAACTGGTTCCACGCGCTGTCTCCCAAGGGGTTCTCCTCGTCTTGTGAATGGGTGCGGCGGTTGCAGTGTCCTCCACCGCACCATCTTGTATCAGCCCCCTCTGCTTCAAGTCGTTCGTAGCTTCCTCTAGACTTTTGTAGATGGTTGGGCCTTCATCAAAGAACACGCGAAGTCTGGCCGGGTACATAGTTTGGAAACGATGGCCTTTCTCTTTCAGCATTTTTCTGATTGGGTTGTAAGCTTTGCGCTTGGAGAGAATGTCGCTGGGGTAGTCGTGGTCAAAATACACACGTTTTCCATGGAATTGAATAGTCTTTTTCTCCCATGCCGCGCGCAGCACTTTCTCCTTCGTTGTGTACTCCAGAAAGCACATGACAATGGATCTGGGATTAGCACTTGGTGGTGGTTTGGAGCCTAGTGAGCGGTGGCAGCGCTGTATGTTCAGTGTCGTATTGGCGAGAGGAAGCTCTGATTTTAAAAAGTTCTCCATGAAAAGTTGAATATTGGTGCCTTCGGATTCTTCGGTTATACCATGTATGCGGATATTGTTCCTGCGTGAACGAGCTTCCAGCTCTGTTACTCGTGTTTGGAGCTCCATTTGCAGGCACAGAGCGTGTTCTAGGGCATCGTAAACACCGGCATTGACCTCTTCAATGTCGGCTACTCTCTGCTCTGTCTCCTCCACTCTTTGAGTCACTCCTTTTAAATCTTCAGCAATATCATCCATACGTTTCCCCATTTCTCCTCGGAAGCCACTCACTTCAGTGTTTAATGCCTCAATCCTGTCAATCAGCTCGTTTTTAGCGTCATCTTGAACTTTTTTTAGCTCCGCAATGATGGTAGCTTGAATAGCTTCCATGCCTTCGTTGTCTTTAGCTAGCTCGTTAGCCGCGTTGGTTTCTGAGGATAAAAGATCTGCCTGTTGAGTAGTTGTTTGCGGATTCCCCCTTGTTCTTCTTTGTTTACCCCTGACATACTACATCGGACAATAATTTTCAGGTTTTAAGGTATTTTTTCGTCAGGGAGTATCAGACCGTCGGAGAGCTAAGATATCACGCTTTTGCTCGCTTCCTCGTCATCCCGGAAGTCTGGACATACAGTACTGTACCTGCAGTCACATTAATGTTGTTATTCTCTCCGTGATGCTTCTTTTGGCTGGAATTCCAAGTGTTTTCACACGAGTCCCTCTTGCGCCGCAATAAAGTTCACGGAATCAGCAAAGCTCCGTAGTAGCATGGCACTTTCTTTACACCCCGCCTCTCTCCAAACGCAGCGCTGATCAGGGGTGCCAGGTCCACGGTTAAACCGCGGAATTGGGCTGTTTTTTTAACCATTCCGCTGTTTTCAATGTAAAATTGGCTATTTCTATCCTATTTTATGATCAAAATCACTATTTCGAATGACAAAATCTCAAATCCAAGGCTCTGTGAGCTGCTTTTTCAATAAGAGAGGGAGAAAGGGGCGGTTTCTCATCATTGTGGGAGCACATGGGCTCTGTTTACTGGTAAACAATATCGAAAATTCCAGCCACGCTGTATGGTTTTCTGCGTTTTTAAGATATTTTTGGGCGGGTTTGGCTCCCCAGACCTGGCAACCCACAAGTGATATTTAGTCTGGGGACCACCAATTCATTTTCTCGTAGGAGAGGTGTGGTTTACGATTGTCCAGAGCCGTTTATTGGGCGCTACGAATGTCTCTCATGCGTCTGCACGTAGCCATAGCCAATCGTATGATCGTATCCAATGACGTATGACATACCCGCTGTAAACTTTCGAGCTAAACTATTTAGAACACGGTCTAAAGCTTGATCGAAAGATGCCGTCGCGTCTGCTGCTGTCATGTTGGATCCGCGAATATGTTTTTACATTTTTTATCCCTAAACAAACTACAAGCTTCCGTGTGTCGAATACCACGTCATCGTCTTGCCGTCCCTCCTCGTTCTGTGATTGGTCCCCAAATCCATGCGAAAATTTCGGCCATGGTCCCCAGGCTGTTGTGACGTTCGAAAAGATTCGAGCGCACACAGCAGTCTGACGTTAGCCAGGATAGGCAACCCTGGCGCTGATCTATAAATGATCTGGATACATGCGAGGATATGGCTGATGTGCTCAATGCTGTCTTTATGCACAGGGAGACAGGTTGGATGGATACTCCGCTCACTCAGCGCTGTGATAGTGTTCATTCTTCTGTATTTATTTTAAGTACACGCAGCACGTGCATTTATCAAGACTAAACATTTTATCATCCTTCATTTTACTTCTAAGTCGATATAGTAATTATCGCGGCAGGCCTAATTGTATAAAGACGTTTTTATTTTTCTGAATAATTTTTAGTTTTCACCAAACCCATACTTATTACGTATCGATATATCGATATATATCGGGCATAAATATAGAGATATGAAATGTTGTCCATATCGTTCATCCCTAGTGTGAAGAGGCGAGTTTGCGAAGGGTGCTTTTCGATGCTGAAACACTGTTGAGAAATAAAGCCATACTGTGTAACAATTCATCCAGGAAACTGATGGAAATTTAAACATTAATTCAATTCTGTGTGTGTTTATTGGAGTAAAAAAAAACAAAAAAAACATTTCTTTTCTTTACTACCCGACGCATAACTTTTATGGGAGCAGGAAATCACCGGCTCATCTCCATGGAGATGTCGCTGCTCTGCTTGCTAAATATGAGGTTTAAAACACAGTCAGTCCTTTTCCAAATTCTTTGCTGAGTTTAGTTCTTAAGACGTCGCAAAATGTAACCTGACATGCTCCACAGTGGGGCGTTATTTTGGTTTATTGGCTGAAACATTACAGTGTGGCTTAAAGGTCTCTCTCGGTCGCTGTATTAGAAGCTGCCATCCTCGCACTCTGAAATGATGTATGTCCTCCGCCCCCGTACACGCTAGTTCTTTGCCTCCAGTCAAGTGCACCATTGGGTTTCTCTATATCTATCTCAACTAACCTCTCACCCAGTGCCACCCCCTGCCCCCTTTCTGTACTCCTCCCGACTGATAACGCGCTATAGTGCTAAAGCTACGCCTGGTTGCCTGCATGCCTTCGCACTGTGTATAGAAGCATGCTCTCAAAACAGACAGCCTATGCATACCAACGTATCAAGAATGATTCATTTCTGCCCAATAATGCAAAAATAATGCGATCTTCCAGTGTAATAGAAATGCAAAGCCAGCAAGGTCTGAGCCATGTCATAATTGCCGCGCTTCTTGTGGTAATCCCTGTGCTATGCCCGTACTCATGCAATGTATTCTGTAGATAACACTTTCAGTTGTTATAATAATAATAGAAAGAAGAATGTGTGCAGGCAAGAAGCAGGTAAGGAGATAAGTCCAGGCCCTGGACCTGAGGTTTTCATTTATGAACACTGAAATATAGGGAGCGGCGCACCATTTTTAAATTGTCAGTCGCGTCCAAACTCATTTACAAGTTTCCGAACGCATTTGTAACTTCCAAATTCTTCACAGGGATGAGTTTGTATGCATGTTTCACGGCTTTCAGGGAGCAATACTGTCTAGAGTAATGTAACATATAGGAAAAATGGCTTTCATATTAGACCCAAAGCGCACAAAGGTCTGGTTTCACAAATGACCGCTGTTGCAATGTACTGAAGGATGGAACAAATCCTATTCCACTATTAGAGAAAAAATAATAATCTTGTGTAAGCTGTGAAATCATTTCCAAACATAATAATCAAATGGCCTTGTCTCAAAGCAAGAGGTTTGGATTCCTGAATGTGGAGTTTTCTTATTCATTTAGGAACAAAACATTAGCAACCAATTATTATTGAACCAGACGTTTTATAATAAAGAGGAAATAAGCACTGAGCCAAAAAGTTTTTCTGCACATGAAATTAATATATGACTATTTTTGAGGTTGAGGCTCTGGGTTGTTACAATGTGCTTGCCTGGCTCTGCCATTCTGTCCATTCCACGCAGGGAAGTTAGTCTGGTAATGGAGCCATTGGAGTAGTTTGAACAGGCGGGCCTAACGCGCACAGATTGTCAGTGAAATATGCTTCGTCTAAGGCTTTAAAGGCTTTATTGTCATTTCAATGCTAACAATTATTAGTTCACAATCAATCAAAAATGCTTCGTAACAGGTGTTTTACAATTCACTGTAGGAGGATAAAAAATTACACCCATGATTTGAGTTTCCAGTTTCCCATGTAATGATGCTTTTGCTGGTGAATGAAAATAAAAGCTCAAAATAGGCTTGAGTGATTGGCCTTGACTGTGCCACCAACGCGGCTTGGTTCTGCCTGTCCTTGTTCTAGCTAACCATCTGAGGCCGACGCCGTGTTCCAGTTTTTATCTTTGCCTTCCACCGCTTGCATTCCGCTGGCACTCACAGAACCACATTTAATTAACAGAAAAACAAGGCAGCCGTTTCCTGCTTTTTATGTGTGTGGCCAAATCGTGTTTTCTGCCCACGAGGCCCAGCTATCATACTTGTCTAGGTCAACGTAATTGCACATGACCAAACACCACTTTTATTTGGGACATGTCCGAATGTGTGATTATGATTGCAGTGCCAGATAAAAATAGACTTTACATAATGAGCTGTTTTAGTGTGTTTTGAGAAGGGAAAAGTGCCCAGGGTAGAGATTAGGAAATGTCAATGACAAATTTCAAACTACGTAATGTGAATTAGTGGCAAAAGAATGTCTCTAAGCAACCGCAGTTGATATGATGAATGCAATGCGAGTCATAAATTAAAACGATATTCAAAATAAAGGTCTTGTTGAATGTTTTATGTAGGCTTTTTACAATCTTGTATTATAACTTACAAGTGGGTTCTCTAACCATTGTCCCTCCGTGAGCTATACTGCCTGACCAAACAATAAGTCACCACATAAACAAAGGCCAAACTCTTTGTTTCTACTGTTTTGTTGTACCGCATTTAGCTTTGATGACAGCTTTGGCATTGCCACACGTACTCAACCACTCTTTTACAACGTGAGCCCGATGAATCCTCTCACCGTCCTCTTTGAATAGGCTTGTGCCATCAGGAAAGAAGAAATCCATTGATGGAATAACCTGGTAACTCAGGATGTTCAGGTCGTCGGCTGATCTCATTCTTTGGGCACATACCGTTGCTGAACCTAGGCCCCCTTTTCCTTTTGGTCACGTAGAAAGGCGTTGGGGAGCTGCTGGTAAAGGGCTGGAATAGGCCACCGTTTTTACATACTGAAATAATTATGTTCTTACCTTAGCTTAGACGAGTTGATGCGTAATTGTCTGGTCTTTGTGCGTGTGCTCAGTCACTATACCAAGTAACTAGACTTGGATCGTGTAACTTTTCACTACAATGATGACGTAACCTTCTGTTGGTCTGTATATGCAGTAAATTAAAATAACTGCCTTGAATAAAATTGCTCTCTCAAAATGGCTGTACTGAACGTCTTGAAATAGGCCTCTGTCTCTTTAAGAAGCTTTCCGACACGCCCCCTTCAGCACACTGCTGTGGCATTTAAACAACAACACTGTGCAGGGAGGGGGCTCTGCTGAGCTGAGGAGCAGTGTTTGGTGGCTTGGCTGGTGACAAAAGGTCCAGAGCCGTCTCCAGGAGGTGGGGGCGTTCCTAGGAGGACTGAGGCATAGCTACACCTAAAATGGCTGCCGTCTACAGTAAGTTTTTACTGATTACTCAAAAATATGTGAATGAGCCAAGGCAACACTCCAGGCATGTGTTTAATGAGGGAATGACATAATAACATGATATAAAGCTTGAAAAAGTCGATTTTACATAATACCCCCCTTTAAGGGACACAACTTCTTTAGAATTTCTTCCTTCCTTTCTCTTTCCACACCTTTGTTGCCAGACCTGAGCTTTCCTGGAATGATCAGTGGTCTTTTCTTTTGCAGGAAATCTATGGCAGTGAAGTCATCCTTGTCGTGAGAGCGCTTGACAAACATCTCTCGGAAACCTTTGCTGAACTGAATGACAGCCATGTCTGCCAACTTGAGCGCTCCTTTTTTCAGCTTGGTCACCGAGTGGCCTGCCTTCCATGCCAGGATGTTATCGGTTTGCAGCTCCACCACATCAACCTTCCTTGAATTGGAGTTCCCAACAACACTTTTAAAATCTTCAAAGTCGAAGACAGTCCCTCCAGGTTGCTTCCTCATTTCCTTTTCCACACCATGGTGGAAGCTGTCAGCACTCATAAAGTGTGCCGAGGGTCAAAGTATTTGAGAGTGATGTCTTCCAGTGCTGTAGAGGGACTATTTACCACAGTTGTCATTGCAGTCATCAAACACCAGTTTTTATTTTGTGCTGTGCAGTTATCCACCCAGTACACTGCATGGCTGATGTCTCGTTCTCGCTGAAGTGCAGTGACATAGGCGGAAGTCACCTCCTCTGCTTTCCGTCCAGCAATTCCCTCATGCCAAACCACAGATATATTTTTTTCTTTGTGGCAGATTTTTTGCCAACAGTGGCAAATGTTTCGTGGTAGGCACAGATTCTTTTGGTGAAGGCTGTGGACTTGACTCCAGGCATACGGGGGAGCATTATGACTTTCTGTAGATCCACACTGCGGATGGACAGAGTTTCATTTGGCACCTTTTCAACATCAGCCCGGTAATGATGCCTTGCTCGCTCTCCTCTCTTTTTGTGATTCTCCCACTGGCAACAGGTGGGACAGTCAGAGGTGGAAAGGCTATTTGGAGGATCTTTATGTTGTAACATATGAACATTTTGCTTCATGCAGGCTTCACATTCCTCTTCCCCAAGCTTTGTGAAGCTAATATTCTTTCCTTTTACAACCTTCCTGTAGGTTTCATAAGAACATTTGCTTTTTGTTGTTTTTATGTAGTCTTCATGCATCGCCGTAATTGTGATGTCGCTTGGTAGGTACCTTCTGTTTGGAGCATCTTCTCGTCTGTAATGACTTATGTTTGGATGAAAGGACTCAATGTGTTCGTGCATTGGTGCTGTGTCAAGTTTGTTTGCAGGTGCATGTCTTCCTCTTGTTTCCTGGGGTGCGGTCAGAGTGGTTGAAGCTGAGTTTTTTAACACTGTGACTATAAGTCTGTCGTTCTTAGGATGGTATCCTAATGTAGTCAAAAAAAGGTCTTGCTGAGGTTGGCTGTTACTGTTATTAAGTGTATATGTGAGTGATCGGTTCCTCCTTCTTAAGGCCTCAGTTGAAATGCGTTTTGGTTTTTGTTGCATTACTCTATGCAAAATGAATATTTTTTTTTCATCATAGGTCATCATTTTATATTGCTCAAAATGTGTTGCCTGACTTCCTTTGTTATGTTTTTGTTGCATTGTTTTTTGCATTTTGTCCGACAGGACTGAGCAAGCTCTTTCTGTGTGGGTGCATTTTCTGCTGCAATGTCTTCACTTTCACTGTCCTCTTCATTATGTGGTGCATATGTCTCATCTCTTTCACTGTCCTCTTCTGTATCCATATGTAGGCCTAAATCGTCAACAATCCAATAGTCCTCATTGTTAAAGTTTGATTCCAATGAATCAAAAAACATTTCAAGTCTGGCTCGTCTCTCATCATCTTCTTGGGTCGATTGTGTAGCTGCTTTGACCTTTGCTGGAGGCTCACGATTTGGCTCTGTTAAAAATAAATAATATTCACATTAAAACAAAATAGTTTATTCATTCTTTACTTCCACCACAATTTATCTATTTACTTATATAATTAATAAATTAATTAATTAGGCCGAGCGGCCTGCCGTCGCAAGGGCCTATTGTAAACGCAGTGCGCATAGCGCACTGTATCTAAGTGCGCGGAGCACACGAAAACAGCGCGAAGCGCTGTCCCCCAGTCAAACGTAACCTCACCGTCTCAAACAGTGACTTATTGCAGGGAAATTAATGGGTACACGCAACGCAGTGCGCGAAGCGCACTGTACCTAGGTGCGCGGAGCGCACGAAAACAGCGCAAAGCGCTGTCCCCATGTCAACCGTAAACTCACCGTGTAAAACAGTGACTGCCCACACCTCTGGTGTGGGCCCTGTATACTTATAATTGCATGAAAATGAATGGGGGTATATGGCCAACTGTCATACGGAGGTGGATGACGAGCGCAAAGCGCTCGTCATTCACCTCCGAGCCCCACGGCTGCGTGGGGGTGGTTGAGAGCTTTCCAAAAATGTATAATATGTTGTCGTCGCGAAAGCGACGATATTGTTTTTGCAAGAAATATTATTATTCTTTCTTTCTTCTTCTTCTTTCTTCTTCTGCTCTTTGAGCAGGAATTTGAACCCCTGAACATAGTTGAAAACTCACCAAACTTTGCCCAAAATTCAGGTCCGGTGAAACATTTATTTAAATGTGTGTTTCGTATTGGGGAAATAAAAACAGCGCCACCTACAAAAGTGAAAATACATTGCGCCTATGGAGGAGGGCCAACGTCAACTTTGTCGTAGAGCGACAAGATTCGGTACAGACATTCGTCATGTGACGACAAACACAAAATATTATTGTGGCCACGCCCCCTGACAAACCGGAAGTCCGCCATTTTGGCAGGAAGGTGGGAAAATGCTGAGTCAGCGTTTTCGCTGACGTCGCATTTTAACGAACTCCTCCTAGGGCGTTTCACCAAATGAGCTCCAAATCGCTCCAGCTCATCTAGAGATGTGGGGCATCAAAAGTTATCCAATTTTTTTTGCTAAGTTTTACGGTTTGCGAAGCCGCAATCTTTACGAAGAATTTGCGATTCATCAGGAACTACACATTGCTCCCATTCGTACAAACGAACTCCCATTAAAAATCGGAAATATACATTTTATTGACCTTTCACCCCCGGACAAAACAAATGTGAAAAAGTGACATTGGGCGCGATAGCGCCCCCTCTAGGCTGAGAAGAAAAAATGCATTATGGGAAAAAATTCGTTTCTCGGAAATGGATCAAATTCGGCACAAATATAGTTGATGGCATCCTGATCAAAAAAGCCAATGAGACCCATGCCGTATTTTGTACGGTGTTGCCATGGTGACGCCCGGGGCCCCCCATGTTAATCTAATGGGACTGACACATAAATCTCACATTTACACAATTACAGCGCGTTAGCGCCCTCTGTAAGGAGCTGGTGGACAGTGGTTATGGAAGTACGGCCCGTCAGGGCCGTCCAATGCTGCTTGTGAAATAAAAAAGATTTGGGGCGCGCTAGCGCCCTCTGCAGGTTAGAGCCATTATTTACATGGAGAGGCTAAAAATGTACTTTTGATGTTTACTGACAAAGATTTATGGCACATCAGGGCAATAAAATGCAGTGTGGCCACGCTAGCGCTCTCGGTAGGGTTATGTCACGGCAATAGAGGCACTAAAGGAGGCACGGCCTGCGAGGGCCGTTCGATGCCGCTTGCGGCTTTAATTTGCTTTATATTCTAAAATTAAATGTGCTAAATATGCCTATACATTTTGCATTTCCTTCACAGTATACCGTGTTGTATTTGTCATCAAATTTTATCAATGAAAGAAAGGCACATGACTGGTTGAAAAAAAAAAAAAAAAAAGGGTCAGACTTTAACGCAACAAGTTTGCAGAGTGGTGTGGGTGGGATGTTGGCGTTAGCTGCAGACCAATCATTGCCACTTCCGAGAGGAAGCTAACTCTGTAGAATTTACAAGGTACGCAAAAACATAATTTTTAACACGTTTTGTTTGGATTACCCCGGAACACGCCAAGGAAGTAATGGACTACGGAATTTTCTGTCTGGATTCGAGAAACTGGATGGCTGTCATGCGGGAAATGGGACACAAATAACCAGGTAAGACCTGTATAGCTGCGTAGATCGCTACGAAGCTAACGGTAAATGACAAGGTAAATGTAATTATATTACGTAAAATCCATACCGGTCCATGGATAGATCCGTTTTGTAGCCATTTCGACCATCATCTGGCCCCGTGACAGTGCCATAATAGCTTTGTAGAGCGTTCGAAATTCAACGCAGTGAAGGCTGATGAAGCCAAGCCGCGTTTGCTTGGAGAGGAGTCCTGGTTGCCACGGCAACCACAGTGGCGTGCCGGGAAAAGCAAAGGAACGTGCAGCTAATGCAGTTACTACATTTCCCCTTGGTTTTAGTCTCAATTTTGTAGTTACTGCAAATTAAATTATGGATTTTCTTTAAAACAGAACTGTTTTGAAACAAACCACTTTGGTACAAGATAGTACAGATGAGCAGAAGTTCAAATCTGCTCTTAAAGGATCTGTATCATGCTATTTTAGCCATTCCAAAGTAAGTATAGGCATTTATATGATATATTGTACCTCTATCACTATGGAGTACTCATTTTTGAGAGAAATATAAGTATTTTCTGGGGGTATTTCCCTACCCGGAAGACAAAACGCTTCGATTCAGTTAACTCCGCCCCTCTCTCCGCTCATTCCACATTCACAGTATTATAAATATAAATATCGCTGCAAAAAGTGAAGTTACTTCACGTAATGCAGTTATAAGGAGTTGACATGTGCAACAGTTTCATAAATGGCTAACACACACGCTAACACGTGTTTTGATTAACTCACCGCTCAGTCTGGCCTCCCCATGGGACATGCGTTGGTTATAAAAGTTATAAAAGTTTTAAAAGTTAATCCACTTTGATTCTGGCCAAGGTTCACCAAGCATCCATCAGGTTGGTTGATATAGTAGCTAGCTGAATCCCAGAAAGAAATTCCAACTTCTGGCGAGTGCACTCTTCTTTAGGAAGGTTGAATAGATCTGTTCCTCTCGTAGCCAAACGCGCATCCGTGGCATTATCGTTCGGTAAGAAAAAAGAACAGGCGGTGTCCAGAGTATGTTAGAAGAGCTAAGTCTTCAAAACAACAGTTCTGCTGGGATCCATGGATCCTCCGGCCGTGGGTGCGTTTGATTAGCGTCGTGAGACAGCACAGATGCATCGGAGAGTTGCTTTTTTATTTTTTTTTAATTTATTGCTCTCTTACAACAACAAAATGAAAAAGCTGTTTTATAAATTAAAACCAGGCCGTAAGGTATTACATTACAGACGTAGAGCACTTCCGTTCCTTTGTGACGACACAACTGAACAGCTCAGTGGTTTACCAGGAGAGGCGGAGCAGCTGCTCAGAGAGCAGGATTCAGGAGGATTACTTAGAACTGCGTGAATGAAGCCAAAAACCGCTCTGGGGGTGTTTTTGATAAGGAAATAGCATAACAACATGGCTAAAAGCTCCAAAAAGTCGATTTTGCATGATATAGGACCTTTTACTCAATTTTGACAAAATATGCAGTTACTGCTTCTTTCCTTTGTAGGGCAGTACAGTTGGACGCGCCAGTTCAACTTTGACAACATGGGTCAGGTACGGTTGATTCTGATTCACTTTTTGTTCAAAGTGTCTGTGACAAAGTGGGTTTGTCCCCGTATTTATTTTGGACCCGTGTTTGTCTGTGTCCAGGCGTTCATGGCTCTGTTCATGTTGTACTTTGGGGGCGGGTGGACCAACATTATGTTCTACGGCATAGACGCAGTGGCAGTCGACGTGCAGGTAACGTGGCGTGCTGGTTAACACGGCCGCTGGATGTGTGCGAACCTTAACCATGTTCTTCTCGTCCCGTCGTGTCTCGGCAGCCTGTCATCAACCACAACCAGGCCATGATGCTGTATTTTATATCGTTCAGGCTAATAATATTATTGTCGAGCCTTTTCGTCAGTACATTGATAACTCATATCGCCAAGTGCAGAAAGAACGGAAGAAAGACGAGTCTCTCTCTGGTTCAAACTCACACCAAGGTCAGTGGAAATAATCAACTTTAATCAACATAAACTAATCTAATAATGAAGTCTGCTCTTCCCAAGCTTTAGCCCAGTTTTTATTTCACATCAATCAGCCTAATATTTTCGGTTTTAGAGATTAATTTAGGATGCATAATTGTTATGGAATTTTTAAAGTAAATTACCAATTCAGTTTAATATAAATATAGCTAATCATAAATCTGATCAAGAATATAAGAAAAAGACTATCAAATACCTACAAAAAGAGCGCCATCTGCGGTATTTTTATTGCACCTACCTTCTTCTACGTCCTACGTCAGCACTGAAGAGCGTTCTACTGTTGCTAAGGAGTTGCTAAGGACATTTCCCTGTTAGATTAACCACAGTTTTGACTTTTTAATCATATTTTCTCCACAAGCTGATATTTTATGGGTGTAAAATTGTGATATTTTCCTCAACACAGGTAGTATCCCACCAAATCAAGAAGAATTATAAAAACTTGATAACCTGTCATATGCACTTTAAGCTAACCTGTTGTCTTTCAGGTGTTCAAAGGAAAGTTTTACAACTGCGCTGAACTACAGTTGGACGCGCCAGTTCAACTTTGACAACATGGGTCAGGTACGGTTGATTCGGATTCACTTTTTGTTCAAAGTGTCTGTGACAAAGTGGGTTTGTCCCCGTATTTATTTTGGACCCGTGTTTGTCTGTGTCCAGGCGTTCATGGCTCTGTTCATGTTGTACTTTGGGGGCGGGTGGACCAACATTATGTTCTACGGCATAGACGCAGTGGCAGTCGACGTGCAGGTAACGTGGCGTGCTGGTTAACACGGCCGCTGGATGTGTGCGAACCTTAACCATGTTCTTCTCGTTCCGTCGTGTCTCGGCAGCCTGTCATCAACCACAACCAGGCCATGATCCTGTATTTTATATCGTTCAGGCTAATAATATTATTGTGGAGCCTTTTCGTCAGTACATTGGTTAACTCATATCGCCAAGTGCAGAAAGAACGGAAGAAAGACGAGTCTCTCTCTGGTTCAAACTCACACCAAGGTCAGTGGAAATAATCAACTTTAATCAACATAAACTAATCTAAAAATGAAGTCTACTCTTCCCAAGCTTTAGCCCAGTTTTTATTTCACATCAATCAGCCTAATATTTTCGGTTTTAGAGATTAATTTAGGATGCATAATTGTTATGGAATTTTTAAAGTAAATTACCAATTCAGTTTAATATAAATATAGCTAATCATAAAATCTGATCAAGAATATAAGAAAAAAGACTATCAAATACCTACAAAAAGAGCGCCATCTGCTGTATTTTTATTGCACCTACCTTCTTCTACGTCCTACGTCAGCACTGAAGAGCGTTCTACTGTTGCTAAGGAGTTGCTAAGGACATTTCCCTGTTAGATTAACCACAGTTTTGACTTTTTAATCATATTTTCTCCACAAGCTGATATTTTATGGGTGTAAAATTGTGATATTTTCCTTAACACAGGTATTATCCCACCAAATCAAGAAGAATTATAAAAACTTGATAACCTGTCATATGCACTTTAAGCTAACCTGTTGTCTTTCAGCTGTTACAGTTGGACGCGCCAGTTCAACTTTGACAACATGGGTCAGGTACGGTTGATTCGGAGTCACTTTTTGTTCAAAGTGTCTGTGACAAAGTGGGTTTGTCCCCGTATTTATTTTGGACCCGTGTTTGTCTGTGTCCAGGCGTTCATGGCTCTGTTCATGTTGTACTTTGGGGCGGGTGGACCAACATTATGTTCTACGGCATAGACGCAGTGGCAGTCGACGTGCAGGTAACGTGGCGTGCTGGTTAACACGGCTGCTGGATGTGTGCGTGTCACGGGCATGGGCGGACTGGTTTTAAGTTGTTTTTAGTGTGTTTTATTGTGCGTGTTTTTAAGGTTGCTTATATGCATGTTTTAACCAACCAAACCTGTCATCAACCACAACCAGGCCATGATGCTGTATTTTATATCGTTCATGCTAATATCAATATTATTGTCGAGCCTTTTCGTCAGTATATTGGTTAACTCATATCGCCAAGTGCAGAAAGAACGGAAGAAAGACGAGTGTCTCTCTGGTTCAAACTCACACCAAGGTCAGTGGAAATAATCAACTTTAATCAACATAAACTAATCTAAAAAATGAAGTCTACTCTTCCCAAGCTTTAGCCCAGTTTTTATTTCACATCAATCAGCCTAATATTTTCGGTTTTAGAGATTCATTTAGGATGCATAATTGTTATGGAATTTTTGCACAGCAGTTTTAAAGACGCCCTGTTAACTTCTGCCCCAGAAATTAAACAGAAAACATAAGACCATGTCAAAGTGTTTCAGTCTGAAGCAGTCAGTTTGGTCCGAAACAGGAGACCGGGCTGGGGACACTGCAGCAGGAGACAGAGCAGGAGACAGGGCTGAGGACAGTTCAGTCACAGCAGGGACAGGGCTGAGGACACTGCAGTCTACAGCAGCAGAGACCACTGTGGAAATAAAGAGACATTGTCACAGATGAAATCCAATACCTGGTAACGTCTGTGTAAGTTCTCTGTCGTACAGGAGTTGTCCATCTTCAATGAATACCTGGTAACCATTACTCCACCAGGGACACCAACCTTCCATAAGACAGTGACAGTATAATGTAAGACCTTACCTTGGTGAAGTGACAGAAGCTTGAATGTGGAGGTCGTCTCAGAGGCAGGCGGACACTTCCACTGAGCTGGAGATTCCACTGGAAGAGAAACATTACATTTGTGTTTGGTCTAAAACTATAAAGAGTCATGTTATATTTTGTAAAAAATATACTGCACTTACTTGGACTTCTGTCCAGTGCAGGGTTGCCGGGTCCGCGGTTAAACCGCAGAATTGGGCGGTTTTTTAAGCCATTCCGCGGTTGAAAAAACTGTCCGCGGTTTTTTGACTTGCTGTTATCAATGTAAAATTGGCTATTTCTGTCTTATTTTTTGATCAAAATCACTATTTCAAATGACAAAATCTCAAATCCAAGTCTCTGTGAGCTGCTTTTTCAATAAGAGAGGGAGAAAGGGGCGGTTTCTCATCATCGCGGGAGCTACTGGTAAACAATATTGGAAATTCCAGCCGCGCCGTATGTCCGCGGTTTTTCAGATATTTTTGGGCGGGTTTGGCTCCCCAGACCTGGCAACCCTGGTCCAGTGATGTAGTGATGTGAAGGTCGGTTCATTTGACTGACTCGAGTTAAAATGAATCACTCACCAAAGTGAATCGGGTGTTTTGAGCCGTTTGATTCAGTGAGTCAGTCTAATGTAAACCACTGTTTAAACCAATTAAAATATTACAGTAGTTGGGAAAATATTGGCCTGGTTTTACCATCCCCTCGTACTCATTTCGTTTCGTACAGAGGGTCTGGACTTTCTCAATGGAGCTCCGTTAACAGGTGGGAGGAGTGAAATGCAAATGCTTGACGTCACCGACAACACCCGCCTCCCCCGCTCGCCGAGTGGTAGGTTGAAATTCAACCGATGAAACGCAGCCACTGAGATCAAACCCAGACGTACATGCAGGGAAAATATAATTGACCGGAGTTTACGGATGGCTAAGGCCAGGCTAGGAAAATATCATAGAGAACAAAAACGTAACCTCCACACATAATTAAATCCATTAATAATTGTTGTTTAATAAAAAATTAAAATAAAACATGGCGATTTGATTGTAATTTGGTGCCATTTTAGACTGTAAAACTGGATAAAGTTATATTTTATGTAATCCATGATTTTGGGATTAAATTATATTTATCTGTTTTTCCCAATACTCTGAATTGACCACTTTGCTTTATTTACACTTTAGCGCAAGGCTAGCTTAGCCGGGAGTTAGCCGTTGAGTCATTTGATTCATTTGATTCATACGTATCAGTGCCTTTGTTTGACGTGAACCACAGAGTGATTCGTTCTCCCAGACCAGTTCATACGAGTCACTCACTCACACAGAGCAGCATAGGACTTCTGAGTGCAATAACTAGTTTTGTACAGAAATATTCAACCTCATTTAACATCAATAATGTTCGAGGCGGTCACATGTAGAGGGTTTTTGTTTTGTCAGTTAGCGGCTCCGTGGGAGAACGAGAGTTACGAGACGAGTCAGCATCATAGACTGTGCTGAATGAGATGAACGATTCGTTCAGAGCTGAACGGCTCGAAGGGGAGCGGGAAGGGGCTGAACCAGAACCACAGTGAGTCGTTCACTGCTCGTACGGCTCGTAGAGCAGGCAGGAAGGAGAACGTTAGGGGAAATAGTTATTAGTTGTGAACAATAAGCTTTTGGTTTCTGTGCTCAAACGAGCTACACACACATAATATTAGTGTGCCATTCATTGTGACTACAAAACGGAGTCCAGGGATTGCAGTTTAGAAAGCAGTGGGCAGGCGAGTTAGTGAACGAGTTAATGGAGGCGGGGAATCACGACTCCTGAGTCAGTAAAGTGAATCTCGAGTTTTGAACGATTCGTTCACGAATAGCACATCACTATAGTGATGCAGATGATGATCTTCAGACTGACAGTGGAAGAGCTCAGGAGAGTTTGTTTTCTGTAGGACACACATTAACACACGTTTGTATTTTAGCAAATGAATTAAACAGAGAATAAAACATTTCTGATAATTATAAAACTGCTGCTTACCTGTAAAGCTTTAGTGGCATTTATCAGCTCTGGAGGTCCCACATGGAGAGGGTAAAGTTGATCTGAAACACACAGGATAGAGACTTTAAAATATCCTAACTGAAAACTGTTAACACTTTTCTCTGTTTCTCCCATATCTGAGCCTCTCCTCTCCTCTGCTGCTGCTGCTGCTCATCTCCTCATCCATTTAACCATATTAAATTACTAAAGGCATTATGTAAGAAACAACAGCAGAGATAAGACACTGACAATTGTTTAAGAAAGAGTTCGCGTTAGCATTAGCGTTAGCATTAGCTAACGGTTGTCGCGCGCATGTATTAAATAGGATATCATAACCGATTATTTTAACTAACTTTAGCCCTCATTATTTCAGTCAATACTTGTCCTATCAACACGAAATAAAAACTGGAACAGAGAGTGAAGTGTCCTCTGTCAGGATTATTTAACTACACACCTCTGTGTTGCTCGTCCAAAAGACGTGACTTTAACCCTTTCTCTTCTATGACAGATGCTAACAAGGTGTTAGGGAAACACAAAGCCAAAACCAAATTAATTAATTATTTGTGCCTAATCAGTTTCATTTGGATAAATACTGACTCTTAATGACAGAGTAATCAAATAAAACATGTATAAATACCTTTATGAGCAGTTTCAATCGGAGGAGGTGGAGGAGCAGTAATGGCCGCTGCTGACAGTTGAGCTCAGTGGTTTTGACCCAACCTGCTGGGTAGGAAAAAAACAACCCAACTCTATGAAAATAACCCAACAAAATGACCCAACAGCCATAACCCAGCAGTAGACCTTCTTCTTCTTCTTCTTTGGCTGCTTAACGGCGGATGCGGACTAACTTAGCGCACTACCGCCACCCTCCAGATAGATTGCGTCTGGAAAAAAACAACAAAAAACAAACAAAACCTACACTCTATCCATGAGTCCGGTATGCTTTAAAAATTCAAACAAACACTTTATTACCCTATGATCCAGGGTTGCCAGGTCTGGGGAGCCAAACCCGCCCAAAATATCTGAAAAACCGCGGAAAACCCGCGGACATAAGGCGCGGCTGGAATTTCCAATATTGTTTACCAGTAAACAGAGCCCATGTGCTCCCGCGATGGTGAGAAACCGCCCCTTTCTCCCTCTCTTATTGAAAAAGCAGCTCACAGAGCCTTGGATTTGAGATTTTGTCATTTGAAATAGTGATTTTGATCAAAAAATAAGACAGAAATAGCCAATTTTACATTGATAACAGCAAGGCAAAAACCGCGGACAGTTTTTTTCACCTGCGGAATGGCTTAAAAAACCGCCCAAACCGCGGACCTGGCAATCCTGCTATGATCTGAGGCTTTAGATAAAATATCTCTAAAGGTAAGGCAAACTCTTTTTGCTATTTTGCCGTCTCCTCATGACACCCCGCCATTCCGACGCGGAGTTTACAAGCTAACCTTACCTTAGCCCTAACCTTAAGGATAGTGGAGTTTACAAACTAACCTTACCTTAGCCCTAACCTTAAGGATAGTGGAGTTTATAAACTAACCTTACCTTAGCCCTAACCTTAAGGATAGTGGAGTTTATAAACTAACCTTACCTTAGCCCTAACCTTAAGGATAGTGGAGTTTATAATCACGGGTATCAAATAGTATCGGATTGGCGCGTTAGATACGTCCATATCAAACATATGTGACGGCAAAATAGCCAGGGAGTTGCGGGAACCGTCCGACGGCATCGTAGACACTTCGTAAAGGTAAACTTTGAAAAAATGTGTTTCTGCTTACTGTAAGAAATGTATTGCTACTTGCTTAAGCCTTGTCTAATACTAGTTAAGAGGAGAATAACGTAATCTTTGTCTTATGATTCTGTTTTGCTATTGTTTCAATAAATGTCCTACCTTGAAAAATTACTGGCAGATCCATTTTGGTTGAGATACAATGTTTAGTGATAAGAATAGACTTGTTTTTCTCAAACTTGCACGTAATGTCTGAAGATAAGGTTAGTTTTGTGCGTCTGGACTAGAGGCGGAACTAACAGTATATAGAGGCAAGCACGAGATTTGCTCGGGAGACTTCCTGATGTTGTTATGATGTAACTTGTATGTGTGATATTAATCAAATAAAGACTTCTTCGAAAGAACTCACTCTCCTGAGGTATTTTTGCATGAAGTTCCAGACGGAGTCAAGACTGACAAAACCTTTCCCCACAGTCTTCTATTTTCCCTTTAATTACAACCCTTTAAACTTCCTACACATCATGACAGCATGTTCCACTGTTTCCGGCACATTGCACATCTCGCAGTTTCCGGAATTATGTTTTCCTATTAAATGTAATGTTTTGTTCAGACCGGTGTGCCCTATTCTCATTCTAGTAAAAGCTGCCTCTTCTCTTCGACATCTTCCTACCCGGCGACCTTGACCAACTTCAGAATTTATACTATAATACCCCCTCCCTTTATCTCCACTATCCCATTTATCTTGCCACAACTTTTTTACATGTTTTTTAATCACTGACTTGGCCTCTGATTTTGATACTTTACACCGAACAGACACATCAGCCGCTTTCAGAGCCTGCTTAGCAAACTTGTCTGCCAACTGATTACCAGCCAAACCTACATGTGCCGGAACCCACACAAACTTTACATGCGTCCCCCCATTTTGAATACTGTGAAGCAAAGTCAACACCTCACACACAAGATCACACCTTACACTTGAGTTGCCTGATTTAAAATGTTCTAAGGCTGACAGTGAGTCTGAACATACAACTGCTCTCAGTGGTTTAGTTTGCTCCACCCACTGCAACGCCATCACAATTGCTATCAACTCTGCTGAGTACACTGATAGATGATCTGACACTTGCAGAGAACCTAGTGTCAAACTCTGGTACCACATACGCTACTGCCACTTTCCCTGTATCTGGTTGCTTTGATCCATCAGTAAAGATTTGAACATACCCATAATGGTTATCCACATACCTCATAAGCCCAATGCCCATCTCGGCTCGCCCGTTGCATTATGGGTAATGGAATGTCTTTTGGCTACCAAACAATAATGATAGTTAGCGTAAAGCAATGAAGAAAGCTCTGATTTGGACCGTTTTAACCGCTGGAAAGTTGATGATTTAAAGCGTTTTTGTCGTTGCCATGGAGCCTGTTACAATATTAGCTTAAAGTCTATTTTTATAACCAGGGCTGCGTACGGAGATAGTCAGAAACGAAACTGCCATTCATACGAAGAGATGCTGTCAAAAGTGACGACCAGTCCTTGTTCATATAGTTGGAATAACTATGTGAGAAAAACATTTCTGACCCTTGAAGGCGACTGTTGGACAAAGTCCAGGCTCTGAAACTGTGGCCTCATGTTATTCACACGATAATCACAAGATTTAAACTGAAATGAGAAATAAATACATAGAATCCCTCTTTTTTTTTGTCAATAAGGAGGTGGACAGTAGACAATCTTTTTCTTAATTGTGACCAGAGAGATCCACATACACACATAGGCTATGCCATCTACATGTACTTTATTTTAATTTTTTTACGAGTGATCTGATGGTACAACAGAGCTAATCGGTCGCTAATTCGACAGACGGAAATTTACCCACTGTATTTAACATCAACACCATTTTGGAACTTTTCCCTGTGATTACAAGACGAATTCAAATGATTTAAAAAGTGAGGGTGTCTGTGTCGGGCTGATCCCAGGTCCTGTGTTCCCCTGTCCGCGATGGTCCGCTCCTGCTAACGGAGCCGCCGCCCTGACTTTTCCCTCGCTTTCAAGATATTGACAACTTAAATATTTGCAAGAAATGTCACTTGAGACTTAAGTCTGTAAACCAATGCCCGTAAGCCTTATAGTTCACGGTTATGGCTCAATATACTTCAGTGTTCACGCTCCGCTACCTGAACTCGCTCACACATTTCAATGGCGGAGTGGTTTGTTTGGGCTGAAATTAGGAGCCTGATTGACTCACGCATGCGCAGTCGAGATGGGCATTGGGCTTATTGCTAACTGCCCAATATCCCCTTATACTTTTTAATCTTTAGCAGTAGACCTTTTTTACACTTCCGCATTTTAAACCGGAAGTAACGCGCTACAACATCCGGTGGCTAAGTTTAGCATTAGACCTCGAAGAAAATGGCTCAGTTTTCGGTGCCGTTGCTTTGGTTCTGTTCCCGTTTGCTCTCGTGGGGCAAGAAAACAACTATACCTCTCTCTTATCACGCTTTTCCGACGGACTCGGACCAAAGGAGGCAGTGAATTGAAGCAGTTAGAGGGTCCAGACATCTGCATAAAGCCAGGGACTTTTGTATGCAGCCAGCACTTCACTAATCGCAGGGGGAGACTTCGGCTCAAATCAACAACTCTTTCAACAATTCCACGGACACGAACACATCTCATGAAGGTACACTTGTTACTTATTTCATGTAATTTATCCAAAAGCCTTAATTACCACCATCTCAGTGGCACAATCGTAGCTGATTTACAGTTGCTAATACTAGCCTTTTTCCCCCCTCTTTCATCTTCCATAGAAATAATGAAATCTGTGTAATTATTCATCTACTGACATGTCTTTACTTAAAAAAAAAGATATTGTACTATTGGTAATTAGATTGAAATAGACATGACAGTTCATTGATCTTAGACAAAACCTCACATTGGTCAGTTTTTTCACATAGTGCTTAAAGTTGTGATCATATAAACCCACTACTACCTTAATTATGGTTTAAGCCGAAGTCATGTGGACAATTCCAAAAAGATTTTCCATCAAAGTAAAATAATAAGAATATAGCTATAATAGTTATTTGACATTACATTTGCGTTTTTCCCCCAACATTAAATTCCATGTTATTCCCTTTGTTTGTGTACAGATTATGCATTCAAAGACTGACTGAACGAGGATTGTCCATTGTGTGACCAGAACACCTGCACCAATGGTTCATCTCTTTTCTTCAAAGCAGAAGCCAAAGTCGTGTGTCTGAAACATGAAGACTATCAGACTGCAGTAGACTTGTTTTTATCTCGGTTTAATTTTAACCCAAACATTGACTATAAATGAGTGAGTACAAATCTTCAACTGCTCACAAGAAGCCTCTGTACTAAAAAAACAACAGCATTTCCATTGAAGCCAACTATGAGAAGACTTGTACCAAAAACTCTGCCAGCTAAATGGAAGGACCCTGGCTCATAAACGCTGCTACAACACTGGGTTTGTCAAGAATGAAAAATATATCACAGTTTTAGAGGTGTTCAAGTTCAATTTCCCTGTGAATCTTTCTACTTACAGTAAATATGTAATGCTAGTATACGTTTAACATTGAATTACATCCAGAACTTCATTTGAAATATTTAGATGAATGAGACTCTTTACAAATGTTTTATTAAGCTTTTCTTTTTTGCACAAATGTCATCCTGTATTTAAAAGTACGACTTCCATTTCTTCAACACGGTCTTGTCCACAGCCTTCACCACTTGCTGGTGTAGGTCTTCCCCATGGTCTTTGCATCTCTCCCAGCTCTTCATCGCTCGTCCTTCTGCTGTGGCCTCGCCTTCATGCTCTGCAACTCCATCTTAAAAGTCTGTTAAGAAAACATTTACAATGCAATTAAATCCTACACGACGACAATTGACACGTTTTTTCTAAATGTACTAAATAAACCTGAAGCAATAAAGCATTGTATTGGTTCTTCTGATACATCACCATGTTGTCACAACACTGTCAGGCAGTCATAACAGAAGTACACAATTGGTTTCCTTAATAATTTTGATGCTGCTCAGTTAAGTTATCAGATGTTATATATTATATAATAGATATTTTTATTTTGTTCCACCTTTGTCTACAAATAATAGTGCAACCAGCTTAAAAGATACTTTTAGATTAAACATTTCAGTTTGACAAAATAATACAGTACACTGTACAGATATTTGCTTGAAATGTTGCAGAGTAAAAATAGTAAAAGCACATAAAATTGCACTGTTACATTATTTTCACCACTGCATTTAGATCATTGGTTAACAAAAATGTCACTGTGTGTAATTAAAGTACACATGGTAAATGCTGAGGTCTCAAATAATAAACATATATATTTGATTGAATGGTGTCAATATGTGGTACCGGTGGTGACAGACTTACGATTTAGTGTTTAACATTGTGTTGCTCTCCACTTCTGCTCTTCAAAGTGACCCCAAATGCATCGATTTCCTTTGCTGATTGACCTGCAAGAATAACAAATAATTATTACCTTAGTAAGAATAACCTGCATCTTATACTGATTAAGAAACAATTGGTTATTTCAATACAAAACTGTTTTCAAACAGGAAAAAATACGCCTGCGGGTAGTAAATGGTGAGGAGGCTCTGGATCTATACAGGTGCTAAAACTAAACCTCTAAACATGGCTGAGGACATACTTGAGTTATCTTTGTGATTCCTTCATTTAGGATAAATGTACAATTGACTGGAAGCAGGACTTTCACGGAATGGAGCAGCTAGTGACTTTGTCATTATGCATAATTAGCCATGTGTTCTGTGGCTTAACTTCTTTTTTTTTCTCTCAATACTGTCTCAAAAAATGATAGTTACGTGAGTCACCGTGAGACAAAGATTTGGAGGTGATAGATTGAGGAAAGTATGTATTAAATGTCACGTAGCCTGAAGCTAACAGCCTTAGCCTTAGTAGCTGTTGACATGAGCAAAACAAGGGCTAAAAACAAGACCTAAACATGAAATACACATCTGAACTAAAACTGCAAAACAGCTGTCAGACACTTACCAGTACAACAATGAGTGAGCCATTACTTGAGGACATCTGTGGGTGTGCTGAGCAATTATATCGGCCCATCTCACTGACGCAGTTCAGGCAGCTGTGTCCCTTTAGTCAGTCCAACACCAGCGCCTTTTACGTTGTTTCCAGGTACAAAACATGAATATAATTAGAGCCCATTCTCACAGCCTGCCCACCTGACTGTGACAGCGATTACCTCCGCATCAGCGAACTAAAAGTGGGCAAATTAAGCGACTTTGTTGAAAAAACAGGTGCTATTTTCCCTTAGACCCGCGAAGACAGGAAGTGACTGGCGCTAGTACGCGCTACTTCCGGTTGTCGTGAAAGGTCTGTTGGGTTGTTAAAATAACCCAGCATTTTTTAGTGTGCAGCAATAGATTAATACAGAATAATAAAGAGCCTAATAATAGACTAGGACTCAGAACTAAACCAGGGCAAAAATATGCAATATCAGGACTAAGACAGGACTAAATCACATCTAAACCAGGCCAAAGGCCTAACACAGAACGAGAGAGCTATATGTGAGGACCAACTGAACCAAGACCACATCTCAAACAACATGACTAACTACTGCTCAGCCACTGCTCCTCTCAGTGAGCAGTCAGAGGGCTGATCAAACATCTGAGCCGCTGTTCTGTCCAGACCTCGCGCTTCATGAAAAAACTAAGTCAATATTCCGCATATTCAGCCTCAGCCTCTTTTACCTGTTAACGTTGCAAAGAGCATTCTGTGCTTGTACATTTCCCACAACGATGTATCAAATGAAGTCAGAGCAGAAAGGAAGCAAAAATGCACCTGTCAAATGGATGGTTCGGATGTTATTTGGTAAAGTTAGAGCTCAGATAGCGAGGTTTAGCTTGTTGAACGCGAGTGCTGCCAGTGCAGAGCAGTTTTCCAAAACTCACACACCATCAGCTTCATCATCCGCTTTACAAACATCCACAGCGGAACTGGTGTTCCTTACCTTGTCCGGCCCCTGGCTGCGCCTAGAAATTCCTGCCACGACCAGGACGAAAACTGCATGGTTCCTCCTAAATCCAAGGTTCGACTATTGGCCGGATCCTCCTCTCCAGCATCCTGGAGTAGACCTTACCGCGGAGGATGAGGAGTGTGATCCCTCTGTAGTTGAAGCACACCCTCCGATCTCCCTTTTTAAAGAGAGAGACCACCACCACGATCTGCCAATCCAGGGGCACTGTCCCTGACCACCACGCGATGTTGCAGAGATGTGTCAGCCAAGACAGCCCTACAACATCCAGAGACTTAAGGTACTCAGGGCGAATCTCATCCACCGAGGAGCTTCCTAACCACCTCGGTGACTTCAGCTTGGGTGATGGGAAACTTCCCCCTCCGAGTCCCCAGCCTCTGCTTCCTCATCGGAAGACGTGAGGAGATCTTCGAATTACTTCCACCGCCCGACAACATCCCCAGTTGATGTCAGCAGCTTCCCACCCGTACTGTAAACAGTGTTGATGAAGCACTGCTTCCCTAGCCTGGTGGGACCAGAATGATTCCCCTCTGTATTTTTGTATACAGCGGGGGATCAGTCTGGTCACCCCGCCCCGCTGGCTGTATCCGCAAAATCAAACCGATCTCGTGCAATCAGATTCGTTTATTTGCCGTGATGTGTTGTTAGCGAGCAACGTCACTCACGGGACGCGGAAGTCCCCTCAATAACAATCTATGAACGACGCACGAAAGAGAGAAAGCGTGTCTCCAATCGGCGGTAAATGACCAAAAACACATCGACAGTAGGGGAGTTTCGTGTTTCATAATCCTGCGCAAATATTAACGCAAAACCGCTAATAACAAGCTGTGCATGGAGGTGAGCCCAACTTTATCTAGCTGGTACCTCTCAACCTCCTTCACAAGCAAAGGCTCCTTCCCCAGTGAGGTGACGTTCCACGTCGCAACAGCCAGAAGCTGCGCACGCGGACCGTATTTACAAAACACCATCTCCAAACATGCTTTAGGTACAGGATCATGGATTGACAGAACCGGTACCAACTGGCTCTCTGGCAATTTCTATCCTGTCTCCTTTGGTTTTGGAAAAGGTGGTTTGGCGATGTGCGGCTGGCCACCATGGCCTGGTAATGTGACCTCAACAGATGGTGTTTAAATGCGTCACTCGTTCAGGGCCGCTAACTTTACCAAAGAGCTCCACGCGAGCAAGGTCGAGGGATTCCTCTGTCGTATCGGCAGAGGAAGAGGCGTCAAAACATCTCCCAAGGGGATGAACTTTGGCTTTTTTGCAGTACCAGCCCAAAACCACATATTGGTGGTGACTCTTGCACTATGTGCCAACAGGAGTATCAAGACGTCGGTATCTCTCGCAGATACGGTAACGCTATCAACATACTCATTGAGATGAACGAAATGCAATCTTTGATGACCGATTTGACCATGAACACAAAAATTGGGCTTGGCAACATGGATTTTTAAAATCAGCACCCTCAGATTAGTAGAATAGTTTTTTGCGCCACTGTATGCACGGGTAAAAAGAGCTGTTTTCAGCCTGGATTTGAACATTGTCAGAGTTGAGGCCTGTCTCACATCCTCATGAAGATTGTTCCAGATTTTAGCTGCATGAAACTGAAACGCAGCCTCGCCGTGTTTATTATTGACTCTGGGAACCACCAGGAGACCCCTCCCTGAAGTTCTCAGGACCCGAGATGGTTCATACGGCTCTAACATGTCAAAGATGTACTTTGGTGCTAAACCATGAAAAGACTTGTACACAAGCAGAGCTGTTTTAAATTCTATTCTCTGAGTGACAGGAAGCCAGTGCAGAGACCGGAGCACTGGACTAATATGGTCGTATTTCCTGGTTCTTGTCAGGACTCGAGCAGCAGCGTTCTGGATGTTCTGCAGCTCTAACAGCTCGTTTAGAAAGGCCAGTGAGCAGGCCGTTACAGTAGTCTAACCTGCTGGAGACAAATGCATGGATGAGCCTCTCTAAGTCTGGTTTTGACACTATTCCTCTGATCTTAGCAATGTTTTTCAGATGGTAAAAAGCTGATGATGTTATAGCTTTGATGTGGCTGTTTAAGTTCAGGTCTGAGTCCATGATTACTCCTAGATTTCTAACCTAATGTTTTGGTTTTAGAGAGAGAGACTCAAGGTGACTGATAACACTTTGTCTTTGTGTCTGTGGGCCAAAGACAATGATCTCAATTTTGTCTGAGTTTAGTTGGAGAAAGTTGTTTTGCATCCACAAACTGATCTGTTCAATGCAGTGACAGAGTGTATCTACAGGCCCATGTTCACCTGTATCAGTGACAGAGAGTATCTACAGGCCCATGTTCACCTGTATCAGTGACACGTAGATCTGAGTGTCATCTGCGTAGTTGTGGTACGACACATTGTTACTGTTTATTAGCTGACCCAATGGAAGCATGTACAAGTTGAATAAGAGGGGTCCCAAGATTGACCCCTGGGGGACTCCACAGGTCATGGAAATTTTGTCTAAGACACAGTTGCCAATTTCGACAAAGTAATCCTATCTCAAGATAGGACTTGAACCAGTTTAGAGCAGTACCAGAGATTCCCACCCAGTTTTCTAACCTGTGAAGTAAGATCCCGTGGTCAACTGTGTCAAAGGCATCGCTCAGGTCCAGCAGAACTAAAACTAGACCTTACCTGCGTTGGTGTTCATACGGATATCATTTGTCACCTTGATCAGAGCTGTCTCAGTGCTGTGGTGGGGCCTAAATCCTGACTGGAAAGTATCAAAGACATTGTTAGATAGGAGAAAGTAAGTGAGCTGTTGATATATTACTTTCTTTAGGACTTTTCCTAAGAATGATAGGTTTGATATGGGCCGGTAGTTGTTCAGTACCTTGGGATCAAGGCTGCTCTTCTTTAGAAGAGGCTTTATCTGTTTTCTTGTCATGGCAGCCTCGCCTGGTGTCCATCTCTCCCTTTGTTTCCCCTCCCCTTGTGTGTCTGTCTGTTCCCTCCTACTTGGGTGTGGCAGCTCCAGAACTCACCTGGCAGCAATCTGCAATCAACCTCCCGACCGGTATAAGAGGAGCAGCTCTCCAGCCACTCCTCGCCAGTTTGTTAAACTACTCAACCAGTTAGTTCCAGCACTTGGCTCTTATTGGATATTGCTACTTTTTGGATTTTTGTACTTGTACCTTTTTTATTATTTTGTCCAGGAACGCCTACTTGCCTGCCTGCTCCGCCGCCTGCTTGTCCAGTCCTCTGTCTGCCTGCCTGCCTGCCTACCCACCAACTATACTTACCTGTAAACTCAATAAATTGTTAAACCCTTCCTGGTAGTGTTCTGCTCTTGGGTTCAATCTAGAACCGTGACATTTCTTGTAATTTTATGCAACTGTGAAGCACTTTGAATTGCCTTGTGTATGAATTGTGCTCTACAAATAAACTTGCCTTGCCTTAATGACCGCGGTTTTCAAGGCCTTTGGAAATGCTCCAGTCTCAAATGAGATGTTAACTAACTGAACAAGTTGTGGTAACAAGCTGGTCAACACAGACTTCAGAAATCTAGTGGGTAATTCATCAAGGCAGCATGTACATGAACTCAGACCGGAGATGACCTCTTCGATTGTTTTGTCAGTAACAGGTGTGAAATGTGTCAGCTCAAGGTGTTTATCCAGTGTCAGGGTTGCCATTTGTGTTGTGGAAATTATGGCATTTTTAATGCCTTGGACTTTGTCATAAAAAATATTGCAAACTCATTGCACTTAGATGTAGAGATTAGTTCTAAGGGCAGTGAAACTGGAGGGTTAGTTAATCTGTTTACTGTGGAAACAAACACGAGATTGTTTCTGCAGTTTGCGATGATTTTAGAGAAGTTTTCTCCCTTTCTCCATGCAAAATCTGGTTGAACTCACAAACACTTCTTTGTATATCTCAAAATGAACCTGGAGCTTTGACTGCGCCATTTCCTTTCGGCTTTTCGGCACTCTCTTTTCTGTGCCCTGACTGAATCTTCACTTCTCCAAGGTGCCTTTTGTCTATTGTTAACCATTTTAACCTTGACAGGAGCAATAGTATCCAAAACATTTAAGACACTTGATTTATAAGAGTCCAACAGATTATCAGCATTAGAACATGGGGGATTTTCAAATCTGATAATTTCCATAAACTGTGTCCCTCTTGTATCATTTATGTGTCTTCTTTGAATAACTCCAATAACTTTTTTTGCATGCCTGTCATTGGTCACATCCACATGCACATTAAAATCACCTGAAATGACTAAACAATCAAAATCAGTGCATATGAATGAAAGTAATTAAGTAAAGTCTTCGATAAAACAATTCTGTGGTGGTTTGTAAATAGTCATATAAAGTATGGAAGATTGTTTTATCTCCATTTTGAAAGACACATGGAAAAACCCCAAATGACAATTTGTGGATGACTATATTGTCCCTGAATATTGCACAGACACTCCTGCCCCTCTGGTTTTGGCGTGTTTCAGACACAAAATTGAAATTTGATGGACTACACTCAATCAAAACTGCGTTACCAGTGTTTTTGTCGAGCCATGTTTCAGTTGAAAACATAAAATCTAGATTATAAGAGGAAATAAAACTATTTATTAAATAGGACTTGTTTTTTAACGATCTGACATTGAGTACAGCATGTTTGAGATTTATCTCTGTTTGAGTGGATGAATCTTTTTGTAAGGGATATGGATTAGAGTTCTTTGATTGGACGGTCTGAGTGTCCCTCTCTTATCTAATCTATGTTGTTTGACAGTACTAATTGTTTCAGAAGAACAAACTCCCTCTGTGGACCTCTGGTTGGTTTTGAGTTTGCTATGCATGGTAGCAACGCAGAGGCCCCTAATGTCCTAGACAGCAGCAGTGAAGCTGCTGGAGATAACAGCTGTGGGCACCGGTGGTGGGGGCCGAGCTGGGAGACCTTGGTTGGTGAAAAAGGCGGAGGTGGGAGAGGGGCATGATACTTCTTTGGGGATGAAAGCCTTCGTCTTGACAGGCCTGGAGTCATTTTAATCCCTTGTTTTATCAAGGGTTCAAAATGGTTGGGGAATCCCATAGGTGACTTTGGAGATGGGAATGATTCTTTGCTGGCGAGCCAGGAGCTCTTCTCATGCTCCTCTCTGCTCTCTTTTGTTGCTCAGGCCTCCACTGATTTTGCAGAGCATGGAGGAGATTTTCCGTCAGTCGTCTCACTCCATCTCTGCTCAAATGTGGGCCATTTCCTTTAAACAGATCGTAGCGTTTCCAGAAAAGATTAAAGTTCTCTATGATATATGTTTAGTAGGAAATTGTAAACAAAATGCTTCGGTTTCCGTTCAAACACAGTGTGCAGCAAATTAGCGAAAATTTAGAGAGTTTATTTACTCTAAAAAACTGTAGAAAGCTCTCCTTCTAATATCCGGCTGATTTGCTGACCAGTCGGTAACACTCGGCTAATCACAGAGTTCCTAGTGCAGGGACGAGAGACGCCGATTTGACAAACGCCATAACGTCAAAACTGGCTTCACCGACCTCCGCGGACGCCGTCAACGACCAACGGTGCTGTCACACCAAATACAACCGTCCCGACCCCGACCACTCACGACTGCCGATTATCGCGTTGGTGTGAAAGTGCCTTGAGAATAATGTAGGGCTGGGCGATAAATAGAATTAATTCGATTAATTCATGCTTTCAAAAAAGACGATGTGGAAAATGGCAATATCGTAAAATTGTGTCCGCCGGTCCATGTCCGCCCTATGTGCGCCGCGTGCCAGTTTAGCAACTTTTCAGACGCTCCGTAGTGACTGTTTTCAGAAATGACGCCAGTGGAACCCACCCAGTGACTTTCTGACGATCTCTGCTACTTTACAAGGCCGTGTGTTGTGTTTTCGTTGTGCGCGATGGAGTTTACTTCGCTAAAATACAGTTTCCTCCCGGTCTGATCCTCTGCCCTTCTCCCACTCAGAGCGGAGACATGGCGGAGACACAGCAGCAGCAGCGGCACCATGTAGCTCCGCCCCTTTCCCCTTGAGTCTCCATGACGGATGTCAATCACAGCAAAGATGATGATAAAACTAAAACACTTTTGAAAATTCCATGGCTTATTAAGAAGTTTTACTTTTGAGAGCAGACAAGGAATATTTAAAACAGAAATAAGCACTTTTAATGGGCCAAATTGTGGGCTATACTTGAAATCTAAATATTAATGTGGCGGACTCTGGGCAGTTTTTTTTTCATATGAAAGATCAGGAGATCTTTTTAAGTTTATTTCCATTTTGCCTGATGAAGTTCTCAGGACCGAAACGTTGACCTAATCCTAATAAAGTATTTTTGCAAGGTTGGCAGTGTGCAGGAAGTATTATTTTTGACTTAAGTTTATTTCCAATGAAATCGATTAAAATCGTAATCGTCCAAATTGAGTTAAAAAAAAATCGAGATTTTATTTTTGGACATATCGCCAAGCCCTAGAATAATGTAATGTAATGTAAGAAATACTGTATCAAGGACTTGGGCCCACTCCTCCAGCTGACCTAAACCCAAGTAAGATCTGCAGGGCTCCACTTAAATGGCACATTTGCAGTGAAGCAAAACAAATGAATTCTCCGAAAAGGGAACTCAATGCATGCCTTTAAAAAACAAAAAAGTCTATTCTAATCGCTTTGTTGAACAATCTCCTCAACATTCCAAGGCGCATTCAAAGCCCAAGTTGATAGTATCCTCAAGATCTGAGACGGACCTTGGCGAACAGACTCTTTTTGCAAATGATTTGCCGTGTAATCCCGGTTTTACCTTGACTTCGCCGGTAATTCTTTCTCCCCAGACTTATGAAAAGCCGGAGCCGTAAAAAAAAAAAGAAAGCAGCAGGATTCGAGCAATGTTAAACACGCTAGCTCCGAGGAGGAACTAATCCCAGCGGCGCTCGTTCTCTTACCTCAAATGCCTTCAAAGGAAAGAGATACGCCCGGGGCTTCTAATTAATTCATAATGGAAGTCTCTGCTGAAGAAAAAAAAAGCGAGGGGTATGGAGATAACTTTAGAGGAATTTATATAACACTTTTGTTGGAGACCTATCCTCATTGTACTCCTAAATAAAGCGCGGAGCCGAGTTTGTGCCAGTCGACCAATCCGATTTGCGCGGCTTTGAATTTTCTGCCCCCGAGCCGTTTCCAAAACAGACAGGCGAGAGAGAAGGGGGGGGGTAAAAAATAGCTGAGCATTCTGACAAGGTCCGGTCGAGGTTCGTCATAATGTGTTTCCAACGCCCAGGGCAGACGGGGAGGGAGGAGGGGAGAGGATGGAGGGGCTGGTTCGGGCTGTTGGTGAGCATCTGTCAGCCAACATCCGCTCGGCTGAAGATCCTGCTCTGTCCAAACACCGCCACAATCCCTGCTTCCTCGTAGTCACTCAATGGCTTTGACCGTACGTCTGCAAATCGCCGCCCTCTGTTCTGGAGTGTGCATTTTTTAATGGGGGGGGGGGACGTGTTATAGTTCTCTTTCAAATGTAGTGTAAGAATTAAATAAGCCTAAAGAGCTGAAATTGTGATAAAAAACAACCGGATAACAGTCATTTAAAAATAAAAATGGTGTTCCTACTATATGATTTTTCAGTAGATAATTATATATTGTACAAATAAATGTTTTCTGAGGCTCGAGTCCCACTACAAACAGTTCCGTGACCCACTTTTGGGGTTCCAATCCACCAGTTGAGCACCATTGCTCTCAAAAGATTGATTGTACAAAATGTTTTAAACTACTACTCTTAAACTAGCCTGGCTAACACCAGACTAAAATCACAAGTGATATTTAGTCTGGGGACCATCAATTCATTTTCTCATATGAGAGGTGTGGTTTACGATTGTCCATATCCGTTTATTGGGTGCTACAAATGTCCTCATGCTTTTGCAGTAGCCATAGCCAATCATATCATCGTATCCAATGACGTATGACAGGGGTCACGAATTAATTTCACCAAGGTCCGAAATGAAAAAAAATGGTCAAGCAAAGGTCCGGAACATACGGGGTTAATTCACGGTTATATCAGGATTTTTAAGCCTTTTTTAAAATCTATTTCTGTGATTTGAAAATAATGCAATCAATTGAATCCTGTTATTGTTTTTTTGCTCTAAAAATAAGTTTTGGCTCCTAAATAGCAGAGTGCATATAGGCTACTGGCCTATTATACACAATGTGCACAGTGATGTGTTTCTTTGCTCAGTTCAACACACTGAGCCCTGTTTAGTCCAGGTTTAGTCCTGGCTTAGTTCAGGTTTAGTCCTGGTTCAGACCTGCTCGGGAAACAACCGCGCATTACGTCCGCGTGTGCATATTTAATTAGGGCGTCCTCCGCTTTTGTTTTTAGCGAGCCATATTTCAGTCATTCCGAAACCGTTTCTAAAAATGTTAAAAGTATCATGAAGCTAAGATGTAGGACTTTCTCTTTCTGTTCGTCTGGGCGTAGTTTATCGCTCTGGTGCAGTCAGAGAGGGAGGGAGGGAGAGCGAGAGAGGGAGAGAGAGGGAGCGCAGAGGCAGCCGCTCGTCTGAGGGGATTCGGGTCGGGTCCAAAGTTCGGATCCAAGGTTCGGGTCCGGATGGGCTGGCGCATGGTTCCGGACCGAGGTCCGCCGTTTAGTGACCTCTGACGTATGACGTACCCACTATAAACTTTTGAGCTAAACTATTTAGAACACGGTCTAAAGCTTGATCGAAAGATGGCGTCGCGTCTGCTGCTGTCATTATTATTTTTTTCATCTCTAAACAAACTATAAGCTTCCGTATGTGGATTAGTGTCTTGCCGTCCCTCCTCGTTCTGTGATTGGTCCCCAAATCCATACGAAAATGTCGGCCATGGTCCCCAGGCTGTTGTGCAGTTCGAAAAGATTCGAGCGCACACAGCAGTCTGACGTTAGCCAGACTACTCTTAAACAGCTGAACAACAGTAAAATGAGCACTATTTTAGAAACATTGAAAATATGTGTTGTAAACGTCACGTCCCTAATGCAATTTAGTTAACTTTAAAATGTTACGGTCCAAACTTATTACCAAGTTTCCCATGCATTTATGACAATTTTTCAGAGAGATTAGTTAGGTTTATCACCTTTCTGCTTTCTGACACAATCATTTCACCAATATTAGCCTCCACCAGGCTGTTAGAATTGGTGCTCCAATCACTCATTCACGCTGCAGACGCCACGCAGCCATCTCCCTTTTCCCTTATAATGTGTGTGAACACAATAAAGCATAGCTTTTATATAGCGCTTTTCTGGACACTCAAAGACGCTTTACATTGCACTATTCATTCACTCCATACTTGGTGGTGGTAAGCTACTATTGTAGCCACAGCTGCCCTGAGGTAGACTGACGGAAGCGAGGCGACCAGTCTGTGCCATCGGTCCCTCCGACCACCACCAACCACTCACTCACTCACTACATTCACCCAGGCTTCCTGGTGTTACAAACAGTCTCCCATCCAAGTACTGACCAGGCCCTTCCCTGCTTAGCTTCCAAGGTCTGATGGGATCAGGCATAGCAAAGCAGTATGGGGCCCTCATGCAATAACTTGGTTTGGGGTCAGTTTCACTTTACCATAAGCATATAAAATATCTATGGCTCCTTTAAACAGCATTGATTTGAACAAAAAAAAAGTGTGTAGGTCTATAGTGGCTATACTTTCACATTGAATGGCTTTGTAATACAGAGCCTGCAGTTGGTATAGCAGTTTATTTTTTATTTTTCTTCTGAAAAATTGCCTTCTTCCTCCTCTTTCAAATCCTCTCTCCTCCCTAAAATCTGGATTACCTTGTTTTCAAAAGTGTAGTTGTTAGTGGCTTACTGAAGGCTTAAAACTACACAGCACAGATGACGGCTTGTCAACCTTTTCCAGCTCTGGCAAACTCCAAGCAATCTGTGTTCCATACAAACATACAACCCTGATCGTAATGTGCACATGGATTTCATCAGGATGATTAGCCCGTGCGGTACCTAAGCACCATTTTCGTCACGCGCGTCAATAAACAAATGAAACCGGAAAGTGAAAGGTCAAGAAATTAGTCAGGAGCCGGAGACTCCGCAGCGGAATGAATCAAAAAGCTCTGCGCGGCGCCGACTGCCATGGAGATGAAAAGGGAGAGCGCGGCTCCTCTGGGGTGTAATTAAAGCTGTGAATCCTGTTCTCCATGACCACGGATGGAGACGGCGCGAGGCGAGCAGGAAGGGGCGCGGACTCCGGGGAGAGGGGAGGGGAACTAGAAAGGTAAATAGTGGAAGAAGAAGTAAGGATAATGAAGGAACAGCAAGAGAAACAGAAGCAAGAAAAGCGGCAATCAAGGCGGTGTCAGGGGAGTTTGTGGAGTGGATTAAAGTTCCTGCGTCAAAGTGTGCTCCGTCTGTATTGGACCCAAGTGAGGCATCTACCGAGTTAGCAAGCAGACAAGTTTAATTAGTTTACTTGGATGAGTTGTTTCCGAATTGAGACGTTTTTGTTTTTTAGGCTTAATTTAACTCGGAAAGTCTCATTGTTATCCGCAGATCTCATTTTTTTAAGGGACTCCAGGTCAAGAGGCATTTGCAACACAACCACGGGTGACAGTGGCGCAGATAGCAAAGCAGTTCGTCTTGTGAACGGAGGGTTTGAATCCCACAGGTGCACACTGTCATTGTGTCGCAAACCAGACATCACCAGAAAGGGCACTCACAAAACACCAAAAAACACAAACATGCGCTTTTTACATCAGACTGCATCCAATCTATTCATTTTTCGATACAACCTAAATGAGCTACTGTTTCACGTCAAAGACAAAGGCGAAGAGAGAGAATCCGAGAATCAGAGACATCGCTTCCCCTGCCACCCTGTTCAGAATAAACACGTGACCGGGACGTAATGCCAGCTGCTGGGAGGACCTTGGGATGGAAGTCAGGCCTCGCTTCTATCGGTGTTGGAGTTAATACGTCCTCACAGAGAGGGGCAGCCAACTGTCATGCGATCACCAGTCAGAATGGTTGAGACCCAAGGCGAGACCATAGACATATTATTAATAGACCGTCATTACTCACTCCTCCCCATTTACCACAATGACCACATTCGAGGGGGAAATCATGGCGGATTTACAGACTCCTCCTCCCCAGCTCTGACGAATCATGTTCCTAATAAGGGCGGGATCCTCACTGTAGACTTGGCCCTTGTGTGACGTGTAGCTCGTGCAGCTCCAATGCTAACAGTCAGACCCTCATTAAGTACAAGATTTCTAAAATTTATCCTACGATAACCAGCCCGGTGCCTCTGCTTGTGTGTAACACAGCGTAATCACAGGAGGAATATCTAGCTGTAGACAGTTCCAAAAAATGAGGCACCGGGCATTAAAGTTGTTTTTAACGTGTCTAAAGTGCAATGGATTCCAATGGGGGACTAGCGGCTATATGGCGGTACTACAGCAATGGCGGCCTCCAGTGTCGTCGTCGCAAAGCAGAGCAGCCAGCGGCCATTGGGCGAGACACTGCAGGTGAATAGGGAAAGAAAAATACATGTAGAGATATCAATGTGAAACTTTTGCTGAACATTACTGATATAAATATGATTTTAAAAAATGCATTGCATATTTTCTGTCATTTTATGTTTTCATATAAAATAAGGCATTTTGTACATGAAAATGGCCAAAATTGCCTATATTTGGGGCAACGAAATGAAAATAATCTTTTTTTGGGTTCAAAGCTGAATAAATCAGGCTAGGAATTAGATATTAAAAAATCCCTCTGAAAAAACCTTCAAAATATTGTTAAATCCAAGACTGTAAAGTTTGGAGTCTGTATGAGCGACTATAAGGGCTCACCCGCTGCCCGAGTGGGGCCTTCTCTCATTCAGAGAAAACAAGCCCTGAAGTTTGTAGCGAGTGCGCTGAACCTTCTTTGGCTCTTCGCACCAGGTGTCATTTAGGAGGAAAAATACCATATTTGGGTGATAGCGTCATCACGGGACCCTTCACAGGACACGTGGATGTAAAATCTGTCAATATTTGTGAATGAATACCCGCGGGAAAGCGGTCTTTCGACGCGCCGCAGCTGCTACTTCCGCGTTACCTCCGTGTCGCAGGCAGACAAATCATCATAAAATAAGCCTCATACAGAGTGAGTTTTGTCATTTTTATACTCTGACACGAAAACTAAGATGTAAAGGGAGGAAAATAGATACAAATCTCCACTTCGACCACTGCGTGAAAAATCAATACTTTCACCTGCCGTGTCTCGCCTTAACAGAGAGGATTTTCGGTTTTACAAAGATCTGGCTACACGTGGTCACAGGGGTTAAAGTGGGCAGGAACGGTCAGGAACAGCGTTGCATGGCAAGCAGTCCGCTCCTCATATGCGCGGGTTTAATGCGCCTCAATAAAACAGCATTTATCACGAAATCATGAACTTTACAGACATAAACTAATCCATAAACGGAGTCTACTCTTCCCAAACTTTTGTACATTTCATATCAATCAGCCTCATATTTTTGGTTTTAGAGATTATTTTAGGAAGCATAATGAAGAGAAAAGGCGATAAACAGTGCGCGGTTACGGCGCGATCTCAGCCTTTTTCACAAAGTAACTATTTCCTCTGATCAGATCTTCTAAATCTGTCTGCGGTTTAAAAGTAACAATAGAGTCATGAATTCTGGCTAAAGTTTAGTCTTTAGACTCGTCTGGAGCCTGTGTGTCCTCCTCAGTGCGAGGTGCAGCTACAGACGGAGGAAGAACAGGGGCGGAGCTGACACGGGCAGCAGAGGGACTGGGGCCCCACAGCAGATGGGCCCCACAGGGAAACACTCACACAGGATTTTGACAGTACATAAAAATAATAAATAAATAGATTAAATATTAAAAGTAGCTAATTGCAGCTATAAAAATCAGTGCTGCTTTTTCTTTCTTTTTTTAGGAAAGTAATCATAATGTAGACAGTTCTGATGTCATCACTGTATAAGGCTGATTTAAACAGCATATTATTGCCTAAAATACACCAGATTGCACTAAATTGTATCTGATTATTCAAAAAATTCCCGGGAGGACTGGCTGGAACAAGAGCACATACAAAGAAATCTTATTCTGTGAAATGGTTATTTAACGTACAGTATTTTAAAATAAATAAATTTAAAGTAATATAAACTCCTTCTGTTACATGTAATATACACACAGCCTTTCATATATCGACCTAATGTAGCGTTCTGAGTCTTCGAGATTAGAGTTCCACCACCTCCCAAAATCCACTTTAACCACTGCGTGGACAAGACCTAAAACGGCATTCGAGTCAAATGATAAGATTTGGGGGTTAATTGTGCTCTGTAGAAAGTTCCATTCTGTTGGAAGACAATACTGAAAAGCCATGTTTCCTCTGTCTGTCCTGACATTTGGGACAGTCAGTGTGTATATGTCCTGGGAGCGAAGAGCATAAGATCCATGCAACCAGGGCTGAAGATACACTCACGTACGGAGGGAACTGCCCTACGAGCGTCTTATAACCTGTAACAGTGTGTCAGCCGCCGAGTCGCCAAGCAGGCCAGCAATAGTCACAATATTGGCCTCAATAATAATAATAAAGCAAAGGAAAGGAAACAGCAGTTTGCTTATTGCAAACAGAGAAACACGATTACGTTTTAGTACAGCACAAACTACTGAAGATTTCGGGCCATTACCGTTTTTCAGTTGCCAGAAGACAGTCAATATTTGTTTTCCTTTGGAGCTTGACATTTTTTTACGTTCGCAACTAAATCCAATGTGTCAGTGGGTGGGATTATTGTCGACTGATTTGCTTTGTGTTACTATATTGATCGTGGTAACTGTTCGCGCTGCCTAAAATGAGCATTCGATGAGCGACAATGCCATGCTGCCAATACAACTCGCAGTACGAACAAATGAATATAGCCTATTTGAAATGAGCTTTATTAGCATATCAAAAGCATACGTACATACGGCATACAGCGCAAGGCGGCACAGTAGGATAATCCTCTCGCCTCTCCTGAACAAGATCCTGGCTCAAGATCTGAAGGTGGATCCCCAGCTTTCCGCAGCGGTCTCCCACTGCTCCTGACAGCTCGCCCGGAGGTAGTGGTTGAAAGATGGGTCAAATGTGGGACGAATTTATTTTCAGGGACAGAAGGTTTACAGAAATGGTGCCTTAAGAGATCAGCGCTCTCCCCCTCATGTCAAGAAGGCGCGGGTTCTAATTCTGGTAGGTTTCCTCAAGGCATGTCCCTCACCAACTTAAAACTAGTACATACGCTAATTCTGCTTCCTGACCGGATGCCCAGATGCAACCTCATTTCCCTCAGGAGACAATAAGGTCAACAAATACGAAATATTGTGTGTGGCTATAGCATTCTCCCCTCACATTAGAGTGACCAGACAAGTCCCGGAATCCAGGCTTTTTGTCCGAAATGATCCTATCCCCAGAAGTAATTGGCCGACTAAAGGCCTGGCACACCAAGCGCCTCCGTTATTATATGTGGGAGAGCACTAGAGTACACACGGGCGCACTATACGATTGACCCCGCGCCTCCCAGATCCAAACTCCTTTTGAATGCAGGCTGTTTTCACGTGTGCTCAGTGCGGGAACTTCTGATTGTCTCTCGCTATTCTAGTGTTTTCTCATCCGCTTAAACAGATTATTTGACGCCAGGTCCTCGTTTCTCTTTTGATTCCAACATTTGTCAGAATTCTGAACACACTTTTCATTGTTTCACATCCCTTTCGGACGCTTTCTTAGAACATCTCACACAGCTCTTACGCAGACAAATGCACTTTCAGTGAATTCACAGTGTTCGGTCAACACAACTAGACGTGTATATACAAGCAAAGTACTTTGGCCAATACTTTGTCACTTGCAATAAAGTAACTTGAATGTAACTCTGTGAGCTTTCAGTGATTACTGATTCTTGATGACTGTAATGATTGAAGAAAGCTGGACTCAAGAGTTGTAACTGTTGTGTCAAATGAATGAGTCTAAGAAGCACACAAGAGGGTTTTGATGTGTCAAAGCGATGGAAACCGCCTGAAACAGCCATCCGCTCTTGTTCATTCAAGTGATCTGCGGATGAGCAGTATTTGGTTAATAGCATGTTAGAGTACTCAAAGCACTTTTGTGTGCCTAAATACTCTAGCATTGTTCTTAAACACTGTAACACATTACTTCGGGTGACACCTGCCGCTATTCATCACCCCTATTTTTGATGTTCAACCCAATGACCATCAGTGTTGGGTGTAAAGAGTTACAAAGAACGCGTTACACTAACGAAACTACTTTCTCAGGGAAAAAAGTAGAGTAACGCGTTAGCTACCGTCAATTTAGTAACGTAATGCCGTTTATTTTTCAATCCGCCGCAACGTTACTTTTTGTTTACTATGGGCAGATGTCACCGTGACAGTCATCTGCTGGGCGCTTGCGCACACGACTCGCCGCATGAGAGACAGTCAGAGGCTGGCCGCAGGTGGTGGCGGCAAAAAGACGACGAGCGACAATGGCAAGCGAAAATCAGCCAACAACGAGGCTAACATTTGAGGGATGGAGGTTGCCAAAATTTAAGGTCCGATGGATAGGGGCACCGGAGCGGAGAGAAGCGGGTCTTGCGCTGCTCATCGCGGAGCGTCGCACTTTACCCCAAGAGCCAGCTGTGAATAAAAAAAGAGAAGTTGCCGCTCACAGCAGCGCTATTGAGACTGACTTTTTTTCTTTTGGTGAGGATGAGGAAGACGCAACGTCCTTTAGCGTAGACGCTGAGGTACTGGAATATATGAGATCAGGCTCAGAGTTGGAGATCCTAAACCAATTCCCCCGAGTGAGAGCGGTGTTTATGAAGTACAACACTGCAACACCGTCCAGTGCACCGGTGGAAAGGCTGTTTAGCCTGGGAGGTATCGTTTTTACCCCAAGAAGAAACAGACTCTCAGACAAACGTTTTGAAAGACTGCTCCTGATGAGATACAATCGCACATTTTGTGCTGATGTGGAATAGCTCAAGCCTGCCTGTGCCCAATAGCTTTTTCTATCTGGTAAACTGAAGAAATGCCAGCATATTCAGTGAACATAGCCTTTTAATTCTGAGTTGTTTTTGATTGATTTTATTGTTTCTAAAATGTATTTGCCTCCAATATTATTCCATTTTATTTTCACAAGCCATAGATATCAAGCCATTTTGAAGGTATTATTTTTCTGTTACATGAGGCATGTAACATTTTATTTTGAGAAAGGTTTGAGGTTTATCCTGAGGTTTTCAGGATATGTTTAAACCTGCAACCCAATGTGTACTTATACTCTGTTGCATGTTTTTATTTTTATTTTTTATTAATAGTTTGTAAAGTTTTTATATATATATATAATAGAAAGAAGAAAAGACACATACACACACATATACACATACATGCACATATATATACATGCACATCCATCCATCCACATTCATCCAGGGGAGGGGAGAGGGGAGGGGGGGTGATTTACATTACAGTTTGTTGCATTTTTGATAATAAAGAGCACGAAAGAAATATCTGTTATGTCCTTAATAGTAGAACTTCCATAACACATTTAGGAACAAAGTTGAGCAACATAAAAGTAACACAAAAGTAACGTAAAAGTAACGAGTAACGTAATAAGTTACTTTCTTTAGAGAGTAACTAAGTAAAGTAACAGGTTACTTTTAAAAGAAGTAACGAGTAATGAGAAAAGTTACTTTTTAAAAGTAACTTTCCCAACACTGTTGACCATATGTAGGTGAGGTCACAGCCTAGTTAGAAATCATTAAAATGAATGCACAGACCTTTTGAGATTTTACTGTAGATACAAATTAGCGTCTAAAAGTGTCCTCTGAGCTAAATGTTAAATCATATTCAGTTAAGGTTCTACTTTTTGTGGGGTCGGATACACATCCAATGGCCACTAAACATTATCTTATAAAACAAAAAAACACGGAGACTATATAAATGCCATGAAGTGGACATAACATCAAGGCCGTGGGAACCCAGGGAGCTGAGAGTGCTGCAGCACCCCCTCGTGGATAATTTGCGAACTGCAGGCAATATTAATACATAGGAAATATGCAGAGAAAAAAAGCGTTTTAAGGGTAAATTTTGTCCCTCAGCACCCCCTAACCAAAATATCCTCCCACGGCTCTGCATAACATACCCTGCCATACGTCAGTATTGGGCCTGGCTTCACTATTCATTTGAATGGAGATAGAACGCTCCATTTTAAATGCGTCTGGGAGCTGTTGGCTGACAAAATGTGCATTTGTAAATAACAGGCTCTGATAGCTAAAGGCAATTTCTATGATTTCTCTGGTTTGGCATCTTACAACAACAAAACTTACCGGCATATGTTCCCAAAATCCCTGTGGAAATACAAACAAAACATGGCTGCCGAACAACTTCCGTTACGAAGATACTCATCACAAGAGAGCAATAATGTAAATCCGGTTAGGGCCCCTCTTTGTAGTCTTTCCATGTTCTTACCTCGTCTCGTCACACACTTGACCAAAAAGCTGGCTCAAGATCTAAAGATGTCTCTCAGAAGTACTGCGATGCTGTCACCCACTATCAAGAAAACGTCCAACTGTATCAATACGTAATGTGCACAAACTGTTTTTCAACAGCCTCTATACCACAGATCCGTTTGGCACACAGGACATGGATGACACATGGGATCATCTGCCAAATCCCTCTCCGTGAAATAAATAGCATGCGGTGCCAATCAAAGACAGTCAATATCCTGTCTGGTTAAAGGGAGATGTATAGCAGTAACTCGTGTTGACAATCCCCCTGAATTCAGCCGCCTGAATCGAAGCATTCGTCACGGGAAAGTAATTGACACTGACAGTCCGGGGATGAATGTGGGTTAGGTGGTGTTTCCGTTTTGGAAGAAAAAAATTAAAGGGGAAAGGAAGAAAAAGAGCCAGAGAGAAAGACTGCCAAACATATCTTCATTCAGTTCAGTTACAAAACACCGTTCATTTTCATCCATGGAACACTGAACGTCCATTGTGTTGTTGGTTTTTTTTAATGCTAGAATGCTTTTAGTAGTGTGATGTTTGTGCCTTTGAATGAATCGTTTCAAACCGGATCTCATTTTTGACCTTCTTTTTGTCTGTCTCAAATGGAGCAAATGGCGCCTGAGCAAACACTAGAAACAGCTACAGCAGAGCAGAAACCAAACATGAAAGGATTTTGCACAAAAATGCAGGGCAGTTCTTTTCATTCACTTTGGAACAAAGTCTTATTTACATGACATGCAGTTCAAAGGTTAGAATGAATCTCGCAGTGAATACAATGCATTTTGTAATTTTAACCAAAATGTGTACCTCTGAGCAAATTCCTTCTCAGACAATATAGCCTTAATCGCACGGGATTAGTTTTACCTAGGGACCACATGAGATTTGTAATAAGTACGGAGAATGTCTGTGATGTTAATCCTGTGCGAATGCGCCATGTCAGTGATTTGCCAAGTAAAATTCCCCCGCGAATTACCTACTATATTTTACTGAATCCGAGGTCCTGTGATAATACTAATCCAATGCGAATAGGCATGTCTGTGATTTGAATAGAAATAGGCAGGATGCGACACGTGATTGGGCTTTTTTTGTTTCCTTTGCCCATTTTTATTTACTTTGATGATGAATGGAGGCTGCATTAGAGAGTTTAAACCAGTGGTTTCGTTAGATCATAATTTACTCCATCATTTTGACAAACAGCGTTGTAAAAAGGAGTTCAAGTATCTCGGGGTCTTGTTCACGAGTGAGGGACGGATGGAGCGTGAGATCGATAGACGGATCGGTGCGGCGTCAGCAGTGATGCGGTCGCTGTATCCGACTGTTGTGGTGAAGAGGGATCTGAGTCGGGGGCAAAGGACAGAATCTTTACATTGCATTTAGCACATTTAAAGCAGAGGTTTGATGTTTTAGTTTGCGTAAGGTGAGAGCTCCTCTTCTTGCCGAGGGGTAAACGGACTCTTTTCACAGAACACAGTACCGGGCCATTCAAACTTACTTTCACCCCTGGTTATAAGGCGTTAAATCTTGGAGAAAAGCTATAAAATACTACAAAAATACACGTTTAACACATCTGGATCTTAGACTCAAATAATAAAGTGATCGTGAGAGAAAATTAGTATTACTAGCCAAAAATAGAACGCTCTAATATTGTTTTGAAAGTTGGCTAGCATTAATGGCTAGTTAGGTTAAAAATGCCATAATTTCCACAACACAAATAGCAACCCTGCCACCAGCTAGACACCTTGAGCTGACACATTTCACTCCTGTTACTGACAAAACAATCGAAGAGGTTATCTCCGGTCTGAGTTCATGTACATGCTGCCTTGATGAATTACCCACTAGATTTCTGAAGTCTGTGCTGACCAGCTTGTTACCACAACTTGTTCAGTTAGTTAACATCTCATTTGAGACTGGAGCATTTCCAAAGGCCTTGAAAACCGCAGTCATTAAGCCTCTTCTAAAGAAGAGCAGCCTTGATCCCAAGGTACTGAACAACTACCGGCCCATATCAAACCTACCGTTCTTAGGAAAAGTCCTAGAGAAAGTAATATATCAACAGCTCACTTACTTTCTCCTATCTAACAATGTGTTTGATACTTTCCAGTCAGGATTTAGGCCCCACCACAGCACTGAGACAGCTCTGATCAAGGTGACAAATGATATTCGTATGAACACAAACGCAGGTAAGGTCTCAGTTTTAGTTCTGCTGGACCTGAGCGCTGCCTTTGACACAGTGGACCACAGGATCTTACTTCACAGGTTAGAAAACTGGGTGGGAATCTCTGGTACTGCTCTAAACTGGTTCAAGTCCTATCTCGAGGATAGGACGTACTTTGTCGAAATTGGCAACTGTGTCTCAGACAAAATTTCCATGACCTGTGGAGTCCCCCAGGGGTCAATCTTGGGACCCCTCTTATTCAACTTGTACATGCTTCCATTGGGTCAGCTAATAAACAGCAACAATGTGTCGTACCACAACTACGCAGATGACACTCAGATCTACGTGTCACTGACAGCAGGTGAACATGGGCCTGTAGATACTCTCTGTCACTGCATCGAACAGATCAGTTTGTGGATGCAAAACAACTTTCTCCAACTAAACTCAGACAAAACTGAGATCATTGTCTTTGGCCCACAGACACAAAGACAAAGTGTTATCAGTCACCTTGAGTCTCTCGCTCTGAAACCAAAAAATCAGGTTAGAAATCTAGGAGTAATCATGGACTCAGACCTGAACTTAAACAGCCACATCAAAGCAATAACGTCATCAGCTTTTTACCATCTGAAAAACATTGCTAAGATCAGAGGAATAGTGTCAAAACCAGACTTAGAGAGACTCATCCATGCATTTGTCTCCAGCAGATTAGACTACTGTAACGGCCTGCTCACTGGCCTTTCTAAACGAGCTGTTAGACAGCTGCAGAACATCCAGAACGCTGCTGCTCGAGTCCTGACAAGAACAAGGAAATACGACCACATTAGTCCAGTGCTCCGGTCTCTGCACTGGCTTCCTGTCACTCAGAGAATAGAATTTAAAACAGCTCTGCTTGTGTACAAGTCTTTTCATGGTTTAGCACCAAAGTACATCTCTGACATGTTAGAGCCGTATGAACCATCTCGGGCCCTGAGAACTTCAGGGAGGGGTCTCCTGGTGGTTCCCAGAGTCAATAATAAACACGGTGAGGCTGCGTTTCAGTTTCATGCAGCTAAAATCTGGAACAGTCTTCATGAGGATGTGAGACAGGCCTCAACTCTGACAATGTTCAAATCCAGGCTGAAAACAGCTCTTTTTACCCGTGCATATGAAAACTGAAAGTATTTTATCTGCACTCTTGCCTTTTACTGTCATTGATTAACTTTATGTTGATGTTTTATTGATTGATTTTATCTGTTTTCTTGTAATTTTCTGCAACTGTGAAGCACTTTGAATTGCCTTGTGTATGAATTGTGCTCTACAAATAAACTTGCCTTGCCTTGCCTTGCCTAAACAAAACATTAATAATTAAACATGTTTGACATGCCCCTTAGTCAAGTTCGCGCTAGTTAGCACAGCCACGTTGTGTACTCACCTTCATAATTATGCACGTACTATATACGTAAAATTTGAATCCCTTTTCACATTTGCTTTGTGGAACAGATGAAAAAGTGTCGACAATACGATGAACATCATCGACTGAAATTTCCGGCAAATTCCCAAGTACAAATACTACTCTGACGAGGCAATGGTTCAACCTTAAAGCATCTAGGTACGTCTTTCTTTCTCATCTTTCCCTTCCTGTTGCAGTAAAACTTTCCTTTTTCATGAGCCGATTAAAGTGCATTTCTCCTCGCTTCGCGTATATGAGCATCGCTGTATTTAACCACGGGGAGAGGCCTGACCATCGGGGAAGTGCACACGTGTCGGTGCTTTGACAGTTGATGCCTGTTGTCATGGGAATAAGTTCATTGAACAGCTGATCTTAAGATGTGGCTGATGGTGTGACGTTTGGTGCGGGCGCATGTGAACACGGACTGAACTAACTTTGGAGTAAATGCAGTTGGAACAAGGGCGGTCTCCGGCCGACCTACAAGGTGCTCCAGCATGTGTGAAAATGGGCTTAGACTATTGTGTTTTGTGTAATATTAAATTTGTGTCATGTGTTATTCATTGGCATATTATTATTATTTCGGTTACATTTGTTTATGGAAAACACGGCTGAACTACAATTTGACAGACCATCTTGCAGCAGAGGAGACAGGTTGATCTCAGTGCGGGGGGGTAGGCAACGTCAGGTCCACAAGACGCTTTATGGTCCAGCACATGGTCCAGCGTCCAAACTTGTTTTCATGGAGGGTCGTGAAACTTTCGACTGGGTGCATTTAGCAGAGGTTACCTTTACCTTTATTACTGATTCAAATCTTAATGCTAGCTCTGTCTCACAATAAAATGTTAGTGGTTGAGGTACAGAATTGTGTAGAATTATTAAACTTGACATTAAAAGGACCATCTCTGGCGATGTGCGCCGATTCAGCAAGAGGCCCGAGGGCCACCAGAAATTGATCTTACGTAGGGCTGCATGGTTTATTGATATCAAACCGAAATCGAAGTTTTGACTACTGCAATAACCAGGAGGATTTTATCTATTTTTTCTGTCTCTGGCATTTGAGTGATAGATGTCATCGATAAGAATAGTGGAGCCTTTGATCTCAGGTTCAGCAACAAATAAAAGTTTGTCTGAGTTTCCATGAAGCAGATTCTAAAGTGTTTAGATAAACACTTTGTGACTCCATCCTGGACTTATTTTAGTCACATGGCTGTACCCCAAAGGTACTCTGAATGTCGGGGAATGGTGGAAGCAGAAAACACATAAAACTTTTGAAAGTAGATTATTGTGTATTGTTCCAATATGGGGCAATCTAGAATGTGTTGTTTGACAGTCTCTAAAAGTAACTTCATACACTCATCATTTTAGCAGTTTATGCATTTAAATGTATCAAATATAAAATCGCAAATCGAATCGCAAATCATGCATCCATCCATCCCCTGGGCCGCACTTAGGTCTAGCAGGTAAAATCAGGAACAGACTTCAAAAAATGAGTGACAGGCCTCGGCTCTGACGATGTTCAAATCCGTTCTATTTTGCTGTGCATAATATGACACTGAAAGCACTGTAGCTGCACTCATCGCTTTCAATGCAATTTATTAAAGAGGGACATTATGCAAAATCGACCCTTTAGAGCTTTTAACCATGTTACAACGTTGTTCTCTCAATGAGCTTAATCCTCTCGTCGCATACATACATTTATTTTTATACGGGTTGACCATACCTGTCTTTTTGTAATTTGATGTAATTGTAGTACTTTGAATTACCTCTTGTACGAATTGTGCTCTACAAATAAACCCGCCTCGCCTATATTGTCTTTTTGCACCAAAGGTTTGAGAGCAGCGCACTTTTTCCTCTCCGTATCCAGACAGACAGAGAGACAGAGATTTGGTGCTGGTGTCCCCAGGGTGCTGTGGTGAGTCAAGTTCCCTGTCGCAATGGATTGGCTCCAACGCAGGCTGCTCAGGGGAGGCCATGACTGATCCCCCCGTGCCCCGTGGGGCGTTTATGTGTCGAGAACGTGCGCGTGTGAATATTTTAGTTCATGTGTCCCAAATTATGAACTCTGACTTCAGTAAAAATAAACAACAAAAAAAGAAAGGGGGGAAAAACAGGATTTCAAGGCGGTCTCGTCACGTCAAAATACTTCAACTCAAAATGCCAGATGCTGCATGACGAGCGCTGATCATAAATGCTAAATGAAGCTCTGCATAAATAGTGCGAATTTTCAGCGGTTTATTTTTAGCTAACAGGCGAAATGTGTCACGTTAAGTTAGGATGTTATGGAAAATTAAAGCACCTTTCACCCTCCCAGTTGTGACACTCATTTTGTCGACACCGCTTTAAAATGTTAGCATGTGTTACCAGTGGTGTTCGGCTCTGCGTTGTGTTTCTAATTAAAATTAACTCTCAGACTCAGGTTCTCTTTGGAGACGACCAAACTCCATTTATTATATCAAACAATTTAAGAGGCACAGTCCCTGCTCTCTGGTGGTAGCTTTCCTCCGCTCCTCCAGACGCGGCTGTCTCGTCTGACCTCCTGAGCTCGTCTGCCTGGCGCCAGGAAACCTCCACAGACACACATGTGATCGCCGGCGAGGCCACAGCGACCACTGGCGGCGCAGCGGTAGCACCACACACCCAATAGCAGGGATTTACCACCGGTCCAATTCAACCCTGTTACACATGCACTTGATGGAATTGCCTATTAGCTATATTGCCTATTTTGCTATATCGCCAATGAACCGCAGACACTTCCAAACCACGGCGCGGAACGTTCCAGATTACAATTCGCTTTGTCACAGGATCAACGGAGCGAAAACACGCTTATTTAAATGCTAGCAATAGCAACGCACAGACAATGCTATTTTCACAGTGGGCTATCAAAATAAAGCATACGGAGAAGGGCCAGATGTATTTAAACTTGTGTCTGCATGGTTTGGATGAATAGAGCCTTTTATACCCGACAACACAGTGGTTACCGTAGACAGTGAAAACCATGGACATAGTTGCAACGTTATTAGCTTGCGAGACGCTAAATAGGAATTGACGGCTCCGTAAGTTCCTTGCTATAAGAGAATTTCAATTTAAACTCTTTTTGCTCCTTTTTAAGTCATTATTAACATTCTTACCTCATTTGCCACATCATAATATTTTTTTCCTCTCGCAGGGCTCCAGACTAACTTTTTTTTAAGTAGTGCTGGATCCACTGACTTTTTTATTTGGTCGCACAGACGCTATTTTGGTTGCACAGACTCAAGACCCAATATCAAAATTCAACAGGGAGAGCAGACAGGGACAGGAACATTCTCCTTCTGTTTGAAGCTTGTGTGCGCATGTGTTTGACTGCCTCAGAGACGTGGTTGGTACCGTTGTAGCGCTCCTCATATAGCCTGTAGATTTTTTTTATTTAATTTTTTTGCTTGCACAGATGCCACCACTTTTTTTTTTTTACTCGCACATTCTCTAAAAATAGTCACCATTTCGCTGTTTTTATTTTCACCCTTTTCTAAATAATGGAGCCAGGCAAATTGCTAGCATGCATTAGCTTGTGCTCAGTGACGTACGGTCAGGGGAGGCAGGTGAGGCCAGGCCTCACCAGTCATCATGGAAAAAATAAAATTAGAAAATACAATAAACTGTATAAAAACAAGTCCCTTCTCTTAAGATGATTGGGATTTCCTATGATTTGAATCAATCTCGTGGTTAAAAAATGCCCAAATATTTTCAGTTGTGTCAATGTATCAGTTGACGATATCGTGTAAAGAGGGCGGAGCTGCGGCGAGCCACACACTTGAGCTCGGCTCATTCACTCAGCGCTCTGTCCCATTCGGGGCTTTTTTCGCCCCTAAAAGTAAAATACATTTGTAAATGGGTTTTTGTTGGCCGCGTTGGTTTTCTATCACCTGAATAAAGAATCAGGCATTGGAACGGCTTGTTTAACCTGTTCATTTGACTTTAAACCGCGTTTTGATAGGCCCGAAGTGAGGCTTGCCTCGAATGCACTGACCTGACAATACGAGGGGGGCGCTGAGTCAGCGCTACACATTTCTACAAAACATGTGGACTACACGTGAAACCAGTCTGTTTTATTATTCTGCACGGTTTAGGAGAGGCAATTTAAACGTAAAGGAGTAAGTAAAAGGGAAAACTGATTAGACTGACATTTTATGGATGAAATGCTGTAGACGAGTCTTTATGCTGAAAATGTTGATGCCATCACGCACCGCCCACGTGGAGCATCAGGATTGTCAATAACTTATCACTTGGATGTTCACTACTGTTTAATTTATGTTTAAATGTGTTGCTATTGAATGCTATTTCAAAGTAAGAGCATACGAGAGACAGCAAGTTGCATTTTTCCTGCAGTTTTGTTTACTTTATATTGGAGTCAATAGCATGTGCCTCACTAGCAACAAACCTCACCGCACGTCACTGCTTGTGCTGAATGCCATGATGGAACCCACCCTCACTTAAGTCCATCGCTATTCCAGAGTCGATGGACCTGACAAGTTGTAACACAATCACACTTACATCCCACACATGAGCGGTGGAAAAAGCCAAAATATTTGTTTTGTTGGACACAAATCTCTCTTGATTATACTTCTTGTTGCCAGCTGTTTCTGTTTTGTCAGTGCTGAAATAGCCAATTTTGACATGAGTGTAAAAAGTTCCAATGGTGTAGACTTATTAACAATCCTCAAACTTAAAACGTCTTTCTTTCTACTTTACAGACAGGCTGACAGTGGGAGCAGTGAGTGGCGCGGACGAGCTAACACCTTCTGGATATTGATATTTGACTTCTGTGATGGGAAAGTTCAAAAATAGAATTTCAATTTGATTCTTAAATATGTGGCGTAAACTTCACCATTTCTCTCCAGCGCCGGGGGATTAACATGGCTCTGTGGATGATACTCTTCAAATGTGACAGTTAAAGCTGAGAGGAGCACCCTAGGGAACCAATTGGATCATACAGCCAATGTGCTGTATAATGGGTGAACCATTGTATGACCGCTGACAGAACAGAGAATACTGGGATGAGAAGCCCGACATGTTCTGCAGGAACTGGTGGACGACGTGGACAGAGGACAGTAAATATCCTCGCTCGATCCGATCGGCGACAAAATATAAAAATGTGGTTACAGGACAATAAACCGGGACGAGGGGGGCTTTTCGGTTTCACACACGAAGGATATTGTCTTGAGGAAATCAGACCGTGAAACTTGTTTAATTAAACATAAATTAATTACTTGACTTGAGTTAAGTGTTGGCATGAATTCATCATGTTTTCAATCCATGTCTCAAGTAACTTTAGATCACAATAATATCAGTCACATAAAAGTAAATGCACTATTTTCAACACTGATATGCACATTACGTACATTTCTGTAAAAATACTTGAGTCACTGTAAGCTGCTACGTCAAGAAACCGGCTCCGGTGCAGTAAAATGAGCCCGGCTAGAACAATACTTATGCTTATGAGGCTCCAACAATGGCCTCCGAGCGGCCGTGTCATGCATCATAAAGCCAGACGCAGAACAAATGAAACAAATGTGCACCGCGATCGAACAATGAATTTCTGTCAGAGCTAAGATTAATTCACTTCGTCTCTGGAAGCATTGCGTTTAGCGTTGAGTAAAACCCATTGAGTGAAAGTCGCTGTGTCTGTTAAGTACGGAATAAAGGGATCAATACATGGGAGCGATCTACAGAAAGTAAACCATCACTTAATGTTGAGGGAATACAAGGTGTTGCATGTGGCCTGTTAGAGATTATTACCTTGAATGACGGAATGTAAGAAAACCATTAAGATGGATGATGTGGTGTAATATGGGAAAGATTAATGGTTGTTAGCGTCTCTAATTGCAATGGGATTTATGGCTCTTTATTGAGAGTCTTTCTTTGGTATCTATTAATTTCAAGGAGCGTTGGCTTGTAGCATAGGCGTCGATTTATGTTCTTCCCAGTGGGTGCCCTGTCCAAAATAAATAAATAAATGCAAAGTTGGGGTTAGGATCGATCTCCCAGTCTCGTGGTTGGGAGCCCGGCGCGCTACCTACGGAGCTAAACGAGCGGAGCGACATGGTGCTGCCGAAAATTGAGTAGCGGCTTTACAAGTTAGGCGATATTTATTGAATTATTTTGTAATTAGCGCAAATTCGCTTGGGTGCCCAAAGATTTGAGTGGGTGCTCCAGCCCCGCAGCACCCACGGTAGTAGGTAGATCCAGGGAATTACGTTCAGGGATTATGCTGCCTTGTGGTTTTGTAATTATGGTAAATTCCACTTGCTGAGTAGAAAATTGCACATGAACGCCACCTCATCTCGTATTTTCCACTGGGAAACTGGGAGATAATTTTGATGCCCGAGTTTCCGAGATGAGATAACCTTTGACTTTTCAACACGACAGAGAGCAGCGATAATACGTATTTATGTCTTTTAGGCTATTGTTATGAAGCCGACACTATGCATTTAGCTACTCGATATTAATATGAATACACTTATCGTCTTGTCAAAAAACAAAGCAGATACAGAGTAGCAGTAGGTCAGCAAGTCGTCTACAAAGTCGGTTTGTAGACGACTTTGTCACATGGATTTATTTGTTTATAGTGTATTGGTGTGTGTTTTTATTAAATGTTTCACTTTGCTACGACACAAAAGCACTTGAACACAATGCACTCGTAAATCTACCAGAGCACATGAAGGCAGAATTAGGTTATCAGGCACAGGATAGGCTCGAAGACCAGCAATATTTATTTGTTTTTATTGCATTCTGTTATAAGACTCTCTTCTAATCCTGTTACCGTTTGAAAAACTCAAGAAAAATAAAGTTTAAAATAAAAGTAGTAAAGCTGCTGAGCTACGAGTTCTATAAAGTTCTCCAAGAAGATGAACCACACTCCAAACATCCAGCCTTTGATACAACATGTGATAGAGTTAAGAGCTGAGCTGTTACTGTTGTTTTTCCTCAGAGGGTTCATAGACGCGAGCTGCAGATGTGTTTACTGTGTAGATGCTTTATGCTTATATGTCTTGAGCAGCTTAAACACTGACACAGACTGGGGCTCTGTTGACATTACAAAGAGTAAAAATGGCAGAGAAAGGTTTTTTGCTGCCTTTTCAATGCTCTCATTTAGTCTGAGGAGTGGAACAGATCTAAACCCTGCTGTAGCTGGACTGGACTGTGCCTTATAAACATAGCCATATGCTAGTTTGTTTAGGGAGCCATGTGCTCTCTGGAGCCATATGTTTATTGTTTACTTCTTCTTGAGCAATTATCACATACAAATGTTAATCATCCTGAGTAGAGGTATTGTTGCATGTTGTAGTACAGCATAATTCAAGTAAGGGTGGCATTAACTTTTCCAATTAAATTACCTAGGTGCTGTTTGTAGAAGTCCATAAGTTGAACCACCAGATTTTTCATAGATTAGAACATTGCATCATTTCAATTTACCAGACAAAATATTGGACAAATTGGCCAGAAAATAACCACAGTCTTATGAAAAGGTGTTTTTCACTACACAGAGTTAATTATTGGTGGTGTAGCGGCGAACGCACATACAGCTTCAGAGGAAGATTAAATAGTCCATTGAATTGACTGGTGCCCGACCAATATGGATCACAGATAGGAAGGGTGTTGGCCGATAGCCGATCTATAGGCCAATATCTTAAGTCATTAAATGTGATGTTGTTTTTTAAATCTCTAAATAGTTCAATATTGGTTGCTGCTAGATAGTCGGCTCGAGAGGGACGGTTCTCTACGCTGAATGGTCATTCAAACTCAGGACATATAGGCTGCTCTCCTCGCAGTGTTTCTGAACTGTATGATAGCTGACTGTGGCGCTAATACAAAATATTTGGTCGAGCAGTTCATTCGTATTGTTTTGGGAACGAAACGAACTTGGTGTCTTTTGTTGAATGCCATAAACATTTGCGTTGGCTACTATCAGCCCTAGACCAAATAAATAGAGCTATAGGCGATTACTACTGGCTACCTCTCATACTGTTGATGCTTTTGCTGTGATTGCTACTGGTCACTGACTAAGCTCTTTTCAGCAAAAGACGCAAAGTCCTTTTCGGTTCTGGAGATAGCGGCCTTTTTATCAGTCGCTAGCCAGTATTGTAAAAAAACAAAAACAAATATTGGCCGTCGGGCCCCAGAATTGACCCACTTTAGTCACACAATTGCTACCCTGGAATTGAAGGACCTTGACTTAAAGAGCAAGTAAACACCAAATCAAGTTTTTTTTTAACTTGTAAACTGTCTCAATGGGTGTCTCATAGTGTTGTCTACTGGTCCCTGACATTATAGCGCAAACATGTGTCAAATCCTAACTTTGGTCTGAAAACGAATGGGTTGCGCCCCGTCAGGGTAAACTCTGCTACTAAATTAGAATTTCCTGATTGGCTGGAGAGTGTCCACGGCCTCCACAGAACATCATAAGCCGCACCAGCTCCACACATCGTCATCAGGTGCTGCCCATTATCCTGCCCCTGTACCTGTGGTATATAAGTATATAATATAAGTCCCTCCCATGTAATCTGTCTGCTGTGATTGTGCCAATGCAAATGTCGAGGTCAATCAAGGCCAACACACCGCCCACACACTCACCCCCGCATGTCACCCCAAACTTCAGAGACCGCCTCTTTCGCGGCAACTTTTTGGCTTTTGTTTGTGGGTGGGAAAAGGCTTTGGCACGCCCGTTTAGGTACTCTTTAAAGCAGTACTAAGTGGCTTGTTACTTAAAGGACTATACTGAGTTTAAACATTATAAATTAAGTATTTTCCTCCCCTACATGTTCCAGCTACGTATGTCCTAATGTGTAGAATGAGCCCAGACCTACAGTATTCACCACAACTGCCTCTAAAATCCTGCACTGTCACTCAAAAAGGTGTTACTTCAGGTCCGACTTGCTGTCATGCACGAGCTTAATATAGAGACTGCAGTTACGCGTAAGACCTGAGTAATAAAATGTCCAACTTGCATCTAGTCCCTTTAATACATCCTTTTCGTAGTCCCTCTGGGGATAATGCAAGTGTTATTTTTTTGTCTCTGACCAGAAAGCCACAATTGCAACTTGCCTGGCACCGGGTCGGAGGCGCAATACACACTAATGGAATCACCAAGAAGAAGCTAACAGGCTAACGGGCAAAGCTACCAGCTGTTAAACAGCTGCAGTACATCCAGAACGCTGCTGCTCGAGTCCTGACAAGAACCAGGAAATAGTCCAGTGCTCCGGTCTCTGCACTGGCTTCCTGTCACTCAGAGAATAGAATTTAAAACAGCTCTGCTTGTGTACAAGTCTTTTCATGGTTTAGCACCAAAGTACATCTCTGACATGTTAGAGCCATATGAACCATCTCGGGCCCTGAGAACTTCAGGGAGGGGTCTCCTGGTGGTTCCCAGAGTCAATAATAAACACGGTGAGGCTGCGTTTCAGTTTCATGCAGCTAAAATCTGGAACAATCTTCATGAGGATGTGAGACAGGCCTCAACTCTGACAATGTTCTAATCCAGGCTGAAAACAGCTCTTTTTACCCGTGCATATGAAAACTGAAAGTATTTTATCTGCACTCTTGCCTTTTACTGTAATTGATAAATTTTATGTTGATGTTTTATTGATTGATTTTGTCTGTTTTCTTGTAATTTTCTGCAACTGTGAAGCACTTTGAATTGCCTTGTGTATGAATTGTGCTCTACAAATAAACTTGCCTTGCCTTTACATTAGAATTTGATCCAGCCAAGGTCACACATTTGGTTGAATCATTGAATTTGTTACTCTAAATTGATTTAAAATTGTAAAACATACGGAATTTATGGCACTTTCTTGGGAGCCGTGTCTTTGGATCCGTTCATTTCAAAGATTTGCTCTTTTTCATATATATATATTTTTTCTAATGGGGTGAGTGCACTTTGGAAAACCAGTCCCGAGCAGACAGGTTCCACTCCAAAGAAGACGTGGGAAGGGGTGGCTCAGCAGTCCCATAAAATAATTGGAGTTCAGTTCCAAAAAAGATATCAATTTAATGAGATACTTGTGTAGCACTCGGAAACATGCACGAGACTGGAGTGGCAGAGATCAAAGGGTCGTGTTCCGCTCTCCTCGCGGCTGCTCCACAAATGTGAGCCCTAATAAGCGCGACAAGAGGTTAGAATGAATGAAGATAACCGCTCACTGTACAGAGGACCCCGTTAATGTGGAGCCCAGCGGCGGTGATCGGCATAGCTGACATTTTGGTCGCTGTAGCCTGCAACTCCAACTTCCGATTTTCTGATTTCCGTGCTGCTGCGACAGAGAAATGCAATTTAATATTCACTTTGCAGGTGAGAATTGATTTTCACTCCTTTGTATTATTCCATTTCCGATAAGACTACACCTATTAGAAGCCAGATTAGGATGTCACCACAGGTAAGGAAAAGGGTTCCGGAGTTTGAAAGCCGTCTGAACATCTTTTGCATAAAACTGTTTCCTGCTCTGACGGCGGGTGCGGCGGCGAGGCCCACGTCCTTGGCGAGCGAAGGTCATTGCTGTTTGTCACTCTTAATCATCCAGGAGAGGCCGCGTACATTAGCATTTTTATTCAGATCTAAATTGATAGATGTGTTTTCATCCAAAGTGTACATAATAAAAGTGCGGGCGAAAGGGAAAACTTTCGGACTTTCTTTTTGGTAAGGTGGGACACTGCAGGTGAATACGGGGAGAAAAAGATTTAAACATATCAATTTTGAACACTTTTTTTGAAATGTATTGCATGTTTTATGTATGTCCTTCATATGAAATTGTACAAAATCAAAAATTGATCTAGCCAGGCTTGAATTTATGGTAATATTTTGTTGGTATAGTGGTTACTAAGATTTTTTCAGAGGGGAGTGGATTAGTTTTTGATTAAGCCTAGAAAATCTGTAAACACTCATTTTGCCCTGTTTCTGGGATTCAAAATTCAATATATCAGGCTAGGAATTATTAGACAATAAAAAATCCATCCATCCATTTTCTTCCGCTTTATTTGGGGCCGGGTCGCGGAGGCAGCAGTCTCCCAGAGTTCCTGATCCACGCACACCTCCTCCAGCTGTTCTGGGGGACCCCGAGGCGACACCAGGCCAGCTCAGAGACATAGTCCCACCAGCATGTCCTGCGTCTTCCACGAGGCCTCCTCCCAATAGGACATGCCTGGAGCACCTCCCGAGCGAGGCGGCCAGGAGGTCTCCGAAACAGATGCCCTAGCCACCTCAGCTGGCTCCTTTCGACTCTACGCCAAGCTCCTCCTGGGTCACCCTGCGAAGGAAACTCATTTCAGCCGCTTGTATCCGCATCTTGTCCTTTCGGTCATTACCCAGATCTCTTGACCATAGGTGAGGGTGGGAACGTAGATCGATCGGTAAATCGAGAGCTTTGCCCCCGACTCAGCTCCCTCTTCACCACAACAGTCCGATACAGCGACCGCATCACTGCTGACACCGCACACTCCATCCGTCCCTCACTCCTGAACACGACCCCGAGATACTTGAACTCCTCCACTTGAGGCAAGGACTCTCCACCGACCTGAAGCGGGGAAGCCACCTTTTTCCGGTGGAGAACCATGGCCTCGGATTTGGAGGAGCTGATAAAAATCCCTTAGAAAAATCCTTCCAAATATTCTCACGTCCAACACTGAAAAGTTTGGAGTCGGTCGGTGCTACTAAATTAGAGATGTTGTTGCAAAAGTGTAAGGAAAACCTCATTTTGAGAAAACGCGATCTTAAAGGTGCATTATGGAACTTTTATGTGAAAAACAAACTTTATATCCATGGCCAGTGCTTAATTGTAAATTAGTATTTTCAGGAACACTTTTGGTCTGATGTGATCTTTTCGGGGAACAGGCCAAAACATTTGCCGGAACACTCTCATTAAACACCATTATATCAGATCAAATCTTTGCCAGATCCTCCTAAATATTTCCCGGATCCTTTACCCTGAAAAACTGAAAATTGGGGGAATGCGTTCCCCCAAACGCACTCCATGCGTAATTGACCTTTTTAGTAATCTAGTGCTTAGCATGGCGCCTTTACTTTCCATCCCAGTGGTCTCTACAATGAACCAAGATCAATTGTTTTTAGAGTTTCTAGTAGGTTTTCACTGCTCTCACCGGAAAACCTACAAACATTTGATCCTGGAGTGTTGTAGAGGCCACTGTGATTGAAAGTAAAGGCGTCATGCTAACCATCCCTACAGCCATTGTGTCACAAAATGGTCAGTTACACACAAATATCAAGTTTGTTTTTCATGTAAAAAGTTCCATAATGCACCTTTAAGTTTTACAACGTCTGCACTTGCGTATCTCTGACTTTTGTGCCGCTGTGGTCTCCCCAAAAAGGAAATGACTATATTTGGATTAGATCACCTTGGTCGCCTCACGTACGACACGTGGATACTAAAGATGGCAACATTTGTGAATGGATAAGGAAACTGCTGCGTTGTCGTATTGATTTCCTGGAAATCCCCGCAGACAAAACATCCTGAAGGGGGCATCGTAGAGTGTGGCTTTGGTCCATTTCTTTACTCATTTGACATTAAAACTAAAATGTTAAGGGAGAAAACTAGCAAAATATCTCAACACTGAAAAAAAAAATCGATGTTTTCACCTGCCGTGTCTCACCTGTCTTTTTTAGCCCCAGCTGGCTTTTTTCCTATTCATTTCTTCCACTCATGCACTTTGTTTGGAGGGCAGAGGGCACTTGATGGATTGAAATCGACCAACTTGAACTAAGAGGGTGTTGCAGATACATGATGTCAAAGTCGTATTGTTTTGGCAGAGTCATATTAAAAGCATTTTGCGTAACTTTATTAATATCACTCAAGGCTTGTAAACAGTCCAAGCTATAACAGCCCAACTGTGAAAGCCCGTTGGCAATCAATATTTTCTCCTGGCTCCCCACAGGGAAATGTCCAGACTCTCCACACTGTTTCTGGACATACATCTTTTGGAAAAGACAGGTACTTTGACTTATGCAGTAATAATTGGTTTGCAACATCCCTAGCACCGAGATTCAGTGCTAGAAAAGCGGATGTTTACAACATTTTCTTCAGTCCCTCCTTGTGCCCCTGCCCCTTGCCTCGCACAGGATCCACTGGAGCAATAAATTGTGTCTCCAGAAAGCTTATCTGCAGATGGGCTCTGAAGTATAGGGGTGACAGAGATAGAGAGAGAAGGAGTTAACATTCAGCGTGGGGCTCACCTCCGCGTGCGTCCCATTTCCCAACCCGCGTCTTGGTATGCCTCCGGCCCGCCTAACAAATCTGGCCAACGCTTTGGCCCTGACTCTTTAGGCAACGAGTGGATGAACAGCTAACAAGTGATCGATAAGGGGCGGATTAGCACTAGCAACTAGGATGACAAACTCGATATTTAATACTTTTGGACCCATTTGTGTTGATGCATACATGATTTAAGGTTTTGTCTACCATATCAGAGATTTTTACTATCTGAAATCAAAGGTTACGTGGCTATTTGTGTATGTGGACAATACTGTATGTTTTCTATGTTTTCGTCAACGTTTTTAAGCTTTTAACCTTTTAATCTGGAGTCGTATATCACTTGCCTTATCTGCTGAAGTGCTTCTATTTCTATTTCTTGGATTTTGTTCCGTAATAGACTGAATCTGAAGGTGTTTTTTTAAATATTGAATCGATAAACCATTATCTGAAGAGGTGGGCCAGACCTGTACTCAAACTGAGTTTATTACAGTGCCATCGATATGTTAGCATGCTGCTGCATGGACACAGCACAGCCCTCGGTGATAATGTTGGCTTTCCATGGATACAGACATGGAAAAAATCTGAATACGGAACAAGTGGAATTTCCAATGTTTTTTTGGGGGTTATTTACAGAGCCACAGCACTCCTCAATTTCTCCCTCTCTCATTGAAACAGCAGCTCTGATAGCCTTGTTGCTGAGATTGTCACTAATTATAATGATTTTATCTACAAATAAGCCAAAATACCCTTTTTATCTAATAAAACATAAATGCTAAACGCTGTGGACAGCTTTTTTCACCCGCAGGAAGACTTAAGACTCTGCTAACGTGTAGTGTGATGTGTGATTCGTGAACAGATCGTTCAAAGTCACTTTACTGAATCAAGAGTCATGATTCACCTCCTCCATTAACTTGACTTCCGGACGTTGAAGTGCTCCTGTGTTATTATGCCTTACAATATAGTACCCCTTTTAATCCGCTTAGAAATCTTTCATTTTGTGTAACTATACTTGGATCATGTAACTGCATTTAAATAGGAAGAGCTTGGTCGCTTCAAACTTCACCCCCGTTTGGCCCATAGAGGAGGAGAGGCTAAATGCTAACAACAGCTTTGGTCTTTTTGCGTGACTGAGCGTACGCATAAAGACCAGACAGGTACGCGTCAACTCGTCTAAGCTCAGGTAAGAACATATCTCAGTATGGAAAATGGTGGCCTGTTTCTTTAAGAGTGATACTCCACCAAACTTTAATATTTCTATACAAAACAAAAGTGCACTCAGTAGTCTCATGCATATGAGTGAGTGATGTGAACTAGCATGAACTGGTATGAACTAGCATGAACTGGGAGAACGAATCACTCTTTGGTTCATGTCAAACGGAGGTACTGATGTGAATCAAATGACTCTGCTAACTCCCGGCTAAGCTATCCCCGCGCCTGAATAGATAAATATCATATAATCCCAAGATTGTGGATTACATAAAATGCTACTTTAGCCATTTTCGGATTCTTAAATGGCACCAGGTAACAAACATTCCATCCATCCATCCATCCATTTTCTTCCGGTTTATCCGGGGCCGGGTCGCGGAGGCAGCAGTCTCAGCAGAGATGTCCAGACTTCCCGATCCACACATGCACACCTCCTCCAGCTGTTCTGGGGAGAACCCCGAGGCAACACCAGGTCAGCTCAGAGACATAGTCCCACCAGCGTGTCCTGGGTCTTCCACGAGGCCTCTTCTCAATAGGACATGCCTGGAACACCTCCCGAGGGAGGCGGCCAGGAGGCATCCGGAACAGATGCCCTAGCCGCCTCAGCTAACAACATTAATAACCATTAATAACAATACCATAGAAGTGATGTCATTGTGAATGTAGGCTACTGTTTTTCCTTCTCTGAGATTCACCTGTGCACTGTAATTTCTTTCATTGCTTTAAATAGTAGATTACATTAGACTCACTGAATCAAATGACTCAAAACACCCGATTCACTTTGGTGAGTGATTCTTTTTCACTCGAGTCAGTAAAACGAATCAAACTTCATATTAGAGGCGTGGCCTAGCAAGGGGCAGGAAGTCTGTTGTGGAAACTTCTTTTTAGACATTTTTTGACAGACTTTAAGCATTAACACACACAAAGTCCAAATCAGGTCCACGAGAAGCGAAAAACCGGCACCCGAGGGTAGCCGATAGCATGTAACAGGATGCTAATGTTAGCGCTATGGTTAGCATACAGTGTTGTATATGGACACATTTGGGCCATTGAACCACTTTGTCCTTCTCTGTGTCTCTGTATCTTCATCCATGGTGGTGGAGTAATAGATGAAAGAGTAGTTCATATAGTTCCCCATATGGCAGCTTCGAACATGACCATTTGTGGACGTTCCCTCAAAAACATTTGCATTGAGAAAACATAAAACACAAATTCCAAAGTGCCCATAAGCCACAATTCCGCGTGACACTGTATGTCCACATTAAACATCATCATGGTACCCTTTGGATTCCTGCCCTTAAAATGGTAAATTCTTGCTGGCAGGTTCCAAACGGGCGTTGCGTGACATGTAATAAAACTCCCTGAGGGCATTTCAGACACAGAATGAAAGAAATGAAGGACAAAGCGGAAACATGTGCCTTCCCTCGGGCGCTCACATAAAAGGCTGACATATAGCCAGTCTGTTATGTGGAAAGCGCTCCAGTCATGGGTTAATTTACATATGTCGTATGGCCAGGTAACTGCATTCGCCAACCAAAGTTCTTCATAACCAGTCCATTCAGTCAGTGTGTGCGGAGGTAAGAAACAATATTTCTTTTACATGATAACCCCTTTGGCTGTTTCCCATGCCATACGTGGGCTGTCTCCTTGTTCACGCGGACACATTAATGATACAAATGGACATAAATACCCCAAAATTGTATTGATTTGAAGTACAATATTATGTGGCGAAAGAAAGGAATCATGTTGAAAGGTTTTGTTCCATTTCCGCATATTAACTAGTTGACATCAGAACATTGTTATCCGTGAAGCTCTTCTTGTTTCTGAAGTCTATTCACCTTCTCCAGACTTGTTTCCAGCACTTCACTGACCTGTTCTTCAAAAGAATGCTTGCAAGATGGCAGCCGTTGTTTTCGATTGTGCCAAACGGGAGCTGAATCCACCGGTGTTCTGTCGAAATCGCTTCCCTTGTCGAAATGTATGATTTATTGCTATTGCGCATGCGTATGACGAGGACTCCCGCTCATCCCTTCAAGCTGTCAAATTGAGTAGTTTATTTACGCTAATCGTGGGTACATGCATTTATTTTGTTATGATTTGCACTTCTCCACAGCATTACTGATTTAATTGATAAAGAATGAGTTTATAATATTTACATGAAGATGCCGAAAATGTGCATATCATTTATTGAGATAGATCACCATGGATGTCTACATGTTGTTCTTAAAACAAATAATTGATCTTATACATACAAAGCAAGGGCATTTTTACATTTTACGGATGTGAAAATATCATAAAATTGGGTTTAGATGCGCTTTATGCTGTTTGATATCTACTACGTCATTTCAATGTAGGTAGAGTTGTCGAATTCGCTGGGGGAGGCACTTCTCGACGGGGGGGTGATTTCGACAGAACACCGGCTCTGCAAAGCAATGTTCACTAACTGTTCACTGATGTGTCATGGTCTCAAACAAATTGCTGTCAGGCTAATTCTCGGTGGTAAGATTGTAAGTAACCAGTCAGGCGCAGGTTTCAGTTTTAAATCAGTGTTTCCCAAACCGTGGGTCAGGGGCCAGAGGTGAGAGTATGTGACCATTTGCCATTTTAAAAAGTGGGGGAAATAGTTTGGTCCTAAACCCCAGTCTGACGGTAGCAAATGGTTAGTGGTTCTTACACAATAGGGCAGGGCCCCATTTGAGGTCATTATATTCCACTACACTACTATGGAACTGTTTTTGACCGTAAATGGGTTCATTCGTTCGCGATTAGCCTTAGTATGCGTACTGTAGAAGACTATTGCTTTGGGCCCCAGAAAGATATAGATATAAAAGACTGATTCTGAAACGCAGTCAGGGCAAATGAGCGCTGTTTATATTGTATTGTGTTGTTAGCACAGTGGAGCTGACCCTTTGGCCCCGTGTTTGAGCATGAATTCCCACACTGACCACTTAGTAATCCACACAGCGTAAACAGAATCAAGTGAGGTGTGAGTTATGTTACAAAGATATAACCTCTGAAAGCTTGGCTTCCTGGTGCAGATTAGCAGCTGCACTTCCAGCTGTTAGTTCCAAGGCAGCTGTGGCCACAGGAGTAGCTTCCCACATCCAGGTGTGAGCGAAAGGTGAATGGAAGAATGTGTAAGATTGTTCTTTAGATGTGTAGAAAAGTGTTGATGTTGTAGGTGGGACAGCATGTAAGAACAGAACAATGGGTTCTGATCCTCGTTCTTGGAAGTCAAATGTTGTCGACGGTGAGCTTTTTGCCTTCACCTTCAGGGTCACTTCTCAAGGCTCTCGTCCATATAAAAGGCAGGCAATACAGCTGCACATAAGCAGACTCTCCTGCCATTAAGAAGTGCATGTTTACATTTGTCCAAGGCCTTCTCACAGGACTTTGGTGAGGTCATTGGATAAAGTCAGTGTTAACGGGCGTCTATCAAGCACGCAGTCAGAGCCGGCGAGTTGCTGCACTTAAAAACATTTGTCATTATACATGAACTGTACAACGAAATTTGTCCTCTGCATTTGACCCATCCCCGGGCACCCATCTCCATGATGTGGAGCCAGGCTGGTGGTCAGAAACACCTGGCTGGAGGATTCACCTACTGTAGGATATATCGCACCGTTAGTTGCAATATCGCGTGGCATGTCAACTTTGTGTATCGAACTTGTCCGCGAGGATCGACTCACATTTGCATCTTTTTTTCAAACTGTGACAGTGAGTGGAGTTAGGCGTAATCAAGGAAATGCGTGTCAATGCGAAATTGAGAGACCCTACAAAAGGACACAAGACAAAGAGGAAAAGGTTAAGTATTTGTTTCCCAGGAAGGCAAGAGGAGCAGTAAATAAATGTGTCTGGTCTTTGTTGAGCAGGCAGATCACTCAGGTAAGTAGTCCGAGAAGGGTCTGGATGCAGCTGATGGAGGGGCACATTGATCACGTTGATCACCCTGGAGCTCCACTTCTCCACAGGACATAACTAACCTTAACTAGCAAACTAAACCTAGCTCTAATCCTAACCTTACTAGGATAGTGGCGTTTTATTGAGATTAATTTAAATATTCCAACTATTCCAAGCAGACACATCTCCTTGAAGATGAGAGTCCCACAACCAGAAACGATGCTCTCCAGGTTTAAGAAGAGATGAGCGTGCACACAGTAAAGCCATGATATATTATTTTTTTCTCTATTCAGTTGGCGTTAGGGATGTCTCAATTTCACATTTTTGAGAGAAATATTGCGATTTTACTATTATTTACGAGATTTTTGTTTTTCAAATGCATTTTTCTTGAACTTGAAACCATTTACTGTTTCTAAAAATAAAAGTCTTCAAGACTCTTTTACATTAAAAAACATAGATTAATACAAAACAATAGTAAAATGTACTACCTTGTTATTCTGAATATTATTATTAGGCCACTAGTATAGGCTCTATTTTATGAATTATTTTTGATAAGATCAGATGTTTTAGAGAATAGACTAAGGAAAGTGTATCTAACGTGCAGCTGATTTCTGCAATGTGTGCACAGGTTTCCTTTGATTTTCTTTTCTCTTTATTACGATGAAGCAGAAAGGAGCACACAAGCCTTTTGTTTGAACATTTCTTGAACATTTGGACAACTTTACTGGGAATAATGCAATGTGTTACCTTGACTTACGCAGCAAAGGATTTTCTCGAAGATGTTGTTTCTATTTTGACGTATTGGCACCTTTTGTTTTAACTTTCCGACAAGATGCATGTTGGATGTCCATCCACGTCAAAAACACCTGGGGTCTCATTTATCAAACTGTCCGCGAGACTCTGCCTATAAGAGTCCGTACGAGCAAAACCCAAACTTCACGTACGGAGAAAAAATTGGGACTTATGAAACCCTCCGTACGCGCAGCACCACGTAAACTCCCCTTCACAAATTCCACCTGGAGCAGAAATGTGCGCACATGACCCTCCTCACGTCACGCCCCCTGCACGCCTCCATGTCACCATATGAGGACATGCAAAGTAACTTATGAATGAGATTTACATAAACATGAGGCGATAATGAGAGGGTTTTACCGAGACCCCGGGAGCAGAGAGGGAGGGGCCACAGCAGTGACAGCGGAGGCCGGGTGGATCTTTACTGACATGTTACCGCTGTCTCTCTGATCACAAGTAACCTATTGGCAGAGTGCAGAGTCTCATCAATAACACTTTTGGAAATACACTTTTAGAACGTAAAGAAGAGCCTTTTAGACGCTGATTGTGATATTTCCCAGTGCTGTTCACGGAGCTCAAATTTCCTGAAACTACAGAATAAGCTCGGTGGGCTTTGAATCACTCAGATAGTCTATTGTTTTTTTAGCTCGCTGTACGTGCAGTCGGGTTTGGGGATGAGTCCGGGTGGTGAGAGAGAGAGGTTGTGGAGCTGCAGCGTAATTACGCAGCGTCTCAGAATGGACTTGTGCCTTGGACCAGCCCTCAGCGCGGTCTCTGCAGGAGTTGGTCAGACTTTAGTTAAAAGCACAGGGCGGCTCGGATCCTTCCTGCTTCTCGCTCGCAGCCGGCGGCAGTGCGCTCCGGTGTCCGTGCATGAGCGTACATGAGTGTGCACGTCTTTGCGTGTCACACATTACTACAATAGTTGTATTGAGTATATAAACGAAAGATTGAAACACTACACAAAGCCAACGGTTGATTTCCTAGATTTTATTTTTAATGATCTTAATCATTACTGTAGAAAATGAAGAAATGAGCAGTTTAAAAATGTGCACCAGACTTCATTTCCTCAATCCGACCTCCCCTTGCTGCTTTCCCTCGCCTCTCCTCGTGTGTTTGCAGCGTTTCTGAAAAGTGCGGACTGCGTACGCCAGGTACAAACCTAGTGTGGCGGTGCGTAATGTTTCACGTTCAGTTCGATTTCTATAAATACCACCTTTGGCGCAGAACAGTTCGTACGGAAGGTTTTGGCCTCATTTTGTCCGTACGTGGGCTTTATAAATGAGACCCCAGGTCATCCCAAAGTGATCTCAAACTGACTTCAATAGATTTTTGGAGGAGCCCGTCCGTCTGCCTTGCTCATTAACTGATGAGGTTACTGGCTTGTGCCTGGCAGCTGAAGCTGGTCTGGCCACTGGGAGCACAGGGAGTTTTCACCGGTGGGCCAACGTACTTTTGTGCCGGTCAGGCCAGAAGAGTGAACAGGCCCGTATTGCACCACAGCGGCCCACAATAGAAACTGCTTGATCCATCGAAGTATAGATCAATATTTTGATGTAATTACACAACCCCTTTTATACCGCTCCGTTGGCATGCTGCCTCGTATATAATGAGCAATGGGCCTCTCGATTGTAACATTACTCATGCCCCTCACAGCATATTTGCTGATATAAGTGAAAAGAGTTTATTGTTCACCCTCCAGGACCCACAGAACCTCAGGCCTCTGTTTATGTACATTTTAGACAAATGTGTGCAAAGAAGTGCATGTTGGGAGTAGGGGTGTGACAAAATATAGAATTTGTGATATATCACGATATTTTGCAGGACGATACGATACTTTTTATTCCGATATTGATACGTTTGATGACATCATGCATATTAATGACCAATGTCATGCATATTAATGAGTTAGCGGTCTTTCACAGTGTTTACAGACAATAGAGGCCATGATCATGAATTCAGTCAGAACAGCAGAGGGCAGCATAACAGTTTTAAGCACTTGGATTACATACTGTATGATTTTTATAATTATAAACGAGATTAATTAGTAGTAGATTGTAAATGTAAATGAAGTGATGTCATTGACAGATCTTCAGACATATTTTTAGTGTGTAATTTAAGGATTATTTATTTACTTATCTATTTATTTAGGAAAAAGGGCACAAAGCACATGAAAACAACTGTAAATGATGAATAATATGTAGTATGTTAAAAAGGTTAGAAATAAAATGTTTTGTGAAATATATCAATTATCGCAGTGTCAGCTTATCGTGAGGTTGACGTTCTCGTGAGCCATGTATCGTGTATATCATATTGAATCATACCTGGAGGTTCCCGCAGCAGTTTGTACCTTGTATAAAAAGATTTCAGCGGTAAACTGTGGCTTCTAATTGTCCTTTTTAAAATCGTGGTAATCATCAAACCGGTTAATCTTGACATCCCACTTGGTGTAACACTACAAACAAATGGATGATGACCTAGCTGCGTGAATGGCTCTGTTTATGATGCAATAATGCTTGTGATAGGGACATCATATGCATACTGTTATTGCCGGCGAAGTTCTCCAGCTCTCCTCGGAGCTGCCATGTCTTGTATTTATGCCATGTGTTCAGAGTGCGCTCTAATTACAGTGGCGGCCAGTCAAAGCCTTTATACAGTCTGCCCGACCCCACAGCGTAAATTATCATAATCATGTTTCTCTGAGTGGTTCTCTCCCTCTTAATGCCTTGCCTCTTTCCTCTATTGGCATTTCGGTGACTGCAGGCCACACACACAAGCACACGCATCACGTGGAGAAATGGAGCGTATGCAATATTTATCCGGGCATTCGGAGAGGTTATTTCTGCGTGAATCTTTAATGTCTCCTTCCCCTCTGGATGGAAGCCTCGGCACAGGGTCAGCGCGCGCCTCTGAGTACATCCGTAGGGCAGAAGTGAAAGGGGAAAGGTGTGTTAGCTCTGCCATCCAATCTGCCACGGATACATTCGGTGATCTAATGCATGCTGGAGAAGGAACGCAGGCTGTTGAGGCCAGACACTGCAGGCAAAATGCTTTCTTCTTCTACTCTTTTAGGTTTGACATTTTCAGGTTTTCATGGCAGTCGGCTCTTTTAACATGCCAGATTTTTAACCTGGAAACAAAATAATGGTCCTTGTGATTTGCCTGTCTGTTGTGAGATTGGTTCTGGACTTTTTGGTCCTTCCCATACTTCTGTTTGCCCAGAGCTTACTGGAAATGTTTGAACTGAGCGTTATTCTGTGTATCCCCGTACAATTAATGGAGAAGCCAGTGTCCATATCAAAGTATGACATGTCTGTGTCAAGATATTTATGTCATTTCTGTGGTTTTTGAACGTGTATCCAACCCCTCAAAAAGCAGAAACTTAACTGAATATGATCATTTAGCTCAGAGACCCCTTTTAAAAGCTGATTCTAATCTAAATCATTAATCATTAATTAATGATCTCTAGGTAGTCTTTGGCATCACCTGTATGTGGTTGATGGGTTGGCAACAGCCACAGACTGTATATTAACGATGGACTAAGTGAGGACAGCTTCCTCGATAGCATTCAGTGCAGGCTAACTGAAAATAATTAATGCTAGCAGTTTGGTTGTTTTTATTGGAGCCAGCCCCATGATATAGAATCGGACGATGTAGCACGTGTTAAGACAAACATGTGGCAGTCACAATGACACACCTACACTCGTTCAATAATAACTTACAAAGGAAAAAAGTTGTAATTAACTTCTTTAATTACAGCAAAGAAGTTTATATTAGGATTCAGCTGCTAACAGCAATGCTACGTTTTTCACTGTCTATGACAACAGCTGAAAACAGCTGGATCTTCATAATTTGTCGCGTCCGCGAGGTCCATGCGGCCTCACATCGGCAAAAAATATCTAACTATGTGAACGAGTTGTGGCAGAAATACGAAGGTATCGAGATTTCAATGATTCGGGACACAAAGATCATTGTGATTAACAAATAGTAGATGATTCTCAAAGAGAACAAGCTGCATAAATATGAGGCCAGTGTCAGATAAACTCTAAAGTTGAGTTGACGCGATTGTTCAAACAATGTTTCCTACTTCCACTATCATCTTGTGTAGTACGCATAGCGTAGATGCTTTGCACTGCCCCTACAGTTTGGGACAATACCTATTTAAATCGTGCAGACATTCCGCAGCTGCTGAACAGAGCATGAAAGGCCACTAGCGTCCGTCCGTGCATCTAAATTCCCGAAGCATAATGAGACCTTAACGGTCTCTGAAACATTCCCATATTAGCCGGCTTGCTAACTGTCTGCATAGGTTGGATCAAGCGCCGCTTCAACTTTTTTATTTCTATAGTTGCAACCAGTGACAGTTATTCTGAATGCCTTTGCTGATCCTCACACGGACCTTGGTTGAAGAATGCCTCTCAAAGACCAGGCCTCGCAGTATTTCATTTCATGTGTATTTTTCTACATCTCCACATTAATATTCAGTGCCTTTCACCATCATAATTGGGCCACGGATCAGTTTGTTTGTGCAGGTGCGAGTGTGAAAAATAAAGGTGTAACGATGTGAGAATACCTACAATAACATTTATTTTCAAAGACTATTTAAGAAGCACTGCTCTGAGAATAAAAGCGTGGGAGTGTCGGTAAAATATTGTTGTCTGTTCAGTCATGCTTGATCTCCCGCACGCTTGTTAGCAGACCTCATTGGTTTTAATTGATTCAGCCGCTTAATGAATCACTCCATCGCTCATGTATTCAGCTGGGGCAGGAACAATGGGCCACGGAGACGCCAGCTAGTTTTCATAATAATGTGCTCTCTGTTCAGCTCTGCTGGACTACTAGAAGATGGGTTACATGAAGGATTGAAATATGCACCGGGGTCAAACAAGTCTTTACTAGCCCAAATGAAAGGGATTCAAGCACAATGTGTTTGAAATAAAATCTCTTTGTTGTAAATGAGATTAAAATGAGGTTTTCATTGCAGCCTGCTGAGGAAGAGTTGCTTGGGATCCCCTGAGTGGGTAGTGATGCCATGGTTAGGAAACTATATTGGGTTTACTGCATGGAGTTCAGGGACTCTTGGGGGGCCCTAGTCCTAAGTAGGTGTTGGGGACAAAGCTAAGCAGTTACAAAATTGAGGCGTCACATTGGGAGACTGGAGACCGCCATGCTGGTGTATTTTTTCTAAGGTGAGGGGGCTACCTTTGTTTGGATTTTTCACACAAAATTCCAACTTCTGACCTCAGAGCATTCGAGCTCAATAAACGCACATGTAAACAACACAGATAACGCTAAACAGTTCTAGTAAGGTGTACTCTTGATCATGACATACTTTTACAAATCAGTAGATAGGCCACCTGCCTATTTAACTCCCCTCTATACTCAATGAAACCTCATGTCTCATGGACTCCTGCTATGTGCAACACTGCTGATATTGGAAGCTGAACAATATAGCAGTAGTATAGCAGTGGTGGCTGGTCCATTATGGGCGGTGGGGCGCCGCCCCGCCTATCAATTTTTGCAAATAAAAAAATAAATAAAATAAAACATTTTAAGTTTACCAAAATCATGACTTTCTTCTGTACAGGTGTTTTATACACTGGAGGGAGGGGGAGCGGAGGGGAAGGAGCGTGTCATTTTGTCTGCCAGCTTCATCGTGTGCTGTAACAGCATCATAAATGTTTTATGCAATGGCGCCTAATATGATATAAAAACGTCATTACATATCATTAATTCAACCAGAGACGCGCAATGTTAAATCTCCGATGGGCGCTTGGCCTTAGCGCCCATAGGAGAAACACCAGGAGGCGTCTACTGTAAACAAACGCGAGTAGCAGCTCTGAGCTCATGGACGATCGGAGGAAAAACTTCTCATTTGAGAGACCGGAGAATCTTAGTGTTGTTGCCTAAGAGAAGGTGAACGGATTTAGTCAAACTAATGGACTTTGGACAACTTTCTTCAGTCAGAAGTCACGTCTAAACAGACTTTGCTGGGGGTAGTATTACGATGCTAACTACGATGCTAACTAGCTCGTCTGCTTTAGCTGCTGCCTGTTTATTTCACACTTTGGGACAACCCTCGCTGACTTGGACAGTTATGTCCCAGGACGTGGACATTTGATGGAGAGAAGATTCAGGACCGTGAGGAGCTACGACAGAAGAGGGGAACGTCATTCATTCATTGAGTGAAACAGAGGTGGAGCTCCAGGTGCTACTGAGGAGGACTCTCATCTAAACACGTAAGTCACATAGTTATTTCTGACCGGATCATTTGTCTGACGGTTTATACAGGTTTAAACCTGTGGCTCTGAGGCTCATAAAGAAACCATAGCAGGTCTGGGACTAATACTGTACATGAAATCAAAGAGGAAACACCTCCTGCATTTGTTCTGTTGGTACAAAACACAAATCAGTGGTGCAAAACAAAAATATGTATAGTGACTATCACACTTTCGTCAGAAAAAAAGATTTTCCAAAAGCATAAATGTATTCCATGCTTCATTATTTTTTAGTTGAATAAAACTAAATAAGTTTAGTTTTGATTATATTCTGCATAAAATAATATTAAATGCCCCAAATATAACTTTCTTTTTGAAGTTAAAAACAATGTTTATGAATATCTTTTAAAATATAATTGAAGGTAGGTAGAGGCAACAGCTCCCCTGGTTTTCACATCACCAGCTGCCACTGATGTATAGTAATTTAACTTATGGACCAGAATTTGACTGAAAGTCTGTCAAATGAACTGTGAACTTAGGTCAACTATTTCAATGATTGTACAATACATTCTATTTTGTTACACTGTACCCTATCCTTGCCTCTGTAAACTTCTAATGTTATCAACAACAAACGTACAGGCTTTAATTGTTGGTGCTGGCCATCTCCAGTTGGCATTGATTGGCTATATCAGAGGTCTGCAACCCACATGCGGCTCTTCAGCCTCCTTGTAGTGGCTCTTTGTCCCACTGGAACAACCACGAGTACATGCCCAAACTGGGAGCTGGCACGACCAAAATAAATTGTAAAACAAACTGTCTGTTGTGAAAACTTTGAGAGCATATTGTAAACTACAATCAGTCTTTTCCTTTGGCTCAGCGCCGCTGAAATTCTTCCCAGTCACACGCGCTGGGCCATCCTACATCAGCCCAGTTTTTGCTTTCTGTGTATATGTGTGTAGTATATGTGCTTGTGCGCCGCTTTCATTCATCAGCCCACTCTCACTGAATGAGCCAATGTATTTACGGAACTCGTCTCTTTGTGAGTTAACAGAAAATATATATAATTCCTAAACTATAATGTCTCAAATGACGCTCGAATCGATGTCAGGAGGAGAAGCAGTGCAAACTTCAATCCAAAACGCTCGCACCTCACGCAGCGCTGAGAGCGAATCAATACCGCTCTCACAAAATACAAATACACAGCACAGAGTGAGGAGAGTGAAGGTGCAGAGTGAGGAGACGACATGCAAGGGGAAGCAGGGGCGGAGCAGAGAAAAACCTGGTGTCCCATTAACAGTGTTAGAATATCTGAATATTACGTCTAAAATGCAACAGTTGCATTTCATTACATAATTAATAATTTTAATAAATATTGTGAATTTACTTGTATATTTCTAAAGAGATCAACAATAATATTAATCAGTTTGTTGGGTCGTTTGAACGTTAAATCTATTGTGGCACTTTGAGACTTTCATTTGGTTTGAAATGGTCCGGAATGGCTCTTTGGATGTTAAAGGTTGCAGTTGGATGTTTAAACTGCTAAAGTTTACTACTTCCTTTGCCACTCCTGGAAATCTGCATGAATCGACGACTCGAGTCAATGCCTGGCCGGTCTATATGGATCATTTCACTCACTCCGCACTGAAACAGAAAACAATTTCAAAACTTGTGGAGAAACTAGCTGGACTGCTTCTATGTGAATGGGCCCTATATGCTAATACTTTTTAACCCACAAATAAACTATTCAAATCGTGCAGAACACAATAATCGAAGGCATATGATGAATTATTTTTAAAAGTACTGATATATTTGCTGCAATAAATACAACATTAAGTTGTTGCTGCCGCGTGCCTGCCGCCTCGACAAACCACTTTTACAATTCTAACTCGGTCAACGCTTTTTCATGCAAATGACTGTCAAAACCAATAACAATGGGGTTTCTATCATCGCGAGATAGGGTCATTGTGAAGGTCTTTGCTTTTTTTTTTTGCTGTTTTGGTAAATTCATAGTGTGGGACACACGTCAAAGCACACAAAACCGTTACACAATTCCATTTTTCTCCCCTTCCGCTTCCCCAACCCCCCATTTCAGATATTATTGTTGTTATCTGTGAAAGTGACTGGTTGTGGCGGTGGTGGTGTTTACTTTTATTTTTTCTTTCCGAGGACACCTTTTGTGAGAGGGAGAGTACGCAGGGTGACGGGCTGCAGCGCGCCCAGGGTCAGCCGCTGCCATGGTGAGATGAGCCGAGAGAGGCATGACAGGCACATAACAGTGGCCCCGAGGAGCAAAGCATTCTGGGGAAGGTCACTTCTCCAGGCGGGACGTGGAGGGCGAGAGAGGTAAAGGTTAGTCACCGTGCAGCTGCGGCCCCGTCCAAATCCAAATCCAATGGGCTGGTGTCAGAGAAGTGAGACGAGAGTGACGATGAACCGACCTGAATGTCTCTGATACAGGCCGGCTGTCGTACATGGAGTGAAAGCTGTTGCAAGCTGTCGTTAGGCCGTTATATAGGAACTGATTGTGCATGTTTTAGGTGGACACAGGAGAATCCAGAGGAAATGTATGAAAAGTCCATGTAGAAACAATCTTGCACCACTAATCACCCCCATACATTCATCATCAATAAATCTTGTACTCTCATATTAGGCCTGTCACGATAAAATAATCAAAGTTTGGTGTATGGAGGTAGGAAATTATCACGATAAATGACAGTTATGCTCTTGTGACATTATCAGTTTTATGTATGTTTATGTATTTTATTATAAAACTTCTGTATTTTAAATATAATTAACGGACAGCACATGGCGCTAGCACATAAATACTATAAAAGCCCACCCTCGTTCACTCGTACTTCCTCTGTCTCCTCACTGGCGTCTTCCAGCCTGGCTGGGCTGGCGTCAGGGTGTACGCTGTGTTCGACGGGTCCAGGTAGCTATGTAAGGCTTAAACAACTCTGAGCCGTGCATTAGACGGTTATAAAGCACGACGCAGAGTCAAGAACACCACGACGCGCAGCGGAGTGCATTATAACCGTCTAATGCATGGCTCCGAGTTCATGGTCCCACAAACGTAACATTTTATAACAAATGTTGTTTTCATTTACTAAACTCACTAAATATGCCAAATTACAGAGACTATTTTATCTGGGCCTTTAACCGGTCACTGTCTGAACGCTCGTCTCAGAGTGAGCCATTCTCTCACTGCAGCGAGAATCTCCATCAGGCTCAACGAAACAACATCAGCACAGAAATATAGCCGCAAAGCGGCGATTATCGGCCCTCGCCGACCGCCCTGCCCAAAGCAAGGGGGCGCTTCGCACCCTTTTGTCTCCCTTAATCTAAAATTACGGTATTGCTACAGCCTTTATGTTTGTTTTTAACTTTTTTCCCAAGGGTCTTAGTTATAGGATTTTTGTAATGTGCTGATGCGCACTCCGCGCTCAATTTTGACATTATACAGAGAAAAATTAGCATGAATTTGTATCAGACTATATCTGCAAACTGAAGCATATTTTTACATTTTACTTATGGTGCGTACAGACCAAACGCTGACACGCCACCAACTTCCATGTTAACCCTATGTAGACGTGCTTCGACGCGCGTCGAAATGTAAGCAAAGATGTCCGCACGTATGAAGCGTTCCAAATGTGAGCAGATGAGGATAAACGCGCGTCAAAGCCAGTGAGAACAGCGCGGTACAGAGCAGCGATGCCCCGCCCACTGCTTCATTCACTCAAGTAATCACAATCTACACGTGTGTTCATTTACGCCTTGTTAACCAATCCGGGACTGGGCTCAAATAGTGAGCACAAGCGTCACCTGTTACCTGCAGCAGTGGCGCAAAAAGGGCGTATGCAATATATGCCTTTCATAGGGGCGCCAATAGTGATGTGTTCTTTTTAACAGTCTATGTGTGTCGGTCGTGAACGATCCGGCTCTTTTGAACGAGTCTTTACAGTGAACGATATGAACGGGTTCGCGGTGGTGAAGTGTTTTTATTTATTCCTCTTTGGGGGAGGGGCGTCACTTTAGTTGTGCATGCTTATTTTGCGAAACAAAAGTCACTGCTGGAGTGGGGCAGAGAGGAGTGTAGAGGGACTGTCATCTCCACCCCCCACGAGGAGCTCAAAGTGAGCATAAGGCAACAAGTTTGAGAAATAAAAGTCCTAATGAAATAATAAACATGGTTACAGAGGAGATCACGTTGAAGCTTGCGTTGTTTTCTCCCCTCTTGCGCGAGGGAGAGAGAGTGAGAGGAGGAAAAGTTACGTGAATGAAGCAACAGAAGCTTTTAATCGGGCCGTGTGATTGTTTTTTTGTGATAACAAACTCCATAGAGGGAAATATCGATGTTATATTGTGTGAAATAGTGACATTTTCGTTAAAATAAAGTCAATTCAGAGGGTATTTATTTTCTTTAAAATAAAAGAAACAACCATCAAAGAGCCATGTGTGTGTGTGTGTGGGAGGGGGGGGTAGTTGCGCCCCTGACCTGGAGCATGGAGGAGAAGTTGATCATCGCGGTTTGCGTTTGCGCTCGGCCTGAGTTGTATGACACGCCTCCTAATTATGACGCTTGCAAAACTTCACGCGCAGCAAACGGGCGTTTCTCGCGAGTGTGAAGCGGCAATGTTTGGCGTCCAACTAGAGGCTGACGGAGCGTGGACGCACGTTCGGTCTGAACGCACCTTTAGGGTTGCGGCTGCGCCGCAGAAAATCCTCACTTCTCGCTGAATTATGGAGTTTAACAATTTTCCATCAGAATAAAATGGGACGTTCTGGTCATCGCTACGCAACACCGTGAAAAATATGGCATGGGTGTGATTGACTTTTCTGATCGTAACGACGTAGAATTTTGTGCCAAATTATTTTAATTTTCGTAAAACTAAAATTTGTACTCTCCATATAATTCCTATAAGGGGCGCTATCGCGCCCAATTTTAATTTTGCCAAATGAAAGTGTTTAAGACTGAGACTTTAACAACTGATAACAAAATGAGCGAAATCGGGCTTCATATGTGCGAATGGGAGCCATTTTTTGTTTGCGAAAAATCTCAAAATACTTCGTACAGTTTGCGGCTTTGCCGCATAAAAACATCCAAAATGGCCGACACCCAATATGGCGGACGGCGTTGCCATAATAATATTTTTAGCTCAACTTGTCATGATGCACGTCTGTACCGATTTTTATGATTCTACGACAAACTTCATTTTGCCCACGTCCAATCTCGCAATGTAAAAAAAAAAAGAAATTCAAAATTTGGAAATAGTCAAAAGTTGTGTGGGATCGGGTTTGAATTTTGGGCCAAAATCTGTGACTCCGAAATGCTCCTTACATATATACGCCACACTGGTCTATGAGTCGCAGCTGTTCCAAGTGCATTTGACGCGCCATCAGTCACTGAATATACTGGACTTTTCTCTTTGTGTGTAGTCACATTATTTCAAGAGAATGGTGGCCTACAGGCAGTGGCGCAAAAAAGGCATACGCAATATATGCCTTGCATAGGGGCGCCGAAAGGACGGGGTGCCAATATGAGAGAGAAAAAAATATTTAACTATAGTTGGCACGCAAGGGACAGCGCCCATACCATCTAGGCCAGGGGTTCCCAAACTGTGGTACGCGGACCCCTGGGGGTACACAAAGAAATCTTGGAGAGAAAAAAATCACAATCTGATCGATATTGACCTGTTAAAACCGCTGCACGGGGAATGCGCTTATACAGGCGTAAGAGTCTTATAATTCAGACGTGGATGAGCTTGTTCTGGACCTAAACATGTCCACTCCAGAACCGAACCTCAAGAGCCGCTTTGGACCCGAGCACGTAAAACTCCGCGGAGGCCGAGAGCGCGGCTGAGGCTGCGGCTTTAAGAGCGCCTTTTGTCAGACCATCACCATCAGGTGACTTCGATTTGCAACAGGAGTTTCCTCTCATTCTGATCCGAGGAGCGAGGGGAGAAGGAGAAGCGTCTGTGGCCCCTCCTCTGCCGCTGAACACGTGGATGTGTGTCTGACAAATACATTCAAGTTTACGAGCTGATGTGCGGTGGCACGTGCAGAGATGGTCATGTCCTGCGTAAACATTATCTCCGCTTTAACAAAAGCTTAAACCAGCGCATTTGATTCTGTACCGGTGATTTGACAGTACGACTGAGGGGGCGGGGCCAGAGCGCAGAGTTCAAACCTGAGTCTGATGTTCAGAATGAGTGACAAAAGCAGCAGAGTCCTGGTCCACTGGGACAAATCTAAACACTCAGCTTCATCCATTCACACTAACAGCCTTGTTTACAAAATAATCAAACATTTTCATTAAATGTTTTTATAATTACATATTCTTAATAGCCTTAATCACACAAGACAAGCAAAAAAAAAAAAATTAATGTGGAAAACCTGCTTGAGTTCACTGTAATAATGGAGGAAATAAATATTACATGTAATATTCCCAGTGTTTTCAATCGTGTCAAAGTAGGGGGTACGCGACTCGTCACCCAAAGCCTCAGGGGGTACACGGCTCCAAAAAGTTTGGGAACCACTGATCTAGGCCATTTCCTCATAGCACTTGACAGCGGCGCCCCATAGCGTCAACGGCACCCCATTGCTTTGACACGGCGCCATCGCACCAACAACAGCAAAATCCTTATTCACTCGTGGTGCCATCTGCTGACAAGGACCTAGAGATGGAGAGGCAGAAGGGGGGGGGGGGGGGTGCAACTACCCCTGCCTGCCTACAGGTACATTTACTTTTATCAAAGTGTAGATAAGAACTTAAAGAAACTATTCTTTAAACGTGCGTGTGTTCAGTGAAGCCAAAGCGCTGCCTGCACAGCGACTCCTCCTCAGGAGTGTGGTCGTGTTTTTAGAGCCGCCCTCCTTGGCTGTTTAGCGCACACAGCCTCGGAGTGTCCCGGTGTTCAACGCTGCTCTGCACTGGATTCGTGGTGACCGCTCGACGCTCGCTCTTGATAACCATGCGTCGCTAGACCCGCCATAATATTTCAGCGGTATTAAGGATTGTATCCGGCTCAACGGACCAATATTGGGGATTGTAGGACTGAATTATGATTTGGGAATTATTCATCCACTCAACACATCGAATTCGGACACAAATGGCAGTTTCAAGAGTTTCAAGCAATCAATTTTTATATTTATATTATAAAGCGCTTTTCATACCGAAAGGTATCACAAAGTGCTTTACAGATTACAACATTTGCTGCCTCCGGGTCGGAGCCACCAACACACACTAATGGAATCACGAAGAAGAAGCTAACAGGCTAACGGGCAAAGCTAACTGCGGGCTAGCGCCACTTAAACAGTATTTACAGCCAAGTTTGAGTGAAAAAAATATCTCCATTGTGTAATTGGACGTACAATATCCCTCTCTCCCTTTGTCTTTTCTGTCAGCGTAGTATTTACTCTCACGGACAATTAATGAGTAAAAAAACGCAACATGCTACAACACCTGCAGTGGTGCTTATGGCCTCTAGGGCGCACGAGTTACCTAATACTGCTTTAACTCAAGTTTAGACTCTAGCATATAGGCTATTTGTGTCAAAGTCTGCGTAACATTTCCCTGTATAAAAGAGTAAATAGCCTACAAGTATTTATTTTGGTTCAAGTGTTCCTCCCTCCGTGCCCCATAAAAGGCCCATACACCCCACATCATTTGTATTCTCCAGCAGCTCAATGGTCAGCAGTGAAATGTGAAGAGTGCTCAGTCCAATCTCCCCACCGCGCTCGCCGGTCACGCGCACTCACCCATGGGCCGACGCTAAGACATGCCGACATATGGGTACGACGCGCATAAATATTCATCAAAAGTTGCCACACTTGCCGCACGCGTGTTGATTTGAGTTTTTTCCCCCACAATAAGGGTGGTGGTGGTGGTGGGTACATAAAAAAACAGCTTGGCGTTGCATCTCTACTGCGCACGGTGGAGATGGGATGGATCAATGCGGCTTTCGCTCCAGGCTGAGTGATAACCTATATGTGGGATCCAAAGCTATCAGATAGAAAAGAGGAGCGTCAAATGAGCAAAGGTGTGGGTTTGGCGAAGCGAGACTTGAACGTTTTTTGGCGCTGAGTCACTCCGTCCCATGGATTTCACCGCATTTGCAGCGTTTTAACAGATCCTTTTTTTTTTTTTGTGGGCTTTGTTCGGGCGTTCAAACCCACTTTTCCTTGATATTTTTTTGCAGCATAACTTTCTAAAATTCTACCAAATGGAACTGGATAACTCAAACCTTTTGTGAACATGTTTTTTGACAAGGGGGTGCATTTTTCATATTTGCGTAAGACGAAAGGTTACTTTGGTTGTCTCCCTCACCGGCGCTGTTACTCTTTGTGATGTCATTAGGTGGCATTAAGGTGCCCCGCAGTGTTTGTGATTTCATTATGAAGGGGTTGTGAAGGCCGACAAGTGGTATAGGTCAATCTGATTCTGATCAAATTTGTTGTAATAATTGCCAGTCTTGTGCCCTCTGGCTGACAGTTGCGTACTGCACTTTTTGTCCTTATATGGTGAAAGATAGGCGGCGACATATGCTAAGTAGTTAAACATGTATTAAAGTGATAGTCTGCAAGATTGCAAAGTGAGGAGAAAGAGAGTGACATTTGTCCTGCCCACCTCCACTTCATTCGTTATGAATTACGTGATGAATTAAACTTCAGGCCTCAGGAAATTACAAATAGAGAATTAGGGTAGGCGAGCTATGGATCTGTTGAGAGGGATCCTCCCAATGGGCATGTAATCCTTGTCTTTTAACGCACCACACAGCATAGGAACATTATCTACAAAATCAGCTAGTTAGGGCAGCTGCGTAGGGGTTTGTTGATGAGGAGCTACTGCCCTCTACAACTGGCCCGCTCTACACCTGGCTTTTTAACGCACTACACTGTGTCGGGCTTACATAATAAATGTACATAATAATATTCACGGAGTATAATATGTATATTAATCTGTCTTTTTAACATAAAACTAGTGACTTTTGGTAATGCTAACAATGTTAGGCATGGTAACCATCTGAAAGAAATGTAATGATCGCCTTTTGTTACTTGCTTTGTACTAGACTTCGTACTTGAAACTAGACCGTTGTTGTAATTGTGCTTCTTTTCTGTTCTTTCTGTTGATGTACGAAGACTTCAAACAGTGTTTTGTAAGTTATAGTTCTTTGTAAATAGTTTGTAAGTATGTGGCATTATCATAGTTGTTTTGTAATTAGTTGTTACGTTATTTTGTTTTGCTGTTGTCTCCTTGTTGCTATTTTGTTCCTTTGTTGTTCCACTATGTTCTTGTGAAATGATTATTTTAATTGTATTGATTTTGGGGGTGGGCGCTTATAAGCTCTTGCTTCAGCCCACTCCTTTTGAGCAGAGTGTTTGCTGCTCAAATAAACAAATAAACTTCTGACTGGATCAGAAATCCACTCCTAGTTTGCAAAATGAGGAGAGCGGGAGCAAAATATCAAAAGTAAACGATCAAGCTCCCTCCCTTTCCCTCCTGACTGGACCTGACAGGCTGGTTCAAGGGACTATTATCATGCAAAATCAACTTTTTGGAGCTTTTAACCATGTTACAATATTTTTTCAACACAATTGCAGCACTCTCCACACAGTCCATCAGAAATATGCCCCTTTTAACCATAACTCAAAATAAATGTCCTTATTATAGTCCTGAATGTTGACAGCAGCAGCCTGTGCCTGATGTGCACAGACCTGGAGGGAGGCTCTCGCTCTCTCCACTCTTCACCGACACATACAGTATACTGCCTTTGTCCTCAAGGGGTGAATCTGTGCAGGAACTTACTTTTAATTTTAAGTTTGAAGCTAAATTCAATGCATTTAAATTTGTCATTGCCTCTTTGAATCAGCACCTTTCTGTCAGTTGGAGCATCTACTGTATCTCCCTGTTGCAGCGTTCAAGCATTCTATAGGGTATCACGGGCACACTAGCAAACTGGAAAAAAGAAAAGGAAAAATAAAAATGGATAAAGTTAAAATGGGACAGCAAGAAATAAGACAAAAAACGAGAGAAAGAAGAGAGACATGTTAAGCTTTTAAACAAGGACCATGGATTTTAGACAATAGCCGATATTGAAGTATATTACAAATTATTATGCAAATTGTATTTCAGTGTCATAAAGGTAAAAATAAGGTTTTTCAACTATTAAACTCATGGATGGTATTGTGTCTCAGGGCTCTTTGAATCACTGACATCAGTCTCAGACGCCTAGGATGATTAGTTGTCAGGTAAGTCCAGTTAAGGGAAAAACTACTGAAAAAGGACGTTCCACATTATTAAGCAGACCACCATTTTCAAGCAATATGGGAAAGAAAAAGGATCTCTCAGCTGATGAAAAGCGTGAAATAGTTGAATGCCTTCGACTAGGTATGAAAACATTCGATATTTCGTGAAAGATTAAGTGTAATCATCGTACTGTTAAGAGATTTATGGCTGATTCAGAGCACACACGAGTTTGTGCAGATAAAGAAACAATGAGGACGGTTTCAGACAGACAATTACATCAGATTAAGAGAACAGCTGCTACAAAGCAGCAAACGGGTATTTGAAGTTGCTGGTGCCTCTGGAGTCTCCCGAACATCAAAGTGTAGGACCCTCCAGAGGCTTGCAGTTGTGCATAAACCGTCTATCCGGCCTCCCCTAAACTCTTAATTGAATGCTCATGAACAGAAACGGCTGCAGTGAGCCCAGAAATACATGAAGACTCATTCTCAAACAGTCTTGTTCAGTGATGAGTGCCGTGCAACCCTGGATGGTCCAGATCGATGGACCGCAATTCAGAGCAGGATGGTTATGCACGCACCACGTGGCCAGACTACGTACCTCGCTTCTGTAGTTTGTCTCATCTCAGTTGCTGATTGACTTGTGTTGTCCGCACACTTAATGAAGAGGTTTGAGCTGTGCTTTGGAGTGCAGTCATGGGTCATCAGACTGAAGAGTAGAGGGATCAGTGCACAACCTTGGGGGAACCCGGTGTTCAGTGTGATGTTTCTGCAGGTGTAACCTTTTTATATTTATTTGATATGAAACATAAAACACCAAGGTTGAGATGTCTAAATATTCTTTTATAGTCTGAATTTTGTTTGGACGTACTGCATACTTAACCATTCACATCATTTTTAGTTCCTTCATCATAAATCATCTATCTATTGCTACGATGGCAACCTTGACGATGGCAATTGCTGCTTTTTTTTGTCTTTTCAAAAAGCTATACACTCACCTAAAGGATTATTAGGAACGCCTGTTCAATTTCACATTAATGCAATTATCTAAACAACCAATCACATGGCAGTTGCTTCAATGCATTTAGGGGTGTGGTCCTGGTCAAGACAATCTCCTGAACTCCAAACTGAATGTCAGAATGGGAAAGAAAGGTGATTTAAGCCATTTTGAGCGTGGCATGGTTGTTGGTGCCAGACGGGCCGGTCTGAGTATTTCACAATCTGCTCAGTTACTGGGATTTTCATGCACAACCATTTCTAGGGTTAACAAAGAATGGTGTGAAAAGGGAAAAACATCCAGTATGTGGCAGTCCTGTGGGCGAAAATGCCTTGTTGATGCTAGAGGTCAGAGGAGAATGGGCCGACTGATTCAAGCTGATAGAAGAGCAACTTTGACTGAAATAACCACTCGTTACAACCGAGGTATGGAGCAAAGCATTTGTGAAGCCACAACACGCACAACCTTGAGGCGGATGGGCTACAACAGCAGAAGACCCCACCGGGTACCACTCATCTCCACTACAAATAGGAAAAGAGGCTACAATTTGCACGAGCTCAGCAAAATTGGACAGTTGAAGACTGGAAAATGTTGCCTGGTCTGATGAGTCTCGATTTCTGTTGAGACATTCAGATGGTAGAGTCAGAATTTGGCGTAAACAGAATGAGAACATGGATCCATCATGCCTTGTTACCACTGTGCAGGCTGGTGGTGGTGGTGTAATGGTGTGGGGGATGTTTTCTTGGCACACTTTAGGCCCCTTAGTGCCAATTGGGCATCGTTTAAATGCCACGGACTACCTGAGCATTGTTTCTGACCATGTCCATCCCTTTATGACCACCATGTACCCATCCTCTGATGGCTACTTCCAGCAGAATAATGCACCATGTCACAAAGCTCGAATCATTTCAAATTGGTTTCTTGAACATGACAATGAGTTCACTGTACTACAATGGTCCCCACAGTCACCAGATCTCAACCCAATAGAGCATCTTTGGGATGTGGTGGAACGGGAGCTTCGTGCCCTGGATGTGCATCCCACAAATCTCCATCAACTGCAAGATGCTATCCTATCAATATGGGCCAACATTTCTAAAGAATGTTTTCAGCACCTTGTTGAATCAATGCCACGTAGAATTAAGGCAGTTCTGAAGGCGAAAGGGGGTCAAACACAGTATTAGTATGGTGTTCCTAATAATCCTTTAGGTGAGTGCCTGCTAGGGGCATCAAATTTGAAATCCAAGCGCTCAGAGGGAAAGTGACAATGCCGCCAAAGAGCTCCTGACATAAACATTCTAAGATTCCCAAGTGAAATGCAAGCACACATATCTATAACAAAGATATATAACAAAACGTCCTATTTAAGATCCTACAACAGCGCGGCGGTCTACAGAGAGCACTCAGACGTGTGGTTGCATGTATGGGCAATATTAACAATTTATGTCCGCCCTTTTCTTCCTTGCATCCACAATGCACTGAGTGTGGGAACTGTCATCAATATTAATTCACAAGGTCAGTTGTGTAATGTGTAGTGCGACAGTGCCGAACAGCACTCAGGTTCTTATGCAACAGACACAACTTCAGAACTTCAAATGGTGGATTTTGTTTTCAGTTTATATCAGCAACATTTATCAAATTAAGTATAATTTTACAAATTGGATTATGTATGTTTTTATAAATACGTCTTTAACTTGATAAGTAGATCTCTGGGCCATGCTGTCTTTAAAAAGAGCTCACAAGCCCAAAGTAAATAGAGCCCCCTGCACTAAATATTACTACAATGAATAAGCAGCAACATGGCGCACACTGTATATATGCTAGCAGTGCTTCTCAAGCTTTTATTGTTAGTTTCATTTATTTGAGCAGCTTACCTTTTCCAAATTACAAAATACACATTTAAACAGTCACAGATGCTCAAAAGGAGTAGCCTGAAGCAGAGAGCTTATGAGTGCCTACCCCGCATTTACATTTCACAGTAATACGTGAGGACTGTATCCACAACAAAGAAGAACATGTGTCTATTCATTAAGTAAACAAGTGTCCTCAAAAGGCATTTACATCAGAAGAAAATAAGATTACGTGACTAGAACATATGTACTCCGTTGCTTACATTTCCATAGGGAGGAATTATTTACATTAATAACATCATTTTAACAGTTTGACTAAGTAACGTCATAATAATCATAACAAGGTAACAAGAGAATAAGAAATTCATGTGTTAAATTTTCCATACCCAGGCACATACACACACAACTGTGTGCATGCACCTGTTTATGCATTACATTTATGCAATTGCATACATCAGAATAAGGATTATGATCAACCAAAACAATGCATTTAAATATTTATTATTATTATTGTTGTTATTGTTATTATTATTATCATTATTATTATTATTATTATTATTATTACTATTATTATTATTACTACTATTAGTTTAATTTTTTACATTACATTTTCGTTATCATCATGGATATCACTAATATAATATTTTAATATTATACAGGCATATTTAATATTCATGGGATGGAATGGAATCTTATTTGCTAAACACAAAGATCTTGATAAGTCGTTGTCATTACTATCGCCACTATGATATATATTTTTTATGTACAAGTGTTTATTGCTGCTTGATTAAGCTGTGGAACATGATCTGCTTCAGATGATACTCTGTGATACTACAACTAAAGAAGAGCCTATTATTGAGAGACAATGGCTATGCCGCCTACCGGGTAGGGCATGGTTGGTACTTGGATGGAAGACTGTTTGGTAACACCAGGAAGCTTGGATGAATGTAGTGTGTGTGAGTGAGTGGTTGATGGTGGTCAGAGGGGCCGATGGCACAGATTGGCTGCCTCACTTCTGTCAGTCTAGCCCAGAGCAGCTGTGGCTACATACTTAGCTTACCATCACAGAGTATGGAGTGAATGAATAATGCACAGAATTGTAAAGTGATTTTGAGCGTCTGGAAAAGCGCTATATAAGACTAAAGTATTATTATTAATTTCCCCTTTGGATCAGCCCTCAATCTACTTAACTCATAGTTTAGCCCTTGTTTACGTCTGGTACACCCCTGTTTAAGATCTGGTGGTACACTAAGGTAAGGTTAAAGTACACTTTGATACTGGTAGGGAATTTCGTTCTTTGGATTTGACCCATCTTTCAGTGCCGCTGGGGCAACCTGTGAGAGCAGTGGGCACCCGCAGCAGGCAGAGACGCCTGAGGACTCGTCTCCAGGCTGATGGTAGAATCCACCAGCACCTCAGTTTTTGTGATATTTGTTTTTCAACTTTCTTTCGCTAACGGCATTTCAAGGGATAATAAGAAAACTATTGAATGTTTGGTAGTTTTGGGAAAGATTTCAAGTAGATTGAGTGATTTATACACAAAAATGAGTAAATAAATAAATATATGGCTATTTTAAAGCGTGTACAATTTTGTAAGATGAGGGGGATTAGATGGAAAATGTAAAGTTTGAGAGAGTGGTTAAATCCGCAATTAAGCATGATGTCTCCATTTCAACTTTCTGCATCACGTGTACAGTGAATGACAATGTGTCCAGTGCCTAGATTCCAGGCCAAATCTCTGCAGTCTCCCTCTTTTCGACACCAACACGCTAATAATACACCTATGTACGGAAACGGCTTCATATAAGACACACCGTGCCCTGAATGTTAGCCGCTCAGAGTTGTTTAGTGGAGCATAGCATCGGGACGGCCAGGCATGGAAGCGTCGGGCTTGGAGTAATTACCAACAGACGTGCACAACATGCCCGGGAGCTTTGTGCAGAGGAGGCCCGAGCCAGGAGCAGCGGCCAGAGTTATCCAAGTGCGAAGAGAGGTCGTGAGCGGAGGAGGGTTTTGTAATTACACCTTGGGGACGGTTAACAAAAGAAACGCTTAAGTCCATCTCCATCAACATTATTTAGATGATTGCTATAGATCCGGACAGCATCTCTGGTCAACTTCCACGCAGCCGGAGAGGGAAAACAAAGGGAGAAAAGAACTACTCTTTCACCAATTTTCCACTATGATTTATGGATGTCATTTCGGTTTATTCCCGTGTTGCATATCACAACTTTTTTTCAATGTCGTGCAGCTACTACAATGGCACAAGTACGAGTCTACTCTGTTGGCTTCCTCGAGCTCCAGAAGTCAGTCACTGAGATTATTCCCAAAAACCCTCTGTAAATGTGTAATACATTTAGACTATCACTTTAAGAGAGATGATCATCCAATCAGAAGCCAATATCATATACATGCGTTTCCCGTGGCCGCCATTTTGAATACCGAAACACCGAACACCGCAGTTATGCCATCCGCCTGTTGCGCTGTGGGATGTACGAATGCCCTGTCTGAAAAAAAGGGACTCGCTTTCTACAAGTTTCCTAAAGACCCAGTTCGTCGACAGAAATGGATAACTGCTATCAGGAGAGACCACTGGACTCCAACAGCCTGCTCCAAGCTGTGCAGTGAGCATTTTGTTTCAGGTAAGTGAAGCAACGCGGCCGCCGTTGAAACAGTTGCAACAATATAACGCAAATAAGGCTAGGCTACAAACAAACACTAGGCTATCCGTTTACCTACATGAATATACTCTGGCCTGGGCTGTAAGCTTCAGTCGAAAAGCTTTGGGTAATGCCAAACTGGAGAAAATGTGCTCAGTTAAGGCGGGGGGTAAGAGGTTAACATGTAGCTGACTGACCCGCGTGAACTGCCCGCCGGAGAGCAACAAAAAATCACACTTCTCTTGTTAACGTTACCCCGATCCATAGCTGAAAAAACCATAAACTATCGATAAAACAAAATAACAACCCACAGCTTAACTGTTTGCTTGAGAGAGACGAGTGCCGACACATGCTAATGTTTGCAAAAGGCAATCGTTTGTTTATTACTTACCCTTTCTGTGACCAAGAACATTTTGCGCTTCTTCACCTGTATATTGTTATCCGTAACCCATCCTGAGATAAAGCAGTGATAGGCCTCCGTGCTCTTAAAAGCCTTGAGGGCTTCACCGGTGTATGGAGAGGGATTATGGACCAAATAGATGTCCGCAAAAGTTAGATGCGGTAAACTGTCACTGGTTTTAAGTGGCGTTAAAAAATCTTCAGACAGTTGATAAGGATCAAATCCCAAGGTTTCGATCTTCTTTGTGTATCTGTTCAGGTCATCTGCTGTCAAGTGTTCAATTTTTTGATGTAGCATCTTGAATTCAATAGTTGAGACGCAGGTAGATACACTGTTGCACTAGCCAACGGAGTTCAAAATGGCAGCTATACTACAGAAGTCACGTGACTGAAACGCATGTATACATTATCAGAATATATTATAATATTAACATGTGTTTCTCTTTATTTAACCAGGAAAGTCCCATTGAGTTCAAAAACCTCTTTTTCAAGGGAGTCCTGGCCAAGAGGCAGCAAAAGACACACAGTTAAAATTACATACACATGATTAAAAAACAGTTACAATTCAAAGAGGTCGTCTCAAGTGCTCTCAATCTGTACTTAAAAGCTTTCAATGGAATACGTTCAGTTATTGCTGCATTCCATGTAGAAGGAGCAGAGTAAACAAAATCTATTTTCCACATCTCTGTGCAGCAAATGGAACAGCGAGCAACAAATGATCATTTGAACACAAACTGTAAGAGACAACTCTCCTCTGTGTGATTGCAGTGGGAGGAAAAAGTAAGTACACTGTTTGGAATTTCTTACAACACTTCATTTTACACTACCTTGATACATTTACTAAATTTAGTACAACGTAATCTGCTTTGTAACAATCTGTAATAACTTGTACATATATAGTACATACACAATGGAATAATGTGTATTAGTACTTTGGAGGTACCTTTTGTAATAAGACATAAGACCCTTAGGGTTAGGACTTAAGGTTAGGGTTAGAGTTTGGGTCTTATTGCATTATGTACCTCCAAACTACAAATACATATTATTCCATCGGGTATGTAACCCATAGTTACAAGTTATTACACACTGTTACACAGCACATTACATTGTACTAAATGTGGCAGGTACAATGTATCAAGGGTAGTGTAAAATAAAGTGTTACCCATCTCTGCCTAAATTGCTCATAAATGTGGTCTGATCTTTATTAAAATCACAAGAACGAGTGAACAGTGTCTGCTTAAACTAATACCACCTATACATTTATATTTGACCATATTATTATTTCAATAACATGGAAACCTTCAATCTTTATTTATATAGCGCTTTTCATACATTTCATGTAACACAAAGTGCTTTACAGATTTTAAAACATTCTCTCACACCCACCTCCTCCCACAAATACAAACACATTGTCACATTCACACTCTCCCACCCACCTCCCAGAGACACACCACACAAGCACACAAGGACATAAGGCTGAGATAAGGCTGGGTACAGATAAACCTCGGCTGCAGCCACAAGGCACCAACACAGGGTGCCCGGAGAAGGTGCGGTAGAAACACCACCTCCATCCAGACACCCACAGGACAGCACCCCAGCAGCCACAGCCAATCCCCGCTTCCGAGGCAGAGGGCTCCTCCAGAGGAAACTGAGAGAGCCTAAATTGATTTTAAATAAATAAACATCGAATAATAGGTTCACTAAAATAAGACCGAGAGGTAAAATATATAAATACGAAATAAATATTAATAACAATTTATTATCAATTAAAAATAGCTGAGATAAATAAATAGGCCTAGCAAGAATAAATATCAGTTAAAAGCTAAACTAAAAAGGTGGGTCTTGAGCCTGCTCTTAAAAACATGAACGTTCTCTGCGGTCCTGAGCCCCTCCGGCAGGTCGTTCCAGAGGCGAGGGCCGTAATATTGGAAAGACGCCTCGCCGTGAGTCTTTCTGTTGACTTTAGGAATAACTAGGAGACCCCTGCCGGAGGAGCGCATAAGGTAAAAGCAGTTCTGAAAGATAAGAAGGGCCCAGACCATTAAGACATTTAAAAACATTAAGAGAACTTTAAAATCGATCCTGAAACACACGGGGAGCCAATGCAGCGACTCTAAAACCGGTGTAATGTGGTCCGCCTCCTGGTCTTCGTCAGGAGCTGCTGAGCTTCACAGGACAGTGTGGAATAAGTAAGTGGACCCTTGGATTCTGTCCTGTGAATGTTTACATGATATTGCCAATGAAAGTGTGATAAAATGTAAATGTTAGGGTGGTATTAGTTTGAAAGATGAAGCCCAATATGAGTTCAAGTTTCTTCACAAGATTGTCTATATGGGGCTTGAAAGTCTGGGAGTCATCATAATACCAAGGTGTTTGTACATGTGAACCATCTCTATGTCATTTCCCTGTTAACTATAGTTAGAGGAAAAATGTCATAGATGAGAAACTTCTTAGTGTTTGAAAACATGTGTTCGTCATATCTGGAAACATACCTGTAGATGGACAATAATAATGAAATATTTCGCTTTGTATTTCTTACCATGCTATACCCTTCTTTGTCTCACTTTCAGAAACTGCGGACTCCAATGAAATGTGTATAATCTACGGATTGAGACAAGGTTGACATTTTGAAGCCACGTGATCTCGGTTGCTATGCCGCTCAAGCACGGAGCACTCACTATTGACATCATTGATCGTGTGATGTCAATGCAGCCCAAAGATTTCAGAGGCTTTTCACACTTTTCTGTAAACCCCTTGAAAAAAACCCCGTGTAAAGTAGTGATTCATGCATTCGTCTCCTCGCCCCAGCGCCCCGGTGGCAGTTACAGAGACGGAGAGAGAGAGGTGTGTGATGACGGTGTGTGAGCAGCACCTTGACATCAGGGCTATCCGTGTTAGCAAATGTATTCAAAGGTAGAATCATCAAGAGTTTTTGTATAAAGGCCATCGAAGCTTGCAATTTTATGAGTGGCACCAGGCAGAATGAAACACTGGCAACAAAGAAAGGTGTTATTAGTGTGGTAAAATATCAGTGGGTCTAGACTAGACACTCACGTTGTCAGCGTGGGACGGAGCGCTTTCAGCCTGAACTGAACCGATCTTATGTCCAAAAATGGAAATTCAGGAATATTAATTTATTGTGAAGCGTCAAAGAATCACTGACGCTTAGTGTAGTTTATGACAAGGTTTGAATAACATCTTGTGTAAGTAATAATCATACTTTTATTTCAGTGAAGCAGCAAATTTAATGACAAAAAGTTGGGAAGTTGTTTTCAATAAGTTAAAGGGCATATGACAGGTTTTAATGCTTTTGAAAATATGACTTATTTCGAACTATAACATCAGTTATAGACAGGAAGTGACATAGATAGAGGTAAAGTTCCACAGCAGTTTGACTCATTTCCCATTGACTTAGCATGGTCGGCACGGCAACAGTTTAAAATTGTTTACCTTCAGCTGTGTCACTTCCTGTCGGTGTCCAATCAGGAAATGAAACTATGAACATCACAACAATGGCCAAACTAAAGAAAGCTGGGAAAAACCTTTTAGCAAAATCTTAGATATAATTGTGTTAACTATGTTTCAGCAAACATTGTGTCTAATGTGTATGCACTTTAATTACATTTTCTCATTGAAATAACATTGTTGGCACGGCAATGTTTACCTCTACAGATGTCACTTCCTGTCAGTGGAAGGAAGAGAAATGATAAACATAAAAAAGGCAAACTAGTGAAAGCTGGGTACATTTATTTGGTCAGGACAGTGCATGTTAATGAACATACATGGGTCTCATGCATGTAAACAAGCCACACCGGATTGTAGCCTTGGGCTAATTTGCATCCGTCGTCCCCCGTGTGCACTCTCAATCACACTCTCACTCATCCTGGCCTATTGTACATGTTTTTAGTGGTAGGGGAAACCGGAGTACTCGGAGGAAACCTACGCAGGCACGGGGAGAACATGCAAACTCCACACAGAAAGGCCCCGTCCAGGTGGGAATCGAACCCGGGACCTTCTAGCTGTGAAGCACGAGCGCTAACCACTGTGCTACCGTGCTGTACTACTTTATTTTTTAGTAACATCTTAATTAGCCTATAATTGTATTAACTGTAGAACAAAGATGTGTCTGAACACTATTCCATTGTACGCTTGTACAATGGCAATAAAGCACTTACTTACTTAATGTGTCATATGCGCTTTAAAGCCTTCTACATATTTTGACAGATTTTGACTAAAGAGGGATTTATGAAATACACTTTTAGTCTAAATAGGTATTTTTACCACAATGGTGGTTCTTCGACAAAAAAAGTATATGCCTTTTCATTGCATATTGACTACAGTATTTGGGTTGACCAAACACAACAGTCCCACACTCCATTTTCTGTGCAATTTTCAAATACAAATTCCAGGTTCCTGAATGAGTCAATTATACACATGCTCAAGGCTGAATAGATACAGTATGAACACATTCACAGACACTCTGATGACAATAGCTCACATGGGCTCTTATAGTCCTATAGTTTGAAATTGTAAGTTGTTTATTTATTTGTTTATTCGGTTAATTTGCATGAACATACATGGGACTCATGCATGTGCATGGATTGTAGTATTGGGCTATGCGCCTTCGCCACTTGCAAGAGGGCGTCACAAGAGGAGGTGACTGCTCTGATGGGAGCACCGCTGACATTCATTTCCTTGTTTACATCGTGCTGCCTTGTGTTCTTCCTTAAGCCTTAAAGTGCATATGTCAGGTTAATAGTTTTTTGAAATTCGTATTTAATCTGTTTTCTCATCGCCCGAGTAACAATATATGAGTTTTAAAACAACACATTGCTGTGTTAATAAAGAAATAAGCGATAAAATCAAGAGTACTTCCGGGTTTGATAAAATCACGTGACATGACGTCACATGACGTGACTATAGGGCTATGAGGTGAGACGCAGCCGAGTGCCCAGTGGTTTGTTTTGATCGTGTTTTCCTTAATCTCTACGCTTTTTAGATATATATATATATATTTAAGAGTGCCTTATGAATATTATCATGTGTTTGGAGGGCTGTAAAAAATGTTCTTCTGGATATTTAATGCATTTATGGTTTCTCTAAAGTGGGAGCAGAAAGGCAATTGCCTGACTGTCAGCTGCTCCCTCAGCTAACGCTAATGTTGCTACACACGGCTATTGTTGACTATGTAGCCTTATTAATACTTAAACTAAACCTATCTCCATCTTATTTACCACTTAGAACTATTTGTCTCAAATGATAAATGACATGTTAATATCCCAGTATCCAAACTAGTTTGCCTTGTAGTTATCACAGTATCAATGACAGTAAGGTGCTGTCTATGCTAGTTTTTTTTTTTAAGAGAATAAAAAGTACCCCAAAAACTCCACTGATATCAAAGCAATCCATCATTAAGAAGACAATGTTTATTTTCAGAAGTGTTTTTTTATATCATTGCTCCAACAGTCAGACACCACTGCTCCACAAATGATTTTGTAAAAACATAAGACATAGTGTGGAGCCCTTCAAAGAAATCCATTAGATGAAATCCATAGTGGCTTCTCTCAAAGTTACCTTTTTACAGACAGTCACGTTTTAAATGCAAAATTGGATAGGTTCGGCCACCAACTGCTTAAACGCAGTATAGCACTATAGCTGGCCTCAGGGTTATTGTTCTTAAATTTTCATGCATCTTTTCATAATACAAATATTAACTAGTATGAACTAGTTAGTATACACAAATATTCCTATCTTGGTATATACCATAAGGGTTTATTTTAATCTCACAAAGGGCAAGTTATATTCTACAGTATATGGGGTCAAATGTATATTCCTCTGGGATATTGTTTTAAATGTTCTTCCTCAGTGCTAAGGAAGTGTAAAGTCAGTGTAGAGGTTTCTATATTTGGCACAGCTGTAAACTAAACTTGTTTTGTATTTACACCAGCAATAAATTAACGAAGAGCATTCACTTTATTAAGACATTGTTGTGCCTGGTTTATCCCATTGGAAACTGTTTCAGACTTCAGAGTATATGACGGTGACAACAGCATTGGCCCAGTGTGCAGGTCTGCAGGTCTTCTGTTGAGGAGGACAGCACAGGCAGCAATGACCTGGAATGTAAAATACAATACATTATGAGTCACAAACAATTACCTCCAGCGTGAGTAAGAAGGTGAACGGAAGTTCTGTTGTTCTGCCGAATCGTGCACCGTTATCAAGGTTTGCTTCTCCTCACACATAAACAACTGTTTTGGGACATGTAAGAGCAAAATGCTCCCTTGTCTTTCACAAAACCCTCAAACTGTTATTTATTTCAGCAGCTTCATTGTTATATTTTCCTGCTTATTTACTTAAGTTAAAACTAGAATATTTTTGAATATTTATGAAAGAGTAACGCATGCTCTAGATCTAAATGTCTGCGGCAAAAAGAGCCCATAACATGATGTTGTATTGGTAATATCAAAGCTATTTTGATTAATCGGCTAAATGCAATATAAGGTAAACATGAACAACAAGAAATCATAAGCTTCATGTGACTTACAATTACAGCTGGAGCACTGTACACATTATAGAAACTCTTCAAGTTTTAACATTAAATAAAGTAAAACATGATAATGACAAAAGGAGTGCATTTTGTGAAAGAAAAGGGAGCATTTCTCTCTCACACGTCTCAAAGCCGTTGTTTTGAGTGAGGATATGCATATCTCGACAAGGGTGCACAACAGAACACCGGGCAAACTCTCTTTGCACTGTACTCTTGTAAGTGTGTCACTGCGGAGAACGGAAGAAACATTTTTGTTTTGTTTCTGTAGCAGTATCATTGGAGACAGGTCAACGCCAGTGCAGATCATCATAATCAGTTCACCCATTAGCTGTCCATCACCGAGCTGCAAAGGAGACAGAGAGTCATTAATATCAAACACAGTATTGTCATGTTATGTTAATAACACAGGTGTATACAATAAAGCCAGCACATATTTGTTTTAATCATGACCCATTGTATGTATTGCTTTGCACAACATTGTTTTTACTCTTACATTTATAAGCATTCAAAGGTTATTTGAAGCAGATCAATTATCACCAATTCACGGTGGGAGAAATAAGTCACAAATCCCTTTACCCACAAATATTACAAGTGTACAGACAAAAATTATCTTTAACATTTTCAAGGTGAGTATATTATGGAGGTGATCAATCTTACAAAATGAGTCCAAAGGTTTCTCAATAGGGACTGCTAAATGTTCCATACCTTATTGTTCCCAGTCACATTTGCATCCGAAGTGTGTCTTTGTAGAAGTCGGCTGGAGGTCTATCAGCAACATCAGGTGATACTGCTGTGTTGTCTGTCCTTAGCTTTTATTCTGCAGAAGAGACAGAGAAATTCATATATTTTCAGTCAGTATGTTTTTAGATATTGTTAGCACTGATCTGTGACTAGTCAGTCATTGCACGTAATACATCTAGAAAAGCTTAATGTGCAGTCTGCATTAACAGTAATATTTAAAGTATTATTTACTTTTTTAACTGTGCCCTTAAATGTGTAAATGCATGTAGCTTACCTCCAAGCAGCTGCATCATGTTTAGACTCCAAAAACAGGCAATTTTCTCATCATAGCTTTTATCAATGAAGCCAGGTGCTCCTTGCCTCCTAAAAGTAAAAAATATATGAAGGGGATTTGCTTGCAGTCAAATGTAAAGATCGAAGTTTTATTTCCCCTGTTAGCGATAGCGTTAGCTTGTTTGCTACTTTGACAGTACTATCCAAACAGATACATCTTCTAAGCTCATCGAGTCTTTACCAAACGTCCTTTTTACATTCTTAGATATGGTAAGCCATTAGTTTATGAAAATTGGCCAGTTAATAGTTGTTGGATTAAGTTTTGAGTCTGTACTTACTTCCATGTCCGAGCCTGAGGTGCAGTTTCTTCCTCCCTTCGTTCTCTGTCTCTGACTGAGGCGATTCCAAGCCCGATAGCTACGTCACCACCCTGTGGCGCATTTTAGAATGCGGAAGTAGATTTTTCTCACAAAACGTCTATCTTCTTAATTAGCGCGATTAAATTTATTTTTCACCTGGAATCACAATTACAGTACCGTTCTCTATGCTTACTGAAAAGAGTGGTCTAATCTGACATACGCACTTTAAGCTCTCACAGGTGAAACTAAAAACTTCATCAACCCCATCGTGAGCTCAACAATGTTCGTGTCCTGAGAGAAAGAGATGTAGCCTGTGCTGGTCCTGCTGTGGCGCGGATCGGCCTGGCCGTAAACGCGAAACAAAACAAATGCACATGTTCACCCCCACAACCACACAACCACACAACCCCTCTCTCTCCAGCAGAGTCTGGTTGGAGGAAAAAGTGTTTCTCCACCAAACAAACTTCCCACTTAAATGCTGGAGCTGCAAGATCACAAAGTGCGCTCCTACTCAGCGCAAAATGTTACGCTATAGTCTGCATTGTGAAACACAAGATCAGGCCCCATAAGTCTATGGGCAGCATTTGCTAGTGAAGAAAAATCCAAACCAAACTCTATACACCGCTAAAAATTAAATGGTTTACACACTGTAATATTTAGTTTGATTTCCATAAGTTTTGTGTGCGGCATGCATGCAAGCATTCCGAGCAAGCTAACGTTTCTTCAGCTAACATAGCGCAAATATCTTAAAACAGTCGAGAAATCCCCATATGATATTTCTCAGAGGTGATCGGGGACCTGAACGTGGAGGCTCACGTGGAGGAGAGTGGAGGTCTGCAGCCCCTCACCATTTTATTGAAATGTATAAGCTTCGTGCGTCCATTGTAGCGAGTGTATGAAACAGCCATGTGATAAGAGAGTGAAGCTACTACTTAGTGCCACATTGCAAACCTTTACAATATGCTAATTAAAAATGAATCATCTCGAACGCTGACTGTTAATGCACTTTAATGCCAGGGTGTGTGAAGAGCTGTTCAATCACAGTGAAGGCTATGATTATGGCATGTGTAATATTTAATGATGGAAAATGGGCCCCACTACAACCACTATGTCAAATGCAAATCTCCTCATGCATTGAAGACAATTATATCATTATGTACAGCACAAATGGTCCCCATTAGCATAGTGGGCGTAGAATAAACATTATTACGGCCTTAGTCTCAAGGGCTTGAATCCCTGCTTTGACTTTTTGTGAATGGCATAACCTGCTCTTAACGCCCTTTTGCAAAATTCTGTTTGAGGCACTGATTTTCCAAACAACAAACAATGAAATGATTCAGAGATGTACGACAGGCTGCTGTCACTTATGGGGTGATATATCAAGACACGTGCTAAATAGTGAGTGCAAGTTGGAAAATAGCACACAGCATTCACGTTCTAGAATTTGATGATGTCATAATCTCAGATGGAGGGCAGCGACACTATGGGCAAAACATGATTTGAAAGTAATATCCATAAAGAAAATTGACTAATTATACTGGAAATGATGATTATTTGGAAGTGATTGGATTCGCAAACCTGTCACCTTCCTTTTACGGATGAAAGTCCTTTCATAGATACAGACGGCATCACTGGAATCACCCATACAGGTGCTCGTCATAGAATTAGAATATCATGAAAAAGTGCATTCACTTCTGTTATTCAACTTAACCTGTGAAACTAATATATGATAGACTCATTACATGTAAAGTGAGATATGTATAGCCTTTATTTGTTATAATTTTGATGATTATGGCTCAGCTTGTAAAAACCCCACATTAAATATCTCATAAAATTAGAATATTTAAAAAATGGACTGTAAGCCATAATCATCAAAATTATAACAAACAAAGGCTTGACATATGTCACTTTGCATGTAAGTTGAATTGCAGAAGTAAATGCACGTTTTCATGATATTATAATTATATGACGAGCATCTATGGTCATGTTTTAAGAAGTTGGGGGAAAGAGGAGAAAAATCTTTCAGGAGCAAAGTAAGTTCAACATCCCATAAATACATAAATAACGAAGCTAATGCTAATGCTAGCTATGACTGCCTTCTTTTTTTTCTTGTACTGGAATTCTGCTGTCAAAAAACATCCACATGGACCCGATTTTGACTTGAATTGATTTGTGTGTGAGAAATACGTTATAGTATAGTCCGCCCAAAAACGGCTAAAAGAGTGAAAATTGCGTTCCCAAAACTTCCTTCCCCCTAGGCGAGGCCACGCCCCCTATTATGACACGATGTCGCCTGAATCTATCCGACCAACAACCAGCACATCATTTTGATTATTGTCTCCACTTTTGAACGCCTTTATGAGACACTAATTTGAGCGTAGTTCACTTTTGCTGACAATTGGACTTTGTGACAGTTTGTGTTTCATGTGTCCCTCTAAAATCTGCATTTTAACAGCAGGGTTTATAAGCAAGTAAAATGTAATGCTTTTTAATGCTATTTTTAATGCCTACATACTATACTTTAATGCCACGAACGCAGGGAGAAAAAAAACCACATACGGTATTTCATTTCTTAGGATTTGCAAAGAGTTCATCAAACAGAGGAAAGAGAATTGGACAAAACAGGGACACTTTTGAGCAAAAAAGTAATTAATTTCAGCCAAAATTGTAGCTGAACATGTTTTAGGCCATCATTTGTGTATGAATTACACAAGAATAAGAATTGTTGAGCAATGTCATCATTTTCCAATACATTTAGATATAATGCTAGTAATTTTTGATGACAATGACAAGGCCTTGATTTTGGCCTTTGATGCTTTTTAATGCCGCGCAGCGCAGAAACCCTTACTGAAATGGTTACCGTAGTTACCATTGACCCTTCAGAATGTTTTGTTTGCTCAGAATGTTGTCATGTCACGCATGTTGAAGCCAGTCTTCCATTTCAAATCATTATTACAGTTTTAAAAGACCTCATCAAACGCGTGACCCCCTTGAAGTAAAATTAATAACATAAAAATGATATATATACGTATGCACTTGTTGGAAATACACATTATACCAGTAATTATTAATGTCAAATAGCAAAACACACCATTAAAACAACCCCATGTCTGCTCAGATGAGATGCCAGCAACGTATAAGTCATTAGGATCGACAGGGTAAAAAGAACTCATGGAGAATCAAACTTTCGATGTCCCGATGTTTGGTGTCCCCTTGGTGAATTCAAAGTCAAAAAGAGACGAGGCCTTTGAAGACGTTGCATATTCTCTCTGATGCTTCAGTCAGCGCCAGTAACAGCCTTCATTTGGGTCGAGGAACTTCATTTTTTACATTTTTTTTCCCATACCGAAAATACACTTTTGTCATACTGAAACTTTTTCATACTGATTTTTTTTTCATACCAAATTCCTCTTTTTATACAAAAACATTTTTTTCCCATTATGAAATACTATTATTTTCAAAGCAAATGTTTTTTTTTTCATAGCTTTTTGTTGTTTTCTTTATTTTCATGTCTTTACTGTATGTCATTGTTTTTGGTATTCATTTCCATTTTATGCAGTCCACCCTATTGACAGAAAGCGGGTTTATATTATATTCATATCTTTTGAGCCATCGATAATAATTTGTCGCTCACTTCATGAGGTAAAGTGTTGTTCTACTTAATAATTGAATGAGCTGAAGATGTGTAGTGACAGAGAAACGCATTACGCCCCCGCCCTTCCAACAGTACATCATAGATTAGCTCTTACTATGCACCATGCAATCTCTTCCCCTTCCAGTAATACACGCGGGTTTACCCACCGATCATCATCAAGTGCACCGACAACACACACGACAGCTTGTGCAGGAGTTGTAGTGTTTCATAGTGTTGCATAATCAAAATGATGGAAATATTTGACTAAAACGAAGGCAGTCATCCGGTGCCTTTTACTTTCAAGTACAATACATACATTTCTTGGATACGTTGGACCTCAGGAGGGGCTTTTCGGGAGCTGCCCCCGCACTGTTAAGAACTGCCACTGGGGAAGATCCAAAGATGACTCAAAGATGCATGAGTGGATTGAAACACAGCTCCAGGTATGGTTTTGATGAGAGAAACATGTAACATGGTAAGAATAACTGCTTTAACTATGTATTACTGGAAATGTTGTCCACTGCGTCATATGGTGGGCGTGGTTGACACAGAGAAATACCTTGAGGAAGCTTTCCGGATGACTGACTTGACCTAAAATGTGGCACTTAGACGAATGGGGAAAATGACTGCCTTGTTAGAGAAAAATGAATGGCTCAAGCTCAAGCTATAGTCTTTCTTGATGAATTTAAATTTCAGCTTCATTTGTATTCAAGTCGGATTTGGCGCAGCCCCGAGAGGACAGCGACTGCTCGTGCCTGGCTTCACTATATGACTGTGATTATTGAAGCTAAGTACGGAGAAAACGCAAAGGGATGTTAAGTGAAATGCTCTCCCCCTCTGTTTGGTTTTAGGAATAATTACTGTGTGTGTTTTGACTGCGGGGCTCAAACAGATATTGTGGATTGACTACATTTTCTCATCACGCACACTGTAATTACCATTATTTTCCAACACAGGCATATGTAATGAAATTTCAATGGTGTCTTCTGTTTGGTGTGCTGTTAACTCCAGCGGTCATGTGATGGAATGTCATAATAGAATTTTTTTCCTGGAGACTAGTTGGAGACTCGAGTTGCCGCTGGTCACAGAGATGTCTCCGAGACGTCCCCTAGATAAGGCGAATCTCCGGGTAGTCTCGGTGAAAACAAACGGGTTTGACTTCATGTGCGTACGGACTCAAGCAGTTGTGACGCGAATACTGTTTGTTGTCCTCGATCTGTGAGATGTTTCTATGACATCCCTGCAATGTCCCCGAGACAATGGCTCCTTGAGATCTTCTTGGTATCCAACAGATCTAGGAGACATTGCGGGGACGTCAAAGAAACATCTCACAGGTTGAGGACAACAAATAGTCTTTGCAACATTGCCACAAATGCTTGAGACCGCACAGACATCTCTGAGACCATGTGGAGACTCCGCTGAAATCGAACTACCGAGACTACCTGGAGACTCGCCTTATCTCCAGGGGACGTCTCCGAGACGTCTCAGAGACCAGTGGCAACTCCAGTCTCCAACTAGTCTCCAGGCTGGTCAGATTGGCCCTTTGTATGAGTGCAATCACACAAAAGGATCATAATCATGATCAACTCATGCAATCATGAGTTGCGGAGACTGCCAGTCCGCAACGTCTCTGCAACTCTTCTCCGGTGACATAGGCCCTTAACTCTCTACAAGAAAATCATTTGATTACCGCAGCTTTATAGTAAAATGCAGAAAGTGACACATAATTGATTCCCGCTCCCTTTATTTCCAACAAATAGCAATACAATTTCAAACATTTTGAAGTAATTCATCATCCTATCTCAGTTATGTCTATTTTAAAAAGGTGTATCATATAAAAGCCTAACGCGGGTCTCTGAGCAGGTTGAAGAGGCTGTTTTAATGATGAACGCTGCAGATCCCTGAGATAAGGCAACCTGAGGTCAGTTTTAGTTGTAGACCGGCACAACGGCTCTTTGAATAATTGCTGCAGGTTATGCTAAGATTACTCAAACATGGAAGACTGAAAACTGCACTACAGGTCTGTTTCTGTCGATTACCTTGCCCCTTCATAACCCATTTCTCCAAATTAGTCAAAGTAAGCTTTGGCGTGCTTTTCCATCAAACATTTTTTTCCCCTTTACCCCCCCACACGTACCAGAAGACCTCCTGCCAGCAGCGGTGACGACTTAACTGTAGATAAGGCGGCTTAGGAAAGCAGAAGGGAGGCAAAGGAGACGGTTAAGTAAGTGCTAATAGTTTTCAAAGTGCGCGGGGTGTTTTCTGACAAGCTTTTAACACCGCAGTCGGGGTGACATGCACTATTCGAAGTAATTACATGGGGATATGCGAGACTTTGATGTCCTTAGTGGAGTCCTAAGCTAGACGGGGTTAGAAGAACATGCAGTAACAAGATGGAGGATGCTGTGGTGAATCATGTTCAGCGATTTGTAATCAAGAAGATGTGGAGTTTGCATGTTCTCCCTATCCACATGTTCTGTGTAGGTTTTCTGTCGAGGCCTTCCGGTTTCTGCTGCCTCTAGTAACCTGTACAATTTGGTTCCCTCTCGAGCCAGAATGCCTGAAATAGAAATTCTGAAATCGCAGTCCTGGTTGAATTAAGACATAATTAAGAATAATATTAAGAATTAAGAAATACATGTACTTCTCTTATCAAAAAGGCTAAATCAGAATATTACTTATCTGTCACAACAGAAAACCTCAACAACCCACAGAAATTTTGGAAAGTGATAAAGTCTCTATCTGTAAACAGAAGACCTCAGGCTCTTCCAAAATGTGTCTTAAAAGACTCTGTCCCTGTGTACGATAGGACTGAGGTCTTAAATAGCTTTAACAAGCATTTTGTAGCTTCTGGTTCTTTGTTTGACTCCTCAGGAGTAGCCCCTGTGACTCCCTGCACAGAATTTCCAATGTCTTCTGGAGAGCGTTTTCATTTTGTTCCTTTTACTGTGCAGGAAGTGCATAAAGCTCGCAAAGCATTAGACCACAGGAAACCCCCGGACCAGACTTGATAGAGCCCTACTTCTTGAAAGTAGCAGTTTACGGTCCTTTTTAATTATTCAATCCAAAACAAAGAAATCTCACTTGTTTGGAAGTCTGCTTTTGTTACCCCTTTATTAACAGGAGGTGACCCAGCTGTTTTAAGTAACTACAGGCCAATATCAAATTTGTGTGTATTGTCAAAAGTTCTTGAATCTCTTGTTTGTGATCAACTCAAAGAGTTCCTGCACTCTAACGAACTTCTCTCTAAAATGCAATCCGGCTTCAGGAAAAAGCACAGTACCATCACAGCTTCTACAAAAGTGATAAATGACATACTTGTTGCTCTTGATAAAAAGCAATATTGTGCTTCCCTTTTACTGTTCTGTCAAAGGCTTTTGACACTGTGGATCATGCTATTTTATAGCATAGGCTTCTTTGATTGGGACTGTCTAATCATGTTGTTTCCTGGTTCGCAAATTATTTGAGTCACAGGACCCAGTGTATTAAATGGTCTGTGTTCTGAATTTTTGAATGTCCACAGGGTTCAATATTAGTACCCTTCTGTTCATCATGTATATTAATGAATTAAGACACAATTTGTATGCATTTTTACGCTGATGACACAATAATTTACTGTTTTGGATTGAACCCTGTTAAAGCTGTAGAATCTCTGCAGAAAGCTTTTGATTAGGGCTGAAACAACTAATTGATTAATCGACGACTAATCGATTATTGAAATAGTCGACTATTTTAGTAATCGATTAATCGTTTTCTGATTCACACAGACTCAAATAGAGCAAAAGTGACATGAAAATGTAGTATTTTTGATGAAAACCTATTTTGTTTTTATAGTTAGGGTCTGTAGTGTTTTGTACATTGAACATTTCATTAATATCTGTCTGTGTCTCATCCAATCAGAAAGCAGAATTAGCACCAAGAGCCTCCAACAAACATTTTCTTTAAGTTTATGCCATCAGTACGTCCTCAAGTGGTGCCACTTTAGCTTTTTGTGATTAGAAAAAATAAAAATTTTCCACACAATTCACAGCCAAGCGATTACTCGATTAATCGTAAAAATAATCGATAGATTAATCGATTACAAAATAATCGTTAGTTGCAGCCCTACTTTTGATGTGGTCCAGCACACTTCTGCAGCTAAAATTGTTCCTCAATGCTGAAACGATCAAACGATCCCCTTTTCTATTGTAGACTATCAGTGTTCGAATTACGGGGGAGCTAAGGGGAGCTCAGCTCCCCTGAAAAGGATCTGGGCTCCCCTGAAAGCCTACTTTGAGACTTTTAGGGGGAGCTCTGTCCATTTTTTGTGTCGCATATAGATTTTGATTTTCTGTACATTAAGGTTCCTGAAATAAATGATGATATAAAAAATGTGTCAATGCTGTGTGTTTATTCGCTCATTACATTACTATTTCCGAACATCTGTTTTTTTTTTATATTTCCGAACATCTGTCTCCGCTAATAAATGCAATGCTGTGTCTCCTGCTGTGACCATCCATGCGTGGCGGCGCTGCACTGAAATGACTACGTTTACGTCAACACTTGAACTTCTCACACGCACCAAAAGCGTTAAAGTTAGTCAGGGAGGATCGGAAAATAAGGCTCCCCCGAAAGCCACTTTGTAATTCGAACCCTATAGACTATGGAGACCTGTTGTACATGAATGCGTCTGCTCAATGTCTACACAAGATTGACACTGTATATCATGCTTCTCTGAGGTTTATTACTAACTGTAGGGCCTTGACCCATCACTGTGAGCTGTAGTCTCGAGTGGGATGGCCTTCTTTGTCCTCCAGGAGGCTGGGTCATTGGTTAACTTTCATTTATAAAGCCATGCTTGGTCTACTGCCCTCTTACATCTGTAACCTAAACTCACGGAGGAGTGTTGGCTCTTACAGTTTGCGTTCAAATGATCATTTGTTGCTCACTGTTCCATTTGCCCGTTCAGAACTGGGAAAAAGGGCATTTGTTCACTCTGCTCCTTCTACATGGAACACGTTGCAAAAAGACTGGAAAATAACTGATCTTATTTAACGTATTAACGTATTTAAGTCCAGATTGAGAGCACTTGAGTCGACCTCTTGTAAATGTTTTTTATAATGAGTATGTAATGTATAGGTCTATGTAATTCTGTAACTGTATCTTTTGCTGCCTCCTGGCCAGGACTCCTTTGCAAAAGAGGTTTTTAATCTCAATGGGACTTTCCTGGTTAAATAAAGGTTAAATAAATAAAATAAATAAGATAAAATAAATGAAAGTGTCATGTTTTTGACAAATGAGTTCAACCAGTTGGTGCTTGGTGGAGTCAATGACATTTAAGGCCTTATTTACTAAATGTTTGCAGACGTGCAAAACAGACAAGGAAAGGGCGTTTTCATTGGCTCCGTCGCCCGCGGCGGTAAGACGTGTACGAAGCGTTCACAGACACAGCGGGCTTCCTGGTGTTCCTGGGCGGTCTCCTGGGACTAACCAGGCCCCAACCCTGCTTAGAATCCAAGATCTGACGGGAGAGTCTCGTACTCTCATTGGGCCCTCCCTGTATAAATAAAGATCAAATTAATTCGAACATTCACAGTGCGTGCAAACGTTGAGCAGCAAGCCGGTGCAGTTGAGACACAAATGCCACTGATGATGCCATGGACTGTGTATCAATGGGCTAAGTTAAACTTCCAGAAACCGTAAGGAAGTGGTGGCACGGACTGGAAGTTCCTTGCTATAATGGACTTTACATTAAAACGTTTCTGCCTCTCCTTAAAGGTGCATTTTGCAGTTGAATATTTGTGCATATTTGACCTGGTAGTGATCCAGCAGTTTTATGAGTGGTCAGCTTGGCACATTTACTTTCGATCACGGTGGTCTTTAATGATCCAGGATCAATTGTTTTGTAGGTTTTCTGGTGAGGGGTTCCGTGAGCGGTTCCGTCAGCAGTGAAAACCTTCCAATCTATTCACAGCACTTATATGAAAAGTAAAGGTACCATTCTGACCACTCATACAGCCGCTGGGTCAAAAACACATACATATCAACTTTTTTTCTCACAAGAAAGTTGCATAGGGCTCCTTTAAGAAATTGTTGAACGCATGCCTTCATTCTGACCTCCACATGTCCGTCTTGACATGCGTAACTATTTTTTTTCTTTCCTTTTGCTAATTTCATTTTTCGCCCTATCCTATATAATGAAGCTGGCTATAACAACCCATTCAAACTGCTAGCTAGAACGAGCTTCAGTTAACCAGCGCTAAACTCTACGGAGGAACCCAGGCACCCTTAGTCCATCCATATTCTACAGTCGATTGCTACGTGCTAGGCAAACACCAGGGTCTCTGTCTTCCTCTTGTGTCTTATCCTTTGCTTTGTTTTGCAGGCTTTGCTCTTCTCTTGTCTGATGGGGTTGTCTTTAAGCTGGCAAAACTGATATCCATCTACAATCAAGTTCTGTTCAAATTAAGCAAGTAAGTGCTTTATTTGTCATTGTACAATTGTACAACGGAATTGCATAGATCGGATGTAAGGTTAGTCCTAGGTACGCTCATGCTGTGGGCCAACTTGACCAGCATGCTTTTGGAGGTAGGGGGTACCTGTAGGAAACCCGGCTGGCTGCCTTCAGTGCTTCTCTGAAACAGTGGGTTTGTTCCTGTTTCAGAGCGTGGTGTCCTGCACTGGTCAGCTCCTCCTTCCTCTTTCTCCTGTGCAGCTCCCTCCACTCCCTCCGCCTCCTCTCGCTCCTTCTTATCTTCGTCCTCCTCATTCTCCCCTGGCTCTGATGGCGATCTTCACCTGAGGGTCATCTGTGAAACTCCGCCCCACAGTTGAGCCAGGACTCTGAATATAAAAGCACAACTGTCTTTCGCACACATACTCGTCCACATACTAACCTTAATGTTTAAAGCAGACCGAGAATAATCACAGGCAGTCTTTCCCTGTTAAATGAAGTAATAATTAACAATAATAAACATCTTTTGTCATTTTCACATCATAACTTGTTATCTGTGGCTCTTCTCTTAGTGGCATTATTCTAAGTGTTTAAAATAGCACCTAGCGTACCAATCGAGAAAAATAACTTGGTTTGAGTGGTTGCAACTTCTATATGCTTCACTGCCAAGATTACCACTCTGACGTTGAAACCAAAACACAAGTGCAATGGGGGGAAAAAAACCTGTCCACTGCTCAGTTCCAAATTCCTGTCTGCGTAACATTTGTGACTCACGCACAGCTCCCCGAGGCGGAGGGGGGAACGGACTCGGTGAATAATTGATGGAGTTTTCTGTGAGGTTGTTTTTGTGAACCTTTTGGCCTCGTTTTGAAAACCCAACCTTCAGCCTTGTTTACACGCGGCGAGCGCGAACGATCCAGAGGTGGCAACGCTTTTGGCTAATTTTCTCCAGGCACGTTTCGGTTGCGCGCGGTACAAGCCAAATAAGTCGTGTTTGTGGAGGTTTGTGGAGTAACTGCAGGCATTTGTGAGTGTTCTTTTGGCGAAGTCATAAAGTCATCGGATTGGTCCAAACCTTAAGATTATTTGCTTAAGATGTTTGTTGAAAAAAACGGTGTCATTCTTTTTTAGTACTGGCGAGGGACTATTTTTTGTATACTTGATTACAACTTTTCAGTGGTGTTTTGTATCTTCCAACAGAAAATAAAGTGCATAGATGGTAAATATGTGCAGTATGTGCTTTCACTTTCCGTTTGCTTGGATTAGTTTTATGACTTCCACTACACATTGATATAACATACAAGACAGCATGACACTAACAGATAGTTGCTAAAGCCTTTATACGCAAAGCAAGAGCTGAAATTGGGCTTTTAGGATTGATTGAAAATATCAAACTCAAATCAAACTTGCTTTTTGAAATGTTGCCAATTTGAACTCCAAAAGTATGGCGACTTTAATAGTAATAATAATACATTGGTTTTATGTAGCTTTTCTGGACACTCAAATATGCTTTACATTGCACTATTCATTCACTCCATACTCAGTGGTGGTAAGCTACTATTGTAGCCACAGCTGGTCTGCCAGACTGACCGAAGCGAGGCAACCAGTCTGCGCCATCGGCCCCTCTGACCACCACCAACCACTCACTACATTCACCCAGGCTTCCTGGTGTTACTAAACGGTCCATCAGTCTACCCCAGGGCAGCTGTGGCTACAATAGTAGCTGACCACCACTGAGTATGGAGTGAATGAATAATGCACAAAATGGTTTGACTTTGAGTGTCTGGAAAAGTGCTATATAAGACTAAGGCATTATTATTATTATTATTATTATTATTATGTGGTACATCTATGATGCAATAAGTGATTTGGATTACTCAAGGCATTTGTGAGTGAAGCAAAATACTACTCCTGGTATGTTTTGGATTCGGGAACGTTATTACATGGTCAAAAGCTAAAATACAAGTTGTGTGTGTCTTTTCACATCCGTTCGCGAAGCAAATGTAAACATGTCTATTGCAGAGGTCGTACTAGCCTGGCAAGCCTGACTACATGTTTTTCCAATCCTTTCTAAAGATGTCTTATCTGGTAGTAGTAATCTTTGCAAGTTTTGAAGAGCGCAAATGACAAGTGGATTGTGGAGTGTGCAAAAGTGTAATACTAATATAACTAATATCGCACTGAACATCGCAATCTTCTGTCAAATCAACAGACAAACTAATTATATTTCACAGGTGGGAGAAGACATAAAGTTCATTCTGAATGAGTCTTCCATCTTCCACACTCTTAAAGAGGGGGTATTATGCTTTTTCAATCACATAGCACCAGTCTATTGCATACTACAATGATGACGTAACCTTCTGTTGATCTGTATATGCAGTAAATTAAAATAACTGCCTTGAATAAAATTGCTCTCTCAAAATGGCTGTACTGAACGTCTTGAAATAGACCTCTGTCTCTTTAAGAAGCTTTCCGACACGCCCCCTTCAGCACACTGCTGTGGCATCTAAACAACACTACTGTGCGGGGAGGGGGCTCTGCTGAGCTGAGGAGCAGTGGTTGGTGGCTTGGCTGGTGACGAAAGGTCCAGAGGCGTCTCCAGGAGGTGGGGGCGTTCCTAGGAGGACTGAGGCATAGCTACACCTAAAATGGCTGCCGTCTAAGTTTTTACTGATTACTCAAAAATATGTGAATGAGCCAAGGCAACACTCCAGGCATGTGTTTAATGAGGGAATGACATAATAACATGATATAAAGCTTGAAAAAGTCGATTTTACATAATACCCCCCCTTTAATATTTCTGAAAAGGCTCATTCACACCGTCTTTACCAACTGACGTTAGCACGAAGCCTTTTGCAAAGGCAGTAATTCACATCTTCACGCCGCATTTTCATTTTTCTCCGCATTCTATCCGTGTTGGATGCCTCTCTTTATGCTCCACAAAAGGATGGTGCTAATACAATGTGAGCCGGGCGCGTGAAAGGGCACATCGGCGTGGCAGGCGGGATAAGCAGACGCTTTCCAATGCACAGTGGATAGTCAGGGGTGAGCCTCACCCCTAATCCGCGGGCAATAAACGGCTTAACAGGCTTGACAGTTTGGAGACATCCAGGAAAGAAATACGACAAATTCCTGTAAATACTGGTTATAAAATAAACACTGCATGGTCACGGGATATGGATGGGGAGCGGTTTGTGTGATAGTAAAGGGTGAGATGATGAAAGCGAGGAGAAACACTCAGGGACAATGGAGCGAGCAGAACAGACCCGGGACTCGATGGATTTGGTCAGACAAAGGATTACCGTGTGCAGCGGCGAGTAGTCGAGGTTTGAGTTCCCAATTAACAAAGATAGAAATCCATTTTTGGACTTTTTAAGCTATTTGTAAGTCAATTAGACTTGGTTTCGTTCCAATAAATGCTGGCACGGTGGCCGGCTGGCGCAGCAAAGAAGTTTTGGATTTGTGTCTGTGGTGTTTCTCTTGAGAGCCCTGGTTTCTCAACCTCAACCAATCAACCTGTTAAAATGCATATGCTTTAATCTTTTAGTAATCATGACAATATCCCATGTAATTATAATTATTTCATCATGAACAGTTCATTAGTTAAGTGTGACAAACACTTAACTACTTACGCCAGTTAATGCCTAATGGCTGGTGTACACTGTGCGATTTTTTTTCTTTTATAAGATGTCACATTGCACGATGTGGGGGTTGGAAAGTCTTGAGCTGCACTCGTCTCCACTGTGCAGTGGTTCAAAGAGACAATTGTAGCTACGACCAAAGGTTATCGTAGAGAATATCAGACTACAGAAGGCGTGTGTCGGACCTACTCATGCCTGGCCTCTGTTGCTTGTGACTCTGGCGTTGGTGTTGACGAGGCACTTGACTGAGATTGTAGTTGCAGCGAGAGGAGGCTCACTCTGAGATTAGCCTTCCAAAATATCAGAGACTGCCTGATGTCGGTCGTAGCTCGTCTTTGGTCAGACTATGCTTCTATTTTAAATATTTGTCCCTGTCTCACTGTACAACCAAAGATTTTGAGCTACAACCAAAGATTTTCCCCACAATCGTAAGGTGGACATCTGAGTAGTATATTAAATAGGCGATAGAACATCATTATTAGTTTTGAATGTTTTAAAAAATTTGAAAAGATATTCAATAATAAGATATTCCCTCTCTGACCTCATGAATTCACTGTAATTACAACAGAGAGACCTAAACAACAAACAAACAAACAAACCTATCAGCTGATTTACATGCACACGCACACGTTTCACTTTTGCTTTTACGTAGCGCTGGCTGCACATGGTTCTTTTGGGACTCTTCCTTGGGCATGTGACCTGACAGCAGTTTACCAATGGCACTAAAGATTCTTAAGATTAACCCATTGCAGTGACTGTAAAACCGGTTCATGTTGACACCACAAATTATGACTTTTAGTAATTTTGTGATTCTTGTGTCGGTTTATGCAGTGCATTTAATGAGTCGTCTCTCAAATGTTCTGTTCATGAAAAAAAAAATGAAAAACACAACTCACAAATCTAATGCAATATTTATCAGAAAAAAAATTGCCATTCGTTATTATTCTGAGCTCATTCAGGTTTGTTTTGATCATGTTTAGTACATACTGATTCGTCATTATCCCTCTGTGGCACCACATATGCAAAGGAGTTGATGAACTGTTGAAAACGTCTGCATGTTTCTGTACAGTAGCCTGCGGGGAGATGGGCTTAATAACCCGTGAATAATGTCTAATTTCATGCTCATTCAGTAATAGCTCTAACAAACCGCAAAGTGTTGCAGACTGCTGCTGGAAGAGTGGAAGAGTCTTGAAAGTGAAGGCTCATGGTGAGTTCCCTTACTATATTTCGCTCCTCTCGTCAGAAAAGTACCCAGAGTGACAGTAATGGCTTCTGTTGGTTTTGCGCTTGACTTGGTAAGTTTCTCAAAGCGACAACACTGGGGCACACTGACCGAAACAGGGCTCCAATTTGCGTCATCGAACCCTCCGAGCGCTTACCAAGACGCACCATCTTCATACAATGTGAGGATGTGTCGTGCCCTGGATCGTGAGTACCTGGGGGATTTTACACATGCTTTTAAATGATGGGGAGAAACTACAGTAAAGCACCTGCAGGGAACCCACCAAGAGAGGGTGAGGGCATGCATGCCACTAAATGAACTAGAAATGGAGACAAGCAGGGCGGTGTCTAGACTTTTGAAAAAGTTCATTTATTTCTATAATTCAGTTTAAAATGTGTTTACTTGAATGACTGCCTTAATGTGGTTGCGTGGCATGGATGCTCTCAGCCTGTGGCACTGCTGAGGTGTTATGAAAGACCAGGATGCTTCAACCAGAGGAATATGACATTTGAAGCCCTTGTCCAGGATCCGTCTGCGTGTGGAGGCTCTTGATGCACTGACTCCAGCCTCAGTCCACTCCTTGTGAAGGTCCCCCACACTTTGAATGGCCTTTTCCTGACAGTCCTCTCCAGACTGCACTCATCCTGAGATGTTGCTGAGAAGTTTTATTTGGGGTTCATACAAGCTGTGAGCCATAATTATCAAATTATAACAAATAAAGGCTTGATATATCTCACTTTGCATGATGATTTTGGCTCACAGCTTGTAAAAAACACAAATTCAAATCTCAGAAAATTAGAATATTGTGATAAGGGACTATTATTGTAGGCTCAAAGTGTCTCCTTTCATCAGCTAATTCATCAAACACCTGCAAAGGGTCCCTGAGACTTTGAAATTGTGTTCAGTGTTCATAGATGTGAGCAGCACATGTGTTTATCGTGTTGACGTTGACAGTTGCTAACCGGTAGCATGCTAACCTCTTGAGCAGCTTAAACACTGACTCAGACTGAGACTGTTGACATGATAAACTGTAAATATACCCAGAGAAAGGTTTTCTGTTTCCTCTTTGATGAGTTAATTTAGTCTGAGGAGTGAAGCAGATCTTTAGTAAATCCTGCTGTAGCTCGACAGACAGCGCTTCTACATCTGTACCACATCACATAAACTTGCGTCTCTGGGGCCTTGTTTTAACTGTTATCTTCATGAGCAATGATTACGAGTACATAAAAATGCCACTGGCAATCAGTTGTCTTTCATTTTCATCCTGAGTAGAGCTATTGTTACATGTTGTAGTGCATAGTTCTACTTCAGTTTTCAAAATGGCGGCTGGAACTATGCGTGATGTCATTGGAAATGCATGTATAGCAACCAATGCAAAACCAGGAGCCACATTTTCATTGATTCAACGGCAGAATGCGAGATACACTCATTGTTTGTGATTGGTTATATTACCTCTCTTATCTCAGTCAGAATCAGGTCATTATTTGAAATGTCTTGTTTTTTATTCGTGTTGTTTAGTCATATAAGCATTGTTTTCTCCATTCATTCCAGGGTTCAGTGGTTAGCATAGTTAGCATGTTCAATAAATATTGGTCATGTCGTGTTAAAAGTACAGAAATACTGTTTTAAAGTAGGACATGTTATATTTGATATAAATAGAAGTGAATGATTTGAAGTGTTTAACAGAGGAAAATCCATGAACAAATGGAGCTAAGTCTATGCATCCTATTCAACTGAAATAACATTTGAAAAACTTTATTTTCTTGACAGATATGACATATGCTCAGTCACAATTATAAATGTGTCATTAAATAACTAAAATAGATCATAACAGTATCTAGGAAATAGTGGTGTCTCCCATTTGATTACATTGCACTGGGTTAGAAGGGCCAGTCACAAGATGGCCGCCAGAATTTCCATTTGTTCCAATGTATTATATGGCCATGTCGTATGTAGAGTGTTATTAAATACCTTTGGGGGTGGCACATGGATTGGCTGTTAAATTCTTATAGCGTGGCCAACGCTTTGCCTGATCACCCCCTTTGCCAAAATGAAACACGCTTATAACAATGGTACTTGGAGCCAGCTTTTGCACTCCAGTGCCATCATACAGCCAGTAGTTTCCTTTCCGCCACCCGCGCCCCAGCTGCAGCCTGTCTGCCCGGTCCTGTCCTGCTCTCTCTCCTCTCCCCCGGCTCCTCTCATTAAAAGTGTATGTTCAGCAAAACGCTCGTTCACTATCATACTCTCAGCCATCGCACTCTGGCGGAGCAGTTCTGGGACTCACTGAAGAGGACGTGCTCGTCATTTTCATGAGTCATCTTGTTTTGTTTATACATCTCTGTGAGAGCCCATCTGTCGCACCAGCCCATCGCGAAGCTGCCCAATGATATATGTGTGCGTGGCGGAATTATACAGGAAATCCCATTGTGCATCGACATAAACAAACGAGGTGAACCTTTCCAACATTTATTGATGATGTAGACAATACTAAAGATCCCGAGGATTTAAGGGCTGGTAGTAATTTCTAATATGTTTGGAGAGGGTTTGAGGGCATGTAAACAGTATATTACCTGTCGGTGTCCCTAAACATGAGGTAAATGAATTTTCAATGCTGCACATAAAGTTGTGGTTCACTGCCGCATGACAAGTGGAAACGTAATAAACAATGAATTGACCAGTGAAAACCCAATGCATTAGCCTTGCTCTATATATTTTATTTAACATGCCCCATGGCTTAAAGCAGAGCAGACGTGTGGGGAATAAACGCAATGTTAAGCTTCACTGGCAAAGCCCAGATTTTGACTATATTGTACAATGGATCTTTCCCCATTCTCATGCACTGACCCGTTTAAAGCTACTACTTACAAGTCTTACATTGTCTTGAAAAGTTATAATATTTTTATGTGAAGTTATGCCTTTTTAGCTATTGAGAAATGTTAATCAACAGTCTGTACAAATGTTTCAAAATGACAGGAAAACCGTCTCTAACACACGAACTCATAAAATGGCCGCCAAGGGCGGAGCCAAACGTCACATGACGGCTTGGGGACCAATGGAAACAACGAGACGTAGTCTAAGGCATGATGGGAAAATGTGACGTTTGCTCGGCTGCCCTCGGGAGGAAGCAGTCAGTCTCTCCCCGGGGGGAACGGAGGCGGGCAGACAGGGAAATGGGGAAGCAATGTGTTGTGCTTAGATTCCAATTGTGCAGGGAAATAAATCTTCGTGAGTTAATCTTCTGAATCCGTGGTCATCTTTATAACTGGTATGTGTTAATTAGCTGACCGCTCAGTGTTGACGATGCATCTGAACTCCTCTTCCAGTCATGGATACGCAGTGCTGTCCGGATACGGTAAAACTTACAGGCAACAGGCATTAAGATGTATTTGTTATTAACATGTATCCATGGACAGCATTGTTAGGAATAGTATATTCTTTCAGTGGTGACCCCGACATGCTGAAGGGGGCAGTTTGGAGCCGTCTTTTTGGAAACTTTGCGGAAAACTTTTGAGGCATACCAGAGATGGAAGTCCAGATGAAGGTAAGACGACTCTCAAAGGGCGTCTATGGGCATGTTTTTCCAAAATTTAGATTAATCTTTAACGAAGTTGACTGTTGAATGGTGGAAATCTGTGAATTGATGGTCTGTGTAGAATATTTCTTAGTACTTAAGTCTATTTCTGTTCAAATGTTGTGCAGGCTAGTCAGGCCTTGTGGTTAGCTGTTAGCCGCGTTAGCTCGGCGATCGCTAGCATCTCATAGTTGATAAAAGCATTTAAAACCGGGTGTTAAGCATATGTGTTGGGCGTAGCTTCGTGTGTGATCATTGTGATGGCTGCTTTGTGGGGTTAAAGGCTTTATTGATGATTGTTCGAGGTGCTTATCTGGTCAAAGCATGTTTGGTTAGGGTGCTAGGCTGCTAAGCTAGCTTGAGAACAATAGGCTAACATTAGCATTAGCTTTCGCTGTAAGCTCTTAGTGTTAATAGGTAGCTGGACATTAGAATTCATTCTGAGCGGAGAATTAGCCTGTGTACATTGTTTTGTCATCGCTTTGGATATTGGGTGTGGAGAATTAAAGAAGCATCGTTTGTTTTTCTCTGTTGCGGTTTATACAGTAATACCGGAGGTGGCCATCTTTGTAGTCCAAACACACCGCGGCCATTTTTTGTAGTAATTACATACGGCCACTAAACCAAATCCATTCCGTAAATCCATTTCGGGTTTTGAGTTACCACCATAGCGTGCCTGTTAAACCCAGTCCGAGTCCGTGTTTTTTACGGATCCAGTCCGTTTTTTGATTTTGGCTTTTGTTGTGAGCAGTGGTTTCGCTTGGGATAATTTCTCTCCTTAATTTTGACGGGCAGGTTTAATGGATCCGTCATGGGTTGTTTTGTCCTTAATGAATTAATCTCACATTGTAGGCAATTTTTGGGGACATGGGCTGTGTGTGAGCTGCATGTTGTGTGTGCTGCGGGGGGTTAGTGGAGCTTATTGGTTGCCCTCTCTTTTAACGTTAAGAATAATAAACCGCGGGGGGTGTTTGCCGGTTCGCGCCGCGCACAGGGACACACGCGCGGGGGGAGAGAGGAGAGGTGGACGGGCTCGTCCTCGTCCTGAGAGTTACGGTTAAAGTTAAAGAGCGGCTTAAGATGAGAAGGATATTTAACCGTGTTTGGATCGTGGTTTTCTTTCCCGTGTGGTTGTTAGTGACTAGGACGTTACTGTAGCTAGCTAGGCACTGATACAAGTGAATCAGTGAAGCTGCGTTTAGAGGGAGAGAGAGCCCCGCGCGCTCTGGGAAAAAGCAGCTCTGCGTTTTTATTTTAATCACGGCTTGATTTTCAATCTCTTGGAGGCCAGCAGGGAGGGTGAGAAGTGTCTTGTTTTTGTGTTGTTTTTGTCTTGTTTTTGCCTTGTTTTTGTCTTGTTTTGTGTTGTTTTTGTCTTGTTTTTGCCTTGTTTTTGTGTTGTTTTTGTGTTGTTTTTGTCTTGTTTTTGCCTTGTTTTGCCTTGTTTTTGTTTTGTCTTTTGTGTTTTATTGTGTCTTGTTTTTGTCTTGTGGTGTGCTGTTGTGGATGTGACAAAATAGAATATAACATACTGTGTCTTTTATTGTGTAAAAGGTTAATCGGAGCAGATGGCTTTGGAGATCGTACGACGGTCTGATGTCACATTGCTCAGCCCTAGATTGTTGGTGAATATAAAAAGATACCGAACGGGAAAATAAAGTAAAGTTAAATTCTAAAAGTTAGATAAGTGTTCTAGGTTTAAGGCCTTAGGATTGGGAATCCTTAAATAGTAGTTGTAGGTTTGAGGCCTGGTAAAGGTTTGGTTTGTGTTGTAGGTTTAAGGCCTGGTATAGAGCTACGCGGTGTGTTTTCACTTTAAAAGCCGTAAAAGGTCCGTAGTAGTATCTCCCAGAGACGCGGACGCGCGTCTTAAAATCAAGCGGTCGAAATAAGATCGTAAACAGAGTTGGGGGCTGTTTGAAATACTTCGGTTGGAGGCCAAAGGATAACTAAGATCCTTAAATTCTACTAATTGGTGAAATATAAGAGTGGTTGGAGTCCCTAAGATCTAAAATCTAAGATCTTTAAATTCTACTAATTGGTGAAATATAAGAGTGGTTGGAGTCCCTAAGATCTAAAATGTAAGATCTTTAATTCTACTAATTTGGTGAAGTAATGTTCGGTTTTTTGAAATTATAAAGAATTATGTTATGATATCTGCGAATATTCTACTGGTCAAATGCAAATGAGCTCTTGTATGGTCAGGTTAGATATTTGGGATTATTGTAAAATTTTGGTGTCTTGTCTTGTTGTCGTTATGTGTTTATTGTGGAGTGACGAGTGTGTGACGAGTGTGGAGTTTGTGTGAACGAACGAGGAAATGAAAATTTGTATGTAACGGAAAAGCAGTTTGTGAGTGGCGTGGAGGCAAGAGAGAGAGATTTGGAAAGTATTGAAAAGTGTTTGGTGGATGCTGAAATGGCATTGAATGTGGTTGGCTATTTAATAAGGTGTGTGTAAGTGGAAAAATGAAGGTGGAAATGAAGGTGGTTGCAAGTGACGGAAAGTTATAAAATAAGGGAGTTCCTTGCTCAGAAGGAATCTGTGCATGTGAAAGTTTAGAGATGTTACACGGGTAAGAAAAAAAAAAGAAAAAAAAGAGGTTGTATTTGCTCTATCTGCATTAGTGTGGATGGAGCAAAGAAAGAAAACTGAGAAATGATTAAACGGGAAGTCTTGATACATTGAGGAGTGGCCAATCGTCTCTGTATCCGGGCACCTATGTAAAGGAGGTGTGGAGGGAATAGCTCCCCTATTAAAAACAAACAAAAAACATCCAAAATGAATAATAACGAAGTTATTTTTTAGACATTTCTGCTGAAGGCAGTGCTATGTCTCAATAGCATAAAATTGCTATTTTGAAATATCAAAATTAACTAATGTGTGATAGATGCTATTTTTTTGTGTGTCTGTGGTGAATAGAACATTTTAGGCCCCTGAAAGAGGGGTTACTGACAAATTAGAATCTCTCTCTCCACTGTGGTGACATGGAATGAGAACAAAAGTGTTTATAGGTTATAATTTTGGAGGCATTGATTTGGAGTACAGACCGATATCCATTTAAAGTTTTTTTGTTTATGCACCATCTTGGATGCATTACTAAAAGTTATGAAGAAGCAATATGCAAAATTTTGAATTGTTATTTTTAGGAGACCAAATAAACAGATTTAATAAATTAATGAATACATTTATGGTACATAATATGGTGTACGCCATTGACCAGAAGTGAGAGCAAGCTGAATTTAAAATATAAAGAAAATTAAGTGCAACTTTTAAAGATGCAGCTTAAAGAAGTAAGCAACAAAATTTAATAAAGAAAAAATCTAGAAAGTTTACCTAAATGTGGAGCGATTTATGGTTGTGGTGGTTTTGATGATAATTGTGGTTAAGGTGTTTTCAGACGGCGATCCAGAACCAAAATTGGACCAGCAACGTTCGAGAACGAGGCGGTTGCAACAATGCTGGCTGTAGGTGTACAGCCATGGCAGAAACTGTTGCCAGTGAACAGACATCTCTCTTGGCATGTTGGTGCAGACAGGTGAAACACATCTGAACTATAAGAATGTTACCAGACACCATATTAGTGGGCTTCTTGGAAGAACCACAGGGTCTGTGAGCTGCCACCGAACCAGTGCCTATAATCTCGCAGGACGGACTCTAGCATACATATGCAATAGAGCCTTAAAGATTACTGTTTCTGTCCTTGGAAATGAGGGACATGGATGTCTTGAGACATCCGTAAGACCGTGGTTGCTGACGCTTGAACTGGACCCAACACAAATCATCTCTGCATACCGCCTAATCACCCGTAAACTGCTACACAAAATTTTATTATGACAAATTAAGATTAGGTATATAGAGAAGCTTTTAAGGCTAACTTGAAGGGACGTAAATGTTACCTTAAACCAACAAAATTGCAAAAGGTAAACACGGTGGGACTGCAAATTGTTTACACCTGTATTGACAATAATAATGAAATGTCTTGTTTTGATTCTCATTTGCTCTCTCTCCTGGGCAAACAGGCTAAAATTAGGCCCCATGGTCAAAGTGCTGAGTGAAACAAAAGTTTTGTAACATTTTTGACTTTTCCAAAAGTCCTGTGCTCTTAATCTGTGTCTTCCTATTTTTTTTAGATGTTAATGCTAGACTTGTATCAATTGTTTCAACATTCCAATTCATTCCACGACACAATGGTGGTGGAGAATCATTTACACTAGCTGAAAAATATCTTTAAAATGCACCAAATATATAGTGGTCCTTAAGACCTGATGATGCTGGCTTATTTACTAATAATTAATCAATTATCTTTAAAATTACAAGTAAATTCAAAGATTAGAATACCTAAATACAAAATTTAAATGTGAAGCCTTAGAGGGCATTGTTATGTTGGAGTAATAGAACTCTATAATTATAAACTGACTCAATGGTCTTAGACTGAAATGTAGGGGGGATCCGGCTCCTCTTTACTCATGGACTAAAGAGGACCCTGATTTGACAAGATTGTATGTTATATCGGAACTACGTGTACTGATTTAGTTTTTTAAGTTTATTCACCCAGAATCTGAATTCCCGGGAGCTGCGGAAAATGCTCCTTGCCAACCTTGCCTGTATCTGGGCCGGAATTGGACTGAACAGAGTGGGTCTGATCGTTTCTGGAGTTATGGACTGGACCTAATACGATGTTGCCATGGTCCCAAAGAAAACCAGACGAGTGGTCCCAAACCTATCACTCGCCCTGTTGAACCACAGGGACTCAGTAAAGCCAAATAGAATCTCCATGGACTTGCCCTAACATTTATTAGTTTTTATTAATTTTTCTTTGTGGTGATATATGTATTGTGTTAGTTTTTGCAGATGCCGCAAGTATTAATCTCCAGTGAACTTTTGAGCTGGTTTGCTGTGTTTCCTGTTCAAGGATAAGAGGTGTCGTCTATGGAAGGTTGTTTTTACACGTTTACCATGACAATTTGTTGGACTGAGTTTTTCTCAGTCCAAAAAGGAGGTGTTAAATATGGGACGATTATAATTTGGCTTATTTTGGGCACGGGAAAGAACAGATGCAAATATATCTAAAATACAAACAAAAATTGATACATTTTATGGCAAACTACGATATAAGACATACGTTTCAGATATAGATACATTTTATAATGCTCTGTTTTCGGCATTTGTTGCAGTTCTGGGTCGACACTGAATTGTGCAAATGTGGAAAACCAGACGCTAAAAAGGAGTTTATTCTCTACAAATTTAAGATGAATGAAACCTGTGTGCTTATATCCCTGAATTTTTCAGATACAATTGACAACAACATTCCAACAGATAAATCAAGTTAAATAGTTAAATTTGAGTACAGCCATATTTTATAATTAGCTGGCATGGTCGTTCTCCGGCTCACGGTGAGCGATCTGGATGAGAATTTTTTTTTGTGTAACCTTTTTAATGTCTGTTCTTTATGTTTCTGTTACAGAACTCGGTTTTGGTTCCTTGCCTCTGTGGGTGCAAGTAAGTGGTTGTAATTATGAGAATAGTTGACCCAAATGATTAAAAATGATTAAAGGTGCAAAACAAAACATACCAAATAAAAAACACCCCAGTGATGAGTATAATTCTATAGCCCAGACGCTGAAGCTGCACGACAGAGGCAACAACAACCAATGACTAGCTCAAGAACATTTCATCTGTAACTGTAATTTCATGATAAATATTCAGTTTGATTGCGATATATTAAGAGACGTTGAAAGGATGATTGTTGGCTATTTTTATATATGTTTTTGTTATAGGCTTTAAGGGTAATATGACACTGTGTTGATTGTAATCTGCTGGATGGTTGTCCTTACTCCTGGTTCCACTGGGGGCATCTATGCAAGGAGTGGGGCGGACCAGGGGGACACTGAGTTCGGGACGAGTGAAACGCCAGAAGGGGGCGGTCCCAGCCTGTACTTGAAAGGAGTACAGCGAGCCTTGAACTATGCATGGAACGACCTGGACCAGGGGGAAGGAAAAGTCGAAATGTATCATCGACATGGACTACAAACCACCCAAGTTCCGCCTGGAAAGACTAATAAGCGGAAGTTATACCTGGGAAGAGAAGATTTTGAAACCACCGAGCGGCTGGTTGAGCTTTACTTTTGTGAACTAAAAATATTATGGTTTAAATGATCTCTTAGAAGATCAGAAGGGGGTATGAAAAGTTATAATATTTTTATGTGAAGTTATGCCTTTTTAGCTATTGAGAAATGTTAATCAACAGTCTGTACAAATGTTTCAAAATGACAGGAAAACCGTCTCTAACACACGAACTCATAAAATGGCCGCCAAGGGCGGAGCCAAACGTCACATGACGGCTTGGGGACCAATGGAAACAACGAGACGTAGTCTAAGGCATGATGGGAAAATGTGACGTTTGCTCGGCTGCCCTCGGGAGGAAGCAGTCAGTCTCTCCCCGGGGGGAACGGAGGCGGGCAGACAGGGAAATGGGGAAGCAATGTGTTGTGCTTAGATTCCAATTGTGCAGGGAAATAAATCTTCGTGAGTTAATCTTCTGAATCCGTGGTCATCTTTATAACTGGTATGTGTTAATTAGCTGACCGCTCAGTGTTGACGATGCATCTGAACTCCTCTTCCAGTCATGGATACGCAGTGCTGTCCGGATACGGTAAAAACTTACAGGCAACAGGCATTAAGATGTATTTGTTATTAACATGTATCCATGGACAGCATTGTTAGGAATAGTATATTCTTTCAGTCTTTTGCTTGTTTCATATCTGTTAGTTGGGTTGGTTTGAATTTCGAAAAAAGTTTAACCTCTGATTCTTCATTATCCCTCTGTGGCACCGAGCACATTTTCTCTAGCTCGGCTTTACCCAAATCTAAAAGCTTCTTGGAAAAAAAGCGCAGAAATAGCAACAAGAACAAGAAGGAATCGAGGATGGATACGCAACAAAAACACAATGAAAAGCCACAAAAGCGCAACAACAAAAGTGGCCCGAAAAAGCCATAAAAATGTGACAAAAATGCAACAAGAAAAGTGGCAAAAATGTGACAAAAACACAATAAAAAAGCCACACAAAAAGACAACAGAAGCGCAACAAAAATGTATCAAAAGGTGACAAAAAAGTGGCAAAAATGAGATGAAAAAGAACGTGAAAAAAGTGACGACAACAACGCAAGGAAAAAGGTCCGTTTAGATTAGGGTGACCAGAAGTCCCAGTTTACCCGGGACAGTCCCAGTTTTGAGTCCTCTGTCCCATATCCCCACACATTCATCCAACACCATTAATTTGTCCCAGTTTTACACAGGATCTGCCCCAAGTGTCCCAGTTTTTGGCCAATATGATCCACAAAGTAACAAACTTTGCTTGAAAATTCATGTCTTTGGGCCACCCAAATGTCCATTACCAAGTAGAAACCAATAAAAAAAATCAAGTCTATCATGCTAATGCTGATTGGTGCATGGTGTAAGATAGTAACAAGCAGATTTACCATTTAGCTTAGGAAAACCAGTCAATAAATGGCTCCCTGGTTGACCGTGCAACTAAATCCCAAATAGTGTCCCAGTTTTTTAGTCAGAAAATCTGGTCACCCTAGTTTAGATCCGTTTTGCGGGCCTTAGCTTTCAAATGAGGCGTTACTCTGGTCTACGGGCAGTAAGCGCCAGTCCAGAAGCTTTTAGATTCACTTGGTTAAGGCAAGTGGTTAGTTAAAATATAGTTTTTTAGCTTTTAACTTTTAATCAAGTTACAATGTTCTAAAACACATTGTTAACATTGAGCATGTCTCCCTCTTCCACTTTCAAAGCCCACACTCTTGAGCCTGTCACAGAGAGATTTCTATGAAGCTTCTCTGAGTTATTTGGTCCAGACATCTTCACCAAAGATGTTCTTGTCCTGTTCATGGTCAAATTCTGCGTGCTTGTTTGCATGTTTACAGGCATATATCAGTGTCGTAAGTTTAGTTTGCACACAGTTGTCACCAGTGATGTATAAAAGGAGAAATGACTCCCTCTGCACTATGGGTAACGACTGAAAGGACAAGCTCGTGGATACAAGAGATCAAAAAGAGTTTCCATGAATACTCCTTTTTCTATAGTGCATAAAATCAGCGTCAGAAAAAAGTCTGCGAAATCGTCAAACAACTCAAATAAACAAACTTAACATTCAAGTCAGTGTTCACTCAACGTTTCACTGCCTGTTGCATGTATAAAAACAACCTTTGAACGTTCCTGCCAGCGAAAAGTGTTGCTGAGTTCGATCAATCGCCGGGCGTTTAATTTTCTCCCTACATCAAGGTTGCCCCATTTCACCCAGACTCTTCCTTAGAACTGACAATTCTTTCGAGGGAGCCGAGTTTTCAATCTGTGACAGTGACAAGGCCAATCGTTTTCGCTTTTGAGAGCAGCACAAGCTCAGTTGGAAGGGTGTCCGGAATAGCAATGGACTGATATCCCCCGCTATCTATCGGACTTTAGAAGTCGCCGGGAAAGATTCGGGAGGAAATTAATCTCAAATTCCCAACAGGTCTTTTTTTAATGGGTGGTTTTGTTGATGAAGATTGAGGTCACAGTGCACATTTCAAACACATACAGTAGAATTAATTATCAAAAAAGACATGGCATAACTCTCAGGCATTGGAACAAACAAACAACAGCATTGTGCAGTTTAGCATGCTTTGCAGGATCGACATTGTTGTTAGCTTCATTTGGACAGTTTTGCATTGTTTATAGCTATTGCAACTTTGGCCAACAGGTATATTTTTGGACATGTTCAGTATAGTAAACAAGTTACAGGCTAAGGTTTAAAATGTATTAAAAAGCCATATGGCAGAATTGGACCCAAAAGACATATTGATTAAGGGTTTTAATTTGTTAACTAACTGAACTAAATTTGTCCAAACGGTTTCTGGTCACTTTGCTATGAAAATGAGCTTTTACAGATATGATGGGCCATCTTTTTGGCCGTTAATCAAGTGGCATACAGAGGAAATGTGTTCAGTGGTGCGTGTATTAACATTAAAAACATTCTGGCTCCAGATTGTTTTCATTTTCTGACTTACCGGTTCAATTCCATAGGGCAATTTGGATGAGAGGTGAAACGTTCGACACTTCATCTACAGAGTACAAAGACTACCGTATTTTCCGGACTATAAGTCGCACTTTTTTTCATAGTTTGGCTGGGGGTGCGACTTATACTCAGGTGCGACTTATATATCAAAATATATAATTTCACATTGTGTCATTTTCAAACTGACAGCTGCTAGAGGGCGCTCTAGGCTTGTGTATCAATATCTGTTACTCCTGCACGGTTGTACAATGACAAATAAGCACGCATTTACTTACTGTACCACTGAAAATAAAAATAAAAAGAGTAAAGTTTGGAGTGAGCGAGAAACTTGTAAGGGACTGTCGAAAGCAGAGGTTACTCTTTGCAAATGGTTGCTTGAATAATGTGATGCCGGGAGAGGCTTGTAAACGGTGCAGTTACTCCTCACTGCCCAGGTAGTTGCCAAGGCTGGTGCGACTTATAGTCCAGAGCGACTAATATGTTTTTTTCTTCTTCATTATGCATTTTTTGGCTGGTGCGACTTATACTCCAGTGCGACTTATAGTCCGAAAAATACGGTATTCAGGAACCTTCATTGAAGAGAAAAAGCCAAAGTTGACAATACTGGGACAAAATCAAAATTAGTTTTTTTCAGTGGGAGTTTAGTCTTTTATATTACAAGTTATTATTGGGGAGAATCTGTGAAATTTACAATTTTGCCTAGTTTTGGGGGTTCAAATCTCAATAGACGAGGCGAGGAATTTGATGGTGAAAAATAAAAACAATGATAGAGGAAGCCACTTAATTCAAATGTTACTTTTGGTCAAAATTTGTTCCAGACTTTCCTCATATGTTTGTAGCCTCCAAATTCTTCACAGGGACAGGTATATAGGCACATTTTATAGACACAAAGATCAGCATTGCCAAGTTTATAAAACGGATACAGATGCTTTATAATTTGGTGCACAGACCTGACTGTAACTTCACTGGGAGTGGGACGCCTCCAGCTCGTCTCCATGGAGACGGCTGAATATGATATTCAAGTAGGTTAGGTCTTCATCCAAATCCATTCTTTAATTAACCTCTGCAAAAATAGCATTATCTGTGTCTAGCTGGTCATTGGGCGCTTGTTTTGTCTTGGCAACAGTAAAATCCCAAATGTTACGCACTGCTCCTTTAGCGTGGACTCAATGTTTACCTTATTCTGAAGGTTGATTGTTTCCAGGTGCCAGTTCATTTCGTCTCCCTTCCAATCGACATTACCCCACATTGAAATTCTCATTTCGCTGCGGGCCTTTGTAATTGGGGGTTGTGCCATCTCTATCCTCTCTCCGAAACATTCCGGCCACTTCCTCGTCGATCTGCCCTTCGGGGGTACGTGAGGTCGGCGAATCCGATTAGCTTCCCGGGCACCAATAAATGCCTTATCTGATTACTATGCACTCTTATCCCATTAAATATAACTGAAAGCTAATACTCCGTTGCCCTGTTGACAAGCCGAAGAGACGATTTAGCCCGGAGGTTAATTCTTTTCATTTTCCAATCGTAATTGACACTGGAGGAGGGGACGGGGGGGACGGTCGAGATTTTTTGGCAAAGCTCCTCCGCCGCCGCCCGCACACCGAGGCCCATATATCTCTGTCGGGGGAAGGCTAGTGTTATCAGCTCCGAATGCAAACACGGACGGTGACTTATGGCCTGCTGTCACTGCCCCGGTGCTAACATAATAACTAATGTATCCGCAAGAGCCCTTTTCTCCGCACGGGGGGGCTCCGACTACCAAATTACCGTAGTACGCCAAGAGTCTGGCCCAAGAAAAAACCTTAACATATTGGATGCAAAGTGACGTAAGGTTGATTTTGTTTTGTTTTTTGTTCTTGGTGCCTTTGCCAGTTTAGACAATGGAGGCTGTGTTGTTTGCAATTGGATTTCTTGTATTGCCCATAATGATATCTCTATCTCGCTAACAATGTACCGCCGCTTCTTGGATGCCTGCCCCCGCGCTGTAGATATGGTAACGCAATTTCGAGCGGCGCAGTTGCGGGCCTCGTTTGTCTTTGGAATGACTGTACTGCACCTCTTCCCTTTACACAAGGATGTTCAAACTGGGGCTCCAGGGCGAAACGTGGCCGGCGAGTCAGGTTTTTGCGGCCCTCAAGATGTCCTCGCGAAGAGGATGAATGAGCTTTTCTAATGCTGATTTTTTCAGAAACTTGCTAAGGTTTGTTCATACATGCCTGGTTCGCTAGGCCATCGTAACCACTCCATCTTCCTATCTAGAAGTGTAATTGAATGTATCTCTAAACCATTAACATACATCTGTAACTTATCGTTGCACACAGGACAATTTCCGGACAGTATGAAAGTAGCAAAAGTGATCCCTCTCTTCAAGGCAGGAGATAAGCATCTATTTTCAAACTACAGGCCGGTTTCCCTTTTACCGCAATTCTCAAAAATATTAGAGAAGGTTTTCAATTCTAGACTTGATAGCTTTATTGAAAGATATCATTTGCTCTCTGAAAATCAATTTAGTTTTAGGAATAATCACTCAACTTCGCACGCGCTCTTAGATAGTATTGAAGAAATTAATAAACTAGAACATTATGGGATTAGGGGGGTAGCACTACAGTGGGTTACCAGTTATTTAAAAAATGGAAAACAATGCGTGAAAATTGGTAATTACCAGTCTAGTTGTCAGGAAATTGTGTGTGGTTTACCTCAAGGTTCCATTTTGGGTCCAAAATTATTTAATATGTATATAAATGACATTTGTAAAACATCTCAAATACTTAAATTTATCTTGTTTGCAGACAATATTTGCATCAGGAGACGATTTACAACAACTGTGTCAGATTGTCAACTTGGAACTCAAAAGTGTCAACAAGTGGTTCAAACAAAATCTTTAAATCTAAGTAAAAGCAAAATGATGATATTTGGCAACTGTAGAAGCGCTCGGTTTGACTTGCTGAGGTCATGACGTGGAGTGATCCTTTGCGTTTTCAAAGCCCGTACACCTTCACTCAACCCATCCTGATATTATTAGCACTTGGCTCAGAAAACATGTCTTGCTCATAGTTTGCGGCTTTTGTTGCCAGACACCTTTAACCCGCCTAATTCCATTTACCCTCAAATGTACAATATGGCGGACCGGTGGTTAATTCACACAGAACTTGTAGGTTATTAACTTTCCTTGCATAGTATTTTCAAGTTATAAACCCTGAAATTGACATGGTCATTTTAACATTCAAACAGGTTGCATTTACGTTGTAGAAAGTGATGATGATGAACTTTACCACAATCATCACAATCCAATTTTTTGCTGCCCACCATCTCAATTTTAAACTATGGAAATGTCACAAGAAGAAGACAAGGAGAGTGTATGTTCTGAATATACAGTACCATGCTACCTGTGCAAACTTTGCCCGAGAACCTTCATGAATTGTCAACAAAACTATCTTTGTCTTTTGTATCTCACATAATTGACCACTGGCATAAATAAACACGGTCAGTCTGGCAGTCACTGTTGCTGCCTTCCGCTACTACAATGTGTATTCTTTATTTGTTACACTGCAGTCATTCTTCACTTATGATTCATCATGCAAAGACGGTGCATGCTGCTGTCATGGTAATGTTAATCGTGCTCCATCTTGCCGCGCCGTAGACGAACATTGACGCTCTCCTTGTTTGCCCCGTTGCAGTGTCGTCTAATGCGTCGCCATCTTTCACGGCATCCTCCTCCCACGATCACCGGAGCGCCGTTTAAGCGTTCGGATCGCGCTGCTCGCATTCGAGACCTAATTGAATTAACATTTAGTATTAGCGCTAGCCACTTAAGGGCTAAATTACTCAAGGCACATCTAATGGCAGCTCCAAACAAGGCAGATTTATTAGCGGCTGGCTCAACAGGGCGGAGAAGTGGCGGGTTATGAGCGCTGACGGACAGCTATGGAAATAGTTGATGCTGCAAATGAGCGGTAGGGAGGAATCCATAGCGCAATGGCTGTTCATATATGTTTGGACAGGTCATTAAACGTATGCCCGTGCGGAAAGAAAAGTCAATATGTAACCACCACACACTGGAACTTATTTCGATTTATTTACGCGGTATAAAAGATTAGATCATTCTCTACAAGTGGTTATTTTTACTGGTTAGTGTATGTATTTTTTTTACGCTTTTCCACTTGACTTGGATTACTCGTTTTGAAGTATTTTTGTACAACTTTCTGTATTTCACTTCATATTTCCTTCAAGAACTCCTTTGTGTCCTGAGCAGTAAAAGCTGCTAACTCTTTGAATCTGTAAGAAACTTACATTGTTGTCTTTTGGCTTGATTAGGGCATTAAACTGGTTCTCCCCCAGATGATGCCTGTGACGCTGAAGCTGTGTGGATTTGATTAGGAAAATAGCCCCGGTCATCGAAAACACTTCTACATAATAGCAAAATTATAAGATTTCTTTCAGTGGCACTTATGTGTTTTGTGCAAATGAACTCTCCACTTAATGTACATTTTAAATACCGTAGCGTATGAACGCAGAAAGCATGTTGAGGCTACGTATGTGCAGACAGTGCTGTTGATAATAATAAAATAATAATAATCTGGAAGCGATGATCAGAGGACGAGGAGAGCGTGCGCTTTTGGGGAAAGTCCTGTTCACAATGACACTTCTACTAGTGCCTATTGTGGTGTAATCTGTTTGTCAAAAGCTATAAAGCCAATAGATAACTATTTTCTATACTTATAGGAATTAATTATAAATTTTTATAATGAAACTGACAAAAAATTGACTAAAACCTTTTAAATTTTCGTCTGACTAAAACGTGACTAAAACTATCACATTTAGAAATGACTAAAATGTGACTAAAACTATAAGCATTTTCATCCAAAAGACAAAGACTAAAACTAAAAGGGCTGCCAAAAACAACACTGGAAGACAGTTTGATTGTGTTTTGAACAGTCATTTTGCGCACAACCTCATCACGGAAAACACAGAAAGTACTGTAATGCATCTGAGGATGTAGTGTAGGAGAAAGATGAAGATAGCGGTCAATGACTTTTCTGGTAGGCTAACGTATTATTCGTTTAACCTCGTGACAGGCATTGTTTGGGAAAAAGAAAGTTTTACCAAAAATCTTTCCATGTACCATCTTTCTGTGTAAATATCTCATGTTACACCTTATAGAGGTGGCCATATACCGCCTTTGCTCTGTCCGATCCCGTCAGACCTTGGAAGCTAAGCAGGAAGGGCCTGGTCGGTACTTGGATGGGAGACCTTTTGGGAACACCAGGAAGCCTGGTGAATGTAGTGAGTGAGTGAGCGGTTGGTGGTGGTCGGAGGGACCGATGGCGCAGACTGGTTGCCTCGCTTTTGTCAGTCTACCCCAGGGAAGCTGTGGCTACAACAGTAGTGTACCACCAGCAAGTATGGAGGGAATGAATAATGAATACAGTGTAGCGCTTTGAGAAACTTGGTAATACAGGCTTGTAAAGCGCAATACAAGTGTAAGGCATCAATATTATTATTATAGACAAGTGCGCCCCATATGTACATTTTTAAAAATTATTATTGAGTTGGTGCTGCTTATATTCAGCTGCGCTCAATAGTCATAACATTACGGTATATACAGTATGTGATATGTTATGTTTTCATGCAGAATACTGACTTACGTTTATACGTATCCCTATTTTTAGAATGCAGTAAGACAATCTTACCCCACTGGCAGATGATTTTACTTAAAGTAACATTAAAGCTAATCAAATGGGCATTCTGAATTCAAGCCAAAATATAATTTTTTCAGTGCACATTTTGCCCTGCTACAAAATATGATTATGGAATTACTACTTTAATATTCATTGCCTGACCACAAAAAAAGTTAAACAAAATATATAAAATAAGTAAGCGAAGTCAAAGGATCCAGTGTTGCATTATTTTTTCCACTGAGATCTTATACTGATGATGGGAGAATGTGACCATTGTGCAAACCCTTCTCCGGCACATCCCAAAGATTCTCAATGGAGTTAAGATCTTTACTCTGTGGTGGCCGATCCATCTTATGCTCCCTAAACCACTCTTTCACAATGTGATCCCGATGAATCCTGGCGTTGTCATCTCGGAATATGCCCATGCCATCAGGGAAGAAGATATCCATTGATGGAATAACCTGGCCATTTACACATGTTTAAAAGAAAAACACGGAGAATCATGCAAATATAACAACTTTATCTTTTTAATGTCATACACTATGTTAAACTTTCTCTCTTAAACCTTTAGAACATATAATATCATTGTAAGTATTAAAAGTCAACCCCCGCCCCGCCCCTTTGAGAAAAAACAAAACAAAAACTCAAATTGAACAGACATAAACTGAAAATTCACATAGACATATTATCATCAAGATCAGGCCGAGTATAAAACATCCATTGAAGCGTTTTTCTAAAGTCCTTTTTTGTTTGTTTGTTTTCCTTTGTACAAAATTCACAGATATTTCACAGATTTCCAAAAGTCCACTCTGTCCTTCTTTGGAGACAAAACCATCGATGAAATAAATTGATGCATGTGTTTCGATAAATGAATCTTTTTTTTTTTTTTTTTCATATATATGGCGTCTTGTATTTGCAAGTACTTTTCTGCTCAGGTAAAAAAAAAAAAAAAATCACCTAGAAGAAGACATGTTTTTTTTTCCTTGTTGAAAGAAGAGCTGACATAGGACCTTTACCCAAACCCCCACAGACACGCATTTGCATTATGGGAGATTTTGATGACGTTGCGAGTGTGAGGATTAATATATTTATTTATGCTGCTGCTGCTTTGAGTCTATTTTTGGATGTGCGTTCTGGGCTGGAAAATCCTTTTTATCAGGCTGTTTGGGAGACCTGACAGGGCCGCGCCTAGCTTCACCGAGGGCCCTGGGCGTAATGTTGTTTAGAGGCATCCTTTCTGCCAAACTTCGGGAGTGGTTCTTCATGTTTAAGATGGCTGAATGGATGTTGTGCATGTCACAGTATAATCATTAACACATTCCAACATTAGTCCTACTTGGGTCCCCCCAACTGTGAAAATGTATGTAACTTTTATAGTGAAAATCTGGTTCATTAATGCTTTTTTCAAATCTTTAATATTTCACTAAAATTATATTTTTACAATCAAAATACATGAAACTACCTTCTGACCTTCACCTCAGTGTCCCACAACCCCCGAAGAGTCCCGACCAGATAATTAGCATTTAGCATTTAGCCACTGAAAATCGCACGATGTTTAATGAAAGATCCGGATAAAAGTGGCCCATGCGCTAAATGCTAAATTGTATTGAGTTAAGTTCCTGCTTTTTGTGGTTGAATACTCATACAATGGCCACTAAACATCATCTTATATGTTATGATAGATAAACCACAGAAATTGCATGTCATAGCTCGCCATACTTTAACATACAGGCACCTGATATATACAATATATTAAATGTATGTAAAACATATTTCTAAAACAGCATTAAAAAACATAGATCAGCAGATTTTATTTTGTTGACTAAAAAGTATTGTAGTTTTAATGCTTTTCCAGATAAAAAAAGATAATAGAAAAAAAAAAGTAAATGACTGATATTTTATCTCAAACAATCAAAAAGTTGATGAAAATGTACACCCGTATGAGTTAAAGTTAAAAAAATTAAGATGAGTAGAACAATTCAATTTGTAATGGACCTCATTTTAGTCGTGTTCCTATTTGTGCTGATTGCTAGTACACAGTATGCGTGCGCGTGTGGCTTTCGGGGGGGGGGGCCTTTTTTTGTGAATGCCGTTCCCTGAGCATGGACATAATCTGCCTTGATCTAGAAACAGCACTGGAGGCGGAATTGGAAAACGCACTGTTCTGGCAGGCGCTCAGGCCCCCATTTGAGCTGCCTTGTAAATCACCGACACTGACCGGGAAATTAGTCATGGCGGGGACATTTCTAATTGGCCCCAGCAGACTTCCTTTGTCACTCCGCCTTTCGATAGCACGCAAATTAGGCTCACCTTAAAAGCACCACGGCTATAATTTCATACCCGTAAGCCCATCGCTGTCTGTCGCGAAGAGGCTGGGCTGACAGACGGCCTCGCTATTTGACAAATTTGGGCACATTATCCGGCAAAGGCTAATCTCCCACACTGTTAGCCTGTAATGGATTTAATGGGCTATTAGACAAAAAGGTGCAAAGATACCTAATGATATGATTTGTCAATTTGAACTAATGCTTGGCCGGGAGCTGTCCTCCACTCTAGGTGCAGCCCCCCAAAAAATTAAAAAAGCAAAATCTGATACAATTATGGTTCGCACAAGCCAACACTGTAGTTATTTTTAGTCAAACTCTTACGGCGGTGTCTAGACCTCGACAGGAGACATTTTCACTCATCCTTTCCCCTAAAGTTGAAGTATCATCTAGAGGGAACAAAGTCGAACTTAATGCATTATTCAGCACGTTGCGCGTTGGTCGCGGTCTGTTTAAGTCTCTCCTGGTCAAATGATGTGATAAAATGTTGCAGACTAGACAAAATGGTGCTTAGATTCAGTCCAAAATGCATGGGCTAAGAGTTGACAATTAAAGTGATAGTCTGTAAGATTGAAAAAATTCTGTTCTGTGGTTATATAGTCCGCCTCCACCTCTTGGAAGAAGTCAGCGGGAGCTAGTTCTATGTCTATATGTATTTTCTTCACAACGTATTACTTGATGGTTTATAAGTTGAATTTCCTGATTGTATGTGCAAAATTGTGAAATAAACTAAACTTAAATGAGGCGAGAGAGGGACAGATTTCAAAAGTACCTCTCCCGTCTCTCCTGATTGGACCTGACAGGTCGGCTCATAGGAAAGCTTGTCTCATTAGTCAAAGTTATGGCACCGGGGATTCTGATTAATGTCTGAGATCAGCAAAGGGAGGGACTAAAGAAAATATATAATTATTTAATATTACTTATGTGACGTCAAAGCGGTCAATTAAAGGCAATCTATTCAATTAGTAAATATTTAATCTTACTGACTATCACTTTAACATGTGCATGTAAAAAGATTATCATTATTCATATTTTTACATAACAATTTTAGTACAATTTTTCTGATGGATTTGCTTAAAATTTGCTTTTTATTATAATCTTTGTTCTTGTCTTAGTCTAAATTCCAGCCTCTGAGCGTTAGTTGAACATAACATACTGTAGCAGTGACAGTTTTTTTTCAATACCTAAAATTTGTATTCTCATAAAAGCAAATCCAAACATACATTTTGAGTAAGTTCTCAAAATAAAAATGTCGCAATGATAAGAGGTGTTTGTATTTGCAACTTCTTTTTTTGCATCCTCTTGTTTATGACCTTTTGATTTTACACACAATACATAAAAATATATTCTGTTCATGTGTGAGAAAAGTGTCTTGTTAAAGGATACAAAAACACTGCGCAAATTGGAGCTGATATTGGACCTTCAACCACCAATATCACCGCTTGATATTTTTATACATATATTTGTCTTTATTTTATCTAAAAAACGGGGAAACACACTGAATGTAAGCTATTTTACAATGGGTCGAACACTGATGTCAGGGCCCTGAGCTTTGGAATCCCTCAAGGCTGTTGTCTTGGGCCACTATGTACACCAATCATATGTCGTTTTTGAACATTCTTAAAAGTGTAAGTCCGTCTGAAATTCCATTCATTGACCATCCTACAGAAAGGTAGATTCTGTCAGACAATCTTTTCCGCAGCAGACCTAGATATAGAGGTTAGTGAACACTTTTAAAAAACCACATCTCAATTCACCACAGACTTGTTCTCACTTTGTCTGCTGGTGTTGCGTTAGCTCTCCTCTCACTCAGAAGACCTTGCCCATTACCAGCCTGTTGGGGTGTTTTGAGTCATTTTAGTTTAGTTTTAGCTGTGCCGTTCGGGCCGTGACTCATGCTTGACTCACACTGTGTCAGAATGGAAAGTTCGTGCTCCGTTTTGGAGAGAAAAAATACTCAGCTTAAAAATACAAACTTCACATATTGATATTAACATTATGGCTAATGGCTTTATTAAACAAGAAAGAGGGTGTTTTGGAGGGCGAATGTGGCTTAGATGGAAGAGCAGGTCTTATCTTGTAATCGGAAGGTTGGCTGTTCGAACCTCAGCTCCTGCCGGTGAAGACTATAGGTATGTCCTTGGGGAAAGAATCATCAATTTGCTTAAGTATGAATGTTGTGCAAGTGGTTGGTCACGGTGCTGATTGACAGCTTTCCCTTGGGGCAACAAAAGGCTGACAATACAAAGTCCACTCAGATGAGCTCAGTAGACTGCATAAAGTGTAAATTCAAAGTGGAAGACTGGATTTCTGTCCCTATCATATAAACACGGTTTGGGTGAAGGTTAGGGTAATTTAGGAGGCGTATTTAAGACAGAACTTGGTTTGGAAGACTCTGATGTAGAACCATGTCGTCTTAATGTGCTTATTTTGAATATTTTAACACATTATTCCAAAATATGCCCTTTGCAGAAATGAGCTAGATTATAATTTCTTCTCTCCCCCATAATTGCCGGCTTCTCCTCACACCTTGATAACACCCACGCTGATTATTTTTGACTAATTGAAACCTTACATGTCTTCCCAAATAATAATTAGACGTGTCGGAATTCGAATTAAAAGCGTAAAATTGCAGACAGCTTGTGAAGCCATTTGAAGCCCGCTATATCAACAATAGGCAGGAGGACTGAATGCTAATGGAACACATAACGGCCATGAGCACAATAGACGACCAAAGCAGCTAATCCGCTGTCGAAATGAGGGTTACATAAAAATAAACATATATCAACTCAGACTAAACCGTGACCGAAATGAGCCCCGACTTGACAACGTCTTTATTTCTAACCTCCTGTGCCGTGCTTGGTTAAGACTAAAAGACTTGTCTGGGTTTCCTGTGGCACAGAGACAAACAACATGGCTGCATCCTCAGAAAAACTATCGATCTTCTGAGTGAGCTGCCCCCAGGGTTCAGTGGGAACACAGGCGAAAACAGCTCTTAGTACTGGCTCTATGGCTGGCTTTTATGTACGGTAATGTTTGTCTTAACTTGCTTTGAATTTGCTGCAAGTAAGTCATGATTGGATTAAGTCTGTGTATGAAACTTGCCAGAAAAACTACATTTCAACCTCTTACTTTTAGGGTAATGACAACCCTCAGCGCCAAAACGTTGCACCTGATGCCCTAATAAAGATGTTTTTTGCGAGTTAGGCAGTCTACGGGAATCTTTTTTATTAACAAACACTGGGTTCCCCTTCTACGTCTATGGGCCTGCCTATAGTGATTGGTGTGTGAAGCCTTTTCTTCTATTATTATCAATGTCTAAATCAATGTCTAGTATTCTGCAACTGGTCATTAATGTGTAAATAAAGCTATGAAGATGACATCATAACGTAAACAGAACATAAACGCGCAGCTCCTGTCCCCTCATGAATGGATCAGACGATAAAGCTGCTGTATGTCACTCTAAAGCAGTGGTTCTCAATTATTTTTGTGGCGCCCCCCCCTTAGGATGAAGAAAACATTTCGTGCCCCGCCACACACACACATACACACACCCAAATCCCACACCGGCTGCCGCCCACCCCCTCCACCCTCTTCAATGCACACTTACCTTTCACTGCCCTGCATGGACCTGCCAGGAAAGTTTTTCTGACGTTTGTGGGCAGCCTGTAGTGTTCCCTGGACGCGTCTCTGTCGATACATCTGCGTCTTTGGGTTGAACATAAGTTTCCCACTATTGATCAATGATCACCAACTTGATTCTGATCCGTACCGGGCACAAACAGCGCTGTGGGATAAGGCGCAGGTCGGGGACACAGTTTGGAGCAGAGCGCGTGCAGGATGCAGCACTCTGCACAGCCAGGTGAGCGCGCTCGGTCTTGCAGCTGCCCCTGTCCTGGGAGAGGCAATGAACACTGAATGATGCGGACCGTAGGGTGGGACACGGATAACAGGCCTACCCGTGACGGCGCGTATGCTCTTGAGTGTATTTATTGGTCTTACCGCGCTCGTTGTGCGTCTGTCCGGGCGCCTCTCTCACACCGCTCTGCTAGAGCCTTTCTTCAGTGTTGTTCCCGATGTGTACTGTCATTAAACAGCAGCAGTTTGTCGAGAAAGTTTAGCTTTGAGTCTCCCACTGTCCAGGAGAATGAGTATGAGTCGAACGGGCTGGATGCTGAAGTGTTGATCCTGCCTGCACTGTGCCATTTAATGACCATACGCGAGTATTTCACCAATCTTCACCAAATAAACAATTTAGAGCACACGAGTAGCAGCGCAGCACTGTGGGATCTCTTAACTGTTAAATGTGGACAGTTGATGTGCATTATTTTCCCTAAATTACCTGGGATCCCCTCGACTTTGAGGTGCGGGCTGCAGCTGCACTGACGCCGGTGCGCACACTTACGCTTTCACAAAGCGGGATGATTGTTGGCGATATTCATTCAGCACGTTTTCACTGAAGAAACTGAAGCGGCTTATCAGCGTTACTGGGGAGTAAAGTCTTCAAGTGACGCCTACATTTATTTGGCTTCAGGCTGTCTACACTGCCCACATTTTTAGACACAGTAACAAATGGTCACACGCGCCCCCTGGCATCACTCCCCACTATTTGAGAACCACTGCTCTAAAGTATCTGCAATGGCTTTTACATGTGTAAGTCTATTGGTATCGATTGGTATCGATTCACTGCACCCCATATCCTGCCACTTCTCTGTCAACGTCAGTCAATCACACCTTAGCCTCTCAATTTACATCACATTTACATTTGTCATATGAATACGTATCTTTACCCTTTGCCAACTCACCACCAACAGTACCCGGGCTCACCCGAGAGATATGTCTTTGTTTCTAGCTAAAATAAATTGATTAAGCCGATTAAGTTGTTGGTCAAATAACTCCAAAAAGTCGGCTATAAAAAAAGGGTAATGGGCTAGGAAAAAAAGTATTTTTTAGATGAGGGGCGATACCAACTCCAGCCTCAAGAGGGCAGTGCATGATTTAGTTACTGTAACATGCTGATCCCTGAACCAGTGGATAATAGATTGTTAGCTAGATTCACAACCCAGGAGAACTTGAGCAGAAAAGCACTTGTTAGCATGTATAACTTATCTTACATTTGTGAAAAAATAAGCACATTTCTCTATACAGTGTGTTAAAAAATGCACAAGAAAAGCATTGTGTTATTTTGGTAGGCAAATATGGCAGCAGTATCCTGTCACCTTGTCGCTAATTAGCATCCGCTATGTCCTTCGCTCCATCAAACTTGGCAGTTGAGGACAACCCGGATTTGTGGGATTTGCGTAGTAAATCTTTTTTGTTTTTCCCTTTCTTTTCTTATCTTTTTTTGCTTGTAAATCACAGTATCAAGCAAGTTCCTTCACAAACAGTGGGATCTCGCACGACAGGAGATCACAATGTTGTCCCCGAGCGCATATGTTCAGCACGAAGAGGATGAGGGGGTGTAAACAGACATGTTAATCGCACACAAAAACCCGGGCTTTAGCGCCTTTCGGTGAATGTAAACATGGATAAGACCCACCGGATGAGTCTCAGTGAAGCTAACACACGAACCTGCTGCATCACATGGAGGTCAACAGTGCCCACTCGCCTCTGGTCTGGAAGTAAAATTGCCACTGGCTTTCTGGAAAAAAACATATTATTTTTATAGATTTGAAAGATAGAAACGATACTTTCTACGTGACTAAATTTCTTTAAAATCTCCCAACTTCTTGTCAGCTGCGTGTTTTGTATAAAAGCCTTGTGTCGGACACTCCAGAACAGTCGGTGGCGATGGGGAGTTGTACTGTCAATACAAATGAGTCACAACACAAAGGTTTATCGTTGCCAAACAAGTGTGGAATTTGGAATCTTCGTGTGTTTTGAAGCTGCAGAACAAAATTTCAAACCGCATACACCGCAACATTTTAACTTACAGTGCATGTGGCACATTAGACGCCGTTTTTGCTCAAACATAGTTAACACATTATATTTAAGATTTTGCTAAATGTTTTACCCAGCTTTCTTTAGTTCGACCCATTTTTGTGTTTATAGTTTCACTTCCTTATTCGACACTGACAGGAAGTGACATAGATGCTTTGGGACTTTACCTCTATCTATATGTCACTTCCTGTCAGTAGCTTACATATTTAAATAAAAAATACTTTACTTCCCAACATTTCTTCGGTAAAAGTGCTGCTTCACTGAAATATAATGATAATTATTACTTACAACAGATATTAGTGTATAAGTATTAAAACCTGTCATATGCACTTTAAATATCTGTGCTGTTACTCTGATCACCACTGCTCCACTTCTTCAGTCACAGTTTAGTTCCATTGGTGTAGGCCTAATTTAGACTGGATTCACCCAAGGTTTTGGCCTGGTATATTTTTTGTTATATACCTATAGTGGTACTTACAGTATGGAGCCAATTCTTATTCTGAGGTGGAACTTGGTATGAAAAGTTTGAGAACTAACTGGCCTCGGGGTGTAGGCTGCGCTGCATGTGCTGGGTTTATGCGCAGCATGTCCTGGCAGTTTGCACCGCGGGGTTATAGAGTCAGCACGATGATTTTAAGGTTTTCATGGACGTCTTTCCTTTCAAAACCCCGATGTATTGTATTTTTTTGTTACTAGCTACCCACCATACCAAAATGTCTACGAATCCACTAAATCAGTGGAAAAAAAGGATGGGATATTTATATCCAGAGCCAGTGGCGGGCGGATACCGTACAACTTCATACAATGCAGAATTACCATTCTCACTAAGAGCTTTTCAGGGTCACAAATCGCAAGCAAACTCCTCCACCCACATATTCATACGGGTTAAACAGGCAGATAAAGATTGTCACAAAACCAAATAAAGTTACCATATCATTTTCCCTTGGTTACCGCCCAGAACAGAAAACACCATTGATTTCATCTTCACATTTTGGGGTAAGAGTATCACATTTGATAATAGCCTATTGGTATAGTTGTTCAAAGTTACATAGTAGTTGATTGAAAATACAGCACATGTTTTGACTGTGGTACACTTGTATTCGCTATCAGCTGATGTAAGGACTGTAAAAGTATACATATATATATAAAAAAGAAAATACATAACTTTGTTCATAAATTTGTTCATGCCATTACAAATACATCTCTGTTTAGATTTAGACAACCAGCCACTGGGCATTATATTGACACTATTATTTAAATACAATTTGGCTAAGTCTGACAAGGCATGCTGACACCCACTTAACCACTGTGCACCACACGGCCAAACACACGATCATGAGGCGTAAAGTGCAAGCTAACATGCCCGTGACATGTCGGCTCGTCGTCGTTTTTATCAAAGGAACACACCGGGATTATGTCAGGGATGGCGCAGAAACATTGGCAGTAGTCGTAAATCTCCTTTCCTTGCTGTGCCTCTTTCCGATAATGTTGCAGAGACAAGGATATGGAATGTATTGTTGAGCTCGTATGTGAGATATTCAAATTCTGCTGTTTGAACCTGTTTGTACATTCACAGTGGCTGCAAAAGTCTCGACCAGGGCTGTTTCTAGCTTTTTGGGGGGCCCGATGTAAATTGAAGGGGTGGCGAGGGGGCCTTCTGGCAAATCTGCGATGGAGTGATCCCAAATATTCTCACATAAACCTGGATCATGCCACAGTCCTTTGTAATAATCTAAAATAAAAAAGATAAAAAAACAGTTGTAAAGATTAAAATGGGTGGTCCTATGCTTTTGGCACATCTTTCATTTTGTTTGTTGGAAAATGCTATATTGCTCTAAGCCTTTTCAAAGTTTTCAAAGCTTGATCAAGGCCTGTATACACCAAAGGTCAAGATCCTAGTATGTGGAAGGTCAAATACTTATGACGTGCTATTTGGAAGGACAGATGTTATTCTGATGGTCCATCTCGCTAATCCACTGTTTCCTAGAAACGACTCTGGTCATTACAGATCACACCTAGATTTCTACATTTCACTGAGCAGCATGGCTTCATAAGGTGACTGTTGAAAGCTCAGTTGTCATAAAAAGAAATTGGCATTACATAACCTTGAAAACAGTAAAATTATTTTGACAGCTGTAGTTCTTTTGATGACTTTTGTCACAAAAGTTTGATTATGAGTGTTCGACTAAGGGCAGTGTTAGATGTGTATGAGCATATGGAGAATGAAAGGGGCACTTGTCTAAATCCTGGTGGGGGGGGGGGGGGTATTTAAAAAATGTTGTATATTGTGATCTGTTAAAATATGTTTTGTACAATAGTTACAACTAAAATTCCAAGATTCATTACACTTGGTAAAATGATTTTGTGCCTGTTTTTCCAAGTCTATTACATGAAGCTTTTTGCACTGCACCGTTCAAACTGCTGTCCTAAATACTACCGTACGGAGTGTCCAAGATCCTGCCTTTATAAATGACCTATGAAAACATGGCACTGAGAGAGCCACTAAATCTTGTGCAAATAATAGTTTTTACACAGCTAATTCTCCCTGTGCTCTAACCAAAAGCCAAACTCAGAATGACCCCAAATGATGCTACACTGAAGTGAAAGTAAAACACCATAATGATTTCCATTTCAGGCACAGTTTCACAGTCCTGGCTCTTTGCACAATTTTCTATACACCGCATGCCAACCCAAAGGCAATCTGTCAGGTACTGTAGCCACGTACCGTACAGTCCCTGCTCTTCTGTGTCAAGAGGAGAAGTGTCTCAACTCTTTTTTTTTTCTGCAAAAGGATCAAATCTAGTCCTTCAGTCACAACTTCTGCTGCGCTGACACACCCTTCCAGTAATCAAGAATGTCATGGAGGTCCTCTCCTTTCGCAAACTGGACTTTTTTACGAAGGGCATTTCCAGCCGTAACGTAACACGCCTCATCACGCTGGCCTTTGCGATATGGACGAAATCGCTCCCAGATACGCAGCGAGCTCTCTGAGGAGTACTCTGGGCTGGAGGAATAGCCGGAGTAGCTGGAATGGTGGCGCACAGGTGAGAGTTGGGAGTAGGATGCTGCGTCTCTCCGGGTGCGGGTCAGAGGCTTCAGAAAGGACACCTTCTGGGCAGGGGAGCCCTGGTGGGAGCCTTCGTAATACAGAGCCGGGACAGAGTGGCGGTGCTCTGAGCAGTGGAAGTCCTTCTGCACATCCAGCTGCTGCTGAGGCTGCTGTTGGGGCTGCTGATGGTAATGATGAGACCTCTGGTTCTCCTGATGCTGAGCACCAACACCACTACTGTCGCAGCCACCACCACCCCCTCCTCCACAATTCCCACTACCTACTAATGGGAGCCTTTCCAGGGGCTCCCCACAGCCCACGGGACTGGCCCGGTCAGGGTACTGCTGCTGGGTTTGGTTACACCCATCTGGACTCCGTGGCTCAGAGACATCCAGGCTATAAACCCTCGCTCCTCCACGGTCCCGGTCTCTTCCCATGGAGCCACAGGAGGTGGTGCTGCACTGTTTCTTTACTGCATTTACTCCAACACTCGCTGCGTCTGCGCTAATTTGCCGCTGGATGGGACGGACAGCAGTGGCTGGTGGAGGGGGACGATAAGGGGGGCTGACTACAAAACCTCCACCGGTGATACCTGGGCGCTCGGACAATGGGGCAGTCAAGGGAGGCATTGGAGTGGGAGTAGGGGCTTTGTTTGGGGCGTTGACCAAACAAGTCTCTGCAAGCCCTGGCGAAAGCGGGATGAGGCCGCGGGTGAGTGAGGAGTTGCTGTTTGGGGGAGGGGAGGTGGGGTTTGAAGATGACGTGGTGCTTGTGGAGACTCCTGAAGCAGCCACAGCGGCAGCGTCTAGTTTGAGAGCATCTATGCAGTTGTTAATGATCTGGTTCACCTTGTCCACCTCCATGGCAATTGTTGAGATTTCTGAGGCAGATCCACGGCCGTCATCATCCGAATCATCTCCCATGTCTGTGCCATCGTCATCCCTTAAGTCTTCCATCCTCAGCCCACCATGACCATCGCTCATCCTTTCCATCCCTGCTCCTGAGCGTATGTCCATATAGTTCCCTTTGTTTGTGGCCAGTGCCTCTGAAAAGGCCGTAGCCATCTTTTCGACTTGTGGTATACAGGAGAGCCTGGAGGAGCTAGTGTTGGCTGAGTGGAGCATCCCCGAGCTGGAAGATTGGGACATGGGTAGCTTGCTTCCGTGATGGTGCTGGTATTGATGATGATCCCTGGACTGCTCCTGGAGTTTGTGCACCGCTGAGGGATCGTTGGCCACCGCGGCAGCCACCTCATAGCGCATCTCCAGGATGGTCTTCTTAACGCAGATGGATTTCTTCTTCTCGTCGTGCTTGCGCTTCTTACGCAAACAGTAATAGACAAACCCCAGAACGATTAACATACCAAAGAGGCAGCCCAGGATCGTCATGATGTAGTGGGTGGTGGTGGAAGGAGCAGGGGGCATTTCATCCGGATTTTGGGCCCGCGTGGCAAAGGAAATACAAGTGTGATTATTGCGCTGGAGTTTCTGATGGATGCGACGCAGAAGGTGTAGTTGGTGTGCGGCTTGAGCTTGTTGAGGGTGATCAGCTCCTTTGTGTTCTTCAAATTCATGACGTCAGACACAAAAGTATAGTTGTATTGCGTCAGAATGTACATTTTGCTGAAGGGACGCGGGATGTTGACAAAGAGAGAGGCCGAGGACAGCGACACTTGACGGAGCTTGATTGTCGGGGTGAAGTTTCTGTCTGTTGATGAAGTCGTGGGTTGGTGGTAGGGCCCACCAAACATATCCAGCCCGTAACCCGAAGGTCCGTCTAGATCTGGCGGTATTGAGGTATATCCCGGTATCATCACTCCATCTCGGCAGCGGGTGGACAAGATGTTTTTGGCGTTGCGACTCGCCGGTCCAGCCGCGATGGGACTAAGTAGCGGGTAACCGAACATTTCTCGAGGGGTTTCGCACTGCAGTCTGTCGTAGGTGTGCGTGACATTGTTGAAAGACTCCAGCCAGAACAGGAAGCTGTACAGGTCACAGCCGCAATGGAACGGATTGGCTGCCAGTTCACACACCATTAGCCGATTGAGGACCGCAAATGTGGTAGGGTCAATGCGGGCGAGTTTGTTGGATGACAGGTCGATGCTGCTGAGGCTAGGGCACTCCCAAAAGGCATTGTTGGCGATGACTTCGATTAAGTTGTGTTGGAGAAAGAGACTGTTCATGCGGCCCAGACCTCTGAGCATGCCCTCGGTGAGGTTAGTCAGTTTGTTGTAGCCGAGCTGCAGAACCTGTCAAAACACAAGTGGAGTTTAAATATTTAAACATGTGAAAATGTTTTAGAGTATACTCACACTGGAGAAGTGTTCCTTCGGCAAAATCACACATAGGGAAATTAGGATGATTAAGGAAACAGTTTGCAATTGTCAGAGACTTAAAGCTGTTCATAATATATAATGGAACTGTTTGTTCTGGGTTTTAACAACGTGGAGCTGAAATGTCATGTTTTGTCAGTGACTATATGAGAAATATGTCAAATGTAGGCAACTTTTTCAATAACTTTGAGAGTAATAAAGTCTCAATGTTTTTTTGAACATTACTTGCCATTAAGTAAGGGCTGTTACCGGTTTGATAGATAGGAGTTGTGGCCAATTGGCCATGGTGTTATTTATGACTCTTTTTCAAAGCAGACACTTTGGGATCCATTCATCTTGAAGAGCTGTTTCAAAGTCTGGCTTAGACGTACATGGATTTTTTTCCCCAAGTCATATTACTGTATATCAGAACTAATTGCATCTTGCATATACACATCCAACTTGTAGATTGGGTTTTACTAGGGATGTACATGATTAGTCAGTTAATGGCTTAATCCTAATTATGGGCTTAACTGATTAAAAAGTATTAATGCTGTTTGGGGGAAATACAGTATAAAACGTGCAAAACTGTGGCATCTGTTGAAGTTTACAAACCTACTATTTTTTTATTTTGGTTAATAATTCAACTTTTAATTATGTTTAATGATAATTACTGGGAATATATATATATATATATATATATATATATATATATAATCTTAAAATAACAAAGACACTAAGCAGGTGGGTAACAGTTAATAATAAAGTAATTAATTAATCGATTAATGAAATTGAGCAGAATGTGCATCCCTAGGTTTTATCCTTTTTATTTATGTTAGATTTGAATATTTTATTTCGAGCTACACAAGACTGGCACAAAAGCAAGAGAAAAAATAAATTAAAATAACATTATAGCTCGAAAAGGAGTGGGAAGAAGACAAGCTTATTGACTCCCACCCCCATTCATATACTTAAATAATAATGTGGTTGCAACAATAACAAAGTTTAGTCCTTATTGTCTTACTAAACAATTAAGTTGGTTACATATTTACAACAAATGCAACAATGCATTACATTAAGTCAACATTTACAGTATGTTACACTTTATAACAAGTGTATAATTTTGTTTCTTATACCTTATTTATTACCATGTTGGTATTACTGTTATTCACCATCATCATCACAACCCATGTAGCATTACTTTGTATCAAAGTGCTTGAATGATACACAACATAATCCACATTTATTCATGAAAAGTATAGTATTAATAGACTGATTGATGCTCATGATAACAAGATTAATCTTAATGATGTGTGTTAAAAAAGAATCGAGGTTCTTCTTTTTTCTTTCCTGTGTCTGAACCCTCTGCCAGAGGGGAGCAGCCCCCGAGCAACCGGACCATAATCTGTTAAGTGTCCTATGCTGTGCATTAAAAGAGACAAGACTTAGGAGTCGGCTGCCAGAAGATGCCCCCACGCTTGTCTGCCCTGTACTACGGGTTATGTGAATGTAAATAATATTTTGGGACACAACCAGGGTGCTGCTGCTAAACCTGATGCTAAATAATATTTGGTGTCAAAAGTTCACACTGGTGTCGCCTGGTCTGCTATGAAGCTGTTCATTTCATAAATAAAGGATGATTGAGTGATTGCTTAGTTACATCTGCACGGTAGCACAGCGGTTAGCGCTCGTGCTTCACAGCTAGAAGGTCTGGCTTCGATTCCCACCATGGACAGGGCCTTTCTGTGTGGAGTTTGCATGTTCTCCCTGTGTCTGCGTAGGTTTCCTCCGGGTACTCCGGTTTCCCCTACCACTAAAAACATGTACAATAGGCCAGGATGAATGAGAGTGTGAATGGGGGACGACGGATGGTAATTAGCCCAAGTCTACAATCCGGAGTGGCTTGTTCATTAACTCTCACTGTCCCTACCAAATAAATAAAATAAACAAAATAAATGGATAAAACAGAGAAAAATATCCATCTCTTTTTATAAACGAGATCCTTCAAAACCATCTATGTTGAGGATGGGAGTTTACTTTTCAATCGGTGCCAAGAAATAGTGTAGCTAGTATTGCAGCATTTTTGAGTAATCTTTGTCATACAGATGTTTTCCTTTGTTGACAAAGGTTCTAATTTCATTATCTGTACTGGGTTGCTTGAGTGCTGAAAACATTTTTGCCTTTCACCACAAGAGGCTTCGTCAGTAACTACCAATCGTTTTTCAGCAGGCTGTACATACAGATTGGGGATCATTTACCAAGCATTTGAAAAACTAGTACCACGTGCAAAAGTGAATCAGCCGCAGAGTCACGCAGCATTCTCTCATTTACAAATAAGGAGCCGTCAATATGTAATACTCACAATTTCAAATGGTAAATTAGGTGAGACATGCCCACAAAAACTACAGTGCCTCTCGAAAGTACTAATACACCTTAAACTTTTTCACATTTTGTCATGTTTACAACCATAAACATAAAGATTTTATTTTTTAATTTTTTACTGAAAGTTCACACACAAGTAACAGACAACTGTGAAGTGAAAGCAAAATGATACATGATTCTGTTATTTTTCAAAAAATAGAAAAGTGAAAAGTGGATAAGTGCATAAGTATTCATACAGAATTTTCGGAGTGCATTAAATTGCCTTTATAACATTCCTAATGACTGCAGAATATTCACACCTTGCCTTAACCATTAAATAGAGGCCACCTGTGTGTAATCTACTCTCAGTATAATTACAGCTGTTCTGTGAGGGCCTCAGAGCTATGGTCAGAGTGTATTGGTCACTAAACAACATCATGAAGGCCAAGGAGCACACCAGAGAGGTCAGGGATAAAGCTGTGGAGAAGTTTAAAGCAGCGTTAAGTTATACAAAGATTTCCCAAGATTTGAACATCTCACGGAGCACTGTTCAATCCATCATTCGGAAATGGAAAGAGTATAGCACCACTGCAAACTTACCAAGACACGGCCGTCCACCTAAACTAACAGACCGAAAAAGGAGAGCACTGGTCAGAAATGCAACCAAGTGCCCCAAGATAACTCTGGAGGAGCTGCGACGTACTGCCGCTGAGCTGGGGGAATCTGTACATGGGACAACTATAAGTCGTACTCTACACAAATCTGGCCTTCATGGACGAGTGGCAAGAAGAAAGCCATTATTGAAAGGAGGCCATAAGAAATCCCGTTTGAAGTTTGCTAGAAGTCATATGGAGGACACAGCTACCATGTGGAAGAAGGTGCTTTGGTCAGATGTAGGGATGTCAAGATTAACCGGTTTTACGATTACCACGATTATAAAAGGATGCAGTAGTTATCCGTAAGAATTTCAGAAGCCACGGTTTACCGCAGAAATTTTTCACGCTGACGTATGAGCCGCTGCACGCCATAAACAGCGCGTAAACTCACCGGTAGTTGAGCAGAAGGATGCTCTCCTCCAGTGTTGGATCCACCCAAAAACGATTGAAGTCAGCAGAGTGGACCTCTTTAGGATCCAAAAGATGACCAAGGCGTTGTTGTTGTCGATGGACATCTGTTATGCAAATCCTGTCATCAGAAAGTTGCAGCAACATGCACTGATATCGGCTACGTCGAATATAAACAACATCTTGGAGATAATCCTTCACTGTGAATGTCCAGGTCAAGGTAACGAACTGCTTAATTCCCAAAAAAGTTGTCAAATGTTCGGAAATAGCCGCCACAACTGGCTCAGGATGTAAAGAAAAAGCCAACACGCTCCGCTCTGCTTCAGTGAAACAGAAAGGAAAGTGAAACCGCGCACATGTGGAAATCAGCTGTTCAAAAGAGTCTCCTTAGTCATTTTATAAACACGTTTCATTCTCTGTTCATCAAAACATCTGCCAAATAATTAAGCAGCAGCATAACGTTTGAGAACATAAAACCTAGCCTAGCTTGTGGCCTAATAATATATAGTAAAATAATTATGATCATTATGGTCATTATAAAGAAGTAAAGTTGACATTGTTTTGTATTATTCAATGTAGGCCTATTTATTTTAATGCAAAACAATCTTAAAGCATTTTTCATTTTTAGAAACAGTGAATGTTTACAAGTATTAAAAGCTTTTTAAAGACAAAAACTAAAAATATCAGTTCTTTCCTTTCATTCGGTCGATAATCGTGAATAATCGTAAAATCGCAAATTTAATACAATTCACAATAATCGTGACTCAAAAAATTGAAATCGTGACAGCCCTAGTCAGATGAGACAAAAATGTAACTTTTTGGCCCGAATGGGAAGATTGTAAGAATAGTTGGGAAGATGGATGGAGCCAAATACAGGGACATTTTGGAGGAAAACCTGCTGGAGTCAGCAAGAGAATTGAGGCTGGGGCGGAGATTCACCTTCCAGCAGGACAATGACCCTAAACACAAAGCTAAATCTACAATGGAATGGTTTAAAAACAAACATATTAATGTTGGAATGGCCCAGTCAAAGTCCTGACCTAAATCCTATTGAAAATCTGTGGAAATACCTAAAAACTGCTGTTCACAAACGCTCTCCTTCTAATTTGACAGAACTTGAGTTGTTTTGTAAAGAGGAAATGTCCGTCTCTAGATGTGCAAATCTTGTAGAGTCATACCCCAGAAGACTTGCTGCTGTTATTGCAGAAAAAGGGGGTTCCACAAAGTATTATTTCATGCTGTATGAATACTTGTGCACGCCCCACTTTTCGGTTTTCTATTTTTTGAAAAATAACACAATCATGTATCATTTTGCTTTCACTTCACAGTTGTCTGTTACTTGTGTGTGAACTTTCAGTAAAAAAGTCAAAATAAAATCTTTATGTTAATGGTTGTAAACATGACAAAATGTGCATCAAGGTGTATTAGTACTTTCGAGAGGCACTGTATATGATAATTTCCAGCTTGCACTTGCTGTTTAGCTCTTTATAAATGACCCCTGTAGAGTATGAAGGAATTTACTTTTATTTGTTCCACCTATGTTTATTCTAAAGAGCTCCTCTCAACATGTTCAATAGCCTCTAAAGCTTAGTGAGTACAAACTATTCTGTTTACATTGACATACTGTCTCATTAAATGTCTGTTGCCATGTCCTCAGAGTCATTAGGATGATAGTGCCCTTGATGTTGTGTACACGACTTGAGACAGAAAATGCTAGGGTGCCTATTGAGTATAGGATTCCGTTCTTTACAACAATGGCCTCCTACACATTCCTTTCAAACCATCTCTTCACTCACATCCTCAACCCAGTATTGAACCTTTTTAAACAATTGAAAACATCAATCTTTCTCAACTAGCATGTGTGCAGGTGTTGAAGACCCTTTTCAGTCAACCCAATGCAACATTTTGAAGAAAATTTCACACTCTTTACAATAACCCTGAAAGCCACGTATTAAAAGTTGTCAATAAAAGCCCACAGCCCTTTCAGACTGTGTCGAACTAACCTGATCACCTCAACTTGTTGATGACTCATTGACATTGGCACATGCTAAAAACTCAATTTGTTACATACAACCAGAAAACAACAACAACAAAAACGTATTTCCCCCTTACATCCCATTCCCTTTTCAATTACCTGCAGATTGGCTTGTCCGGCAAACGCCCCGTCTTCGATGTAGCTAATCTCGTTCTTGGTGAGGTTCAGGTCGGTCAGATTAGTGAAGCGGTACATGGAGCTGAACAGCACGGCTTTCAGCTTGTTTTCATTCAGCCGGAGATCATGCACCGTGTTGTTGATGTGCTGAGGGATGGTCTCGAAGGGGGGCTGATTCTGGCTGCAGATCGCCAGCCACACGTAGCCTTTGTCTCCCTCGATAAGCCAGCAGTCCGCCTCCGTGGCATGGGGCAGGAGAGAGAGCGCCAACGCAAACAAGAGGAGCGACGGGGTACAGCCTTGCATGGTGTCAATAGTGGGAAGTTGAAAAGATCCTTTGGGAAATTGTTAGAAATTGCTTGGAGAGATCACTGTATAGTGTTTCAACAGAGGTACAGGGGGTTGGTAGTAGGCGTAGGAAGGCTTAAGTATTCCAGTCACAGCACGGTGGTCATTGCGGCAGGTAGCAGGTGGTCCGTGTCATATTGTATCGGACGGTAGAGGAGGCTGACACAGCATCTCTTCAAAGGCCTCTCACATGAATGGGTCCTTACGGTAAAGACGACTCTGTAAAAGAGAAGAGAGATAGAGGGATGATGAGAAGAATGCAGATAATTTGCATTTGAAAGCTGCTGTGGGTGGTTTCGCGTGTTGCTACAGAGCAGTGGTTCTCATCTGTTGTAGCAATATCATGACAAGGCCATTACCGAAATAAAAACAAGTTACTTCTTACCTTAGCTTAGACGAGTTGATGCCAAACTGTCTGGTCTTTGTGCGTGCACTCAGTCACGCAAATGTTGTTCGCATTTAGCCTCTCCCAGCAAAGGTATAGCTCCAAACTGGGGTGAAGTTAGCAAGCAGTTCCACATTTTCCCTATTTAAATACTGTTACGCGAGCCTTTACACGATCCAAGTCAAGTTACACTAAATTAAACATGTCAATTTTCTAAGCGGATAAAAAGGGGAACTATATTGTGAGGCGTACTAACACCTGGAGTACTTTGACGATATTACTGCGCGGATGTCGACGTACTCCAGGTGATATTACGCCTCACAATATAGTTCCCCCTTTTATCCGCTTAGAAAATCGACATGTTTAATTTTGTGTAACTTGACTTGGATTGTGTAACTTTCACGTAACTGTATTTAAATAGGGAAAACCTGGAACAGCTTGGTAGCTTCCAACTTCACCCCAGTTTGGAGCTATACCTATTCTGGAGAGGCTAAATGTTATTTTTATTTTATTAGTTTATTTGACAGGGACAGTACACATTAATGAACATTTCTGTAAATGTGTCAGTATTAGCTGCAAAGCTAGTTTTCAACTGTTGTCCCTGGCAAGGTGTATAATGCCAACAACAATTATAAAACATAAAACATTTTAAAAGTTGAGGCTACATACTTACATAACAAATGTTGATACAATTCATGCATTAATGACATCTGAATGTTCGTTCTGTGACTTGCACAATAGAATGGAGATTTTAGTGCAGGTCATACAGGTCAGGTCATACAGTTCAAACAAACATAAGGATAAATATGTACAATTATTATTTACAAAGCAACATTTGCGTGACTGAGCGCACACACAAAGACCAGACGGGTGCACATCAACTCATCTAAGCTAAGGTAAGAACATATCTCAGATTGTAAAAACGGTGGCCTATTCCTTTAAAGGTAAACAACTTTTTATGTGGGAAAAAAAAAAGTTGATATTAGTGCATTTTGACCTTATAGTGGCCCAGTGGCTGCATGAGTGGTCAGCTGGATGCCTTTACTTAACAGGTAAAGTTATACTTTAACATAGGACCTCTTATTTGATAGCAGCTTCAAAATTCTTGCATCTATTAAACTTGTGAGTTTTTTGGAGAGTTTCTGCTTGGATTTCTTTGCAGGATGTCAGAATGGCCTCCCAGAGCTGCTGTTTGGATGAAAACTGCCTCCCACCCTCATAGATGTTTAGCTTGAGGCTCCAAAGGTTCTCAATAGGGTTGCGGTCAGGGTAGGAGGGGGTCCACATCATGAGTTTTTTCTCATTTTATGCCCATAGCAGCCAATGATGCAGAGGTATTCTTTACAACATGACATGGTGCGTTATCATGCATGAAGATGATTTTGTTAGGGAAAGCACAGTTCTTCTTTTTGTACCATAGAAGAAAGTGTTCAGTCAGAAACTCCATATATTTTTCAGAGGTCTTTTCCAGTCCAAAACATGACTCCGCCACCTCTTTGCTGACGTCACATAAGAATTGGCATATCCCAAAACTTCACTTAAAAATCCCCTTTGAAAATGTTGTCCTAAATATTAAGTGAAAAAATGAAAATGTATAGTTTTAAACCTGGCTCTATCTGGTTCATTTCATCGCTGAAAATATAGGAGACATACTGTATATACGAAGACATCAAATGAAAGAAAACTTGCATTACATTATTCTAAATCATATTAATGTCAGTAACCAACCCCCCAAAACACTCACCCCCCCCCCCTCTATCGTTCCGTAGTGTCTCATCTTGGAAAAAAAAAAATAAAAAAATAAAAAAAAGGCTCCCGCACACTGTCTCACTCTTTTACTTGGCTTTTATTGCAGCAACGTTTCGGTCACTCTGACCTTCATCAAACTTGAAGACAGCCCTTCCGCTTGATCATTTATAGCTCAGGGACTGCCCCCAACAGGCAATATCCAATCAGGACCAATGACATAGTACCTGATCATAGCATCCAATAATCACCAATATCACAAAAAATCATGCCTTCACAGCACATATAATTAGGCAATTCACTTCCATAATAATTACACAATTATGCAGATTATTTTAAAACCAAGAACTTCAAAATCTGACAATTCTAAATGTCAGAGATAATTAAAAAGGTTTTACGGTGCGGTCAAACATACCGCAGCACAATTACAACATTACACTCAACAATAGTTCGTCATTAAGTCCCTTAGGGCTCAGAGTTTGTAATGTAGAGATCCAGAAGGCCTCGCGTCTCTTCAGAATGAGATTGTGGTCACCCCCCTGGGTGGGACCGGCACCTGCTCTATCCCACAAAAACGAAGAGATGCCACGTCATGTTTGAGTTCGTTAAAATGTATTGCGACTGGAGAGTCAGTGTCTTGACGTCTGATGGCGCTTTTGTGCTCACTTATGCGTATTTTCAATTTCCGTTGAGTTTTTCCCACATAAGCAAGACCACACGGGCAGCGCAACATGTAAACCACATACGTGGATGCACACGTGATCACGCTGCGGATGGGGTACCTTTTTCCTGTGGATGGGTGATAAAAGTCAGAAGTTTTCGTGGTGTTATGACACTGAGCGCAGTTGCCACATCTATAGTTCCCGTTCGGTATTGGCGTAAGGAGGGTCTGCGTGTTCGGCGAGCTCCTGCCACGGGCAAAGTCCGAGTGAACAAGGGAGTCTTTTAAGTTACGGCCCCTTCTGTGCGTAAATAAGGGCGGGTGCGCAAAAACTTCGGACAACTCAGGATCAGTCTTAAGAATGTGCCAATATTTTTGAAAAATGGGTTTTATTCTGTGACTTTGGGGGGAATAAACCGTGTTGAAAATTGTTGAAAATGGTCTCTCTGTACTGATAGTTTTGTTGAGTAAGGCTTCTCTTGGTTTGGACAGCGCAGCGTCATATGCTTCCTCAATCCACTTGGGGGCATATCCTCGCTGTGTGAATTTGTTCTTCATTTCCTTTGATTTGTCGATGAAGTCCTCCGTCGTTTGGCAAACTCTCCTAAGACGAAAGAATTGGCTTTTGGGCAAGCCCCTCTTCAGCGGTGTAGGGTGCGCGCTGGTGGCCAATAAGAGGGTGTTTTTGTCCGTGGGTTTCTGGTAAAGTGTTGTGGTGAGTGAGCCACCTTTCTTCTGGACCCACATGTCCAAAAAACTGACCTTATCCTTGCTATATTCGCTCGTGAATTTTAAATTATTATTAAATTGATTCATCAGATTGATAAATCCCATCAATTGTCCATGGTCCCCCGAAGACACAAAATATGTCGTCTATGTATCGACAATATTTCAACATGTTCTGTACATAGATGTTTTTTTCGGGATTAAAGACGTGCTGTTGTTCAAAAAACCCATATATAGATTGGCATAATTGGGCGCACATATTGTCCCCATGCTGGTCCCCGACATTTGTTGATAAAAAGTCCTGTTGAAACTGAAATAATTGTACTTCATTACAAAGGTCGCCAATTGTGTCAAGAATTCTGTAGGTGGTACTTCGGTTTCTTCCCGTTGTTGTAGATAATAATTCATGGCATTTAGACCTTCTTCGTGTGGAATATTCGTGTAAAGGCTCGAGACGTCAAGTGTAAGTAAATACGTGTCCTCAGTTAGGTCGGATATCTCTGATATTTTGTTAATGAAATCCGTCGAGTCTTTTAGGAAGGCAGGGAGGTTCTGCACTTGTCTTTTGATAAAGAAGTCCACATATTCCGATAGCGGCGACAGAAGTGAACCTATCTGTGACACAATGGGGCGACCAGGTGGGTCGTATACGTTTTTATGAATTTTTGGGAGTGTGTAAAACACTGGTGTAATGGGGTGTTTACAGCACAAAAAGTCAAACTCTGACTTAGTCACCCATCCCCGCGCCATGGCTTCCTCCAAATAATTGAATATATCTTTTTGGAATAGTGACGTAGGGTCTGTGGGGAGTTTTTTGTAGTGGGCTGTGTTAGACAATTGTGATAGGACCTCTTTCGTATATTTTTCAGTGTCCTGTATGACTATAGCCCCTCCCTTATCAGCTGGTTTTATGATAATGTCTTTATCATGCATACATGCATGGACACTGAGGATTCACTACAGGAGAGTGACTCTACATACTCATCACGGGACTCATCCTCGTCTTTTTTATCCAGAGGACATCCAAGAAGACCAGGAAGAAGAAGAAATGTAGGCGGGGAAAACGCGCAAGGCCAAGACAACGCCCATGGACACGCAGTTACACCAGAACACGGTAACAAACATTTCCAACAAGGAGCTCACTCATGAACAGCTCGCTTTATTGTCCAAAGGGTTGTCCTTCGTTCCCCTAAAACCAGTGAATGTTTTCAACCTACAAGTTGATTTGTTTAAATGCTTTAGACAAATAAAATTGAGATATTTCTTTAAAAGCCACACAGTTTCAAAAGAGTCTGTGAGTCCCTTTAGACCTAAGAGCACTTTTTGTCCTCAGGTATCAAATCCCTCAATTAACACCTTTTGCAGACTTGTGGAAAGGGATGTTTTGGAAACCTGTAAAAATCCTCAACCATACACTGACAACCTCACAAAAGAAGAAAGAAATGCGCTGGAGGAACTGATGCATGATAAAGACATTATCATAAAACCAGCTGATAAGGGAGGGGCTATAGTCATACAGGACACTGAAAAATATACGAAAGAGGTCCTATCACAATTGTCTAACACAGCCCACTACAAAAAACTCCCCACAGACCCTACGTCACTATTCCAAAAAGATATATTCAATTATTTGGAGGAAGCCATGGCGCGGGGATGGGTGACTAAGTCAGAGTTTGACTTTTTGTGCTGTAAACACCCCATTACACCAGTGTTTTACACACTCCCAAAAATTCATAAAAACGTATACGACCCACCTGGTCGCCCCATTGTGTCACAGATAGGTTCACTTCTGTCGCCGCTATCGGAATATGTGGACTTCTTTATCAAAAGACAAGTGCAGAACCTCCCTGCCTTCCTAAAAGACTCGACGGATTTCATTAACAAAATATCAGAGATATCCGACCTAACTGAGGACACGTATTTACTTACACTTGACGTCTCGAGCCTTTACACGAATATTCCACACGAAGAAGGTCTAAATGCCATGAATTATTATCTACAACAACGGGAAGAAACCGAAGTACCACCTACAGAATTCTTGACACAATTGGCGACCTTTGTAATGAAGTACAATTATTTCAGTTTCAACAGGACTTTTTATCAACAAATGTCGGGGACCAGCATGGGGACAATATGTGCGCCCAATTATGCCAATCTATATATGGGTTTTTTTGAACAACAGCACGTCTTTAATCCCGAAAAAAACATCTATGTACAGAACATGTTGAAATATTGTCGATACATAGACGACATATTTTGTGTCTTTCGGGGGACCATGGACAATTGATGGGATTTATCAATCTGATGAATCAATTTAATAATAATTTAAAATTCACGAGCGAATATAGCAAGGATAAGGTCAGTTTTTTGGACATGTGGGTCCAGAAGAAAGGTGGCTCACTCACCACAACACTTTACCAGAAACCCACGGACAAAAACACCCTCTTATTGGCCACCAGCGCGCACCCTACACCGCTGAAGAGGGGCTTGCCCAAAAGCCAATTCTTTCGTCTTAGGAGAGTTTGCCAAACGACGGAGGACTTCATCGACAAATCAAAGGAAATGAAGAACAAATTCACACAGCGAGGATATGCCCCAAGTGGATTGAGGAAGCATATGACGCTGCGCTGTCCAAACCAAGAGAAGCCTTACTCAACAAAACTATCAGTACAGAGAGACCATTTTCAACAATTTTCAACACGGTTTATTCCCCCCAAAGTCACAGAATAAAACCCATTTTTCAAAAATATTGGCACATTCTTAAGACTGATCCTGAGTTGTCCGAAGTTTTTGCGCACCCGCCCTTATTTACGCACAGAAGGGGCCGTAACTTAAAAGACTCCCTTGTTCACTCGGACTTTGCCCGTGGCAGGAGCTCGCCGAACACGCAGACCCTCCTTACGCCAATACCGAACGGGAACTATAGATGTGGCAACTGCGCTCAGTGTCATAACACCACGAAAACTTCTGACTTTTATCACCCATCCACAGGAAAAAGGTACCCCATCCGCAGCGTGATCACGTGTGCATCCACGTATGTGGTTTACATGTTGCGCTGCCCGTGTGGTCTTGCTTATGTGGGAAAAACTCAACGGAAATTGAAAATACGCATAAGTGAGCACAAAAGCGCCATCAGACGTCAAGACACTGACTCTCCAGTCGCAATACATTTTAACGAACTCAAACATGACGTGGCATCTCTTCGTTTTTGTGGGATAGAGCAGGTGCCGGTCCCACCCAGGGGGGTGACCACAATCTCATTCTGAAGAGACGCGAGGCCTTCTGGATCTCTACATTACAAACTCTGAGCCCTAAGGGACTTAATGACGAACTATTGTTGAGTGTAATGTTGTAATTGTGCTGCGGTATGTTTGACCGCACCGTAAAACCTTTTTAATTATCTCTGACATTTAGAATTGTCAGATTTTGAAGTTCTTGGTTTTAAAATAATCTGCATAATTGTGTAATTATTATGGAAGTGAATTGCCTAATTATATGTGCTGTGAAGGCATGATTTTTTGTGATATTGGTGATTATTGGATGCTATGATCAGGTACTATGTCATTGGTCCTGATTGGATATTGCCTGTTGGGGGCAGTCCCTGAGCTATAAATGATCAAGCGGAAGGGGCTGTCTTCAAGTTTGATGAAGGTCAGAGTGACCGAAACGTTGCTGCAATAAAAGCCAAGTAAAAGAGTGAGACAGTGTGCGGGAGCCTTTTTTTTTTTTTTTTCTTTTTTTTTTTTTTCCAAGTTAAGTATTCTATTCTTCAACGCACCCGTTGCCGACTCAGGTGTGCAGAGCTTCCACTTATCAAGTAGTGTCTCATCTTAAAATGGCCATTATCAGAACACTGCCCCGGGACCCATTTTACACACAACACCTGCCCTCTCTTGTCCCCCACTTTTCCTTCATTTTGCCTAATCAGCCCGGTCACCGCGCTCCGCCTTGTCGTCCTGCCAATCACCCACCCCTCCTCAGAGACCGGCGCTTCCTCTTTTAGACACCGGCGCGGCATTAATCACGCAAATGCTGACAGCACATTGTCTCTTCTTGTCGTTCTCTCGCTATGACACCGCACTGCCAAAAAAGAAGCATAAGCTCTCTATCCAATCTGCATGTCATTTGAATAGCAGTCAGGCATCAACCCGGAGAACGGGATTAGGAGCCTGTTGCATCATGACGGGCATTGTATTTGAAACCCCGCAATTACATAAAACTTGAAGAAGAAAAAAAAAAACACCCATTGAGCACGGGGGACCTGATGCGACCTCGCTGTTAAACAATGTTCGCTTTCTTTCGCTGATTCCTGTGCATTCTAAGATGTTCCCCGCTCTACCCACACATCCAGCGTTCTGCTACGTCCTTTATCACCTTTTATCTACAAAGACAAGAAACATCTATCATTAACATCTAAAAACCAGGACATGAAGCTTACAGGTCCAATAATGTTTTTTGTACCGCTAGTCTTGTAAAGTCAATAAAATACCTCTTAAACCCTATTCGGATTAGAATTACCGTACAAAGGGACCTCAGGTATAAAGAAACCTCAGAGTTTCTATGCCCGTGCGAATCTGCCATGTCTGTAATTTGGACCTTGGGCAACCAACTCTGCAAACTTCGAAGACCTCAGTCAGGTGATTCTAGTCCTGTGCAAATTGACATGTCGGTAGTTTGGAAAGTTTCAAAGCAGGGTGTAATTGAGGTGCAATATCAATTCAAAACCTCTTTTTGCATAAAGACTAGTAATAATATAATGCCATCAAAGCATTTCTCTGGCCCGAAAGCTGTTTTTAGTTCATTTGAAAAGTTTAAAAGAGAAATCAAACTACGATGTTACACAGACGACAGAAGACAACTGCTGTTTTATGAGAAAAGCCGAATCCCAGAGACATGACGCAGATGTTCGTCGTAGTGTGCAGTAAGACACGGCTTTTATTTTAGTGTCATTATATGTCCATCATTTCCAGTAAAAGTGACTGAATTACTGATGTTATACTTATCCAGTGCGAATCCTGGATAAGTATCCTATGGTCATTTTAGTTTGACCGACATCCCTAGGTAACTCTAATCCTGTGTGAATAGTTTAAGATTTACGGTATTTAGAAAATGTAGTTATACAAAGCACCAGCGTAGGAAGCAGTTCTCTTCATGGAAGCATATTGAAGCGAAAACATTTGAAAAGGGGTACAAACAAAAGCTACGCTGTTAATTTTTACACTGACTTAAGTAAGTCTGATTAAGGTGTGGTGTTCATGTTTTGAGAGTGAAACAGGAAGAACTACTCAAGTGAGAAGTACTTGTATTTGTGTAGCGCTTTTAGCATGAAACAAGTCACCCAGCTACTTACGGTCCCCCGTCCTGGAACTAACCAGGCCCCTCCGGCTTAGCTTTAAGCTCTGACAAGATCGAGCCTCCACTAAGTGGCACTCAACCGTGTGCAAATGAAATTTAAAAAAAAACTCCAAAGAGTGATTTTGATGATGGAAAAACATGATTCAAATCTCCAAAATGTCGCAAAATATATTAAATCCAGCCAGGAATCCTTTGGCAACCCATGTTCATAGAATATTTTTTTCCCTTCAATATGTCCTGCCCTATCTCCACTGCCACAGAACTAATTAAACCACAGAAAGCTGTTTAAATAAAGCGGGAAAAAATGATTAGCAGCAACCTTTTAACAAAATATGTTTTTTGTTGAGTGCCATTTGAGCACTTTCTGGAGAATTTGGGCAGAAGCAAACTTGATTATAATTCCCAGTAAGCAAAGCATGATAAAATGAACCACAGCATGATTCTCCCCCTTCATGGGTCTAAGCGCCAGAGTTTGCTCAAACGGTTTCATCACGCCTCGATCATTTATCTGTCTCTCATTAGATTTTCTATAAAAAATATATCTCCCGTGGTAGAAATTCAAGCTTCTTTGTAATTGGGACATAACGGAGGCACTTTCAATCAGACGCGGCGCACACTCCCTGGAGCGAGAGCAGAATTGGGTTCATAATCCCATCAAATTACTTCATCTTCATTATTGCTCAAATGATTACACAGTTTGCATATGTTATTAGATTTGGTGTGAGGACAGGAATGTGTTTCGGCTTGCCAAATCGCCAACGCTAACTAACTGGAGATTGGCTTTTATGATGGCACAAGAATGGTAAAGTACTTTTACATACAATTTTGTAATTCACTTATATGTAGGCTATGTAAAGTTGTTGCCAAATCCACGTGAACTGACTATCCTTCAATGCTCTATGGATTTCAAAACAAAAATAGCTCAACAACTATGTTACGGACGGCGCCATTCAACTCGCAGGTCTCGCATCATCCACCACCAGGCGGTCAGGAAGCAGAACTCTCCCCTTCCTCGATCTCTTTGCTGCCACACCAAATGACACATTTCATTACTCAGCATACGGGTGGGTACTGTAAAAAAAAACAAAAAACAGATACCGGTACTTTAACGATACTTTGTTTTCGATACGATACCTGAATGTCATCTACAACCAGAAAAACGGAACAATGTGTGAAAGATCTGAAAATCTACAATATCAGGTTCATCGGGGCCTTTCTGTGTGGAGTTTGCATGTTCTCCCCGTGCCTGCGTAGGTTTCCTCCGGGTACTCCGGTTTCCCCTACCACTAAAAACATGTACAATAGGCCAGGATGAACGAGAGTGTGTTTGAGAGTGCGCACGGGGGACAACGGATGCAAATTAGCGCAAGGCTACAATCCAGTGTGGCTTGTTTACATGCATGAGACCCATGTGTGTTCATTAACATGCACTGTCCCGACCAAATAAACCAATAAATAAAAATAAATAAATAAAAATCTCCAATGTCAAGAAATGTGTGGAAAATGGGGAATAATGTGGGATAAAATTGTAGAAAATGGGGCAAAAATAGGGAAAAGAATTTGGAACAATTTGGGTAAAAATTGGGGGGGGGGGTTAGTTAGAAAAATTTGGGCAAAAATAAGAAAAAAATATGTAAAAAATAAAGGGGAAAATGGGGTAAATGATTGCTTTGATTCAGCAGGTGATACGCTAGAAGTGGAAAAACGGCACTCAAAGCTAGCCTTTAGCATGTAGCATGAAGCTAACGTTAGAATTATGGTTAGCAATCGCTGTTATATGTAGACAATTCGCGCTGTTCAACCACTTTGTCCTTCTCTGTGTCTCTGTATCTTTATTTGGTAGTAAATAAATAAATCTTAACAAATATCTTCCCCCTTTTTTCCCCACTCTGGCAGATTTGAACGTGACCATTCCTGAAGATGCCCTCGGTATAAATCTCGATAGAAAACTGTGTGGAAAATATGGTGCCCATCTTGTGATTGTCCGATCAGCCACATTCTGACTGAAAGTAAGTAAAAATCAGATAAAGTTAATATTGGAGTCCTAATAACACTACAAAAACAGAAATAATCAGGATATAATTTTGTTGAAATATGAACATAAATATTAACCCCTTCAAGAGTGTGGTGTGGGGGGGTGTTACATACATAGGAGAACCTGCCCAGGGGGAGAGAACGTGACTCAAAGCAAATATTCACATATTTTCCTGACTATAAGTCCCTATGGAGTATAAGTCGCACAAGCCAAAAAATGCATAATGAATCGTATACGGCAGGTTATAATAATACCAATAGAATAGAGAACAACAGAATAGAGATAGAATAGAGAACAACAGGCTGAATAGGTGTATGCTAATTGTTAGGGAAATAACAAAAGTGTTCGAGAGGATTGGTGAAGAATAGGCAGCAGTCAGGATGTCTTATGCAGGAGAAGTTTATTTACCATCGTTACGGGACCCGGAGACATGCACCTCGAGACATTGCGCTAGTCACACCATTCAAGTCTGTCTATGCTTCCACAGAAGAGAGGTAAATACCGTCTAAGAGCGTCATATTAATACGCAAGCAAAGCATTCAGTGGCTGAGAGTGGGCGCCTGAGCACCCCAGTCAAGGCTATGACAGAGATAGTACGACTGTATAGCTTGACCCAGTATGATAAATAGCGATTTAATGTTATCTTCTAACACTAATGTAACACATTGATGGTTATTCAGTGGTATAGGGGTACCAGCAAACATGTGAAATTATATAAGTGTGACTTGTAGTCCGGAAAATACAGTAGTCTGAAATTTACAGAGATTTACAATATTGTCAACACATAAGGATACATCCATATTCATTTATGTACTTATTTTACTCCAATTAGTAAAAATGCTGACTTTTATGAGCAAAATACATTATCAGATAAATTATTAGACACGGCACACATACTAGGCAACAATATCAAAGTTAATTAAGAGAAATCACAAGGAGTGTTGTATTCACCTTATTCCACCACGCCCTCTTTTGCCTCTTTTTGCCACGGATCGGCACTTCCATTGTATTGACACTTGTTCACCGCTAAAATGTGATGTTTGTAGATTGATTTGTGTAAATATTCGATGTTCATTTGCACCAACAAGTCAACACTGCACTGTTTCTCTGCGCAGCCTAAAATTGGCTTTATTTTCGTGTTGTAACAGATTTTATCTTGACTTCTCTAGTCCTATGTAAACTAATAGGAGAAAAGGGACGGGCACAATTCATAGCGGCGCCCACGCGAACTTCCGGAATAAGGTGAATTGGTTAAGTTATTGAGTAGAATATGGCCATAGAGATTTATTACAAATCTATTCTATGGCTTTTCTCATCAGCCCTATATGCATTGAGACTCCCATCAGACTGGGGCCTATCTACAGCCTGTACGTCCAAGGGAGTGGGATCTCTCCTCCAAAAAGTAGCTCTCCTGGAGGTTTCTCTTTTCTCCACTGGGTTATGAGGGTCTAAGAAAGTTGGAAACCGGGGCAATCCATCTGTATCTCACTGCTGACTCTTCATTTGTATATTTGCCTGTCTGTGTCTTTGCTCGTTTCCAAACTGTAAGCTCAAGCCGATCAACAAACGTCTACTTATAAGCTCCAACCTCTAAAAAGAAGTATAAGCAAGCAAGCATAAAAAAAAAACACAATCCCTTCACTCTGGCATAAAAATTCTCCAAGACTCGCATCAACGCAGGTGCTAACATCACAGAAAAGTCCCTCGCTTTCACCGGCGCATACCGAAGCTCGACAATTGATTTGCTCTCCGCCGCTCCCGTCACCGGCTCATCCCGACCACATGAGACGTGATCTCATTCAATGCTCCACATACTCAGACCCAGAAGCCTGAGAACAGAGAGGGAGACGTGCTGCGCCGTGGGTCCCCATGCATGTGTGCGCATGGCATGGCGGGGAGTGTGGGCGTGTGGTGTGTGTGGGGGGGATTACATAATTAGGAGAACCTGCCCGGGGGGAAAGAACGTGACTCAGAGCAAAGATCCCCTTTGTGACTGTATGACAATGTGCAGTGTACTGTACTGAACGCCGTTTTAAGCTTAAATTGGCAAAGTGAGGTGAGATTGAAATAGCATCCACATGTCTTACTGTGGCGGAAAATCCTCGAGCAGAAAAAAAATCCAAAGAACTCGAGATGAGCAGAAAGCTTAACCCGGGGCATATGCAGTCAAGTGAGCGCACTTCCACTCGCTAATTGCCCCTGGACGTTGCGAACTCGTCTGTCCCACTTTTGCGACGCCTTGCCAGGAACGCATCGCACCCCTTCCTAATCCATCCCCGGGAACGCGGCGAGTGCCATGCATCGTAAAGAGGCTACAGCTGGAGTTAGCGAGCCCTCCAGAATGACTTGGCACACTACCTTACAGCGAGGTAGGCCGCGTAGTGCAAGTCTGGCAGAGTGTGTAACGGTCATTGATCGAGTGGGATACTACAAGCTGCACCTGGACACTCCTCCAGGGCTGTTTAGGGCTAGGACAGAGCATCGTTTTGCTATATACAGTATCACTATACTTTTTGAGATACGGTGTTGAGATGCTATTCCTCAAAGTTTTGTTTCTTGAAGTATTATATAAAATGAGAAGCTTAGTTTGGCTTTTGGTTGAAATGAGGCTATTTGCAATCGGCCTCTGTTTATGCGCTGCTTTGTGTTTGGAGGTTGGGCTGAACGATATTGAAGTAACTTGCGATATGCGATACGGCTGTGGAATATTGAGATAACGATATTATTGCGATATTTCACTAACCCATTTCAACACGATATGTTCCATTCTAATTAGACACGAATCCTAAGTAAATAGTTTTTCAGCAAATTGTGTCAAAAGAAGAAGAAAAACACTAAAATGGAACTAAGTTAGCAAATGTTTAACTAAAACTGAACTTTTACCCATTTATAAGTTCAATGAAATAATTCATTGAACTTATAAAGTTGAGTTTGTAAAAAAAAATTGTCAGATGAAGACTTTAGTGATGTTGCGATATATTGTGGCTTCTTGCAATATGGATATTGCATCACCTAATATCGCGATTCAATACTTTTTTTTGCGATATATTGTGCAGCCATATTTGGAGGCATTTTTATCTCACAATTGTATCTATTATTTTCAGGAATAGTTACACAGCACTTTTGTTGGTGCACTTTGTAATCTTAACACTTCAATAAATGGCATACGGGGGTTGAAGTGGTTGGACTTTTCTTTTGTTTTTGTTGCTATTCAAGATGCAATTCCTTTTTGCCATAGCCCTACTCATATCATTGTTAGTAATGCAAATCAGTCATATGGTATGAGAGATTGGTGAAAAACTGCCATTAGGATGCTCTCGAGATAACGAGTGAAACATTGGTGTGCGTCAAAAACAGTCACAAGATCGACTCATAAAGAGCTAACAAAAATTTAACGTCATAAATAAGGTATTGCAAAATGAGAAAATCATTACAACAATATGGAAAATTGTATTATGTTGTGAGCTGTCTCTGAGGCCCTGTCAATGCTTCCCAATATCAAACGTTCATCGTCGCAAAAGCTTTTTGTCCTCGGTCCCCACTAACGCTAGAAACCTCTATCCGGGGATGAAAACACCATATAGTTCACAGTTCAGGTTTCAAAGCAAAGACCCAATCCCTTGAGAAAACGGGTTCAGAAAATCATGGCAAACCAGCCAGCGTCATGCATAAAAGCATTACAAGGAGGGTGCGGGTTAAGGTCAGGGGCAGCTGCTCAATGATGCTTTACATCTTCATCTCAAAGTCTCATAGGGGGTAGGGTTAGATACAGGTCATCTCTCTTGATTAATCCCATGTAGACAAGTGGATTATCCTTGTCCTTTTGCGTTTAACAGAATAGAGAATTGTGTAGCTGCTGTAATGTCGTCGTTCCACGTAGCACATTTCAACACTGCACGGTTCAGGGCGCAGTACCTTCATTCTATGCTGTAGTGTTTAATTTACAAGTAGCACTTATGCAGAGCGGGCGGTCCAATGAAGGAAGTGTGATACACGCAATACTGGAATTTACACAATAATGAAGGCAGCTAAAATATAGTCAGAAAAGTCTGGGGAAAAATACTTCCTTTTGATTGAGCTTATGACATTGTTCAGAAGTCAAAACTAGAGGACAGAAGTCGCTAAAAGACAACTATGAAGGTAACGAGGCTAATGTTATGCTAACAGTGGCTAATGCTACTATAACTGTGGTATGACGTGAAATACCATAAAACCACTCATAAATCACATATGATATGCTTTTTTTCCCCAGAGGTTTGGGCTCAGTCGGTTCATTTCAATGTAGTATTAGCACATAAACGGGAAGAGGGTTCCAAAATAAGCACAGACCACCACCATGGTCTGGCACGCTAGCACTGAGTCAAAATGCAACAAAACAAGGGTGGAAAAGCCCAATAAAACTAAAGGGGTTTTGTTGTCAAAACGAAGGTCAAATGTAAGTAAATTAAGAAATGTTTAACTAAAACTGAACTTAAAAAAGAAAAGTGTTGGAACTCAGTCAGTTGAAGACTTTGATATTTTTGCGATATATTGTGGCAATACGAATTGCGATATATGTGACCCGCCATGGTTTCCAGGGACACAAGTTGGCAGACTCACTTTCTCGCAAATGGAGAAACAAGCTAATTTTTTGAAAATTGGTGAGTTTCGCTTTTTTACGGAATCGTTCAGCTGAAGCCACGAAGAAGCCTCAACATGTTTAAGCTAGCAGTTATGTATATTGCGCAGCCTTACTATGTACCAACTTACCTACTTATCTATGAGCAGCAAACAACCGTAGCACGAGCTACGATCTTGGAACTACCTAGCTGGACGATTAGCCTATTGTGTTTCCTTAGGGTTGATGTGGGCAAGCAGAACTTCTTGCTGTGAGCCAAAATTCCACAGCTACTCAGCGCTAATAAATTAAAATTATTGTCATTTCAATTCGGAAATGTACAATGCGCTCACCTTACATCTAGGGCCATGAAACTGAAAGACCCATCTGCCGCTGAGCGTCAACTATCTACTTTCTATCTGCTCTACAGACAAAATGCAACACCAATTGGGGCGCCCTGCGACGAGCATGTGATGGACGAAAGCTGACATTTCTGACAGGTAGAGACATTTTCCCGGACAGTATTTTTGCCATGTTGTAGCCATGAGCCAAATGTCATGCTTCAGATTTTGAGGATAAGAAATCTCTCAGCTCTAGTACGACAGCGTCGTACAGAGCTTGGAAATACGTTCGGGCCCTTTATTGTGTTGAGTGCAGATAAAATCGCAAAGTCTTTCACTCTATACTTGAGTAGTTTAAGCACCAGTTGTTTCCGTTTTGGATATGGATATGTTGGATATGTTTATCCTTGATGAGGAAAATTAGTTCCTGAGCTGTATGTATTGATTTCAGTTGAAATGAAAATGTTCATATTAATTGTATGTTTGCGGCCAACACAAAGTAGTGTCTTCTTGACAAGGCTTTTTCCACAAGCTGGTGTGGTTCCAGCTTCGACGCGTTTCCCCCCCCATTTATCTACTTGAAAAAATGCGGCTCTGGTATCAAAAATTGGTGCGGTTGGAACAGTTAAATCGGACCAATGACTATTATATAGCCGTCATTCTACTCCTTCCCCGTTTACCCATGACCACGTTCGATGGGGGAAATCATGGCGGATTTACAGGGCTCCTCCTCCCAGGCTTACGGATGTTTGCTGGACCACTGAGATGGCTCTTAGTGTTAGAATCAATCTTGAGATTTTTTTCCACAGTAATAAAGTAACTATAGCTTTTTAGCACCTTAGCTGTTTTACGTGTCTAGATTCTGTGCGTTGGGTTATAGCATGTTTTATGAACTGTTTCTGGACAAGACAGCACCAGTGATGTCAGCGGCTAGGGGTGTGGCTTTCTCTGTGGCAAACCAGGAAATGTTTGTTTGTTAGTTGGTACTAACTTCCTAAAAAGGGAGAAATGGACAAGCCAACACAGGGAAACTAACTGTTGTTTTGCTTTATGCTCTCTAGTAACAGCTAAAACAAGAAGGAGCAGTTAGAAAGAATAAATCAAAATGTTAACGGCATAAACTTATTTTTGTGTATTTTATAACCAGAAGTGGCTGTAGTAAGATGTTACTAGCCATGTTTTAATGTGACAGCTGACTCCCTGAAGCGTTGCTATGGCAATAGGCACAATGCCAGCCCTCATTTTTGTGGAAAACCAAGTCAGTACGGAACCAACCCAGCACCAGCCCAGCTCTGAACCAGCCCAAACCAGCTCCAAACCAGCACCTTGGTGGAAAATTCTCTATCTGGTACTTGAGCATTCCCAGGTATTTCTTTTCCATTGTATCTTGAAGGAGTCTGTAATCAGTACTAGGTTATATTAGTGTTGAGGACGTTTCGAATCTTATCTCAAGAAGCTTCTTCAGCAAGTGCTGGTGTTTTAGTAACAAATTGGATATGCAAATATGCAGATATTTCTTAAGCTTCTTTTTGGTGCATTGTGCAGCCCTCACAGGTCCATCACATTTTGAGTTTTTGTGCATGTTTTGGACTGATATGGGAACCGAAAGTTTCACTTTAAAACTTTTCACTTTAAAACACTTTATTGATCCTTAGCAACATGTAAAGACATAACCAATTACAGATGTACCATAAACAAACCCTGTTTGTTAAATGCGAACCCTGTTTTTACTTTTTAAATATAAAACACGCAATTTCACGGTATACCGTGATATCGCAGTATTTTTGTCAAGGTTATCATACCGTGGAAATCTCATACCGTCCCATCCCTATGCACGCCTAAGCTTAAGTACTCAAGTATTCGCCGTGTTGCGTATCTACTCTACCCAGTACAGGCGAGGGTACATTACACACAGGGGTGGTAGTTGTTGTGGGCGGCGCTCCCACAGAAGCGCACATTACTGAAGCAACAACAGAACGACCTGAAAAGTTTTGTGAGCCGTGATGAGAACAATGTGGACAAATGCTGCCTTTTGGTGGGGTTTATGGAATTACTCAGAGGTGCCAAGGCAAATACTAGAGGAAAGAAGCAGCTAAAAGACGGACTATGAAGGTAAGCGACAAGCTAACGTTATGCTAACAACGCTGAAGTTGTGCTAACAGCGGCTAAAAGCTATCATCGGCAAAATCCCCTTTTTCAACGGCGGTATGATGTTAAATATAAAATCCGTCTGACCACAATGTCAATAGTGAGGGCTGTCCTCTCTCTTGTTTGCCAGTCAGAGGCCAGCAGTCTGTTCACCTCACGTTAGTCTCGGTTCAGCACCGTTTGGCCACAGCTATAGTTAGGCCCCAAAACGTATGCTTGGTCAAACCGGTTTGGCCCTTGCCTCGGCAATGGAGATGCTTGCCCAACAGTGACATTAACATTTTATATTTTTTTCTGCAAAAATGGCTCACAGCAATAAGAACATTGGCAACCTTTGTGCAAACCCCTCACAGTCCTGTCCAATCAAACTCGGGACCATTTAGCCGCGAGACAGGATTGCAAACATCTTATCCACAGTGCAGGCTAGGATTGCATGTCGCTTCGAATGCCATTCCGCACATTGGCAGGAATGGCATTTGAAGTTGTAACCTCAATCTCCGCAAACATAATCACGTCTGGAAAACAACCCATATATCTGAAAAACCATTCAAGGACCTCATAAGCACAGGCGACGCTAAACAAGATCAAATCATTTCACGCTTTCGACGCTCCTCAGACGTACCCTTGGATCCGGGGTTTGTTTACACCGAGCATTATTAGATACCAGGTTTTCTCAACGCTCACGTACGTATCATCCTGATCGTCGCCACGGCAACCCGGAGTTGACTGACAGCGGCCAATTAGCTCCCGACACTAACAGAAAAGGATGCATCCGAATCAGTGTGTCTCTTCCGCTTCATTAGGCGCAATGACGGAGCGGGTCCAGAATTTCAATAACAACTCGACTCACGTGCGAAGGCTGTGACAGGGATGATAATGCTACTACTGTTATTTAATTCTTCTTCTTGAAGTTTTGGGTCAGCATTCTTTTTTTTCTTCATGTAAATTGATTGTGTTGGGGGGGGGGGGGAACAGTCAAATATGACGGATTGTCTTCAGATCTGAATTTTCAACCTCACAAAAATCCATCTGGTAAGGCTCGAGCTGCCTCAAATTAGTGGGTGGGTTTTACATTTGCCGACAGCGACGAGCGTTTTTATTGACACTAATTAACGGCACAGCGACAATGAAGAACACGAGGTATGCCGCTGCAGACTTGCCAACAAAAACAAAGTTAAATTTTATTGCTTGAGCACTCAGACTTGGCTGTGATTGGCTGAAACAAAGTCTGCAAACGGTATAAACAGGAGCCATTCCAGATGATATATGACTGGTTGTTACTGTGCTGATGACATCTGCACTGTATTATCAATCTGGATTTTGTCGTGGTGTGTTCTTCATAGACTTGTGCCTCTAAGACCATTTTCTCACAATGCAGTTTTGTCCCATTGCGGGGACAACATGTACACTTAAAGCAGTGGTTCTCAACTGGTGCGTCGGGGCCCAAAAGCGGGTCGTGGAACCATTTTCAGTGGTCACGAGCTTTCCCGGGCAACATTTATTTCAATATTTAACCTACTGGAATTGTAAGGAAACACTGCGTCTGTTAAAATGACTGTCATTCGATTGCTTCCATCCGTATGTTTGCTGTTTTGTTGTGTTTTACTCACAAAGATCTTACACATATTTTCAGAAACTGCAAGGTCTTCGCTTTCAAAATGAGGCATTGCCCTGGGCTTTAGGCTGCAGACAAAAACGCAACCAAATATCAACAAAAAGCAATGAAAACACAACAAATAGCGACAAAAACGTGCCAATAAGTGTCGAAAATTCAACAAAAAGTTACAAAAAAATTAGACTTTGTTTCTTTTTCTTTAAAGGGACTATACAGTGTTTAAAAATGTTAAAATTAAGTATTTTCCTCACCCTACATGTTCCACCCATGTCCTAATGTGTAGAATGAGCCCAGACCTGTTCACCACAACTGCCACTAAAAGCCTTCACTGTCACTCAAAAAGACCTGAGGTGGCAGTAGTGAGTATAAAATGACCAACTTGCATCTAGTCCCTTTAAAGAAACAAAATTTGTCAAAAATAAGACAAATATGTGACAACTCAACAAAAATGATTTGGGTACAGCCAAACTGGGGAATATGCGCTTGGTTAAGGTCGGGGTTAGAGGTTAATGAGCTTAATAATTTGTGGGAAAATTCTGTATTTTACATCATATATTTAAAAAATCCATTGTTATTTGGCTCATGGCTTGTCATTGTAGGGTAATGGTGGAGCCCAATGCCTTATAATCAATAGAAATCTATAGCAACAATTCCCAATGTCCAGATCAATTCACAAGTTCAAATACCAACCCAGTTTCCCAAGGTTCCTCAACGCATGAGTAGCTCTCTGACGTTTCAATTCCGTAGAGCACCTTATGGGGAGAGAGTCTGGAGAACCCTAGTTTGCGCGTTTTTGTTGTTGGAATTCGTTGCCGTGCAGTTTGTCAATGCCTCACCTAAAGCAAATTTACCTAAAGCCAGAACAAGCTGTCGCGACGCTGACATTTTGCGTGGTGTCGCCGAGCAAACATTTACCCATTCAGTGGCTGTGGACAGAGGCGCAGCTTGGCTTATACATATGCAAATGCAGAGCAAATTTACCTACGGCTTTCCGTTTAATTTGGGTTCACAATCTGCATGTAATTAGCCTGTGATTTACTCAGGGAGGCAGCTCATTACGCGATTAGACAGGGACCCGGCGCGAATCCGAGGTATAGGCGCTGCCCGGGCAAGGTCAAAGTGGTGAGGGGGCCGCAATTTTAACAGCAGTAAGAGATTAAAGGCACCATAGTCATGCTACAAAGAAACAAAAATCAGACAATGACTTTGACAGGGACATGCTGCAAAATTAACTTTTTTGAACTTGTGTTATGTTTCCTAATTCACTTTTACCCCCAAGTTTAAATTACGAATGTGTATTTGTTGCGTAGCAGATGGAACACAAATAGGTCCTGCATCCATCACCAGACCTATTCTGAGCAGTTCTGCGCTCAATATGTCTATCATGGCGCCGTTGACTTGCTATTACGCCTTTAGCTAAAAGTGAAAGCTTGACTTGATCGTTATTTTGGGCACCATTGTCACTATGGCTTGCAGAGAGGCTGCTCCGGGCCAATAGGTTACCCATAATCCATCATAGGACCTGTTCTGAGGAGTTCTGCGCTCAATGTCTATCATGGCACCGTTGACTTGCTGTTATGCCGTTAGCTAAAAGTGAAAGCTTGAATGTGGGTGCTCCAGGCCATAATGCGTTCACATGACACCACCACATTCTAAACAGCCTCTAGATACAGACGGCATCGCGTCATTCTAGAGGGCGTGGCCTAGTGTGGGGGAAGGAAGTTTGTGATGGAAATCCATATATTTTCACTCTTTTTAGACATTTTGTGGTGGACTATACTGTACGCATATTTAGCACACACAAATAAAGTCAAAACCGGGACATAATGAATGTTTTTTCCCCAGCAGATTGACCACTAGAAGTGAAAAAATCGGCACTCGGAGCTAGCACTTAGCATTGGCATGAAGCTAACGTTAGAATTATGGTTAGCATTCACTGTATAGAGTTCAGGTACGTGATGTCGCTAAGCATCATGGGATTTGCAGTGGGCTTTTCCCATAATAAACTTAAAAAAAAAGGTTAAAAAAAAAAGAAAATCGGAAAAAAAATCGAAATCGGGGCTTGAGTGAATCATTATATCCCTAGTGCCCAGCCATGAATGGACCACATTTTCCATATTCTCTTCTGCAGAAATAAGAGCCCAAACGTTTTTCCTTAAGAGGACCAACACAGCTCTGCATAGCGAACCAGCGGCCAAATGCAATAACGTTTTGCTTGTTGAGATATACGGAAAGAGCTATAAATAATTTAACTTTCCTTTTTCTAGATAGCGCTGACTTTTTTCCCCTCTCCCAATCAACTGTTGTCAGTACAGGAGCCATGCAACTGGATTTTAGTCGACGTTCTTTACAACTCTAAGTGGCCATTTCAAGTCTGGAGCCTGAAATTTGCTCCGGCAGACTTTGGTCGCAGCTACAGTTTATCTTCAGTACCACTTCGCTGGGTTAATGAGGGTTTGTTTATATATTTGCGGCGCGTAGTATGACATTTTTGAGAAGAAGAAAAAAATGAAGATAACATGAAGATAAAAGCAAAGATTTAGAGGCGGCGATTTGCCAACCATTTTAATTAGTTTTTGTTTACATCTTCTGTTTGGAATGGAGCTGTGCGATGATATGCATACTTGTTATTTGATACTGTAGTTATGCATGTAAGCCAGAGGAGAATCATTAAGAATATATTCGGCAGATGCTGAGATTAATACCCCCGCTGTCAACAATCATTATTTCCAAGTCATTATTCTTGCAGTGCCACCCACGGTTGCCAGAGAGAGTCGGCCACGCAGCACCTCGTTCATTATGGCTCATGGGCTGATGGGGGGATGTCAGGTAGTAGTAGCAAGTACAAGGTGAATTTGTCGCACTTATTGGTCAATGGGGCTGGATTTGCTTTGTTAATCTGAATCGCAGACAAAGTGAGCATTCTCGAATTAACTGAAGATTATTAGCACTCACCAGCAGGTGGCAGTATGTCAGTGGTGGACAAAAAACAAGGAAATGGACATTTTATATTACATCCGAGTCTAATTATTACCCTATTAAGTATAAAGTACAGACATATTATGAGTCGTCATTCCTCTCTCCCCATTTACGTGAATAACACCAGTCGAGAGATAATTCAAGATGGCAGGTCAGTCTTCTCCTACAAGGAACATGGAAAAGGAAACATGGAAATCAAAACCCAAAGCTCAACCTGACGGTATCAACAGAACCAAAACCAACGTGGTTCAAAATATGAGACTCCCCTCAGTGGTGTCACAGGAGGAAACTCTATTTTTAGAAACAACAGAAGTCTTTGGCTTTTAAGTTGTTTTTGACAAGTGCAAAGTCCCCATAGGAGCCACATTACAGAGAGCCTTCTGGAGACGCCCCCAGCCACTAGGGGGTGGTATGGCAGCGATGTCAGCAGTTACGCTACACCAGCCATAAGTCGGAATGTATTTGAGACTGTTCCGGATTTCTTACTATGAGAGTTAGGGCTGAGTACCTGACTAACTATACTGGTATGGTATCGAAAAAATGAAAGTATCGAAAGCACTTTCATTTTAAAACAAAAATCCCAATTTTTCCACACTTTTCTTGACATTGGAGATGAACCCCATATTGTAAGATTCTGTTTTCTGGTTCTAGATGACAAATATTTTAGTAAAAGGTATTGAAAAAAAACTATCGTCCAGGTATTGGTATCGTAAACCAAGTATCGTTAAAGTACTATATAATGAGAGTCCATCATTGCAACCATGAAAATAGATACAGTATACGGAGAGGTATCTTCTATAAAATCTCATCAACTTCAATAAAACACTTCTTCACACTTCTTTGGTCTACAACTGTGGTTCTTAAACGTATCCCCCTAACTACCACTTGTGAAATATTGTACCTCCCAAAACCAACAACACCTAGACCTAGAGATCAAATCAGGACTCAACTGGGCCAAAGGACCGACCTAAATTGGACTTCGTTAAAATGGACGGATCTCAAATTAAAACGAGTATCAGACGACCATGAGGAAGAAGCCAAAGTCTCTACAGCTGAACTTGGTTTGGCCCTTCCCCCAGTCTCCGAGCATGTGCCGCCGCCGCAGCTCCCTCCATCATCACCGTTAGCCTGTTAGCCGGGTTAGCTCCCCTGAGTGCGAGGGTGGGTGCAGGGAGCGGCTGAGGTTTTTTAAACACCATTCCCTCTGCAGTTCACACGGAGACGAGCACCGGTTCAGACAGACGAAGACTCCTCCGGGAGCTCGAGCATGTTAACCTCTCCCGCTCGCTACTACTCAAGCAGTTTGTTAGCCAGCGCCGGGAACAAAAATGTCGACTTGTTCGCCTCCACTTAAGTGTTGGAGGTGAAGATAACGGGCTGGCTTTTTGTCTCTCCCCCGAAACTGGTGAGGCAGTGTGTACGCACAGTGAAACCAAAGTTGGAAAAACACACAAGGAGATGAGCTTTGTTTCATCCTGCATGTGTAGACTGACTTGATCCACTTCTCAAGGGTTCAAAACCTGCTGATGCTGATGTCCATCAAGGGCCGAGGACCCGTGTTTTAAAGGCTCGTTCCAATTGTTTCGCCGCTTATGTCTTGTCATATCTTGCTGAGAAATAGCGGCTATTGTTTTAGCCCCTCACTGATGCCGTCAAACCCATCTACGCCAGGGGAGTTTAGGTGTTTCGAAGGCTCTTAATCTGTGGATGGACTACTTTGACCTTGGGCCTGGACACTTCACCCACCTTGCCTCCTCTACTGCACATTAGAGTAAAGATTCTTTTGCCCAAATCTGAGGCAGCCCGAAAAAATTGAGATATCGATCTGAAACGTTTGCCTTAGGTTACTGACATAAATATGTACTGCGAGTTTTCTGTCATCTCTTTCTTATAAAAATAAGGCACTTCATGCATAAAAATTGGCGGCACTATCTACATAAGAGCTAGAGCCAGATTTTATTTTGTTGATGTATTAGTTACAAATACTTTTTTTTCAGAGGGGATTTTGGATCTTGTCTTTTAAATAAGCTAGTTATAAAAGTGAAACAAATCTGCAAAAGTTCTAATGTAACCAAGGTGAAGGCTGGGAATTTCCAAAGATCCCTCTGGAAAAACCTTCAAAAATATTGTTAAGTACAAGGCTGGAAAGTTTGGAGTCTTAAATGGAGATGTGTTTGCAAGAATTTGTGAAAACCTAATTTGGAGAAAAAGCACTCTTTTTGTAACGTCTGCACATCGCATGTACAGTATATCGCTGCCTTTTTTGCCACTGCTGTCGCCCAGAACGGAGCACCGTGATGTAGTTATATCCTGGTAAACTCTAAGGCATAACTCAACATCGCAATAAAACATAATTTCACCTCAGGGCTACAGCAATTGGCTGCAAGCTTCTCTTCATTAGGGCCTGAGATCTTCATTGGCCATAGGGATGTAACTTCCATCCATCCATCCATCTTCTTCCACTTGTCGTTGCCGGGTTGTGGGGGCAACCGTCCGTGCTGTCCAAATCAACTTGCACCAGCCCCTATGGCTCCTCCTGCAGGTGGTGGGTCCACAGAAGGATGGGCCTCATGGTTCTAACCGGGCCTGTTGATCTCTCATAAGGGGCTTCTGAACCGCTCTTTGTCTGACCCGTCACCTAGGACCTGTTTGCCATGGGAGACCCTACCAGGGGCACGAAGCCCCCGACAACAGAGCTCCCAGGATCATTCGAGTGCTCAAACCCCTCCCCACGTTAAGGTGGCGGTTCCAGAAGGGGAGGGATATAACAATCTAAAATCGATTTTTTAACTGCTTAAAATGTGAATCGATGTCTTTTTTGTAATGTAAAGTTCTCTTACTGAGACTGAAACAGTTACATTCTGTTACAAGGACAACAATGCAGATGTTAAAATAAAAGAAACATCTTTTGATTATAAAATGTGCCATATTCATTTCGTTAAAAAAAAAAAAAACATTGAACTTGGGAACTTAAAATCGAATTGGGGCTTGAGTGTATTGTTACATCCCTAATTGGCGGGCTGATGAAAATGCTGATCTCTTGAGAGCTTTAAAACGAGCCCTTCCACAACTTCCTTCGCCTCAGAGGAGCGGAGGAACATCGGAGTGAAAATCGGCCACAAGTTTGCACAGCTAGTTTAGATATTTTATGTTGTAGACTTTTGCCTATAATTTCGAAACCATAAGAGACAGAGACTTTAGCGTTTGGTTTGTTTTTGGAATCTGCTGATTGTTGTCCCTCAAACAGGCTCCCTCCGAAGTGCCTAAACTAAACATGAATGTCCTGAATAAATCAGCCCTGCGCCCCCTGCTGTCACCATTCAACACTGACACGTTTGGACGCTTCAGACACAGGACTGTAGACCGTACATTTAAAATCATTTGGCCAAAAATATGAGCGGTGAGCATTTCAGCGTTGGCCCAACAAAATACCCAATAATCTTCATAAGCCTTAGAAAAGAAACATATCGGTCGACCTCTAACATTTACTATAATAAATGCTTAACTATGCTAACTACAAATTAGCCAACCCCCTTCATATCGGTATCGGACTCTCAAAATCCATATTGTTTGGGCCCTTGACGTCCCTCTGTCTGTGTGGCTACAGGCTCTTAAAAACAAACACCAAAAAAGCTAATCTAAAATTCGTTCACACCGACTCGCGTGTGGTTCTGTAATCGAATCAGACCCACAGACCCGCTTCCCTAATTTTTCCCTTTCCCCCTTTATTTATTTTTGTTTTTTTTCAACCACACGTCCGCTTTTAAAACAGACTTCCTGGGCCAGTTTACCGACTCCCGACTTCTGAAATGCAGAACCGCTGGGGCGCATAAATAAATGAGTTTAACGCGACGGGAGAGCGGTGGCGGCTGCGGCGGAGAGGTGGCAATGAGCGGGGGCCACTTTTGATCAGCCCGAGAAAGGAAAAGAAGGAACACAGCCAGCCATGCCCCGAAATGAGAGGATACCTTCTTATCGTGACAGCGGTGACGCGAGCAGCCTATAAGCAACCAGCTTTTGGAAGACTTTCTTTCTTTTCTTTTTCTGACAAACTTAGATCTATTATTCATATCGCACTGTCATCGAAAAAAAAAAAGAAGAGAAACGGCTCTTCTGGAATTTCTTCTTCTGTTTTTTTTTTCTTTCATGTTGTTGCTCGTCCTCTTTGCCCTCTTTAGCTTTTGTGTTGGCTCGCATTTGGATAGCAGTCATCTGTAGCTAGCTGCTCATGCATGAAAGCATATCCCTTTCCCCCAGTGCCTCCCCGGAGCAAGGAGTATCGCAACGAGCGTGATGGGGCGAGAAGGAAAAAAATAAATAAATAAATTTTAAAAAAGCAGGAAAAGAAAGCAAAACCGGGGCGGACAGATTTCAGAATGAGTCCGGAGACGTTTCAAAAACCCTTACCTGAGCGCTGTCAGTGAGTGGGTTGAGAACTGAAAGTGGACATAGTTGAGGCTTGGAAATCTGCTGGCCTGTATATTTCCACGTTTTGGAAAATTAAAATAATGTCCTCGCATGAAACACTTTATCAGCGAGGAACTTTGTTGGTTTGCGTTTTGTTTTGAACTCGGAGCGCCCTCTATAGGCAGCTGCGGGTTTGCTACATGCTTAACAGAGCATACAAAGAAATCCATGCCACAGTGATAAAAGGGGACACTTCCTATTATGCGACAAAATTAAGAAAGTATAGAAGGAGAGACAACCAAAGTAAAGAGGCGCGAATGAAGCAAAAATACTACTCCGGATATGTGTTGTTTTTTTTTGACAGGGGAATGATGTATAATAAAGCTTGGAAAAAACTGATGTCCTCTTTAAGGTGCTGACAGATTATTTTTTTTTAAATGTTTTTTCTTTATTTAGTTTGATTGAATAATGCCATTGTGCAGAATGCAGAATGCCTATGTATTCAGTGGGGTGCCTACATTGCCTGCTTTGCCAGCAACAGTGTGTACTGAGTGTATGATTGGGGGGAGGGAGGGGAGGGAAGGGAGGGAGGGGTGGGGGGAGGGAGTTTTGTGTTTCGCACTTTATTGTGTATTGTGTATTGACTTTTGTGACGCCTCGACTGTTTTTGACCTTATGGTCATATTAATATAAAAGAAAATCTCAATAAAATATAAATTATAAAAAGAATAATGCCATTGTTAAATTCTAATAGGAACATAGGAAAAGGGAAAGTCCCATAGAAGTCTGACTGGCCCATTGGTTGCACAGAAAGTTGAAGAGAAACAAAAAACTGTGTATCTAGACTTAAAGCATACATTATACATTTCATAAACTTGCAGGCTAGTTTGTTAGCATTTGTGACCCTGAAAAGTGACCCTGCAAGGTGTGTAAAGTGCCTATAAATCCCTGTGAGGAATCTGGAAGTTAGGAAAGTTAGAATCAAGTTTGGACACTAACAATTTAATTAATTAGTGGCATCTTTCATTATTTGTAAACAGAACAATCAGGTGCCGGTACTTTAAAGCTGACTTCTTTTGGATTTCCAGATTCATTGAGAAACGGAAATCTCAGTATTGTGTGCAACACACATATATGAGCATAAGGTAGGCAGCAGAATAATAATTTTTGGAGACTGTGTTTTTTGGCTTTTAGAACATAATACGTCCATTAAGAACTAAATTTACAGTGCAGATGTTTTATTTCCTGCAACCCTTGAACGCCTCCAAATGTGTGCTCGGTAACCATAAGGAGGAAAATGACCTATTGGATTATTTGATAAACTGACATTTCATGAGGATTTCAGCTGCATCAGAACAGGTCAGTCAGATGTTTGTCATTTCACGATCTTTTGTAAACCTGTCTGATAAAAACTCTGACTGTGTCAGCCGCGAACTGTCGCTGTGTCTGCTGCTTCAAACATCTGTGATCCCCACATGTGTATTTGTTTAGGGGCTACTGCTGTAGCTCACTGTTTTGAAGGTGGCGCATCTAGCGATGCAATGTGGTAATGCAGCAATGGAGTAGCTGAGGGCAGCTTTAAGGCCATTGCACCTCTTCACGTGTCACTTCCTGTGACAAGAGTGAATGATAAACAGCACACACACAAAGGAGTTAAGCCAGGGACAACTAAGTCAACAATTTTTGATCCAAATCTTCAATTGTAATTGAGTACATCCTGGTAGAGTATGGCTCTACAGATACTTATACACAAGAGAACATGACTAATTTAGTTTTATTTCTAATCCTAACCACTGTGAGGTATAGGCCCAAAGCTGTGGGAGCTGTCTCAAAGCCACAAGAACTTCCTGGAGTATCGTACTAGATGTTCATCATGAAGGAAATCTAAAAATACAAGCGAGACTTTATCACAGCGTGCCTCCCCCAGCATAGCATTCATTAGCTGTCATGGGTTCAGCTTACAATATGAAAGTGCAATGCAAATCTATAGTGTCAAGATGTAAGAGATCCTACACTAACTTCTGAAATAGTTTTGGTTTCCTTTTCATTGATATGTCTATTGATATTGATATTTTCTAACGTAAAGCTCATGAACGAAACCGATGTATTCGGCAAAGAGACGACCGTAACACGTCTTTTACAAGCTCTTACAGCCCTGAAAGTCAGGATTTGAGATTCCGAGAGACAGTAGCCACCACCGGGTCCATCCACAGCAAAGATTGGGGCACTAAAATTGGCTGAGGCGGACTACAAAGGCGCGAGGGAATAACTGTGCGATTGGGGTCAAAGCGTGTCAGGGATTTCAGAGAGGGAAATGATGCTATCAGCCATTGAATTCAGGCGAGGATCCTTCGGGAAAAAGTCATTTTTAAAAGGCCATTGCTGCACTAAGTCAACCTTTCTGAGCATGTTAGGGTATTGTTTCTCGTGAAGAATACCTGGAATAACTCTTGTTTTGTTTTTCTCATGCTGACCTCATACAAACTAACAAATTGTCTAGACCGGGGGTGTCCAAACTTTTTTCATTGAGGGCCGCATACTGACGTGTAAACTGTATAGAGGGCCACTGATCGGTGGTCAAAATTCCGATTGAGTGCATTTAGCTAACTTTAACTTTTTATCACCTTTGTAGCTTAGAACCTGAGAACCAGAGCAACTCGCTCTTTTCCACAACAACATTTTACTTTTTGAGGTAGAATTGAGTAGAATTATGAAACTTGTCGTAAAAATCTCTCACGATGTGGCCAATTCAACAAGAAGCTTGAGGGCCCAAAAGATTGCTCAGTGGGCCACACTTAGGCACCCCTGGTCTAGACATATGCCATTTTATTTTTTTACATTTTACACTTTTTTTATCATAATCCTACACTTTAGAAAAGCAACATGGATCTCAAACAGCTTACTCAAAGTCTCTCTTAGTTTTTCTTCGTGGTTCAACAAGCTTCTCCTCCCGCCTCCCCTCGCTCCCCTTTGCACCAAACCTGCTTACAGTAGGTGGCTCTTGGGACAACTGCGCTGGAGGGTGAATAGGAGGGGGCAAGGAATAGAGATATACATTTTAAACAGGCATTTTATGCATAAAACTGCCTACATTTTCGAGCAGGGTCTGGATGTAGCCTATGGAATGGAGGGGCATGTGATCAATGGAGCTCCACTTCTCCACAGGAAATGACGTCACATCCACAGGACAACACTAGTTTAAACTAATCCAAACTAACCCTAATCCTAACCTTAAGGATCGTGGAGTTTACTAAAGGCGTCTTATTGAGATTCATTTAAATAAAGGTCACGGTAAAAAAAAAAGTGGAGGTGACGTCATTTCCTCTGGAGGTGTGGAGCTCCACTGATCATGTGACTCTCCACCAGCTGCATTCAGAAGCTCTTGAAATTTTCAGCAACAAATCTAAATAAGGAATAGAGCCAGGTTTACATTATTTTGTTGACATATTGTTAGAGATTTTTTTTTTCATTTGGGATATTGGACATGTTGTTTTGGTTTTAAATAAGGTATTTTATAAGTGAAAAAAACCAAACACAAAACAACATTTGGCCTTATTTTTCGTGGTGCAAAGGTAACCCATGTGATGTAATAAGCCCCCAGGTGCCGCACCAGTGAACAGCAACAACATAACCCGGAGTGACCGCGTGTCACTTCCAGCTTCCTGGTGCTCTCCCCCTGTGCCCACTGTGGCTGTCATGCCGGTCGTGCTCCCCGTTCAGCCTGAACCCCGATTACAACTCATCTGCTGCTTCTATTCTGCTTTCTAGCAAAGCAGTTACTCCTTCACTCAGCGGTGAGTCGTTCTGTTGTTTTATACCGCAGTATATCGGGCCAAATGCGTAGTCTTAACGCTACATGGGTCGTCGACGTTCAGCCCTCCGTAAGGCTAATAGCTACGTTTGCAACTGCTTACGAGGGGTCCCGACTAACCGGTTTCCGCTTATATTTAACAAATAGTGATGCGGTCCGAGTTATTAACCCAGCCGAATTAAAGGCCAAACCTTTAGCATCTAAAGGACACTCTAGTTTATGTATTTTGCACTTGTTTTGGTGTCTAGGTTCGTTACACTGAACATTCGCTTCGGCGGCCATGATGGTTTTGAACCGAGATTTTTCAGATTTAATGTAGCTACTATTTCGATTATTATTGAACCTGTTGCGCAACTATAATTGACATGAAATGATTTTTTTATTAAGAAGCTTCACTGCTAGTTCACTTTGATTTCAGAAAGCTCCTCCTAATTGAAGAGGTGCTATGTTTTATGTTTGTTTATGTACAATGAAGTACTACTTATTTTATCAGAATAATAGTCTACTACAATTTAAAACAATTGTAACCTTGTTTGGGAATCGATTGATCCTCGTCTTTAGCATCATTAATGCTGGACTATTGTATGTTATGGTTTGCATGTCATCAATTTGGGTTTTTTCCAACCACGTGCAGGTCAGGTTTTTTTGCCCACCCTCCTTTCCATGGCAAACTCTCCACCTATGAGTTCGATGGCGAGCTAAGCAACCCCCAACCACCAATTTCTGGTAGGAGATCGAACTGTTTTTTTCGTTTCTTTCCTTTTGGACTCTGATGAACTCTGAACCGATTGATGGATTATTTTTGTGTTCTTTAAACCCCGATGAACTCCAATTCTCTGGACTATTTTTTCCTCTACTTGGACTCTGATGAACTCTGAGCTGGTTTCTGAACTCTTTTTTGTTCTATGAACTCTGAACTGATTTTAAGTTCTTAGTTTGGAAGACCTCACCTTTATTGTGGTTGCCATCTATCTATCTACAGTTATTGATCATATACAGTATATTCCAACTATTATTGAATAACTCATTAATAATAATATTGAAAACATCATAATATATATATTTTACTTAAACTTAATTTGTGTCTGTATTCATTTTCATACTTTATGGCTCCCCTCCGAATCTACTTTCTGACTAACTAACCACACTCACAGTCGGTCCGCCTAGCCTAGACGTGTTACACAAAGCTAAAAAATCAGGCAGGAATTATATTTTCAAAAGCCTTCTGACAAAACATTAAAAAATATTGTTAAATACAAGACTGGGCAGTTTGGACGCTGTAGGTGCTACTAAAGTGGAGATGTTGTTGCAAGAGTGTAAAATAAACCTAATTCTGAAACGGGTCTTAGTTGTTGTTTTTACACTTGAGAAAACTAAGAAAAAAATCTTTGTCACAAATATATCAACAAAATAAAACCACACATTTAAACTTGGGTCACACTTTGTCGCTGAAAATATAGTCCATTTTGGCCGTTTTTCTGCATAAAATCAAATATCTTTATTTTTAAATTATATGAAAACATAAAATGGCAGAAAACTTCCAACACATTTTTGTTCCCGCATTCACCTGCCCGTGTCTCGCCTTAAGCATGAAGGTGTAAATTTCAAATGTGAAACTGACATCTTTATGAAGGCAGTGCAGTGAATGGCCTGACAGATGGACAAGGTTAGCGACAGGAGGTTAGCATCCATCATTCTCAACACTCATTTTAAAATACAGAAACCCAAGGCCAGACAACTCGCACAGGTAAGTGCCTTGTACAACAGTGGAGCCATAAAGTGAATGACTTTACAAAATGGCATCTGGGTAAAATAGGTATTGGCAGCAGAATTTTATCCTAGAAAATATATACAGTTCACCGTAATTACCGGACTATAAGCCGCAATACTTTTTCCCCACCCTTATACAACGGTTCGCCTCATTTATAGATTTTTATGGTCATAATGAATATTGTGTCATGTGTCACCCTATCGCTGTCTTCCTCCACCTCTGTCACTGGTGGAGGGGAGGAAGCAGGATGCCCTTCCGCGCTATAGCTAACAGGGCTTCGAGTGCAGAATAAATGCGTTAAATTCTCTCCCAGCGATGCGTGGGTATCAAAAGCCAGTCACCACGGACCCAGCCATAGACTGTTAATAAGAATAGACAACTCCTCCTCACTCCTCCCCGTTTACCACAATGACACGTTCGAGGGGGAAATCATGGCGGATTTACAGACTCCTCCTCCCCAGCTCTGACGAAGCATGTTCCTAAAAAGGGCATAAGGGCAGGATCTTCACTGTAGACTCGGCCCTTGCGTGACGTGTAGCTCGCGCAGCTCCAATGCTAACAGTCCGACCTCCATTAAGTAGGAGATTTAAAAAAAAATATTTCGAAAACCAGCCTGGTTTCTTTTTTTGTGACTAACCCAGCGTTATCTCAGGAGGAATATGTAGCCGTAGAAAGTGTTTAAAAATTAGAAACCAGGCGTTAAAGTTGTTTTTAACGTGTCTAAAGTCCAATGCTTTTCAATGGGAGACTAGTGGCTATATGGAGGTACTACAGCAATGGCAGAGCAATGGCGGCCTCCAGTGTTGCGGTCATAAAGCAGAGGCAGGATGCCCTTCCGCGCTATAGCTAACGGGGCTTCGAGTGCAAAATAAATGCGTTAAATTCTCTCACCGCTGAAATAATTATGGAGAGTCCAGCGATGTGAGGGTATCAAAAGCCACTCACCACGGACCCAGCTCAGAAGAAACCAGTAATATGTTTTACTGATCTTAAGATTTATTAGCCCATAACAATAAAGGCTTTAAAAAAAAAAAAAAAAAAAAAAATTATGATGTGGGAGGAGTGCCTTGGTTTTTTGCTTTTCTTTTGAGTCTTAGTTCCCCAAACACCAAAAAGCCTCTTCCCCCGAAAAAACTCATTTTGTTATTGACTTCCTGACCACTTTGTCCAGTTTTTTCCAACTCAGAGCAGCTTCGAACACCGGGAAACTCCCGAGCTACCGAGGCTGTGTGCGCAAACAGCCCGAGGAGGGCGGCTCTAAACACGGCCACACAGGCAGGGCTTTGGCTTCACTGAACACGTGTGTTTAAAGAATAATATAATCAAAGTTTGTAACACACTTTAACCTCTTACCCCCACTTCAACTGAGTGCATTTTCTCCAGTTCAGCTTTACCTAAATCTAAACGCTTCTCAACTGGGGCTTACAGACTATAGGCCAGGGTAACACCTCATTTGAAAGCTAAGACCTGCGAAACTGATTCTATCTTTTACCATCTTTCTTGTTGCATTGTTGCTGCTTTTTTAATCACATTTTGTACGCGTTTTTGTTGTGTTTTCATAAAAACATTTTCTAGTTTTTTGTTGTTGTTTTCGTCGTTTTTTTGTCGCCTTTTCATTTTTTAATCGCATTTTTGTCTTGTTTTTTTGTCGCTATTTTGTGTCCTTTTTGTTGCTTTTTCAACCCACTTTAGTCGTGTTTTTGTCCCCTTTTTAAAATTCTGTCATTGTTTCTTTTGCGGCACGTTCTTCATCCTCGTTTTCGTTGCTATTGTGGCGCTTTCTTCAAGAAGCTGGAGAGAATGTGCTGGGTTCAGGTGGGGATTAAGAGGTTAATAAAAGTAAATGTACCAGTCAGCCACGGTTCTCTTGGTGAATTTGACCGCGCACAAAGAGAAAAGTCCAGTATTTCCAGCTGCGGCTTAAAGACCAGTGCGGCCTACAGTATGTATGTAAAAAAAAAATCTAAAATATACATTTTGTTGGTGCGGCTTATATTCAGGGGCGCTCAATAGTCCGGAATTTAGGGTTTACCTAGAGGTGCTATTGATATGAACGGTTTTGTGTTTTCTGTTTATAAACGCACAGCACAGACCCGAGACTAGCATACGTGTATGTCCTTCCTCGCATGTGTGAGAAGTAAAGATGCTAGTTTACAACAACAGGTGGCGCTAGTTTCCAAAGTGTATTTTGAATTAAATTTGGATGAATTGCCCTACAATCTATTCATCTATATGGGAACTTTTTGACCCAACACACTCGCAATTTAGCAATGCCTTATATCACATTCATTATCAATTTTTTTTTTTTTGCCCCATATACAATGAAGGCTAATTCTAAGTATAAAAATATAGCCTAATAGTATATTATAATTTGGGGAAAAACAGTTTTTGGCCTTTTTAATTTGTTGTTATTCCAGCGGTTGCTGTTTCTACTGTGTTTCACTATGGAACCTTGTACAGTTTGGAAGTTTCTTGTTTATTGTGCGTGATGTTACACTTTCTGCTTTTTGTGGCGTCGGATACACGTCCAACGGCCACTAAACATCATCTTATAATATGTTAATGATAAAGAAACAGCCGTTGGCAAACAAAATGTCCGCATTTGTAGGAAGAGGCTCAGATAGCTACAGGCATTTCTATGATAGCTACGGTTCTGTGCACGGAATGTTTTTGGCTAACTTCCTGTTGGCCAGCGTAGGATAAATACTACTTCCTTTCCAACATTTCAACACAAATTAAAAATGATCTAAGATTTTAAAAACATAAGAGAACTTAAATAAAAGTCAAGCTGAGTACGTTTCATAAGTATTTGTTCAGATAGTGGCGCTATTTTGCCATTTGTTAGCATCAAACTAACGCTAGCCTTTAATGCTTCAATGCTAAAACAACCACATTTGTAAACACAGACGTCTTCTCCGATGAAGTATTTCTACCCTGAGTACATTTTTTTAAATGCTGCAAGTGATTATCCGACAGCTGCTTGTTTTCTGCCAAAACAAGCAGCTAACCCTCCCCATAGGATTAAAATACAGACATGAAACGCAAAGTTAGCATCATGTTGCCGTGAAAGATTTCGTGCACATGGCCTACAGTACGTATTGAATTTGATTTGCCAACGAACATAACATAACCTTTTAATCCAGTGAAATATCCCGTCGGATCGGAATCTACGAAAAGAAAAAACGTTGGAAGAATTTGTGCAGTGCAAACAATGGACGAACCAGCTGTACCAAATGAAATCATTGTGTTTGGCCTGGATATATTGGAGATTGAATCAGAGGGGATTTAGTTGGGCAAGCTGGGTCGACGGTGGGATTTTGCATGTGACTCACGGAAGCGCCTGGCATGTGTGGACCCTGGCTCACATGCTAAAACCCCAGGGAATTAATATTGAATAGCACAAGTCTATTCTTGGGCACACGGGTACACGAGATCAGCAGTCAACATGAAATCATCATAATACTGAAAAAAACAAAACCAATAATATGAATATTTTGAAAGTGTATAAAAAAACTATATTCAGTTATCATTGTGGAAAATATCTAGAATACAGCAAATAGCCACAACAAGCTACTCTTAAAGCCACACTGCCGAATGTTACAGGTTATTGTATGTTGCCAATTCATTACAAAAGCAGCCAAAACTGTCACAAAACTCAATACTAGTGATGCCAAACAAAAACTTAATGCTCAGCAACATGAAAACAAAGGGTCCTATGTTCCCTGGGTACTATTTTTTTTTTTGTAGGTGTCATGAGAGTGAAACCTTAAGGATAGTGGGCGGTGCCTAATCTTAATCAATAGAAGTGGGGGAACATAGGTACCGGGGAACATAGGGCTGACCCCAAACAAAGGTAATAGCTCTGTGCGCTGAATGTAAGCATTGCAATGTGATGCTAACGCCGACTGCTTCCTGTGTGTGTTTTATTCCTTTGGAGACTTAAGGTCAGCACACACTACACGATTGTTCCAGTCTGAAACAATGTTATAAAGAATGGGGGGTCCACACTACACAACTGGATTTAGCGCGATTATAGAACATCTGGTGGTTCACACTTAATGACTGAGAATCGTAAGAGGGGACACACTACACGATTCTGTCAAACAGCTGACGTTTTATAACACAGTGCGTCTGTCCTCTCTATGGCTTCATTTCTCCTCCGGCTTCAAAAACTGATGCCAGATCAGAAAATATAGGCCTCTGTTTGTGAACGAGGGGAACATGTGCGTCACCCGATTGGTCAACAGTGTCATGTGATCGCTGTCACAACAACACAGTTCAATGCTGCTGCTGCTACTGTTACTACGAGCCTTCAACTTGGCTATAGTTCTGTCAGAATGGCGATAAACGTCGGCAACATGAAGAAGACGTATGTCTTTGGATTTAATAAGAAAAGGAGACGGACCATCAGCCGTGAGATGGAGGAGGCGGAGGAGACAGCGGAGAAAAGCTAGTGGAGAAAAGTAGCTGGAAAGTTCGTGTCCAAACTCAGTAAGAGCTGTTAAACTCTGTTTGCTCTGTTGAAATGTATCTGAAAAAAGTGTTTCTCGTGAACTTTTGTTGATAAAGTTGTGCTGTTTCATGTGGAGCTGTGGCCATGAAATGAGTTGTTTGTGCCGCTGTTTTGACAGAGAAATGAAAAGGGAGGTGCTGCGGTGTTTTTCTGTCTTCATTTCACTATGTCTTTGGCCGCTGCATTCTGTGTGTTTGCTTTGGGGACAGTAAAATCTAATGGTTGCTGGTTGCGCTGCTTTACGACCACGACGAGTGGGCGACATTGCTGCAATACAAGCTAGTTCTCCATAAGCTACCATTGCACTTTAGACACGTTAAAAACAACTTCAAAGCCTGGTGCCTAATTTTCTTAAACTTTCTACAGCTAGATATTCCTCCTGTGATAACGCTGGTCACTTACAGGGACCAGGCGGGTTTTCGTAAGAAACATTGTGGAAATCTCGTTTACTAATGAGGGCCGGACTTTGATTGACAGGCCATTAGCATTAGAGCTAAAGGCGTGGGTGCAGCTACGACGGAACTACGCGCCCCGCGAGGGCCGAGTCTACAGTTAAGATCCTGCCCTTATGCCCTTTTTAGGAACATGCTCCGTCACAGCAGGGTAGGAGGAGTCTGTAAATCCACCATGATTTCCCCCTCGAACGTAGTTATTATGGCAAACGGGGAGGAGTGAGGAGGAGTTGTCTATTATTTTTTATGGTCTATGGTAAAATCCCCACGTATCTCCTGTGCGTCCAAAACAATGGCCACTGGCTGCTCTGATTTACGACCACGACACTAAGGGCCGCCATTGCTCCGCCATTGCTGTAGTACCGCCATATAGTCCCCCATGGAATGCATTGCACTTTAGACACGTTAAAAACAACTTGAATGCCCGGTGCCTCATTTTTTTTAACTGTCTACAGCTAGATATTCCTCCTGTGATTACGCTGGGTTAGACACAATCAGAGGCACCGGGCTGGTTATGGTAGGATAAATTTTAGAAATCTCGTACTTAAAGCAGTACTAAGTAACGTGTTTACCTTATAAATCCTTTCCGTAGTCCCTCTGCGGGTAATACAAGTGTTAATGGGATGATTGGAGGGTCTTTCATCTCCCCCTGGTGTCTCTGGCCAGAAAACCATGCTTGCAACTTGACTGCCACCGGGGCGGAGCAACCAATACACACTAACAGAATCACGGAAAAGAAGCTAACAAGCTAACGGGCAAAGCTAACTGCGGGCTAGCGCCACTTTGAACAGTATTTAAAGCCAAGTTTGAGTGAAAAAAATTATTTCCATTGTATAACTGGATGTACAACACCCTTCTCTCCCTTCACCTTTTCTGTCAGTGTAGTATTTACTCTCCAAGACATTTGATAAGTTAAAAAATCGTAACTTGCTAAGACACCTGCAGTAGCGCTTATGGCCTCTAGGGGCAAGAGTTACTTAGTACTGCTTTAACGGGGGTCGGACTGTTAGCATTGGAGCTGCGTGAGCTACACGTCACGCAAGGGCCGAGTCTACAGTGAAGATCCCGCCCTTATGCCCTTATTAGGAACATGCTTCGTCAGAGCTGGGAGGAGGAGCCTGTAAATCCGCCATGAATTCCCCCTCGAACGTGGTCATTATGGTAAACGGGGAGGAGTGAGTATTGACGGTCTATTAATCATATGTCTATGGTCCAAAATCGGGTATAAATGTCAAAACATGTTTGATTTCCTGCGACTGTAGTCTGCTTGCGTCTGACTGCTGCCCACACTCCACAATTCGAACGCGAGTCTAGTCATAAACGAGCCCATCGTGTGCTCCCGCGATGATGAGAAACCGCCCCTTTCTCCATCTCTTATTGAAAAAGCAGCTCACAGAGCCTTGGATTTGAGATTTTGTCATTCATAATAGTGATTTTGATAAAATAATATGATAGAAATAGCAAATTTTCCAGTTTTTTTCACCCGCGGAATGGCTTTAAAAACACCCAATTCCGACAACCCTGCTGTGCGACCGCCTTCGACTAGCCACGACTCGAGAAGGCTCATTGCGGCTGAAAAAAATTGGGCATAAAAGTCGTGTAGTGTGTGCTGACCTTTAGCCGAATCTCGCTGAAATGAATATTTAAATAGTACATGGCAGAAAACAGCTGTTGGATAATCAACATGTCAAAAACTATACTTTGGATGAAAATACGTTGCTACTACTGCACCAACAAATGTCAAAGCACCACTATCTTAACACATTTTTAAGAAACGGCTTGACGTTTATTCTGTTGTTTCTTTAAAAATCTTATATCATTTGTAATGTATGTCAAAATGTGGACAGGCCTTTACCCTACACTGGCCAACAGGAAGTTAGAAAAAACATTCCAGGTACAGAGCCTATTTAGACAATGGGCTGACCATAAATAAAGTATTTGGATGAGGACCGGTCAGTAAAGATGCAAGTTGTGTTCATAATTATGGTACGCGCCTACCCCTTTTCCCAGAATACACCTTTACTGTTTACGATTCGAGTACTGTTTGCTCCTGCAAACATTTGTTTCTGCAGTGCATCCTCCTTTTATGTTTATAAGTAACACTCTCATACAAGTGCTATGCATTCTCCTCGTATCTGCGCATCTGCTCTCCCCGACTTGCACCGGTGCTGTCATGGCAACGCTGTATCAATGCTGCAGGCACCCGAGCATAGGCACGACTTCATCATTACGGAGGCTGACCATCCATAAAGCTCTGACAAGGCAAGACCATATTAGCCTCATGGTTTATAGGCTTTTCAATTGGCCGAGTCATTCTCAATAATCCCTCCGCATTTTGTTACTGTACAAGAAAGAAAATAACAATAAAATCAACTCACTTTAGTCTGTTTTTGCTGACAGTTTTTGTATCATGTGCCGAGTATTTACCATGAAAAGATTAAATGCAATTTGAGAGTCAAAAAGCAAACTCTACCATAGACACCAAGCCCTGGCTCTACTAAAGGGGAGAAATGCAAATAACGCTAAATAAAATGCCATAGAACTGTCTTCTGCATTTTAACATACACATTTCGAAAGACCACACTATAATTTCCTATACAGTGCACTATGTAGGCTACACCATTTTGTAAGATGTCCAAATGGCCAGAGAGTAATAAAAACTCAAAATTTCCCATGATGCAATCAGGAGAAATTGTAAGCATTGATAGTCAATGGAGCTCAACAGTCTGGACTATATGCTTTGGTGACTGAAGTAAGACTCGGGGATGGCAAAGTCAGGCCCTCAAGCATAGAACATCCCCCAAAATGACTGTGTGAAATAAAGTTACACAAATCTGAGATCAAATACCCGTTTAGGTGCATTTAGAATTTCTTTTAGTGTTTTTCTTTGGGCTACAATAGGCTGCACGCAAATGGAACGTGACTAGTGTTTTTTGAGGTAGGACGTTTTATCTCAGAGTTAACGGCTAGTATCAAAAACAACACCACAAAAATTAAACAACTAAAAAGTATTTATACTAAAGACAGGCCGATTACTGTTTGAGCTGGCTCGTTCAAAATTAGCCGTTAGCTTCAAGACAAAAAGTTTCCTCCGGTGAATTCTTTACTCCTGACGTTTTTAACATGATGCTGTGACTGTCCACCAGTAACTCACTGGCTGCCATGGAATCTTGAGCTATTTATTTTTCTAGACAAGACCTCATAGGGAAGTAACGGCGACAGGAAGAGCAAGCGACGACTGAGGATCCACTCGGAGGTCACGTGACGCTCGACGACAATATAGCCTTTTTGGCACTTGGTGTGCCACTTGGGGCGACAGTGGCGCAGATGGTAGAGCGGGTCGTCTCATGATCGGAAGGTCAGGGGTTCGAATCCCGCCTCCTGAAGGTGCACATTGTCGTTGTGTCCTTGGGCAAGACACTTCACCCACATTGCCTCCAGTGTCTGCGTACACTGGTAGCCCCTAGGAGAGACCAACAGGCCCGGTTTGAACCGTGAGGCCGTCCTTCCGTGGACCCACCACCTGCAGAAGGAGCCATGGGGGCCGGTGCTATGTGACCTGGGCAGCTCCAACTGCCCCCACGACCCGGCAACGGACAAGTGGAAGAAAATGGATGGATGGATGGATGGCACTTGGTGTTTTGACGTTTCCGAAAACAGTCCCTCCGACAAACAAACTTGCCTACCCCAGCCATAGACAGTGGAGATTATGAATGAAATGTTTTTATAACTGTTCGGTTTGGAAACTTTTGAATAAATCTTCAATTTAAAATTGTTTGTTGAATGAATCCACAGAGCTGATTAGTCGTTATCGTTCTTTTAAACCCTGTTCTTGAAAATCTAAGGAAATTTTTAATTGGGTTTTCACTTCCAGAACTTCCTGGACTATTGAACTCTACAAACACCACAATACCGACAACGCCAGGTCTTTGAACTGGACACAACACGAGTGACACATCGGGTTTTGTCCCCGCTGGTTTATTCATAATCTGAGTGGGCTGTTGCATCGTGAAGTATTTAAACGGTGGTTACAGTGAAAAGTAACATTAGCAGCACTTAGCATGAGTTGTTACATGACCTAAAGGCATAGATCTGTATTAATCCATGCCGTTCCGTGTCAGAGAAAACATAACTTTATCCATAAATATCGAATTGCCACGACTTTGTTTTGATCCTTTGGAAATCTGTGTTCTGTGGCCACGGGAAAGTAGCAAGCTGCGTATCCGAATCACCAACATAGTTTACTATCATTCACTATTGAGATATGCGCCAGAGTCAGAAAGCTACATCCATTTCAAGGCAGTAGACTTTTTTTCTTTTTTTTTGGCAGACTGAGACTGGGGAGGGGTGGTGCGGCGGGAGACAGGAGCCGTGCGGGAAAAAAATGTCTGAAATGGATTGGAGTTCGGGGGCAGTAAAGGGGAGAGAGAATGATGGCGTCTGCAGCTATGAATCAGCACTTGGATAAAAAATCGCCGTATTATGACGAACTGACAGGGCCATACTCCCCCCCCCCCGCTGTTGATGGGAATGAAAGCGCCGATTGACCTGGGGCATCATTTAGACACGGAATGTGGGGGGAAAAAGCCAGAAAGATGCGACGATGTGAATGCACCACAATGGACGCCTGATTGGGTCTTGTTTCATTATGTCAGACGAACGACGTGCTGCAGACTATGCGAGGAGTAGGATAGTATTTTCACTGTGACAAAACGGCGAGATGGGTCTGATAGGTGAGCTTGCACAGCAGTTGAGAGATGGAGGTCAGTTCTATCGCTATGTCCAGGCCAAAGCCAGCACGCAATCAACTTTTTTCATAAACTGCAGGATCATGTAGAAAAACTTGGCCGGGGTAGATACAAAATGACTGTAGCTGAGCTCGTTTGCGGAGCACCCAGCTTTGTCACTACGGCAGGTTGGTGTGGGGAGTATTTCAAGTTCCTACTGTATACTATTTTAGATTTTTGCATCTACCCTTTGTTGTAAAAACCTTCACATAATATAACACAATGCACAGCAAGACACAAAACGGTGTGTTTTCACATGAAATTGGGCTGCGCAGTGACACAGCGGTAGCTCTGTCGCTTCACAGCAAGATAGTGTAAGTTTTGTCGACAAAAAGATGTTGACCTAATTCTAGTAGTTACAGTATATATATTCTGACTTAAACCAGATGGAGGCCAATTCAACCCGAAAAGACTCACAGAAACAATGAATCAACGTTATGAAGTGCATTGGCCTGATGGATGAATGTAGGAGAGTCTTCCCACCCGGAGTCTGGACACTGGTGGTAGCAGAGGATGAGGTCAGAGGCGGCCAGTGGACGACGAGCCTCGACGAGCGGACTAGAAATGAAGGCAGGTGGACGAGGGCGGAGGAGGGTCGCAGCACGCTGGGAAACAGACAAAGCAGTGAACGGGGGGGGATAGGCCGTCACGGTGATGTGGCTTAAGATAAACTGATGATTGGATGATTTTGTATTTTGTGAGGTGTAGTCGGAGCGGAGGCAATAAATGGAGGTAGGTCTTGCAGGTTGAATTTACGCTTAAAGTGCATATGACAGATTTTAATGCTCTTGAAAATATGACTTATTTAAAGTTGCAAGTTCATCAGTTGCATAGTTATCATTTTTTTCAGTGAAACAGCAATTTTAATGAAGAAATGTTTGGCAGAAAAGTTATTTTTATTTGAATTTTTTTTAAGCTGCTGACAGGAAGTGACATAAAAGAAGGTAACATTCCATAGCAGTTTGACTCATTCATTTCCCATTGACTTAACATGGTTGCACGGCAACAGTTTAAAATTGTTTTGTTCCTGTCGGTGTCCAATAAGGAAGTGAAAACATAAACATCACAAAAATGGTAAATGGACTCAACTTATATAGCGCTTTTCCACCTACATTAGGCACTCAAAGCGCTTTACAGCAAGGATCCACTCACCCATTCACTCTCTCATTCATACACCAGTGTACGCAGACACTGGAGGCAAGTAGGGTCAAGTGTCTTGCCCAAGGACACAACGACAGTGTGCATTTTGCGGGAGCTGGGATTCGAACCCATGACCTTCCGATCACGAGACGACCCCCTCTACCACCTGCGCCACCGTCGCAATGGTCAAACTAAAGAAAACTGGGTATAATCTTTAGCAAAATCTTAAATATAATCGCGTTAACTGTGTTTTAGCAACATTTTGTCTAATGTGTCATATGCACTTTAAGCTTCATATTTAAGCTTCATATTTAAAGTCACCGTTTTTACATACCGAGATATGTTCTTACCTTAGCTTTGACGAGTTCATTTGTACCTGTCTGGTCTTCACGTGTGCCTTCCGTAACGTAAACACAGCACAGACGGCGTTAGCATTTAGCCTCTCCCCCTCTCCTCTATAGCTCCAAACGAGGTGAAGATAGAAGCTACCAAACTCTTCCACGTGTTCCCTATTTAAATATGGTTAGGGAAGTGTTACACTACAAATTAAACAATGTGGATTTTCTAAGCGGATAAAAAGGGGAACTATATTGTAAGGTGTAATAATACCAGGAGTAATTCGCCATCCGCACAGTAAAGTGAAGATATCACTGCGCGGATGCCGAATTACTCCTGGTATTATTACGCTTTACAATATAGTTCCACTTTTTATCCGCTTAGAAAATCCACATTGTTTAATTTTGTGTAATTATACTTTATGGTGTAACACTTCACGTAACCAGATTTAAATAGGGGAAACGTGGAAGAGTTTGGTAGCTTCTATCTTCACCTCGTTTGGAGCTATAGAGGAGAAGAGAGAGGCTAAATGCTAACGCCGTCTGTGCTGTGTTTACGTTACTGAAGGCCCACGTGAAGACCAGACAGGTACAAATGAACTTGTCAAAGCTAAGGTAAGAACATATCTCAGTATGTAAAAACGGTGGCCTATTCCTTTTAAAGTAGTCAATGATGACTAAAGCTAAAGTGCCAAATCCTAGATATGTTTTGTGTTCTTATAAAAGATTAAAATAATTATTTGACAAAAAATAAAAAATAAACCTCCCCTGTGCTCCAGTTTCCTTTCCCACCAAAAACGGGTGCAATAGGTTCCCTTTAATGACCAGGTCTCCCCTTAATACAAACAAACAGAAAAATCCTGAAATCCATGCTGGAATTTTCAAGTTGAATAAAGGTATTCGGGTAAAATGGCATTTGCAAATCAAGATGTGACTTGTTTGCGTAATGCGGTACGACAAATGGAAATTTTCTTTAACACAATCACGGTCTAAGTGCTTTCTGCCTGCGCCATGATGCCTTCCGCATCTCCCCTGCAGCGCTAGGCTTTGCAGCTCGGTAAAAGGAAAAAAGGTGCAATTAGTCTTGATTGTGTTGGATCCATAAATCAAAGCACACCTGAAATAATTATTATGACTATTGTGCGGAAGTGTGAGAAATCAAAGCAAGTGGACTGTGGTCTAAACGACAGCTTTAAGTCGTTACGCGCCATTAGCTCCAGATTCCACGCCTGCCTTTGGGTTTAGTGCACTGGGTTTTAGAAGGAGAAAAACCTGGTTATGGGGGAGAAGATGAAGATGTGAAGATGGAGAGGAACGTGAAAATGAATAATGTGAAGATGAAGCAGAAGTGGGGGTGATGAGGAAGCCCGCGAAGATGAAGGACAACAGCGTGAAGATGAAGAGGAACATGAACATAGAGGAAAGGTGTGAAGTTGAAAGAGAAGAGCGTGAAGATGGAGAGTGTAAAGATGAAGAAGGGCATGGAAAGTAAGAGTTTGTGCCGATGGAGATGTGTGACGAGTGTGAAGATGGAGAGGAACATAAAGCTGAAGGATGTGAAGATGAAAGAGAAGAGCGTGAGGATGAAGATGTGGAGCATGAGGATTAAAGAAGAGCGACAAGTGACGAAGTGGCACATGACGATGAAAAGTGTGAGATGAAGAAACACAGGACAATGGAGTGAAGATGAAGAAATTGTATTCATTGTTTCACAGCTAATATTTGTTTGGACAACAGGAAAAGTCATTCCTAATATTTGTTTACTGTCGCTTTGTAGTGATTTGAGCACTAGGATGATAAGGTGAAAGGGAGTAACAAAAGGGAGTAGCCTACTCTAAGGAGGAAACACTTGTTGGTAGCACTTTACATTACGGCACGGTAATGATGTGGTAATACTATGGTAATAGCATGATAAAATACTATATCTAATTTCATCTTATTTCCATGAAATCATAGCATGTTGTGCGTTTACAACATTTCCATTAAATTACTATTGAATTACATAACTACAAGAAGCATTGTATTCATTTGTAATTACCATGTAATTTATTTTACATTATACTGAGGTAATATTGAACTTGTGTATAATTATTGTTTAACAGTAATAGGGTAAAATACAATTTCTATGTAATTAACAGGGAGATATTTGTGTAATTATTTTTCTTCCCCATACTTAACAGTGGTAACCAAAGGGACTACTAATTTATATGTGGTTACTATTTAATTTCTATATAATTAGAGTATTTCCCATATTTCTAGCTACAAAGTGGTAATCTTACAAGTGGCTGTGTAATTTCTTTGTAATTTCCATAACATTACACTTGTATTGTGACAAGCTAGTGTTTTAAGTTATTTCTATGGAAAATCCCCCTGGTAGCTAACCAGGGGGATTAACCGCCCTGGTTACCGCCAGGGCGGTAACCAGTGCTACCGCTAACCACGGTAGCACAGTAGCACAGTGGTTAGCGCTCGTGCTTCACAGCAAGAAGGTCCTGGTTCGATTCCCACCAAGACGGGGCCTTTCTGTGTGGAGTTTGCATGTTCTCCCCGTGTCTGCGTAGGTTTCCTCCGGGTACTCCGGTTTCCCCTACCACTAAAAACATGTACAATAGGCCAGGATGAATGAGAGTGTGTTTGAGAGTGCGAATGGGGGACGACGGATGGAAATTAGCCCAAGGCTACAATCCGGTGTGGCTTGTTCATTAACTTGCACTGTCCCAACCAAATAAACCAATAAACATAAACATAACATTTGGTATTTCTATGTAATTTACTAGAATCAGGGCTGCAAAATTCACTTTTGACTGTTTCACCTCTATTTCATGGAAACTAACCCAGGAAGCACGATTAGTAGTTTTTATGTAATAAACGGGAAAACGTTTATTACATAAAAACATTTGATGTAATTAAAGGTTTTTATTAGTTATTACACGTTTTTTATAGTATCAGGGCTGCAAAATTCACGTTATGCTTTTTCTGCTTTATTTCTTAGTAATAACCAATATAAAAAGAGAATTGTTTACAAGATTATGGATGCATTACACAATACAAAACTTTAACAGTGCTTTAGTATTATGTCAGTATGTTTGCAGAGGCTCTTTTTGCTGGGTTATTTACTGGCTACTACTCTAAAATATTATGACCCCTAAAATAACCTTTTACACAGCAGAACTGCATAACTGAATAAGTAAACAGACTAATGTTAGCCGCGAGCTAGCGGCTAGTTACGTCTGATAAAACATTTTGGGAGAATCTAAGCATCATATTCTTCGATTTCTGAAGACTGTGTGTGTTTCTAATGTTTACCGGGCGGTTCACCTCTGCATATCAGTGTACAGCGCTGTTGTATCTGTGTGCTTGGGGTAAATACATTGTTACAGTAGGTTAAATGGTCTGTTAGTCAGTGTACAGTCTGTGGCTCATTGTGAATAGTCTGACGAGCAGCAGTAAATGCGTTTAGACAGATCTGATTGTGATGAATGAATGCGACAGCCCCACCTGGAATTTACATCACAATCCACCACTGATCATCAATAAAATATTCATAAAACCTCAACTTTGTTTTCATGTATGACCAAAGGCAGGGAACAAACTCCTTTCCACAAAAGTAAAGATGGAGCTATCGACTTGCTTGAGACCGTCTAATGGGCCGTACCGAGGATCACTGTTGTTTATTTCTGCTATTTTTTCATGTGTTTTGATAAATGGTTGGCAAACAGCTGATGTATCCAGTCGTGTAGCGCTGTTTACTCAAATCACAGATCTTTTACAGCGCAAGGGAGCAATACTTGTTTTGACCCAACATAAAACTATTAATATTCGGTTCGGGTGATAGTCAATGTCAAACAAATCATTACAACACACATTAATTCAGAGCAGCAATCTCTATTGACAATAATTGACTTAATTGCAGTTTTTTTTTAAATGTGGGAACAACTAGAACGTGTTCAAAAGATCAAGCAAACGTTGCATTATAATGGGCCACTAATGGACAATTGCTTAAAGAGCAAAGGCTAATGTACACTGCCAGAATATGCACCTGACAAATAGAGCTGCAGTCGCAGCACAGGGTACAGTTCAAATTGCACTACATCGAAAATATCCCCGCACCGGAATGCATTTTAATCAAATCCCTCTTTCCCCCCGGTATTTCCAGTCCCTGGAGTAAAGCCTCATTGAGCCTAATGATAGCGCTAATTGGAAATAAATTGCGTAATAGTTGTGGGCATCGTTTTGCCGAGAATTACTCATTTCTACAGCAAGCCTTCAGCTTATTGTTGTTCTCAAATGGGAGCAAGCACTTGACAACAAGCCCTGATTGTTTGGGGGACGAGTGTGTGCCAAAAGTACCGTAAGGGTGGGATCTTTCAGGGATGGTTTTGTAAAGGTCAAAGGAAATGTATCCTCACGGTCGGACATCCGGGAATTTTGAATCCCCGCTCACCTGGGTTACAAAGGTGAGGGGGCAAATGTCAGGGAGAAGGTCATAGGACAGCATGAGGTGTGACTGCAGGTGATACTATAATCCTTCATCTCGGGGACAGGAACCAAACCACAGTGTGATGGAATGTAAAATAAAGACCGCACAACCTGAATAGTTCAAGAAAACATCACTCACAGTGAGACACTGATACAAAGTCACTGGCTATGTGTTGGATGTAAATACTTTACTGCAGGAAACGTCTGTGTTTTTTGAGGTAGGACTTTTTTTTTTTTTTTTCGCAGAGCTAATGGCCAGTATCAAAAACAACACCACAATAATTAAACAAAAATATAAAAAATAAAGACAGGCTGATTATTTCGTCAGCGGCTCATTCAAAATCTTGGCGCTATTTTAATTTGTATTCAGTGTTAGCCGTTAGCTTTGAGGCACGGAAGTTTTCTCCGGTGAATTCTTTGCTCCTGATGCGATGTTTTTAACATGATGCTAGTGACTGTCCACCTGTAACTGCCTGCCTGTCATTTCATCTTGAGCAATTTATCTTTTTGCAGCGCGACAGACTCATATGGAAATGACGGGACAGGAAGAGCAGTGCCTCCTGAGGATCCACTTAGAAGTCACGTGACACCTGGGTGCGTTTAGCCCATTCTTCTCACGGGTAACTTTCAAAAGTTTGCTCCAACATATGATTGATAGTCTTGAACCTCGGCCGCAGCAGTGTAAAATGACTATCAACAAGACATTTCTAACTACGCTAATATTAACAACAGCGCGTGACAAACTAATTTACTGCAGCCGAATCAATAAATATACCATGAACATGTACCGGTGGATTTACACCATTGTTAACCCACAATGGACGCTTTAGAAAAGAAAATGAAGAATGAGATTTATGATTAGAGTTAAGTGGCTGTTACTCGCTCATTACTTTGCGTTGGTGTTTGCCCCTTCCCCGTCACACGGTGGCTGAAAAAGGCGTCACTTTGATGTCATTCTGACCGAGAGGGTTTGACGCCATGGCCAAGCTACATTGGAGTAATAATATATATTTTTATTTTCCTTTTTATCCCTTTATAGGGCAAGTGACTATTTTTGGTAATTCTGCACACTTTACATGTGGCCTCCCTGCTGCACATCAGTAAGGTAAAGAAGCATGTAGTCCTCACTCAGCCAATCAGAAGACATCACCTTATAGATGGAGCATCGTCTACGTCACATCAGTGGCGTCAAAAGGTTAACGCCCCTTTTTGGGGGAAAAACAGAAGAGAAGACGGTTAACGTTTATAAACTGAGCTGCTAAACCCACTGTGATCATGACTTGTCTGTGACATTTGCCTGTGGAACATTTTCGCTGGATGCTTTATAATGTCACTACAGCTTCAGCTTTTAGTTTCTCGCTTTTATATTATCATTAAATTAAAATCATACAGCCTACGATATAGTTTTGTAGCTTATGAGAGCAAATGGTATGGTTCATTCAGCAGCTAACCTACTAGCTGCTAATGCTAACGTTAATGTGCGTTTTAAAACCGAGAGAATCATTAATTAGGCCTAATGCTGAACAGGTTTAATGAGTTTGAATAATTACCTATTAAAGACGTTACACTAAGTGCATAATACACGGCCACCAGGGGGAGCTGTTTCCTCAGTAATGAGCTCTGACATGGACATAACAGATGCTAGTGATCGATAAACTCGCTCATATAAGTGTCCATATAAGTGTCCACAAAAAATAAAAAAATCTTCCAATCGTCTTCTGACAGTGACTTGATGTGTCTGTAATCAAGAACGGACATTGTCCTGTAGTTCTGATCACTGGTTTAGAATATTTATCCTCCAAACAAGAAATAGTCCCTTTTTCACATACACACTAATGCAATTTTTAACTCTCGATTCCCCCAAAAGGGGGCGTTGCCCAGTAAAAGTTCCCGGACGTTGCTCCCGTCTATATCACAGATCCCGCCTCTGTGGCATTTGACCAATCAGCAGAGACCGGTCGCGTTCTAAACTTCCTGTTTTTTTCTGAAGTCTGGAAAAGTCCTAAGTCTGGCTAAATTCATGGTACATTTCTTTACATAACTTGGAAACTAACCATGGTAAGTTGATGAAACTCACACATTTTATTGGTGACTAATCGTTCTAAGTGATAATAAATGTGTTGGTTTTGGAGGATGTAGTGAAATAAGTGACTGCACTTAAACCTAAACCTTAAACCTAAACCTTTAATTAACTTAAAGTTAATTAGTTTTGTCCATATTTGGACATGCCCGTTGCACCTATTATTCACACTTACAGTATTTACTTGACAAAAGAACCAATAAACCCTAGGACTATGTTTTTATGTTGCCAAAGGTTTTTAGTAAAATTTTAGGCAAACAATATTTTTTTTAACCCTTAACGGGCAATTGAACTAAATATGGTAACTTCGTTTACAGTAGCCTATTTTTTCTTCTTATTTTTTTTACCAGTTTAGGGCAAGGAACCAAATATGGTAACTTTGCTCACATTGACTTTCTGCATGATAATGATAAAGAAATAAACACTCTTAGTATTTCAATGAGTGCCCTATAAAGGGTTATCTCACTGACTATTTTCAGGAAAGCTCTGTGCGCGCGCTTAACATAACACCCCTGTACAAATTTAGAAGCAAACCGTAACCCTATTTCCGGATACTGTATGCACATCATGTTACCAATCAGCGGAAACATCCTCGTCGGCTACAGCAAAAGCACATTTTTTATATTGTTCTTCTATTCCTGCATAATATTACCGTGTGCAGAGAGCCCGCGGAGCCTCTTGGGAGCCAAGGCTGCATGCGCTACTTTTATTTATTTAGTTATTATTTTTTTGTATGAGTCATGAATATTTGCGACTTCTAATTGCTGCTATTGTTGAGGCAGGCTTTGAGCTCCATGGAACGGCGCTGCGCTGGGAGAAAATATTCAAATGCGGTGGATTATACTGAAAACAAAGTGCCCGCTTGCTGTTGTTTGGGTAGAAGGTAAATGGTACTGCTACTGCAAGTGCTGCTCACAACTACTGTAGTGTGGTGCTTCTTTTGTACTGCTCCTACTACTTTGACTCGAAACATTTTTTGTGTGTCTCTCGGCCTGGTTTAATTCTACTTGAAGCTTGATTTAGTTGTTGTTTGGACGAGGTTTGGTCTTGAGGTAACCGTCTCATGGCAGTTAGCCAGAGCTACTGTTTATAATCATTTAGAGGAATTCATACAGTTACTCAAACTTTTTTTTCACGCTACTCTACTAAATAATAACTGAGGTGAGGAAGGAAGGAAATAATATTAGTTTTGCATTGCGCATCTCTTCCAAGGAGGATAAAGACATCTGATCCTTGACACCCATGCGATCTTTCCTATTGGTTGAGTCTAGGCTTCCTGCTCTCCACACAAGAGCGCAAAGAGAGTCAATAATGGATGGAAAAAAGCAAGGTGGGGTTGGAAAAGAAAAAGAATGACAGAGATCCATATGTGAAAATGGGGTAATAAAGACATTTGCATAACATGGTCTACTGCCACGTCGTTTGTTATACTGTCCGGCCAATAGTGAGCTAATCTTCAAACTATCAAGTTCAAATCATATATATGATGTACAAGAGCCCTATTCATGGTAATTGTCTTGTGTTATTTGTGAAAATAACATGCTCCTCCTACAAGTATGTTCCTTAAAAGGGCAAAAAGGCGGGAACTCTTCACAGTGCTCCAGAGCCTGTCAATCAAAGCATCAGGCTTAAACTTTTTATTTCTACAGCAAAAAAAAACAGCGTGGTTAAAAATATGATACATGAGGACCAAAGAGAAGCGCTTTCCTCGCCCATTGGTTCAACAATGATGACTGTCTGATGTGGGCTGGTCCAAGACCACGAGTTCTCGTGCGATAACTAATGTATAAAGATATAACAGTGCATTTATATGTCAAAAAGAATGAACTGTCAAAGTTCAGCTAATCCTCTCAGTGCCTGCTCCTTTCTGCTGCTGCCCTCAAAATTCACATGATAATAATAATAATAATGCCTTACACTTGTATTGCGCTTTACAAGCCTGTATTACCAAGTTTCTCAAAGCGCTACACTGTCGTCATTATTCATTCACTCCATACTGTCCAGCGACAGGTTTCCTCTTTGAGGTTGAAACTCACTGTCACACAAACAGTTCCCCCGTGGCCGTTATTTACATGAATGCAAGTTTGTAGCTGAATTTATTCTGAAATTCAGAGGCTTTTCTTGCCTGACTTCCTTTTTGGGGTTGGTGTAATTCCCTGGGCGTGATCAAGGAATACTGTGGCTAATACGAGCAATCAACATAGATTTTTATAAAATGAGTTTGGATTTCTTTTGAAGGCCGTACTGTAACCGTTCAGGATCCAATGTGAGCCTGGGGTACAACTTTCAAAGATACATGATGAGTATCTTATAATAATAGAGAATAATAATAGAGCCCTGGTCCCCACACTGCTTCTTCAGGGTGCTGTGTGTTCCCCTCCAAATGGGCTTTGCAGGATGGGTCAAACGCAGTGGACAGACCTCCCTGCAGGCCCAGCGCACCTTAACTACCGTATGTTTACCTCTTTGCCCGAGCCGTGTCTTGAAGCGCTCAGCCATGCGAGTGCTTCAATTTGCCCCGGTCATTAAATAAAGAGCACGTATCGGCAGACACATGTGTCACAACGTGTTAGCCGGCTGCGGCGGGCTGAGTCACGGTCTAGGTCAGGGCGGCACAGAAGCCCCGCTGGGCCTCAGGGCGCCTGTATCGAGCATCCGTCGGAGCTACAGACATAAGACGTGCTGTCCTTCATTAAATGTGACTCACTGCCCGTGTTTGTTCGGATATAGATCCCAGCAAACCGAGAGTTAGCTGGGATTGAGTTGTGAGTTAGCGCTAATAGAGATGTATATGATTATCAGAGAGTAAGTAAAGGGAGGAGACGGTGGATCAGTGTCTGAAGTTGAATGCATCATGAAAGGAGACATAAAGACATGAACTGACTTTTAATAACACGAAGAAACAGCTTCTCAAAGCACTTACAGTTATAATGTTTTGGAAAAGTAAGTAAGAAAGTAAGTAAGTGCTTTATTTGTCATTGTACAACGAAATAGTGTTCAGGTGTTAGTCCTGAGCCGCTGCGACTGAGCCACGCCACCACTGTGGGTCAACCTGACCAGCATGTTTTTGGAGTTCGGGGAAGCCGTAGCACCCGGAGGAAACCTGGCTGGCTGCCTTCAGTCACCCCTGAAACAGTGCAGCGCCTCCTGGGTTTGTCCCTGTTTCAGAGCGTGGTGTCCTGCACTGGTCAGCTCCACCTCCTCCTTCCTTATCCTCCTGTGCAGCTCCCTCCGCTCCCTCCACAATACATTTAGAGATATTAATTAGAAACTTTAGCTGTAGACACTTACATACATTTGGCCAAAAATGAATCTCAATAAGGCTAAATAATGAGACAGGTTTAAATTCATGGTTTTATTTTGTTGGTATATTAGTTACAAAGATTTTTTTTGTAAGGGATTTTGAATATCTTGTTTTTTTAAATAAGCTATACAGTGGTCCCTCGTTTATCGCGGGGGTTACGTTCTAAAGATAAACCGCAATAGAATAAATCCGCAAAGTAGTCAGCTTTATTTTTTACAATTATTATATATGTTTTTAGGCTGTAAATCCACACACTTAAACAAATGATTAGTTATGAGACAAACTTGATTTTAAACTGTCGTGTCAATACATATTGCTAAATAACCTAATCCAAACAATTTTCCTAACCTTAACCTTAATTGTTTTCCTCTTTCCAACTCCTGGCCCAAACCTTAACCAGTTGTCTATATCAAACAAATGTGAGTGTAAAATAGCCAGGAACCGTCCGTCAGCATCACAGACACTTTTAGTTTTATTAACGTCTGCGCTCTGCATTTAACCCAACCTTTGTATGCAATGTCCTGGCATCAAAATAATAATTCCAATGAGTTTTCGGATACTGGACTTTTATTGGTGCTGCTGAAGCTTATGGCCATTGGTAATATCGTCGACTCACAGGGACACGCCAACTCCTTTCCATATCCAGAGCATCCTAGCAGCCAGTTCTGAATATTTCTGGCAATTACTGTGGCCAAATTTCTTCACACACGTGCTCACAAAAAAAAAAACACACAAATCGCTGTGCAGAGTTAGCCGCATTAGCATTGGTAATATTGTCTCAACATCATCGTCCGTAAATTTGCCAACAACATAGTGACAGCCACAATTGGCGGCGTTTCCCGAATGACTAATGTCTCTGAATATGTTTGCGCAGGCTGCATTCGGAAAACACAGAAATCAATTTAAATGACAATTCAGCGGCGAGATGCGGGGAATATGAATTTCCGCACTCGGAAAAAAGATCTCCCTTCTGTTTTAGAAAAGCGCTGTAAGGGTGCTTCAGACTCGCGCTCGCCATTGCTAGTGTTGAATCACAAACTGAATGGGAAATACAGCTGAAGAGTCACGAATATGGAAATGGGTGGTTTCGCTACTTGAATATAGTCGTCCCTAAAGATAGCCGACCATGAGATTTTAGTTGAATAGATGAGATGGAACAATATTACGTTCAAATTTGTACTGAATTACTGTAGACTGTACTGCCTACTACAAGTTTCACCTTGTTTCAACATAGTAGTAGTAATAGTAGTAGCTAGCTTTGGTACAAGGTCAGTGTGTGGTACTTATGAGACTACATCTTCAACAATGACTTCATATTCTTGTAGTTACTGATAATGCTGCTAGTACAACAATTTGAGACTAAGACGATGGCACGTATTTGTATTACCCTGTTACCTGCCCCTGATCAGGGGGCTAGGGTTAGGGTTAGTTAACAATAATCAGGATATGATTAGGGTTAAGAACGGCAAATGTAACGCAAGTTGTGTTTCATTCACACAGATCTCACACATATTTTAGAAACTAGAAGGTTTTGGCTTTTAAATTAGGTATCACACTGGCATATAGGCTGTAAACTCTCTAGTCAAACGCTTTGAGATTTGGATGTAAATAATTGTTAATCCTAAGGTGGCAGTTAAGTGGTTACTTTGTAAGTTACCGTTGACGCAAACTTGTATTTTTACTGTACTCAATAAAACCAGCTCTATATTTTATCTGAATTAACTAAAAATAACTTTAGACTTACACTGGTGAGGGTCCAAAAATTCAAGACCAAGTCCTAGAGCAGAACCAGACACTAGTACAGTAATGTACTGTTAATTAACAGCAGTTGTGGCAACTCGTCTAACTGTATGAAATGACCAGTCCATTCCTTTTTAAATATCTGGCTTAATTAACATCTGAAACTATTTTTGCCTTGAATTTACTTTAAATCACGGGTAAGCCAGTTTGTTCGGTGGAAGAATTACTTCTTTCCTCATCAAAAGATGGTTGACCAAGCTTCCCCAGTCCGTCCTAATCAATCTGCATCCAGACCTGTAGTAGCTTATACTTGTGTGGGTTTATATATAGCACACAGACATGGACTATGCCTTTTCTGAAATGTCTCTACCCAAATGGCATTCCAAATAGTAAGTAAGTTAGACTTACTTAGGAAGAGGGCAAAGCAGTAATCAAAGCAAAAGGCAGCGATTTTGAGGAGTCTATTTCACCTTTTTTGTTTAAAACATAATTCCATATGCGTTCAGGCGCATTGAGTTGAGCCCTTGGGCCTTGTGTATGAAAAGCGCAAGTTTCCTTGTCTTGCCAGTAGGGTTGAATGATATGGACAAAATATCATATCTCGATATCGATACGATACGATATAACTTTTTCAGGAAAATAAAAACATCATAATCCAAAGAGTGCAGTTTTATTGATGAAAATCTATATCGTTTATAACTTGCTTATTTATTTTAATATTTTGAATGTTCATATCTCTATCATTACATCTTTCAGCCCTACTTGCCAGTCATAAATTAATGCCTTCAGTGAGAATCTGCAATGTAAATAGCCTTGCAATAAAAGAAAAAAACAATACATAAAAAGGCCTTTTACTTACACTACTGTATAGACGAACCATGGGGGGCTCGTTTGAAAGCTGGGCATCTCTAGCTCCTGCTACAAGTGTCTCCAAGAGAAAGCGATGCTGTGAATGGAGGGAGCATGAACTTGAAATGAAAGAATTAAAGAGCAATTTGGTGCCACGTTCAGCAGGTAGCGCCCTCTGCGACTGCCTTGGTCGCCTATACCCAGGGCATGCCCTGTCCCAAGTGGCCCAAAATCAACACTTTCAACAAGTATGCATTTTGTGAGTTGACATGTGGGTTTGGGAGTCTTTTTTTAAGGCACTGGCAAAATATTTCATATTGTTGGATCTTTAATGTGATTACTGTACATCTAATGATATTTCCCAAAATGCACTTTAGGGGGCCACTAAGCACATGCTACCGGGCTGGTAAAAATTAACAAATTCAATTACAGTCTTTAGCGCCATTTATCCTTTCAAAAAATCTTAGAATACAATGGTTAAAGTGTGTCTTTAACCATTGTATTCTAAGATTTACTGGACTGTTGGCTTTTATTCAATTTACAAACTTTTTACTATTGGTTTTGCCAGTCCAAACATTAATGCAGTTAGTAATGTTTTGGTCATATTTGTCCGTGTGTCCGGTTTACCACGCCGCCTGTAGGAGCGATAGTAAAATACGGGGACACCATGAAGAGCTCTTAGCGGAGCATTGCTCGAATTACCTCAGCTGTCTTTTTGAATCAGCGTGTTCCTGCTTCGCAGCGAATGAGACTCTTGCCGTACCTGCGCCGAGCGTGTGTGTAACTGAGTAAGTGTGTGTGGGGCAGCTGAACACAATCACCTTGTCAAAGCAAGGCGCTGCGATTTTGTACAGAAATGCCCTGTTCTTGTACGCGGCCGTGTAAGGCCACTCTGTTGTTTTCCTGCCGCGCATATTTTTTTCCCGATTCACTGCGCCGTATGTAAAAAAAACAAAAAAACAAGTCGCTGTGATTAACTGTCTTTTTCATGTGAGCCGAAATTAATTTTATGGCTCAGCTGGCCTGTTCGCAGAAACTCCAAGTCGTGAACTGGATGATGAGGCACTATTATGAGCGCGTGCTGTGGGGGACGAGCAGCTTATTAAATAATCGTCGGGGAGAATTAAATACCTTTTTTGCCCAGTTCGTTCTTGGCCAGTAATTTCCAAACAAGCACAGTATTCAGAACGGAATGTATTTCAAACCCTGGGGAGAGATGCTGCACCCATTAAACTGAAGATGAGTGGTTCCAGTGGACCAGCATCGCATACAGTTGTCTAAACACTTTGTTTCAATGGTACAAAATTGAATTGACAAGTGACTACACGTTTTCATGGCCAGAAATACCAATAACTGGAGTAATCAATCCAATACTCAGATCTGATCAGATTTTTGGTCTCCACGTAAATGTAGCCAGTGTAGATAGGAAAAGGGATATTTAACCATTTACCATTGCTGAATTGATTTACGTTGCTCCATTGTTATTATGGAAAATAGCTACTTCAAGGGCTGCTCTAATATTTGATGTAGCGCCTTTAGCTTGGATTACAGCATGCATTCAATTTGGCATTGTTTCAATAAGCTTCTGCAATGTCACAAACATGTGTTGCATTCATTTTTCACCAAGCTCTTGTATGATGATGGGAGAGTGTGGCCTTCTCAAGCACATCCAAAGAGTCTCAATGGGGTTAAGATCTGGACTCTGCGGTGGCCGATCCAACTGGTGACTCCAGAGGCGTGCTGAGTAATCGGTAGATTCCCGGTGGGCTGCCCGATCGCGGTGCTTTTTTGGCCGGCCCGTCAGAAAACAATAATTCCACACCAAATTGGGCCGCTCTAATTCTATAAATTCCCGAAATGAGGTCCCAGCACGGCCCCTGGATGAATCTTTCACAATGTGAGCCGGATGAATCCTGGCATTGTCATCTTGGAATACGCCTGTGCTGTCAAGGAAAGAAGAAATCCACTGATGGAATAAACTGGTCATTCGGGATACTCAGGTGATCTCATTCTTTGGGCACATAGTATTTCTGAACAACTGCAGCAACCCCAGATAAGAACAGTTGGGGGCCACTTTTTGTTTTTGGTCGGGCAGTAAAAGTAGAGCCTACGTACCAACAGCAAATTTCCCCTTGTCTAATACTGACCGAGATTTCTTAATTTTTTTTGGCAGACTTTTTCTCTTTCTTTTTTTTTTTTTTTTTTTAACTAGAACTAGTTTAATCGGAGGGGAAAAAATACAGAAAAACACCCACAAATGGTCATGTTCAAAGCTGCCAAACGGGCAGGGAATAGGGAAAAGAACCATCTCTTTCACTCAACTTGTGTTCCTTCTTAAGCATGATAGGTTCTCACTCAAACTAAAAACTAAACAAAAAATTCACCCCATCGTGAGCTAAACAATGTCAGTGTCTCGAGAGAAAGAGCTAAAGGCGTCCGCTGTGGCGCGGTTCGGCACTCGCTTGGCCGTAAATGCGAAACAAAACAAATGCACATGTTCACCCCCCACTCACCCACAATGCCTCTCAATCCCGTTCCCGGCTGCGGAGTCGATCTGGTTGGAGGAAAATGTGTGTCTGCACCCCACGTACTTCCCACTTAAATGCGCTGGAGTGGCAAGATCACAAAGTGTGCTCCTAATAAGCGCAAAATGTTACGCTATAGTCTGCGTTTTGAAACACAAGCTCGGGGCCCATAGAGAGAAGCAAAGTGGTTCAACATCCCATAAACACATGAAATAACGGAGAATGCGGACCATAATTCTGACGTTCGCTTCATGCTACATGCTAACGCTAACTTCGAATGCCGCTTTTTCAATTCCCTGGACAATCTGCTTGATTTTTTTTAGTAAGTAAGAGTATAGGCATGTATATGATATATTGTACCTCTATCACTATGGAGTACTCATTTTTGAGAGAAATATAAGTATTTTCTGGGGGTATTTTCCAAACCCGGAAGAAAAGACGCTTCGATTCAGTTAACTCCACCCCTCTCTCCGCTCATTCCACATTTGCAGTATTATAAATATAAATATCGCTGCAAAAAGTTAAGTTACTTCACATAATGCAGTTATAAGGAGTTGACATGTGCAACACAGTTTCATAAATGGCTAACACACACGCTAACACACACGCTAACACATGTTTTGATTGACTCACCGCTCAGCCTGGCCTCCCCATCATCGGGTGTTTACGTTATGGCACTCGTGTTGGTTATAAAGTTAATCCACTTTGATTCTGGCCAAGGTTCACCAAGCATCCATCAGGTTGATTGATATAGTCGCTGAATCCCGGAAAGATATTCCAACTTCTGGCGAGTGCACTCTTCTTTAGGAAGGTTGAATAATCCTGTTCCTCTCGTAGCCAAACGCGCATCCGTGACATTATTGTTGGGTCAGAAAAAAGAACAGGCGTGTCCAGAGTAGGTTAGAAAGAGCTCCGTCTTCACCGGATCCTCCGGGGGTGCGTTAGTTTACTCTCCCGGGACAGCACAGACGCATCGGAGACTTACTTTTTTCTTTTTTTCTTTCTTACAACAGAAATAATGAAAAAGCTGTTTTATAAATTATAATCAGGCCGTAAGGCATTACATTACAGAGGTCTGGCCCTTCCTGTTTGACACTATGACGTAAAATACATCAGAGTGTCACAGCTCAGTCGTTTACCAGGAGAGGACGGAGCAGCTGCTCAGAGAGCAGGATTCAGGGGGATTGCTTAGAACCGTGTGAATGAAGCCAAAAAACACTCTGGGGGTGTTTTTGATAAGGAAATAGCATAACAACATGGTTGAAAGCTCCAAAAAGTCGATTTTGCATGATATAGGACCTTTAAACATGACTTTACTTATGTGCTAATAGCCCATCTCAGAAATTGTAAAAATGTTGATTCCCATAACAAGATTAGATTAGATTAGCTAAGATTATTATTATGTGTTGGATCAGTTATTATTTAACTGCATTTCATAAACTACAATACAAACGCTTGGCCACTTCAGCAGTGGCTATTTTATTTTATTAGGTTATCCAATAATAATTTATGTCCCAGCTTTGATTAGTTGACGTTAGCATTAGCAGGCTGTCGATAGCAATAGCATATGGTTGCTAGCCACGGCATTTTGCGCGACGTTTAAAATATATACGTTTGCGGAGGTTACAACTAAGTCAGCGATTGAATTCGCCAGGTTCTAAGCTTCCATGTTCCATATTCACCAAGATTTAGTTGGTGAATGTTGTGTTTTTAAAACGTTGAGAGCAAAAACGGGTATCGTGTTGCCCATACCCGATATCATTTTTCCAGTATTGGCACTGATATCTGATACCAGTAACGCATCGGTGCATCCCTACTAGCAATAATAGTGGCTCAGTGGCTGACATTTTATACTGGTGTAACACATAAAATCTCAACTAAAAGCTAACCTGCTGAAAAGCACAAAGCCCGGATGCTATTACGGTTACTTGTGCTGTAAAAAGGTCATTCCGTTTCCCTTTCTATCAACAATGCCAGGGAGCAGGTGCACTTTCTTCAAAGGCGAAACGCTCCATAGAGTCTCAATGGGCAGTGATGCAACCCATTTTACTGTATGCAAGTGTGGGTGTGTAGTTTCTTGGAACAAAAAAAGAAAAACGAAAATACAGTGGGCGCATTTAGCATATGCACCTGCACCACTCAGCGCACTCTTCTTTTCAAATCTTTTTTTGTTTTTCTGGTTTGGGCAAGGATGCGGCAATGGCAAAACTAGGCCACTGACAAGCTCCCGGCAAAATGGAAAAAAAAAAAAATTGGAGAGAGAGATTGAGAGAGAGAGAGAGGGTGAGGTAATGAGAAAATTACGTAACCGCGGAAATAGCACAAAGCAAATCTTCCCCTGTCACACTGACCTCGAGGTTGCTAATACCATCATGTGACACCAGGCTGACGAGGCAGACAGCCAATACTACAACTCGCAATTGGAATTGAGACGTATGAGGCGTTTTTCATTGTCGTCTGCCATGGTGGAATCTTTTGTCTGGTGGACACGTAGGATAAAGCAAAGGCGGTGCAGTAGTATGATAATGGTAGTAATAGATGGTAAAAGTAGTCGTAGAATAGCAGTAGTGATGATAGTAGATGCAAATAGGGAACCTCTGGGTAGCTCAGCTTTTGATATGATACACAATACATGCAAAATGGCGATACTACAATAACAACATGCTCCATTGTTCCCCTTTTTCTTTAAAAAATTGTAAATAAATGATACCTGACTTACTCAATGAAAAATGGGCTGCCAGATCCTACGGTATTAATGGCAGATCACTTCATTTACATACAGTACATTTAAAAGGCACACTGCTTAAAATGTACTGTATTGCTAGCATTCTCTGTGGCGAGCTGCTCATAGGTGTGTGTTTTGTGTTGCAATTTTCCCAGTGGGTAATCAAAGAATCCCCTCCTGGAACCATCACCTTAACATGGTGGAGGGGTTCGAGCACCCGAATGATCATGGGGCTCTTTTGTCGGAGGCTTCGTGCCCCTGGTAGGGTCACCCAGGACAAAAAGGTCCTGGGTGACGGGTCAGACAAAGAGCGGTTCAGAAGCCCCTTATGAGAGACCAACAGGCCCGGTTATAATTGTAAGGTCGTCCTTCTGTGGACCCACCACCTGCAGGAGGAGCCATAGGGGCTGGTGCAGCTCCAACAGTTGCCCCCACGACCCGGCAACGGACAAGTGGAAGAAAATGGATGGATGGTGTTAACTATGTTCTAGCAAAACATGTTTCTAATGCGTCATATGCACTTTAAATCTCACACTTGACTGCCTTTAGTCAACATCTCCATGGAGACGAGCTGGAGATGTCCCCACTCCCAGTAAAGTTATTTAATAGGTGCACTGCTCACAGCAAACATCTTTTTTTCCTCTTATTTTAGGTACTTTTCAATATAATATACAGTATATAGTAAAATGTATGCTCGTATGTTATTCTCTTTAGTGACGAAGAAGAAGAAGAGCTTTATTTATATAGCACCTTTCACAGACATGGTCACAAAGTGCTTTACATGAGACAGTTTTACATTCACTCCACACTCGATGGTGGTAAGCTCCCTTTGTAGCTTCAGGTTTCCCTGCGGGAGACTGACAGAAGCGCTGTCGCGACTGCACACATCTGCGCCATCGGTCCCTGTGACCACTATCATTCATTCACCCACACATTCATCCTGGACTATTGTACATGTTTTTGGTGGTAGGGGAAACCGTAGTACCCAGAGGAAACCTACGTAGACACGGGGAGAACATGCAAACTCCACACAGAAATGCCCCGTCCAGGTGGGAATCGAACCCGGGACCTTCTAGCTGTGAAGCCAAAGCGCTAACCGCTGGGTTAAATGTTGCACCGTATTTGGAAGCTATGCAAGAAACTATAGTACTGTTCCCAAAAGGCATCAATTAACCACAGGTTTCCGCAAAATATTGCAGTATTGTACAAAATGTATACATCGTCCCACCCCTAGTCATGGGTAACACTGGTATCATCATAGTAGTAGCAGTAGACGTGGTGTAGTTGTGATGATGATACATACAGTAAGCTAGTGGTAGTTGTCTACGATCTTTAAATCTTTTCATAAAAATATCAAGCACTTACCCCAAATGTACCATTCCCGCACAACTTCCGCTAGTTCTTCTCGTTACACCCTATACTTAAGGATTGTCTGTGATGGCGAGGACATGACTTGAGCAACAAACTGCTGCTGTTGCTGCTACAGCGCCGGGCAACGAGAGCAGGATCTGATGCAACACGGCCAACATATGCGGCCCCAGCACTTTCTCTCAAGACTTTAGATCCAACTTCAAAGGTCGGTTTGGCCCACTTAACCAAGCCATACACAATAGGTGACTTTTTCCACTGCTTTTCAAAGTCAGCATCAAAAAGAAAAAGAAAAAAAAATCCTTAGAAAGACACTTGAAAGGAATAGAAATGTGTGGTATTTGCCGAGGACAAAGTGTATTCTGCCTTTGTTTTCTGGCCTTCTAAAACACTTAGGAATATGAAGACTGTATCCGTCTAACATGTGGCTTTTCACGATTCTCATAAAACAACTTTGACAGACAGATTTGGGGGTTGATTTGAACTGGCTAGAGCTTTTTAACCACTAAGTCTGTGGTTATAGAGCAAATATTACAGCACTCTTAGCTACTGTCGCCTTCGTCTTGAAGGTAATGTTTATAGGATGCACTTAGGGGTTTGAAAAGGCACAACGACAATTGAACTTGGATTGTTTTGAGCTGCACACGAGGACACAGGCAAATGTTTCACTGTATGTGGACATGCCATTCCTCATTTGGAAGCTAAGAACCTCGAGAGTTCAATGTCTGAGCTTTATTTAAGCGCTATTTATTAAGTACTGGCACTAGGGATGGGACGATAATGAAATTTGGGGTCACGATTATCTTGGCCAACGATATTATCACGATATTTGCCTATGGTTTAAAAAATCACTGAAACTACAGAAATTATGGGGAGTGGGCAATTATTAAGCATTCCTCTTCATTGGCTGCTGTAAATGTCATATTGATTGAGACATAAAGTAAGTATTTAAAGGCACACTGTGTAACATTTTGGACTCTACTGTTGTAATCAATACAAAACATGCAGCTAATGAGCAGCTCGACACAGAAAATGCTATTTCTGCAGTGGGTAATCAAAGAATGGATTTAGATGAGGAACTAAGATTCTGAAATCTTAAATTCTGCTGACTTTAGTCACATCTCCATGGAGACGTACCCCTCCCGGTAAAGTTACCGGCACTGGTTGTCTGATGGATTTAGCGATTATCTTCTAGCACGATAATCACCGTAATCAAAAAATGTGGCGATCGATTAATTGGCGCATTCTTTATCGCGATTAACGATATTGTTACTCCCTAACTGGCAGTATGCTGGGATGGTGGAAATATGTCAGAACCTAAAAAAAAAACCAACCCGTGTACGCATCTACATCATAATCAGAAAGCCGCATGAGTCTTGCACTTTGTGTGAAAGTCTGGCGCGCTGTGGGGAAACTACTTACTGTTCCTTGCCAACCAATACTACTTTCACCTCTCTGCCCCACTGTTCTACAATTTTAACAACTCACCATGCAACGTAATGGATTTACCAAGTGTTAGATGCTTTTTAAATGTTTTCCAAACAAGAAATATTCCCGAAGCAAGCACCCAACAGAAACGACTGTACTGTAGCTTCTAAGATAGTTTTGTTTTGCTTAACATTTAAGCTCAACAATAACTTGACACTGATCGCCAAATCAGGTAAGTTTTGGCGATCTGAGTTAAATACAACAAAATTATATTTATCTATGCTTTTGGGCTTGTATTTCCTCAACTGTGCAGAATATTCTCCCTCATCCAATCAATGCGGGGCCGTGAGTAGCTATAGCCCCTCCGTTATTGAACCAGTTAGGCAAACCACTGTAGACCCCACCAGGAACAGTTCAATTAGGCTGTGGAAACACCCCAAAAGGAACTCTTTCCTACCTCCATAATCTCAGTCCCCAGTGAGGTCCTAATTAGTGCCAGTGCAGCCTCCAGTCGCCTACATAGCTGTCAAGTATCCCGTTTTGACCGTATTTGACCCCTATTTCCCGCCGTCCTTCTGTATTAGTGTTATCCCGTTAATCTCCCGTATAATAAGAAAAAATAGTAAAAAACAACAACATTCCTCTGCCTCTCAAAATTGAGGTCTGTCACTAGCCTTACAGGAACTGCCACCTGCGGTAGCCTGGGTGGTTAGTATAGCTGTCAAGTCTCCCATTTTGACCGGGAAACTACCGTCGTAGCTTGGTTTGGGTGGTGGGACGGCTCGCAGTGTGCGCCAAAATATTCCCCTTATTTCAAATCCTAAACCTGACATGTACGCTCCAGTAGTAAAAGCTTTTTTATAACCACTAAGAGTGCATCATACAAACATTACCTAACAGAGGCCTGAAAACTGATGTATATTAAATCAATTCATCAAAACACAGTAACTAGATGTAAAAAGTCCATTTTTATAGAACCCGTCTTTCTTGTAAGATTCTTGCATCTCCCCCTGCCAACCCAAGTCCTCATCACTTTGAACCTGATCAAACAAATCCGTTAGCGCCTGGGCCTGTTAGCGTGCAGCCCAAATTAAACAGGAGGCAGATAGTGCGCTAACAACATCCTCTTTTAAGATCCTACGATAAAAAAAAGAGAGGAAAAAAATCGAACATGACTCACCGAGTTTTTCTGCCTTCATCAGTGTATGCTAATTCCTTTCAGAAGACGCTGAAATGGAGACCCCTAAAGAGAGAGAGAGAGAGAAACAGGGAGACAGAGAGGAGATGCATGAAGGCTGATAAAACAACAAGAACAAAGGACTTGATACGAGATATGAGACATGCCGGAGAAACCGCGCTCTGAAAGACTCCCCCTGCCTTTCAAATCCTAGAGGCACAGGCCCACAAAATGGTGCAAGAGAGAGTGATACAATCTCTCTTCTGTCACTCTCTCTTGCACCATTTTGTGGTTCTTAAATTTCGTCCGGTGGAACTCGGGGTCATCTGCAATTTTAAGTTCATTTTGTTCTTACTGATACTTTACTTTATACTTTAGCTTCTAAGTTTGGTGTTTTTTTTTTCTCATTTAGACCTGGATTACACTGACTTGCCTGGCGGTTCTTGGAAGATCAAATATTTTAAAGGGGGGTATTATGTAAAATTGACTTTTTCAAGCTTTATATCATGTTATTATGTCATTCCCTCATTAAACACATGCCTGGAGTGTAGCCTTGGCTCATTCACATATTTTTGAGTAATCAGTAAAAACTTAGACGGCAGCCATTTTAGGTGTAGCTATGCCTCAGTCCTCCTAGGAACGCCCCCACCTCCTGGAGACGCCTCTGGACCTTTTGTCACCAGCCAAGCCACCAACCACTGCTCCTCAGCTCAGCAGAGGCCCCTCCCCGCACAGTGTTGTTGTTTAAATGCCACAGCAGTGTGCTGAAGGGGGCGTGTCGGAAAGCTTCTTAAAGAGACAGAGGCCTATTTCAAGACGTTCAGTACAGCCATTTTGAGAGAGCAATTTTATTCAAGGCAGTTATTTTAATTTACTGCATATACAGACCAACAGAAGGTTACGTCATCATTGTAGTATGCTATAGACTGGTGCTATGTGATTGAAAAAAGCATAATACCCCCTCTTTAATGAGGTGGTGCTTGGTATTAAATGTTGATGCACTGTGATGGTACGCCAATACATGGCTTCAAAACACATCCACGGACAACCCTTATGAGGTGATTGGCATGACAGAAATAATCCGTTATTGATAATACATTTGTTTAAAATGTTATCGTTCATAAAATCACTTTACGTCAGTCAAACTTCATTGACTTTGATTGTTTCAAAGATTGCTAGATGGTGGCTGAAAGACTAGTTTGCAATTCTGGGTGGGGCTTTTCTGTGTTTGGATGTTAAATTGAGCTGGCTGAGTTTCTTCTGGTAGCGCCACTGGTTCCAGGTGTATTGTGTTCACAGAGAATCCCATCGCTTTTTTATTTATTTTTCTGTCACAAAGAAGTTCCTACATTTAAAAGGCTAGCTGATGAAATTGTGTGCAACAAGCATGACAGTTATAAAAGCACGAGGGAGCCCAGTCAGTCAGTCAGTCAGTCCCACAACTCACAAACACAGTAGCAAAGCTCTCTTTCCACAATCCAGTGGATTCGCTCGCCAGCCAGTAACGCTAGCCAACCAGTGCACTCCTTGAAAGACGCCGTCTCAACAAACAGGATTGCCCAAACTAGCTTCACCAAGCTCCACATACCTTCGTCTTCGCCTGATAAAGTAAAGCACTCTGTGACCATGTCTATGAAAGGCGCTCTGCAAGTGTCTGTGTACATTGGTGAATGAATGAGAGTGTGAATGGGTGAGTGGTTCCTGGTCAAAAGTGCTTTGAGTAAAAGTAGATTATCGCCTTGGTGTGAAGGGGCCCTAAGATGAATTGCCGCGAGATCTGGATAACAAAAATCCATCTTGAAAGGCTTACACACATTAGCCTCGAGTCCACAGCCATACCGGAGCAATGGCATGGCAAGGTGGGTTACATTTGCCTTCAACAACAAACACATTTATTGCTTTTTGCAGGTATTTAGTATCATTCCAAACACATCTTGATCACTGTCTTACAATGTGTTGGTTAGACTTAGAGAATGCTATATGGCCAAACGTCCTCCCTGTTACGGCCCCAGGCCTCCAGTTTCCCCCTTTGTTGTATTAGTTTGTGTATGTGGCTAATTTCTCCTTTTCCTCCATGGAAACCTGTCTGTGCGAGCTCTGGCCTGCGATTGGGGGACTTGTTTCAAGCCCGTTTCTGGTTGGCTGCTCGTCCCTGGTCCTGATGGTGCAGCATCTGAACACCTAGCCCCTAATCAACCACCTGTTGCAGCCACGCCTTTGAAGGAACAGGCCACCGTTTTTCCATACTGAGATATGTTCTTAACTGAGCTTAGACGAGTTGATACGTACCGGTCTGGTCTTTGTGCGTGCCCTCAGTCACGCAAAAAGACCAACGATGTTGTTAGCATTTGGCCTCTCCCAGCATGTCCCTATGGCTCCAAACAGGGGTGAAGTTGGAAGCTACCACGCTCTTCCATGGGCACGCACAAAGACCAGACAGGTCCGTATCAACTTGTCTAAGCTCAGGTAAGAACATATCTCAGTATGGAAAAACGGTGGCCTGTTCCTTTAAAAGGCCACACTTCAGGACATTCGGGGCTGCTGGCCTTTGTGGCCAGTATGCCATTTCGTGTTGTGTCCCTTTGTGTCAGTTAATGACTTTGTGTGTCCAGGGACATTCGTTTAGTTGTTAGTGAAGGTGCGTCTCTTCTTGGAACTAAGAGACACTCGCTTTGTTGACTTCCCTCTACCCTAGCAGAGCTGGGTTATAACACTCCCGTCGCTCTTCTTGTAGTGGTGAAGTTTCGGCGGACGTTTTTGCCTGTCTATGCTCCACAAAGGAGGGACAAGCCTTGTAACTGATTAAGAGGTAAGAGGGTGCGCTTCCAGAGTACGAGTTGATTTTGCGTAATATCTCACCTTTAGCAACACAATCATCATCAATCATTTACTCAAATACTCCATGCAGATCAGTAGAAATAAAATTCCGTAAAGATTTTTTTTGGTAGCGTTGCCTCACAAACCCCACAGAGCAAACTGCCTCAGACCTGCTTTTGAAAAGGAACAAAGGGCTTGACACGAGATATGAGACAAGCTGGAGAAATCACGCTCCGCAGCACTCCGCGGACTTCTAAATCCTGCAGACAGATAGTTCCACAAAATGATGCTTCGGAGCCAGAGAAGGGAGACTGGGGGGAATGAGTAATGTTGGGAGAGTCCGGTTCAAAATAGTAAGAGGAGCTAGAGGTGTACGATTTTGGAAACATCGAGGTTTTTCTGACAAGTGATGGGATTAGATTTGCAATTTTTCCGTGGTTTTATAAAGGCAAGATTCAGTTCCCAGCGAACATTTTAAACCTGCTTTAAACTTTAAACCTAACATTTGAGGGAAGACTGGAATATGAACTGCTAAACTAAAGCAAGAACCCCATGAGTTTCAGAACATGTTTGCAGAGAGCTGAACACTTTCACCCTTCACTCAGTTTAGATGTTTTCAGAGGTGGTCAGTAATGACGTACATTCACCTAAGGCGAGACACTGCAGGTGAATATGGAAAAAATATATGTTTAGAGATGTCAATTTGAAACATCCATCCATCCATTTGCCCAAATCACAATGCCCCAGCCCCTATGGCTCCTCCTGCAGGTGGTGGGTCCACGGAAGATCTGCTGAACATGACTGATATAAATATGAGAGGGGAAATGTATTGCAAGTTTTGTTGTTGTTGTCATTTTATGTTTTTATATAAGAATAAGACATTTTGTGCATAAGAATAGCCAAAATTGCCTTTCAGTGACAACATCTTAATAATAGATAGACCCAGATTTAACTTTATGGTTTGAGGATTTGTTGACATATTAGTAACAAAGATTTTTTCAGGGGATTCAGGATATCTTTAGTTTTTGAATAAGCTCATCATAAAAACTCAAATTTTGCCTTGTTTTTTGGGGAGTTCAAAGCTGTAAAAATCAGGTTGGGAATTAGATCTAAAAGAAATCCCTCTGAAAAAAACTTCTAAATCTTGTTAAAGGATCTGTATCATGCTATTTTAGCCATTCCAAAGTAAAGTATAGGCATATATATGATATATTGTACCTCTATCACTATGGAGTACTCATTTTTGAGAGAAATATAAGTATTTTTGGGGGGTATTTTCCCTACCCGGAAGACGAGACGCTTCGATTCAGTTAACTCCGCCCCTCTCTCCGCTCATTCCACATTTGCAGTATTATAAATATAAATATTGCTGCAAAAAGTGAAGTTACTTCACATAATGCAGTTATAAGGAGTTGACATGTGCAACACAGTTTCATAAATGGCTAACACACACGCTAACACGCGTTTTGATTGACTCACCGCTCAGCATGGCCTCCCATCGTCGGGTGTTTACGTTATGGCCCTCGTGTTGGTTATAAAAGTTAATCCACTTTGATTCTGGCCAAGGTTCACCAAGCATCCATCAGGTTGGTTGATATAGTAGCTAGCTTAATCCCGGAAAGAAATTCCAACTTCTGGCGAGTGCACTCTTCTTTAGGAAGGTTGAAAAGTCCTGTTCCTCTCGTAGCCAAACGCGCATCCGTGACATTATCGGTAAGAAAAAGAACAGGCGGTGTCCAGAGTAGGTTAGAAAGAGCTCAGTCTTCAAAAACAACACTTATGCTCAGATCCATGGCTCCTCCAGCCGTGGGTGCGCTTGATTAGCGTCGTGGGACAGCACAGACGCGTCGGAGAGTTGCTTTTTTTTTTTTTTTTTTCAAAAAAAAAAAAAAAAAAAAAAGTTTTATAAATACAAATCAGGCCGTAAGGCATTACATTACAGACGTAGAGCACTTCCGTTCCGCTGTGACGACACAACTGAACAGCTCAGTCGTTTACCAGGAGAGGGTGGAGCAGCTGCTCAGAGAGCAGGATTCAGGAGGATTACTTAGAACTGCGTGAATGAAGCCAAAAACCGCTCTGGGGGTGTTTTTGATAAGGAAATAGCATAACAACATGGCTAAAAACTCAAAAAAGTCGATTTTGCATGATATAGGACCTTTAAGTCCAAGACTGGAAAGTTTGTAGGAGCTACTATCATGGCTATGTCGCCGCATGAGTGGAACAAAAAACTAATTTTGAGAAAACCAGCCCTAAAGTTTCTCCGCTCTTTCTCTCGCAGAAAGGAAAAGTACCATATTTGGATTTTATATTTTACATTTTATTTTTTATTTAATGAATGCGCGAGGGAAACAAGGCTTTGTGAAGCGGCATAGCAGCTACTTCTGTTAACGGACAAAACATCATAAAATAAGCATCGTCCAGGTTAAATTTTGTCTTTTTAATACTCTGACATGAAAACTAAGATGTAACTAGCTAAAAATCTCCACTTCAACCTTTCTTGTCACCTTTCTTGGTCTGCTCATATCAATGAAATCATAGCCAAGATGGGTAAAGGTATTGCCCAAAGGTCTCTTGTTCTGTCTCATTTGGAATACTGTCCAGTCATTTGGTGATCTGCTTCACATAAAGACCTTAACAAACTTCAAGTGGCACAAAACAGGGCAGCCAGGACAGTGTTCTTACAGGACTGATGTGGCACTAATGCAGTCACGCCTGTCTTGGCTTACAGTTAACAACAAAATTAAACCAAGACTAATTTTACTAATGTGGAATTCAGTATTCAAAACAGCCACAGTTCTTTCTGAGCAGCTTGTGTTTGTAGGAAGCAGCCACAGATGCCACCAGACAGGCACTGGGTGGCGACTTAAAACTTCCTCGTCCCAAAACAAATTCTCTGAAGTCCACAGCGCTTTACAGAGCAATATTTACTGGAATCAGCTCTCAGTTAGCACATGCAGAGTTAAAATAAATACACATTTAAAAACTACTGCAGATGACCATGTGATACTTTCCTGCAATGTTATTTATTTACTGACACTGTGTTTCACTGTATTTCTGTAAACACTTTAAAGCATGTTGTGCAAATGTATTTTGTATTGTACAGTATGTAATGGTAGTCTTTTAAAGGACCCAGAAAGACTTAGCCTGGCATCCAGAATGATATCCCTCTCTGTATATTTATACACGGGGGATATCAGTCTGGGCAGGGAGCTGGCTGTTGCTGCTCCTGCCGAACTCAAACGGATCGTGCAATTAGAATGGTTTATTTGCGGTCACGTGTTGTTGGCGAGCAGCGTCACGCTTGGGATGCGGAAGTCCCCTCGATAACAATCTACGGACGGCGCCTGGGAGAGCGGAGGTTTTTTTTCTAATCAGCAGTAAATGACCAAACACATTGGCAGTAGGTGAGTTTTGCGATTCATAATTCTGTTTTAATATGAATGCAAAGCCACTGACTGCCCTTCTCTGATTTTGCTTTTGATTTTGCTCTTGTCATCTCAGCTGAGCAGAACTTTGTTCCACAGGGCTGCGAGAACACTTTGCTGTGATTGGCTGGATTTTTAGTGGGTGGGGTTAATTTGCTGGGAAGCAGAATCCTAATTTTTACTTCCTTGCATCGGTGCGGAAGACAGGAGACAACATGGATAGTTTTGAGGCACCGCTCACGGCAGTAAAATACTTTGCTGAAGGATTACAAGGACACACAAATGGCAAAGAATTCCTGGCCAGAAATCGCAGACGTTTTGGGCAAAGGCGAAGATGAATGCAGAAGATAATCTGCGTGATAACGCCAAGGCAAAGAAGTGAGTGATAAAAAAAAAAGTGGTCTGCCTCGTGGACAACAAGGGATACCAAGCTTGTACACCTCTCTGCATTGGTTAGACCCCTTTACTAAACACCGGGTAACGTCAACCAACATGATTTTACCGAGTGAAACGTAACAGGCACCTAGCTGTGTGTGTGTGTGTGTGTGTGTGTGTGTGTGTGTGTGTGTGTGTGTGTGTGTGTGTGTGTGTGTGTGTGTGTGTGTGTGTGTGGTGTGTGTGTGTGTGTGTGTGTGTGTGTGTGTGTGTGTGTGTGTGTGTGTGTGTGTGTGTGTGTGGAAAGTTAACGTCATATCCTTCTATTGCTGCGTAAACAGGTGCATGATGCAGAGGCTGTACATGCGCCTGGTTATGGATATTATTATGTTGCTTGATGATAGAAGGTGAACATGAGTGTACATAGTTTTCTTTTCTTCAACAATATTTTGTTAATGAGGATGACATTTTGACTGATGTCTATTTAATGAGAAACTTGAAGATTCATTGTAGTCATCCATAGGTAAATTTTGTTTCTTGATGCTGTTCTGAAGCTTTTGTTCAGATGGAAAATGTAACTATTATTTTTATTCACGCAAGAGTACAGTAACAATGTAAAAGTACTGTATGGATAAAATACTCTAAGAAGTACAATTATTTCTAAAAGTTACTCAAGTTCATGTACTTGAGTAAATGTAACTGAGTACTACCCGCCTCTGGAATTGAGTTTTTTCTGAATTATTATTTGGATACAGACAGATTGTGCAGTATCACCGGGAAATGGAAATGTTTGTTATATTGGTTACGGGGTAGGCGTATATAAGCTTCGAGCTTCAGCCTACTCCTTTTTTTGAGCTCCTGTAACAGAATAATGTGAATGTGTATGTTGTAAAAATATAAAATGTAAACTGCTCAAAAAAATAAAATAAATAAATAAACTAAATATACCAGCAGGAGATGTGTGATAAACATGAAGTCAATCTTCAAAATGTTTGCAATACCGTGACTGATACATTTAAACATAGTTTGAGCTCAAATGGTTTTATTTCTGTGATTTCTTGTTTGTTTTGCTGCTGAAACGGGGGCGTGGCAGTTCGGCAGCAACAGGTCTTATGGAGTATGAAATGTCAGAGCCCAAACAAACTTTGTTCTTTTTGCCTCAAGAACAAGAACAAAGTTCTTGCATCTTGTGGAGTATGAATAGGCCTTTAAGCACTGTACGCAATTTGAATGTTTTGAAGAAGTTATTATTTACAACTGATTCAAACAAATGTGTACTTTGTTCTTTGAATGCTTAATTACTTTCTAGAGCAACTTTTACTTTTGTTGGCGTTATGTTTGACCAGTAGTACCTGCACTTTTACTTAAGTAATGAAATCAAGTACTTTGATCAACACTGGATGTTTTAGACATTTTATCGCAGATTTAAAGTATATTAACCCATTCTTATTTCAAGTGAAAATTGGGTTCTTAGGAATGTTTTTGACGCAGGGTTACATGGTAGCTGAACATGCTAATCAGCGCAGAGAAGAGATTTGACCAAGGTGATGAAAGAGTTTGGACTCGAAGCCTGAAAGGAGCTTTGTGTAATATTATATTTTAGTGTGGGAAGGAGATGGAGAAAAATATACGCAGGGTTTTACAGTACACTGTGAAAGACAAGTCTCTCGACAATCTCAGTGTAAATATTTTTCTTCGAATTGTCCAACAAGGCTATAGTTTCTTGCGCCGTAATGCAAAATGACACACTGTACAAACAGGTTCTGTGAGTCTTTTGAGAGTGGCAGACAGCAGAGGCAGTGTTCCGGCGATGATAATGAGGAATAATTGTTGGGGTTTTCTATTTATCTCAGAATGTTGGAGCAACAGTGGCGACAGCCAGTGTCAGAGGCAAGCAGTCATGCTCCGCTCAGCACCAAAAACAAGCGTGCCTACAAAACATTCATTATTAACTCGCTAGCTCATTTTGACTTGCAAATTAAAGTCAGCTTAAAAAAGAGAGGGTAGGCTCTGAGAAATTAATGACATGAATAGGCGATGAAAACGAGCAAAACAGGAATGAAAAGGGGAAAAAGGTAACCTACCAACACGTAGGTAGTAGGTTCAAACAGGAGTGTGAACCTGCTACCTTCGTATACTTATTCTATATAGCCTACAGTGACAGTTGGGTACTGCTCCATAGAAATTGGATTTCTACACCAACAAACTCGGTTTCAGGCCCTTTGAGGTTGAGGCCTGCCATGCCAGACTTTATTTATTCTTGGTTCTCGTTTAGTATTGGATAAATCCATCAATATGGTTTGAGCCATGGGATTAAGCTCTACAGTACTTCCATCTAATGAACAGTTGCCCATCGACCTCACTGTCTGCTCTGGCCCCAAAGCTAGACCAGATCCGCTACAAACAAACTCCCATACCACAAATCAGAGACACCTATGGACATTCCTTTTTGTGTGAGCTCACCAGGAGCCTAGAGCGTACACTACCGTTCAAAAGTTTGGGCTAACTAAAAATGTCCTTAAATAAAAATCAATCAATGTGGATAACATTAAATTAATCAGAAATAAAGACTAGACTTTGTGTGGTGACTATTCCAGCTGGAAAAAAAACCTACATAGTTGTACCGAGGCGCATTTCCAGCACCATCACTCCAGTGTTCTAATGGTACATTCTGTTAGCTAATCGTGTTAAAGGCTAATTGATGTTTAGACAACCTTCGCGCAGTTATGTTAGCACCGCTGAAAACTGTTAGAGAAGCTACAAATCTGGCCTGGGTGACATCAAACTCCATCGAACAAGTGCAAATGTTGGTTTGCATGTTGGTTGTGCAGCAGAACAGGAACATTTGTACCAAGTCAGGCCCAAAACAAGAAAGTATACACTCATTAGGGTCGAGAGGTTGTCTTATAACCAGAAGTTTTGCAAGTTTTTGTGAATCACGACTACAAGACACTTCACACACCTCTTCTCCAGTGTGAATGGAGAAGAATGGGTGAAATGTTCCTTCATGAAATGCCTAATGTATGTTGAAAAAGCACTGTATAAATTGAGACTAATTCACCATTATTTTAGAATTTGGTCATTTCCAGAAGTGATGTTCTTCCTCGTAAATGTACTATAAAACAATGACTATGGACCTAATTCCGATGCAAAGTACCAAAATCAAGTGGGCCATCCGTCCAGACCCCGCTTAGAAACCACTGCAACCTTTAAACGTTTCATCTTATTTGGGTCGAAAGGCTGAGGAAAAAAAAAAAAAAAAACCTATTCTCGTAGCCAAAAGAACAACTCCCGAACCAATAAAAAGCCCCACTCTTTTAATATTGACTTTTCTCCCTCAAACTTCGTATCAGACTGTGTCAGTAAAAACAGCTTCCCGACCGTCCACTGTGCGCAGCGTGACGGTAAACAAACACACACGGCTAAGTAGTGCTTATGATGTTTCTTTAATACAGCCCAGCCCAGCGGTAATAAAAATCATTCTTTACCGCTCCCCGGGGTGCAGTACAGCGCGTGGAGTGGAGTGTTTGATAGGCTTCAGGTACGAGGAAGGGACAGCTTTGTAAGATCATATTTCAGAAGAGAGCATATTGGATAAGGATGCAGCAACATTTGCAATAGTGTGTGATGAATAAAACATCTGTTTGTAATATTGTAGAGTTACGTAGGTACAGTGTTGGGTAAGTTACTTTTAAAAAGTAACTTTTCTCATTACTCGTTACTTCTTTTAAAAAGTAACCTGTTACTTTACTTAGTTACTCTCTAAAGAAAGTAACTTATTACGTTACTCGTTACTTTTACGTTACTTTTGTGTTACTTTTATGTTGCTCGACTTTGTTCCTAAATGTGTTATGGAAGTTCTACTATTAAGGACATAACAGCAACGTGCTGTTGCTTCTTTGGTGACAGTATAGTTTTACGAGCCTACATTTCTCTGACATTTGAGGCAAATAGAGAGGGAGAGAGGAAAGAGGCGAGCCGCTTTCCTCTCTCCCTCTCCTGGATATTATTTCAATACGTGTGGGTTTGGAGTGTGTAGTAGCCTACCTGTCTGTCCAGCGATCATGTCATGATAAAATCCACTTAAAAACATGTTTGTAATCCAGTGCGTCCTTTATTTTAATCGCGCACGTGTTTCCATATGATTCCTCTGATCCGAATGCCTGGGCTCGGGAAAGGCATTTCAAACCGCTGCTGCTCCTCTTTCCAGGCAGTGTCTCCGAGTGGTTATGATGTTCCAAATTCAATACATTTTTCGCGAATCTGTGTTTTTACTCCTCCGGCCTCCTCAGGCGCTCTGAACAGCGGGTGCGCATTGCCGCTGATTCCACAGCTCCAAGCACCTGCCGCCATGCACACTCATCACCGCACATGTGCGCGCACTTACATTGACAATACACAGGAATCAACCGCACCGATGTATTATCAGTTTGCATTCAACCCTCAATAGCGTCACGTTGCTTCGTTCAGATGCGCATCGAAAAAAATAAAGTGATTCAATATAATGCTTTTAATTTGGGTGATTTATCACGGGCACGGGTGGGTAACGGGTAGAATGTTAACGGGTCCGGGCGGGTACGGATTTAACTCTTGATATAATCACGGGTTTACGGGCGGGTAAGTGCTGTAGCGGATGGGTGCGGGTGGGTACGGGTCTCCAAAATGGACCCGTGCAGGACTCTGCACAGTGTACACCTTAACATTCTTCCCCTTCGTCTCAACAAGTTCGAAGTAGTGAGAATACCTCCATCCCTCAAATGTTAGCCTCGTTGTTGGCTGATTTTCGCTTGCCATTGTCGCTCGTCGTCTTTTTTGCCGCCACCACCTGCGGCCAGCCTCTGACTGTCTCTCATGCGGAGTGAGAACTCGCGCGTGCGAGTCGTGTGCGCAAGCGCCCAGCAGATGACTGTCACGGTGACATCTGCCCATAGTAAACAAAAAGTAACGTTGCGGCGGATTGAAAAATAAACGGCATTACGTTACTAATTGACGGTAGCTAACGCGTTACTCTACTTTTTTCCCTGAGAAAGTAGTTTCGTTAGTGTAACGCGTTTCTTTGTAACTCGTTACACCCAACACTGCGTAGGTACAATATCAAATGGTAAGCTAAAGTTAAGTTTATACTGGCATGGTGAGAAAACAGAGGACACTACTCTGGCTTTGATCCTTTGCAGCGATTAAACATCGTTATACATTCATCTTCTGCTATACAATAACAGTAGCAATGTCACTAAAGGTTAGGGCCTTGTTTAGTCTAACCAAGATCCTTTATGTTCCCTCATCAAAAATATACATGTGGGAGTATTTGCTTCATACATGCAGGTTTGAGTAATCCTGACTAATTTGGTGATTTCTTCTTCTATTCCAGAAGCACTATGTTCTGTATTTCTGCATTATTCTAGCATAATAGATAAGACACGGAAATGTCCTCTACCCGTTTTAGGCCCTTAGAGGGATTGGCAAAGTCAGGCCTGGAGACCAAATCCATCCATCAAGCATCTACCATCTGATCCCCAAGACAATGGAACTATACAGTAATGCCCCCCTAAAGACCTAAACAATGGTTAAAGTACTCCAAAATATTGAAATATTTTTCAATTCCTCAAGACCCCCTTTCTATGGGCAGGTATGTAACCTGACAAGACGGCTTAAATCTTTTGGGGAGAGGGCAAACCTTTGGTTTAGCATTTGCGGTTGATTGGATCAAGTGCACTTTGTTTTAGCTAATCACAGACAAAACAACAAACTGCAAATCCATCAAATATTTTCAATGATATTGAGGATGAAAATATGTGTGTGTGGAAGTCTGGAGCAGAAGGCCTCGAGTTTTTCCATTGTTGCTTCATTGATGATTATTAACAAAAATGTTTCTTGTGGGCAAATGTCTCACCCGCCTTATCACAGCAATACTACCACGTGATTGGCCCATTTGGCCCAAACCACTGGTGGTTTCAGCATTCAAACAGAAACGGAACAAGATAGATTCTTGTGTGTTTGTGAACTCACATACCACCACTATGCTTACGCCTTAAACCATCGGCGTACCTGTTCTGAGCAGTTTGTTAGCATGCTGTTAGCAAAAGATTACTGCTTATGATCATTTTAGCATGTACAAACCAAACCAACCAACAACCAGCAAACCAACACAGTCTCATACACATTTTTTTGTTTTTTGTTTTACTTGAAAACACATTTAGCAAATTTTTTTTTTAAATGATGCCATTTTAAAGACAATACTTAAGAAAACATAACGAGCTTATAGTGGCTTCATTGACATCCCCTCAGTACGTTAGATATTTGATGTACTGCCCTCATATTGTTGAGACCAGAAAGTTCTCGCTGTGGCAGAATTGCAAGTCATCACTTAGTAAGCTTGGGAACTGCCAACATCGGTTTGTTACAGTCAGTGGAGTGGTGAACCATGGCTATACACAAACATTGTTAGGGATACAGTTGTTGCCATTACTTCGGCAGGAAATAACAAGCCATGAACAGTCGGTCTATAATAGAGCCGACAGCTGACCACAAGTGCAGCGCAAATAGGCATCACTGTCTACAACTCAAACCATCTTTACAACACATTCCACTACTGCATGCTTCCACCATATCATGCAGGTGAGGGAAAGAGTTGTTTGTCAAAATACAAATTTTGCACATTTGACTACGAAATGAAGTATTGTTTCTCCCTCTCCCAAATTCAAAATGAGCTGTGGAGTCCAGACATTTTCACCAAACTTGTTCTGATCAAGTACGAATGCTTCCTGCAGCAGTGCGCCCTCTGCTGGCTTCATGTATTGAACTACATGTTATAATATCTGATATCTTCTGGGGGTATAAGCCCACCCCCACTCTTGCGTCCCTTCACAGCGCAGCTGTTTCAATAAGGAGGGCTCTACATGTGGCTGTAGTGAAGCTATGACAAATGCTTTCACTTCGCATGAAGAGGGAGCTGTCTTGTAGCCACTGGTGAAGATGTGGAAATGTGTTCTGTGCATTTCAATCATCCGTCAATGTCGCAAGGGTCAACTTGTCGGGAGCAGTGGGTGACCTTAAGGTGCAGTCCTATTCACCTTACTCATTGTGCCCGCCCCTTCACTCATTTACAATCAGTTACTACACGGACACAAGCCGTGTAAATGTCCGATGTTCATTGACTCCAACAAGTCAACACTCGGGGCGGAATAAGGTGAAAATAGGCCCGGTACTTTAGCGTGGCACACTTGAGATTCAATCGAGGTATTGGAGCTATTGGAACTTCTGAGATACTTTGACATCACACAAGAGGAACAAACTATTTGAAACCCCCCCCAATATGAATTGTATTTGAATTGCACTTAAAAACCGAAAGGGCAATTTCAGTAATTAGCAAAAAGACGTTTGTAATTCCTAGTTTGTAGCGCAGTGAGGCTAAATACAAGCTAACGCTAGCAGCATACAGAAAACTGCTAAACTGTTTCACATCAATATCACCTCACTTCAACACAGCAGTGCTTTAAACCGCGCTTGCTAACGTGTGCTAGCCTTGCTTTACTTTGCTAAACAAGCTGGCGCAACATCTCGCAGAATACATCTCTTTATCACAAGAGCAAATAGTGTTAAAACAATCATTACGGATCGAAACGCCAGAGTTTTAAACTAGTCAATGTGCCTAACTCATTTGGTGAAACCTCTCCTGGTTCAAATATTCCTAATCCCCTTCTGTGATCCATCTAACACAATAGTGTGCATTCATCTGCATATAATCTGTGCCTGTCTTTCTTTCTGTGAAATGCCTTGAGACTCGCACAGCTGTACCCCTGTGTAATGGAAAGCATTTGTAAGCAGAGACAAACCCTGGTCGAGCTATCATCAAAAGGATCGGTAGCATGAATTATGTAGTCAGCAGGACCTAAAAAGCCTGCCCTAGTTTCTCTTCGCCCTGTCTACTACTGTCGAGCTGCTCAATTATTCTCTTTCAGTCACCTAGTTTACTCATGCTACCAAAAGTTCAAGCACGTACATCCATATTTGATCACGCTACCTGTTTTTTTTTTGGAGCCCCGGGCAGTGCTCTGTTGCTACTAATTAAATTTGGTTGTTCGATTGACTGGAAAATGTATCTGCAGATAAAAGTTAGGAAAAATTTGTTACATCGTCCCCACCGAGTCAAATGGTATGATGTGCTTGGATGAAACAGCCCCTGGAGCCATCACTAGCGACTAATGAGAAAGTGGACCATACTGCTGCAGTCACACTCTCTTAAGTATCTTGCCAATGGACACAAGGAAACGCTAACATGCCCCAAGCTTACAGCCCACCAGGTATGTAGGGTTGGTCATCTTTGATTTATTTACCTTTTTTACCAGTACTACAGGTGCTTGGTTTTTGCTGATACCTTAACGATTCTTTTTACTGCTGTCTCAGGCCCCGCCGGGCATCAAAACGTCTGGGGGGGGGAAAATGGCACTGAATTCTTTCCAGTACATTGTACACTTTAAGTTTTCAGTTCGGCCTCACTGCAAACTTAAGGTTTGCAGAGGAGGAACCCCAAAGCGGAGACGGAAGCTGGAAAGGATTAACCATTTATTACACAAAAAACTGGAGATGGTGACGAGGGCAGGCTGGCAGCAAGCAGAACCAGGACGAAGCAGTCAAAAAACAGGGCACAGCAGAGGCAACCGGATGAGACGGAATTATCTGGCAGCGTGGAGATGACTGAGCAGAGACTTTGAAGACTGGCTCCTCTAAAACTCCAGGTATGCCTCATTGCTGCAGGTGCCAGCCACGCCCCCGTCAACCACCAGCTCTGCACAGAGGGGAAAAAAACACAAAGAGGAGGGGAACAAAACACAAACCCTAACACACTGGTACCTTTTAAATGGTATACACAGGCCTTATAGCATTCCCACATGGTCATTTATCTCCTGAAAGTCTCCTGTCGACTTGGTTATGTGGGTAAAGCCACTTGATCACTAAAAACACCAATAGCAGAGCACATGTGGCGCATTAGAAATGGAGGCTTGAGAAATTCAGTGGCTGTTCATTTTAAGGAAGCACAGCACCCTGTCTCCACCCAAAAGGGACTGATCATGTGAAACTCCCTGGAAGAGGAGGGGACATAACAGACTGCTCTTTCAAAGAGAAAGCTTCCATTTACATTAGATTGCAACATTAAGCACTTTCTTTGATGTGAAATGTATCGGTATTGCTTCATATTAAGGTGTGCTTGTTAAGTATTAATAAAGTATTAAAGGTCCTATATCATGCAAAATCGACTTTTTGGAGCTTTTAGCCATGTTGTTATGCTATTTCCTTATCAAAAACACCCCCAGAGCGGTTTTGGCTTCATTCACGCAGTTCTAAGTAATCCTCCTGAATCCTGCTCTCTGAGCAGCTGCTCCACCCTCTCCTGGTAACGACTGAGCTGTTCAGTTGTGTCGTCACAGCGGAACGGAAGTGCTCTACGTCTGTAATGTAATGCCTTACGGCCTGATTTTTATTTATAAAACAGCTTTTTTTTTTTTTTTTTTTTTTTTTTTTGAAAAAAAAAAAAAAAAAAAAACAGCAACCCTCCGAAGCGTCTGTGCTGTCCCACGACGCTAATCAAGCGCACCCACGGCTGGAGGAGCCATGGATCCGAGCATAAGTGTTGTTTTTGAAGACTGAGCTCTTTCTAACCTACTCTGGACACCGCCTGCTCTTTTTTCTTACCGATAATGCCACGGATGCGCGTTTGGCTACGAGAGGAACAGGACTATTCAACCTTCCTAAAGAAGAGTGCACTCGCCAGAAGTTGGAATTTCTTTCCGGGATTAAGCTAGCTACTATATCAACCAACCTGATGGATGCTTGGTGAACCTTGGCCAGAATCAAAGTGGATTAACTTTTATAACTTTTATAACCAACGCGATCTCATGGGAGTCCAAACTGAGCGGTGAGTCAATCAAAACGCATGTTAGCATGTGTGTTAGCGTGTGTGTTAGCCATTTATGAAACTGCTTTGCACATGTCAACTCCTTATAACTGCATTATGTGAAGTAACTTCACTTTTTGCAGCGATATTTATATTTATAATACTGCAAATGTGGAATGAGTAGAGAGAGGGGCGGAGTTAACTGAATCGAAGCGTCTTATCTTCCGGGTAGGGAAAATACCCCCCAAAATACTTATATTTCTCTCAAAAATGAGTACTCCATAGTGATAGAGGTACAATATATCATATATATGCCTATACTTTACTTTGGAATGGCTAAAATAGCATGATACAGATCCTTTAATAAGCATGAATAATTAATAGGACATTAATAATATTCTTGTTTATATATTAATACCCTGCTTATTATACTATTATCTATTAACATACATAAACAGACCATACATAATTTGCTTATTTGTACCCAAATCCCAACCTTAAGCAGATTTGTAATGCTTATGAATTCCATATTGATACTTAACAAGCACACCTTAATATAAAGAAATACCAGTGTATCTTTAAAGTGATAGTCTGTAAGTTAAAATCTAGTTTTAAAATCTAATAGATTGCGCGTAATTGACTGTTTGGGCGTGCAATCTCACGTTGCATACAAATTATTAAATGATAATAATAATAGTTATTATTATTATTATTATTATTATTATTATTATACTATATAATGTTATATATTATATTATTATATATTATATAATAATATAATATATAACATTATATAATGTTATATAATATACTATATATCCCGGGGTCCGGGAAACTCATCCAAGAGCAACCGTCCTCTTCTCTTTCGCTGTCCTCACTTCTTATCCCACTACAGGCCTCGCATCACAATCACTTTTCTCGCTGTTTCCATCTTTCAAATAACCTATAGTACTAATTTACAAACCACGCCTAAAAGCTATTAATGTATTTTACATGCTTTTTTCCTAAATAAAGGACAGGAATCGTTTCATCTCAACATAGTCTCAAGGTCATGTTTGTAAAGACATATTGCATAAAAGGAACATTATAACACAAGCTCAACTGCCTTTTAGTCCTAAACAAGTGCTTAAATATCTGTTGAATTAGAATAAATCCATTGCCTGTCTTTGGGGTCATTTGAAAGTAGGTAGCACCATGACCTTCACTGTAAAACTCTGTAAAACGGCATTGATTTTCTTGGCTGAGAGCTTTATCTTTGTCTGTGCAAGTCAATGGAGGCAAATTTGAGATGAAGATGGAAAAAACACCACAATTATGTCTTCACCCAACCACATGAGACAATGTTCTTTTCCGTTCAGTTAGTTCTTACCAGTCCTAGCATGATCATGGGTATGGGCAACAACAAGGATGGGTCAAACGTAACGTACAGAAACACTAAATGCTGGTAATCAGAGATGAGAGATGTTGTTCTCGAATGACATTCGCATTTGAGAGACACTCCACTACTAACCTCTTTGAATGTGGCCACATAAAACTTGTGAAAGACTTTATGTTCTGTGAGCTGGGGGCCAGAAGGCGATCAATCAACTCTTTAGCAAGTAATCATGCTTTACCCTAGTAGTTCTCAAACTCTTCTTTTCACACTGAGTACCTTCTAAGTACCACCAGGCCTAGGTCAAGACCAAATAGGCCGACACTGGACAAAATCAGAAGAACAACTAAGCTTGTAAAAATCAAAATTTCCAAAATATATACTAGGTCAATGATGAGTCGAGTTGCGCCTGCACAGAGACAGAAGATAGAGTTTGGACATACGTACACATAAAGTATTTCCCATCATTCATGCAGCAGACACTTGCTATTTCAGTCCTATTGGCGTCTAAAGGCTTTCCCAGTTCTATTGTATTACTTTGAAGGGCTGACTCCCCCGGAGCACATGGCTACTTGATATGTGTAAACAAAATGACATACTTTAGCTCTGATTACAGCTGTTGGGCTTGATTCTTCCAGAGTTCTGACTTTACTCTAAAGGTGACATGGAAGCACAGGCAAGGCAATTTGTTCCTTGCAATAATTCTGTTTTTCCTCAGTGAGTATATACCGCTGTGGACACTAGCACTAGCGGAGTTAGCATTAGCGAGTGCGTTACAAGCCTATTTATCATGGTTATGGCTGCATTACAGAGATGGCATGGCCTGATATGGTAGTGATTTAAACGAGTGACCAGGTGACTGTTGGTTAGCAGGTTAGTCACTGTGACTGTCTGTATCACTCAAACATTTTCTTCTCCGCTTTTGGGAGCGTTCCTCAGGCTCAAGCGCAACATTTCTTTTTTCCACTGCTTCGACTAGATTATTCAATTCTACTTTACGATGCTTTTTGACTGCAATTCCCCCGTCCCGCAAATATTTCTACAGTTCTGGCACATTTACACTGACGTCTATATCCCAACTTCTGGTCTCTCTCCCGTGTTTGCGCTGCTCAACTCAACACTGACCTAGCACGTATTGATTTCGGAAGTGAGGAATTGGAGTGATCCCTACAGTAGTACCACCTGAAAAACTCCAAAGTGCCACCAGTTTTGAGCACCACTGTTCGTCTGTTATCATTGGAATAACACTCCAATGGGATGGAGTTAAAAACTGTGGGTTGGATGCTTAGTTTCCATCATTCTCTGAAAACTATTTTTGTTTTGATAGTTCAATGGGGAGAACCGCGGCTTTTGAGGTGGCTGTAACTGTTTAGCTCCATTTACTTCTCGTCCAAGCCACTCCTGTTAGATATTTTTTTTCTTACGGGTGGCTCGGAATCCTCATCCGCAACCAGCCAGTGCTCGCCTCTCTTTTGTCACTTCTAATCTCAGCAGGCGCACACAAAAAAACCCGACCGTAGCACCAACATCTCCGCTCTCTTTTTCTCTGCGTCTCTTCAGATTACCCCCCCCGGGCTCTCGCTGCGCTCCCCTGTTGTCAAGAGTACTATGCGGGGCGCGAGAAGCTTTAGCTAACTGCCACTTTAGCCAATTAGGAACTCTTAAAATGACTACATCTGTCAGCTACAACTGCGGAGCTCGGGAATGTTTAGGGTTTAAGGCGCGTGGCGGAAGGGAAAGCCTGTGATCGGGCGCATCTGCGAATGGGCACGCTTGGGCACACTGCGGGCACCTGTCTGCCCTCAAGGAACAACAGACGACATGAGAGAGAGAGAGAGAGAGAGTGTGCAAGCTGTTGACAGTAGAGTAATAGTGCTCGGGATTGCGTCGTAAAAATCGCTTGGGATCCCTGCTGCATTCCGCGATAAAGTAATGGAGATTTTAAGATGAAATGCTGGCGTCATCATTCACACAAATGCATTCGGACTCTACTACAGTATGACTGCATGGTTAATCTATATCTAATCAATATTGCTGTTTGAATTACTGCAATAACCTAACCACAAAAGACTGAAGCTTTTTCCTATGCCCTGTGCCTCTGGTGTTCGAGTCATGTGTCAAGTCTTGCGTCCTTGCGGGCTAATCAAAAGTGGTTGACTTGCACTGTCTTACAACAAAGAACCAGACCTTGGTTCAAATCAAGTCCAACTCTTTGCCCCGGACCAAAGAGCGCTCTATTTGGTCCCAACCATGGTCCACCACAGCATTCATGTCTAGAACTTTAGATCAAACCAAATGGAAAGTCCAAAAGAAACTATATAAGGGGCAATGGTTCTCAACTGGTTTGGCGTCCGGACCCGCAATCACTCTGGAATGACAAGCTGCGACCCAATTACGACTTAAGGCCTAGTCATACTTCATAGGATGCAAGAACTTTGCTCTTACACCAAGAGCTGCAAGAACAAAATGAAGTCATTTTTGCTTTGTAACCATGTAAACGTCTTGTAACTGAAGACATACGTTTGTTAAGTGTGACGTCACGACTTCCGCTTCCGGGTCCTAGCAGACGGGCAAATATGCGAGAAAAAAACATAAACAACTCTTAAAAACAACCATCAATATTTCTGAAACTCACTAGAGAGTTACTGAAGCTACTTATTTCTCAGACTCATTAGCCAAAAATGCTGCACCTACTGCTAAAAAAGTAATATTTACTAAAGTCGCTACTTCCGGGTTTAGCGGAGCTGCTGCGCCGTTAGCATTTTCCCCTGCTAACCCGGAAGTACCGATTTTTGTAAATATTACTTTTATAGCAGTAGGTACAGCATTTTTGGCTAATGGGCCTTGATTGTGGTATTAAAGAGTTTTTTGTAGTTTCTCGCACATCTGCGGACCCAGAAGTAGAGCTGTGACGTCACCACTTAAACGTATTGTCATGTGTACAAAGCAAAAATGACTTAATTTTGTTTTTGCAGCTCTTGGTGTAAGAACAAAGTTCTTGCGTCTCATGAAGTATGAATGAGCCTTTAGACTTGTAAAATATAATGTAAAATAGTGTCTTTCTCAAAAAAAAAATGTGTTGAGTAAGCATTACATAAGTCAAAGAAGCTGAAATTATGATCAAAACAACCTGATAACAGCCATGTTTCTGTGCATTGCCTAAATATTAAAAGTGTTTTCTGGGAAAGGCTCACGACCAATTGAAAACTGTTCCATGACTCACTTTTGGGTCCCAAGCCACTGGATGTCCAAAAAGTGTGATTTTGTTTTATCCAAAGACATACAATAAGCATGTCGTGACAGGGTTTAAAGTCATCAGTCCACACCAGTACAGTTGAGAACTTTGTAAACCGCTACTATAATGGAAATGTTTCGGTCAACAGACTTTACACAGACATAGTAAATATTCCAATTGCTATATTTTAGTAGAGTGTAGAATCACTATGGACTAAGTGAGGGTGGCGTTCAGCACGGGCTAACTGTAGCTTGTTTATGCTAGCAATTTGGCAGAGGTTTTAGACCCATCTTCTAAATTTAGAATAGGAAATGAAAACAACAACAAAAAATAGTGAAAGGAAAAGATTGGACAATGTTGCGCCTGTGAAGACAAACATGTGGACGTAACAATGACAATGTGTTCAATAATGACTTAACGGGAACAGGCCATCATTTTTCCATACTGAGATATGTTTTACCTGAGCTTAGAAGAGTAGATGCGTACCTGTCTGGTCTTTGTGCGTGCGCTCAGTCACACAAAATGACCAAAGACGTTAGCATATAGCCTCTCCTCCTCTCCACTATGGGCCAAACAGGGGTGAAGTTAGAAGCGACCAAGCTCTTCCACGTTTCCCCTATTTAAATACGGTTACGTGAGTAGTTACAAGATCCAAGTCTAGTCACACAAAATTAAACATGTCGATTTTTGTGGATAAAAAGGGGCACTATATTCTAGGCGCAATAACACCTTAGGAGCACTTTGACGTCGAAGTGGTCCTAAGGTAATTTTGTGTAACTATACTTGGATCATGTAACTACTCATGTAACCGTATTTAAATAGTGGAAACGTGGAAGAGCTTGGTCGCTTCTAACTTCACCCCCGTTTGGCCCCATAGTGGAGAGGAGATGCCAAATGCTAACAACATCTTTGGTCTTTTTGTGTGACTGCGCGCACGCACAAAGACCAGACAGTTAGGCATCAACTCATCTAAGCTCAGGTAAGAACATATCTCAGTATGGAAAAACATGGCCTATTCCTTTAAAGAGGTAAAAATGTTTCTTTTGAAATGTCCATGAGTGCAAGGAACTTCCGGAGCCAGCCCCTATTTCCTGTTAGGCTTCAGCAGCAGCAGGTCATAGTGGAATAAATAGCTCAAGCCATTTTGTTTTGTTTTGGTTTACTATGTACCTCAGCTCATTACAATTTCCTAATCTTTTGTTCCAACTGAGCACCCATTAAAGGACCTGAAATAACTTTTTTTTCAGGCCGGCTTCAGTCTCAGTTCAGAAGATGAGGTCCTGAACATAAGTACATTGTGACAAGATCGTGTAATTTGGAACATAATATCTTAACACGATGAGGACCGTGATCAAATCCAGGCTTGTTTTTCTGAAGAGTAGGACCCAGACAGCTTTCCTGCCAGAATTGGTGCTTGTAGTGTCTGATTTTCGCCTAATCTGCCTCGCCAATGATAAATTAACATATCGAGTCTCTTCTTCGCCAAGCCATTAATACTTCATTGCGGATTGGAAAAATGAAATTCAGTGGGTAGCAGGGTATTTTAAAGCTTCTACGCCTTGCTAATACAACCACACGCATGTATTTAAAAACCAGCATCGCCCTTGAGTTCAACTTACTAAAAATTCCTCCTTCTTCTTCTTCTTCAAAAAAACCTACGTAGCCTTGTCTCGTGCCTCTCTCAAACCCTTATTTCAAACCCAGTGAGCACTCTCACCTCCAGCTCGTCCGGTGTCGGAATGAATTATAGATATGCAAGTGGAAGAGCCTGATAATCCCTTTGTTTCCAAGAAGATGAGGTAAGGAAAAAAAGAAAAAAAAAAAAAAGTGAGAAGTAAGAGTCGAGATAATATTATGATGGAGCATGGGAAGAAGCCTGTGATTAACAAAGAATCAAAAAAAAAAAAAAGCGCAAAAAGAAAAGGGTAACGACTGTGAATGTGTGGATGAAACAAGTCGAGACAAAAGCATAGGACGAATGGGGAGCATGCTAGAGAGGCTGAGGCTTTATTATCCATATGTACTTAGACAATACGGTTATAGTTGGCCATTATATCTGAAGACTAAAGCCGTAGTTCGCGTGATACTATCTTTGTAGCTGTTTGAGAGATGCCTGTGTGGTTGAACTGCATAAACGACTCCCACTTTGGCAAGTGCAGTGGGCGATGTCAATACATGCATTTATTCAAAGAGAAAATAGAGCTTGTTTTTTGAAAGTTTTAAGCACTTTGAAAATAAAAGGGAAAAAACTGTCCCACCGAAAAAAAGAACTTGATGAAAGTAACCCATGGTTGTTAAGAGCTTGGCACATGGCGTAAGCGAATTTGGAAGCGGAGTTTGTTGCAGTTTGCTTGATTTTTCTGCACACTTACTGTAATATGTGCTTCACTGGTCGAATCAAGAAGAAGAAGCTCTTTATTATAACTTATAACTATTTTTTCTTTTTTGCAGATATTTGGTAATAACATCTCATGGATTCCTCCAGGGGAGCATTTTGGGAACTGTCGCCGCACTGTTAAGAAAAAAAAGTCACTGGGGAAGAGCCAAAGATAACTCAAAGATGCGCCAGAACTCAACTCCAGGTCTGTTTTAGATGAGAGAACAAGACTGTAACGTGGAAAAAAGTTCTAAATATTACCTTTTGAGTAATACCGCCGTTCAAAGTGCATATGACACGTTTTAATGGCAGCACTGTGGCGCAGCGGTTAGCGCTCGTGCCTCACAGGCAAGAAGGTCCTGGGTTCGGTTCCCACCTGGACCAAGCCTGTCTGTGTGGAGTAAACATGTCCTTCCCATGCTTGCCCATAGGTTTCCTCAGGGCACTCCGGTTTCCCCTACCACAAAAACATGTACAATAGGCCAGGATGAATGATGGTGGGGGTCAGAGGGACTGTTGGTGCAGACGTATGGAGTCGCGCTTCTACAGCTTACCACCACCGTGTGTGGAGTGAATGTAAATGGACTCATGTAAAGCGTTTTGTCACTATGTCTGTGAAAGGCGCTATATAAATAAAGTCCTTTCCCCTGTAGTGAGGCACTACAGGGGGCCCCATAAAGCTTGTCTACAACACAAAGACACTGAAAAGAAATTGATTTTGAAAGAATAAATACATGTGTTTGCTAAAATGAACTACGTTTACGCATTGGTTAGTATACAGTCATTGCTCTACAGTAAATAAGCATAATAACATAATAAACATAATCATAAACAATTACTTTGAATGGAGTCAGTGTCCAATAAGCAAGTGCAATAATCTTTTTGTAATTGTTTTTTTTTTTTTTAATGTTGCACATACATTTCATAATAAACATGAGGTAATTTGTGCAAAATACATCACACTTGCCAGGGAGAAGGAAAATTAACAAAAATCTACTTAAATGTATGTAATATCGTGACCAGATTTCAACAGTTTGAACGGCCTTTCTGTTAGTGCAACGCTTTTTATATACATATCAAGTTCTTTGTGAAAAGCATAAAAAACAGGATTTTTGTTTGCGAATTTACACTAATGAATATAATATTTTGCCAAAATAATGGTTAGGTTAACAATAAACATCTTGTCAGGACTCATTAAGTCATTTGTAGTCATTTGTTTGCCCAAGAGTAACATGTTCATAATACATTTTGTAATTGTTGCATAACTTAGAGACAAAAAGGCGGGGGACATCTGTCCAAAATGTGTGAATTACTGAACAAGTCCAAAAGGAAGTGCAATAATAAACATCACAAAAGAATGTCAAACTGGATACATTTTGTAGCAAAATCTTAAGCAATAATTAATAAGTCATAATTAGGTTAACTACGTTTTAGCAAAACATTGTCATATGCTCTTTTAAGTAGAGACACCAAATTTTCTTTATCTTTTCTATCCCAGAAGGAATTTTTGATATCTATTTTCTTTGATATCTAACCTGAAATGATTGAAAACTCACAATACATTGTCATTATATTCATGTTAGTAATCTAAGTTTCAAAAGTAGATTTATAAGTGTTTCCCCTTCCCTATTCACCTCCATCGACTATACTCCTCTGCAAGGGAGCGCTTACACAAACATAATGTACTGACAATGGACTATGGTAGCGATGCAAAGCGTTGTTGTATTAGATCTAAGCAGTTGCCTCTTTTGACAGAGGAAAAAAAAACAACGCAGCGGTTTTTCATACTCAATTGAAACGGTACCTGTCAAGTCGAGACCTCCGTGTTCTCACATTCTATGGCCTTGGGCGGGGACAAAGTTGATCCAGATCTCCCCGAATTACCCAAACATCAGTACATATTCGAACACTGATGTGACTCCTTGCGCCTTGGGTGTTGGGCGATTGCCAACCGGTTCCTGAAGCCAAAACCGCCCAGTGCTCTTTATTTGGTAACATTGCATTTGCTCTTGTGTGTAGGCTAGAAGATGGAGCCCTATTATACAAAGTGGACTTGTATGAACTGACTGTATTGTAGTGTCTCATTATAAAAAACTGTTCATGGAATTTTGTTTCATCCGTGCACGATTAACTCATCCCATTCGGAGAGTTTGTCTCAATCTGGACAGACAAAAGTGCTTATATGTGCAATCAAGATAAGGAAAGTTCTTGTGCAGTGGTTCTCGAATGAAATCAATTTTGACTTATAATCATGCTAAGCGCAGAGGCCCAGGGCACTCTTGTAAAAGAGATTTTTAATCTCAATTCGTTTTTTTCCCTCCTGGTTAAATAAAGAAAGAACTGCTCAGAACAGGGCCACTTCTGTCTATCTACAATTTTAGGTCAAACATTCTCCAAAACAACATAAAAGCAGAGGAAGCTGCTTTTAGCTCCTGGGTCACTCCTGGTAAATACTTCTAGCGCTCTTTAGTGAGTGCTCTTATGATTAGTCCAGCATTTTACACGTTCATATCTCTACACTGGGAAAAATACTGTCTTATCTGAGACAAAAAAAGTACTTGAAAAGTGTTTGAATGACCAGAATTTGTGCTGATTTTGAGGAGGCTTGGACTTTATTATCGCCAATGGAACAAGAATGTTTTATCTTGCCTTTGACCTTTTTCTCTCATTTCACGGGTTTTTGTCTTATTTTAACCTCTTACCCCCACCTTAACCGAGCCAGTGTAACGCCTCATTTGAAAGCTAAGGCCTCAACTCTTTCCTTGTTTTTCTTGTCAGGTTTTGCGTTTTCGTCACATTTTCCGTCACGTTTTTGCCGCATTTTTGTCACTTTTTCGTCAGTTTTTGTGACTTTATTACAGCTACACTAAAAGACAAAAAAGCAACGACAACGTGACAAAAATGCAACAAAACGCGACAAAACAATGAAAAAAAAAAGTGACAAAGTAACGAAAACACAACAAAATCGATTACAACAAAACAAGGAAGAACCTTAGATGAGTTTTGTCGGTCTCAGCTTTCAAATGAGGCGTTACCCTGGCCTACAGCCTGTAAACTCCAATCAAGAACCTTTCAGATTTGGGTAAAGCTGAACTGGAGAAAAATTAATGTTCTTGGTTACGGTGGGGGGGTAAGGGGTTAAGTGTGTAAAAGTACATTCCTCTTTATTTTAAGCGAATGGATGCTTGTTCCATTGACAATCTTTAAGCCAAACCTCCTCGAAATCATCATTAATCGTCTTTATCCAAGCACATTTCAAGTTAAGATGGCATTTTCCCCCAGTGTATAGGAAACCCTATTTGGGCGCTTATAAATGATTAATGCAATGGTTTATAACTAATTAATGAGTTAACACTTAATTCATCATGAACAATGAATTAGTGTGACTAACACTTAACTACTTTACAATGAATAAGTGAAGTATGTGAAGAACTGTTCATCATGAGTCAGTTGCAGTTAAGTAGTTATTAAGTGTCATTATACGGCTCTTCACAATGCAAGAAGCTATTGAATTTTCCAACGTTCTACTGGTCATTATTATCTGATAGAGGAGCTCTGAAAAAAATAATGACCGCTGCCAATGGCAACGGAGTTCGTGCTTGTTCAGGTCTTTCATATCACTCCGCAAGTAGTAGTAGCGGACACTACTCTGTCCCCGTCCCTGCGAGAGAAGTTGGGGGAATGCTCGTGAAGTTAACGGGAGTCCGACTTTCAACTTACCCAGAGATTCACCACCATTCCTCCTCTCTAACTGCACCTTCAACTAAGTAGCTAGGCTAACAATAAGTAGCTAGCCGTGCTGCTACTAGCCTCGCCACACTACCTGGAATCACAACAAACATTGCCAAGCAACGTGCAAACTTTTGGGAACTATTTGCCGCGGAAATCATTAAATAAACATTTCTGCCTTCATAAAAGTGTATGAAGTTTATTTGTGTGTGTTCAGTTGGCAACTAGCCGTATAATAAGCGGGATAATGTATAGAACGCCGGTCATTATCCGGAAATAAGTACTGATAGGGCAAAACAAGACCCTTTCGCTCCGGTTCGCCCTGTCGGTACTCATTTTCCCGACAATGACCAGCGTTCTATACATATCCCTTACTTAGTCACACTTAACTAATGAAGAGTTCATGATGAATTAAGTGTTGACTCATCATTTATTAAGGCTAAATAAAGTGTAGTTATTATAAAGTTTTCCTTTACCAACATTTCGTGAGATTTGCAACAGAATCCTCACACTGGAAACAAAGTCTTAGATAAAACATTTAAAAATGACTTCAAAGTGCCTGAAACAATGGTATTTGTGCTGATTTTCAGTAGATTTGCTCTGTCTTATCGCCAGTGGATCAAGCATGGTTTTTCTTACCTTTGATTTTGTCTTATTTCAAGTATTTTATGTCTTATTGATGTAGAATTCTCTCATTTTAAGAGAATACATGCCCGTTCCTGTTAGGGATTTGTTTTGGTCTTTCTGCTCCCCCTCCTTTTCTGTTTCTGTGCAGGGCGTGTGTGACAGGGGGCGTGGCTGGCTCCTCCAGGGGAATGAGGCACACCTGAAGTTACTCACTCATTTGGCAGTCTTCAAAACCCTGGTTCTCCCTCCACATCCCTGCCAGATTATTACGTCTACTCGGTAGTGTTCAGTTGATAGTAGTAGCATTGAAAACTCTTTGTTTTTTGATCCTAATATTTTTTCCTTTGCGCAGATCTCCTGGTGCCACTCCTGGAGTCTACCACTCTGCCAGCCAGCCCCCTGTCTCCACTGCCTAGCCTGCCTGCTTTTTGCCAAGGAAATAAATTTTTTGAACTTTGTTTGGTCCGTCTCCGGCTCTGCTTCGGGGTTCCTTTTTTACAAACCTTAACACGTTCCACTGAACATTTTGATTTCAACACAGTCCAAACCTACTCAAAATCAGCATTGCCTTTATCCAAGCACATTTCAAGCCTTTTATCTCAGATAAGATGGCATTTTCCCCCCAGTATTGGCCCCAGTAAACAGGAAAACCCATTTGGGTGCTTATAAATGATTAACAAATGATGAGCTATGGTTTATAACTAATCAATTGTCGGTAAATCCCCTTTATTTAGCCATTCCAGTCCCAGCATATCCCTTCCCTTTTTCCTTTCCCAACATTTAATGAGATTTGCAACAGAATCCTTACACTGGAACAAAAAAGCCACCTGCCAATATGATTTCAAAGTGGGATTTGTGCTAATTTAGATTTTTAGGTGTCCATGCCTGTTCCATTGGCAATCTTATTTCAAAAAGTCCAAACCTGCTCAAAAATCAGCATAAACTGTCTTAATTCAAACACGTTTTTGAGCAAGTCATCTGAAATAAGATGGCATTTTCCCCCCAGTGTACTTAAAACCATCACCCATCAAACCGGCTCTGCGCCTTTTTTCCCCCCCTCTCTGCTTTTATAACGATATGTGCTTTTGCTACCTGACACCCCTCAGCGAGCCCACGGCAGGAGACCCAATTTATGGAAGAGAGAGGTGGTGGTGAGGTGGGGGGAAAAGAAAAAAAAGAAAGCCGAATCAATATAAATACTCTTTTCATTTGAGCTGCTGTCCGGCGCCCACTCCTCGCGCGTCGGTGTGTTGCAATGTGCCAGCATAATGACCAATCTGTCCATCTTATTACCAGGCAAGAGCCGAATAATTGCCCCGCTGCAGCCTGTTTATGTTCAACAAGGCGCTTAAAACCAAGATTAAAGCGATACGTAATGGCGTACAGGAGTCTTTCTTTTTTTCTTTTTTTTCTTTTCCTCATCACGAGTTAAGTTGGAAGTGGCAGAAGCGACTCTGCCCGTCCTCCCGCGTCCCGGCATCCATCCGCGGCCGTACGTAGGTGGTATCAACATATGGTGCGAGCGCTTCCACAAGAAGAATAGCATGCTAAAACCATTGTGTAAGCCAAGTGTGGCAGGGCTCCATGGTTTATCCAATGTGTTATTTCAGCAATCGTATGCAAGGAAGAGGCATCATTGGAAGACTTAATGCAAAGGTCTATCTATATCTATATTATATCTATATCTATATATATATATATATATATATATATATATTTATATATATATATATATTTATATATGTATATGTGCGCTTTGAACAGTATATGTTTTCATATGGGTTCCAAGCTAGCCAACCCGCAATCTGTGCGTGCTTACCTTATGTTAGCGTGGGTTTCTCTGGGCAAAGAAATAAAGAAATAGAAGTTATTTTCAAGTTAATTCGATGTATGTTCTTTTAAACTTTCTGAGAGCTCAATCATATAGTGAAGTAATAGGATAGAAAACAGTTCAAAACTCAAAACAGTGTTTACTCCAAACTGTGCCTCGACTGTTTCAAAGCAACATGATGCTAACGACTTATGGTAATGGATGTTTCCTGTCCTTGTTTATGAAAAACTTTACACAGAAATGTTAATAGCTCACTGGAGGAGACGTCTGTGTTTATAAATGTAGGTGTTTTAGCCGGGAAGCTAAAGGCTATCATTATTTTGATGCTAACAAACGTCAAAAAAGAGCCACAATCTGAGCTCATTTTCTTGAAAACACTCGGCTTGACATTTTATTTACATTTTCTTCCGTTTTTTTAAAATCTTATTTTATTTTTAATCTATAGGTTAAAAAACGATGGACTGGAAATGGCGTTTACCCCACACTGGCCTACAGGAGGTTCGGCAAAAACGTTCCACGCACAGGCTATCCTCTTGTAAAATCATCTTTCTACTTCCGGGACCAGTGGAACTTAAAGTAGTAACTTGTTTACCTTAATAAATCCTTTTCGTAGTCCCTCTGAGGGTAATACAAGTGTTAATGGGATGATTGTTTTTTTTTTCATCTCCCCCTGATGTTTCTGGCCAGAAAACCACACTTGCAACTTGACTGCCACCGGGTCGGAGCAGCAACACACACTAATGGAATCACGAAGAAGAAGCTAACAGGCTAACGGGCAAAGCTAACTGTGGGCTAGCGCCACTTAAACAGGATTTACAGCCAAGTTTGAGTGAAAAAAAAATCTCCATTGTGTAATTGGACGTACAATATCCCTCTCTCCCTTTGTCTTTTCTGTCAGCGTAGTATTTACTATTTACTAGTAAAAACATGCAACATGCTACGACACCTGCAGTGGCGCTTATGGCCTCTAGGAGCATGAGTTACTAAGTACTGCTTTAAGCCCTATTGCTGATTTCGACCTGTACAATGCCTTTTTGAAACACTTGGTCATACAGAAATATTACATTTACTCGCTATGCTCATACCTCAAATGTTTTGGATTTGAAAATAAGGGACATTTTCCGGTCCCCGCTGCAAGCCAACCACCCCAACCAAGAGAGGTCAAATACTGTTGACTTGACAGCGATGACCTCGCGACAACTGCCTACCAGGCTACTGGGGGTGTCAGTTCCCGCGAGGCTAGTGACAGAGTTCAGTTTGGAGAGGCAGTTGTTTTGCGTTTTTTGTTGTTGCAATAATACGGGAGATTTACAGGTTAATACTTATACGAAAGAGGACGGCAGGAAGAGAGTTATAATACGGTAGTTTCCCAGACAAAACAGGGGACAAGCAGTAGCTTTTTCCCTACACTGATCAACAGGGTTGCAGGCTGAAAGAAGCAGGGCTGGCCCAAGCCAGTTTTCACCGCAATGCTACACGGCTCCTCGGAAGCGTAGAAGGACCAAGGAGGGGTCGTTTGAAAGCTTGAAATCTCTAAATTTCCTTTTACTCCAAAGTTATGTCCAAAACGGCAATATTGTAGATGGCGGGACCTTGGACCTCATGGGGTTCAAAAATGAAAGCGCAATTCGGCGCCCCCTCCGGCAGATGGTGCTCAAGGCGGCTGCCTGGGTTGCCTATGCCCCGGGCTGGCCCTGACAGGAAGTTAGCCAAGGACATTCTGTGCACAGAGCTTTGTTCCACAGCAGCAGCACACACATTGTATGCATTGTACACACGTTTTTATAATTACGAACTCTGCGATCATCAGAGTGGTCCAAGGCAGAAGTGCAGCTGAATGGTCTAACCTTTGTCATTGGTCACTGCCAACTAGATTCCATTATTTAAATTCTTTTCGAAATGTACTGCTCAAGTTGGCCGTCTTCCAAACATTTTATTTCCAAAACCCATTCCGAAAACTGTATATCGCACTGCACCACCAACTCATCAGTGTCAATTCACATAAACTCCTTCCCCTTAGAGTTTACAAGTAATGACGCAAACATTAAAAAGTAACGCCACCTAGGGCTGAACAATTTTGCCAAAAATCAATATTGCGATTTTTTTCAATCAATATTGCGATTTGATTTTATTGAGATTTTCCGCTAATAACTTTTTGTTGCAATACAATTAAATATTTACAACTGACTTAATAAAGTATTACTTACTCTTAAGTCCTTTATAATCATATGGAATATAATTCAAAATAGTCCACATAGCTATTTACATAATTTAAAATAAGCTTATACTTTTTTTGTAAATAGCCCAAATAATTTCTTGCTATTTGCTCTTGTGTATTAGTCAGTGGTTGTGAGATAAGTTCTTATCTTTATCCAAAACATTCCCAAACATAAGCCTCCAAAAGTGAGCCGCAAAGGACTCTTACTCTTAATAAGCAGCACAGGCTCACCTTCATCTCTCGAGGCACAGACGTGTGAATCCGGAGGAGAGTTTCTGTGATCAGTGCGTCAGAGGGATTAGCGCTGCAGCTAACACAATGCTAACGGAGGAAAAAGCAATAGTCCTTCACGATGGCTGCATTATAAACGCTGATATTTTCACAGTACATCCACGATCTACCGCGCACCTTAAGTAGACTGAAACAAAAGCACGCAGTGGAGCGCGGAGCGGACGTCGGTCTCTCGCCGCTACATTCACTTCTACGGGCCATGGCCGTCAGCTGCATGGGCCGAAATCGCGTGCCTCTGCGATTTCGAAATCGCGTTGTGTAATATCGCGATAAAATTGCAAATGTGATTTATCATTCAGCCCTAACGCCACCAACAATACTTTGCCGAACTTTAGTTTTAACATCTCAATAATTCATGAAAACATTATCTTTTAACTTTCCTTTTTTGAGAAGCATTATGGGAAAATTTGAGTGCTCAACATTTCTGTCACTATCGCACTGTAATGACACTTCAGAGCGTGCTACAAAGGGGCCAGGGAGGGATACAGGACTGACTGCAGTTAAGGCTTTATAGGCAGATAAAAGTGAATGGTTTGCCCAATATACTCAAACTAAACTAAACTTGTAATTGACCTGTAAAGATTTAGGAATAAGATGCAATAGTTGGAGGAACAACATTGTAAACTCTGAAATAGTCCATTTTAAAAGCCAGGGATAAAAAGTAATTATGTTTTCCACCTTGTTTGCCCCTGAGCTACTTTGAAGCAATTAAAAACAGTGGCACTTACGTTTTGAGGATGTGTGAGAAACTATTCTATTGAGGCGAACTCCACATGGACCGTCACTTACCGAGACAAGTAAGAAAATGAATTCGAGTCTTTTGATGCACAAAGAGAACACGCATTTATAATGGAGACTATATTAGACAAATCATGTTTGTAGAAAGACAACAAAACTAGTTTAACCCTTGTGTCATCCTTTAATTTTCTTACGTTCGTTACCCTAGTGTACAAAAATGTACACGCTTTTCAAACTGCTATAAAAACCACATACTTTCATGTTTTTTCAAATTTTTTTCACAAATCTGAATAATCACTTCTCACCTTCTCAAAACTACCAAACATGTTGTTTGTTTTGGGTTTTTAACCCTTTATATGCCAGTTTCAAAACAAAAACTTTGAAGTTTGTGTTACAAAACAACATAAAAACCTCATTATTTTTTAGAATAGTGAATAGTAGAGAGCTGGGGCTTTGGTGGATTTTAGGGCCTTGGATATGTTAAAGATGAGCCAAAAATTGATTTGTAGTTTTTCTGTAGTGAGAGATTTACAACTTTCCATACGTTCGTTACCCTAGTGTACAAAAATGTACACGCCTAAAAACAGCCATAAAATCTGCATTTTTCAATATTTTTTTCCACTTCTTTTCGCATAAATCACATGAACTACTGGAAACTTTTCCAAAACTACCAAACATGTCATCATTTTCTGGATTTCAACCCTAAAAATCCCAGTTTCAAAACTTAAAACTGAAAAATGTGTTACACAAAAACACAAAAGTGGGATTATATTTAGAATAATACAATGTAGAGAGCTGAGGCTTTGTCTGTTTCCAGAGCCTTGTTTGTGTCACAGACAAGTGATTCTTCAGATTTGTGAAAAAACGTTGAAAAAAGATAAAAGTATGTGGTTTTTATAGCAGTTTGAAAAGTGTGTACATTTTTGTACACTAGGATAACGAACATATAGAAAATGCAGATCTCCAATATAAAAGACATGAGAGAATAACAAACACTGGATTCTGAAAATATGGCTCGAAAGAACATTTCTTGCCGAAATCCACGTCTCAAGCTGCAACACAGAGAAAATGGTCAGGAAATGGAAGAAAGAAAAAAAATGTACAAAAATGTTCATAGGATAACATAAGGGTTAATTTGGTTTTTCAGCATTCATATGATGGGTTTTAAATTTAGAAATGTCTATGTAAAGAAAATACAGTAAGGAGTGAATTGGTGTTTTTCGAACGATGTGCTAGCTCCAATGTCTGAAGTTGTGAGGGCCTGTTAATTTCTTATTGAAAAGATCTTAGACCCACTCGAATGAGCATTTTTTGCTAAGATTACGCGGTGAACAGCGAGTTCCTGGTAGTTAATCACTTTCCGCATGGTCCGTGCAAGATGTAAGGTGTAAATACTTCAGTGGAGGAGACGTCTGAGACTGAATTTGATGAATCATAAAATTCGGTGCTGCAAATATGAACAAATCCACATAAAAACAATAGTCTTGTCTCCAGTGTCTGCGTACATTGGTGTACGAATGAGAGCGTGAATTGGTGAGTGGTTCATTGATGTAAAGCACTTGGGTAAAAGCGCTATAAAAGTTGAGACCATTTAACACAGGTATAATTTTATATTTTGTGACAAACTTGCCGATCTTTCTAAACGCTGACTTCTGAAGTATTTACATTAAAACATCAGGTTTTATAACTAGGGCCCAACCGATTTATCAGCAGGCCGATATTTGGGTATTTTACAATCTCGGCTATCGGCTGATTTCTCCGGAACCAAAAGCGATAGAGACTGCCCATTTGCAGTGGGAACAGCTCAGTCAGAGCTTTAAATAGCCCTCCACAATTTCCTAGGCCACAGGGGTGCGGGAAAACGTCGCAGTGAAAATTGATCACAAGTTTGTACACCTATTTTATATATTTTGTTAGACTTTTGTATATTATCTACTTTTGTGTATTATCTACTGATTTTTGTCTTTCAAATAAGCTCCCTCTGAAGTACCCACTAAACATAGATACTGTATATTTCTATGACTGAAACTTTACTATAATACATGTTCAACTATAGGCTATTTGAGAGATTAAAAAAACAAACAATTAAATTACTTAAAATCAGCCTATATATCTGCTATCAGCCAACCACCTTCATATCGGTATCGGGGCCCCAAAAATCCATATTGGTCGGGCCCTATTTTCAACAAGCAGTAAGTGGTCCTCTACCAGAAACTCACTGTCCACCATAGAATCTTATCCATTTTGGAATAAGGCTGTAACAGAATGTGGAAAAAGTGAAGCAGTGTGAATACTTTCCAGTATGATCTTTTAAACTATCTGAGACTTAAATTATATAGTGAAATAATAGGATAGAAAAGTGTTCCGTGCAACAATTCAAAACACCAAGTGCTGCAAATATGAACAAATCTACATAAAAACTATCGTCTTGTCTGTTGTACATTTATTTACAGGACCCAGTGTATTAAATGTGACGGTCTGTGTTCTGAATTTTTGAATGTCCACAAGGGGTGCCACAGGGTTCAATATTAGGACCCCTTCTGTTCATCATGTATATTAATGAATTAGGACAAGTGTGTCTGACGCTAATATGCATTTTTACGCTGATGACACAATAATTTACTGTTTTGGATTGAACCCTGTTAAAGCTGTAGAATCTCTGCAGAAAGCTTTTGATGTGGTCCAGCGCACACTTCTGCAGCTAAAACTGGTCCTCAACGCTGAAACGATCAAACGATCCCCTTAGTGTCCACTCTTGAGGGAAATGTCATAGAGGTGGTTTACACTTACAAATACCTCGGTATATTGCTTGATGAGTCCCTGACTTTCAAGCCCCACATAGACAATCTTGTGAAAAAACTTCGAAATAAATTTTGTTTTTCTTTTAAGGCAAAAAAAGCGCCTTGTCACTGCAACATTTGTATCTATTTTAGACTATGGAGACCTGTTGTATATGAATGTGTCTGCTCAATGTCTACACAAGATTGACACTGTATATCATGCTTCTCTGAGGTTCCTTACTAACTGTAGGGCCCTGACCCATCATTGTGAGCTGTATTCTCGAGTGGGATGGCCTTCTTTTGTCCTCCAGGAGGCAGGGTCATTGGTATACTTTTATTTATAAAGCCATGCTTGGTCTACTGCCCTCTTACATCTGTAACCTAAACTCACGGAGGAGTGTTGGCTCTTACAGTTTGCGTTCAAATGATCATTTGTTGCTCACTGTTCCATTTGCCCGTTCAGAACTGGGAAAAAAGGGCATTTTGTTCACTCTGCTCATTCTACATGGAACACGTTGCAAAAAGACTGGAAAATAACTGATCTTATTCCATTGAACATATTTAAGTCCAGATTGAGAGCACTTGAGTCGACCTCTTGTAAATTTTTTTATAATGAGTATGTAATGTATAGACCTACAGTATGTAATTCTGTAACTGTATCTTTTGCTGCCTCTTGGCCAGGACTCCCTTAAAAAAAAGGTTTTTAATCTCAATTCCTGGTTAAATAAGGGTTAAATAAATAAATAAATAGTTATTTATTTAGCCTTTAGCTTCAGGGCAAACTAGCCAACCTTTCTAGCTGAAGTATTTACATTCTAACATCAGCCTTTTTCACACGCAGCAAGTGATCCTCTAACAGGAACTCTCTGTCCACCACAGAATCTTTATGAAATATGATCATTGGAACGGGTCTAAACTAATCTCCATACACGATTTGAAGTACTACTACTTCAGGTTAGCCGAAGTAGCATAGCCAGATCTTGCAACGAGCCCTTTGGCCTGGAGGCAGGAGTTGGGAATGGCAAAAAAGCTTTCACTTCAGCTAAGATGAACACACTTTGATTCCAGAACGTGTCTGGTGATGGATTATGGAGTTCATAAAAGGAAGTACTGATTGGAGCGCTTCAGCAGCAGAAGTTAATGAACAGAATTACTCAAATCTGCATGAATGAAGCAAAATTCTTCTCCAGGTGTATTTTTAAGGTTGTGGATAAAAACCCACACAAGGTCACTTCAACTTTGTTTGCATCAACATGTCGCACTTGTCACTGTCTGCCCCACTATTTTGGGTGACCAACAAGTGGCTCCCGATTCTGGGCTACCTACATAATCTTCACCCTGACACGCTTCCACAAGTCGAAAATAACACAGGGCTAGGTCTCAGCTGACAAACCGCTCCTGATTCCACTGCTCTACTTCTGCATGTTGGCCACAGGTATATAAAAAGTCTAATTAAAAAGGGCCACTTCAAAATGCGCAAACGATGGCCCGCTAATAACATCCACCCGTCCGGAACTATAAATACGAGATGTGCAAACTTTCAGATTAGCATTGCTTATTTCGGGATGGAGTGAAGAGAGTGACATGGGAAACGGCAAAAGGTTAGTTGGAATGCAGCGGTACTCGGGAGGGGAAGTGAAATTAGCAAGTCATATTTCAGGCTACTGCGGAGGAATTGCTGCTGCATGTGGTACATTTTCAAGTCGCATCTTGTAAATAAGACACCGATATGAAATTTCATGGTTTCAGGGCCACTTTGCCCTGATTAAAATCCTGTATTTTTGCTACTGGATCCGTAGACTTCAGGAGTATAGGTGTTTTTGCTAAGAAGGTATGAACTAGAACCACTAGAACCATGCGTGCTATATTGAGTTAATAACAGTGTTTTTATACCTATTGCGTAATCCGGGTTACTTTTCTTCTGCTGTGGAAGTTTTCTAAAGCAGTGGTTCCAAACCTTTTAGGCCGCGATAGCCAAAATCACTCAACCAAGAACTCTGGGACCCCCTTATGTAAAATGTAATTAGCATTTATTAGCATCTAGTTTGATGATGTTAGTTTGGATACTGTATTTGATATTTCTCTAAAGTGTGCTGTTTTCAATCAAAAATACATCAAATTCATTGAAGTGTAAAAAATATTGTCCCAAAATCATCTTGCGACCCCCACTTCAGTATCCCACTACCCCCACTTTGAGAACCACTGGTCTAAGGTTTCCTCAGCATTTTTAACGTCCTTTAACCATCACTAAACCCGCTTGGTGCCCTTCTTCATTTAAATGGCTGTTTGTTACAGTGCCCTGGATTCATTAATATGCCTCTGGCTAAAAATGAAGGCGTGTGTAATGTTTTTAATGTTTTTAATTTTTTTATCACGTTTAATTCATAGGGCGCTCCAATAGGTTGCGTTTACGTGAGATCATAGTATTCTAAAGAGCCTGCAGTTTAAAATTGAGGCAGCAACTGAAAATTCCATGTTAACTATGGTAAAATGCATACATTTTTTTGTCATAGTTTTTGGCTAATATCTCTGTCTTTATTGGGACAAAAATGTGTGTCATTGTTTAATGTCTTCTCTGTTATCACATATAACCTAAGGTCCAATTATTTCCTCTTAAAGGTGTGGAGGCAATATTCAAAAACATGAGCGTGATGTCGGTCAGTATAAAGGCCTTTCTGCCATAAAAATAATATGGCGAATACTGATGAAGTACAACCTATAAAACCAACACAGTCCCAGGGCCCAAACGCATGTTTATGCACCTCGTACCTGGAGACACAGAAGGGTCACGTTTATGAATTATTGACTAAAAACCTTCCGAACCCTCCCTTTAAGGATCGGCTTTATGGACTCAAACATAAAAAAAAGAAAAGACGTCTCAATCCCGTTCCCTCATTTGCACTGATCCTATATGGAACTAAAAGCGTCCTATACATGTCCCGGTGGCTGATGTCTTATTCATAGAGTTTGGGTAGCGCAGTCATAACTCATATCAGTCCATAGAGAAACTAATGGAGCCCTCAGTGTGTCCTCCACACGCTCCACGCCCTTGGAGACGCTTTCATCTTTCACCGCCTTCTGAGAATTCCCCACTCCATGACATTGCTGACTTTCCCACAGAGCAACATTTAATGATGTTTTTGTATGTGGAAAATAGCTAAAAAAAAAATATTGTTTGCTTCACTTCACCTCAAGAGACTTCAGCAGTGATGATCTTTTAGCAGCAGGCTGAACATAATGACAATCTGATTTACCGATTGCTACCCAGTTTGGTAAAGGTTCCCTAAATTTCAAGATGGAAATCAGCATTGGATCGGTTCGGTGCTGTAGAGTTCGAGTTGATCCTGTAGTAAAAAGTCGCAAAATTGCAGTCACGAAATAACTTCTGCACAAACTGGGTCATGAAAAATCGGTCAGGGACAGAATTGTGCATTGGAGTCAGACCGTGAGAACCCCTACAGGAAGTGTTACATTTTTAAACTGGTTTGCATAAGAGGTGAGTGAGTGTGCGAGCCCACAGTGTAATAGTGCCCATTTTAGCGCGGTGGTTTGGCATACGTTTTCATTGCGAGTGTAAAATGTGGGTCGAGTGGATGCATTAGCGCGGGGGTTTTGAACTAACTTCCCATCAGATATGACGCACCGATATGTCATCCACAGCCCTAACGTTATTTTTTTTGGGGGGGGGGGGGACAGAGAGTTGCATCTCACAGAAAGAAGGTTCCAGGTATTTCTCTGATTCGGGCTGCACAGTATATCGCCAAAGTATTGTTATTTTTGTTGTGTTTTTGGCAAACACGGCCTAAAACTAGAACAAATGGGAACATAAAAATGTGGAGTTCAGATAAAAACAGATATAAGGGCACTGCACGAGGTCGTAATCTGTGTGGGCTATAGTAAAAACATTAGGTGCTCTTCAAGGACGAGGACAACGAGATACCAAACAAAAATGTGCTTATTTGCTTATTACTGAATCAATTGTATGACAAAACAGTCTGAGGCACTCTGATGTAGCTTCTAACCCCTTGACCACCACTATAACGGAGCACATTTTCTCCAGTTCGGCATTATCCAAATCTTAAAGCTTCTTGACATGAGAGTTTATCAGCCTATAGGCCAATATGACGATCATTTGAAAACTAAGGCCTACAAAACTCACTGAAGCTTCTTCCTTGGTTTTGTTGTTACGTTTTAGTCGGTTTTGCCACATTTTTGTCACGTTTTCGTAGTTTTTTGAAAACGCAACAAAAACTTGACAAACGTAACAAAACTGTAACAAAAAACGCGACGAGATTATGACGAAAAGGGACGAAAACGTGACGAGATGTGATGACAATGTGCTTGGTGGGGGTTAAAAGCCCTTTAATTGAGCGACGCTCGAGTTCACACTGTTCGATTTTTACCACGACATTGGTACGGATTTTGAAGTCGTGCGATCTTCCAGCCTCTCCGTGCGTCTCTGTGGCGCAGTCACAGGGGGCTACGAGCCGCCATTAGCTGCCCACGAGGAACAAACGACTGAAAATCGCACGATCACAGCGGTTTCAAAGATGTGTGATATTTTTCGCAAGTCGTGCGCTCCTGGCGCTACTGAAGCTGACTGAAAGCAGTTCAAAGTTATCCAAAAAGAACAGAATCTGGCCTTTGACGAGAATTAAGTTCCTGAATTAGTATTAAAACAGCTATTTTTGACACATTATAAAGGCATTGGGGTTAAAGTGAAGATATAATATAATGGGGTGCCGTGGACTGTGAGAGGCACGTGTCAGGGTGCCCCAGAGCTGAAAAGGTTGAGAACCACTTCCTTAGGGCTACCTGTCAGGAGTAGAGGGTGACCGCAGTGCCCGGGGAATATTCAAGACAGTGTGTTCAAGCTCTTGGTCGTACAGGAGTTCTCCATAGACAAAGGCTTCAGTTTAAGTGCAGAAGAAGCTTTGTCAGTGACGCCGATGATCCTGCTTGACAGCAGGCGTGTAAAACTCCACTGGGAGACGCCATGGGCAAACCTTTTTGCAAACAAGAACAGGTACAATTATAACATTGCAGATCTTTCCCTGAGAAAAAGTGAACGCTGTCTCCCAAAAGGGGGATCAAATTAAGCACTGGGCTTAAAACATGACTGTTTTTCCAAGTAAATAAAACTTTGTTTTGTGATTGAAAAAAAAAACTGTTTACAGCTGCTGGGCCAATTCATTTTAAGTGCAAAAAGCTTTCACTTGTGTTGCCTGCTCTGCCTTTACGCTGTTTGTTCAGTTTGTTCCGTTGCCGTCAGAAAAACTAAACACGTCTTTTCACCAACACATGAAATGCATCAAAGGCACGCTGCATTTCCAAACCGCCGAGCCGCCTCTGAAAGCTCCCTCTCCCACTCTATCCATCCCACGCCATCTTACAAACGCTACAAATGAATTGGAACACGTCTTGCCAATATCATCGATCGGCGGGGCTTCTTATGAGAGGGCCATGGCAATCTGGAGGAAGCGCGTTCCTCTTATTGAAATATGAGTCCCGTATAGTCACCCGGTTATATATCCCGCTATCCCCCTGCTCCCTGGTGAGGAATCAGCGCTATAAAGATGCTGATGCGCGCAGTGTAGAATGTAAATGCACATTCGCTGTATTTTTGAGCCCGTCGGGTCACAGCGAGAATCCCCCAAGCGCTAACCGGAGTATCGGAGCTTGTTCTGAAACGGTGATGGTGCTCATGAAATATAAATGGCAAATGATTTATTATGACGTTTTCGAGCTCAAGCGCCAGTGGTTGTCAATCATTACTTTGCGGCTAAATTGGAATATGACGATCGGTTTGACATAGGCCAGCACCAAGTACCAGCTGTGGAACTTGGGCGACGCGGCGAAAAAATGCTTATGTATCGGCTACTGTTTGTTTTTAAGAACTATGAATGAACATGTGGGATTGTGTGGGAAACAAAAAAGGGTCAAATAACTCAAAATATGTTTTATATTTTCTTAGTTCTAGGCATTAAATGATCTTCATAAGGTCATCCCCTGAAAAGGCGTCCAAGAGTCTGTGAAGTCAAAACCATTTCTAGCGACGACATTGTGAAGCTCATTGAGAAAATGTCAAGTGCAAAGCAGAAATCAATGCAAAAGGTGGCTATTTTGAAGTATCTCTTTCTTTTTTAAGCACAATTCCACATTCCTTCATCCTTCGATGTAAAAAGTGTTGACATTTAAGAACCAAGTGTTTCCTTTTGACTGGTACCGTACATGCTTGTGCAGGCCTGTGACGTGACAGGCTCAGAAAGCTGAAAAATGTTCAATTTTGTTGCACACTATCGCCCACCCGATCAGCGAGGGTTTCAGTGACGAGCCAAACATCTGAGAGAGCCCTTTTCGCAATCAACACCAAGTGCAGTCCCTGAAGCTCCTCCGTTTATACACCATCAATCAGGAATGTAGTAGGGCTGAGGGCTCGACTCGGACTTGTGAGTTTCTGAGGGGCCCTGATTCATGACTCAACCGTGGCACGACCCTGGCCCCTAAATGGTTGCTTTTATACGTAAGCTCCAAGATGGTTTTAAGTTTAAAGTTTGTTACAAGTTGTTCAGGATCCGTAGGAGGTCGGTTGATTGGACACCGCTTGGAAAATTGTTGGGAAACTCTTGCTGAAAGGTGTGAACAGTGACACGATCTTGACTCTGACATGGACAATAAGCATTTTACTTGTTGTACTTCACATGTTGGCAAAGTCCATTTGATCGATACACTTGACTTCCAGCGTTTCAAGAAATATCCATTCTCTCCATCACGGACCTAAGTTCTGCCACAGAAGTCTGCAACATCTTAGCCACTTTAGCAGTCATTGTCTTTAACGAATTCCAAGCGGTTTCACTTTGCGGCGGCACTGACTGATCGACCCTGCCGCATCTTCTTGGCTGTTCAGATTGCAGCGGCACATATTAGCTCGTCTGATGTAACGCGTCTGCCCTACTGCAGATGGAGGGAGCCTCTCCTCTCACTGTTCTCACATTCTGCCCTCCTCCCACTCGCTCCACTCGGCGATGGACGGACGGGCGAGTTGTGTCATTTTACAAGTCGTTTGACAAGCACATTTTAGACGGAGTGACACACAGAATCCCCGCCACTGTCGTAAGAAAAAAGTAAGAAAAGGACTTACCAAAACAGAGTGTTCCTCTCGGCTATACTGCATTAACGATCATTTGTCGTAGTGAAGCTTGAATCGTCAACTGGACTGGGTTTGGTTCAGTTGAGGACGGTTCGCTTCTATTGACAGAAGCTTCTTTGCTCTTGTGGTCAGAATGTGACCACAGCTACCGATTTAAAATGCATGCGTTTCCCCTTTCACTGTTTGTAAAATTGTAATCTACATTTTCAAAAACATGATACTGACTCCACAGTCCACAGACATAAGGATATTTTTTCCACGTCTAATAATCTTCTGCTCGTGTGCAGCCACAGACTTGAGGCTCTGATCTCGTAAACGGATCTGTGCGTTCCAAGCGAATAGTTACTGTCATTGTTTCTAATGTCCAGCATGTGTTATCGTGAGTTGTCGCTTGTGTCACTGATGAACTAAACTTTCGTTCATCTCTACCCTCACTCTCTCTGCACATGGGCAGAGCATTGCTGAGGCTGAGACTCATAGACTGAGTTTGAGAGCTGCAGGGGCAGAGCTGGGAGGGGAATCAAGGACTGTGCCCCATGAAGAACACCGCTTCATTACATTTAAAACATATAGTTATATAATGAAATAAAGTTTTTTTGCAAAAAACCCACCCCAAAATAGTCATTGTCCAAACATACCTCAAAGCAACCATTGATATCAGACATTCCCCGGATATCTGGTGCCATCCAGTTGGTCCGACAACCCATTAGTCCGACGTCTCATTATTCCGAAAATTGGCCATTGAGCAGAGGTGCCATTAGTCCGACATCTCTAACCCAGTCGTGTTGTGGATTAGAGAGCCATATACAACCATTGGCCCTAACCTTAAAGTTAGTGGACTCTTGCCTGAACCTAATTTTATTCAACCCCTACTCAATGGGACATTTTTGGAATAATGAGACGTCGGACTAATGGGTTGTCGGACTAATGGACCGACCCCGGATATCCTCCCATAGAAACTAAAGGCGCGGTACCTGTTTCTTGCCGTTCAAAGCCCAAGCTAAATAAATACCACCAGCGTACTAAAAACAAGCTAATACATGTTTACCATTGTCATTCGTCAGAAGTTTCATAATCTGTCAAGGCTGGACATCATCACAAAAAAGCTGTTTCTGCCGCTGGAATATCTGGCACGTTTACTTTCAAAGGGCTACAGGAAGCGTTTGCTCTGAGCAGAGCCTTGATATTTCAGCCGTGGGTTGATATGTTATTGTACTCTGCACTGATAGCCTCCGGAAAATCACGGCTTAAATATATTATGTCTATGCTGGAGAATAATAACTTTTATGTGAGCCACAGCTGCACGGGGGAGACAAAGCCACAGCAGCCTTTCTCTCCTCCACAGCAGGAGCAGGGGCAGACCCCAGACTGGCCATATTTTAATAGTTAAGGGACCTCTTTGCTGCGCATTTTAAATATATTCCTCCACTGCACACTGCAACCCATTTCACCTCAATCTGGATGATACCGCGCTGGTATTGCACCAAAAAGAGTCACTAACACTGGCACTTCTCCCCCATTATGACGCTCCCTAATCGTGTGCTCCATGAAATGAGATCAATCATTTCTTTTCTTTAAATCTGTAAATGGTTGTCTTTATTCGTCCCCTGTCCTCGTGTTGCCGCGATGAGCGATACAGCCCTGTCCTGTGTGTGTCAGTGTGTATTAGCATGGATGGCTTGACGTACACGCATTCTCAGTCTCGCTACATTGTGTTGCTTCTCCCCATTACAAATTCATCAGTTCGCTGTTTGTCCGACGCTAACGCACCGCCAGCCACAATCTCTGAGCATCTGTTTTCCCGTCTTCTGCACTATTTCACTCAACTCTTCCTCAATTCACATGGTCGTTTTTGGAAGACTGGGATTCCCATTATATCCTTTGTATTTGTTTAATTTTCTTTCATACAAACAGCAGTCCGAGTTTGTGAAAGTTTGGCCAAGTAAAGAAGTTTTACAAGAGACTGTCAAAAGTGAGCAATTCTTTAGTAACATTTTCTGCGGAATCTGAAAATGAAGTCAGAAATGCAGGATCCGAACAGTTTGGAAATGGGCTGAAAGGTGTTTTGACTTACTACTACTACTACTACTACTACTACTACTACTACTACTACTACTACTACTACTACTACTACTACTACTACTACTACTACTACTACTACTACTACTACTACTACTACTACTACTACTACTACTACTATAACCTGGTTGTTCGTTCTTTGGGCACATAGCGCTGCTTAATTTAGACCTGACCAACTGCAGCAACCCTAGATCAGGGTTTCCCAAACTTTTAGGGCTGAGACCCCCAAAACTGAGACGTAAACAACTCGGGACCCCCATTGTATACAGTTATTGTGTCTTATGCTACTTTAGGGCAGAAAAACATTATAAAATCAAGTTTATATGTATTTAAACAGTTTGTTTTAAGTATTTGAAATGATTTCACAAATCATATGCTGTTTTACGCTAAAAAATAAACTAAAAACAGTAGCATTTTTCTTTTTATTTAATCTTGAAATCATTTGGGGACCCCCACTCAAGGCCTCGCGACCCCCCGAGGGGTCCCGACCCCCACTTTGGAAACCACTGCCCTAGATCATAACGGTTAGTTGCATCAAGGGGGGCACTTTTGTCAGGGGGGTCAGCCGGTGTAATTGTGCTGCCACTTTGTTTCTGAAGAACTCAAACTCTAATTCTTACCCTAAAGCAGGAGTATTGCTGTTTTTCTTCATCGTCAAAAGACCAAGAGCGGGACTGTCAGTGTTGTACATCATCTAGGGTCTAAATGGGTGTTCTGCTAAGACATTTTAAAGGGATTGACGGTATTTCTCACATTTCCAGAGTGCTTTAACAGGCAATTGATGACTGATTTGTGTAATAATATACTAATAATACTTTTACTATTCCTCAAAGTCATCTTGAGGGCCAGAGGTTCTATGCGGGACGTCCCTGAGCCTGACGGTGCCCACCCCTACCCTAAAGTGTCACAATTCAACAAATATTCTGTGCCGACTTGTGAAGCTCTGCTTGATGGTATGATCATAGCCTGGCTTTAGGGTCCGTGTACCTTTCGTTCAATCAATTTTCAATTTGAAAACAACAATGAAATTACTCAGAAATGTGTGCTATAAGCATTTTTCATTTCATAAAATGAAACGAAATCACTCAAATTGTCACGTATTTTCATATTTCAATATGATACAAAAACGGAAAAATGAAAATTGAAATCACAACCTCAGAGCGTCATTATTTCGTTTTATCGATTTGCTTATAGCCGGCGATAGCCGGAAGTTCGGCTGTACGGTTCACATTAAGGTCCGACCTGAAACACAAATTTAGATAAAACCTAACGCGGAGATTGTATACATTGTTCAATTTTCAGTTCTTTGTCCTGGGGTATTAGTACTCCTTTATAATAATTCCTCAGAGATGGGATTGGTTATGCACGGAGCTAATACAGCGCTATGCTAGGTGGCCAACGCGCCCGTAGCAGGCCGCAGATGGCACTACCTGGAGTGCGTAACTCGTGCGCTTCCCCGAGCTCCTTTCTCCTCCTCTAAACAATGCACGAGTCTTCTGTCCACCTAGATGCGGACTCTACATTTGTGTAGAATCTGACATTCTGTGAGATGGATTGGACCGAACGCTTTAGCTACAATTACGCACGGAGCTAAACATACTGTGCCAAGTGGCCAGTGCGCCGTTCGCAGGCTGGGAAGGTGGCACAACCTGGGGCGCGTAGGTCGTGCTGTCCCTTGAGCGTATCTCTCCTCCACTTTGATGTTCGAGTTTTTGTTCAAGATTAGGACTTTCAACATTGATTTATTTATCAATATAATGTATGCATCTAGGTGGACAGAAGACTCGTGCATTGTTTAGAGGAGGAGAAAGGAGCTCGGGGAAGCGCACGAGTTACGCACTCCAGGTAGTGCCATCTGCGGCCTGCTACGGGCGCGTTGGCCACCTAGCATAGCGCTGTATTAGCTCCGTGCATAACCAATCCCATCTCTGAGGAATTATTATAAAGGAGTACTAATACCCCAGGACAAAGAACTGAAAATTGAACAATGTATACAATCTCCGCGTTAGGTTTTATCTAAATTTGTGTTTCAGGTCGGACCTTAATGTGAACCGTACAGCCGAACTTCCGGCTATAAGCAAATCGATAAAAAGAAATAATGACGCTCTGAGGTTGTGATTTCAATTTCATTTTTCCGTTTTTGTATCATATTGAAATATGAAATACGTGACAATTTGAGTGATTTCGTTTCATTTTATGAAATGAAAAATGCTGATAGCACACATTTCTGAGTAATTTCATTGTTGTTTTCAAATTGAAAATTGATTGAACGAAAGGTACACGGACCCTTTAGCTATCCGTAAACTCCAGTCAATTATCTTTTCCCTACATGTACGTCTGGGTCTGATCTCAGTCTCGCCGCGTTTCATCGGTGGAATTTCAACCTACCATTCAGCGAGCGGGGGAGGCGGGTGTTGTCAAGCATTTGCGCCGCATTTGCTGGTTGTAGCTCGGTAATGGCGGCGGATACGAACGTAATGGAAGCTCTTCAATCCGTTCTGGCTTGGCTCCCAAATATCCAGAAATTATAACTTAAGCCTTAGAATGCGCAAGGGATGCTCCCAAGAGTTATGATAGCTCGCTTCACTCAACACGGGCGCATTACATACGACACGACCAAACGCTAGCGAAAATCAGATCCAATCGTTTCAAAGGAGTTCACCCCTCCCACCTGTTAACGGAGCTCAATTGTGAAGATCCAGACCCTTGTGGCTATGGTAAACCAGTATGATCATAACGTCCTGAAAAAATGCACAGCATGAGCACTTAGTCCAAAATAATCACGCTGAGGCAACATATTGAGATCACAGCTCAATAAGTTGTTGATTGTTCTCTGGCAAGACACCCCCCAAAATTGAACCGACGATCAAATATTACATATTTTGTATTGTTACAAGTGCTGGGAAGTAACGAATTACATATTCTCATGTTACTGTAATAGAGTACACTTTTGGGGTAATTGTACTTAATACATTTTTCAGCCTGTACTTTTACTTGTAATTGAGTACAATTTTAGCCATGTACAGAAATTGTACTTTTACTTGAGTACACATTTCTGGACACTTTCCACCACTGACTGTTACCATCAGAAAATCTGCTGCATGATATACTGGGATAAGAGGAACTTGTTTGCTACTCATGACTTCAACTTAAAACTTTGTCATAGGTTCATCAAAACGTAAATCACTTGATCATATTGTTGAAACTAAATTTCCCCTAAATATTTTGGTGAGGTTTTCCGGGCATCAGTTTTAGTTTAATAGTTGCAGTAAGTAATACCAGGGTAGTACAAAGCACTAGTATCAGAAACATTAGTAGTAAATACTTTGCAGTAGCATCACCAGATTGATCCCAAATGCCTCCTGCCTATTCCCATCCCCTCCGCAAATAAAACAAAGAACATTTATTTTACAACACGTCTAATTGCACAGTACATTGCTTTGTTCCTGCTATGTCACTGGTTCTCTCTGCTTCTCACTTCGGGTTCTTATAATAACTTCATTGTGCTGGTGGCTTCATTTGCTGAGGGAACCTGGTGTGCGGCTTTACACTTCAAAAGAGAGAGAGAGAGTGAGAGAGAGAGACGGGGGCTGGCAGTCGAAGCAATATGATGTAATGCGCCTTTTTAAAAGTGGAGGGAAATTACGGGAGGGAACGGATAAAAATGGGTAGCGTGCACATAAAAGAGAATAGGGGATGCAACTTTTATACTGGGCTGCTTCTTATTCAAAGGAAAGACGCAACCTTAAAGGAAGCATTATGGGAGTAGTAGAAAGATGCAGCTAATTGCCTTCTACTGACTGGTTAGCCTACGAGAAGCTCCGCGGTACATTAACTTGCTGCAGAGATGAATAAAAAGGCTAAATCAGTGGGCAGCAATTACTTTCCCACCAGGGCACTGACAAGATTCAGCAGCTCTTGTGAAATTGAGTCAAATATTATAGCGTATATGAGATGAGGGACTTGGGGTGAGGCTTGGTCAATATAGCTTATTCATTATATCAACACAGAAGTGTATTATTCTATAAACCACACTCAAAGTAGGCTATGTTTTGAAGAATCTCCAGATGAATAAGAGTAGAGCACGGGGTCCGGTCGGGTGCGCCTTACATGGGCCGCTTTTCGTTCCAAACTTCCCTTTAGTCTGACAGAAAGTGTTGTACATGGTGTGTAGCCACGATACAATTTTTTGAGGACGATATATCGTCTCAGAAAATATCGCGATAAACGATAATATTGAGTATAATGCAAATACTGTAGGAAATAAAAAGAAAACTGTAAGCAACTATTTTAATTGAAATGTATTGAACTTTTGGCATTCAATATTAACACCTTATACCAAACAAAGAAGGGTCGATATATTCTAGGACACTGTATCCATCTGTGCTTCTCAACCTTTTAACATAACTTACACTCTCACCAGGTTCTGTGTTTGAACTAGGTCTGTCATGACATTTTTTTTAAATAGCCAATATACTGTACAGTGTCCTCTTTAAAAATATCCCAATAACAATATTGATATTTCATCTACATTAGTCTGGTTAAATATTCCCCGACAAAAACTCATTTCTATGTTGAATTAAACCTGGTTAGAATAAAATGTATATTAAATGTATGGATTCAGATAATACTGTATTACTGCAAAAATAGAGTAGCTATATGTTTTGTTTTTTCCTTTTCTTTTCAAATCTCACCTCCTGTACACACGGCTGTCGGAGTAAAGCAGCTTTTTTGGGGGGTGGGGAACTTAGTGACTGTTTGTCAAACTGCTGCAGCGTTTCTCTGGCTTTTGAAAAGTGTGGACCAGTAATATGTTCTCAGGACTATCACGCTTGTATTTGGATAGTGGCTAAAGCGGTCGGGTTCCTCTCGCTAACAGTAGCGCTGATTAGCTTTGATACACTGACTGGGCGGGGGTTTCGTTTCGTTGGACATACCTGCAGTCGCATTAATGTTGTTATTCTCTCTGTGATGAGTTCTTTTGGCTGGAACTCCAAGTGTTTTCACACAAGCCCCTCTTGCTCCGCGATAAAGTTCACAGAAAGTGTCGGAATCAGCTTCTCCGTAGTATCACGGCACTTTGTTTACACCCCGCCTCTTTCCAAAAGCAGCGCTGATCTATAAATGATCTGGATACATGCGGGGATACGGCTGATGTGCTTCAGTGCTGTCTTTACGCACATGGAGACAACATGACGCTCCGCTCAGTCAGTCTGTGATAGCGTTCATTATTCTGTATTTATTTTAAGCACACGCAGCACGTGCATTTATCGAGACTAAAAATGTTATCGTCCTTCATTTTACTTATCGAGCGATAAGTTGATATAGTCATTATCGCGGCCTAATGGTGTGGTAAAAATGTGTGCCCCGTGACACTTTCTGGTAGAGCTACACAATTTTGGAAAAAAAAAATAATAATAATTGCAATTTTTCTGACAGATATTGCGATTGCGATTTGATTTGCAAATTTTAATATTTCATATATAGAGTGCCTTGCGAAAGTACTAATACACCTTGAACTTTTGCACATTTTGTCATGTTTAAAACCCTAAACGTAAAGATTTTATTTTGAATTTTTTCCTGGAAGTTCACACACAGGTAACCGGACAACTGTGAAGTGAAAGCAAAATGATACATGATCATACATCTGTTGTTTTTCAAAAAATAGAAAAGTGAAAAGTGGGGCGTGCATAAGTATTCATACAGCATGACTTAATACTTTGTGGAACCCCCTTTTACTGCAATAACAGCAGCAAGTCTTCTGGGGTATGACTCTACAAGGTTTGCACATCTAGAGACTGACATTTTAGCCCATTCCTCTTTACAAAACAACTCAAGCACATGTGGCCTTTATTTAATGGTTAGGGCAAGGTGTGAACATTCTGCAGTCATTAGGAATGTTATAAAGGCAATTTAATGCACTCCGAAAATGATGTATGAATACTTATGCACACCCCACTTTTTACTTTTCTATTTTTTGAAAAATAACAGAATCATGTATCATTTTGCTTTCACTTCACAGTTGTCTGTTACTTGTGTGTGAACTTTCAGTAAAAAATTCAAAATAAAATCTTTACGTTTAGGGTTGTAAACATGACAAAATGGGCAAAAGTTCAAGATGTATTAGTCCTTTCGAGAGGCACTGTACTTCTAAAACTGCTGTTAAACATCATGGTACTCAGTTATTACATTGCAGCGTCATGCAGCAACAAGATACTAATTTGCGAGAAGCAAAAGAGGCATTTTAGGGAGTTGTCAGAAAGACATGCTTAGTTATAATCTTCTCTAATAAATATGGTTCTCACACTGTTTCTCCCTATTGAGCTACATAAATGCATTCTTCGAATCAGAAGTATGTTTTATGAAAAACCGCCTCATATTTGGGTCAATAACCTGCTGTAAAAATGATACAATTGAGACGCAGCTTAATGCAATGAGACGCCCCTTTTATGATGAGCAGAGGCGATCGGCTTATTTTGACCACCCGCCCTGTGATAAAATGATAATTTCGTGACACAATCTTGCCCACAGGTAGCGAAACACTTGTCGTTTGTTAAAAGCAGTGAGAAATAGTTAGCAGCTTGCACAGCGCGAGATACGCGTGGTGTTTGTTTTCAGCTACTGCAGCGCAGCCGAACATCATTCTTCTGCAGTGACTTCTGATTGGCCAACAGCCAAAGGCAGCGAGGCTCGATCAATCTGATTGGCGAACATAACTTTCACTCAAAAGTCAGAGGCGCAAGCCAGACATTAAAAAAACCCTCAGCGCCTTGAGTTTTGGTTATCGCAGTAGCTAAAACCTCAAATTCAATTCGATAAAGGCTCTACTTTCTGGTGTTACTTCGTGATAAATTTCTGCACAAATTTAAGGTGGATTCACACCAATCAAAGCCCTGTCGCTGTTTGGGTTCAGGGCGACTATTTTTCTGCTTAGGTTTCTTCTCGTCTGCTAGATGCAACATCTACATTGAAGCGACCCTGACCAGGCCCGACAGCCGCACAGTGTTTGTGCGAGTGATGTTATGTCTCTCTGTGAAATGTTTAGAACATGCGTCTCGCAGTGAGTTGTCAACAAAATGTCTCGCTTCCCCGTTCAAACCCTGCGTGGTGGCAGTCTCTGGGAGTGTGAATTGTGTCCCTTAGAGAGATCCATCTCCTTTTTAATTATTTTCCTTTCACAAAGAAGTGTGCACTTTTTTCAGGCTAGTTGATGAAATGGCACGAATTGACGCTTGGAACAAAATTAGCACAAGGGAGCCACAGTAGTAAAGCTCTGCTTCCACTGGCCAGCCCGTAATGCTTGGCCAATTAAAGCGCTCATAGTGCGGCGAAAGGAAGGCACTGACAAATGTGTGATCGCCCAAAACGACTATCTTAACCGAGTTCCACAAACCGCCATCTACGCCCGATGGTGCTATTCTCACCAAACACTCTTCGGCAGGAGATTATCGCAGTAGTGTGAAATTAGCTTTAAATTAAGTATTCTGCATCATTTGATATAAACAAAAGCAAAATTTTTCCACATTATATGATTGCAATAGAACACAATAGGCCTACTACTCAGGTGCATGCACCGGTGTAGCTCGTCTGTTTGGAATGTAAAGGCTACTTAAACACTTCTATCGAAGTGTATGATCGATCGATCATTACACTTAAGCTTTTTTGTCAGTATAACCATTTATTTTTGTCTAAGCTCTCAGTTGTACAGGAGTTTTACATCGTGGACAAAGGTTTATCCAGTAGAAATAGCTAACACGATGTTTGTTGACGATGTGTTGGCATTCGTAGGGACAGCATACGCAGTTACTTTCCGGCTAGACAGTTACTGTACATGCTGCTCTGGTCTGACTACAATCAGTCCAGACAAGTCGCCGATCAGCTCAGAGGAAAGACGGATTGCACCTCCCCAATTGAACCTCTTAGATGTACATGGGTTTGGGAAATCCTGGTCCAGTCTGACTAGGTGAGAGATCCGACACTCCCTTCATTCATGTAACCACAGTGAATGATTGTGTCCCAATTATTTGTATACAGTAGTGTATTGGTGTGAGACAGTGATTCCAGTGTATTAAAAGTTCAGACTGCTTCAGTGGATCCATCACAAAACATGTTTTGGCTGATTGCGAGAAATGTTTTAGCCTTGTCGATACTGTTTCACCCCCCCATTATTTTGATTTTTCAAAATGTAAGATACCAATACTTTGCATATCATGGTGGCGTTACCACAGGTAATAATTATTACATTGTAACAAAAAATTATACCAACAATGTAAGGAGAATGAACAATTATCATAGTTGTATAATAGTTGTATAATAATCCTTGAGCAAAACAACAGTAAAGCTGATTGTATTATTCTCTGAATGGGGAACTGGGGGTGGGATTAAATAAATTATCTTCTTCCCACTCCCTTTCAGGTAGAAATAGATTGTCATGTTTACATACTGTATATTGCTTTTTTGCACAAACGACTACCTTGTACTTTCTGTGCCATTGCCTGAAATAAATGAATAAATGAAATGAAATGAATACTAAAGTATACAACAGTAAGCACAAAAAAAACACTGATGAAAGCATAACTTAAGAATTATAATGTTTATACTTGCTATCCAATCTTTGCATATCATCCCATAATTGACAATATATGCCATTTGGAAGGCCTTATAGCAACTCCATTTAGCTGAGTGCTGTAGCTTACTGTGTCTCTCCCTTCTCCGAGATGAGCACAAAAGCCCAGACAACATGAATTTAAAGCGCCACTGTTATGCAAATTAGGAACACACCGCTTCCTCCTGACTGGCAGAATGCTCACTGCCTTCAATTTGAGGCGATATGCAAAATACAAAGTATGATGCCATATAAATATTGTATACCTAAGGGGAAAACCAGACGGAGCGTGAGAGAATTCTTCAAGCTGGGATGCCAAAATGCTCTCTGGAAATGAATTACGCAAGCCTGACAATCGGATTACGTGTACATAAACCAAAATTATATGGCTACTTCAAAACATTAGCTCCATTATTATTGTTATTACAGTAAGATATTTGTGTGCGCAAATGGATTTGTCTGTCATGAGGAGAGTAACCACTTTTTGTGTGTGAACTCGTAATCAGATCGTGCACAGATCTGATTACACGCATTTGTGTGAATGCAACAAGTTTTGTACGTGCATTATTGAGATTCGTCGGCACATAGAAAGATTTGTTCGTACGTAGAAAGATGTGTGCGCTTTTTAAAGGGAAATATGTGTGTGTGTGTATTTAAAAAGATTTGTGTGTTTTTAAAAATGTGTGCGTACATAAAAAAAGATTTGTGCATACGAAAGATTGATGCATACGAAAGAAGATGTATGCGTGCAGAAAAAAGATTTGTGCGTACATAAAAAGATTTGTGTACGTAAAAGGTGTGTGTGTATTTAAAAACTGTTATGCGTATGTAGAAAGATTTGTGTTGAAATGATCATGCAGTCAAAGCAGAGTAAAAGTGTCCCACACGCAAGTTTTCATTACACACAAAGTTTTTGACACACACTTTTTTATAGAAGAACAAAACCTTTTCAGCTGTGTGTACTATTACTACTACTTTTTAAAGAAGAAGGAGAAACTTTATTTATATAGCACCTTTCACAGATAAAATCACAAAGTGCTTCACAGGGGCACAACAATAACAAACGTTACAGAGAAATGTATTAAAACAAATGAATTAAAACAATCACAGCCTTTTCAACTAAAAGCTCGTCCAAACAGCCATGTCTTCAGCTGTTTTTTAAAAGAATCGACAGTGTCGGTCACGCGTAGCGACAGAGGAAGGTCATTCCACAGTTTAGGAGCAACAACTTCAAAGGACAGGTCACCTCTGGTTTTAAAGTGGGTCCTTGGGACAGTGAGGAGGTTCTGGCCCGAGGACCTACAGTAAGGGTGCGACCGGAGGAGTAAGGGCACAGCAGGTCAGACACGTATTTGGGAGCCTGACCATGCAGCGCTCTAAAAGTCAAAACTAAAATTTTGAATTCAATTTGAAATTTGATGGGAAGCCAGTGCAGAGAGGATAAAATGGGAGTAATGTGTGACCGTCTGCTAGAGCCTGTTAAAAGCAGCGCAGCAGCATTTTGAACCATTTGAAGACGATTCAAAGCAGATTTGTTAAAACAAATAAAAAGGGAGTTACAATAATAGAGATAAAAGCATGAATCACCAATTCTAGATCAGATTTGGATAAATTGGCCTCAACTTGGCAATGTTTCTCAAATGGAAAAAAAATGTTTTTGGCCAAGTGTCTCGAGTGGCTGTCAAGAGACAGAGACTGGTCAAACCAAACACCAAGATTTCTGATGCTCGACTGAACCGAGGAGCCCAGAGAACCAAGGTGGTTTACAATTGAAGGGATTTTTTGCTCCGGAGCAATTATCAAAGTCTCAGTCTTTTTAGAATTCAACTGAAGGCAGTTTTCACGAAGCCACGACTTTACACTTGAAAGACAATCCATTAACTCTGACAGTCAGAGGCACAGGGTTAAAAACCCTGTGCCTCGCGAGTGACTCCGGCAGCCTGCTGTTTGCAAGACAATCATGCCTCACTCTCCTGGGCTGACTCTATATGAATGAATGAATGAATGAATATTTTATTTAAGTGTCATGCACATATGTGCCCAGCCCACATGGGCTTATAAGACACTATAAACATAACTTAGAAGACGACCATTTAAACAATATGTTCAATATACAATATACATTTCACAGAAAAATCAAGAATCTGGATACAAAGCTTTCAATCTCATTGTCCATGCTTTCTCCACATATCTTGCCAAACAAAAAATTGAATTTCTAAATAACCAACTCAACATGTCACCTTCTGCCAACCAAAATAGATCAGGATTATTGCATTCGACTCTTTCAAACAAAGCTGTTCTTAAATCATTATACAATGGACAATAGAACATAAAGTGAAATTCATCCTCCACCACACATAGATCACAAACATTACAAAGTCTATTCTCTTCAGGTACCCCTCTGTAACGACCCACCTCCACCTCTAGAGCAGCACTCCTGCTCTGAGCTGAGCACACAGAGACCTCTGTCCTCTTTTCAAATTACATTTCACATAAATCTCTGTTGAAAAACATTCTTTAATCTGAATATAAGTTCTCAATTTCGGTTTTCTTAGCAATTCAATTTTCCACTGCTCTTTGTAATGATCAAATAGTATCTGCCTGTGGTTTGTTATTTTACACTGTAAATTATTCCAAAACAATGATTGTGAATTTATTTTGTAAATATTTGAAGGACCTCCTGAGACCAAGGACATTTATGAGTTTTGTCCCAATTAAAGACTTTCCTAGTGAGTCTCTCCTCCGGTAATTGAACCAGACGGTTCCAAAGTCTTAACATTTCAGCCCACTGTTTCACCACACAGGGTTCCCAGCCCATGTCTCACTCTATGGCTGCCTTGGGAGTGAACTTATGGACTCCAAGGAAATACCTCATAGCTCTGCTTTGGACAGAGTTACTCTCTGCAGCATCCTGAAAACCCCAAACTCCTGCAGCATAGAGCAAAACAGGAGCTACCATTGAGTCATACAGCTGAGTGAAAATAGTGAAGCTCAAATCAGGACATAATTTCATCTTACTGATAACTGCACCCAGAGCCCTCCCAGCAGAATCTGCTAGTACTCTTCTACCATCAGAAAAAATCATATTCTCATGAAAAACAAACCAAGATACTTATAAGTTGCAGAATACATCAACAATGTTTGACCAAAATAAAATTCATACTCACTTTGACAAGCATTAGCCTTCTAAAGTTAACTATTTGAGTCTTATCACAATTAATATCCAGTCTCCATTTAGTACACCAATCATTCAAAATATCTAACATTTTTGCAAATTAATTTCATTCTCTGCAACCAAAACAATATCGTCAGCGTACAACAAAATGCTGAGATTCAAATACTCAATGTCTATTCCCAGGTTAGCTCTCTTGACTTCTATACGTGCGAGCTTCCAGGCAGCGTGGAGAGAGTGGAGCTAAAACCAACAAATGTGAACACAGTGCTTCAACGCACGTGATCCAACTACTACTATTACTATGTGAAAAACTACAATACATTTACCCGTACATGATCAGGATTAGTACGTGCCGGACAGCGTGATGAAAATGGCACACTAACAAATTTATACAGCACAACTCTAAGCTGGATTTACATATGGGGTCAGAAATATCCCTATAAATAACATCACATCAACACTATTAATTCAACAATGGAACACATTAGAGTAGCCTGATTTGCTTTATCTGGGTTTGGGAGGAGTGCTCTGATAAGCGCCGATTGCAGGGGACAATTTGTGGTGCCGCTCCTCGTGTGTGATGTCAGTGTGATTGTGTTTATGACTATTGAACTGATTACCTGATAATTGAACTGATCACAGTGTCCAAAACCTCAAATTGTAAGTAACAACCATGTTTGATATTCATGACTCGCTTTGGATTTTGACTGTGGCAGCAGCCAATCACAAAATTCACCCACAGTTCAGCCAACCCGCTCAGGCGGCACCTTTGAAACCAGGACCTCAGCACGTTCGCATTCATTCTTGTCCCTCTCGATGCCAGTATATGAACGGACCGGACGCTGAAGCTATTTTTTCCTGTCCTTTGTTAGTTCTGAAGGTCCTCGCCTCACGGTCCATCACGTAGCATGTGATTTCTTTTGGGAGGTCTAACTTGTAACAAAAAAATCTTTGCCAAAAAACGGATAGTGTGTTCATACATCATTTCTTGCACTTGACAGAATCTTTGTATCTGTGGCTCCATACTGTACGAGTACAGGAGTTTATTAACTGTGGAAAAATGTCCTGTGTGGTCTGTGCATTTTGATTGACATTTTAGAAATTGTCCAGAGTGTCCAAGCCTAATTTCAACTGCTGCCACTACTATTCCTACTACTACAGTGCAAAAGACCTGATGACATAACCTTGCGTGACCAGGATTAGCGAATGTACAGACAGCACAGTGGAGCACAATAGTAACATAATGGAAAGGGGTTAAGCCTCAACCAGCTAAATTCATCCAAACTCTCCATAATTCTGTTCTGTCCCTTAGAGAACAACCATCGTTCTGCTATCAGACGACGAGGAGTGGAGTGCGTCAGTCCGTTATTACAGCAAATTTGATCAAAAAACGGTCAGTGCAGAAAATATCTGCTTATCTGTTGGACAATGCGGCACTTGATAAGAATCGGAAATTCTTGCGTTTTTCAGAAGCAAGCCAGTAAATTGATTTCGGGGTAATGTGTGACGAGGGTTTTGCGGACCGTGAAGTTAAAGATGTTTCGTGCTGCGGGCTGTCGTCTAACTTATATAGTGCAGTGCTATTGATCGCTAAGCCAGGAGAAAGAGGCTATATGCGCAAAGGAGGCCTGACCTACTTTTGCTTTACTGTCTGACAAGTTGTGCATGTGCGGAAAACAATTAATGTACATGAGTAGTCGGGATAGGGGAGGGGGGGTTTGGGAGCGCTAGAAATGAGTTTGTGCCGTGGCTAGCTGTTTGTACTCCATTACCACCTCCTTTCACTATATGAAGCATGATTTAACATTTCCTTTTGGAGTTGTACATTTCAAAGCACATTTCAAAGATGCACACACGAGAGAAAAAATAAAATCTAAAAGGTTCCTGCTTTTTGTTTAAACTTGTGCCATGTACCACTCAGTTTGGTTTTCTATGGGGTTGTTATAAGAAAACACAAAACCTTACTTGGCTCTTTATTGAGAGTTCTCTTTAGTGTTTTTATTGCTATTCACAATGTCATATGTAGCCACAAAGTGTATTAGGTCACTGTACAATCAAACCACAAAGATTATGGACACAAAGCCAATCCGCTACCATTGCAATATCCTTCTGAAGTATAAATTGCTAAGCTTTGAAAGCTTTAGCGGTTCATGCTTCCTCAAACTAACATTCAAATGTGTGAATAATCTTCGACCTGAGCCGCTCAGTTTATTTATACAGACACAAAACGGCAACAGCTACCAGAGGCTCCATCAATAACAACTGTACAATTCCTCACTGCAAAACTACAAAAGTACAAAGTTATGGAACTCACTGCCCACTGAACATAAAGCCGTGACTGAGTTTAAAATGTAAAACTGAACCCATTTGTAAATAGCACCGCGTTTGTGTGAATGAATGATTTGTACGGTAAGTTTTTAGAATGAAATTGAAAATGTACTACAAACGTACATTTAACGTGTAGAAAGGCCCAGCCAGGGACTGCAGTTAAAAATTAGCACAGCATCAGCTACAAACCTGTTTTGTACTATAATTAATTGCAATGTCTCTGTCAAACAAATAAATACAACATATTTCTGTAACTGGCTCTTAAAATAATGTATGTAGTTATAAATATAACCAAAACGCCGGTACAGAAAAGGAAAGCACTTTAAATTACAGTAATATCAACATATGCGACCAGTTAGCTAGCCAGCATGTTCGCTAATCTGTGTAACATGCTAATCTGAGACAAGAGTTTGAGCACAGAGAGGCTTTTAACACGTTTGGTGAATCTGTTTAGACTTTAAAACTCAGGAAAACTTGGATTCCACCGTATGACGTTTACCAGAGGGTGCGCTGGCGTTTTGAGCACGGAAGCGGGACTCATACATAATAATAATGCGATGAAACATGTGCGAATTAAACAAAACATCAACTTCATATGTTTTTGATGAGGATATAACTTTACAACATGGTTAAAAGTAAATGATATAGCTGCAATCCACTACCCCACTTCTCCTTGTAAACATTATATTTTTCTTTCATTCCACGTGAAGTCGCCATGCTAATCCCGGAGAGCACAGGTCTGGGGGATTACACGCGCTAATGTGTTCACGGGCGCACACACAGATGGCTCACAGACACAGATGGAGAACGTAACCTCGCGCTGAGGTAAATATGGCCCACTGCACTGATTTAAGATGGATTTATGTGGCTATGTTGTTGTTTTTTTCCCTCCCCCCTCTTTTTATTATTCCAGGAAAGCGTTCAAGCTATAAATAACATCATCAGAGCACGGGTCACTGTTTGAGATATGCAAGGGAATGTGTGCCAATCATGTTCTTTTCATTTCATCTGTCTTGTCTTTGCAGTAAATCACTTCAGAGTGGGTTCTGAAGTGTGCGTACAGCGAAGATGCGTGTTTTATTTTTGATATATGCGTTGAGTTGGTATTGGGTTTTGATCCACGGCTCGGCAGGTAGACACATGGCTAGAAATAACACAGAAACAATAAAATGCTGGATTAGGGCGACCAGATTTCCGTCATTCAAAACTGGGACACAATGGGAGTGTGATTGACTTGTGAGCTTTTTAAATAGTTGCGTTGATGACATTCTCAAAGGCCTTGTCATCATTTCAGTTGGAGCAAGGGCCGATATAACTCAGTGGGAGAGACACGGTTTTGGAAAGAGAAAATGTCCAAATGTTTTTTAGAAGTGATTGAATTCACCAACCTGCCACATTCATCTTTTTGGTTGAAATTCCTTTCATCTGACCAACATCGTTTGGAATATTGTCTCCACTTTTGGTTGCCTTTATGAGACAGCCATTTGACCATAGCTTGTGCTGAGAGACAAGATGTTGAACTTTGTGTAATGGCTGGACCTATTCACATGAAACTAAAACTGTCATAGAGATATTAACCATGAACCGAAAGTCAAAATTTAATTTACCATAGTTATCACTATACATGCATTTCTAATGACATCACGCATAGTTCAGACTAAATTAACACATCAAAGAGGAAACAGAAAACCTTTCTCTGGGATTTTTTACAGTTTGTCATTTCAATGGTGTCTCAGTCTGAGTCAGTGTTTAAGCTGCTTAAGATGTTAGCATGCTACCGGTTAGCAACTGTCAACCAACTGTCAATGGCTTCAACACGATAAACACATGTGTGGCTCACATCTATGAACACTGAGGAAATACTACAGTAACAGCTCAACTCTGACCTCTGTCACATGTTGTATCCAAGGCTAGATGTTTGTGGTTCAGGGCTTTCCCTTGGAGAGGTCAGAGCTGAGCTGTTAAAGCTAAATGCTAACCGGTAGCATGCTAACGTCTTAAACACTGACTTACTGGTTTCTTCACATAAATGTGCGTCTCTGGGGCCGTGTTTTAACTGTTATCTTCTTAAGCAATGATTACATGAGTACATAAAAATGCCACTGTCAATCAGTTGTCTTTCATTTTCATCCTGAGTTGAGATATTGTTACATGTTGTAGTACTGCATAATTCTACTTCGGTATTCAAAATGGCCGCCATAACAACAAAAGTCAATAACTGAAAAGCATGTATAGGTTGCATTCACGTGACATCACAAGATTCTGAAGAGCCTATCATTAAAAATTGAGGGCAGCTGAAAATTCCATGCTCCAACTGTCAAAATACAGATTTCTAGACTCTAATTCACATAAAACAAAAACTGTCACAAAGTTCAAAGTCCTCCCTTCAGCTCACATGAACTATGGTCTAATTATTTCCTCATAGAGGTGTCTGAAAGTGGAGACAATAGTCAAAAGCATGTGCGTGATGTTGGCCAGAAGAAGAAGAAGAATGTGGCAAGTTTGCGAATCCAATCACTGTCAAATAATGATCAGGAAAAACATTTGGACATTTTCTTTCTGGATAGTTCTTTCAAAAACTGTTTCTCTCCCATCGAGTTGCGCTGGCACCTGCTCCAACTGAAATAGAATTCTATAACGTGACCTATAGAATTCTTAGCTGTGCCAACTCTATCAAGCATTGATAGATATAGTAGAGAAAGAATTATTATTGTTAAAGAAGTGGTTTGATTCTAATAAGTTAACCCTTAATTTAAATAAAACCAAATTTATAGTTTTGGAAATGGTGCCATTAATGTGTGTAGAAATTTAAGAATAAATGATACTGAGATAGAACGAGTGAATGAAATAAAATTTCTTGGAGTACTTTTACAAAATAAGCTTAGCTGGAAGCCCCATATAAACTACATCAAGGCAAAGCTATGTAAATCTCTTGCAATAATATCTAAAGTTAAAGAACTCTTAAATGAAAAAACGTATATATTTTATACTGTTCCCTGGTTCTCCCGTACATGACCTATGGCCTAGAAGTTTGGGGAAACACTTACAAAACCAATCTTAATCCAATAAGTATCATTCAAAAAAGAGCGATCCGCATTGTGAATAAAGTGGCTTACAGGGCACATACAAATGAGCTTTTCATCAAACTAAAAGCACTAAAATTGAAGGATTTGGTTGAGTTTAAAACAGCACAATTTATGTATAACATAAGCCTTAACAAGTTACCTGTGCATATCCAGGGATTGTTCCAAAAACGAGACTGCGTTTATAATTTCCGAAAGGAAGAAATGTTTCAAAAAACATATGTGAGAACGAGTGCAAAGCAGCATTGTCTTTCTTTTGTTGGGATTAATCTGTGGAGTGAGTTGGACCAAGAGCTAAAAGACTGTAAAACCTTAATTCAATTTAAAATTCTTTTGAAGAAATCAATTATAAAAAAATACATTGAGAATGTGTGCTAAGGATGCAAACTTAAGATGATAGATTTTTTTTTTTTCTTCTTTGTGACGATCTAAAAACAAAAATTGTATAACTACTTGCATAAGACATTGGCAGCTTTACTGTTTATGTTTTGTAAATATTCTGGGATAGGCGCAATAAGCTTTAGCTTCTGCCTATTCCATTTCAGATTTTATGTTTATTTATCATCTGTCATCTGTTGAATGTTTGAATGTCTGAATAAAATAATCTGAATCTGAATCTGAACTCCATTTCAAACCATAGACTGTTTAGAATGTTGGTTGGATTCATGTTCTAGAATATGAAAATGTTATGATCACAGATGGAGGGCAGGTGCCAATACGACTCTATGGGAGAGAAACAGATTTTGTCAGAAATCTCCAAAAGGAAAGTTGACAAATGTTGTACCTCATCAGTACTTGGTAGTGGTTGGGATTCATAAACCCACCAGGAGAAAGTCCTTTCTACTGGGCCAACATCGCGCTCATGTTTTTGAATATTGTCACCACTTTTGGACACCTTTCAGAGAAAAAAAATTGGACCTCAGCCTATACACGCTGACAGAGAAGACAGTCAACTTTGAGATCGCAGTTGTTTGAGTCATGTGGACCCACAGTTATAGCCATGGAATTTTCAGTAGCCTATACTGTCTTGATTTCAAAATGTGATGTCACTTGGTTCAGTTGCTACGGAAACTTTGTTCTTGACGTTCACAAGGCCATGGGGACATGGGACAGAGGGCTCAAAACTGGGACGGTTCCAGGTAAAGTGGGACATCTGGCCACCCTACAACAAGTACAAGAACATTACAACTACAACCAAGGCAGCAATTAATTTCTAAAAGCTTCTTGACTGGAGCTTACAGCCTAGAGGGGAGTATAACGCCTAATTTTAAAGCTAAGACCTTCAAAACTGATTTAAGCTTTTTCCTTGCATTGTCGTCACTGTTTTGTTGCTTTATCATCACCTTTTTGTCGCCTGTTTTGCTGCGTTTTTATCCTCATTTACGTCTCGTTTTTGTCACTATTTTGACTTTGGATTTGGTTAAAGTCGAGCTGGAGAAAATGTGCTCAGTTAAAGTCAGGGTTAAGAGATTAAAAGACGGCTACATAAAACATGACTTAAAAAATAAAATCCACAAAACCTAAATAATCTTTCCAAGCTCAAATCAGACGTTATGTAATGTTAGACTAATCCAAACGTGCGAGACTACACACACAGACAGTCACAGACAGTCACACACAGTAAGTCACTGAAATCTTGTAAAGAAACATCCTCGGGGTGGATCAATTAGATGGAAAACTTGTTAAACTAATAGCAAATGATATTGCCCCAGTCGTGTGTCACATCATAAATAAAAGTTTTGAAACATTGTCAGTGGAAAATAGCGAAAATAATCCCACTGTCAAAAAATAACAACCATTCTCAGAACTAAATAGTCGCCCAATTAGTTTACTGCCGGTTTTGTGCAAAATTATGGAAAAAGCTGTGTTTGAACAACTAAAACTATATTTTGATATAAATAATCTGAACACTGAATACCAACATGCATACAGAGAGGGACACTCCACACTACAGCCCTGGTTCAAATGACAGACGACTGTTTGAAGGATATCGATGAAAAGAGAGGTAATGTTGTATTTACTGATGCATTGTATTCTTGATCATGAACTTTTGTTAAGCAAACTGAAACGTTATGGGTTTGGAATGTCAGCTCTGCAGTGGTTCAGGAGTTATCTAACAAACAGGATACAGGAAGTGTTTTTTAATGGGTCATATTCTGATCTCAGGTCTGTGAGCTGCGGAGTGCCTCAGGGCAGCTGTCTTGGACCATTGCTGTATACCATTACCACAAATGATTTACCGACTGTACTCAATGCAGCAAGAATATCCATGTATGCAGATGATTCTACAGTGTACATGTCAGCTACAACAGCTGATGAGCTAGGTGCAAATTTAGACACGGAGTTCATGGCAGTTGTCCAGTGAATAATTTCAAACAAATTAGTTCTAAACATAACAAAAACAAAAACTATGATATTTGGCTCAAAATCCCTAATAAAAACAAATCCAGTGTTGAACCTGACTGTAGGTGCTACTATGGTGGAGCAGGTCGAAGAGGCAACAATTTTAGGCATCACTTTAGATAACGCATTATCCTGGAAGAAACATGTGGACAACATAATTAATAATGGGAAATGGTCTATCTGTTATAAGAAGATGCACAGGACTACTGAACATGACAAACACAAAAAGTAATTGTTTAACATGGAAAGCAACTAAACAAATAAGCCAAGCTCTGGTTCTGTCATACAGTATCTTGACTATTGCCCAATAGTGTGGTCAAATGCTGCAGCTGGGGTGTTAAAAGGGCTACAGACCGTACAAAACCGAGCAGCTCAACTGGTGTTACAACCAACACCAAAGTCATGCGGAATCGACTCAAGTGGTTATCAGTAAAAGATAGATTATCGTATTCATTATTGTTTTCCTTCAAAAATATAATAGCATCAAAGCGGCCTAAAGTTCTTTACCAGAGATTCTTATTTAGCAATGATAAACATGGCTATCCAACTAGACACGCCATAGCGGGGAAATTTGTTTTACCAAAAGTACATTCAAACAGTGCTCAGACAACATTTATGTACAGAACAATACATGCATGGAATATGCAACCAGAAAATCTAACTTTGGTAGTAAACATCAAAACATTTAAATCGGTATTGAAAAAATGTCTATTATGTAAAACTGAACTGAAGATATATTAACTATGGCTAGAGGTTTGATACATAATTGGTGAATCATGCCTAGAAAGTATTGATTACGAATTGTGATACAGTGATTATTGTATACTTTGTTGCGTAGCTTTTGTATCTTAATGTATTTATTGTTGTATACGTGGACCGCAGGAAGAATAGCGACAGCCTTGCTGTGCTAATGGAGATCCCATCAATAAACTAAACTAAACTGAACGGCGATGATAAAACGTCGGTGCTTAGTTGTAGACGTCAGAACGCCGGCCAACTTTCGAGGTGCACAACTGAAAATGCACTTTATTTCCTTCTCCGTTTTGATCACAGTAGCGAGTCAATAAATTGTACCAAAATAGTGCTGAAATCCAAACTCTTTGAAGCGCAGAGTGAACAAACTACCAGGCGAGTTTGCAGTGTTTTTGATCAATGTTGTTCTTTCCAAATCTTTTCTCGGGGGGGGCCACGCGTAGAGATGAACAACACAGTGAGTGGTAGTCGGAGTCGCCAGGGTAAACGGTGGTAAAACAAAAAAACTTTTATTTGTGATGCCAGCAGCGGAATATGCATACCGTCTGAATGTCAAAGTAAGTCAAGTGGAAAAAGGGTTTTGATGAATCCCGACTTGACTGAAGGCAAAGGCAAAGTAAAGTCATATTTTCAGCCAAAACCTATAAGCGTCAATGTGCACTGCAGGTAAAAAGGTAAAAAAATAAATACATTCGGAGATCTCCCTTTGAATCATTTCTCGTTGTTACTGCAATGTGAGTCAGAAATAGAATGTATTGCAAGTTGTATATATTATTTGACTTTGGATATATGGCATTTTAAGCACAGAAATGACCAAAGTCAAGTTTAACATTCTAGGTTTAATTCCCTTTACATTGCACACGGGCTAATGATCTTCATTCAGGATTTAGGCTCCATCCTTTTTGCGGTTTCACGGAACAAACTACAAACTTAATTTATTGCACTGTAAGATTAAGTGCATATGAGAGATTTTAAAGCTTTTGAAATATGACTTACTTCGATGGATAACATCTGTTGTAAACAGTGTTGTTACTTTGTAACGCGTTACTGTAATGACATTACTATTTTTGTACATATATGTAACCGTACTGCGCGAACACTGTAATGACATTACATTATTTTCGAAAATATGATGTCGTTACTTAATTGCAGTGGCGGGCCGTGGGGTTTCAGTCAGGGCCTTCTGGGTTCACGCAGTCAAACGCATATAAACTGATCGACAATAGGCGTATGGATAAAACTGCCTTTTTGCGTGGCACTTCTTCGCCAAAGGATGTATCAACAACGCAAACCAAAGCAGCGGTGCCTCCGCCCCCAAACAAAAGCAAAAACCTTCGGGAACACTCGTACTAACACTCGTAATAAAGGGATTATAAACTTACAGTTTGGTGCAATGTGAGATGCTTTTTTAGCGCTTGTAGTCCCGTACCTGTTCCCTGCCCGAGTCCCAGCTCAGCTCACGCGAGAAACTCTTCTCCTGTCCGGGGAGCCAAGCGTCTACGTCCCGCTGTTGTTCCCGCTGCTTTGCTCTAGAAGCTCGTCATAATGAAGGGGCGCAAAATATCCGTGATCAGTAAATCCACTTCATTTTGCCTCGTTCGGACATTTCCAAGAGGAATATCGTCTTGCCCCTGCGCGGTTACATTAGTGGTTTTCCCAGGCGAACAAAACGTAGGGGAAGCTGCTGAGCTACTGAAGGCCCTGGGAGGCGTACTGTTAATGTACATAGAAATCTGATTGGCCGATAATTCTGTCAGTCACACTGGCTGTCAATCATGTGTGCAGCCTGACAACACAGGCCGAATCTGTTCTGAAGGCCCTGAGGAAGAGCAGCTCACCAGAGGTGTTTAAGGCACTTTTTGAGTAGGAAATTACAGTTACACCTCAACAAAACCAATATAAGCGACTCTGTACATTATATAAATAAATTAGAAATTAAATATACTATTGAGACATTTTACACTTTTTTTTCTTCATTTGGCCAGGGCCAGCAGAGAAGGCCCTGTTGGTCCTGACGGCACACCGCTGCTTAATTGACTGATAACCTACCGCGGCTCGATTTCCAGAACCCGAGGTAACAACAAAGGCCGAATTAAATAGACTTGTGACATCTTTCGTTGTGGAGGATATGCTACCCCTGACGCGTAGGGTAACTTGATGTTTGACTTCAAACCTAGAATTTACATGACCCTGAATTTCAGGTATGATGTTTTAGAATAATGCAAAAGTAGTGTAACTAGTAATGTAACTAAGTTACTTTCCAAAAAAAGTAACTAAGTAATGTAAGGGATTACTTTTTTGAGAAGTAATGAGTAATATGTAATGGATTACTTTTTTTGAGTAACTACCCCAACACTGGTTGTAAATAATAATAATATTTTTTTTAAGTGAAACATGAAGGAATGTTGGGCAGAAAAGTTATTTTTATTTGAATTTTTAAGCTGACAGGAAGTGACATAGAAGTAGGTAAAGCTGCGTCTGTCCAACCCAGTTACGCCATGATCCCGCCCCCCATATTGTTCTAACTCTAATAAAATCACTTAACCCTAACCTTAATCCTAACCTGTAAAACGACAATATTAACTTAATAAAGCCAACTGAAAAAGCATTTGGAGTGACATCCAATGAGAATTCGCGGGGCGTGGCTTATGGCTTAAGTTGGTTGGAAATCAAAATGAGGCGGTAAAACTCCTTAGCCGTTTGACTCATTTCATATTGACATTACAATGGTCGGCATGGCAGCAGTTTAAAATTGTTTGCCTCCATCTATGCCACCTCCTGTCAGTGTCCAAAGAGGAAGAGAAACTGTAAACATCACAAAAATGGTCAAACTAAAGAAAGCTGGGTCAAATATTTAGCAAATCTTAAATATAATTGTGTTAACTATGTTTTAGCAAAAATTGTGACAACTGTTATGCACTTTAAGTACTGGTTCCATTAAGCTGTCAGTGAGTATATTGGATGCGCATAAAATAAAAGGAAAAATCCACAATTTCATCTACTCAGGGCCGAAAAACCTTGTGGCTTTTTAATCTCACGAGATCTTGGCCCATCCATAAAGAATATTAAGCGCAGAAATGACTAAAATTGCATACAATTTTCGGCGAACACACTTTTTAATTAAAAGATTCACTTGAATTATCCCACTGTGAGTTAAACATTGGCCGTGTCCCAAGAGCATATATATACCACCGGTCCTGGTCTGGGGAAAAGCTCGGGGAGGGACGACTATTGTACAAAACATCGGCATTCGCCATGCGTGTCTGTCCAGCCCCATTCCACCCACTTTGCGTCAGGTCTGGAACTGAAGATTTCACAGGGCACCCGCCAGCGGAAAAAAAGACTACAGCCTGCGTAGGCCTATTAGATACTATAAAACTGAACAGTGTTTTGGATATCTTAGGTAGTCTTTGAGTAAACGGTTTTAACAACACCGAAAGTCTGCATTATTGGGGTGGAGCAATACGTTTGTTAATGTGATATCACGACTTCCGGGTCCTAGCAGATGTGCAAAATATGCGTTAAAAAAATCTCATAAAAACCACCATCAATATTTTTGAAACTCAACGGAGAGTTACTGAACATACTTAGTTTTCAGACTCATTGGCCAAAAATTCCGCACCTACTGCTAAAAAAGTAATATTTACTAAAGTCGTTACTTCCGGGGTTAGCGTAGCGTTAGCATTTTTTCTCTCCTAACCCGGAAGTACCGATTTTGGTAAATATTACTTTTATAGCAGTAGGTACAGCATTCTTGGCTAATGGGCCTGTTAAATAAGTATGTTCAGTAACTCTGTTAAGTTTCAGAAATATTGATGGTGGTATTAAAGAGTTTTTTTGTGGTTTCTCGCACATCTGCGGACTCGGAAGTAGAGCTGTGACGTCACCACTTAACAAACGTATAATATGCAGCTTTGCCGACTGAAAACTCTATGATAAGCGCATACTTTCCTGTTTAAATAAAGCTTGCGATGTAAAGTTATGAATTTAATGTTACCATGGAAATTCACCATAATGAGGAATCTAACAAACATCATCCATACGTTTGTTAAGTGGTGACATCACAGCTCTACTTCCGGGTCTGCAGATGTGCGAGAAACTACACAAAACAATTTAATACCACAATCAACAGAGAGTTACTGAACATACTTATTTATCAGGCCCATTAGCCAAAAATGCTTACCTACTGCTATAAAAGTAATATTTACCAAAATCGCTACATCCGGGTTAGCGGCGAAAAATGCTAACGGCGTAGCAGCTCCGCTAAACCCGGAAGTAGCGACTTTAATAAATATTACTTTTTTAGCAGTAGGTGCCGCATTTTGGCTAATGAGTCTGAGAAATAAGTAGCTTGAGTAACTCTCCATTGAGTTTCAGAAATATTGATGGTTTTTTTAAGAGTTTTTTTAATGTATTTTTCTCGCATATTTGCCAGACTGCTAGGACCCGGAAGCGGAAGTCCTGACGTCACACTTAACAAACGTATTGACCAACATTGACCAACCCACTGTAGCGTCTCTCGAATTCTATCATCATGAATGCACCAAGAATCCCGAGCTCTATTGCTACTGTTAATCTCCCAGCAGCTTCCTTTTCACTGACACACGCTCCAAATGGAAGTCCTTCAAAACTGGCAACAGAAGGATCAGATTGGAACATCATGATTATTAAAAAAGAATAAATCCAGCGGCCGTCGCGTTATAGAAGAATGTTAATTAGCCTCGCCTTATTGTCAAGTGGCGCACCGGCTGCACTACCCGCCCCGACTCAAAGAGAAGGACGATTTTTTTTGTGGCTGACTGTCAGACAATAACTGGAGAGCGGCGTAATGGAAGTCTTGGTGGAGAATCAGTCAAAATAAACTCCCGCTCATCAGTAAAACATGTCACACAGTTGATGAGACTCCGACTGCGAGGCAATTTAATGCTTCATTCCTTCGGCATGGCGGCATCGAGGGAGGGAGGGGAAAATGGAGGGATGAAAAGAGAGAGAATGGGATCGAGAGGAGGCAGAGAGAGAAGTTCCACAAACTCCTCTTCAGCATTTTACAGGCACACTAGCGATGTTGCTTTTGTCGACGATGATAAAATGATGAGATGTTTGAGAGATTTTTTCCGTTGACGAGACGTTCACAATCAGCCTATAGGTATTGTGTATGTAATCTGTCGGTCAAATGCTTATTACAACCTGAGTTTTTGTAGACTAAAACTAGACTACAGCTATAACTTATAGAAATTACGAAAACATGATGAAGACTAAAAAGCATTTTTGTCCATAAGACTTTGTCACATTGCAAGACGTGGGGATAGTACAATTGTGAGTCTGTTCTCATCTCCACTGTGCGATGGTTCAAAAAGAGATTCTTAGCTACCACCAAAGTTCATGGTCAGCACACACTACACGATGTTTATGCCCGAATCTCACTCGCGCCGAGTCTTCCCGAGTCGTGTCTATAGTTGAAGGCAGTTGCAGAGAGTCGTGTCTCGTAGTGTGTGGGGGGGGGGGGGCGACTGGACTGGCGTTCGAATCGTGTAGTGTGGGCAGCAGTCAGACGCAACTGGACTACAGTCACAGGAAATCAAAAACAAAAATCAAAGTTTGATTTTTAAGCCCGATTTTGGACCCACAGGAGAAACGTGGTTGATTTTACCGTCCCCAAAGTGAACACACAGACTGCAGCGGCCAATGACAGAGTAAAATAGAGACAGAAAACACCGCCGCGCCTCCTTTTTCATTTCTCTGTCAAAACAGCGGCACAAACAACTCATTTCATGGCCACAGCCCCACATGAAACAGCACAACTTTATATCACTTAATGTTCACGAGAACCACCTTGGGGCGACAGTGGCGCAGATGGTAGAGCGAGCGATCATGAGTCTCATGATCGGAAGGTCAGGGGTTCGAATCCCAGCTCCTGCAGATGCAGACTGTCGTTGTGTCCTTGGGCAAGACACTTCACCCAATGCCTATGTGTGAGTGGTGGTCGGAGGGACCGTTGGCGCAGATGTGTGCAGCCTCACTTCTATCAGTCTACCCCAGGGGAAACTGTGGCTACAAAATGTAGCTTATCAGCATGGAGTGAATGAACCCCCCTCCCTTTCATGTGTGAAGCGCTTTGGGTGTGACTTGTGTCATATAAAAAGCGCTATACAAATAAGATTCCATTCCCTTCCCTCCCTTTTCAAGCTACATTTCAACCGTGAACAGCGTTTAGCGGCACTTACTGAGTTTGGAGACGAACTGTTCAGCTTCACCTCGCGCTAGCGGCTCGCCTCGCCGCTTTTTCCGCTGTCTCCTCCTCCTCCATCTCGGGGCTGAGGCCCGTCTCCTTTTCTTATTAAATCCACTGAAATACGTCCCGCTTCTTCGTGTCGCCGACTTTTATCTCCATTTGACAGAACTACTGTATAGACAAGTTGACGGCTTGCACTGCGATGTTTGGTCAACACTGTCACATCAGGACACGCACATGTTTTCCCACGCTCACAAACACAGGCCTATCTTTGCAGATTTGGGGTCAGTTTTTGAAACCGGAGGAGAAATAAGCGGTGAAGACAGACTTGCTGTGTTATTAAACATCAGCTGTTTGACAGAATCGTGTAGTGTGTTCGCTCTTACGATTCTCAGTCGTTACGTGTGAACCCCAACGTTCTATATGACTAAATCAGTCGTTAGTGTGACCCCCATTCTATATAAAATCGTTTCAGACTAGAAAATCGTGTAGTGTGTGCTGACCCTTAGCGACTTTCAGGCTTTGCTCACGAGACACTTGACAGAGATTCTAGTTGCAGCGAGAGGAGGTTCCAAAATATCAGACACTGCCTGATGTCTGTCGCAGCTCGTCGTTGGTTGTACGACGTAGGGCTGCAAGATTTATCGATATCGAATCGCAATCGAGGTTTTGACTAATGCGATAACCCAACCTCAAGAGGCTGAGGTTGGTTTTTTCTTCTGTCTCTGACATTTGAGCGATAGATGTCACCGATCAGAATTGTGGAGCCTCCGATCTCAGGTACGCTGCAACAGATAAAAGTTTGTCTGAGTTTCCATAAAGCAGATTCTAAAGTGTTTGGATAGACACTCTGTGATTCCATCCCCGATTTATTTTAGTCACGTGGCTGTCACACAGTGTTACTCTGAATGTCGGGGAAAGGTGGAAGCAGAAGGCCTCCAGAAGAGGGCGCTGGCTACATAAAACCAAATAATTTTGAAAGCAGATTATTGTGTATTGTTCTAATGTGGGGCAGTTTGAATATTAGACAGTCTAAAAGTAACAGTTTATGCATTTAAATATATCAAAAAATTGTGCAGCCCTAGTACGACATTTAAAATCTTTTTTAGGGGTTCATAATGAGGTGGCCTGTTTGTCGGGGCTGGGTGTCATGTCAGGTGGGTCAGGGGTTGGTTGTCACATGGGGGAATTTGCCTCGATGGTTTTATGAGCACATTTGTTGAGACCGTATGTTTGTGCATTGGGTGAATTCCAGCATTTTCTTCATTGTAGAGAAAAAAAAGAGTTCAAATTAGCAAGAGGAACACATCAGGAGGCAGAGAGAGAGAGGAGAGGTAGCGCCAGGCAAAGGGAGAGCGAGAGCCGAAGACAAGTTGTTCCCCATCTTTCTATGACACACAAAATGTCTGCCCATTCATCACATAAACACAAGCATGCACAGCGGCTGCCGCCCAATCAATAACCCCATTACAGTCCAAAAGGCTTTTTATTTGTTCTGATTGAGTCGGGATGGAGGGATGGGGGGAAGGAGGGAGGTGGAGAGAGACGAGGGGGGTACGGAGCTCATAATTAAAGACGGATTTGCTAGATTGATGTTCTAATGGTGTGGCTCAGACTGGGGCGTAAAGTAATACTCAGTATGAGGTACACAGGAGTCTTTGTTAGTATTCTTTACCCGTCTGTCTGACTGTGTCTGCTGCACACGCCGAACGAGAGAGGAAGGGATGGCCATTGTTACATTGTGGCAGTTAAATCAGTGCATGCTTTAGAGGTGCAGATAACAAGCATCTTCTCGATTAACCAAGGCTGTTCCTGTCCGGAGAAGGAACTTTTTTCCCTGATCGGACTAAGTTTACTTTGCTTGTTTGAGGACACTTCTCACTGGTTCTGAGGTCATCTCGCTTGAAATAAGAAAGTAAAAACTGCTGATGGGACAAGAGCAATTGAAAGACAAAATGTATTGAAACGTGTCAGAAACTTCTCAGAACAAGTGAAATACAGTGCCTTGCGAAAGTACTAATACAACTTGAACTTTTGCACATTTTGTCATGTTTACAACCATAAACATAAAGATTGTATTTTGAATTTTTTACTGAAAGTTCACACACAAGTAACAGACAACTGTGAAGTGAAAGCAAATTGATACATGATTCTGTTATTTTACAAAAAAGTGAAAAGTGAGGCGTGCATAAGTATTCATACAGCATTTTCGGAGTGCATTAAATTGCCTTTATAACATTCCTAATGACTGCAGAATGTTCACACCTTGCCCTAACCATTAAATAGAGGCCACCTGTGTGTAATCTACTCTCAGTATAATTCCAGCTGTTCTGTGAGGGCCTCAGAGCTATGGTCAGAGTGTATTGGTCACTAAACAACATCATGAAGGCCAAGGAGCACACCAGAGAGGTCAGGGATAAAGCAGCGTTACGTTATACAAAGATTTCCCAAGATTTGAACATCTCACGGAGCACTGTTCAATCCATCATCCGGAAATGGAAAGAGTATAGCACCACTGTGAACTTACCAAGATACGGCCGTCCACCTAAACTAACAGACCGAACAAGGAGAGCACTGGTCAGAAATGCAACCAAGTGCCCCAAGATAACTCTGGAGGAGCTGCGACGTACTGCCGCTGAGCTGGAGGAATCTGTACATGGGACAACTATAAGTCGTACTCTACACAAATCTGGCCTTCATGGACGAGTGGCAAGAAGAAAGCCATTATTGAAAGGAGGCCATAAGAAATCCCGTTTGAAGTTTGCTAGAAGTCATATGGAGGACACAGCTACCATGTGGAAGAAGGTGCTTTGGTCAGATGAGACAAAAATTGAACTTTTTGGCCCAAATGCAAAACGTTATGTATGGAGCAAACCTAACACTGCTCATCGTCCTGAGTGCACCATCCCCAGTGTCAAATATGGTGGGGGGAGCATCATGCTATGGGGCTGCTTTTTCTCAGCGGGGACTGGGAAGATTGTAAGAATAGTTGGGAAGATGGATGAAGCCAAATACAGAGACATTTTGGAGGAAAACCTGCTGGAGTCAGCAAGAGAATTGAGGCTGGGGCGGAGAATCACCTTCCAGCAGGACAATGACCCTAAACACAAAGCTAAATCTACAATGGAATGGTTTAAAAACAAACATATTAATGTGTTAGAATGGCCCAGTCAAAGTCCTGACCTAAATCCTATTGAAAATCTGTGGAAAGACCTGAAAACTGCTGTTCACAAACGCTCTCCTTCTAATTTGACAGAGCTTGAGTTGTTTTGTAAAGAGGAATGGGCTAAAATGTCAGTCTCTAGATGTGCAAATCTTGTAGTCATACCCCAGAAGACTTGCTGCTGTTATTGCAGCAAAAGCGGGTTCCACAAAGTATTAAGTCATGCTGTATGAATACTTGTGCACACCTCACTTTTCTATTTTTTGAAAAATAACAGAATCATGTATCATTTTGCTTTCACTTCACAGTTGTCTGTTACTTGTGTGTGAACTTTGAGTAAAACATTAAAATAAAATCTTTACGTTTAGGGTTGTAAACATGACAAAATGTGCAAAAGTTCAAGGTGTATTAGTACTTTCGCAAGGCACTGTAATCTCAGTAAAATGTCCAAGAAATCTTAACTCGTCAAAACGTTCCAAATTTTAAATATTATGCCCAGTTTGTATTGATTCATCGTCTCAAGTCTAATCTAACAAAATGTGGCTTGCATATTTAGATATTACTTTACTTCAACAACATACAGCCTTGTTAGAAATCGTGAATGAATGTACAGACCTTTTGAGATCTAAATTTACAGTAGATACAAATTATAGCGTATAAAAGTGTCTGCTCGGCTAAATGCTAAATCAAATTCAGTCAAGTTTCTGCTTGTTGTGCGGTCGGATACACATCCATTGGCCACTAAACACCATCCTATGTGCCTGGTCATGGAATGAGTTTATTGTTTGACTTGCATATGTTTTGAATGATTTGTAAATTGACCAAAGCGGAATAAATGAAATGACATCTTATAAGATGTTAATGTTAAAGTAACCACAAAAACTATGTGAACGCCATGAAAAAACAAAACATGCCTCACCATAGTTTAGTATTGTGCTGTGTTTTCATATTCATTTGCATGGGGATTAAAAACGGGTCCGGGATATGACGGCTAACAAAATGCATTTGTAGGAACAGGCTCAGTGATGACCCGACTAGGATTAACGGGTCATCACTCCGACACGCCATCAAGTCCTTGTCTGCAGCAGCGAAAAAAAGCTTTGCTGTGGAATTGGCTGTGGATTAAAAGGAAAGATAATACGTGGGCTATTAGATGAAACAGGTGGTTAGAAGTCGAGGGGAGTTTACCTGGGACGCTGGGTATCACTGTTGAGCCCTCCGGGGATGTCATGGACTCAACATAAAGGAAGGAGGGTGCCCACCTGATGACCCCAGGGATGTATCTACCCATCAGAACAACTTGTTCTATGACCAAGAGTAGTGACTCAAATTAGGGATTGAAAAATCAAGTCCTAGTAGCTCTACTAGATAACTAAAGGTATTTTTTTATGATTCTATGGTGGCTTCCCCCATTCAGTGCCGGCTAATGAAGCTCGTTTATGCTAGCAATTTGATTTGTTTTTTGGAGCCAATGTAGGATGTTAAGATGGAACGATGTGTAAAGAAAACACATGGATGTAAGAATGACAAGCCTGTGTTCAATAATGATAAAAGTTTTAATGGAAAGTGAACAGGAAACAAGAACCTCCGGAGCCTGCCCCCATTTCCTGTTAGTGTTCTCGTAGCTTATAGCAATGCTACGTTCAAGTTTTTCACAGTCTTTGGTTTACTCTGATATTCCATTTGATCACATTGTAGAAAAATGCCGTTGCACCTGTTGTTTGTGGACTAAAGCCCTCTGTGCCCCAGGCTTAAAGGCTTGTGACCCTCTGAAAGTTATTTTGACATCTTTTGGATCCCGCCCTACCTCTGTTCTGGATTACCCAACTGATGTCCCGGTCCGTGAAACCCTCAAATCCTTATCTATATTCCTCTGCATCTCTACAGTCGCAGCACCAGCTTAGAAGGCGAAAGTCCCACACAAAGGCTAATCTCCGTCAACAGATAAACTACGTATCTAACAGACTCTACAGGGAGTCAAGGTGCCCTTAAAAAAAAAGAAAAGAAAAAAAAAACACAAACTAAACCTCCCAGCCCTATCTAGTGGACCACACTCTCCGCTGGGCCGCCCTGATAAGAATAAATGTGTACTTTCCGCACACTGTAGCGTACACTTCTGGCTCGGGGTGCTAGCCGTAACAATGTTGTCTTCATTGGCATTCTCACCCGCGGCGACGAGCAGGACTCAGCGATGCAGCGCATGGCAAACCGCGGGAAATCAGCTGCATAAGTGGAGGAGGGACAGTATAGGAGGAAATAGGACAAGTGATGGGATTCGAACTTGTCCTATTTGTTCTATCCTATCATGTTCGGAAATGTAAATATAGAGTGCGACCAAGGGAAAGTAAAACACTTTTGGGCGACTTTAGCTTTACCATTTCACACTGTATGGCGTTAAATAAGGTACAGGTCTATGAATAAACAGACAGAGAACCACATTTTGATACAGTCAGACTTTTAGCTTCAGTTTGAGAGCATGTCCATCAAAATTGGAGAAAGGTTTACAGCTCCTTACTATGAATGTATGAATGAATGTAATGGGTCGGACGCTGAAAGAGCATAAGGATCCACTTTATTCTTCTTGACCTTGATTTAAACTACATAGTTGTTTCAAATGTGCTATAAAAATGTTATAAAAGTTTGAAATGACTTGATTTGACAAAGACAGAACTGCAGTAAAGAAACGGCAAAGGAAGTATGAGACATTTAGACATTGATATGACTTGGCATCATCAATTAGGCATCTTGTTTAACGCCTTAACCGAGCACATTTTCTCCAGTTTTGGCTTCACCCAAATCTAAAAGCTTCTTGATCTGAGAGTTTCAGGTGACCTCACAGCGTTCTAAAGGCCTATAATATTATATAGAGGTAATATTATTTTGTTTTTGAGAACATTTTTGGTCTTGTGCAGAGAGATCATGGACCCAGTGACTGATATTAATGATCATTTTTGTAATTCATACATTTTCTTATAAGATACGACTTGTGAAAGTGTAATGCAGTTAATAGGAAAAACTGGCTCCTGCCCCACCACTTGGTCTTGTGACATCATCATATTCTAGAACCTGCAACCCAGCAATTTTTATTTTTTTATTTATTTATTTATTTGACAGGGACGTTGCACAACAAATGTGTTGTACAGACCAGAGATAGCTACAAGCTAATTTTCATCTGTAGTCCCTGGGCAGAGGCAAAGTGACAGCAGGTTTATACAGTGGCCAATACGCATTCTTACTTAAGTCCATTCACAGTATAAAATATAAAATACAGATAAAACTCCAGCAAAAGGATCACCTCAACAAACATTCAGATGCAATATTTACACTTGCTATTACAAATATCTACAGTTTATAAAAAAGATTGTACCTTCATACATTCTTAACAATCCCCCGATTAACCCGTTTTTGCTAATGATCACAAATCTGACCGTCTTTCAACCACTTCTTCAGGTCAAGTTTAAACTGTTGTAAGGTACTACTCTCTCGAACAGTTAATGGCAACGAGTTCCACATCCCTACAGCTTTCACAGAGAAGCAATTCTGTCCAAAGGTAGAGGATCTAAAGTTCACAGAACAGTCTCCTCTGGAGGAAGCTCGCGTTGTTCTACGTCCTGCCTCGTCACAGGATTTCACAAACATTCTCAGGGGCTGAGGGGCCAAATCATGAAGAATTTTAAATACTAAACTGACATTAGAAAACAAAATGAAATTTTCAAATGTTAATAATTTATATTTCTTCACAACTTTACAGTAGTGGTACGAAACAGGTTTTTTATCTAATATTTTGAGTGCCTGTTTGTACAGGCTTTGAAGCGGCTGTAACGCAGTGTTGGTTGATAGAGACCAAGTTGTAATGCAATATGTAAGATGTGAAAATATCATCGCATGCATATAAAGCTTGGCTGCATCTGTGCTCATTTGAGGGCGAATATATCTGAACTGTGCTAAATTAAATTTGACAGTTTTATCAGTTTTGAAATATGCTTCTTAAACGACAGTGTCCTGTCCAACACTACGCCTAAATACTTGACAGACTCTGCTTCGAGAATTCTTGTTCCTTTTACAATAATTTCCGGTGCAGAGTGAGAAGTTTTCCTTATTGAGAAAAACATGCTGACAGTTTTGCTAAAATTTAGTGTCAAGCATGATTGCACCATCCAATCTGAGATTTGTTCCATCACTCTCTGGAGCTCAGCTGCTGCTTTCTGACTTGATTTCGCATGGACATATATCACGGCGTCGTCGGCGTACATTTGTACGTGAACTTCAGGACAAATAGTTGGAAGATCATTTATACAGTGAGGAAAATAAGTATTTGAACACCCTGCTATTTTGCAAGTTCTCCCACTTAGAAATCATGGAGGGGTCTGAAATTGTCATCGTAGGTGCATGTCCACTGTGAGAGACATAATCTAAAAAAAAAAATCCAGAAATCACAATGTATGATTTTTTTAACTATTTATTTGTATGATACAGCTGCAAATAAGTATTTGAACACCTGAGAAAATCAATGTTAATATTTGGTACAGTAGCCTTTGTTTGCAATTACAGAGGTCAAACGTTTCCTGTAGTTTTTCACCAGGTTTGCACACACTGCAGGAGGGATTTTGGCCCACTCCTCCACACAGATCTTCTCTAGATCAGTCAGGTTTCTGGGCTGTCGCTGAGAAACACGGAGTTGAGCTCCCTCCAAAGATTCTCTATTGGGTTTAGGTCTGGAGACTGGCTAGGCCACGCCAGAACCTTGATATGCTTCTTACAGAGCCACTCCTTGGTTATCCTGGCTGTGTGCTTCGGGTCATTGTCATGTTGGAAGACCCAGCCTCGACCCATCTTCAATGCTCTAACTGAGGGAAGGAGGTTGTTCCCAAAATCTCGCAATACATGGCCCCGGTCATCCTCTCCTTAATACAGTGCAGTCGCCCTGTCCCATGTGCAGAAAACACCCCCAAAGCATGATGCTACCACCCCCATGCTTCACAGTAGGGAAGGTGTTCTTGGGATGGTACTCATCATTCTTCTTCCTCCAAACACGTTTAGTGGAATTATGACCAAAACGTTCCATTTTGGTCTCATCTGACCACATGACTTTCTCCCATGACTCCTCTGGATCATCCAAATGGTCATTGGCAAACTTAAGACGGGCCTTGACATGTGCTGGTTTAAGCAGGGGAACCTTCCGTGCCATGCATGATTTCAAACCATGACGTCTTAGTGTATTACCAACAGTAACCTTGGAAACGGTGGTCCCAGCTCTTTTCAGGTCATTGACCAGCTCCCCCGTGTAGTTCTGGGCTGATTTCTCACCTTTCTTAGGATCATTGAGACCCCACGAGGTGAGATCTTGCATGGAGCCCCAGTCCGAGGGAGATTGACAGTCATGTTTAGCTTCTTCCATTTTCTAATGATTGCTCCAACAGTGGACCTTTTTTCACCAAGCTGCTTGGCAATTTCCCCGTAGCCCTTTCCAACCTTGTGGAGGTGTACAATTTTGTCTCTAGTGTCTTTGGACAGCTCTTTGGTCTTGGCCATGTTAGTAGTTGGATTCTTACTGATTGTCTGGGGTGGACAGGTGTCTTTATGCAGCTAAAGACCTCAAACAGGTGCATCTAAATGTAGGATAATAAATGGAGTGGAGGTGGACATTTTAAAGGCAGACTAACAGGTCTTGAGGGTCAGAATTCTAGCTGATAGACAGGTGTTCAAATACTTATTTGCAGCTGTATCATACAAATAAATAGTTAAAAAATCATACATTGCGATTTCTGGATTTTTTTTTTAGATTATGTCTCTCACAGTGGACATGCACCTACGATGACAATTTCAGACCCTCCATGATTTCTAATGGGAGAACTTGCAAAATAGCAGGGTGTTCAAATACTTATTTTCCTCACTGTATATACACTGAACAAGAGAGGGCCCAAAATAGAGCCTTGTGGCACCCCGACTGAACTGTCTAAAAAGAGGACTTTGTGCTCCCAATTCTTGTGCAATGCTTCCTATTCTCTAAATATGATTTAAACCATTGTAATGTCTCGTCAGAAATATTGTGAGTGGACAATTTGGATAACAGGATGTTATGGTTTACTGTGTCGAATGCTCTTTTCAGGTCTAAAAATATGGCACCCACCACCCCCCCTTTATCCAACATGGCCTTGAGTTGTTCAACAAAATAACAAAGTGCTGTTTCAGTTGAATGGTTTTTTCTAAAACCAAACTGAAGAGGATTCAGGGGGTGCTCTCCATAATTCAAATGATCCATCAGTTGCATGGCCACTACTTTCTCGACGACCTTAGATATTACAGGTAGGATACTCACTGGTCTATAGTTGGCCAGCTCAGCTTTATCACCTCCCAATAGGCCAGAGTAACCCCTCATTTGAAAGCTAAGACCCATGAAACATTTTATTCATTTGTTTTTTATCACATTTTCATTTTTTTATTGTATGTTGCCAATGTTGCCACATTGTTGTCACTTTTTTGACAAAAAAAATGTGATGACAAAGCTACCAAAAAGGACGAAATTGTGACCATCATAACGAGGGAGAAGTTTGGATGAGTTCTGCTGGTCTTAGCGTTCAAGTGAGTCGTTACAGGCCTTTGTTGTAATGGTGGCCATTTTGAATACTGAAGTAGAATTATGCAGTATTACAACATGTAACGATATCTCTACTCAGGATGAAAATGAAAGACAATTGATTGACAGTGACATTTTTATATACTCGTAATCACTCGTAAGAAGATAACAGTTGAACACGATCCCAGTGACGCACGTTTATGTGAAGAAACCAGTAATTCAGTGTTTAAAATGTTAGCATGCTACCGGTTAGCATTTAGCTTCAACAGCTCAGCACTGACCTCTCCAAGAGAAAGCCCTGAACCAAACTCCAAACATCTTGCCTTGGATACAACATGTGACAGAGGTCAGAGCTGAGCTGTTACTGTAGTATTTCCTCAGTGTTCATAGATGTGAGCAGCACATGTTTATCGTGTTGAAACCATTGACAGTTGCTAACCGGTAGCATGCTAACGTCTTGAGCAGCTTAAACACTGACTCAGACTCTGTCATCATGACAAACTGTAAAAATCACAGATGTGTGAATTAAGGCTGAGGAGTGAGGCAGATCTTGAGTAAATCCTGCTGTAGCTCGACAGACAGCGCTGCGACGTCTGTGCCGTATTTGCTGGTTTCTTCACATAAACGTGCGTCTCTGGGGCCGTGTTTTTACTGTTATCTTCTTGAGCAATGATTACGAGTACATAAAAATGCCACTGTCAATCAGTTTTCTTTCATTTTCATCCTGAGTAGAGATATTGTTAAATGTTGTAGTACTGCATAATTGTACTTTGGTATTCAAATGGCGGCTGGAACTATGCGTGATGTCATTGGAAACACATGTATAGTCTGTAAACTCCAGTAAAGAAGCCATGTTGAAGGCCATGTAACACATTTTTTTCTTTGTTGGTTTCCTGCAATGAAAGAGGGAGTGCGCACATTTTTGTATAGTTAACTTGTCCAAACCCATTCCTAACTTTCCCATCGCATTTCTAACAAGCAAAATTGTTCAGAGAGATACGTTTTATAAGCATGTTTCATTACTTTCAGGGAACACTACGGTCACAATATTAGCGTGCTAGTTCATGACAGATAAAAGGCTTTACAATTATAGATCGCATAAAGGTCTTTTTCCCCCACAAATGTCTGCTTTTACAACATACTACAAGGACTGGTGAAGATATGGACTATACAACATGGAAAACCATCACGGATTACACCATTCGTAAACATATAGTGAGTTAGGTCATTTATATTTGTGGCGTTGCCTCTTGGCGACTAAGCCCACGATCTTAGCGTAGGTGAAGCAGTTCGAGCGGTTCCTACGTAGCCAACGTGCCGAGACGGTGTTGTGTGGCATGTTTCAGCATGAAAATCGCATCAATGCCGCCAGTTACCTGAGTGTGTCCCTACATATGCTCACTTACGATGGCAAACGGCTTCACGGACCTGTTTAATGAGCTCTCTCTCCCCGTGTGATATGGAAAGGTGAAGGTAATGGCGAGGTAAGAATGTCCATTTCATTGCTTTTATATCATTTCTAAGAGTTCTCCATCATTGACATTGTTAGATGATGCTTAGTGGCCATTAGACGTGTATCCGACCCTACAATAAGCAGAAACTGAATATGTTTGAACATTTTGGATCAAGGGCCACTTTTATATGCTCATTTTTATCATTCATTATTTCATTAATGATTTCTAAAGCTTGCGCTCACCTAAATGAGCTGAAACCAAACTGCAGATTCTGGCTTGCTAACTGTGTCCGGAGGATGTACGACATTTGTCCTTTTTTGTTTTTGTTTTATAATGCACTAACCTCTTAACCCCGCCTCAATGGAGCACATTTTCTCCAGTTCAACTTTACCCAAATCTAAGAGGTTCTCGACTGGAGCTTACAGACTATAGTCCATTATCACACCCCATTTGAAAGCTAAAGCCTACAAAACTGAACCACACGTTTATGTCGCATTGTCGCCACCTTTATGTCAGGTTTTGTTGCTTTTTTTGTCATGTTTTTGTATCATTAACCTCTCAACCCCCCACCTTAACCGAGTGCATTTTCTCCAGTTTGGCTTTTCCCAAATCCAAAAGCTTCTCGACTGGAGCTTACAGCGTATAGGCCTGTGTAACGCCTCATTTGAAAATGACTGTAACAAAGACAAGGAAGAAACATAGACCAGCTTTGCAGGTCTTAGCTTTCAAATGAGGTGTTACACTGGCCTATAGTAATAATAATAATAATAATAATGGCTTACACTTGTATTGCGCTTTACAAGCCTGTATTACCAAGTTTCTCAAAGCGCTTCACTGTCGTCATTATTCATTCACTCGGTGGTGGTAAGCTACTGAAGCGAGGCAGCCAGTCTGTGCCCCTCCGGCCACCACCGACTACTCACTCACTACATTCATTCTGGCCTATTGTACATGTTTTTAGTGGTGGGGAAACCAGAGTACCCAGAGGAAACCTACGCAGACACGGGGAGAACCTGCAAACTCCACACAGCTTTTTAGATATTTATTTTTGGGTAAAACTGGAGAAAATGTGCTAGTTTAAGGTGGGGTTTTCAGAAAGGGGTACCGGTTGTTGGTTGGGTGAAGTTGGGGAACCCCTGTAGTCTAATATAGCAGCGTCTAGTCACTGGTCTATGGTTCATGACATTGTTCCATTTAACTCCATTAAGTCTCTGTCCATCTCTGACCAGCGCGTTAAAGGTCCTATATCATGCAAATCGACTTTTTGGAGCTTTTAGCCATGTTGTTATGCTATTTCCTTCTCAAAAACACCCCCAGAGCGGTTTTGGCTTCATTCACGCAGTTCTAAGTAATCCTCCTGAATCCTGCTTCAGTTGTGTCGTCAGAAAGGAGCGGCAGTGCTCGACGTCTGTAATGTAATGCCTTACGGCCTGATTTTAATTTGTAAAACAGCTTTTTCATTATTTCTGTCGTAAGAAAGAAAACAATAAAAATAAAAATAAGGAAGTGCCTGACACGTCCGCACCAATGCGTTTGCACCGAAAGTTGTGAAGAAGGAGCTCTTTCTGGACACCTGTTCTTTTTTCTTACCTCACGATAATGTCACAGGGAAAAGTGCATTTGCTGCGAGAGGTGCAGGACTTTATTCAACCTTCCTAAAGAAGAGGCCACTCGCCAGAAGTTGGAATTTCTCTCCGGGATTCAGCGACTATCAGCCAAAATAGTGTTTGTCTGTGACCGTCACTGATGGATGCTTGGTGAACCTTGGCCAGAATCAAGTGGATTAACTTTTATAACCAACGCGAGTCCCATAATGGAAACATCAGAGCGGTGAGTCAATCATAACGTGTGTTAGCGCGTGTGTTAGCCGTGTTGCACATGTCAACTCCTTATAACTGCATCATGAAGTAACTTCACTTTTTGCTGAGGTATTTATATTTCTACTACTGTTAAAGTTGTATAAGCAGAGAGAGGGGCGGAGTTAACTGAATCCAAGCGTTTTGTCTTCCGGGTTTGAAAAATACCTCCAGAAAATACTTGAGTGCTCCATAGTGGTAGTGGTACAATATATCATATAAATGCCTATACTTTACTTTGGAATGGCTAAAATAGCACGATACAGATCCTTTCAGGTTGTGAGTAGTATTACTTTACATTGATGACCAGCTTAATTTCTGACAGAATGCTGTTGTGATCTATAAGGAAGACAACCATGGACTCTTCATGATCAGGAAGCTACAGGGGCTTCGGCGCGAGCTCACACATTCTTGAGAGTGTCTGTGTCAGTTTGATTGAAAGCGTCCTTGTTTTTCTGCAGGTTAACACAAATGTGCAGAGGGGAGAAGTCACAAAACACCGCTCCGAGCACATTTTCGATAAGAGAAACAAAAAAAAAAGTGTTCAAAGCTCGAAAAAGATCCGTTTAGCATTTAGCCTCTTTTTAAAATGGAGTTAAAAAGATGTCAGATTTCTAGCGGAGATAAAAAGCTATACGTCTACACCAAGTACAGTCTGTGCACAAAAATGAGGGGAGGACTTGGCAGCAGTCTGCAGGAGAATGGCCCGGATGTGTGAAAGAACGCTGGTGGCGAAATGCAAAGGTCAGAGCTGCGGCGGCGGTGGCGGTGCGTGCGAGGACACTCTGGAGAAGCCTCGACAGATTCAGGAAGGAGTTTTTTGTTTTTTTTTAGCTTTGGAGACTGGTGGGCGTTTTATCATGGTAAGAAAAAGAGGACAATGTTGTAATGGGCTTTCTAAGAGGAGCGTGTTTCCCCTGTGTTCCTACCACCATGTCAGCCAATAGAAACCTGCTTTGTCTTTCAACCTATCGAGTTTTCCAGTCTTACGAAGGATACCGCAGTAAGCAGGTAACAAAACAAACATTCTGCCTTCTAAAAAACATTAAAACAGTTGAAACTAAGAAGACCATATATTTACTGTGGATCTACACCAGTGGCTCCCAAACTTTTGGAGCTGAGTACCCCCTACTTCGACGTGATTGAAATCACTGTGAATATACATATAATAAGACGTCTACTTTTGCTCGTCTGGTTGATAGGCTATTATGTTGGCCTAATTAAAAAGAAAAATATTAAATGAAAATGTCAATTTTCAATTATTTTGAAAAATGAAGCTGTTTTATGGGTAAAGTGCACAGGCTCCTCTCTCTTAATGACAGATAGTAAAGAAATTGCAACTCGATCAAACTTTGGCGCTGTTTCCGTTAAAGGCACTGCTGTCAGCTACGCCCCTGGTCTGAGTTTTATGGCGGGTGTACACTGTGCGATTGTGGCCATCTGCGACGTACGATCATTAGTTGTGCAAAAAGGTCGTAGCTGAAAATTGCAGGTCATAGGTTGTACAGTGAGACTGGAACAAGGATTTAAAATAGAACTGTTGTGTCTAATATTTTGGAACACTAGTCGTAGAGTGAGCCATCCTCTTGCTGCAGAGAGGATCTCTGTCAGTGTCAACACATCAGAGCACACCTCACGCCGCCAGAGTCAAAGCAACAGAGACCGGGCATGAGCGGGTCTGACTACGCATTTTACAGGACTCCCTCACTTTTCCGCGAAAATAAACCCTGCTAGCATGCAACACTTGTCTCAGCTAAACACACGCGTCTGACGCCTGAAACTGCTACACAAAACTTTGATCGTAGCTACGATTGTCTCTTTGAACAATCGCAGAGTGGAGATGAGAGCAGCTCACGATTTTACCATCCTCACGTTGCGCAATGTGAATCTAAAAATCTCATAAGACCAAAAAAAATCGCACAGTGTAATAAATAATAATAAAGCATAGCTTTTATATAGCGCTTTTCTGGACACTCAAAGACGCTTTACAGTTGCATTATTCATTCACTCCATACTCAGTGGTGGTAAGCTACTGCTGTAGCCACAGCTGCCCTGGGGTAGACTGATGGAAGCGAGGCTGCCAATCTGCGCCATCGGCCCTCCGACCTCCACCACCCACTCACTCACTCACTACATTCACCAGGCTTCCTGGTGTTCCCAAACGGTCTCCCATCCAAGTACCGACCAGGCCCTTCCCTGCTTAGCTTCCAAGGTCTGAGGGGATCAGGCATAGCAAAGGCGGTATGTACACCAGCCATTACACACTTTCAGGTCCAAAGCAGCTTTTGAGGTTCGGTTCTGACGGCGTGGAGTGGAAGAATCTCCTGCATGTCTGAATTAGAAAGCTTGTATATGCGCGTTTCCTGTGTGGCGGTTTTGTGATAAACATATTTGTTTCCTCCAATATTTCTGTGCGTACCCCTGGGGGTGTCCTGCTTACCACAGTTTGGGAACCCCTGATTGATTGAATCCAGGAAACAAAGATTGGTTCAGCAGTAGAAGAAAAGACCAAAATGAAAAGGCTCAAAAACATTTTTTTTTTTCCCAGGCGAGACATGCATCACCTTTTCCAGCAGTTGTCAATTCTCATTATAGTTTTCAACATAAAACGCGCAATTCTTACTTAATGACGATGTGTCAACTTGCATGATGTCACCCCTTTGTTGTCACTTTTTTTCTTCTTTTTTTCATGTTCCATCTCTTTTATGGCACTATTTTACTGTGTTTTCGTAGTTTTTTTTGTGCATATGTTTGATGCTTTGTTCAAGAAACTTTTAGATTTGGGTAATGCCAAACTTGGTTCAGGCGGTGGTTAATGACGATGTTTCAACTTGCACTGTGTCGTTTTCCAGGAAATGACTGGAAAACGACTGGTCTTTCCCCGCGCTAATTCATTCACAAATATTGATTATGTTTGGTATCCACGTCTAGAACAAAAGGTGACCGAGTTGACGCTGTAATCCAAATATGGTCATTTCCTTTCTGGGAGACCGCCGCAACAGCAAAATGTTAGCATTATACAGTACATGAGCAGTTACAAACTTTAGGTCCCGTTGTCTCAAAATGTAGTTTTCTTTCATATCTACTTCAAACGGTCCAGTCTTGTACTTAAAGGTGCATTATGTAACTTTATATATGGGGGAGTTGATAATAGTGTGTATTTGTTCACTAGTGATCGAGGGCTGAGTGGGTGGTTAGCAGAAGAAGAAAGAAAAAAAAATTTAAAAGCGCTCAAGACATGGCACAAGCGCTAAGAGGCATGAAGCATGGCACGTTTGTTTTCAGTGGCCTCTTGGACGCTCCAGGATAAATTATTTTAGATTATTTTGGTTGCTTTTCTGAATTGAATGTATGTGTAACCATGGAGATGGTTCCATCAGCAGAGAAAATCTACCAGAAACACGAAAAACAATTGATCCCTAGAGGGCTATGCCAACCACTCATACAGCTACATGGCCACTGAAAGGTCAAATAGGCACTATTAAAGTGATAGTCTGTAAGGTTGCAAAGTGAGGAGAGATAGAGTGGAATTTGAAAGTGAACAATCAAATTCCTCCCCTCTTTAACCAGAAACCCTTCTTAGTTTGTAAAATGAGGAGAACAGGAACAGATCAAGCACCTCCCCCTCCTCTCCTGATTGGACCTGACAAGCTGGTTTACAGGAAAAGCTTGTTTCATCGGTTAATGCGGGAGGATACTAGACTCTGATTAGTTGCTGAGATCCAGGGAGGGGGGACTTTACAAAATATAATATGTATATAATAATATTATTATTACTTACTTTACCAGGTGCACATTTTCTAAATTTGTAAATATCACTTTAACAACTTTTTTCCGTATATAAAAGTTACATAATGTATCTTTAACAATATTTTTGAAGGGTTATTCAATGGGATTTTAATATCCAGATTCATTGAATTTCAAACTTTATTTTTCAAAAACTAAACAAGATATGCTAATACATCAACACAATAAAACCATACATTTAAACTTTGCTTGATCCATTAGATTGTATTGCTGAAAATATTGTCAATGTGCATGCATCTATTATTATACCTTATAGGAAAATGTACAAAAATATTTATATCATATTGATATCTCTAAATGTATTTGATCCCTATTCACTTGTAATGTCTAGTCCTAAATCAAAGATCTTTTAATAAAGAACCGGCTGTAGCTCGACGGCTCCGACATCGAAGACCCCAGACAGAAATAGAACACGTATCCTCGAGCGAACATATCAGTCAATTCTGGTACACATCGAACGCGTGTTCATCCGTTTCCAGGTGCTCCCTTCAGCACATAATGACTCCTATACTGTAATTTCCCCATTGACTTTTGTGCCTATGGGCTCAAAAACGCACGTACACGCTCTATAGCCTTCCGCCTGACAACCGTAATTAGCCCCTACCGTACTATCTTAGCCACATTGTGTTTTGCGGCGGATAAACCCCTTGCTCCTTTCTCGCCTCCCTTGGTCCTCTCCATAAAAACACACACTCTCCTTTACGTGGGCGCGAGCAAAGACAACATAATTACAACAATTACTCCCCACTTTTTTTTTTTGCTTTATCTGCGGCTGACACGCGCCGGGGCTTTGCATATACGGGGGCCCGCACAAGAGTTCAATACAAACATAATGGTGGCGTTAGCAAAGGAGCGCTGTCGAAGCTAATGACAACGTGCGGCAGAAATGGCATAATAGTTGAGCAGGAGGGAGGGAAGCTAACCGCTGCTTGTGAGCCGGAGACGTGCCAATGTCAGGTCACCAAGGGCATTGTTCTATCAGCCGACGAAATGGGCTTTCTATTACAGCTTTCGCGCCATTGCGGATCTTTGTTGACATCCAGGAAGCGTGACCTTAATGGAGGGTTAGCAGGTTTACACGATGCAAAACCCCACGGGTCGGAGACAGGCTATTTTGATGTTTGCAAAAGATACCGTATACTGCCTAGATGAAAGCCTTTGCTCCTCGCTAATTGCGCCCATTCAAATATCGATCCGAGCACAATTACCATTGATTTTGCAGCCGCAGCCATAGTTGGTATGTTTTGTAAATGTTGTATTCATAGCTTCGGCTGATGTTGTATTCATATGTCGCCTGAGGGAAGAAACGATGGACTGTAATCATAGTCGCATTGCAAAAACTCAAGAACATTATACCATTTAATGAAGTACAGTTTATCTGTGCCACAGTTTTGTTGACTACATGGCAGATTAACCCTAGCCTCGCGAGACCAGAATGATACCAATCTATATTTTTTTAATAAGCAGTTCAAGTAGTTCTAATGCATTACTCACTACCTATACCGAAAACTAATGCTTTTGAAGAAGTATGGAATCACCTACCTCCATATTTAACACAGTGAAGAGGAGATATTTAAAATAAGTTAGAAAAGGCCACACTTGTGAAGGACATTATTCTAAAAAAAAATTGAGTTTAAAGTACTTGCCAAAGTAATTCTTGTTTCTGCTTAATTGTATTTGTGTGTATTTAAAGGAATAGGCCACGTTTTTTACATACTGAGATATTTTCTTACCGTAGCTTAGACGAGTTGATGTGTACCTGTCTGGTCTTTGTACGTGCGCTCAGTCACGCAAATGTTGTTAGCATTTAGCCAGTTTGGTGATATACCTTTGCTGGGAGAGGCTAAATGCTAACAACATTTGCGTGACTGAGCGCACACACAAAGACCAGACAGGTACAGTACGCATCAACTCGTCTAAGCTCAGGTAAGAACATTATCTCAGTATGTAAAAACGTGGCCTATTCCTTTAAGACACTGCACAATTTCAACTTCGACGATGTAACTGGAAATTCTACTTGTAAATGATCATGTCAGCTTAACCTGCTTTGTTTACATATGGACTAGTGTGTTATTGTACATGTTTGTGTGTTATTGTATGGTACGTACGGTTTGTGTTGATTTATGTGGACCCCAGGAAGAATAGTTATTGCTGAGGTAATAACTAATGGGGATCTGTAATAAAGATAAAGATATACAGAGGGGGATCAGTCTGGGACCCATGCCCTTGTTGGCAGCAGCGGAAAACTCAAACGAAGCTGTGTAATCAGATTGGTTTATTTGCGGTCACGTGTTGTTCGCGAGCAGCGTCACTCGCGGGATGCGGAAGTCCCTTCAATACCAAACACGAACGGTACACGGAAGAGAGAAAGAGATAGCTTTTTTCCAGTCGGCGGTAAATAACCAAAAACACATCGACAGTAAGTGAGTTTCGTGATTCATAATCCTGTGCGAATATTTACACAGAAGCGCTTATAACTCCGCATCAACGGCAGATGCCAGCCCTTCGCTGATTGGTTTACTCCACTTCCTGTTTGCCTGCGTATGTACGGCTGTGGAAATGCAGTTGATGCGACGGTCACCAGACTCAATGGCAGGTATAGCGGGTATAATGCCTTTAAAAACACATTTCAGTAGATCAGTAGTCACAACCAGGGGCGCCGCCAGAAACTCTGGGCCCTATGGAAACAAACATTTCTGGGCCCCCAACATTTTTTACAGATACGATTTAACTCAATAAACATAGCCTATTTGTTAGACGAAACAGGCACACATTCTGGGCCCTTCTCGAGCCTGGGCCCTTAGAATCGTCCTAGCCTTCCATCCCGTTACCCCATGGTCAAAACTATCATAAAACTGGACTGTTTCCTCTCACAACTGTAAACTCCCATAATGAAAAGCGCTCAGAACGTTACATATCCTGCACGTGACTACCTAGAAGCGGCAGTGCTCGCTTTCGTGGCGTATCCGTCTCAGAGTCCTTGTATCAAACGGCTTTAGAAGAAGAAAGCTCCTTTCCTACCTGTCGCGCAGTCGTCCCGCACTCGCTCGCCGTTAGATCAACACACAGCGGGCGCAGCTGCTTCTTTTATCGTGAGAGACTGAGGGGAGCAGAGTATTCCACATCAAGTCCGGCGCGGTCAAGCCACAGCAACTGCAAGAGAAGAGAGGAGAAAGAGACACAAATCAGTATATGGTGAGGGGGAGGTGATGACGATGATGGCTTCATTCCACTGTGACGGTGAACATTTTCCTCGAGTTTTCTATGTTGGAACTGAGAATTTAGAAAGTAATGAAGATGTAATCAAGTCACACAGAGACCCGCAAAGGTGCACTATGCTCTTACTGCTCTCAAACTTTGTGGAGGCTCTTTTTTTGTAGGGCTATCAGATGATAAAAAGGAGGGTTTTATGTTTTGAAATCTCCTGTTTTTTGTCTTTCAAACCAGCTCCCTCTAAAGTACCTAATGTCCCAAATAAATTAGCCCTACAGCGCCCTCTGTTGTTACAGTTCAACACTGACACGTTTAGAAGCATCATATACAGGATTATGGACAAGGCGTTTTTAACCTCTTAACCCCCGCCTTTACTGAGTACAATTTCCCCAGTTTGACTTTACCCAAATCTAAAAGCTTCTTGACTGGAGCATACAGACTATAGACCAGTGTAACGTTTTTTTGTCGCTGTTATGTCACGTTTTTGTCGCCTGTTATGACGCTTTTTGTCGCCTGTTATGTCACGTTTTTGTCGCCCAGTTATGTCATTTTTTTGTCGCCCGTTATGTCACGTTTTGTCGCCCGTTATGTCACGTTTTTGTCGCCTGTTATGTCACGTTTTTGTCGCCCGTTATGTCACGTTTTTGTCGCCGTTATGTCACGTTTTTGTCGCCTGTTATGTCACGTTTTTGTCGCCGTTATGTCACGTTTTTGTCGCCTGTTATGTCACGTTTTTGTCGCCTGTTATGTCACGTTTTTGTCGCCTTTATGTCACGTTTTTGTCGCCTGTTATGTCACGTTTTGTCGCCTGTTATGTCACGTTTTGTCGCCTGTTATGTCACGTTTTTGTCGCCTGTTATGTCAGTTTTTGTCGCCTGTTATGTCACGTTTTTGTCGCCTGTTATGTCACGTTTTGTCGCCGTTATGTCACGTTTTTGTCGCCCGGTTATGTCACGTTTTTTGTCCGTTTTTTCGTTATGTCACGTTTTTGTCGCCTGTTATGTCACGTTTTTGTCGCTGTTATGTCACGTTTTTGTCGCCCGTTATGTCACGTTTTTGTCCCTGTTATGTCACGTTTTTGTCGCCTGTTATGTCACGTTTTTGTCGCCTGTTATGTCACGTTTTTGTCGCCTGTTATGTCACGTTTTTGTCGCCGTTATGTCACGTTTTTGTCGCCCGGTTATGTCACGTTTTTGTCGCCTGTTATGTCACGTTTTTGTCGCCCGGTTATGTCACTTTTTGTCGCCGGTTATGTCACGTTTTGTCGCCCGTTATGTCAGGTTTTTGTCGCCGTTATGTCACGTTTTTGTCGCCTGTTATGTCAGTTTTTGTCGCCTGTTATGTCGGTGCGCCGTTTGTCGCATTTTTGTCGCTGTTATGCCGCGTTTTTGTCGCCTGTTATGTCACGTTTTTGTCGCCTGTTATGTCAGGTTTTTGTCCGCCTGTTATGTCAGGTTTTGTCGCCTGTTATGTCACGGTTTTTGTCGCCTGTTATGTCAGGTTTTTGTCGCCTGTTATGTACGTTTTTGTCGCCTGTTATGTCACGTTTTGTCGCCGTTATGTCCGTTTTTGTCGCCTGTTATGTCACTTTTTGTCACCGGTTATGTCAGGTTTTTGTCGCCTGTTATGTCACGTTTTTGTCGCCTGTTATGTCACATTTTGTCGCCTGTTATGCCCCTTTTTTGTCGCCTGTTATGTCACGTTTTTGTCGCCTGTTATGTCACATTTTTGTCGCCTGTTATGCCCTTTTTTGTCGCCTGTTATGTCACGTTTTTGTCGCCTGTTATGTCAGTTTTTGTCGCCTGTTATGTCACGTTTTTGTCGCTTGTTATGTCACGTTTTTGTCGCCTGTTATGTCACGGTTTTGTCGCCTGTTATGTCACTTTTTGTCGCCCGGTTATGTCACGGTTTTGTCGCCTGTTATGTTTTTTTTTTTTTTTGTCTTTTTTTTTTTTTGTCGCCTGTTATGTCAGTTTTTGTCGCCTTTATGTCATTTTTGTCGCCTGTTATGTCAGTTTTTGTCGCCTGTTATGTCACGTTTTTTGTCGCCTGTTATGTCACGTTTTTGGGAAAAATCTTTCGATCCGTTTTGTAGGCCTTGGCTTTCAAAGGAGGCGATACACTGCCGAACTGGAGAACATGTGCTTGGTTAAGGCGGAGGGTTAGAGGCCAAAAGCTCCAAAAGAGGCAGAAAAGTGTTTTACCAAGTCAAAGCTTGTACTCTGAACCACATTAAGGTTCTCCCGTTGACCCAAAGCTTTGTGCGGTGCACCTACACTCACCCCCGGAGACAAAACCTCACATATAATAATGAATAATAATGTCCCCGTATGGCTCAGAGAGGTGCGCGCTGACAGATGGCGGCTCCGTAAGTGCTACTACTATAGATACGACATAATGAGAAGCTCCCCTATCTGCCCATCTCAGTCGCAGTGGGCCGGACACCTGTCACAACACCGCTCCAGTCTCCGCAACGCCGCTCTCCTATCATAATCTGAGCAATAACTGTCAGGAAAGGTGACACACTCAAACCCCTTCTTTCTCTTCGTGCGGCAAAGGGGAGACATCCGCACGACTTGAATTCACAATGACTTTCTTTGTTTCAGTAGTTTTGACTTATAATAACGGCACTTGTTTTTCTCCTTCGACACTCAGACTCGAAGGAAGACTCTGCAGAGCGTCAGAATCAAGCTAATGGTAGCTCCACGACGCGCAGCCACAAAGCACCGACTTGGGCAAAATAGAACACTGGAGTTTTCAATTCCTGATTCAATTTAACCAGCCGCCTGCCATCCACCAGATGTAAGATGTGTTTTACTCATGCATTATCCAGAAAGTCTTACTGTTACTGTCGTAACAAGGCAACGAAAAAGCAGAAAAACATGATGAAAAAGCCGCAAGAAAGAGACGAAAAGGCAACATTAACGCAGTGACAACATGACAAAAAACTTTAGATCAGTGTATAGGCCTTAGGTTTCAAATGAGCCGTTGCACTGTGAGCTCTCTAGTCGAGAAGCTTTTAAATTTGGGTAATGCCAAACTGGAGAAAATATGCTTGGTTATGGTGGGGGTTGAGACATGAGCCGCCACTTGCATGCCATCCACTAGGCATAATGTTGTGGGATTTAGAGAAGAAAAAAGATTTGACACCATTTTTAGCTCACACATTAATATTTCAGTGGGAAAAATATTAGCTTCACTGTTTTAATCGTGCTCATTGCTGTGGAGTGTGAATAATGATCATTTTATTTCAGTGACGCAGCAATTTTAATGAAGAAATGTTGGAAAGAAAAGTTATTTCTATTTTACTTTTTAAGCTACTGACAGGAAGTGACATATATGGAGGTAAAGTTCCATAGCAGTTTGACTCATCCCATTGACATACCATGGTTGGCACAGCAACATTTTAAAATTGTTTGCCTCTATCTATGTCACTTCCTGACTGTGTCCAATAAGAATGAAACTATAAACATAAAAAAAAAAGTCAAACTGAAGATTGTTTTCATTTTTAGCTCAATCTTAAATATAATTGTGATAACTATGTTTTAGTAAAAATTTTGTCCAATGTGTCATATGCACTTTAATGGTGTGTAACTGGTTTCTTTACCACTTGAAAATTACAACTTACGACGTCCGAGCGTTCCAGGTGATTAACTCGTATGTAAACAAAATGGCTAATGCTAAAACAGTTAGCTCATACGATGCTGACATTATATGAATGTTTCTCCAAACCAGATATAATTAAAAACATTCGACCAAACAGTTTTGGAAAGACATTTCTAAAAAGAAAGAGTCCAAATGATCATTATTGATTGTGATTGAATTTACAAACCAGACACATTATTCTTATGGCTGAAAGTCTTTCTACCGACCAACATCACACACAGGTTTTTGAATATTGTCACCATTTTGGACGCCTTTATAAGGAAATAATTAGACCATAGTTCATATGTGCTGTAAGGGATGACCATGAACTTTTTGTTTTATGTGAATTGGCCAGGAATTACAGAGAAATTAGCAATAAAGTAAGACTAGAAATCTGCATAAAGACAGTTACCAAAGTTACCATGGAATTTTCAGTTGCCCGCTGCCTCAATTTTTAACTATGGGCTCTTTAGAATGTTTTATATACATTCCATTCTGAAAACCTACCAGAAGTCCTAAAAAAACAAAGGAAATAAAATTGATCCTGAAGCATTATAGAGGCCACCGGGATGGAAAGTAAAGGCGCTAAGCTAACCACCCATACCACCGCTGGGTCACTGAAAGGTCAAATAAGCACGAATATTATATATCTTTTTAAGATTAAAAGTTGCACAGTGCACCTTTAAGTACAGTTTTCGAGGATCTGTACTTTCCTTGAGTAGCATTTTTTTGTTCCACTACATTTGAATGAAAATTATGCAAATGTGGTCCTGTGTTTCGTTCATTTTAAAAGCCTAATAATGAACACACTCCAGAACAGTAGGTGGCGCTGTGCTGATGTGCTGTCAAATGCCACTACACTCACAACAAGTAAAGAATTTGTATCTCCGTCGTGTTGCCTTACAGAGGGTGAACTTGGCTGCAATGTTCGCATTTTGGAAACCGCAAAGTTATTATGCATACTAACTATTTCTACAGCAAATACTTCAGTACTTTCTTTTAAGTAAAAATGACCAAGCAACATTTGTGTAAGTTGGAGTAGCATTTGACGATCTTTCACTGAAGTAATGAAACCAAGTACTTGGACCAACACTGGTTAAGAGCCGCATCTGCCTGCCACCAAAAAACTGCAGATTGTACGGTTTGGGACATCTGATATTTGGGCGCACATACACAGCACCGTTACAGTATGATGATGATCAACCCGAGCATGTCGTCGTGGACATGAGAGTTTGGCGCATACTAAATCACAGCAGGGGGTTGGAAATGGACACAGAAGAAGTGAGTGGCGCGTGATATCTCACTCGCAAAGCTGCATTAACGGAGAGGTTTTAAAGGCGCGGCTGATCAAATAATAATGTGGATAAAAGTTGCATAATAAAATAATGGGAGCTGAAACTGGAAATCCAGGTTGATAGATTTAAAAATAGATGAACATTGGGGTAACCGCGGCTAAAATAAAAAGTATTTTCATTACACTATAAAATATTTTTTTACCATAAGCAATAGTATCTGGGGCAGTACAGTGTCTAGGCCCAACTTAACCCCACTGGCTTCCTATCGCTCAGAGAATAGAATTTAAAGAGCGGGTATTGTGCTTTGTCACCCCCTCAAACATGACAGTGACCAGTCGACGGCAGTTTTGCCACGCATAGGCTCCTCATTGGTCACATTCACTCACACGCGGCTCCTCAAAACATTGAGAGAAACTAGCAAAAGAACGGTGGATTATATGGACACCATTTTTTTTTTTTTTTTGGACTACTATTTGCAATGGGACTTTTCGCTGGCAACACAAGACGAAGTGTGGAAGGTGCCGTTGAATTTGTGGAGTTTCAAAGAACGAGACGAGACATAAGGACGAGAGAGACTCCATGCTACTGGGTGAGTGGTTTAACTTACTGTTTACTCCGCGGTTCTGCCTGTGTACAGCGCTGTTCACTTTTAGCAGGACATTAATGACTCGTTTATGCACTTGTATTTGTGCTCAGGGTAAATGCATTGTTAGTTAATAGTCTGCTGTTTAAATGACGTTATGTAGCTGTTTGACTGCGTTTAGAGAAAACGTTTGCCTTGTTGTGTCTGTAGCCACATGTCTGATGCTCTGAGTCTGAATGAGAGCTGTTTGTGACGTTGGTATATGATATGGTTAAAGCTTCTTTTCAGTCTGAAAGCAGCAGTAACTGTTTATCTGATAGTAAAACATGTACCCAACATGTGTGCATTGCAACAACAGCCCCACCAAGAGTTTACATCACCAGTCGCCACTGCATAAAATACTACTTTAGCCATTTTCTGATTCTAAAATGGCACCAGTATTGGATTGATATTTTATGGATTGATTTGATCTACCGCCTTGTAAGTTTGCACTGTGAAGTACTTGGACTCGCCTTGTGTAGGAACTGTGCTCAACAAATGCCCTCGCCTTGTCTTGGCGTTATGAGGCAACATTATACTCTACTCTCTATAGCTCCACTGAAACCCCCACGTTGTCTCACACACATGTTTTAAAATGGCTCCACTTGGCTGCAGGGCCGTAGCCGGGCTGTCAGAGCGGACCCTGTGTACTGTAGCTTCATGCATGAACAGTCTCACTCTGCTCCTTCTAAAGGCATTTCTCGGGGGACGCGCTCGGGTCAGAGCCTGCATACTCCCATACCCTGGACTTATAATTACGTTCTAGAGATACAGTGTGTTTGGAGCCTGGGGGATTGCTGTGGAAAAAAAAGAAAAAAAGGCTTTGACCTTTTCTGTCAAGATTTTTTTAGCCTTATGCAACGTTCGCGGCACAAAGTAGAGAGATTTGTGAGAATGGAGATGGAGAAAATGTGTTGCGTTTATCTGTTGTGTTTGGCAAGCGTTCAACAAAATGCATGAACCTACACAATATGGAAATGCTATCGAAACTGCAGCGCAACACTTGGGGGGCCACTGGTTAATACATCGAGTTTTTTTCTATGATCGCTAATTGCAGTAGTTTGCATCTTTGCGCTAATGTTTGTAGGATGTTACATATACGTACACAAGCACAGGCTTCACAAAATGTGGACATCCCATCATTATTTCAACACGATGAGCCTCCAGATTCAGTCAGAGCTTTGACTACATGGAAGCCTGCACTAGCACTAGGCGAGACTTTATACAGGACAAGTGCTGAGATGATGAACGCGGTAATGTGTGTCAATATCTGAACTGGTTATAGCCATAGGACACGTCTGTTGCTCATCAGTGTTGGGCAAGTTACTTTAAATTATATATTGTATATTAGTAGGTACAGCTTTAAAAATGAAATATGTTTGTATTACATATTACTGTTACTGATGTTTTTATGAGCAGAAGACATTTGAGACCTACACATTTCTTCTTCTGAAACACTGAAGAGACACCAAGAGCCCCCACACCTGCAGCAAAGTGGAGGCGTCACACGAGGCACTACAGGAAACAAAGAAGGGACAAACAAGGAGGTATCCGGGCAAGACTCGCTTAACTTAACTTTTAAACTGAAAATAATAATAATGCCACCGAGCAAAAGTGCAGTCAAAGATTTCCTTTTCCTTCGCTTCCCCCATTCTCTCGTGTTTTGTTTTGACGACGTTAGCTTCACACAACTGCAGATCTTATACACCAGTGTTCAACATGATTTGGTGCTGCGTTTTATTTAGGGGGAGTTTGGTTTGATTTAGTTTGATTCGTACATCAGTACAAAACATTTTTGTAATGACAAATATATTCCCGTGTTTTGTGTAAGTAATATGTTATGCTCTCTAGTTACTGAAAAAGTAATATATTTTTGTAACTCGTGCACATTATGGAATGGAAGCTTATTTATGTAGCACTTTTCACATGACACAATTTACCCCAAAGCGCTTCACAGTTTTTAAGGGATTTGTTCTTCATTCACTCCATGTGGTAAGATGTGCCAATGGTCCCTCTGACCACCACCATTCATTCACACACACATCATTCATCCTAGACTATTGTACATGTTTTTAATGGTGGGGGAAACGGAGTACCTGGAGGAAACCTACGAAGTCTAAGAGAACATGCAACCTCTGTCCTGGGGAACGAACTCGGGACCTTCTTCCTAACCGCTGCGCTACCGTGCCGCCATTATGAAATGTTTATGTAACTGTTAATCAACATTAACCTGGCCTGGATAGATATTACAGCTCAAATAACAATAGCACAGTACAGTGTCAATCAGGAAAGGCTCCGGTTTAAATCGTTGGAAAAGGGCAGATTTTTTAGGGGGAATATAAGCTGCTGATCAAACATACATTGTTTTAGCCAATCACACCTAAAAATAGAAAGTGAAAAGTGGGGCGTGCATAAGTATTCATACAGCAGTTTCTGAGTGCATTAAATTGCCTTTATAACATTCCTAATGACTGCAGAATGTTCACACCTTGCCCTAACCATTAAATAGAGGCCACCTGTGTGTAATCTACTCTCAGTATAATTCCAGCTGTTCTGTGAGGGCCTCAGAGCTATGGTCAGAGTGTATTGGTCACTAAACAACATCATGAAGGCCAAGGAGCACACCAGAGAGGTCAGGGATAAGCTGTGGAGAAGTTTAAAGCAGTGTTAAGTTATACAAAGATTTCCCAACATTTGAACATCTCACAGAGCACTGTTCAATCCATCATTCGGAAATGGAAAGAGTATAGCACCACTGTGAACTTACCAAGACACGGCCGTCCACCTAAACTAACAGACCGAACAAGGAGAGCACTGGTCAGAAATGCAACCAAGTGCCCCAAGATAACTCTGGAGGAGCTGCGACGTACTGCCGCTGAGCTGGGGGAATCTGTACATGGCACAACTATAAGTCGTACTCTACACAAATCAGGCCTTCATGGACGAGTGGCAAGAAGAAAGCCATTATTGAAAGGAGGCCATAAGAAATCCCGTTTGAAGTTTGTTAGAAGTCATATGGAGGACACAGCTACCATGTGGAAGAAGGTGCTTTGGTCAGATGAGACAAAAATTGAATTTTTTGGCCCAAATGCAAAACATTATGTATGGAGCAAACCTAACACTGCTCATCGTCCTGAGTGCACCATCCCCAGTGTCAAATATGGTGGGGGGAGCATCATGCTATGGGGCTGCTTTTCCTCAGCGGGGACTGGGAAGATTGTAAGAATAGTTGGGAAGATGGATGGAGCCAAATACAGAGACATGTTGGAGGAAAACCTGCTGGAGTCAGCAAGAGAATTGAGGCTGGGGCGGAGATTCACCTTCCAGCAGGACAATGACCCTAAACACAAAGCTAAATCTACAATGGAATGGTTTAAAAACAAACATATTAATGTGTTAGAATGGCCCAGTCAAAGTCCTGACCTAAATCCTGTTGAAAATCTGTGGAAAGACCTGAAAACTGCTGTTCTCAAACGCTCTCCTTCTAATGTGACAGAGCTTGAGTTGTTTTGTAAAGAGGAATGGGCTAAAATGTCAGTCTCTAGATGTGCAAATCTTGTAGAGTCATACCCCAGAAGACTTGCTGCTGTTATTGCAGCAAAAGGGGGTTCCACAAAGTATTAAGTCATGCTGTATGAATACTTATGCACGCCCCACTTTTCACTTTTCTATTTTTTGAAAAATAACAGAATCATGTATCATTTTGCTTTCACTTCACAGTTGTCTGTTACTTATGTGTGAACTTTCAGTAAAAAAAATTCTAAATAAAATCATTATGTTTATGGTTGTAAACATTACAAAATGTGCAAAAGTTCAAGGTGTATTAGTACTTTCGAGAGGCACTGTGGTTTACACATTGCAATCTTGTCTCAAGGCATCCACAACCCAAAATATATTCCCACGGCTCTGTCCTTGGCACAATATGAAGCATTTGTGTAGATCAAAAGGAGATCGCTGCGACGTGAAAAGAGGAGCCAGCCGAGCCTCACAGCGACACGTGCCAGATCACAAGAGTTCCGGCACCGTCGCATGCGTTGCGTCAGAGCGATACAGTAGCATCTTGGACATGATCGGTTGCACTGCCCCCTGCAGGCTAATCTTGAACACACCTATTGTTGATTCATGTTTGCAAATCAGTGGCAGCACCCTGTGTTTCTCTGCTGTAACCGTTGTTAATTAGTGTTGATAATAAAAGTGCCTGCTGTTGTCGACAAATGTAAAACCCGCCCACTCAGGGCATTACATCAAGATTTCTTGGAAAATAATGATATTGCTCAACAATTTTGTCCATATAAGTTGAATGAAAACACCAAACTTATTATCTAAAACAGGGATCTTGTTCTGAACATATTGAACAGAGACTGCAAACATTTAGGTAAATACAGTGAAGAATAAACAGTAAACTCAACTCATTTTCCTTCGATTATGTTGAAATATTCTCTGAACTTGACCTTAGTTGCGAAGTGGCTCACAGAGTAAAAGATGTTGGAGATCTAAAACACATTCAGTTTCAGTTCTGTGTCTGTCTCATTCTTTACACAGTCAAAAAGTAAAAGTGTCCAACAAACTCAAACTAGCGCATGATATTGGACCTTCTGAATGTTCTTCTTTTTTTTTTTATCTGCAGTGCTTTACGTAATCCGCTCGTTTGTTTGTTTGTTTGCCGACTGCCATATGCCGCATCACAGAGCGGCCGTGCTGCAATTGGCTTTCCTTGTCACTCACAGAAGCCCTCAATAATACATGTCCGTCAGCGCTTCCCGGACCCCGCCGCTCATTACTATTGTAAGTCACTCAGGCGCATTACAACATGTCGTTAGGTGGACCAAAGTCAAACACTGGCTCTTTCTTTCGACAGCGCCGCGCTCCCGGCTCTCTCAGAGAACCTCACAACGGCCGGGTTATGCAATCCGGCGCTTAAGTGCGGAGGTTGCGATGGATTCGGGAGTTAAAAATCAGAAAAATGAAAGACGGGACGACGGAGTGAACTACCACTCAGAAAAAGACAATCAAATGATAGATTAGCTGTGGCACTCAAACAGATTTTAAACTTTAAAACGTTAAAGAAATGTTCCGACTTGCCCATGTTATCAGTGACGAAATCTTAATAATGGATGGACTCAAGTTTAGGGTTGTATTTTGTTTAAATATTACTTACAAAGAGGCGGTTTTGGATCTTGTTTAGTTTTTGAATGAGCTATAAGTGAAAAGAATCTGTAAAAATTGTAATTCAAAGCTCAATAAATCAGGCTACGAATTAGATACTGAAAATACCCTTTGAAAACCCTTTAGACTTGGACGACATATGTCTCTCACAAAGGAAATTACCATATCTGGATTATAATGTCATCTCGGTCGCCTTTCGTGCTACACGTGGATACCAATCAATATTTGTGAATGCGTAAGCGTGGGAAACCGGCCAATGCGCAGTGATGTTTTAGTTATTTCTCGCTAGTAGACAAAACGTCATACAATAAGCATGGCGAAGGTTCAGTTTGGTCTATTTTTTTACTCATTAAACATTGACATTAAAGCTAAGATGTTAAAGTAAATATATATTTAAGATTTTGCTAAAAGATTGTAACCAGCTTTCTTTAGTTTGACCATTTTTGTGATGTTTATAGTTTAACTTCCTCATTGGACGCTGACAGGAAGTGACATAGATGAAGGCAATTTTAAACTGTTGCCGTGCCGACCGTGCTAAGTCAATGGGAAATGAGTCCAACTGCTATGGAACTTTACCTTTATCTATATCACTTCCTGTTAGCAGCTTAAAAACTTTTCTTCCCAACATTTCTTCATTAAAATTGCTGCTTCACTGAAATGAAATTACAACCGTTGTTATCCGTGTGAATAAGTCTTATTTTCAAAAGCTTTAAACCCTGTCATATGCATTTTAAGGGAGAAAACTGCCTAAAGGTCTCGACATTGACCACTGTTGATTTGCGCATGACTGTTTTTTGTTTGTCTCTTGTTATCACTTACTTTGATGGACAATGCCTTTGGTGAGCGTGAATCATTAATCATCAATTCCATGAAGGAAAGTTGAACAAAAAGAGTTCTATGTGTGTTCCAGAACACAATATGCAACCTTCAACTTCATAAGAGCCACTTCAGCTCTTTTCAAAACAAATGAAAGTGTTCTGTTTCATCTACAAACAACAATGCATCTGTTTTTTTTTATTGATAAAACAGTAACAAAGATTTTAATTAAAAGGAAAAAAATGTTTGAAATTCTATTACACTGGGTAACAAAAAAATATTTTTTGAAAATAGTCCAGGGTTTTCCAGCTGAATTAGACTAATCTTGATGCTCTGAGTCCGAAAATGACCTTGGTTTTGCTCAATCAGGTCAGGATTTTTTGCTACAGAAATTTTTTTTTAATCGATTTTGCGTAAAAAACCCAACCCAAACCCAAATCTTTTTTGGGGCCCTAACACTGTAATACAGGCGGTCTGAAATGGTATAAAATAAGTAAACATTTAGCATTGCACTAATTTAACGCTGTATGTATTTTTATTCAGCACGTGGACGGCACTGCGCTCATTCACTTATCTATTCAACTTGTGTCAGATCTCCCCAATTACATCTGCGCTGCTGAGGTAGATCCACGTCTCCGATTGGCCTGGCTTCATTAGTGTCTTATCTAAATTAAATTAGAAACACTTCATCAGGTGAGCGACCCGGCTAACTGTCCGTTCTGATACACGTCCCCCGGGCTGCCGGACAGTTTGATAAGGCATCCCGGGACAAATTACTCTTTTTCAATCAGTTACTGCTGGACGTACGGGTGACGAGTTTGAAAATGAGAACATTTAACTAGCTTTACTGTCAGTTTTTTACCACACTGGCGTGATCCTCCTTTGTGGCACGGCTGAAAAGGTTTGAGGTATGGGACTACAGTACTTCCTCCAGAGTTTTTCATCAGGCACAGTGAGTAGCCTCATTATGCAATTCCGGAAAATACCAGTTACCTAACACAAGTAAAACAAAACTGTATGGTTTTAATAGAAATCTCCCACAGATTGATAAAATTTTTATCTTTGGGCGATTCAGAGAGTCAACATGTCAAACAATACAAGTACCTGGGTGATTGCCTTGATTCCTCACTGTCATTCAAAACACATATAGTATACAGTAAAGGCTCTACTCACCAAGGGTACTGGCAAAAATAGTTTCCTATACCGTAATAAGGCGTCATTCACACAGACAGTCAAACAGTCCCCAGTCACGGCAACATAGTCTGAAGATCAGCATCAGATACGTTGCTTCCATGTTACCAGCCAGTTGCCTTTCTGCTGTTCATTGTTTCATAAACTTGATGTCATCTGTCATTCCGCTATCCGATGCCCCATCCAACGCTCACTACTACTATACTCCTTGGTGAAATGAAATGGCCCTCTCTCCACATTCGCAGACACAGTGATTGTTGTTCATTTACAGATCTCATACCTTCCATGTTCCCAAAGGTCACACAGCCTTTGGTCGATTTTCATTTCAGTCCTCTGCTTATAATAATTGGGATACTTTACAGTAAACTCTAAAACTCAATAATGTGTGTCAATTACATCTTCAAAAACTGTGTGTGTGTGTTTTGTTCCCTGACTTCACTGTACTGCATCTTGGTCAGGGCGAATTGGTTCTCAATTGACTCGCCTGGTAAAATACAAAATAAATAACTATACTGTGGTGTTACATTTATGCAATTTGTGGCTTTATGCTTTCGCAGATTACATTCAATTTAATAAAGTATGACGTCAAGAGGGTGAATGGTAACGCTTGCTCAACATTTAGGTTAATTCATTTTTGGAGAGGCCATTTTTCTTTTTCTTTTTTTGGTGCCAATTTTTACACATTTCTTTCGCCTCTTTTTACTAGTGGCAACAAGAAACAAACGTAGGATGGATTTGATAACATTGGTTTTGGTAGGCCTACAGTATGCAATGTATATTCACAAAGAACAACACTTAAACTTAAACTAAGTTTCCTGTTTGACAAAAGAGCATTATTATTGTTACTGGACAGGATAGTTTTACCATCTCTCCTTTTCTGGTTGGTGGTTAGGTATAGTATATTCCATGTATATAATCCATGTACATATGTAATTATAAGTAATTACTTTGCAGTAACTGAATAGGTTCCATTTCAGCCGGTAATGCTTTGCCCTGTGTTTGTGAGAGCTACAAGTGAGTGAAGAGCTCCCTCTGTCGGGGGGTATAAGAACAACTCCATGAACGGAGTTGAATGAGGAAGTGATGGTAAATAAGACGCTGTCACCCACGCCTCAACATTACAGAGCGGTTACAGAGTGCTGTATTGTATTTACTGAGGACAGATCCACAAATGGCTGAGCGGATCGCAGCAGTAGAGGACTATCTGACTTGTGCGATCTGTATGGACACCTTTAAAGAACCACTGACTCTGGGCTGTAACCACAGCTTCTGCTCCGGCTGCCTTCATAACTGCTGGGACCAGAACAACACCAGGAACTGCCCCATCTGCAGGAGAAAGTCATCCAGAGAAAATCCCGTTGTAAACTTTGCCTTGAAGGAGCTCTGCCTTACATTCACTGAGAAACGGGAGGTGCAAGCTGGAGTGTGCAGCTCACACCCGGAGGTGCCTGCGCTGTTCTGTAAAGACGAGGCCAGGGCCGTGTGTCCTGTTTGTGAGTTCTCTCTGCACTCCCAGCACACAGTGGTGCCTTTGGCACAGGCACGGAGGGACCTACAGAAGGAGCTCCAAACACAGCTCCATGCTCTGAAGAAGCAGAGAGGAGAGGTGCAGTCTTTAGAACAGGCTTATATGGACATACAGCAGCACTCGGAGGGACAGGCTGATGTCTGTGAGAGACACATCAGGGCAGAGTTCGACCGGTTCCACAGGTTCCTGGAGGAGGAGGAGGAGCTCAGGCTGACGACACTCAGGGAGGAGCAGAGCAGACAGTCCCAGGCTGTGGGCCATGAGCTGGGTAGGGTCAGAGAGAGACTAGCCTCTTTGGACCAGAGCATCCAAGAGCTGAAGACACAGCTGCAGAGGAAAACAGTGGACTTTGTGCTCTCATACAAACCAGTACAGAGACCGACCTTTCAGCCACTCCCACAGGTAGGACCTGGACTGCTTCTAAACCAGGCCAAACTCCTGAGCAATCTGTCCTTCAAAGTGTGGAAGGAGATGAAGCGCATAGTCCAGTTCAGTCCTGTCGTTCTCGACCCAAACACTGCTCACCCGGGCCTGTCTCTGTCTAATGAGCTGGCTTCTGTGAGACAAGCAGACTCTCGCCATCAGCTCCCTGATAACCCGGAGAGATTCAACAAGCATGTTTTTGTCCTGGCATCAGAAGGATTCAGCACCGACACTCACCTCTGGGATGTGGAGGTGGGAGACCATCCACACTGGATTGTAGGAGTGGCTAAAGAGTCAGTCGGAAGGAAAGGAGACATCCTCCCCAAGCCAGAGAATGGGTTTTGGTGCTTGTTCTTTCACAATGATAAATATTTTACTGTCAATAAGACACTGAACATTAAAAGACGTCCACAGATGATACGTGTCCAACTGGACTGCCTCATAGGAACGGTCTCCTTCTTTGACCCCAGTGACATGTCTCTGATTCACATTTACAAAGAGACTTTCACTGAGAAACTCTACCCCATTTTCAGTGCTGGATCTACTGATGCAGAGTGTCGAAGCAAAGACATCAGAGTCCTGCCCATTTTTGAATCTACCTAACCTGAAGTGACCAGGGGGCTATTCTTTTCATAATTTATCATCAAATAGTGCACCATTTTTTTTCCTTATGATGACTTTTTTAAATCACTCTTTGTACACAATTTATTAACCATTATAGGTATAAGATATCACATGCGCAGAACTGTTTTTTTGTTTAAAATGATGATGAGTAAACCTTTCCTTTATCATGATTTCATAAGCTCCGAACAATAAAATGCTAATTCTTACAATTGCTTGTTTGTTTTTGTTTTTTTTCCTAGAAGATGGACATAAAAGAAGACTACAGTTTGTAGCCAACAGCATCAAGAGTACTGATAGAACACACTTTAAGGTGGTCTGCTTTACGTTAGGCAGACACAATGTGAAAGTCAGCTCTATATTTGAAGGGCAATTTGTTTAAACGTTGATTGAAGCGATACGTTCGGCCAAGCACATGAACCAGTTGAAGTTGATCCACAGCAAAGCTTCGTCCTTCAGGTCCCATCTTTAATTCATAACGTAAATTAAGAGGCATTATTCTTCATGGTGTGAAATAAAGCTGTATCATTTACTATTTCTCAGTCTCCTAACCTTAACCGAGCACATTTTCTCCAGTTTGACTTTACCAAAATCTAAAAGCTTATTAAAAAAAAGTGTCAAAATAGTGACAAAAAGAAGACAAAAATGAGGCTAAAAATGCAACAAAAGAGCAACCAAAACATTATGAAAAAGTGACAAAAAAACAATGAAATGTGACAAAATGTGACGAAAAAATGACGTGTTTGTGTCTTGCCTGCTGAGCTGGTGTGGGTGACAGGTTTGATCTATGAAAAGAAGGATTGGCCAAAGTCCAGCTGAATCAGAAGCAGTGAAGTGCCTATTCATGAAATGTCCTTTCCCCAAATGATATACAGATAACATCAGTTTAACGAACTAAAAGCGTCAAAGTTTAACGATTCAGTAAACTCTTCACCGTATCTCCGTTACCTTTCCACATGTGTCCAAGTATCTCCTGATTGGAACATGGTAAAGACTTTTGTTTGCATTTCAATCTGCAATGTCTCCATCACGTTTGCTCAATGTCATCAAAATGAATGGACCAAATTTGAATAAAACAGCATTTTTAGTCTGTGTCCACAGAGGTCCACACAGCCCGCCCCGCCCCGTCACATCTCCATGGCGCACCGCGATCCATGTCAGTCCTCGTCGTCGTCAACCCCGGGGCACAGAGCAACACCGTTCCCACGCCAACGCTCTCCCCACTCTCTCCCTGCTACTCCCGCCCTGGGCCTCATTTAAACTGATCTAGTTGCAGGTAGCGATGCGACTCGTGGCTCTTAAACGGGAGCCGAACCTTTGTAATCTGTTCATTGTCAAAGAATCTTTCAAAAGATTTGGTTCGTTTCATGTTTATTTTGAGAAGCCAGCTTGATCTGTTCCTATTATCTGGGAACTCATCGTTGTAAGGCTGACTTTTGACAAGAAGAAAAGAATACGATTCAAGTTGTTATGGACGGACCATCAGACCGATCAAGGTCCACTTCAATGCTGCGTGTGGCATTGACCTTAAAGTAGTTTTGGGTTGACACACCAACCTGCGAACGACAATTTGGTATGTAACCAAAATGGTATAGGTTACAGGAACTTCTCCAGATATTGAGCTGTAGGATCTAGATTGGGTGGGTTTTAGATTGACGGGGAAACCCAAAATGCACAGAGAAAGCCCTCCTGGACATGAAGAGAACATGACATATTTTCGTGGGCTTTCTGTTGGGACTCTGCGTTAACAGTTTGGCAAAGCGGATCTGTACAGAACCGAAGCCGGACTATATCGATCTGTATGTCACATCTTACATCAATATCATAAATTCTAGCCAACGTCAGCTTACGTTAGACCTGCAGTCTGGCCATGAACAGAAGATGGCAGCGCCCGATGCGAGTTCCTGAATGCGGTGGATACAGATGACAACAAGAGACACATGGTACATTTGAAAATCCAGGGGAAAACAAAATCCAAAGGAGTGACCACTGAACTTTTGGCCTCATGTGCAAATCAATCAAAGTCTGGAAGATGTCTCTAACACACATTACATTCCAGTCAGAGGCAAAGATGTTGCTGATGTTACAAAGGCCGTAGTGCGAGGGATGCCTGTTAAAGGATAACATTAAATCACTATTTATCATACTGGGTCAAGCTGTAAAGTCGTACTATCTCTGTCATCAGCCACTGAATGTTTTGCTTGCGTATCAGTATGACGCTCTTAGACGGTATTTATCCCTCTTCTGTGGAAGCATAGACAGACTTGAATGGTAGGACTAGCACAATGTCTCGAGTTCATGTCTCCGGGTCCCGTAACAATGGTAAATAAACTTCTCCTGCAAAACACATCCTGACTGCTGCCTATTCTTCATCAATCCTCTCGAGCACCATTGTTATTCCTCTAACAATGCCTTTTTGCTTGTGATGTGACGTTAGTTTAGTTTAGTCTTTATTGAAGGGACAGTGCACAGAGACATTAAGCTCAAAGACAGATATGTTCTGCACCAGATTATAGCTAAATAGCTAGTTTCCATCTGCAGTCCCTTCATGACCAACTCTTTTGAACGGTTCTTTGAGGTGAACGGTTTGAACCGGATCTAAATTGTGAAAAGAGATCTTTTTTCCAGTCAATTTTACCCACAACTCCCCGAACGAACACAAGAATCAGCCAGATTTGATGCACAAACACCTTTTTTCAAAGCGTCCCATTGTAATTTTAGTTTATTTAAATTAAAAAAGTGTGGCTTTTATCGATTGTGTCTTAGATATGTGAGGTACCTAGCTGCCGTTTTACATTTTATATATTTTACATTAAACGGCTCTTTGAAATGAACGGATCCCAAAGGCTCGGCTCCCAGTAAAGAGCCGTAAATCCCATCACTACTTTTTGCTTCAGAATATCCGGCCCCAACTCAACTGGAGGCCTGACCTTGGTTTAAGATACTGCTCAGGTTTTGATTACTGTAGTTATGGAACTTCGTACATATTAAAATTAATCGGCAAACCTCTAACAGATTTTTGACGGTATCTAGAGTCAGGTTGAAAGCTGCTTTGCTAGTTTTTTTCCCCCTCCACGTACCATCCCTGAGTGCACAGAGTTCTTATATTGTTACAAAGCATGCTGCCCATCTCCGAACTCGCTCAAATTTAATCTTGTTCTTTCCCAGGTACGGGTCCCAGGCGGTGGCACAATATTCAAGAGTGCTGCGAAACTCGCGACTTACAGGCAATGGCTTTTGACTTGGGAAGAGCAGTGTATGAGGTTCCGACTGATAAAACTCGACGTATAACTCCACTTCTGTGACACTGCGTTAATTTGTGCCGTAGGTCACTGCAAATATAGCTACCAGCCTAAATACTTCACCACAGTACCATTTTGAATCTCAGCATAATCAATAGAAATGGCCTATCATGTGCTCAGCAAAAAGCTTGGTAGAATCAATAGTCATTTCGAATGAAGCTCTTAGAAGCGATTATGTTATGCTTATGGCTGAGCGATGCAAATTATTACCTCAATAGATAGTACAACAAACAACCGATGTTTGCCAAGGCACGGGAAAACAGATTTACTGGAAAGAAGAGAGACTGTAAAAAGACCGCCGGCTATTTTTGTCAAGAAGAGTCAGATCATGCATGTCTGCGAGGATTAGTGATGAGATGCATTGCATAGCTTCAGTCAAGGCCACAAACTTACAGAGAAATTTGAGGTGAGCAATACTGACAGAAGACAATAAACGGATGGTGTGGATGATTGGGGCATGGAGATGAATGACCCGCTTTTCAGATCGCCATGGGGTCATCACAGAGAATCAGGAGTTTTTACTTTCCGAATTAACCACATGGCAGTTTGATGGGGGCGTAGAAACGCAGAGGACATCCGTAAAGTTTACCTTTTACCTGAGGTCCCGAAGTAACAACCGCGTCGCTCGTCGCCACCTACTGCTGACTCTTATTTGGACATTATGTTTGCCTGGATACTTAATTCGCCTTGACTTTACATTGTCTTATTTACTGCTCTGTTTTATTGCCTTAATGTTCGGTGCAGCCCTATGAGGCAACTCCTGTTGTGATATTGACCTATACAAAACCATTGATTGATTGATTTTCTCCTCATTCTATACTGTTTTTAGTCTTAGCGGATTTCAATGCTATTAGTGCATTTTACAGACGACATCTTTGGAATTGACCATATATGGTCATGTTTGAAGCAGCCAGAGGAGGAAAATAAAGAGGGAACAAACTAAACTTTCAAGAAAAAAGATACAGAGACATGGAGAGGAGCAAAGAGGTTCAACAATACATAAATATAGACAATGCTAACAACGATGCTAACATTAGCTTCAAATTAGCCGTTTTTTTAATTTATTGGTTTATTTGGTCAGGACAGTGCATGTTAATGAACATACATGGGTCTCATACATGTAAACAAGCCACACCGTATTGTAGCCGTGGGCTAATTTCCATCCGTCGTCCCCATGCGCACTCTCAAACACACTCTCATTCATCCTGACCTATTGTACATGTTTTTAGTGGTAGGGCAAACCGTGTGATAAATATGGTTCAAGTCCACAAGAAAAAGGTTCAAAATTGTGAAAAACAATTGTGATTCCCATGAGAGGTTTTCTTCTTCCCTCAGCCAGGCCTTGTATGACACGTCTGTATCTACTGTATAGTGATGATTAAAGTGATCAAAAGTAAAATATCAATGCTGATGTTTATACGCCACACTTATTGAAACAACACAAAGTTCAGTTTAAACATCCAAATTTCTCATTAAAAGTCCTTCCACAAACCCCCTTTCCACTTTCCTCCGCTCATCAGCAGCTTTTACGACTCTGGCTCTCATCTCCCACTTGGACTTCAGATCTGTCCTACAAATCCCTGTACTCCTCGCACATATTAATAATAACAACTGAATGAGTGAAGGTTTCCCTCCGTGCCAGTTTAGTGACAATACCAGCCTATGTTCTGACTCAGACTTTTGGCAGCGGTCGGCCGAAGGCTTTGGCGGTGCGAGCGCTTCCATGTGCACCGCTCAGAACATTGTGGATTAGTCAGAAAGGGGAGTTTGATAATCCCACCTTTCTGTCTCACACGAGCGGCGGGAAGATAGCGCAAGAATGCTCGACAGCCTGTCTGTTCTTTTTTTTTGGTGAGGGGGGGGGGGACTTTTTCCCCCCGCAATCGTCTCGACAAGCGTGAACAACTAGATTAGTACGTTTGGGGGATTTAAATAGCCAAGAGGGGCCAGATTGAGTGGTGGGCATGTACGGGCGATGGGGAGTAGATTTATTTAAAGCCACACTGCATAACATTTCCCCTGTGGAACGTTTGTTTAAGTGGACAGATCATGCATATAGGGCTTAAAAACCTTCTTTTGGGTAATTGAGCACTCATATTTCACATATTATGTAGACGATATTCTCATTTTGATTAATCCATGTAAGAACCGATAACGTAATAACTCTTTTGAGCCAACAACGTCATAGTGTAATTGTCAGGCCAATCATGTAACAACCAGCCAATAACGTAATAATTATTACATTATCGGCCGGTAAATCGATATTGGCTTATTACATTTTGAAACTGGCCAAATGTATTACGTCATTGGCCGTTATTACGTTATCGGTTCCTACAATCCATTTTCAATTTGATTCTATTTTTTCATTATAAAATCGAATACAGTACATAAAGCTGAATTATGAACTTAGGCCTATCTTTTACACAAGCAGTGTTGCCACAGATTACTTGAAAAAGTAATATATTACTGATTACTGATTACTCATTTAAAAATAACTTATTTACTTTACTGATTACTTAATTTTAAAAGTAACTAAGTTAGATTACAAGTTACTTTATTAGTTATTATTATTAGTTATTATTTATTAGCTGCACCCAACAACATCTTCACTGTCAGAACACACTAATGACAAACCCTTTTACTTACACTCAATTTATTGGAAGTGCATTTTAACAATAACATCAACAAAGCTGACGGAGACTCAGAAAAGTGACTCATTTCCATCTCTCTCCCCGACCAGTGTGAGTGTTTTTAGGCGGAAACATGACTTGTCACATTATGTTACGTCACTCGCCAAGATGCAAAAAGAAATGTGTTTTTTCCAAAGGAAAATGACAAAATAGTAACTCAGGGATTTGGAAAAGTAACTTAAATCTGATTACTTGTTCGGAAATAGTAACGCGTTAGATTACTAGTTAGTGAAAAAGTAATCCGATTACAGTAAGTAATTAGTTACTGGCATCACTGTATACAAGTAGTGTAGTCATGGTTGTAAATGTCCTACCAGGGGTATCTCTGAATGTTTGTAAATATTGGTCTATACTACATATGTACAATATGTAAATATAGATTTGTTTTGTTCTTTTGCACTATGTTGTGGTTGCACTGGTCCACCACCTTCCTAGATTTGCCTGTTCACACCTCTTCTCTATATATGTATTTTTTGACATGTGTTGATCAATGTAAACATGTATTTTTAAGATCCGTCCTATGACAATGTCGGGTCACATGACACAATCAGCTCATGTACAAATACAGGTGTACTGTTTTTTGGGTCCAGGACACTGGCTGAGAATTGCCTTCCCTCCTAAACTATCTTTTATACAAACCTCAGCTCAACCAATAACAATTGCTCTCCTCCAGTTTCATTTAACACAAAAATCTTCCATTGTTTCCAAACTCAAAAACTGTTTCTACCAAAGAAATGGCTGTAAATCTGTTGATCATAAAGTCCCATGACGATGATTGAGATTGACCAATATTGAGATTTCGAATACATTTTTTGATGACTTGCCCAACCCTATTTGATTTACATACAGAGGACCTTGGCCAGGCTCTACCCACAGGCAGCAGTTGCAGGAATGACTTTCTAATTGAAAAGGAAAGACATAGTTGTGATCAAACAGCACCGTTAGCAACACCGTGGTGCCGCGGTGAACACATAAGCGCAGAACTGATCCAGTGTTGGATTGGGCTTTCAAAATGTGAAGGTGTGCTTTTTTCCCCCCATGACACAATACAGCCAACGGGCTAGGAAACCCTCACGGCAGGGTGCTGACATTGTGCCAGAAGGCTCGCTATAATATGGAATCCTACGGGGACTTTACACGTGTCAAAAACAACTTAAAAGCCCGGCTCCAAGGGATACTTTTGTTTCTAAAATGGAATTTCCTCCTGTGACACCACTTAGAGGACTGTTATATCTTTAAACACACCGGTTTTTGTTCTGTGGAATTTAAAAGTTTGAGCTCTTTTGCTTTGATTGACAGACCCTTTGACAACACTGTAGATCCGGGCCTGGGTAATATTTTAGATGAAAGAACAGTGTTACAACATGGTTTAAAGCGCAAGAAAGTTGATTTTGCATAATGCACAATAATTGCACAATGTCAGGTACAATATTATAATTTTTAAAGGCGGTAGCTGTCTTTTTTTCTACGTTCCGACTTACAAAATCATACCTGCTGCCATAAACTGTCAAACTCCGTACACACCCAAAGCCTAAGCACGAGGCTGTGCCGTGTTACTCGGTCGGCGGTGCTTTCATGTCACACTGGGAGATTTCTGTTTTGATTTGGGTTGTTTATTTGAGCGAGATGAATCAAATCTTTTACCTGCCGTAGGTCAAATGAGAAGGCACAGCATATTTCAAAAGCCTGATTAGCAGCGTTGCACACAAAAACACTCCACCGGATGTTTATCCAATCACAACTCGCTTCGAATGCGTGTCTTTTTTTCTTTTTTTTTCACATTTCAATTCGAGATACGCTAATGGACAGTTCTGAAATTGTCACCACTTTTGGCGGTTAGAAAAAAACGGGAAGCCTCAGCCTGAGTTAAGGGCATGTATTATGCAACACTTTATCGGTTTGAACTGTGTTACAATGTTATTCCCTCATGAATAGCACACCTCCAGTTGTGTTTTCTTTTGTGTCGGCATGTTTGAGAAATGCGACATGTTTAGTTGCTCTCAAAACCGGCGTCTGCATACTATTGTGCAGTCCAAATGTCCAAAATTCACTGTTGTCTGTAATTGCTGGTTTCCCAACTGCCCCATAGCCCTGTATGTACACACGTTGGGAACTTCTGCATATTTAGTCCACTCTCAAAACATGCACCCATCTGACATACAAATGTTGTAGTCCCTGTTTTCTCAGTGCTCAAATTACATTTTGTTTAACTGAAAGCGTTCAACCGCGGACATGCTCTGATCGGTGTTCCCTGTATTTTATTGTGTAACAGATGGAGAACATTTTTAACCTGTTAACCCCCACCTGAACCCCACCGGGGTCATTCATTTCCCCCAGTTTTGGCATTACCCAAATCTAAAAGCTTCTTGAAAAACATGTAAAAATAGCGACAAACACGTGAAGAAAACAAGGATGAAAACGCAACAAAACAGTGTCAAAGAAGTGATGTAAAACGTGACAAAAACGCAATGAAAAAGTGACAAAAATGTGAAGAAAATGTTATAAAAAAGCCACATTAAAGCTTTGTGTAACAAAAGAGCAACAAAAAAGTGACGACAATGCAGCAAAAAGTGACGACAACGTGGCAACAACCAGTGTTGGGTAACGTTACTTTTTAAAAGTAACTCGTTACTAAGCTCGTTACTGTTCTGGAAAAGTAGCTTGTTACGTTACTGCGCTATAATAATAATAATAGACATCTATATATAGCCTTCATTTATCGATCATTGTTTTCCGATAAGGAATACTCCGTTTGACAAACTGAGTCGCCAAAAAAGCTAGCTCGCGCAAACAGCCCGTTAGCAGTAAGTTTCAATCAGCACAATAAATTCACTTGTGTAGCGGGTATTTGGGACTCGCAGATAAATATTAATGTATTATTAATATTAATAGTAGGGACAAATATGTGACAAATGACAGCTAAAGGCAACAATACTGAGCATGTCTACTTAGCTTAGCTTTGTTTGTAAACAGTTTGGCTCTGTCAGAAATTGCACCCGTTTTTCAACACAAAGAACGTCCGTAAAGGAGAGCTTACACTTTACAGTGCATTGAATTGGTAATAATGAACACACAACATGCAGGTGAAACTCAGGTGAAACTCAGAAAATTAGAATATCGTGAAAAAGTTCATTTATTTCTGTAATTCAGTTTAAAATGTGAAACTAATATACTGTAGTTTCACATGATATAGACTCATGGCATGCAAAGTGACATATATCAAGCCTTTGTTTGTTTTCATTTTGAAAATTTGGCTTACAGCTTGTTGCATTTCAGAAAATTTGAATATTACATGAAATCAATTAAAAAAGATGTTAAACAAATTAATGTGGGCCCTCTGAAAACTGTAATCATGCATATGTACTTAGTACTTTTACTTGAATGACTGCCTTAATGCGGTTGCATGGCATGGTTGCTATCAGCCTGTGGCACTGCTGAGGTGTTATGGAAGACCAGGATGCTTCAACCAGAGGAATATGACATTTGAAGCCCATGTCCAGTATCCGTCTGCGTGTGGTGGCTCTTGATGCACTGACTCCAGCCTCTCCAGTCAAGAAGCTTTTAGATTTGGGTAAAGCTGAACTGGAGAAAATGCACTCGATTTAGGTCATCACTGGCCACATGATTTGTTACCGTTAGCTGAAAGTGAAAGCTTATAATATTGTTTCATTTCAAGTCATTCCCACTGCTCCAATTTGACATTCTGACCACCCATTATTTAAAATCGTAATTGTGAATCAAAGGGGGGGAAAAAATTCATGTTTGAGCAACAATTATGCGTATGTCCTCTTGAAATACATTTAAGTAAGTCTCCGCATAGGAATCCTAAAGCCTAGAAAAGCACCACCGCTCTTCCAATTGAGCGGCTGTTGAATTTTAACACATTCTTACACTGCGCTCCTTCTCTTCTTTTCATTCTGTCTATGTCTAGAAATACTTGGGCTAACGACGAGTCCAGAGTAGTTTAAAAGTTGAGAACCTGCACAATAGGACCTTTATAGCATTGAATTTTCACTGGTAGGGATCGTTGCGCACCTGTGAAGTGCACTACCAACACAGCTGTAAAAAAAATAAAATGTAAAGCGGGAAAGCAGACTACCCCTGGCTTGTTATAACAGAGGATGAACCACAATCGATATTCGCATTGACCGAGGGGAGATGTAGTATTTGTTTAACTATTGATTCCCCCAACACAAGCGCTTATTTGGGCGCTTTAGCCTCCACCACTCCAGACTGTATTCAGAGAGCTGACTCAGCATCTCAGAACATGTACGGCAGCACCGGCAATGAACAGGGATGCGTCATCTCTCTTTGCAGCATGTGTGGGAATATTGCATCAGAGGACCCTTTATCATGGTCAATTAATTACCTTTCTGAAGTAGATTTTAATACATATTTTGCGTTATTCCAGGTATTTGAACTATAACTCCCCCCCAATAGACTAAATAACTCTGTATCAGACTCATGAACACTAAATGGTAAATGGTCTCAACTTATATAGCGCTTTTCCACCTACGTTAGGCACTCAAAGCGCTTTACAGCAAGGATCCACTCACCCATTCACACTCTCATTCATATACCAGTGTATGCAGACACTGGAGGCAAGCTGGGTGAAGTGTCTTGCCCAAGGACACAACGACAGTGTGCACCTTCAGGAGGCGGGATTCTAACCCCCGACCTTCCAATCTTGAGACGACCCGCTCTACCATCTGCGCCACCGTCGCCCCTAAATAACTCTGCTGTCAGAATCATGAACACTGCTGTCAGAATCATGAACACTAGATAACAAAAAAAGATAATAGCAAGTAAAAAGTTGGCCATTTAGCATAAAGTGCTAATTGCCACTAAAGGATTGATCCTATCTTATGTAGGAATCACAAAAGGAATGTGTTGATTTTCTTTATCCATGAGAAAAATAAAAAATAAAAAATTGTAGCCCAAAACACCCTGAGAAGGTTATTTTAACCATGCTTCCATGCCACTTTTTTTTCTTCTTGTTTTACCACAACAAAGTGGAAATTAAAACTCCAAAGCTGACAGGACACACATTTATAAATCATAGATGAGACGAGAAACATAAAAAGACTTTCAACTTCAAACACACCCAGATTGTGGAAACACTTTTTCTTTGTAATTTTGTCCTAAACTGACATGAACTTACAATAACCCCTGTGTGGCGCTTCGCTGAGAGGAGTAAAAGTTAGGAGTTTGTTTATTTTGTAGCATGACTGTCAGTAATAATGGCCTTTGAGCTAATGGTGTGTTTAATGAGCCTTATGCATATTCATAGAGTTTGTGTTCTGCACATGAGTAAATAGCACTTGAGTTTGATGCATAACAAATTGAATCAACAGTGGTCTATAGAGTTGGGGATTGTGAAGTCATATTGCATTATATGATTTGCTGCTGACTTTTTCCATAATTAACTAATGGAGATTTTAAAAGGAAAAATCATAACAGCATTTGTACACTGTACACACAGTGTGTTAGATGTACTTACCAGTAATAACTCAGCAGCTAATGGAGATGTTCCCGGCTCTTCACTTTTTACATAAACATTTACTACTACCCACAAACAGGGCCGAAGACAGTGAATTTATAACATTCCATCACAATGTGATGGAATGTTATCACATTCCATGTGATAACATTGGAATGTGATAACATTCCAATGTTCCTATGACATAATAACTATGTTATTTTGTCATAGTTTTATCACAAAATAACACAAAGAAGGAAATGTTGAGCCATGTTATCTGTTAGTCCATCTTTTTACTCAAACAGCTTTGGGACAACTTAGCTTTCATATATTTATAGCAGGCCATCTTTAACTTTAAGTAATACGTATATTTCAAATAAAATACCTAAGCATTTAAGATGTAGTTACACCAAATGCCAGCAGAGGGCAAAAGACTTGCCTCTTCTGCCCCACTGAAAAGGGAGACATTCAAAACACAATGACAGTTCCTTGCAAACAAATTATACCACAGACATTATGTTTGGTGAAGGTTTCTGGTTTCAGGAGATTCATGGATTTCTCTGTGAGATGTTTACCGGAGTGTGGGCAGAAAAGGATGCCAAATCCCCCGATATTGAAATGGAAAAAAAATCATATTTGTTGGATCTTTTTGGCCCCGAATTAGTTCTAGTTGAGGTCATAAAAAGTAATAATTAGTCTTGGGGCTAACGGAACCTTTGGTGCCAAACTGCGCAATTGGCTTCTTTGATTCACAATCGCTCACACACCACATTCATACCAAGGCAAGGTGTGTGAAGTGCCTTTTCCAAGAACATGACACACAGCAACAGTGCGGGTTTTGGGGCTGGGATCAAACCGACGGCCTGCTGGTTATGAGACGAGCGCTCACTAACTGGCCACTGGGGATGCCACAGTCCAACCAACAAGAACACATTAAGATTGTGTGGAAGCCTCAATATTTCTTGTTACATAACGCCTCTCAGTTTCTTGACACTATTGGCTCAGCTCCCAATGGGGCCGATGATGCCGTGTTTTTGCACCAGGGCTCGTGGGTAATGGAGTCCCATAGAGAGACAATTCCCTTGAAGGCAGCGCTGGCTTTTGCTGCGACACATTTGAGAGTTTGGACGTTTGGAGTAACAGCCAGGCAATTTTTATCAAAGACAACAAAAGCGTCTATATTCACAAGGGACAACTGGGTTTCTTCATGTTTTCCTACAGAAGAACACACGTTCACAGCGCCCTGGGCCGGTTTAGCTTTCAATGATCCCTATGCAAGATGTAAAGCGGGAGAGCATCAAGCTTTCCACCTTGTGAGAATGTTTTTCTCGCATCAAAAACATGCCTGGAGTTGTCCTGCGCATCTATTCAAATGTACTGTGGTACTTTCCGCAGGTGAAAAAGCCATTTGGGGTTTGGACATGCTGTTTCCGTGTAAAATTGACTATATTTTGCATATTTTGGGAAAACAGCATTCAGAATGACAAAGCCTCGAATTCAAGGCCATCAGAGCTGCTTATTCAATGAGAGAGGGAGAAAGAGGTGGTCCCGCTTCAACTGAGGAGCGCTGTGGGTCTATGAACTTACACAATACAAAATACACGTGGAAATGGACGTTCCAGCCATGCTGTATGTCCACGGGTTTTGGGTGGTTTTCCAGTCACCTTATCTATACAACATTTGGACGTCTTTGCTTCTAATCTTTTGCTTCTAATTTACATAGTTGCTTATGGTTTTTCTCTATTTGCCACGTTTACTTACAAACTGCGACGACCAATGTGTTCTTCCTTAGATAACTATCGGCTTTCTCGTTGCATTATAGGATGTTAAGATTAACCGGTTTTACAATTATCGGTGTAATAAAAGCTCACGGGTGAAGACTGTAGATAGGGCTGTCACGATATGAAAATGTAACATCACGGTTATTGTGACCAAAATGATCACAGTTTTCGGTATTATCGCGGTCTTTTTTTAATGTGTGTTTAATATGTTCAGAAAGCACTGATAGTCCTACACAAACTGAAATAGTTTCAAACAAGTTTAACAGTGTTTATTAACCTTTCAGTTAAGGAAATATAACTGTGTTGTTGATCGTTTCGAGGGTGTTACATGTACTATTTATAGCGTGTTATAATATTTTTTAACTAACTAAACCCTCTATAACAGGAACATATTGTCCTTCCAGTGTGCTTTGCAGGTTTGGGAAAATGCCATCAGACAGTAATCATTGTTAAATTCATAATAATTCGGTGAGAGTGAAACTGTTACATTGGCGACCAACTCTTATCTGCCCCCTGGGAGCCCCATAATGCATTGTGCTATTTCAATATGGAAGTTCCGCAACACGGCCTATATGCTGTGTTGCGGTGGGCGCTGCGGCTACACTATGGGCAACTCGTTGCGTTCTCCCTCAGCCCAAAGTCCCCACATCATGCATTTTCATTTTCAACGTTAACGTTACCTTGCATTGGCAATAGAGTTGTGGGTGATGGTCATTAATTTCCCTATGGGGATTAATAAAGTATACCTTAACCTTAACCTTACATGAGTCATGAGGTTCAAAGTATTGCTGCCTTTAGCAGACACATTTTTCCTGCACGTTCTGCAAACGGATAACTCTCTTCTATCAACTGTCCCTCGGCATTCTTAAAACACCCAAAATATGTCCAGACTTCAGACTTGGTCCTCTTTGAAACAGGGGCGGACTGGGACAATAATTCAGCCCGAGTTACTGAAAATACCATTCCATTACTCAAGGATAAACTGTTTATGAAATTTTATGAATCACATATGAGGCTGCCTGCCTACCTACCAAGATACCAGCTACGTTTTGACAGCTTGCATGCTGATCAGCTGATGCATGGTTAAGAGACCATAAGCTACATTACGTGGGAGAACAATCCAGCCACTTCACAGCAGGCTGTTAAGTTAAAACGGAGTCCCAAGTGTATTCCATCAGATAGCCTCCTTATTTCGAGTTATTTCCGCGAGGCGCAAGCTAAATACATTTGTTGTTTAAGCCAAGGCAATGGAACCAAACCGCATTAGACGAGATGAGTTGCGTTTAAATGGACCGGGACAGGCAACTGTTTTTAGATAATTTGCCGACTGGCCTGTTACAATTTGAGTGAATCACACATTGGCTAAATAAGGTGAGTTTACAACATTAACGTCGGCAACTCTCTCTGTAGGCCAACCAATGTGACCTATCGTGTGGTGGAATGCACAGCGTTTTTTTTCCTGCTCACCATTTCATCACGATCACCGCTTTCATATAGGCCTAGATATTCCTCGTCGTCACTCCCTTTGGGCTCAGCCTCTGCCAATGCTTCCGTCTCTTCATCCTCCTCTGGTAGAAGAAGAAGATGATCCAGCTGCAGCAGCAAACATCTCCGTGATAGTTTTTCTTTTTCCAGTCGATTCCTCCAGTGATTATCTTTTTTTCTCTCTCACTTTCTCCGCTCCTCCTTTGCGATTTTTAGTTGGTTTAGCTTTCTCCATTTTTGCAACTTACTTACCAGTGCAGCTTTGCCGAGCTAATGACGTTCACACTCTCCCTGACCCTAGTCTAATTTCATTGCCTATTATTCTCCACGATTGGTGGGTTTTGGGGTAGAGGGAGGGGTGGGTGACCATGCTTATAACTCGTGTACACTTGTGATGGGCAGGCACATCGGCCGATGGATGATTCCATTCCAGAGAAAGCAAAGCAGGCAGAAAATAAATAAATAAATCCCAACGCGGCCCATTTTGGGGGAGCATGGAAGGGGCGGGGGGGATGGGGGGTATGATCATGCGTGTGGCACATGTATCACTGATGCGCCTGTGATGGGCCGATGGATGGTCAATCCAAGGCATAGGCTGCGCAGAAAATAAAACAATAAATAGGCTGGGCCGGCCCATTTTGGGGGAGTAATGGAAGGGGCAGAGGGCTGATCATGCGTGCAGCATATGTACCACTGATGCACCTGTGATGGGCCATTGGATGATTCCATTCCAGAAAGCCCGGGCTGCGCAGAAAATAAAAAACTAAAATCTAACGCACCGGCCCATTTTGGAACTGGCCCAAAATAAAATATTTAAGCCCAGTTCGCGGCTGCTTTGAAAGCTGATAGATGTCCTGAGCGTCGAGAAAGTTTTGTTTTGGTTGTAAGCTATACGGAGTGCGCCTGCGCGGCAACTTCAGCAGATGAGACACTGGTAAGGCTCACTTTGCCTACACTGCGGGTGCAGTATTCCACCGAGATAATATATTTGTTCAAAAACAAGCTGGTAATTATTACTGTCAACATTTTTACCAGAGTTTTCTACTACACCTGTAACCGTGGCATCCCTAACTGTAGAAAAGCCATCCAGTGTGAAATCCAGCCCAAAATAATAATCCAATGTGCAGAAAACAAATCTTATCCATTTCCACATGGTAACTGCATACTGTTGCCAAAGGAAGAGTCCCAAAGAACCATGTGCAGCTGCATTTGTTATGTAAAAACAAGTGGAACTGTGCGAGCGTATGGAAATCAGATGATATTCATTATTCTAAAATCATTATCTTATTAGGCCTATTTCTATCTTTTACATAACACATGAATGTTCAATAGGGTTTCAATCAAAACAACCCTTAAATACAAATTCACATATAATTACTTTTCTTTTTTCTGAACATTTACTGTAAAGGATTTAAGAAATTCTCTGTAATGAAGCTTCTGCGCAAATTCAACCTGGAAGACCTACCAGTTGTATTCATTCACCTCATCACCGGCAGCTCTCTCCAATCATCCAATCACAGACCCTGCTCAAGCCGCACCTTCACGACAGCCAATCACTGCAGCTGCTCATCCCCGCTCCAGCCGCTCATCGCTCAGGATCCCCTTTTCAAGCTGCCTGGCCAATCACTCAGCCGTTTCCCAGCCGTGCTACGACCCTCCTCCACCCCTTTCTCCGCCTGATCAACCCAGGTCTCCTCTTCTACCACCACCACCAGGGTCCAGGCTCGGGGGAAGATTCTGACTATGAAGTAAAATCTCTCAGCTGTTGCCTAGCCCTGAAATGACCTACAGCATGGATCCATGTACCAAGAACACAATAATCAATGATTGAGCACAACAAGTGTCATTAAGGCCTCTTAGTCAAACTACATGAATGCCTGGGAGTGTTCCAACTCCGGATGGACTTACTAACGATTCATTGGTGCAGTATGGTTCCATCATGGCATACTTATTTGCCGCGGTCTTACCCCATGCACAACAAGAAGGTAAAATAGTAAGCATCACGATAAATGTTTTGTGTAATCTCTCCGTCTTCCAGGCACTTTCTATCATAGTAAAGGTTATCAAAGGGTAGTCGTCAATGGGTTGCTTTCAAGTCCGAAAACGCAGCCCTTGGCAACGATTTTTCTGTTACCTAAGTCTTGAAATACCAAAGCTGCAGTATCCAAAAATATCTTTTGAAAAGCCCGGCAGAAAGCACATGAAATAATACTTTTAAATATTTAGCGTATGTACAAATGCTTCGGTAAATAATCCAGCCACATTGCAATGCACACTTGGCAACGCACAAGTGCACACAGGGGGGGGGGGGTGAGTGTCTCCGTCGGAGTGCAGATGCCGAATGGGTGACAGAGCTAAAATATTTATACACGGATCTTAGCAAGTGTGCCCAGAGATAGATGGAAAGATGGCGGGTGAGATGCGAGCTTGCGAGAGAGAAGGCATCAGTCGGGAAAGATATAGAGAGAGAGAGAGAGAAAAAAAATAACGTGATAACTGAGTGAGTGAGATAGCGAGCGTTGAGTGTGCCTCGCAGATGCCAATGGAATCTAGGGCAAACCAAAAAAACCAAAAAAAAACAAGGCATAATTCCAAAATCTACTTTGGCCAACTGTGCGGCTATGTGTAATCATGTATCTGTTAGGGAGTGTATGTCTTTTTTCACCTGGATATGCAAATGTAGCAAAAAGTACCAGTCGCCGGATATTTTTGTTGGCCAGTAAAAAAACGAACAAATGTGCACAGATAAATGGAACTAAGATCCAAGTATCAATGTATTATAAAGACCAGGGTATGGTAATGAATTGTCGTCCATTTGAGTAGTGGCCACTTTGTTGAACATACACTTTGTGGAACATACGCAAAAAAATGACAGCGCACTTACAACTTGCTCAGATAGCTATATCTATTTTCACAACATGGACCTTTTCTTCCTTTAAAATCCCTACATTGTTAAAAAAAAAAAAAAGAGAATCTCTATAGTCTCTATTGTCCAGAACAAATCTTTTTGCTTTTTATTTGTTTATTTGGTCAGGACTGTGTAGGCTGAAGAACACACTTGGGACTCATGCATGTTTCCATCTGTTGTTCTGCAGTCACAGTCACACTCACAAACACGCCGTCATTCTTCCTGGCCTTGTGGACGTGTTTTTTTTAGAGATAGTAAAGGAAATCACACAAACCTGGGATTGCTGTGAGCGACGAGCACTAACCAGGAACAGAATTGTTCACTGGGAGGTTCAGCCGGACGTAACAGAAGAAAACTTTATTTTATTTTAATAGTGTGACGATTAGGGAGTAAACCCTGGAAGAAAACCTGCCAGCCCTGGAGAAGACGGATCTCCCCTGTGTCTCCCAACCTCGGTTCGGGGACAGAAACAGGAATGGTTAACAATATCCTCTCACGGTGAGTGGATATTGTTAACCATATTGGCCTTGTATTTACGGTATAATGAAATAGGCGGCATTTTGGCGCTCACAGCAATCCCGGGTTTGTGTGATTTCCTTGATGGGTCGTTCACAGTTGCTCTCAATCGGCTCTTTATAAAAGCAACAAAAACAGAAAGTTAAGAGTCCTGGCAAAGGTTTTAACTTTAACAGATGGATCAGGAGCGGAGCTGACACATGCAGCAGAGGAACCGGGCCCCCACAGCAAATGGACTGAGGGGGCCCCACAAATTCTGGATTTTCACAGTGAATGAATTAATAAATAAATAGTAAATTCATAAAGGTAATATTAGCTACTAACACTGCAAAAGGTAATTGAGAAATAAGTAAAAGTGTATTGAAATAATTTGCCCTTGATTTGAGTTAGTAGTAAAAAAGAAAATCTTCCAGTGAAAAAAGTATTTTTGAAAAAAGAAGTTTACATTTAAATTCATGGCAAATTAGAAAACAAATACCAATTAACTTGAAAAGGGAAAAATGCTTTTTTTTCTCTCTAATTCATTGTTAGTGCAAAAATACTTATTCTACTAATTATTATAATTTGGCCTGTTTTCAGATTTTTATCACTGTGTAGGTGAATGGTAGACAAAAGTACACCAGATTACACTAAATTACATCAGTTCAATTCGAAATTTGTTTGAGTGGGGAGGACCTTCACACCCACGCTAAAAGAATATGGACATTACTATTTCTAAAATCCTGGCTACGGCCCTGGCGCCATTGAGCATTGGTTATTGAAAATCAATGGCCAGCAAGTCTGGGTACTGAATCTCGTGGATCTAAGCTCCCAATGAAACTGCTTGAGTCAAAGTCTGATCCAAGTCTGGTTCTTTGTATTTATTGAAAGCTGCCTGGTTTTGTTAAGTCGCCTGAATTAGCAATCAGATGTAAGTGGTCAAATCATAACAAAAACCTTATAAATACATAAAAATGTGTTGCCAGATGTAACACGGCATGCAACATTTCCCCCTTCTCGAGCTTACATTGCACGCATCCACGTTTCCACCGCAGCTCATAGACACATTCTCGCACTCTACCTTTGTCTAGGGAGAATTGGATGCTTTCATGTGAAAGGTGGATCGTGTGTGAGATGAGAGTTATAGGAGGAGGGGCGGGCGGGGGGGGTATGTTGGCACAGAGCAAAGAGCATGGCAGATGGCGTCCTGACTTAACCAACGTACTCGCGGTAAACATTTGCACGGTAAACAAGTCAAAAAAACACATTACGTCACTGCAGAGAGGAGAGCGCTCAAACTACACTGGAAAGGTTGTTATAATGGCACGATGGCTTTCAACTGTTGGCTTGTAGAAAGTAAAGTAAGTTTGGCTTGTGAAAGTTGAAGTCTGGCTGCCGTATTGGAAAAAGTCGAGCAATATATCATGCAATTAATGTCACACACAAAAAGCCCTATTTTGAACAGGGCAGCTGTTGTGATGGAAATGTCTTGTTTAGCGACATGTGTCGCATTAGAGAAGCTGGAAATAGCCTCCGCCATGCATGACTCATGACGCTCCTCTACCTGCACGGATCGCCAACGAAAACTACCATCTTCAGTTTTAAGCCATATTGTCTTGCTTGCCTTTGTATTTTGTTGTATACATTTAGGAGTCGGATCTACGGTATAGCACCCACTTCGACATCTAGTTGGGCGTCACAGTCGCCACGTTTTACGCCCTGGAAAAGCTGCCTGGATTGGTGGTACAATGTCTGTTTATTAAGCTGCTTTTGGTTTAAATTACTAGATTTTATTAGACATTTGTTTTTGTTCAGGATATTTCCCAATTCAACAATGTCAAGAATCGTGCGCAGTACATACCACTCAAGGCTATCTTTATATGGTATTATCCATTGTAAGTTCAAATTTACAACAGGACATAGGCTACACATCAAGTTCTGACAGCGAGCGATATTTTGTAAAGTTATTATTATTTGAGGTGACTGGCGAACAAAAACGTAACTTTCTTCATCCAACGATTGTAACCTATCCTATCATAACCTAAATCTCTAGAATAGTATCTACAATGTAGATTTTATGCTAATTCTACATAGGTATGTACATAACACCATTTCATCAGTATCTCATGTGTGTTTTCATTAATTTATTTCTCATATTATTTTCCAATGGGGTGTTTGTGCTGGTCTCAAAGACCATATTTTTTGCACTCCCTTATTTTTATTAATATTATTATTTTTATTATTATTATTATTCATTGTAAATAAGATACCACTATTTACTATTACTTGTTTGCACATTATCCTGTTCTTCTGCGCTTCTGTCAGTCTCCCCCAGGGGAAACTGAAGCTACAAAGGCAGCTTACCACCACAGAGTGTAGAGTGAATGTCAAATTGTCTCATGTAAAGCACTTTGTGACCATGCTATATAAATAAAGTTCTTCTTCTTCTTTGATTCCTGTCTAATTGCACCCCCTGTATGTTTCATGAGAGCAGTTGTTAGAAGTGCGTTTCTCCATTGTGAGATCAATAAAGTATCTTAGCTTATATTACCAATATAGGCCTACACATCTAACAGTCCCTGCAATTTTTGAGATCTTTCCACTCTGGGACATGGTTTGGAAAATGTTCGTTTACAGACGCCCAAAATCCAGTTTTCGTATGGATGATACGCTGGATTGATCAAATATGGTGTATGTAGATGTGCTTCGACGCACTTCGAAATGTAAGCAAAGCTGTTCGCGCGTATGAAGCGTAGCAAATGCGAGCAGATGAGGATAAACGCACGTCAAAGCCAGTGAGAACAGTGCGGTACACAAGCAGGGATGCCCCGCCCACTGCTTCATGGACTCAAGTAATCACAATCTACACGTGTGTTCATTTACGCCTTGTTAACCAATCAGGGACTGGGCTCAAATAGTGAGCACAAGCATCACCTGTTACCTGCAGCATGGAGGACAAGTTGATCGTCGCGGTTTGCGCTCGGCCTGAGTTGTATGACACGCCTCCTAATTATGACGCTTGCAAAACTTCACGCGCCAGCAAACAGCCGTTTCGAACTACATGCGGATGGGGCGTGGACGCACGTTTGGTCTGAAGCACCTTTAGTCTTGACTCCTCCTCTGAGGGGGTGGACCTAGAGTTCAAAAAGGCCTTTCCAGCTTGT